>CM038627.1:40966636-42227886 GCA_021554675.1 Leuciscus idus
AGCATCACTGTTAATTCAAATTGATTCATTTCACTCGATGAGCCTATAGATGTTAATGAATAGCGAAGATGAAATGTGCATCTAACTCATGGAATTATTCAATAATAACCCCATGAATTACAATAAGTTTACAATTAAATATAATAACACTAGAAACAACAAGTAACTCGGGGCCTTCTGTGCAGTTTGGACAATAATAATAATAATAATAAAATACTCCACAAATCCCTCATTAACAAATCAACACTAAACTTTGATATTCACCTTAGATCACCATTTCCCAGAGACTATCTTATCATGTTACTCATGTTACCTCATCTTACCCTAGTAGTTAAAGACACTTGATATAAAGTGGTTCCAAGCATAATGTACCAGCAAGTTATAGTTTCTGACTCCTTTGTGGAATTATAACATCTTTATAGTGCTCATTCAAAATGTCAAAATAATGTAATAAAACAGAATACATGTCTGCAATAACAGATATATGGCATAACTATTCTTAAAAAATAAAAATAAAAAATCATTTAAAAAAAAAATATGATTCACCCCATTGTGTGTGATTTTGTTTGCAAGCATAAGTTATTAAATCCATTGCGACATATAAAGAATATCATCATTGGTAAAGTCTCTGGCTTAGTAATTATCAAGTCCATGTTGTAATGGTCAATCGATGAGTCGTGATATTTATCCTACTGGTTATCGCCCACTTTCATGGTAAGCTCCAGTCACGTGATGCGTCACTCCAAACTTGCATGCCAATTTAACATCCATATCATATGTCATCACTTACACATATGCAATGAAACCCACAGACATAAAGCACAGAGCAGAATGGCATTCTACTTTCCGTTGCCAATTCCTTCTGACCTTTGTAAATAGCCGCTCAGATACATTAAGTAGTTCATAACGCAAACCTTTGGCTTTTATAGTTGTTCATGAATCACGCGCATTGAATCGTTTGCGTTCACGCGCGCTGCCTGTGGAAATAACGGTGTTGTATAGCACATGCATATACCGTGGGAAGATGTTTGACACCCTATTTTCCTTTCTTGAAAACCCGTTATACAGGAGGAGGTTCACTTACCTTTCAGAGCTCTTGGTTTGGCTTGTTTGCGACGCGACATCCTACAGAAACCCGCTGAAGATCACACATCTAGATCTAGATCTCCAATATGACCATAAAGCTCTTTCAGTCTAACACCAGATTACTGCACACTGAGGTAAAAATCACAGTGCTGTTGGTCAATTCCTGTTGTAGCCTATCTGTTTAAACAGCTGAAGAGTTAAAATGTCATATCCATCTACTAATATCTTACACATGCTTTATTTTATCTTTTATAAAGTGCGCACGACAGCCCTCAAACGCGCCGTAAATGATCGGGGAAAAAAACTAATAAAGCGAAAAACGAGTAAAAGAAATAATTATTTCCTCACAATGGCACGAACTAAAGACTAATTGAGGCTGTCAAATTTCTCATTTCATCTGAGAATCAGGACTGAATCTGTTGTGGGGTTTTTTTAAATAAAAAAAATGAGAGAGAGAGAGTCAGAGAGGAACATGCGAGCTCCCTCCTCATCACCAACCTGCGAGGTCTCGCTCTGCGCTGTCGCTCCGGTAGTCCACATAATAATGGAAAATGGAAGCGAGGCCCCCAAAGCCATGAGGACGGCTCCAGAGGGGGCCCCATCCCCGCGGGGACGCGCCCTGTGCGTAATCACGGAGGAAATCATTGTCAGCCTGCTGCTCTCAAACACTGACAGAGAGGCATGATTAAAATCCGCGGGAAGTCGGCAAGATCTGGCGTGTGGATCCCGGAGTCGCTGGATCCGGAGCCCTGGACTTCTGTCGCGTCTTATAAAGGAGGATTGGTCCCCCTTCTGGTAGACAACACTCAATAGACCTGGCTCTGTGAGAAATGTACATGCAGATATAGCCATTCAAATACATAACCATTTTACATATTTCAGCTGAATATTACATATTTCAAATCGAATATTAAAGGGTTGTGCCTCCTCCCAATAGTAGTAGTAGTATTGATCCCAGTTAATTTCCCAACTGGGATTAATAAAGTACTACTACTACTACTACTACTACTACTACTACTACTCCACTGGGTTACCAAACACAGTTTTATGGAACAAATTTGTGTTAGGAATTTTCAGCATGCAAAGACATTAAACTGAAACGATGTTATGCCCACTGACTGCCTACTAACATCTGATGCATATTTTACACAAAACTTGAAAGCACTTTCTCTATATAAGATCTAATCTGATTGGCTGGTTTTACACAAATTCCTAGAATTTGTTTTCTTGAGCTTTCCAAGCTTCCCGGTTAAGTAACATATAAATACATTTTATGTTATGCTGTTGTTTTATACTTAGAATATGCTTTTTGTATTTGTTCAATAATTTTCCCAACTTGTTTGCTGTTTTATAATATTTTTTTTTCTTATTTTTTTAGGGGTTCAAGCGCGAAGTGGTGAAACCTTTTGTAATTGTAATTTTTTTCCAGGATCAGCATTGTCCCCTTAAAGTGATCGGGCAGACCAAACCGTAAGTCGTAGAGACTTGAAACTTTGAGGTCTGGTAGTACTCACACCGCCTACAACGTCACCAAGGCTCGCCTCAATCGGCCTGACGGGGGCGCTACAGCGGGGAAAAGTACCTAATGGCACGTAACTGCTATACCGTTCGTCGCAGGGCAGGCTCAAGTGTCTTATGTCGTGGGAATCCTTATCACAATAAGAACAAAACACACGTCTCAGATTCAATTGTTATTGTTGGCGAGATTTTGGGGTATTTTGGATTTTTCGAAAAATCGACTCTTGCAAACTAGTCTTAGGTTTTTCAAACCAGTGCAGAAAGATTCTCTGGAGTCTGATTGTCAATAATTATTAAACAAGGTCAAAATTTTGATTCAATTCACGTCCGCGACGGGATGCCAAAACGTTCAAAGTGGGCGTGGCCACTTTTACTAAAACAGCTTTAACTCTTGAACTTAATGAGATAATTTCAACCTAACGCTTTTTGACTTTCTCAGTTTGTGTAAATCTACTTAGGGTTCAGAGTATTTCTTTTTTTCCATATTAATTTCACACGTCTTGTACAAATATGTTGTCTTGTTTCATTAATACAGTGTCTACTTATTTCATTATTTACGGCAAAAGAACGGAAGTGAAATGTTACAACATGCCCCATATGACAGCTTAAAATGTTTTCTGATCTAATAAAAAAAATATCCAAGACAAACTAAAATATTTTGTCAAGACAATTATAATTTTTCATATAAAATAATTTCTTTTTTTAAATAAAAAAATAAAACAAAAATTGGAGTATGACAAAGAACACACTGCAAAACACAGCTATACAGCATTGAAGAAGAAAAAAAACAGTAAAAATGGCAAATAACAGGCAAATAGATGAAGGAACACATTCAGAAAAATACAGAGCTCAACACAACACTCCCGTCCCTCCACACACAGCGTCCCAGAACAGGAGACAAATAGACGAGCCAGTACGAATGCTGTGAAATTCTTAATTAATAATTTCTGAATTTTCAGATTCTTCCTCTCAGTCTTTATTCACCTGTTTCTCATGGTTTCTCAATAGAAATTCATAAAAGTTAATTATGCCAATTGAATTTGTAACTGTATGGAATAGCATAGTTTTAATAGCGGCGCATGTTTTAACGCAGTGTTAGAACGTTCCCCATCTGCGCAACTGGGATTTAAACCTGGTAAGGTGAGTGTCTTCTTTTTTCTTTTGTTTTTGAACAACAATTCTATTTATCAAAAATTATCACACAAGTTTAAACAGCATTTAAATGTTTCATCATAACTGAAAAAAAAAAAAAAACAAAAAAAAAAACATACAGCAATAACATACTTGTCTATATACTCTCAATGTCCATCAATTCCACAAAGGAGTCACCATCTAGACCAAAGGGTATGAAGTGTGTTTTTCAAAAGGGAATCTTTTCTAAGGCAAGGTATGAGGTCATCCCCTTTATCCACTGAGACACAACACTTTCTTCTTTTTTCCAAGTACATGCTATTACACGTTAAGCTTCTAGCAAACAGAGAATTAACAATAATCTTTCATGTTTTGGTGATTTTAGAATTTAGAGGACAAACATGTAATATACACAGCTTTGGATCTAGAGGAATTGCTTTACTAATGATTTGGCTTATAATATTCAGTATTTGAACCCAAAAGCAATTAACTTTAGTGCATTCCCACATACAGTGGAATAAAGTTACCTTTTCTTTTTTACACTTGAAACATACATCAGGAATATTCGGGTTGAAGTGATGTAACTTAACTGGAGAATCACTGTCTGAGTTTGGGCTTTCAAGCATGTTATTTACCACTCTTCCTCGGTTATATAAGTCTGCAGGTCAGACCGCCATGCTTGAAGTCTATCATTAAATGATTTAGATTTAGATTTGGCTTCAAACTGTTTATATAGCACAGAAATCTGACCTCTACCTTTCAAACAGCTGATATAGTGTGATATAATGAAACTACGTTGGTGGTGGTTGAGGAGAGATCCCCATATATGATTGTAAAGCGCTTTGGGTGTACAGTAGTACATATGAAAGCGCTATACAAATGCCTCATTCATTCATTCATTCATTCATACGTAATTGCAAATATTTTAAAAAGTGCTTTTGCAGAATTCCAAATTGTACCAAAAACTGGTGAAAAGGGTGAGAGATGTGGTAATTCCCCTAGGTGAGTAAGAGCCTCAAACCAAACTGCTATAGGATTTCTACTATACGGGTTTTAGTAAAGTTAATTAACTTTTTAGCATCTGTTGAATACAAATATAAATTCAAAGGAATTGGGATAGAGTGAGCCCCTATAGATACCCAGGTCAGAGGATAATCCTTCTCGAAGTAAAGCAAGGAGAGCCTGAGACGAGGGCGCTTCTTGTTCCAAATTAAGTGTGTAAACGTTTTTTTCATTAGGACAAAAAAAAAAAAAAAAAAAAAAGAATGTGGAGGGAAGGGGGGTGGAATAGAAAATATATAACAATTTGGGTAAGATTAAATTTTTTTTTATTTATTAACACGGCCAATCAATGAAATAGGAAGTTTTGTCCATCTGTTCAACAGGTCAATTGCCGAATCTGATAGGGGCTTATAATTAGCTGGTGAAAAAAAACAGTCGGTGTAATTGGATCCCAAGATAAGTAAAACCTTCTTGTGAGATTGTAAAGGGTGACTGAACTGGGGGAGAAGGCTTTCTGCTTTGAACAGCAACACAAATTTTGAAAATATTAATTTTATACTCCGAGAATTCTCCAAATGTTCAATCTAATATAGCAATGCTGGGATATACTTTTTTAAGATTGGAAGAGAATATAATTATATCCTCTGCGTATAATGAAATACGATGTTCTTACGGATCCAATTGTAATACCTGAAATATGTGCATGATTACGAATTGCCATAGCCAGTGGTTTAAACACTAGGATGAAAAGCAAGGGAGAGAGCGGGCAGCCCTGGCGTGTACCCCTGTAGAGTCTGAAAGGGGCAGATGTTATTCCATTTGTTAACACCTCAGCTAAAGGGTTAGCATACATGATCCGGACCCAAGCGTATCTCCAAACCCCATCCTTTACATAGTTCTGAACAGGTACTGCCACTCAATTCTGTCAAACACTTTTTCAGCGTCTAATGACAGAAGTTCATTATCGCGAGTATTATATTTCACATTATATATATTAAGTACTCTACGAATATTATAGAAACCATGCCTCCCCCAAACAAAGCCGTTTTGATCAATATGAACAAGCTTGGGCAAATGTATTTCTAGTCTCTTTGCAAAGAATCTTTAAGTCATTATTCAGGAGAGAAATTGGTCTGTGTGAAACAATCAGTTGGTGACTTGCCAGGTTTTAACAACAGAGTGATCACCACAGTATTCAAAGAGGGAGGCAAAGCCCCATGTTCAAGTGATTCCTGGTCCATTTCCAAGAGAGGATGAATTAATTTATGATGGAACATTTTATATAACTCTATTGGTGTGCCATCTGGCCCTGGGGTCTTCCCTCCTTTCATACTGACAGCTCCTCAGACTTTAGGTCATCTTCAAAGGATACCATGAATCCCAAATCCATTGACCCAAAGTCCAGAGCATCCAGGAAAACTTGTTGTCTCTCTGCGGCACTTTCTAAATATTCAGAGCTGTAAAGAGCCTGATAGTAGTTCCTAAAGACCACATTTGGTTAGTGTCTTCTACTAGTTAGCGGAGCATTAAATAACTATCTCAACTGGTAAATAACAGATATAATATTAAAATAACATCATATTTGTCTAATTTTAAATAAACACAAAAAACAGAGATGAAAAATTTACTTTAGAAGAAATTTACTTTTGCTATGGTTAAATGTTCAGTAATATCTTACAAACATTTCCGATTTTTGGTGCAATTTCTCTAGTGTTGATATGGTAACTAGTAAATACACTAAGTTTCATCATGCTGGCATGTGTGGAAGTATTTAAAACAAGTGTGTTACAGCTAGCCCCACGTTAGTCTGTACGGGCTCGGTCTGTGGTCACGTGAAAAAGGATGCAGTGACTGGCCACTTGGTGGCGCTATAACATAAAAAAAACACAAAAAATAGCTACGCAACAATCAGTCAGATTGACCTGAAAACTGCCATGCAGTGTCTTTTCCCAAGGTGTCATGATTGTCTTCAAGGACATTCGAATATTTTGAAAAACACGGCCGTCGTTGGTCAGTGAAGTTCGAGTGGCTGTCAGACATGGTTAGCGGAGGCCAATCGGAACGAAGCTCGCTGGGCCTGTTTAACGCACGGCCCTAGAGGCCTGTGAGAAATTAGAAAGAAATCTGCCACCTAGGGGGGAGCACCTTCACATTTTTCACGTGCTTAAACGATTGTATATAACGCAATTTTTCGCACATGCCCACAGCATTCATTCTGCATGATAGAACTCCTCATTCTGAGCAACTTTGCCTCTAGGACAACCACTGTCAATCGAACCGTTCGTTAAATATTGGAGATTATTTCAAAAACCTACTTTCGCAAACTAGTCCTAGGTTTTTGGCTCAACCTCAATAACTGTTAAAAAGCTTTAAATCATATATTTCCTTAGTAAATTGCCTGTTTTTACTGTAAATGTTCTTTTCCATCTATGATCTAGGTGGTAACAGGCTTGCTAAATAAAACATAATAGCTTTTAAAGCTTGTGTTTAAAGGCCTTAAAGTGCTTGAACCCTGTTAATTGCTGCTTGCAATTTAAAATGCATTTAAATTAATTTGAAAGAACTGGCATATAGACATAAAAAATGCAATGGTTTGGGTCCCCAAGACCACGAAGCAGCAAAAAAATTACGAAAAAATAAAGTGTAAAATAGCTCAGTTCATGACCTAAACAATGCTTGAATCGTGCCCACCAACTCTTCAGCACAGAACACAGCACCCAAACTGGTTTATCCTTTAGGATATTTATTGGAACTAGACTAGATATTGTTTTCTAGAGCACTGGGACTGTGTTGTGGTTGCAAGTACTCTCATGTTGTGACCTTCATACTTTGTGTTATTTATCATGTTCACTATATTTATAAAGCCTTTACACGTTGAGAATTCTCTCTAAATATTTGGAATCACCCCCAAGTAAATTCCCCACTTACCATCTGACAAAAGCACAAGCAAAGTGTGATCAAAAGACGCAAGATTGATATGATTTGCTTTTTTGTTGCAATCATAGTGTTTGCAGGATGTAAACATTTTTTGTATGTGGTTTCGTTCTGTCAAGAGGTCTCTGTTGTCTTTCAATTGAATGTGAGCTGTGTGCATGGTCCCAACACGCTGTCAA
Source organism: Leuciscus idus (assembly GCA_021554675.1). NCBI lineage: Eukaryota > Metazoa > Chordata > Actinopteri > Cypriniformes > Leuciscidae > Leuciscus > Leuciscus idus. Next base: position 40,974,487 of record CM038627.1, read on the forward strand.
ACTCTCTCCCCGTATCTGAGACTCTTTTATACCTGCAGCCCCCAGCCGTTTCTCACAAACACAAACAAACACTCCAAACCCTCACAGGCTTCTCCAACTTTCATTAGGAACAACACTTGTATTCTTCCACATAGTTTGGTGTAGTTAGCAGCATAGAAACTTTTCATTGTCATGTTTATTATGTGAAATGTGAAAACTTTCTTTAATGGCCTGAAACTGGCAAGTTTTGTCATGGATGTTCATATATTTGGATATGTAATCATGGTAACACTTTATAATAAGGTCTCTTTTGTTTAACATTATTTAATACATTAACTAACATGAACTATGGACAAGCAATATATTTTCCAGCATTTTTTTTTTTACCATTGTTAATGTTAGTTAATAAAAATAAATGTTCATGTTAGAAGTATTGTTCATTGTTAGTTCATGTTAACTAATTTAAATAACTAATGTTTGCAAATTAAAGCATTTTGTAAAGTGTTACCATAATCAAGTGTGTAATGTTGCTGTTTGAACATAAAAAGACCTGCAAGGTTACAAAGCTCAAAGTCCTCTCCAAAGGGAGATATTTTATTTAACAGTATCCGCTTTTCAAGAACTACAACGAACGGCTCGCTTGGACTACAACACATTTTTTTCCAGGCTTTGTGAAGTCATAATGTTATTCATTTAATTAATCTTTGCCCACGTAACACGCAGAAAAAGGGGACGAGGCCTGGATGAGCTGCATTAGAGAAGACAGTGTTGTCGCTGTCAAAGAGACGCTGTTTTGAAAACTCATTTATTTGACCTTCCTAAGGCTGACTAACTTAGAGTGGTTAAAATGTATTTGAAACTGTTCCTGAACATAATAACCCCAACGTTTATCTGTGTGCTGCACATTTTACGGAGAACAGCTTCCAGCTTCCAATGCAGGCTACACACAAAAGATTCTCCTGAAACGGAGCAGTTCCTACTTTGTTTTGCAGTCTCCCGTGTATCATGTGGTGGTTAACTGCAGGTCACGCTGCTGTTTTTCTTAACTTGGGTTATTTTTCCTGTTTTGAAATTATATTATGATTGTTTTCATTTGGTTATTTCTGTATTGAAGTTTTGGTTTGATCAGTGTAACTTGGGCCGTAAGGGCCGAGTGGTGCGTCCATCTACCAGTTTGAAGTGCGTCCATCTAACAGTCACTCTCGTTGAGTAATCTGGGGGTTTTGCTGCGAGGTAGGACGTGTTATTCATGTACCAACTGACTCTGTCAATCATTATATTTTGTTTCTTATGTGAATGATTTGATTATTTTGTATTTGTACCGAACCCACTACATTTCTCCTTTTTCTGCAGTTTGAGCCAAGGCTGAGTGCGCTGAGGGGGAGGCTAGTCCCCTGGGTGAAGCACATTGCTGTGAGTTTTGAGCACCAGGGTTTGAGCACCTCTTCCTATTGTTTGCTGTGCACACATATGTGGTTGAGAGCACAATTTCTTCAAGCTAGTTTGCTACCGCTAAGGTAAGCTTTAGCCTTGCAGTTTTCTTCTTTTTTGGTAAATTAACTATTTTTGTTATATATATCTTTTGGTGGGGTAGGTACAGTATTTTCTTTCGTTTTGTGAGGTTGGTTTGACTTGATTTGGCCTCCGCACTGGAGAAATGTTCTTTTAACGTTGTGATTTTTAATATTATTGTTATAATGAACTTGCTAGTGATTTATATCATGATTAAGATAATTCTAGTTTATTTATTTATTTATTTTTTAATAAAACTATTCATTTGATGAATTGGACAACACGTCTCTGTCTTTTCATTGCACCACCGAACCTGTGTTCCTCCTTGTATTTCCTTGGGTGCAAATCCCAGGGTGGCGTAGTCAGTGTTATCTGGATTTAATTATACTGAAAATACCGCTCTGGTCACACTAGCACACCCCAAAAACAAAATCAAGACTTCATAAAAGGGCATAATAGGACACCTTTAACAAATTGCATTTACCCAATATTTGCTCAGTTCTAAAAAAAAAATTATATCTATCTCTATATATATATATATATATATTATATATATATAATACATATATGCCACCACCCACAGCAGCGCCATATTGGGTTTGTGCCATTAAACAGCTCAACGCTGCCAAACTCCTCATGCTATACTCTCATACGACAGCACTGTTTAGCATGCTTTGGTGCTCTTTGTCACAAAAACAGGCCAGTGATTTATTCATTGGAATGCATTCTTTTGAAATACTCATGATTTGTCACCTTCACCATGTTGCCAGTGTGTTGGTTAAGACTGACCGCTAATATTTGTAACCTTCCAATTTGGATCAGTGCAGGCTGAGGCGTCCCACGGAGCGAGGCCGACACCGGCTCATCAGCACAGATCAGATCGGGTCTGTGGATGGAGGGTGGTGGTGTGGGACATTGTGCCCTTGATCGGGTTTTTGGCAGAGCATGACAGCAGTGTCTGGCAGCATCTCATTCACATCCGGTTTCATCACAGCACATGTTCAGCCATTCACCTCAGCAGTGTTTCTGTGGAAGTTTTGTTTTGCACATTTCCAGTGAGTAAAAGGACATAGTCATGTTTTTGTGATTGCTGTTAGTTTGTTAGTTTTTAAATGGTGTGATCATCAAATTATCTATTGTCAGATCATTTGAGACTATTTTAATAGGATCAGTATTACTGGGGTCCTGAAGGGCCGCTGTCCTGCAGAGTTTAGCTCCAGCTTGCCTCAACACACCTGTCACCAGTTTCTAGTATACCTAGTAAGACGTTGATTAGCTGGTTCAGGTGTGTTTAGTTGGAGTTGGAGTTGAACTCTGCAGGACAGTGGCCCTCCAGGAGCAGGATTGGACACCCCTGAAGAATGTGAAATAAGTAGTACATTCAGGTCAATAGCTAGGGTATCCGGGGCCCCAGTGCAGGTTGTTGCTGTGGGCCCTCCTTTGTTGAAATCACACTCCAGTGTGGTTGGCTTGCTGTGGGTGGTTGAGCAATCCCCGAAATTTAAAAAAATGTCCCCCTCGGTTGAAATCGTGCAGTATTCATAAAATAGTAGGCCTACAGTCAAAAAGAAATAAAATGTAAAACAAAAACACATTTTCGTAAAAAATATATTAAACATTAATACATGGTTCAGGCAACATGTGCAGATATCATCTTTACGGTTATGTATATTATAATAATATTAAATATGATATAAAATAATAGATTAACAAGGTCAAAGATTTTCACGTTTACTGGAAATTATATCTCTTGTGATCTTGTGACATCAGAACCAGCAGCAAACGTCGGAAGGACCTGAGAGATAAAGCTTGGTAATCACCTGGACCTCACGTCTCCAAAAACAAAGCAAATTTTAAAATAGGCGCAATCTTTATAAACCGACTGCACATGTTGAAGTTTAAACAATAACATTATGACCTAAACAACTCTTAAAGCTGTTTTATTATTTTGAAAATTATGTCAGTTTTTACCTCCTGAAACACATTTTGGGACACTCAATCCTGCATAATGCCTGATACATATTGTACAATTTTGATCTGTCCCAGACGAAAGATGGCCAATTGTGGTGATTTCTGTGGTCAGGGCAACCTAAACGGTGGTCCTACATCATACAGTGAGAAAGATTCAAAGATGGCTGTTGTCACAGTCTTGCCGCTGACAGTGTCATAAATTTAGCATAATCATCTCACAGTGTGTTTGCTGCTACGACCTACATCTACTGACTAGCCAATAAAAATGTAACATGAAATGGCGTATTGATCAACGCGTCATGGCACTAAAACTTAAAACAACTTACCTCAAGCTCCATTTGCAAGATTGGTATGCCAAGTTGTCCTCTTTTCCCTAACCATGACCGCGTCCATATTCTCCTCTTTCGCTTCCTCCTCTTTTTTTCAGCACACATAAAAAACACAATTGCCAAAGTGCGTTTCATCTTGCTCTGTTTGTTTACCACTAGCGCATACTGATGACCTTTTATTCTTCTATACTAACTTGCATTGTAGCCTACGATTCAATAGGTTTCATCATCATGCAGTCTACATACATGTCATACCCAAGTTTATGCATTAGTCACTTCCTGATGCATCCTCGATACAAGGGGCAGAGCAAGAACACATCCAGGGACTTGAACTGTATTTGGCTAGACGTAAACTTTAAATTGGAACCGTACTTGTGCAGCAACTTGATGGCATTTCACAAGTCCACAATAACACAAGTACAGACAAGAAGGCATATTGATAAATGGATAATGTCTCTCTTAAATGACACACTCGGTTCAGTTCATGGAGCTCTCTCGCTGCTCGGCTTTGAACCCGAACCTACGTTTTGAACTTCATTTATAGAAGTAGCATGTTTGTCTAAGGTATTTGTTTGCTAAGTTAGTTGTTTGCCTAAACTATATATCAAACTAGTATATCACAATACAAACTTGATCAATGATTCTGAATGTTCAGAAGTGTACCAACTTGAAAAGAAAAGGTGTATATAAGCTCACAATAGTAGAGAACATTTTTGGAGCCATCAAATAGGTAGAGAATATAATGATGGCTTGGAAAGGTGAGGTTTGTACTTTATGCTGTATGATAATGTACAGACTGAGCTCTCAAAAGCAAAGTGAAAAAGAAAAACGTAGTTATGACAGATATAATACTTAAGACCTGGTTACTAGTGGGTTGGGCCTTCATCTGTAAAGGAGTGCTGGTTATCTTGAGGACTCTCACTATGCTTAAAGCAGCTGGAGATGGAGACGGTCCCAGATCCCTTGACCTGCTTCGAGAAACTAGTTCAGCAGTGCTGTCAAATAGTCTCACTGGAATATTCCTCACTGGTGAGGGATGATCTCTGCACTGGTCTCATCTCTGCTGTCAGTATGTCTGACATGAGAGACCCAGGGACCAACGGCTCCAGCGGACAGCAAAGTTACATCCCCTTAGTTCCCTTTTCCAAAATGGAACTCCTCTCACTAAATGACATACATACAGCCCTCATCCCTCTTCCTTTAGCTCTCCCTTTCTGTCTCTTAGATTCTCAGAGAGGAACAGCCACACATATGATAGAGGTATTTTTAATCTGTGCCAGTGGAAATAAATCAACGAAGTAAAGCCTAGCTAACACTGTAAACCCTCTACACCAGGGTTCCTCAAATCCGGTCCCGGAGGGCCACTGCCCTGCGGAGTTTAGCTCAAAACCTGATCAAACTCATCTACCTATGATTTTATAGTGATCCTGAAGAGCTTGATTAGCTTGCTCAGGTGTGTTTGATCAGGGTTGGAGCTAAACTCTGCAGGGCATTGGCCCTCCAGGGCAAGATCTGAGGAACCCTGCTCTACACCAAATAGATGTGGGTAGAACTCACCATCAGAAACAAATGGGGTAATAGTGAGTGACTGTAAAATAAAAGTATGAGAAGAGGGAAAAAACAACATGCAAAGTAAAGCAGATACATATAGAAAGACATAACACATGGATATTAAAATACAAAATTTTAGATTGTATGCAAGTTGGGTTTGTTGTCAGTCAAAGCATAATTTGACACATTGCAAACAGAAATCACTTACGATGTTGGATGTATCTAAATCCTGGTCCCAATTTCATGCAAAGACTTGTATGATTTTTTGGTATCAGTGCTCAAGGTGCAATTGGTGGATTTTCAAGGATGATTATTTGAATCCATGCTTACTTGTTCCAACGTACAGGTCATTGTCAGCTACATTATTATGTTATAGCATAACGAGCATAAAGAAAAAAGGACACCTGGCAGATATCAGACTCTGGAACAGATAAATGAGGTGGATAGGAGGGAAGGTGTTGAGAAGACTGCTTGGCCACTGGGCGCTTCTCAGCCCCGGATCGAGAAAAACTGCCTGCAGTGCATGTTTCCTTGCGATGCAAATAGATTTGCGACAGCCCTGCCAAACCGTGCCCAGATCATCTGAATTACCTGGGAATGCACTCTCCACTTTTGAATGGAGATAGCAGTTCGACACATCAGATCTATCCCCTCCTTTAAATGTCCTGGGACATGCGTTGCCCTTAGTGAATGCAGCGAGTGCCTGCCCACATTAAGATCATGTAGGCTAGTCAGAGACACAGACAGCGCAGTCTCTACTTACCTGTTTATATAGGATACCACTGCGGTGTTGTCCGATCTCAATAAAACGTGCTTATTTCAACTTGATGTAGGAAACTGCTTTAGGTCTTGGAACACCGCTAAAAGTTCTATTCAATTGTACTGGTGGCTCTTGAGAGTCGTCCCTTTATGCTCGTACCTACAGTATGCCACCCCATCCTGATAGAGACATGTCTGTGGTCACCACCTTGAGGCTTGAAATTACATCCATTGCCACTCCCACCAGCAATTCAGGGGCCGGTTGCACCAATGGACGTAAAAAAGTTGAGAGTCAGCTCTACGCTGGGCTTAGCTAAATCCAAGCCTTCCGATAAATATTCACATCTGTTGCACCAACTAAACCTACGACCAGGCCCAACTACGCCCAGTGTAGACAATGCACGCCCACACTAACACACTCTACAGCATTTATATTTAAAGGGCAACTATTATGCCCCTTTTCACAAGATGTAAAATAAGCCTCTGATGTCCCCAGAGTCTGTATGTGAAGTTTTACCCAACAGGTAATTTTTTACAGCATGTTTAAATTGTCACTTTTTGGGGCTCAGAAAAACGCACCGTTTTAGTGTGTATCCCTTTAAATGCAAATGAGCTGCTGCTGCCGGCACAGAGGGCGGAGCCTCACGAGCTCGCGCTCAGTGTCAGGACAATCTCATCTCATGGAATGATAATATCAGAACAGAAACTCTCAGTAGCGGTGTTCATTTCGACCCGGAGTCGGACAATAATGCCTACAGAGTCAGAGAATATATACTGTATGGAGATAGAACAGGTATAGTTTAGTTTAATTACGGTAATAACGTATTAGTCATCTGCTTTTATCCACTATTAGTACAAGCCTGTTGTATCGGACCCCGTCCGAATGATGGCCAAAAATATGAATTTTATTGTACATCACACAAAAGATGAAGCGTTAGTTTTACGGCAGAAAATCACTGTAAGAGCTGAATAAACACCGTATAAGAAGTGCGCATTAAAGTCTTATCCATAAACTGTCTCTCTCTCCCTTTCATTATCATCAACATACTCAGCAAATTACACAAAAGACTCGTTACAACTGACAGTAAACAAATATATTCACACCTTTTCAGTGGGTCCTTTATAAACTGGTAAACTTTATATCCGTAAAATGACTCGATGAGCTGTCATAAAGTGCGCGCTCTCACTTTCATTTCTGCTGTGATCAGTGACCAGTAAAGTTAGGCCTATCTCCGGAGACTGTAAGCTGGATCACGAACAGTACATAACCATCCTTGAGTGACAACGAGAGTAAATGAAGACTGCTGTGTTCATTCTTACATTGTGTCTATAGCTGCTCTGTTGTCGAAACAATGGCGGACTGTGTTTAGCTCACTCAGGGCGGGTCTACGCTAAAACTGCAGTGTCAGTCAACAGTCATGGGCGGGGCTTGTGCAAAAGTACGTCACATTGCCCCAAATCTGAAAATGGCTTGTTCTGAGGCGGTGCTTATGATTTATGGGGATTTTTTTTTAAAAAGCACTGAGTGGATTTGTATCATTATAGGGTGGTTGTGTACACACACTGCCAACACACATTTATGTTCAAACACCATGTAAAAGTGAATTTTGCATAATAGGTGCCCTTTAATACGCCATTGACTTTGCTAACATGCTCTGGATTGTGGTAACGATTGTGGTAGGCAGTTTATTTGTCCTTTGTGGAACAAATCCCTTGCTTGATGTGAGATGAATTTTGAAGGAGTGGGGCAGGGCAAGCTATCACCGGCCCCACTTCTCTCCGAACATTGTGAGGCAAGCCTATTGCTACCCCTGCTTCTTCTTCTTTGCCCTTGGGGTCTCTACGGCTCTGGGGAGCGATGACGGTGAGACATGCCCTGGCCCATGCTGTGTTCTGCCCTGTAGTGTAATGAGGATGATCCGCCGAGCAGCTTGTTGGTTGGGGTCAATTAAAAGCCTTGTCCTCCTTTTTCTTAGACTCAAGGAGGGATTGTATGGCTTCAACTACTGATCTGAAAAGTCAGTCTGGGGACATAGGTGTGTCAAGAAAATACAGAAATCCTTACCCATGTTTTTAGACAGGTTCAACCACAGATGTCTTTGTGCTGCTACCGTCAGCCAGCACTGCAGCCAGAACTGCCACGTAAGCCAACAGAAGCAAAACTGAATTCTGTGCTCTGGCCCTTTGTCCCTGGGGTTTATAGGCCATGTACAAGATCTGTGCTGATACTCTTGGCTGTTTGTGTGACAGTTGTGTTGCAGAGTTTAACCTCAGATTCGTCTCTGGGGCCAGGAATGCAGGGCCAGGAATGCAGGTAAAGACTGTTCCATCTTGCCAGGTTCCACCAATGCCAGGTCTTTTCGCAGGTCTTTGTCACGTTGCAATCCTGAAATGCTGGAATCACCACCTTTGGCAAAGAGGATATTTGGGCAAAAAAATGACTATCCAGTCGGATAGATGTTTGACACAGACTGTCTACCAGCCATTGAATGCCAAGACGAGCAGTAGCCCAACGACAGACAGCAATAAACAAAAAGCCCCTGCTGTGCAGAATGCCACCGGGTGGCTTCTGGCGGATTGCTCGGAAGAGTGGTTTCCCCACCCTTCTCTGACTCATTGAGATCTTCCTCAGAAGGCTCACCCTGTTCGGATTAGGGCAGCGCAAGTCTCTAAGACTGGGTAAAGTAAGGCCACATGTGCAAACTGTAGTCCTAAACAGGTGTAACACGCGCAGTGCGAGTCTTTACTGTCAATTTGATTGTCACAAGCTTCCTGGACAAGGCCACATTATGCGATGCGAGCCGTGAGCAGAACTCAGAGATGATAGAGGTTGGAATACGGTCCACCATCAAGCCAAAACAGTCCTTAAGTACGGTAATGATGAACCTGTATCGGTCCATGAACAATCCACAATGAATAATCGATTAAAAGGATCGATGAATGAAGATAATTAATCCTTTTGGTCTTGGTCCTGCTAATAGTTGAGATGCTTCCTCACACACATGGAAAACTTTGCACACAAACAAATAGATAATCAACATGTGCTTGGTGCTAATCTGCTAACAAACTATATTTACAATCTTGACTATATACAAAAATGACTACCAATAGTAGTACCAACATTCATCTTCTTTTTGGCATCAAAAACACTGTACCAAATCCAGCTGTGTTTTTTGATGCCAAAAAGAGGATTAACGGCGGTATAAGTACTATAATTTTTGCATGTATTCAAGGTTGTATTCAAGGTTCTGTACTATTAATTACTATTAAGGTGAACAAATCCAAATTGAGCATTTCTGGTGACAAATGAAGCTGTCTTCATCCAGTCCATCCTGCCAGTATGCAGATTTAAGGTCTAGAGTGCTGAAGATAGTTGCTCCATACAATGACTCTAGAATATCCTGTGGCATTGGAAATCGTTGAGAGGATATTTGGAGTTTTGGACACAGAGACGGGTACTGCCATACTTTTTGGTACAAGGACTACTGGCACTGCCCAAGAGGAAACAGAAGATTATATAAAGCCTTTGCTCAACATGTTGGTTACTACCTCATTGATGAAATTTTACTTGCTGACAGAAATGGAGAGGCCCTCTTATGTAAGGGAATCTTATCAATGGTATTGCTTTGATGGTGAATAAAGTTAGTTTGTCCTTAAGAATCAGTGCATACAATCAGCCAATTAAGTATTAGACCTTCCAGTTGATGTTTTTGTGATTTAGAAGCATCAGCTCGATTCACTCCTTCAAACTCCTTAAAATGCATACCATAATTTGTATTCAAAGTCAGAACATTTGCATGCCTTGTTCAAACAGGGTTCGTTTGTTTTATATTTACGATAAAACATACATTTTAAATCTCAAAACATTAGCTGTAACATGGAGGCTGCAAGTCTATAAACAGCTAAGGGAAACTAATACTGGCTTAACACTGGACTAACAGCAGGCTCAAAGTAACTCATTGGAAACTGTCATTTGTTTGCAGAAGGCAACTTCTTTGAGCTGGAACATTGTCTCCAGCTGTGGAGAAAATTCTTTCAGCTGGGACACTGGTCCCTGGAACACAAAGATAGTGTTTTGCCTATCGTCAGTAACTGGAGACATTCCCTTTCAATATTGGTCTCTCAATGTTGCATCAGAACTAATGCTATGGGGAATGTGTCAAATCACGGCGTGTTACTGTGGTGGGTGCTACAGCAAAAGTGGAGCTAATGGCCCTAAGCAAGGTGTCTCACAGTAGGAAATAACACGCTAATGATACAACTATTGTAACAAGTTGCATAACATCACATATCTAATGACAGTATATCTCCAGTGCTACAGACACAGCAGTGATGTCTACCAGACCTAGTTGAACACCAGTGTTCAATGGGTTGGCTAAGCACTGGCAGCACTGGTGCCCCTTGTTACACACTAGGGGACCTGATTAAAAAACACCGCACCCAGGAGGGGAGGGGGGTGGCGCCTACACAGCCGCTGTAAGCGTGTGACTACTACAAGTGACAGAAGTGGTGAATCTCTGAACTTAATCTAACTTATCTGAAGTTATCTGAATAACACTGCTCAAGCGGCGCCTCTACAGTGACAGTGAAAAGGAAGCAGTGAATCCCGGTTCACTAACACAATATCAACCGTAGATGAACAATGCTATCTCAGGGGACTAACAGCTGCCGCAACAGCATTAGAAAAAAGCGGCAAAAACATGTCACCAGCAGAGCAGTCCACAGTCACAGAGCAGGCTAGGTGTTAGTCTCAGCCTCAGACGTGACGTCACACCCACAGACCGTTGTTACATTCTACGTGTTAGCCTCAGACGTCTCATGCATATAGCACACTTTTCTGGAAACCCTTCAGGGGCCGTATTCATAAAGATTCTAAGAATCCTCTAAGAAAACTCTTAATTTAGCTTAAAAACTTTTACGTAGGAGTCTTAGCTTAAAAGCGATTCGGGACCGATCTGAGAGCAACTCTGAGTAAGGAAAAGACAAAAACTTTCATCTTAGTAAGGAGGCGGGGTTGACCCCGTTGCTATGTATGACACAATCTTTTGAAGACTGTGATTGGTTGGTTGTCCAAGAAGGAAAAAAAAAAGTGATTTTAAGTATAGGGTCTATTCTAAGCCTTCACTTTGAAATTACATGCGTAATTTTTCCTATTTGACCGTTCTCTCACACACACACACACACACACACACACACACACACACACACACACACACACACACACACACATTATATATGTGTATATAAATCCTTTTTTTTTATTTACCATGCTGTTAATTTCCTATAAGGTATTTGATTGGCTTAGAATGATAAAAATTGTTCCACTCTTTCCAATTACACTGATTGCTGGCATGTCTATTTAAGTGGTGGTTTGAATGTTGGTTTTAATGTATCAAACATGGAATTTTCCCAGTTGCCAAATATCGTAATGTAGTGATTACTTTCATTTCTGGCGCTATGGCATTTCTGTGCTGTGTCGGAGATGTTAGCGTGTCTCTAATAAGATCAGTCACAAACATGATCCCTGCACTATCTAATCTATAGCGTCTTATTAACTCACTGTCATCCACTGTCTGCAAAACATTTCTTCTCCCTCTTCGTCTTTCTGCCATTTTCTCCTCTGCTAAAGAAACTCTTAAGCCTCTTAAAAGTCCTCGTCCGTGCTCCTAACAATTTTGACCTTAAGACCTCTTTTAAGGGTTAAGATGCTTTCTGAATTACTTTTTTCTTTACTAGGACTTTTTCTTTAATTTTAAGAGTAAACGCCCACATTTCTAAGAATTTTCTTAGAATTTTGTCACTAGGAGCTACTCTTTGCATTAAGATTCTTTATGAATACGGGCCCAGGAGTTTTGAAGTCGCAATCTGATTGGTTGAATTCTACAGGATGTCCGGGAGAAGTGCGTGTTGCATTCTTTATCCGTCCGCCTGGAAACAAATGCTGTGATGCCAACACCCCTCGTGGAAGAAGAAAGCCGTTGTGTTTACAACCGTGACACTAAACGCTTACCAGGGTCAACTAAACGCAGGATTTTCAAAAGTATGTGAAGTTAGCGGCTCCATTGTCGCAGTAAACTCGCACAATGTTCTTGAATAATTAAGTAGATGCACGCCGTTCTGTTATTGTAGGGACATCGACATTATATTGACATGTCCCTACACATGACGCGGAACAAAACGAACTGTGATTGGTTGTGTTACATGTCAGTCAAACGTCCTCTTGGGCGATCCTTGGCCAAGAAAAGCTGCAATAGAGTCCAGATCTTCTGCTGTCAGTCTGAAGCTCTGGCTATGGGAGACTAGCTAGGTGGTGGCAGTGGAATGGGGCGGTGCAGGGGTTCTTACTGGTTCAAACACACCTGAACCAGCTAAACAGTCCCTGCGTCTTAATGTCTATACTATTCATCCTAAATAGTATGTGAGAATAAGAGAATAAGTGAGAGAATAAGTGTGTCCCAAAGCATAGTTTGTTGAAAAGAGTATGTCAAAAGTCCCTGGATGGTCTACTATTTCCGGTAGATTTTCGAAGTATGGATCCGTGCTCACTGTAACGGCTAATATTGCCCACAACCCATTGCAGCTTTGGTGGAGGAACTACAAACACAGTGTTAAAAAACTACAAACATGGCGGATATGCATGACCAATCGAAGTGACTAACCAGTTTGAGTGACTAATCGAAGTCTAACCTGATAAAAAAATATTTATTTTATGTTATCCGTGTTATATTTCATCTGCAAAAACAATGTGAGCTTTTATAAAGATCCGTTTAGCCATTAACTTTTAAATGCATTGTTATGCATGAGGAGAGTCTCCGCAGATGAACGTGCTTCTGGAATGAAATGTGGAGGATTTTTATCTTTGACAAGATGATTGACAGGTCAGTTTTTGTGAAAGGATGCGTGTAACTAAGCGAAAGAGAGCAACCATTAAAGACGCAATTATATGATGTGATAGTATGTCCCAAGCTTGTCTACTCTTCTGCTACACACTCAAAAGTATGTACTTTTTCTTCACAAAAAGAGTACATACTTTTAGGACTTGAATTGAGACGCAGCATTAGTCTTACTACACTGATTAGCTGGTTCAGGTGTGTTTAATTGGGGTTGGAGCTAAACTCTGCAGGACAGTGGCCCTCCAGGACCGAGTTTGGAGACCCCTGTTCTAATGCAATACTTAAGAAGAAAACAACTAGCTGTAGACTACATGCAGTTTATATGGGATACACAACGTAAAACTAGCTCTCTTGCACCAAGAGTATTCGAGAAGCTAGTGAAGAAACGTCCAGATTTTTGAATCTGGCAAAATGTTTGGGGAAGCCCATCCAGCTACTGAGAAAATGTCCTCCATAGACATCCTATGCCCATGAGGAACCCATCCCCCTAATAGAGTAGGCTCGAACACCTTCAGGACACTCCACATTCCGGCGAACTATAAGCCAGAGCTATTGTATCCACAATCCAATCAGGGTTGGGGTGAAAATTGCAGTATATTGAAATGGTAACACATTTGCATGAACCTGTTAAAAACTGCTGCAGTAAATGGGTTCTATATGAAGTGTTTACATAATAGGGAAGGTTTATTGTAAATGTGCTTCACATAGTGCCAATAAAATGGGAGGTGCTTTGCAAGAATAAAGTTTACTCAATATTTCTCATATACTCTATAGTTCTAATTTAATTTCAATGTGGATATTAAAGACTCTTGGAAGGACAATGGGATAACCTTAGTTAAAAAAAAAAAAAAAAGCTTAATTTATTAGGGCCCAGACATTGAAAGTGAGAAGGGCCCTACTGTTGTTCTAAGCATATTATTATAACTATCTTACCTTTCATGGTTTTTGAGGCACTTAACATGCTGAACATGGCAATAATAATAATAATAATAATAATAATATAAATATATATATATATATAGCACAGGCCAAAAGTTTGGAAACATTACTATTTTTAATGTTTTTGAAAGAAGTTTCTTCTGCTCATCAAGCCTGCATTTATTTGATCAAAAATACAGAAAAAAACTGTAATATTGTGATATATTATTACAATTTAAAATAATTGGTTTTCAATTTATTATACTTTAAATTATCATTTATTTACTGTGATGCAAAGCTGAATTTTCAGGATCATTAGTAGTAGTAGTAGTAGCCTTTATTGTCACATAGTCACAAGTACCAGTGAAATTAGCCTCCAGTCTTCAGTGTCACATGTGACATCCAGTCTATCACATGATCCTTTAGAAATCATTCTAATATTCTGATTTATTATGAGTGTTAATAACAGTTCTGCTGCCTAATATATTTGATGAATAAAAGGTTAAAAAGAACTGCAATTATTCAAAATAAAAAAATATTTTCTTTACTATCACTTTTTATCAGTTTAACACATCCTTGCTGAATAAAAGTATTGATTTATTTCAAAAAAAAAAAAAAAAATTACTGACCAGTAGTGTATATTGTTGTTACAAAAGATTTCTATTTTTAAAACATTTGCTTCTTTTTTTCTTTATTTTTTTTTATTATTTTTTTTTTTACTTTTTATCCATGAAAGTATCCTAAAAAAGTATCACAGGTTATGAAAAAATATTAAGCAGCAGAACTGTTTCCAACTTTGATAATGAATCATCATATTAGAATGATTTCTAAAGGATCATGTGATAGACTAAAAAAAAAAAAAAAAAAAAAGACTGGAGTAATGATCCTGAAAATTCAGCTTTGCACAGAAATAAATGATCATTTAAAGTATAATAAATTGAAAACCAATTATTTTAAATTGTAATAATATATCACAATATTACAGTTTTTTTCTGTATTTTTGATCGAATAAATGCAGGCTTGATGAGCAGAGGAAACTTATTTCAAAAACATTAAAAATAGTAATGTTTCCAAACTTTTGGCTTGTGCTGTATATATTGGCACAGACATCAGTTGTCAGCCATTAGGCATAACTCTACCTCTGTAGTTCTCTGACTAAAGTGGTGAATCAGTTTTACTCACTGACAGAGGTCAGCCATTTTGGATTCAATGTGGATTTTTTTTTTTTTTTTTTTTTACTACAAGCTTTAATTTTTTTCTTTAATACTTATGAATTCACATAAAAAAAGAGAAAGTTTATCTAATATTCAAACATTTTACCTTTGGGATAGCAAAGCAGTCGATAGCATTCTTCTCCAATCCTGACCTGTATTACTGTTTGACCTTGAGTGAGATGTAGCCGCACTCTTTCTAGAACAAACATACACACCTCCTGTCCGCTGGGAGCGGCGAGGACTGAGCCACAGTAACACACACAGCAGGACAACACACTATCAAAAGCCAGAAAATTCTCAAGCTCTTTTTCACACAAACACACACAGACAGGAACTATAAATACAAACAGTTGGTAAGTGATAGCTGGAGTGGTTCTTGGCATGTTAATCAGGCTTTCTTTTGCCGAGGGCTATTTAGAGGATTCACCAACACTCCACGCTGAGTTCCCTCACTGCTCCATTCAAGGACAAAAGCATCTCAAACGGATATTTAACTTTGCTCTTGGCCAATATCCATACTTATTATAGCAAACATACACACATGGCTGCCACTGAATAAAATATTAATGTAAAATGAGACCAGAGTTATTAAAAATGTTTCCTCTGTTCAAATGTGCCCTTCGAATGTTTTCTTTTATAAATTGGTATTTGATGCAAATAAATGGCATTGGTAAAAATGACATTTGTGATAAAAAAGGGATATACTGTATTGAACTCAACTTGCCCTCAGTGAAGCTCATAATGCAGCTTGTAAGTGACATGTATGCTGAATGAAACAGACTAATGATGATTCATACAAGTTTTTTTTATATATATATTTGAAAAAATATTTTTTTTTAAAAAAATGTCATGCTATGTTGGCATGTAACCTGATTACCATAATTTGTTATAAGTTCTGTGCAGTGTATTAAATAGACTAATAGCAGCTTATGTCTATGCATATACATTTACATTTATTCATTTAGCTGACGCTTTTATCCAAAGCGACTTACAATTGCTATATATGTCAGAGGTCGCACGCCTCTGGAGCAACTAGGGGTTAAGTGTCTTGCTCAGGGACACATTGGTGTCTCACAGTGGATTCGAACCCGGGTCTCGGACACCAAAGGCATGTGTCTTATCCATTGCGCCACCCCCTCCCCCCCTCCCCCCCTCCCCCCCTCCCCCTCTCCCCCTCTCCCCCCCTCCCCCTAGGTGTTGTAACATTATCTTACTCTCTTTAACACACAACACATCAGATCCTGACATCCCATCATCCTCTGGCTCAAAGATTCACATCAAGGACACCATCTTCACTACACTGTAACTAATACTCAATCTCATGCTCTGTCTCTCCATCAAACACTCACAGCAAATAAACTTATATAAACATTGAACATTTTAAATGTTTAAAAAGTATTGATTGAATTCCTTATTTATCAAGCACCAAAAATGCTGCTATAACATTGAGAGTGTCAACATAAAATCTACATCATGTATAATAAATGTACTAAGCCTGAACGAACATGCACCCGGCAAAAATGTTCAAAAATGGTCTTTGCTGCTTTGCACCACTCTATCACTGGTGTACAGTTCACATTCAATTCAAATTTGTCAGTCTATAACTTAAACACTTGCAAAAAAACGTCTTTGGCTGTGCATTATGTTTCGTATTGCTGAATTTTCTGTCACCATGAACACAGCATTTTCATCAAGTTGAAGTCAAAATCACTGTTAACTTGCCCCCATTTGTGTTTATAGTGATAAGATATGATAGCCGTCATTGTCACACATTTTTCCAGAGCTGTTATCAGGTTTGTGAAACCCATGAAACATGTTCATAGAAGGTTTATTAGAAGTTCTCTAACTCCCCCTACAGGACACACTGACTCATCTCAATGAAGAGTTACTGCATTCTTGTGTTAGAGGATTCAAGGTGAAGGTTTTTATGCTTTTTGAAAAACATTGATATATGTTAAGATATTTATTTACATATTTATACTGCATAAAAATAGAAAATGTAAATTTTATGATACAGTAAAGTCAGGGTAAAGATACATTTTAAAGTATTGATTAGATAATTTACTTTAATATGAACATGTTTTTGTGTGGATTCATTCACAGTGTGTTATTTCTGAGTAGATATTCAAGCCCATGTCTCTCACATCGGCACATAATAAGTGTATCCATGTAAATGTATAGTTAGAATAATAAGTAAAATAAGCATGTTAAAAAAAAGGTTCTGGTTATGGCAACTGCAGATATGTGCACTGGTGTTACCGTAGCCTCACTTCTGTGGCCCGTGGCACTGTGGCTGCGGCCCAATAAAGCTGCTGGCTCCCCCTGGGCCACCAGTTCAAGCCTCTGGTTGCTGGTTGCTTTCACACTATTTATTTAGTGTGACACATCTCCAATTAAAGTGTGCAGAGAACTGCATTTCCCCCTCACTCCTCTCACAACCCTCTGTCATAAAGAGAGAACGACAGAAACACAAAGAAGAGAGAGAGAGAGGGGGAATACTCTGCCTTCCAGCAATGATTGCAGTCATTCCCACTGAGTCTTGCCCTGAGAGGTGCAGTGAATTATAATTGTCTGAATATTGAGTGAGATGAACGGAAGCTGTGTTGATCTTTATGACAGCACAGTTCGTGAACAGAGATTTTATTTTTGGTTGCTGTCTTATTTTTGCTGTTTCTAACCCTCTAATCACAATGCAGACGTTAAATATCCTCTAACTTAGACACTGTTGGTCTAAATCTGATTATTTATGTATCTCATTGAAATCTGATCTAAATGATTGACTGTCCAGAAGAGTGTGTCCTGTGGCACTCTTTTTTTTTCCTGGAATATCTGCACTGGTTTCTATGGTAATGACATTGCATTGTAAATCCTACACCAAAAAAACAACAACAACAACAACAACGAAAAACAACAGCAACATGGAGGGGTTTGCAATACAGATGTTGTCTTCCAACATGACCATGTGTAACCTCGACACTGGACGACCATGTCTTATGAGGAGACTTGTATGACTGGCTCTGTTCTGTGTTGCTGTCTCTGTCAGTCTCAAAATTCAAATAAGTGTATATTGTACATACACAACTCTCTGAATTTGACAATATACTGTACATGTAACGATGGGATCTGTTTGTGTGATTGTTTTGGATGGGTTTGCACACGTCTCAGTTCTGTTTCCTGTGTGTGTGTTGATTTCCATGGCTCCTCTTTGATTATTTGATTATGATTTGCACCTGTAGTTCATTTGATTGATTTTTTGTTTTGTATTTAAATCTTGAATTTATTCAGTTCATTGTTCGTTCTCTTTGCATTTTACCGGTTGTTCAGATCATGTTTTTCCCTGAGTGTTTTGTTTTTGAGTGTGAAATTAATTAAATCATTGCTGACAGTAATTAGATCCATCTTTTCCCATCTTTGCCACAACTGTACATGACAGAAGAACGGACCTAACATATGGATCTAGCGGCAGTAGCCTCTCGCAGGGGGATCGCTCTCTCTCGAGGAGCACACAGGACTTCTTGGATCTGTACCGTTGTGTCTATTTTGATGAATGAATGAATTTGGCATTTATATAGTGCGTTTCATATGTACTACTGTACACCCAAAGCACTTTACATTCATGTCGGTCTCTCCTCTACCACCACCAGTGTGAGCAGCCACTTGGATGATGCGACGGCAGCCACAGTACAACGGCGCCAGTGCGCTCACAACACACCAGCTATAGGTGGAGAGAGGAGAGAGAGAGATAGAGCCAATTCAATGGATGGGGATTATTAGGAGGCCATAATTGGCAAGGGCCATTGGAGGGAATGTGGCCAGGACACCGGGGTTACACCCCTACGCTTTACGAGAAGTGCCATGGGATTTTTAATGACCACATAGAGCCAGGACCTCGGTTTTACGTTTCATCCGAAGGATGGTGCTCTTTGACAGTATAGTGTCCCCATCACTCTACTGGGGCGTTGAGACCCACACAGACCACAGGGTGAGCGCCCCCTCCTGGCCTCACTAACACCTCTTCCAGATGAAGACAGCCTGTGTGTGTTTTAGAGACTGTAGTAATTTTCCCCTACGCACCTGACTTAAGTTTATCTGGGGTGTCTACAGCCGACACCCAAGGCGTCTACAGTCGACACTTAATAATATTTATACTCTAGCACTGCGTCTACAGTCGACAGCTGGCCTCAAGTCGGTCAACGTCTTGACGTTTTTTAACAATATCACTTGAGAATAAGGTCTTTAGTGTTCCACTAACTTGCTCCACTAAACACTATAACTTGAGAATCTCTAGTGTCTATCCTGCTGCGCTAGCCTGGTGATACCAAACTCTGCTACTTCGCAGACAGAGTCTGGAAGGGCATAATTGAAAAGTGTTTTCTTTCTCGCGGGGGGGCACTTGTCTGAAGTTTAAAATCATTGGTTACCCGTAAGCCAATCACATAACGTTTGGTTATGACTCGTGTTAGCGCCGGCTCAGCCGCATCGAACTTCCACTGTAAACACATATATGATGCGAAAACAAAACCATCCAGCGAAATACCGGAATGAACATGGCTGTGAACGACTTTTGCAGATTATGTGAAGTAAATCTACGCATCCACGGTACAATCAGCGTCTACGACACGGTTCTCAGCCCGCCCTCTGTTCGTTGATTGGCCGGCTGTTTTGAGGCCGGAGGAAAACTGGGAGATAGGTCGCTATCTCAGACTGAGTACAGAAGCGAACTGAAATTGAGCGGAAGTACGAAGTCTGACGTGGTCAGGCTACTGCTGCGCATCAATAATCAAACACCACAATGCCTTTGAATATGCTTTAATCACGGGCGGAGGATCTCAGACCAATTTCAGAGAGAATCCCACCAGCAAAAAGAATACAACCATTTTTATAGATTATGATTGGTTCTTCATATGTATAATTCAACAAACCCTTCTGTTACTAGGTAAAAGCAAATACTGATTTCTTGTTATTCAAATTCATGAGTTTATATTTAGATATATGTCAAGTTTTATTTCCCTTTTGTTATATTCAGATATAATTCAGAGACACACTGACTTTGGCCCAAGGTTTGGGGACATTAGCCGCGTTTCCACTGTCGGGCCAGTGCGAGCAGGGCTTTAAACGGGCCGTGCCGGGCTAATAGCCTCGGACTAATAGCACCGGGCCTGCGTTTCCACTGTCGGGCCAGAAGCTCCACAGTGCTTCACTAAAACACACCCGTAACACGCCTCTCTGGAACAAAGTCACACTAAACCATCATTTCACCAACAAATGGAAGTTTTATCAGAAAACTAATCAGAAATCACTGGAAACAACGTTGAAAACAAACATGATAAAAGCGGCCGTTTGCTGGCATTTTTGTTGTTTACTTGAATATTTAAAACCCAAGCATTGATGTTTTACCACAGGTTTACAAAAAAAAGTGATACATTGATCATAATGAATTAATTTGTGTCAAAATTGCACATTAGTCACACAGAAATAAATTACCGTTAGGTCTATTTCACAAAAGAAAGAGGACACACTTACTTCTTCAGTCGCGTCTGTTTCTGTTTATTTGGTAGGCTAGTTACAGGACATATTTACATCACATTTAGAAAGAATGATAATTTCTACAAATATATGCCACCAAAAATACGACCTGAGGAGCTTTAGCACTCTCTCTTGACTCCCATGCAGATATTTTCAGTCAGAGTAACAGAGGAAGCTCCCGAAAAAAAGTTGCTTTATTTGGTATAAAGAGACGAGACGTAGGCTACTGACAGATACAATAAAAACATGATTGTGATAGCCTTTATGATTGGTCTGATTTCTTCAAGCGTTCACTTTGTTTTTTTACTATGCGTATCTTCAAGCGTTTACTATGTTTACTATGGTAATGGTTAGCGTGCATAGTCTTTTGCATCACAAACAGAAGGCATTCAAACATGAACGTGAGTTAAATTATTTTAAAAGTCTTTAATGCTGACAGAATCATCCGGCGCTGCCGTCTCCCGACTCAGGTAAACTCCGCCTCTGTTCGTAACCACTCCTCTAGCCCGAGCTGGCCCGCTTTGGCCCAAGGTATTCGACGGGCCAGAAATCCTGGCCGTTGGCCCAGAGTAAGCCCCGATCAAGCCCCGGAAGTGACAGTGGAAACGCGACTGGCCCTGGCACGCACTAGCACGGCCCGGCCCTGGCCCGACAGTGGAAACGCGGCTATTTAGGTTTCAAAAGAACATAATTGTTAATCCTAAAGGAAAAAGAAATGTTATGATTAATTAAAAAATCACATCACAAGACGGTCCTCAAGGCACGCTTTTGGAGTTCATAATGGATCCCCCTTTACCATCTGCGCGGGAGAGGAGTCGTCCAGCACACCCACGACTGCAGTCCACACAGCACCCGCTGCCACCACCCCAGTGGACGTAAAGCCAGAGCCCACTACAGACAAGGAGCCTGAGCATGCCACGATGCCAGCACCAGAGCCGATGTCTGAGTCAATGATCGTCTGGAGCCCGAGCCCAGTGAAAATTCTGACCAGGTGCGTGAGCCTGCAACATCGTCCGTCCCTGTGGGAGTACTGGTGGAATACGTAGGGGATGGAGTGGAGCCCTGTCCCTTCTGCCAAAGTGGATGTAAGTGCACTGAACTCAGCACCCCTGATAAAATTGGTAGAGTGGAAGTGTCAGCACACTGTCTGTTTTATAAGCCAGCAACAGTTCACTGATGTCTTTGATGTTCCCGCCCTGCCTCCCACTCTCACCTCCTCTGCCAGAGAGGCTGTTCCTGTATTATCTGTCTGTCCTGCATCGACCAAGGAGGCTGTGTATTTGTCCAGTATTGGCCAGGTAGGCCATTTTTAACCCTCTGTCCGCACTGCAGTCCTTCAGCCCTGTCTCATATCAGTCCTTTGTGTCCTCCTACGCTGCCTGTCCAGAGCATTGTGGATCCGCATTGGACTTCTGGTGTGCCTGCCCAGCCCTGGAATGTCGAACCTCAAGCGCCGCCCAGAACTTCCAAACCTGTAACTCCACCTCGGCCAGTTAAACTGTCAGCTCCACCTGAGTCCACGAGGCTTCCTCATCCCTCTGGCACTGCCTTGGTCAATTGTCTCTTTCCCTTCGCCATGGACTTCAGGGCCTTCGTCTGCGACTCGTCCCTTCACCCCTTTGGTTCTGTAGGGCTCCGCTTTCCCCCGGCTTCACCTCAGTCCTCCTGCACCCTGGTTTCACCTCGGCCATTCGCTCCTGCGGCTCTGCCTTCGTCTCCAGGACCTTCACTGTCGCCCGGTCTCATTGGCACTTCAGCTCCGCCTGGGTCTCCACCGTCTACAGCTCTGTCTCAGTCAGTCGTCCCCCTGGTTTCACCTGCCAAGTCGAAGCCGCCAAGTAGCACCACAGGCTGTCCAGGAGACTTCATGCAAGGTGGATCAGCCTGCAATTTCGATTTTCTTTTGTACTTAGATTTTTGGTGTGATTATTGAAACCAGCCCTCAATGTGTTCATTTTGTCTTTGTCTTCAATTGACCATTGTCACATAATTTTGTTCTCAATGAATTACACAATGTACACAAGTAAAGGTTTTCAACTTGAATATTTTGTTCATTGAGATTCAATGTGTGATTTAAGTGATCCCTTAATTTTTTGAGCAGTGTAGTAAACAAGTGACTAGCTTTAGTCAGATGCAGGTGGAATATATAATTTAGCAGGTATTATCAAGCCATTTTCTTCTCATCCAATGCACATTGTTTGCTGGTTTCTCTCGCTCAGCAACAACATCAGAAAGGTGATTTTACAATGTAGGGGGCGGGACACTTTAGCTTCCAGAGAGCATTTGATTGGACAGAAAATCTGATATTTTGAAGGTCAGAATGAGTCAAAAATGTTTTTAACATTTGTGGAAAAGAGAACAAATTACACATTTATCTTCTAAGTGCAAATGTTGTTATTGTTTAGGAGTGCATATAAATAACCACAAGGCTAAAACCCATAAAGCTCTCATTTTGATTTCATTGGGTCTATACGCAACAGCCAACATTATTTATTTTGCTGAATAATTTATGAAACGTCTCATTTTCTGATGTCTTCTCATTGGCCAACATCCACTTCAGACTCGTCAAGAAACAATAAGAGTTAAAGAGCTACAGGCTGGAGAGCGCATATTCCCTGGTTTTACTTGCATGTCAGTTTGCATTGGAATTAAGTGCTATTTTTATATATTGGTAAAATTTCAATTATATCAGCGTTTAAGTCATTACCTTTATCTATCTATCTATCTATCTATCTATATTTTATTTATTTTTTTCCATCTCACATGTGTAGCCCATACTTGATTATGTTCGATTTAGCTTCTACACTTGCACACTGAACTGGAGAAGCAAAAACATACACATTACAGGCTAACTGAAGATACAACATCATTAGCAACCCCCTCTAATCAGGTTCCCTACAATATACTAGACCCTAAAAAGACAAATTGCTGCTATGATAGCAAGTTTGACAATTTCATTGAGACTCTTAGGTCCACTTAATAATAATCCATAATTCAAACATGACTTAAATACAAACCACTACAGTACCAGATCGTTTTAATCAAATTTCAGCAAGACATACATATTTTAAATGGAACGTCCCACCTCCAAAAACAAAACAACAAGAAAAAAAATTCAATACAGTCAATAAGCACACGGGACAACACTTGAGCTACTGTTCAACACCTGGACTCAATCTGAGCTCTATTTGATAAAGCATAAAATACATTTATACATCATAGCATAGTTTTGAACCTGAAATATAAAACCATTTTCACCTCTCCGCTAGCCTTCATTCGCACCTCAGCATTATTGCTTCTCTGACATTTGCGGGAGAGGAGAAGAAAACAACAACAACACACAATGAATTTTATTATAAAAACAAAACACGTTCCATAGCTTATGAACATTGCTGTGTGTGTGTGTGTGTGTGTGTATGTTTACGTATTTTCACTGATTTTGTAAGTTGCTGTAAATAAGGCAGCTGTTTCACTTAAGGCATTGCTGCTATGAAATTGCTTCTCTGTTAAACCTAAAAATGCACATAAGAGTTGACAAGAAATTCTTAAAACATGAACGTTTTCTCTCTTTTTTTTTTTTTTGTCAATTGAGTTTTGTGGCGTTTCACAATTAGATCACCTGTGCTGATATCGAGCAAATCATTGTTCAGTTTGTTCAAATGCTTGTGGCCGAATGAAGAGTTCAGTCTACATTAGCGGGGGAAGATTCATCTCTTCATAGGTGATGTATAGAGATCTTGAGAGCGCAGTAGCCCTTCACCGGATCACACACAGCTCCAAATGGGAGACGCAAGGGCAGGAAAGTCAAATCCTCATCATCTACTGCTGGTAGTTGCCATACTGCCCCTGTAAGGAAAGGCACAAGGTGAAGCAACACAGCTAGCAAGACAATTGACATTGTTTTACTGAAAAGAGTCATGTGTTACACTTGAAAACATTAGTTTCTATTTCTTTTGAAGACATAAATGAGATGATTCAATTAATCCAAAATATTTAAGGATTCCAAGACAGTGAGAAACAAATGTTTGAAAAGGAGTTGTTGTCATCACAGATGAGTACAAAAATGATTCAAAAGAGAACAAGAAGAAATAATGACTAAATTAGTGAACATGGTGCCACCAGCAGATTACAGTCACACTGGAAACACCTCAAATTCTCATTTAAACAGGGTATTTATAAACAAATTGTAAATAGACTACGACCAAATGGTCTCATTTTGCGACCTTTTATTTAGCGGCCGCACTGGTGCCACCGTCACATTGACCAACTGATGAGAGCTGCCATTTCGGGTTGCATATGAAAAACATAAAATGGCAAATGAAACAAAAGCAGAACAAAAATCACGCTACTCGTTTGAGCTAAGAACAGGTTTACTCGCGGGCCGATCTTGATCACGCGACACTGTTACTACACAGCGCTGGGAGATCCAGTGAGAAAGTGTTTGGATTTGCCGCAAAATTAATATCACAGCGAGATCTAGTGAGAAGCATTCACATTCAGTGCAGAATTCTGTTATAAACCACAGATATCAGATCAAACAGAGCTGACGTGGAAACCAGGAGAATCATTGTACTACGAACAAACAAGTTAAAGATCCACAAATCACATTCACCTTGGATTTAATGTATCCGTGGTGTTGTTGCAGAAATAGTCGAACGTTTTTTCAGTACAACCATTTGAGAGTAAAATTCAAGCACTTTAAAGGACTTTCAAGTGCTTCACACTAAATATCCATGTGATATTAAAACAAAAAGTTTAAAGATGTAGGAAAACTAACACTTTTGGCAATCAGACAAAAAAAACAAAAACAAAACAAAACATGAAATGCCCACTCTAACCAGTAGATGGCAGCAGAGGAGCACTTATTAGCCATTTTCAATCCTTAATAGAAAAAGTAGGGTCACAAAATCTCATAAAAAACTAAAACTTCACAGGAAACTATTAAAGAGCACTCATTTTATAATCACTGAAGCTGTCAGTCACTTCATTATGATACTATAGAACAACAATGGTACATAAAAGCTGAATATTTAACTTTTCCGCAATAAAAGGTTTTTGCACATTACTATTGTTAATAAAAGTTAATTCTATCTGCACATCAATTCAAGCTCACTGCTTTACGGTTACATTTTCAGTAACAAAATTGGTAATTGTACTTTTTAACACAAAACAATAGTAATTTCATGATTAAATCAACTTTAAGATAAAATTTCCCCCAGTGCTAGAAAATCAGGTGCTGGTGCCACCATCTGTAGAACTTAGCGGCACTGGTGCTACTTGCTCTCAAGTGGATATTTTTAGGAAAAATGCTCTGACTACATGAGCGTTGTGAGAGGTTTCTCACCTGGTCAAACGCATAGGGGCGCTGCGGCTGACCCTGTGGTGGTCCAGGCTGTGGTGGTCTGTAGGCTGAATACTGCTGCCCTTGGCTCTGGGGGTAGTTTGGGTACTGACTTGGAGCGCCCTGAGACGGACCTGTTGGTATAAAAGGAAGTGTTTTCATTGATGGGAATAAATGAATGTTGAAGTTTATACTCCGTATTCTTACCAGGAATGTAGACTGAATGTAGATTAAGCATATTGCTGACCTTCACAAATTGTTCAACTCACTAGTTATTGGTAATGCTTTATATTTTAATGGTCTACTTTAGACATTCGAAATTATTCAACCCCCATTGCAAATCAGGTTTATTGGCTAAATTTACAGACTTTCAGCTGTTTGCAATGAACAAATCAAACAAAAGTAATTAAAATAGCTCAACAACAAATGTTTCAAGTGGTTTCCCCAAATTGAACTCAAAATTATTCAACCCATTCATGGCAAGCATCTTCAGTACTTAGAACGCATTTCGCTGTTCAGACCTGCTGCAAACGAGATGTATAACCAGACACCAGCTTCTGGCAGCGTTTCTGAGGAATCTTTAGCCCATTCCTCATGACCACTGGCCTCCAGTTCAGTAAAATACTTGGGTTTGCTGCTGCAACCGCCTTCTTTAAACCCCACCAGAGATTATCTATGGGGTTCAAGCCAGGTGACAGTGATGCCACTGTGTCTTCCAGGACTTGGTGCAGAAGAAACTTGGTGGCATGTTGTTATCTACCAGCTAAAACTGACAGTTTTTATCAACCAGTTTTACGGCAGACAACCATACGCACACTACGCAAGTCGACTTGCGCCACAAGAGTAAATCGTGACGCATGCAGGAGTATCGTAAGTTTAGACGCCTCTCGCGGTTCAAACAAACAGGGCTGGGCAACAAACTCAAGCTCCTCCAACATTTCTCTTTAAAAATTCTCGTTTTAGACTTCTAATTTGTGACTGGTGTCTTGGTTTGCTCTATCCTCTGCGCTTCCGCGTTCGTCATTACGTCATGTGTCAGGTCAAGTGACAGGAAGTCTGCCTTCCGTCTGCCGGAAGCTACTTATTTTAGTCAATAAAATTTTAAATATCGATATTTTTCTTACACGAATGCGTCGCTTCACTTCAGAAGGCCTTTATTAACCCCCGCAGAGCCGCATGGAGCACTTTTATCATGGATGGAAGCATTTTTATCATGGATGGATGCACTTTGATGGACTTCAAAACAGAAACAGCCATTCACTGCCATGATAAAGCTTGGAAGAGCCAGGACATTTTTTAATATAACTCCAATTGTATTCGTCTGAAAGAAGAACATCATATACACCTAGGATGGCTTAAGGGTGAGTAAATCATGGGCTAGTTTTCATTTTTGGGCGAACTAACCCTTTAAATGTGAGGTCTGCTCCTTCATTAGCCAGTTTTAAATCAGCTCTTAAATCTTATTTGTTCTTTGTCTTTTGATTAGATAAAGGTTTTTATTTTTACATTTTGTTTAATGTTAATATTTTGTATGCTGCATGGTTTCTTTTTATGCTTTCTTCTTTATATACTCGATGTTTTATTGTACAGCACTTTGGTGCAACTCTGTTGCTTTTAAATGTGCTATAGAAATTAATTTTGACTTGACTTGGTGGAATTTGAGTTATGCTTGGGATCATTGTCCTGTTGGAAGGTCCAATGACCAAAGCTTCAGCTTCCTCACTGACGGCATTACGTTTTCTTTTCATCTTGCCTTCCAGAGCCAGATGATATAAAGCAGCCGCAGAGCATCACGAGCACCACCATGCTTAACTGTAGACAGAGTGTTCTTTTCAGCAAATGCTTCATTCTTCTTCCTCCAGACATACCGCTGATCCATAGGGCCAAAAAGTTCCAGTTTTGTTTCATCGCTCCACAGAACAGAATCCCAAAACTTTTTTTTTTTTTTTTACATCTTAAGAGTTTTGGCATGCGTTTAGTACGAGCTTTACTGTGCAAGCTGAAACCTCAGTGCCTGTTGTTGCCACCAAGTCTTGCTGCAGGTCTTTTGCAATCACTCGAGGGATTTTCCAAACTTGCCTTCTCAGAAATCTGTTTGCAGCCGTTGATAGCTGCCTTTTTCCTCCCCGTCCAGGTAGTGTGACCACTGTTCCTTTAACTTTGAACTTGCGAACTATGCTTCCAACGGTTTCTCTAGGGAGATTTAGTTCCTCCGCCATCTTTTTGTCTCCGGTTCCTTGTTTGTTTGTAAGGGGCAATAAGATCTTCTCTTATCTTTTTGGACCATTCTACTTATTTTGAGACTGTAGAAGTCACTACAAGTTGAATTCAGTTGGTTTTCGGGAAAACACTTGAAAATTTTTTTATGTTAAGCCATTTCAATTACTTTCGTTTGATTTGTTCATTCTGGGATGTTATTGTGTGAATGAAAAAAAAGCAGGACATTTGTTTAAGACCCAGCCAGAAGACCCTACCCCAGACTTAATGTCAATGTGATGATAACATTCCTACCATAGGCCTGCTGTTGTCCGGGGTATCCCTGCTGTCCGGTGTACTGCTGCTGCGGTGGGTAACCCTGCTGCTGCGGTGGACCCTGCTGATACGCCTCTTGCTGCTGACCATACTGTGCATTTCCTACAGAAAAAAAGACTAGGCAATTAACAAAGACTATCCGCTAAGTAATATGAACCATGTTTGCAGGAACTCCAACACATCACGCACAACTCTTCGCCCTCCTGCACTACTACATTCAGGCTGGGAGGGGGAGGGGGAGGGGGAGGGAAGTGCACACAAAGCTAAGAGTTTTTTTTTTTTTTTTTTTAAAGCAACAAAGCACAAAGCTTACTGTAATTATTGGATGGCAGACACATTCATCTTAACTGAAGATCAAAGATTGATCTTGGGATGTAAGAATCGATATCAGTTCATCAAAAGATTGAAATCGATTCATCAATCTTGTCAACCCAGCCCTAGTACACATGATATTTAAGCACATTTCAACTTTCTTTTGAGCAAAATATATTTGTTATTTCTTTGGTTTGATTTTGGAATGGAAAAACTCGGGTTTTATAATAGCAAGGATGATGGGCTTTCAAGGTTGGGGTTGCATAGACTTGTCGACTTTAATGCTCTGCCATGACGCTTTAAGCTTGACGTCAACTAGTCGCTGATCATGGCCTATAGAGGGCGTAGCAGGATAAGAAATCTTTTTCCTTTTTACACTCCATTTCCAACAGTTAAAATTACAAATAAATGGATACTCCAAGCGCTCCACAAGACATGTTTGATAACCGCCTGGATGCTCAAAACTGATCGGGTGAATGCACGTTTTAAACAGCTAATTGTACACATAAGTTAATCACCGTTCTAAACTAATGCGCTGCTGCATTGTAACGCACACACATACAGACAGTAGCTCACACACGACGTCCACAGAAATATTCAGTAGCGCAGAAACTTACTGTCAATGATGTTCTGTGATTTATCAATGAAATAGCTTAGAAACAGAAAAGTTCCAGCATATATTTCTTAGTAACTAAAACCCACAGCTGCACTATTAGTAGAGAGACGCTGCCAGGAAGAATTAATTCACACGCAATCACTCTCACTAATGCAATCATATAAATTAAATCTTTACTGTGCAACTTTGTAACTGATTTAGAAAGAGCAGAAATCTGTGAGCAATATGACGACCCATAGACAAAATAACTGATACAAATAAGCTATGTAGGAGCTATAACCTTATAGGCAGCGCTGTTTCAATATACAATAGCTGTGCACAAGACAACCCGCGTTCAGTCTCAGCTCGAGGTTCAGGCTTATCTGTTCATTAATGACGTCATCAGCGACTAGTCGACTTTCATCACATAAATGTCGACTTAAAAAATCGTTCAAAGTCGTTCATAAAAGTCGTTCAACCCCTACTTCAAGGTTCGCCTTTGAGTAAACAAACATTTACTGCACTAACTACAGATCTAAATTAGGACAAACATTAAAACGGATAAAAAATAGCAGGTTGCAAGTCAATGCATCCTACCCTCTGGTGCTCCCTGTCCTCCATGACTGTATTGCTCCGTGTAGTATTCCTCTTGACCAGCATATTGCTGAGGAGGTCCTAAAAATACACACACAGACACCATTAAAGAGGACCTATTGTGCCCTTCTTTTGAAGTCTGTTCTAGTAGAGCCCAAAAACAAAGTCCAGATTTTCGTGCTTGAATGTTCAAAAAACACCTTATTTTCCCCATTGTTGCAGCTCCTCTCTTCCCAGTCTGTCAGTAACGCTCTGTTTAGTTCCTGTCTCTATGAAGCCCCTCCTTCTGAAAAGCACAATGTGCTCTGATTGGTCGGCTGGATCAGTGTGTTGTGATTGGCCAAGCACTTGGAGCGTTTGCGAAATGTCCCGCTCTTACCATAACCGCCAGTTTCAACACACTACTAACTAACTCAACCAGGCCCCGCCCCTTTATTCTGCGTATGAATTATTTAAACGAGGAATATTGTAACGTGCTCGTTACCGAAAGAAACTCAAGACTACGATGAAGGCATTTCAGGGAGTTCAGAAACAGTGTCACTGATATAGAGAATAACTCCCGCTGGAGGGACTTTGTGCTTTGGAACTTTGCAGAGCTTTTTGATGCTCAAACAGCAACATTATACTCTAAAGAAAGTTGAACATGGACAAAAGCATAATAGGTCCTCTTTAAGACAACCGGCGATGATGAGTAATCTCTCCTTCACATGATGCTTAAACAAAACAAGCTGAGCATACCTTGATGTGGCGGCCTGTAGGGGGGCATGGGCCTCTGCCCCATCACGTGATTGCCTTGTCCCATCATGCCCATGGGGTTCTGCTGCCCCTGGTAATGCTGCCCACCTCCACCAGAAGGAGGCATGTTGTACTGTTGGGAAGGAGCCTGCTGGTGCATTATGGGCCCTAGAACAAAAAATAAGCCGAAACACTTAAAAGTGAAAGTTTTTTAATGATATGATTTCCATTATTATTTAAAATCTATATATATATTTTTGTTTTGACATAAGACAGTGACTAGAGAGCAGATGTACCCTGATTGGGCTGCATGTTCATGTTGGGCCGAGGGCCGTAATTACCCATGGGCTGCCCCTGGCTCATGTTCATTTGCCCCTGTGACTGCAAGCCCTGCGAGGAGGGCACTGCGTGGTTATACGCCCCCATGGAGCCATGGCTGCTGGCCGGCATGTTCATGGTGCCACTGGGTATGCTGGGCGTCTGGTTGGGTCCGGGGCCCTGTATGGACATGTGGTTCGGACCTGCAGAAGCAGACAGAGATTAATAACATTCAATGAAAAAAAAAGAAAAAAAAAAAGAACATTACTCAAAGCCACCAACAAGGAGATACATACACATTAGATGCTTCACAAAAACCCTTGTTTTGGTTATTTATATATTTTGCTTCAGTGTTCCAGTTACATTTTAGATTTTCAAACATTCTGATCTTACCATCACCAAGTCTGGGGTTATATGAAGAGACTAGGGGTGTCACAATATATCGCAATACAAAAATGCTATGTATACAACTATGTATTGTGTATAGTTCACGCAAGAGAAAAAACTCAAGTTTTCAGAGTTTTAGTGTCAGTACAAGATTAAACTACTATATATAAAGTTGAAAATAATGTATAATAATGCAATGGGGGGATATTTGTGGGTTCTGATAATGCCAAATGTCTGATGTTACCAGTAAAAAGTGGCCTACATAATTTTAAATATATCTCGTCAGTGACATAGTGCAAGCATATTCGTCTACAATAATTCTGTGTTTTCAGCTTCAGAATCATGAATATTTTTACTCTGGTGTCTCTATTGTCCTGTGCATTGTATCGCAATAATATCGTAACGCGAGTTCAGTATCGTGATATGTTTCGAATCGTGAAATGAGGGTATCGTTACCCCCCTAGAAGAGACCAAAGCAACAGAGACACCCTAAATCCAAGATGATTGGAACAACCTACCTGCAAACTATGCGTATTTCAATGCAAGTAGAAAGGGTACTCTGGAAATCCAGAGTTCTCGCGAGAGCACAATTTGAATTTGCTCAGTGAGTCACTCTGGCGTCGAGTAATGATGCTCATTAAATATGCCCTTGTAGCCGAGCTGCACCAATCACACCGGGTTATCTGATATAGGCGGGCCAGAGGCGAGATGACGACAGCGCTGTGACGTCGAAGTCATTAGTAAACATTGCAAGATGGCTATATATGAACACCAGTTGTTTGAAACAGCTTTGGCCACTACAATGAACGAGTTAGACTTGGCTTTTTATCTAAAAGAGGAACAGAAGACGCCGCTTGAATCATTCCTTTGCAAGAAGGACGTTTTTGATGTTTTGCCGACCAGATACAGCAAGAGTCTAATCTACCAGTTAGCTCCGCTGGTAGCTAAACGTATGGGGCTCTGGATCCGTCACCCTGTGTATTGTTGTGTTTGGTCGTAGTGTTATCCAATTGCGTGCAGTGAGATTTTCAAATGCATGCTTGGTGCCGCCCCTCGAGCTGGGCGATTTTCATTACTTAATGCCAGACCCTTAATCTTTCGGATTTGGGTCTGGATTTCCAGGCTATCCCAAAGGGTGGTCATACTACCAAATATTGATGTAACCTGTTAACTTTCACCCAAAATATATATTTTACAAAATAATAAGCAAGTGTGTTTCGATTGATCAGGAGCCATCGTTATCGGCTAATAATATATTTATACAGTTTGATCGGTGGTCTCTATAATGGCAGATTAGGAGAGCCGATCAGATTACTATTATGCAGCTAAAATTGCTTCACTACATTAACCGTTCTGGCAGTTCTACACGGTGTCTGAAAAGGACAATAGATTTGCAACGTCTTTGTAGCGGTGCACTTTCGTTACTCCCTTAAAGCTCAAACTTAACATCCAAATCGGCTATATATGCAAATCAGCAAGATCAGAGATTGTCGTAAAATACAGTCTACTATTGCTAAACGAGCTTGATAAGAGTTATTAAAACTGAAAGAGATACTGTTCCTCAAGCGGCTTTCTTTCCGAGACTGAGTGGGACACATACAAACAAAGTGAACTTTGAGCTTCGGTTTCACGCCTAAACGGTTAAAAACACAGAAATATGTCAAAATTCCCAGCTTGGTGAGTGTTCACTTAAAGGGATAGTTCAGCCAAAAATGTCGGTAACCAAACAGCAGAAAAAAGAAATTCATACAGGTTTGAAACAACTTGAGGGTGAGTAAATGATGACAGAATTTTCATTTTTGGGTGAACTATCCCTTTAAAACACTGTTGGTTATGTCTTAAGTGAAGATGGTTGGGAAACAAGTTGTGTGTGTAACAGAATATTAGATCTGTGCATTCTAGGGGTGCCACGAGATCTCGCGAGACTAAAATGTGACGAGATTTCTCGTTGAGTGAAAAGCTGTCTCGCCATTTCTTCATGACGAAGCGAGAGGGTCAAATTAGCATGGAATATGCTACCGCTACATTCATATTACATTACGATGCCCACCGCGGCACCTCCTTCACTGTAGTTTTGCTGTTTTTATAAAAATAAAAACCATTGTACACTATTGTAAACGTCTACTCTGCTCATCCAGCGCGAGTTGCAGTCGTGTGTCGCACACAGTGAAGCAGGAATCACGGTTCACTGATCGTACGACGATGGCGGATGATTCGTTGTGCAACAGAGCCTGAGCGTTTGATAAATGTCTTATCCTGTAAAATGCGCGCTCAGCACCGCTGCTCCCTTTATACAGAGTACGTGCGATCGCAAAAGTGAAACACAAGCTCCATGATGCGCGCAATTTAGGCTGCATACAATAGCCTGTCTCCCAAAATCAAACCTATCTCTGGACTGTGTAGTTGAGGCTCTGGTCTATAGCACTTTGAATGTTGAGAGAGTACTGTAACGTCTGAAGAACGACAGACAAGAGAGGCTCCGTTTCTGAACTTTTATTCAGAACGCAAGGACAACTGCACACAAACGTAGAACTGAAATGACATTCATTACAAGATTATTAGTTAAAACATTTCACAGACTATTTTTCCAGTCATGAATTTTCTAATTGAGGATTTTTATATTGTGCAAAAATCTCGTCTCGTGAGATAAGTCTCTCGTGACAGCCCTAGTGCATTCGGTCTTAAAGTGACAACAGCCTAATATTCCTGCTGCCGTCTGTGTCATTAATGTTAATCAATTAACAAAGGACAGAGATAATCACTCACTGCTCTTTAATAGATTTAGTAGGATTAATCTATATTTAATTTATAAAGTGAAGACTTTGCAGTTGTTTTACATTTGATTATTTTTTGCTGATAGACTGTTGTGTTTTTTATTTTTATTATTTATTTCACAGGAATGCTATATTTATTAAGCTCTAAGCTTATCCTGATCTCTTCTAAGAGAGGGAATGGAAGATGTTGCACGCCAATATATGTATATTGATTTGTCAATTCATGATACTTTCACATCTCTTTTTTTTTTTAATGCTTAAAATACATTTTTGTCAAGAATAGTTGGCTTATTTATTTCGGTGATCCGCATCAGTGATCGTATCAGCCAATATTGCTTCCAGTGATTGGAAATCGGATCAAAAACCCCTGAAAACCCCCAAAAAACCTTCAAAATGGTCTAAAACTTTTCACAGTATGGTAATTTGTCCCAATATACTTTAGTTGCCAAAGTTCTTCTCTGAAGTTAGGCTGATCAAACGCTTCATTCTGGGAGTTTGACAGTGAGTGCACTGGAAAGGTTTGGTGTCTGAATTTACCTGGTATCTGTCCGTTCATCTGGCTCTGCATGTGTGGGGCGGGCGGCCCCTCGGGGGGCATACTGTGACCATGGGGGAGCTGAGGAGTCGCGCCACTTTGATTCATGGGCATGTTCTGAGTGGGTGGCTATAGAGAAACACAGAAAGACACTTACTCAACCAATGATGTGCACTCTGGAGCACATATACCACATATATTTTTTCAGATTAATTTGACTAATGTTTTGCCATGATTTTTTTCTTTTTAAATCTTGAAATCAGGGTTTTGAATAAAATTGTTAGCGAACATTACAATTACACATGTTGACAATACGACAATACAATTACAATAGTTAAGAGAAGAAAATGATTTGACCACGTGATGGCACGCCTAATTAACCGCTCTTAAGCAGCGGTTCACACAGAATGTGTTATTGCGTTGAAAAAAATGAGACGAGGGCAGTGAATACATGTTTGTGCTGACTTTGATGTTTGTTTTGGATCATTGTCCTGAAGGAAGATCCAACCATGGCCCATTATAAGATTTCTAGCAGAGGCCATCATGTTTTGATTTTTTTATCTGTTGGTATTTGCTAGAATCCATGATGCCATGTATCTAAACAAGATGTCTAGGACCTCCAGCATAAAAATAGGCCCAACAACATTAAAGATACAGCAGTGTATTTAACCTTGGGCATGGGGTTTGCACCAAACACGTCAAGTCAAGTTTATTTATATAGCGCTTTTCACAATACAGATTGTATCAAAGCAGCTTCACAATATTAAATTAAAATAATACATCAATGTTTGTTTCTTGTGGAAAACGTCCACGTTTGGTAATGCTGATCAATAGTATTGTTGATTGATTAATTAAATTAAATATCCCCAACTGAGCAAGCCAAAGGCAACAGTGGCAAGGAACCGAAAAACTCCATCAGTTGACCTAATGGAGAAAAAAAAAAAACCTTGGGAGAACCCAGGCTCAGTCGGGGGCCAGTTCTCCTCTGGCGTTTATAAACTAGAGGTCGGATTTAACTGTAAGATTAAAAGTATTATATGAATGCCTGGCTGAAGAGATGCGTCTTTAATCTAGTTTTAAACTGGGAGAGCGAGTCTGAGCAACGAACAGTATCAGGAAGACTATTCCAGAGTTTTGGAGCTAAATGTGAAAATGCTCTCCCTCCTTTGGTGGACCTGGATATCCTAGGTATGACCAAAAGCCTTGAATTTAGTGATCTTAAAGAGCGCGATGGATTATAGGGCGATAGAAGATCCGTTAAATAGACTGGAGCTAAGCCGTTTAGGGCTTTATAAGTCAGTAGCAATACCTTGTAATTAATACGGAACTTTATAGGTAACCAATGCAGTGATGATAAAATTGGTGTTATATGATCATATTTTCTTGATCTCGTAAGAACTCTAGCGGCGGCATTTTGGACTAACTGTAGCTTGTTTATTGAGGATGCAGGACAACCAGCTAATAAAGCATTACAGTAATCCAGTCTCGAGGTCATGAATGCATGAACTAACTTTTCTGCATCAGAAACTGATAGCATATTACGTAGCTTAGCAATGTTTCTAAGGTGGAAAAAGGCTGTTCTTGTAACATATGAAATATGATTTTCAAAAGACAGGTTGCAGTCTAGAATAACACCCAGGTCTTTCACTGTAGAGGATAAAGTAACAGGACATCCTACTATGTTAAAGTTGTAGAGTGAGAGGTAGGGCTGCACGATTATGACAAAAAGCATAATTGCCGATTATTCCCTTGAAATTGTAATTGCGATTATTAATTACGATTATCACAATTCACAATTTATATATATATATATTAGGGGTGGCACGGTACATGAAAAAACATCCGAACCGTTCGGTTCGCTTGTCTCGGTTCGGTGCGTGTGTGCGTCGCGCGGTTCGACGCATGCGCAATGTAGCCTTGTGCCCGTGCTACTGCTAATACAATGCTAAATCATAAATCAGACAAATGTAGAATAACATTACAATGTCCAGCAATCGATTTAAATAGTACACTGGGTTTACTTAGACATTTAATGAGATCAACTCCACTAGGCTATATGTTGTTTTTTTCACGTGAATAAATAGGCTACATAGATCGACTGTTCCACGTACCGGTATGTACTTTAATGGTCCAGTGGCAGAACTTGCCAAGCGTGTCAAAGGTTCTGAGTTCTAATCTGCACTCGTATATATTTTTCTTTTTCATCAAAACCGATTATGTTTATCAGCGGTTGTATATCAAGCAGGGACAGATTTGTATGAATTTTGTTTTGTGATTTCATCGGAACGAATAGAGTAGCCTAGAGTCTCCTCAACGGACTGAAGCGCGCGTCTGAGTGAAGAATGTGCGGCCGCTGCGGTGTGTGCGCGAGCCACGAGAACACTGTATCAGCGCCACTGATCGCAACGGCAACGAGCACTTTGATCACTTGATTAAAAAAAACACATTTCAGCGCTAGATTGCTTCTTATTTAACAAACAAACGAAACGAATACTTTGCTAGTTAACTGGAAATGTTTTATTTATTTGTATTAGTACATCCGTGCTGGGACATAATATCAACCCTGGCAAAAAGTGGTGACAAATAACTGTCCGACACAGCCCACGGGAAATGAGAAGCTGCGTTTTGCAAACACACCCCATTTATGAAATAAATTAATTAATAATTAGATAATTCAGCTATATATCATATGCTGAAGTAAATTTTTGGAGTGTTAAAGATTAAAAGAAAAAACAACAACAAGAACCGTACAGAACCGAAAACCGTGACCCTAAAACCGTGATACGAACCGAACCGTGGGTTTTGTGAACCGTGCCACCCCTAATATATATATATATGTTTACTTAAAAATTGTGAACACACACACTGTCCCCCTTTACTTAACATAAACATAAATTGTAAGAATATGACTTATAGTAAAGACTACTAAGAAATAAACATTAGGCCTATGCTAAAGCTATTAAATGGCAGTCCCAAACTAGCTTTTGTTAATACAATGTTGGTATGAGCCACCACAGTCATTAAAAAATATAAAAAATAACACAAAGTGAAAATAAAGTGGCATTTTAGGGTTAATATTGAAACGACAGTTACCATGGTGAATACACAATATTAACAAGAACTGTTAATGAAACATGGAAACTGCTCCTGGTGAATAGAATGAAAATCATCCCTGCATGCAAATCCTTCTCGGCTAACACCTCGATCTCACCTTCGCTCGCAAACTATCAACACCAGCGTAAATAAGCATACGGCTTGCATCAATACTTGCATCGAACAAAGTTTACGAAGAGTGACTGTTTTGTCCACGACTTCACGCGCTCAAATCATCCCTGCATGCAAATCCTTCTCAGCTAACACACGACGTACCAGTAACGTGATTTATTGGTATTTTACTTTTATTTCGTGACTTACTAATTTACAACGTAACAACGTTGCATGCTCGTAGTTTCCTTTGCACTTTATACACAGCGCGCGCCGCCGCATTTGCGCGTGCAATTGAAGAGTGTGCACTACGAGCACAGTAGCCTATAACGGCTGACAAGACGTGAAAGACTTTTTATTTCAGCGTACACATACGTCACGGCCTGGTAGTTCCTATTGTGCTTGGCTTTCTGAAGTAGTTGTGATTCGCCTCTCATAACATGCTCTAAATGCACGCTGAGTGGATTTTTTTTTTGTAATCGCGGCTTTGAACGATTACAGCGTCTTTGAATCGTGGCATCCATAATCGTAATCGCGATTAGAAATTCGATGAATTGTGCAGCCCTAGTGAGAGGTTTTGTGGGCGGTTTTTTTAACCGATGATTAGTACCTCTGTCTTGTCTGGATTTAATAAAAGAAAATTGCGCTTCATCCAATCTTTTATATCTTTAACACACTCTGTCAATTTGGATAATTTAGCGTTTTCATCCGGCCGTGATGAAATATAGATTTGAGTGTCATCAGCATAACAATGGAAACTAATTCCATGTTTCCTTATAATATTTCCAAGTGGCATCATATATATGGAGAATAACAGAGGGCCTAACACAGATCCCTGCGGCACTCCATAGTTTACTGGAGTTATGATCGATTTTTCTTCGTTTAAATAGACAAAATGGTAGCGGTCAGATAGGTATGATTTGAACCAGCTTAATGCTTGTCCTTGAACACCAGTATAATTTTGTAGTCGATCTAAGAGTAATGTGTGATCTATAGTATCGAACGCAGCACTAAGATCAAGTAAAACTAGTATTGAGATACAGCCTTGGTCAGAAGCTAAAAGTAAATCATTTGTGATTTTAACGAGCGCAGTTTCAGTGCTATGATGCGGTCTGAATCCAGACTGAAACTTTTCATAGATATCATTTTCTTGCAAGAAAGGTGGGTTTGCTGCAAAAAGCTATTTTTTTAGTTCCATCTGACCATAGAATCCGGTCCCTTTCAA
Source organism: Leuciscus idus (assembly GCA_021554675.1). Lineage (NCBI taxonomy): Eukaryota > Metazoa > Chordata > Actinopteri > Cypriniformes > Leuciscidae > Leuciscus > Leuciscus idus. The sequence continues at coordinate 41,013,691 of CM038627.1, forward strand.
GTTCCAGTCGTGTTTGACAACTGAATATGCTGGAGTTTGTTTCTGGATGAGAGAGGAGGATTTTTTCGTGAAACCCTCCCATGTGGGGATGTAGGGGTTGTTTGATCTTTTTTCTTTTTTTTTTTTGGCTTTCTGACCCCAAAACCCAACAAATCTCTGCTATTCTCCATCTGGGATCCTTGGAGATTATTTGGCCACTCAAACTCTCCTCCTCCCTGTGCATTCATACAATATAGACACACGTCCTCTTCCAGGCATATTCGTAACATCTTTAGTTGATTGGAACTTCTTAATTATTGCCCTGATGGTGGAATTTCAATGCTTTAGCTATTTTCTTTCAGCTACTTTCTTTTCTGTGAAGCTCAACAATCTTTTGCTGCACATCAGAACTATATTCTGTTGTTTTACTCATTGTGACGAATGATTAAGGGAATTTGTAAGGGAGTTTCCTCCTTCAAAAACAAGAAGTCATGGCTGGACAATTCCACGTTCCTAGTCACCCCTGGTGTGCTAAAAAAATCTAAATATGAATTGGTAATATACTTCAGAGATATTTTATATAATAATATTGAATTATAATTGTGGCCAACGTGTGTGAAGCGGAGAATAACTACTCACCGCGGGAAGCAGAGACTGCATGTTCTGGTTAGAGTCTGCTATTGTGGCCAGATACACCAGATTTCTGTGTAACATCTGTTGGTAGCTGTCAAAAGAGAAACGAGAAACACACTTTGATTACGGACTGAATCAGGAAAAGAATTATGCAGCATCCTAGATTATTTGTGCTTGAACACTATTGTACCAAACACAGAGTCCTAACCAGACGCGATGAGGTAATATTCCAGTAACAAGCAGTTAGTCTGTACACACCAGACGAGACACCACAAAATCAATCTAAAACTAGGGATGCACCGGTTGACCGGCCATAAATCAGAACCGGGTGGTTTTTGCCTCTAACAGGCGATAGTTTTTTTGTATTCTTTCGGACGATTTTTACGGTTACATTGGAAACATTCGCGAACATGTCTTTTGCGTGGAAGTATTTTGAAATCTGTGAGCAGGACGTGAAGATTGCAAACTGCAATGTCTGCAAAGGACAAGTTAATCGCGGAGGAACAACAGCGAAGACATTCGGCACAACAAACTTGACCAGACATTTGAAAGTTCATCACCCGAAAGAACATGATGAGTATCAAAAATCTGCTGATAATGCAAAAACAGGCAAACAAAAAATTACAGATTATAGCCTGTTATTATCTAGAGCCTCTATTATTAATACTATATGTTGTTGTTGTTGCCTTGGATCTTCTTTTTGTAAAGAACAAGTTTCATGCACTTTTGAACAGCTAGAAGTAAATGTCACTTCTGTAGAGGATGATCATTTTTATTTCACCTTAAATTACATTGAATGTAATGATGTGCAGTTACTGCCGTTCATTTCAGATGATTACAGTTATTGTTTTTAATAGCCAAAGGCCAGTTTGGCCTGTTAAATACCAAATAAACATCTTGTTTCAAATAATCATCAAATCAAATAATACTCATACATCATCATAACAACAGAAATCGGTATTGGAATCGGCCAATTTGCTTGTAAAAAAAATTTGGTATCAGCCATGAAAAATCATGATCAATATTGAATTATGAATAATGAATAACGTGCATTTATAACGTGGGAAATCCCTGCACATAATATTTGCAATGACATCAGAGTATCACTATAACCACAGCCAATCAGAAATGACTGAAACTGTCTTGGTCATAGAATGAACTGGTTTGTTCACAGTTTGAACGCTCTTGTTTCCTTTCACTTATTTTTTTAATATGCAACGTCGCTTTCAGTATGGCTATAAAGGTCAAGCAGAACGATATTAGACACTTTCAACGTTAAATAAAGCACATAATCAGAACCTGAGATTATCACAGTCATACTCTAATGATGTCGATGAAATGGTAACTCTGATTAGCATGGAAAAGATCCCTTGTATCACGTCGTAGCATCGCGTCTGGTGTAAGACTTACCCAAGGCTCATACAAAAATAAAACATACATACATAAAGAGATAAAGTGCATGTGATGTACCAGAACTTACTGTGAACATTCAGCTGTTTTCCCTTTACTCTGGAAGTCCATGATGCACTGAATCAGCTGATTGTTTTCATCCAGTAACTGCATTTCAAATGTCACAATGTTAATTAAACATTATTAAAGATAGAAAAATAACTAAATAAATGAGTAAAAGCCTAATAATAGCTGATCAAATCCAATCAGATCATCACATCAAAAGCAAAACTACAGACTTCTACATTAGCTGGTCCTCTATACAGTGTTTCCCCCTTCATTAAAGTCCCCCTGAAGTCTCTAATGTTGTTTATATGTCTATGTGGTGTGTTTAATGTGCTTTAAGACTAATCATGTGTAAATTCATAAGTCGACACCATTGCTAAGTATTTTCTCCTTAAAACTGCAGTGAACCAAAGACAGTCTCAAAAACACGCTTTGAAATCGCTGGTGTTTCTGACGTCACAAACTACCTTGTAACCAATCAGATCAACGTGTGGAGAAATGTGTCATTTTGGTGATCAAAGATGAGTTTTAAGGGATACACTGATTGACTACAGGGCGAGTTTAAATATTTTTCATAATAACAAGTTAGCAAACGTCGTGCGCCATTGCTTTGGCGAAGTATCTGTCAAGGCTGTGATTTAATAAAGTATAGGCTAGTCTGTTTGTGTCACGCGGTTTCAAAGCGAAATGCGCACTTTGCTCGGGCGATCGTCTCAGAACGGGGAGTTCAATCTCTGCATGTGTTTAACATGCATTTGGAAATGCAAAAATAGCTGTTTTCACATAATCCATCAAAAATAGAAGTTGAAGGGTTTCTCTCCACAATCTCGACACATGATACAGCGTACTGATCATGGTTTATCATCATCTGTGCAATCAATTCTGCATTTATAATGTGGGAAATCCCTGCACAATCATTTGCAATGACATCTGAGTATTACTAAATCAATGGATCCAGCACAACAAATCCAGCAGTCACTTTATGCTCAATAGATGTGCCACATGAGCCGCTGGATGACACCTAAATACATTATGCTGCCTAAAAAATTCAACATGTTTAATCCTAAACATTAATTCAACGTGTTACACGGAGCGAACATTAAACAAAGCTTCAGGAGACAGGAGGAAAAACACCTAATGTGTGTGTGATGCTTTCAGAGCTGACTCACAACATCATGTCCTCTACAATTACACGCCATTTCAGAGAAAAACGGACTCAAATGAATGAATTTATGACATTACGTTTGCATCAAAAGACAAAAAAAAGGGCAAACAAATGTTAATGCATGCATGTGTATTTATTGCATACGGATTCAGATCATCATATTTCTGATAATGGAGTGTGTGAATGTTGTGAATGCTGTGGATATGAGTCTTCAGGACTGAAAGCTCTGATTTAGAGAGATAGACAGACCAAAACAAGAAGCAAAAGCGTGGCTGGCTACATTGTCTGTGTAATTGTGTGCTTTATTATATAAAATATATCATACAGCTGTTCTGATGTGAACATTTTATTTAAGACCAATTTCGAATGTAATAAAACATGAAAATAAAAAATCAAATACTCGAGGGAAAACAGATCAACTTAAATCAGACATGAGTAATAGAAAACCGAATAACAAATCGTCTCTGAACAAATCAGACCCGATTAATGAAAACTGAAGCACAAATATCGATAAATCAGACGTGTTGAATAAAACCGCAAAACATACATCAACAAAATAAAGGTTTCACTGATCAAATCAGACACGAATAACAAAAAGCCGAAGAATAAAGGTGGACAGGTCAAATCAGACGTGCGTAATCGATACGGAGAACTCGGCTATTAGCGTACGTGCGTGAAACGATATGCGATTAAAAACCAAATCAGGTGTAAAGTAACGTTATTAGCAACAATACGTCGACGGCACAGTTTTTCCCGACTGAACGTGTCCTCTGCGATGCTGGTAACGTTACACAACAGCCTCTATTGTGAATGATCGGAGTGTCGAGAGCGTAACGTTAGCGGCTAACAAAGAAACAGCAGAGCTGAGCAGATATTAATATATGTTATGAATATCCGAGATTTTCAGCTCTGCGTCATACTCGTGTCAGTCTCGTATGAGCGGTTAAATACGACGATAAACGCGTCTCTGAATGTTGTGTTTACGGTGTCGTGGGAGTGTTGGCGGGAGAGATGTGACGGCTAACTAGCCGAGCCCACTAACCGTTCCTGCACGCGCAACTTGATAAATGCTTACATGAAAATTACCTTTTGTATCCCGGCAGGCGTTATATCGCCCTTGGCGCGCTGCCGGTGCTGTGCGAAAGCCACAGACATGTTCGTTTACCGTCGGTTGAGATCAGCGCTACGGTGAACCAAACACACTGACCGACGCGAGCAAACGCGCTGAGCTGCGAGACCGGAGCGATCCACTGCTCACGTGACCGACGGGGGGCGTCGATCCGCTCATCGCACACAAAACAAACAACTAGCAAGACTGTGTCGAATCCAGGCGTTTGGAAAAAGTATTTAGGCTTTTATATTATCCAACAGTGTGTATGTAAAACACGGTATCCCGGTTAACACCAAAATATATGTGCTAGAGTAGAGGCGTCTCACCGTTTTCGATAATAATGGTTTGTTCCTGAGGGTCACTGAGGGGGAATTCCAAATGGCGTTCGTTTCGCTGGTCAATTCAAGTTAAAATGCGATGTGTGAAACAGCGTCATATGTAAAGTACAATAACACGTTTGTACGCTGTTTGTGCAGCGCTATGGTCAACATTGTTGTATTATTATGTGCTTCTTAAATACATTGGAATATACTCCTCGAATTTACATTTTCCGTACGAGTACGTGCAAGCTTGTGCAACACATGGTGCTAGATGAACATTTTAAATAATTTATGTAATTTTCCTACACCAGCATTTAATAGCATTACATTTATATTCAACTAGAAGATATTGTAAAGAAACAAAATTAAAGCATTTAAGTGCATTTACTTTTAAAGTGTAACATATTTAGATATATAGGTTTAGCATGTGCAGGAAAGCCTATGTGTTATTATAGGAAATAAATAGAAACATTTGCTCACTTAGTTGATATAGAACAAAATGTAAAATTATTCATAGAGGCCATCTTACCCCCCTACTGGGGTAAAAAGCCCCCATCCCCTCCCCTATCTGGGCAAAATTGTATAAATGACGGTATGAAATAATTCTGATTAATTAAAGTGCCATTAAAGTAAAATACTAAATCAACTATTCTTGAATTTTGACAATTTAGCAATTGAATAAATGAATGAAATGATGACAGAGAGAGCAGAATCCCAGTAAAAGATATTCATTTTGAAAGGTAAAATTATTCTGTGACTTATAGCCTATACAAGCATATGAATATTTACATATTTAATTGACTGTTTTAATTGAAACTATGTCATAGTAGCAACACTATGCATGCACATTGAATGACTTCACTCAACTAACCTATAGAAAATGAAAGCAAAGATGTCTGAAATGTAGGCTACATCTAATTCATGGAAATACTGAATAATAACCCCATTAATTACAATAATTATTACATTTAAAAATAGCACTATATCAACATGTCACTTGGCACTTTCTATGCCAATTCTGGTGGCTCATCTTACCCCAAGGGTCTAACTTTATATTTTTACTTCAAAATAAAAGCTATAACTTTCACACCACAAACACTGATGTGTCGACAAATCCCTCATTAACAAATAGAAGTATTTATAAATATGTTATTAATACTGTCATAGATCACACTTTTCCAGAGACACAAAATGACATCAATTAACCTCAAAACTGTTTGTTTCAGTTGACTAGATCTCTCAAATTCAGATGAAACGACAAAATTAAAAATAGTGTACATTCATCAAAAGTGCTGAGATGATATTTTGTGTCATCAGTCAGGAGAAAAAAATAAGGCGTTAACTAACCCTAGACTGCAATTTTTATATTTTTTATTACTTTTTTTTTTTTTTTTTTTTTTTTTTTTTGGTGCAGTAAAAGCAAACATTTTATTTAAATGCCTTTTCTTTTTTTTTCTTCTTTTTTTACATTTCCAAATAAGACAAAACATGTTTTGTCTGGTTTGATGCGTTTCATTTACAGGAACTGAACAAGTTTTTTGTTTTTTTTTTGAAAGCTAAACTGGGAGATGGAGGGAGAAAAATGAAAACTGACTAAACATAATGCCTGGTCTCATGAACATTGGGAACGATCACCAGCAGAGGGAGCAGAGGTCGGGATATGTGGAATCAGATCATGACACATGCAGTTTAACAAATCAAATCCACAGACATGGTGTCATTCAGTATGTAACTTTTTATGATTAAAAAGTAACAAATATTAGTTCTTGAGTAGCCCAACATTACCCTGGTTCACATCAGTAAAAGTTTATAAAACTGATTTATAGTTTGAGCTTTTGGGAAATGTCAGCTTGAAGTCATTGATCTTTAGTCCCGTCACGTCTCTAAACAGAAAGAAGGCGGCACGTGATGAGGATTATACTAGATGAGTTTAACATCATCTAGATGACTACTTTTAGTCTAGAATATATATATAAAACATGGTTTTGTTGAGATCTGAAGGAGTTGAAGACTGACACCGAGAGATGGCTTGTTTTCCTGCTGAACAGACGTTTCAGTGGCTCATTGTGTTGCTTGATAATTTGCAACGTGTGATCTGATCTGACTGAGCAATCGATAGATATAAACATGGAACATGAGTGATTTAGTTTTCATTTGGTCAAGAACAAAAGTGGCAGATATGTTACTTGGTCAGATTAATTTTTTTCAGATGTATGCCTACCCAGCTAGGAGGGAACGTTCTTAGAACTTTGGCTAACATTCCCTACAAGTTTGGTTAATGTTCTGAAGAAAACATTTGAATGTAATGTTTAACGAATATTTTAAGGATGTTTTCTCATTTAAAAAAATGTTCCTATAACGTTAAATGTAAACTAAGATATAACATTCTACTTGCAACATTTTGAGCATATTTTGGGAATGTTGTTAAAGTTAAAGTTTGTACAATGATCTCAATATAACATTGTCCCAACGTTTCATGAAAACAAAAGAAGAACATTCTCTCTGTCACATTAGGAAAATGTTTTGAGGATATCATTGAGAGATGAGATGTTGAATGTTCTTTATAAAACGTTCTTGTAATGTGACGAGTTAACAAAACTAGAACATTTTAAATGTAACATTTTGAGGATGTTGTTGAGATAACAGATTATATAATGTTCTCAGTGAAACATTGGCACAATGTTCCATAATAACAGAGGAGGAACATTATCAAATCAACGTTCGTAAAATGTTTTGAGGATATCACTGAGACCTGAGATGATGAGTGTTTTTTATAAAACGTTCTTGTAATGTGACGAGTTAACAAAACTAGAACATTTTTAAATGTAACATTTAGCAATCAAACTACACAATTATTGTTCAATTGAGCTTTGCTGGTCAGACAGCAGGCCATCAGGGTTCACGATGAAACATATGGTGCGTTTAAGTCCTCCTGGGAAGTTTGTATTCATGAGGTTTTACAATTTTTTTTTAATGTTTTAAATTAATGAAGCCACTGTAAACTTTATCATCACATATTATATTGTTATATTATAATGCTATCATATTGTGTGCAGGCATTAGCTTACTTCATTGTCACTGCTGAATACCTATAGTGGTATCCCACAATGTTTCTCACTGACACACCCCTAACTCTTCAAGATCGGGGTTAAAGAAAATCCTGAGCTTCATATTCTCATCATTGTGGTGGCGTTCATGTGCGTTCAACTAAATACGATCTTTATGACATGGCTTGAATGCACCAATAGCTCTAGCTTAATTAGGGACAATCCATACAAACACTCTTTGCTAAAATACATTACAGACTGTCACAGTGAGAAGTTATTCGTCCTGTATCAACTCTAAAGGCCTAACCACTGCAGTCAACACCTTGGAGTATCCATGCTGTTAAATAAAAGTCTGTAGACAAGGGTTAGGGTTAGAGTTAGGGTTAACCTTAACCCTTCATTTCTAACCCAGACCCGGTTTCACAGAGTTTAGATTAAGCCAGGATTAGGCCTTAGTGCATTTAATTAGCTTTTAAAAATGTGCCTTATAAAAAAGAAAAAATGAACATTACTGGTGTGCATCTTGAGACAAAACAATGGCACTGACATATTTTAAGATATGTCAGTACAAGTTGCTTTCAGGTAAAACAGCTCAAACGTGCATTTTAGTCTGGGACTACGGGCTTAAACCTTGCCTGTGAAACCCGGGGTATATGTTGCAACTTGTGTAGAATTATGCCAACGTTAGCAAAGTGTTGCGTTGGACAGATGATTAACCCTAAACCAACAGGTTGTGTAACAGTGCCACACAGGGTGAAAAGCAAGTTGACATTATTAGGCATAAGAGTGTTTCTGGTCAATATTTTGTTATAATTGCAAAAGGATCATTATGGGTCACATGAATGTAACTCTAATGTCACCATGACACCAATCCATTAGTTTTTCATGTAGGTAGGTATACAGAATTTTATATGAATAGCCTACATATGCAATGTTTGCTCTGTTTAATATATAATATGTTTGCACTTTTAAATTGCTGTTTGGCAGAGCAGTGGTAAATATATGTTGTTATATATGGTATATATTATTTATGTTATTTATTATTATTATTTATATGTTATTGTAAGTTTAATTTTTAATCATGCACTGCAATGAATACACCATTTAACCAATTGATTAAATATAACAGCCAGCTTACAAATACAACTAAATAAATAGCACGTGTATTTTTTTTTTCATATTCTTTCTTTTAAAACATGTAATCTTTTCCTGTAATTGCAATGTTACCACCTGGTTACCACATTATTGGCTGTCTCTTCGAGTTGTTTTGAGCATGATTGGTTATTCAGACTGTCATCCAGGAATCTGGCCAATGACAGCTATGCGCGCCTTTTACTGGTCAAGTTTGAATATTCGTCTGTTGGAGTGTGTGTGTGTGTGTGTGTGTGTGTGTGTGTGTGTGTGTGTGTGTGCTACTCGGGATCTTCAGTACTAGCCTCCTTCGGTTCTGTGGCTTTTACATTGTTTAAAATATGGATTATTTTGCATCGTACTGTTACATTTTTATTTTGAGCGAGTTGCGGGATGTAAATGGTCAACGAATTTTAACAACGTACGTGTAACGGACATATTGCAATCTGCGGAAGGTAAATAACTTTATTTTATATAAAAATACATTCTGCTACATCAAAATATAGTGTGTTAAATTGAGAATCTAATGTTAAATGCGATTAGAGCAATATCGATATTATGTAAATGTTTCAGGCTTAAGCATGTGTAAATATTGTCAGCTAAATTAGTTTTTGATAAAAAATAAAATAAAACTCAGCATAGGAGCTTTACAATGAGTGAACTGAGAACATTGTGTCTTTACAGAGAGGAACTCGAACCACACTATGCAAACTAGGCTTTTGAATATTGTTGATCGCGGGATATCGGCCTACCGATCCGTCAAAATGATGAGTCATCATAATATTTTTTTGAGCTGGTGAGTAAAATTTTGCAAGCTTTTGCAAATGTCTCTTTTAGTAAGTAAATACAAATAGCTAATAATATTGCTCTATGTGTGTGTTTCCCTCATTATCCAGGAGTTTGGGGAATAAATATTATCCAGCCACACGATCTTCAGTTGCGGTGAGTAACGGTTAGCCTATTGTCATAGTAAAGTACACGTGAAATAGAGGCAGAACATGTAAACTCTGCTCAAAGGCACACTGGTCCAAACCCTCCAGACAATATTTTACCTGTCTTCTTGATATGAGTTTACGGGCCTAGCTGACCCAAACATAAATGTCCTTTCAAATTGAAATTATTTTCAAACCTGTATGAATTACTTCTGCGAAACACAAGAATGTTGGAAATAAAACAACATTGGAACCCATTTTATGGAAAAAAAACAAAACAGTGAAGGCATTTCTCAAGATATCTTAATTAAAGGTATAGCGGAGGATGTTTTACTTCCTGGTGGGTAGTCTAAACTATTGGTCCTCCTAATTGTCAATCATTCTGGTGAATCAATCAAACTTTTCAAAAAGTGGAGAGGGCGGGTCTTATCTAAAATTTGGAAAGATCCTCCGCTATACCTTTAAGGTTATACAAAATAAATTCATACAGTTTTGGAACAACATGGAGTAAATACCAAGAGAATTCTATTTTTTGGATGAGCTGTTCTTTTTAGGACATGTTCCCAGGGTCCTTTGATAAATTAACCATGGTTTTTATTATAGTAAAAGTGTAGAAACCATGTTTTTATGGTGGATTGATTACAATAATTTATTACCATTTAGTTAGTGTAGCAAAACCATGGTTAATGTTAGTAAGGGTTCTCCAGATTTATATAACACTTAAGGAACACATAAAAAATGGCCCTATGTCACCCAGATCAATAGTCTGTTAACACACATTAACACACTTTTTTAATTGTCTTAAGATCAAGCGTTGGAACAATGTTTACGGAGCAGAACAGGCACCAACAGAGAAACAAGTCCATCACTAGTAAGTATCCACTGCAGTTTATAAAACCGTAGTCAATTTTTATGGAAGGCATTTTCTGCCAAATTTAAATAAATAAATAAAATGATTAAAATGAAAATTAAAACCAGATTAACGTTTTCATTACAGAAAACAGTACGCAAAATATGTGACAAAATTGAGAATGAAATTAAATGATTTCATTTTCACAGCATTATCCCTGTCAAATTGAAAAATAAAATGCAATTGGTGATTTCACATTTCATTTTCACTACAGTCTCGAGGCAAGACTGCCAATATTAAAATGAAAAGCCAAACGTGAAAAAGAAACTACAAATACAGTTTTTACAATGCTCTTTAGTAACGCACACGCAATAATAGTGACACAATTCAAATACAAATGTAAATTTTCGTTTTCATTTTAATTCCTCTTTTATTTCACATTTTCATTTTCAAAGACAACCTGCATGCAAATTCTATGTTAATGAGTGGGTGTGGCTTATTCTAGTAACGGCGCTAGAGACACGCCTTCTGTAAAGCGAAGTCGTCGACGTCCCGTGTGCATGAGTCGAATGTGTGAAACGAAATTATTTAAATGTGATTATATTGTAATCGAGACGACGAGATATGGCGAAATCTGTTAGTGAGCTTTTGCGGGAGAAGCTGCCGCAACATTAGAACATGGAAACAACCAGCCTGACCATGTTAGTTATGATGTTAGACTCAGACTAGACCATAATCGACCATGAGGTTCATTCATGTATTAGGCTGTTTTGGAAATTCAACTATTTGGGTGTACAGAAGTCTCAGTAACACAATTTCTACAACAATTATAGCCAGACATTAATACCCGCTAGCTTTAACCGAGAACCTCGGCCAATGTTTCATAATCGCGTCGTGCCTAACAACTCCCTTCAGCCGTGACTTATTCAGATACAGCACTACTAGCCTGTATCTGTCCGCTGTTTAACTGTTACGTGTCTTTTAGTTATTTTAAGTTTGTGTACAAAAAGAATCACAATGCTGATTTTCATTTCCAGTAACAACTTCTGGATGAGATCGAGAAAGCGAGTGTACCTGCATTTACAGTAGGCTAGATATAGCATTTTCCTTCAGGTCAGTGCTATATTCATAATAAAAAAATCCGTTTGAATGTCCGGTGTGATATCTTGTACTTTTAACAGTTAATAGGGGTTGTCCGTGCCTATAGTCATGTCAGTTGCGTCTTTCTTCTCCGTGATCACAAGTTTGAGTCATTTCAAAAGTCTTCTCTACTGACTGACTGACTCACTCATTAAGACAGTCTTTGTCTCCATCTAATGGAGAAATAATGTAACTTCTTCTGTTGCTTTATGGTCAGGGACTATTTTTTTTTTCTCCAGCGGAAGGAATTGGCTTTTAGTGATTCATTTTACTTCATGATAGTTGCATAGATACATATGTTTCGGGATTAATATTTGTATTGCGTGGTAACCGTTTTATAAAATCAATAAGGTACTCTAGGCTAGTGCTGTATCTGAATAAGTCACGGCTGAAGCGTCACGGTGTTAGGCACGACGCGGATATGAAACATTGGCCGAGGTCCTCGGTTAAAGACGGGACGTCGACGACTTCGCTTTACAGAAGGCGTGTCTCTAGCGCCGTTACTAGAATAAGCCACACCCACTCATTAACATAGAATTTGCATGCAGGTTGTCTTTGAAAACGAAAATGAAAACTGTGAAATAAAAGAGGAATTAAAATGAAAAAGAAAATTTACATTTGTATTTGAATTGTGTCACTATTATTGCGTGAGCGTTACTAAAGAGCATTGTAAAAACTGTATTTGTAGTTTCTTTTTCACGTTTGACTTTTCATTTTAATATTGGCAGTCTTGCCTCGAGACTGTAGTGAAAATGAAATGTGAAATCACCAATTGCATTTTATTTTTCAATTTGACAGGGATAATGCTGTGAAAATGAAATCATTTAATTTCATTCTCAATTTTGTCACATTTTTTGCGTACTGTTTTCTGTAATGAAATCGTTAATCTGGTTTTAATTTTAATCATTTAATTTATTTATTTAAATTTGGCAGAAAATGCCTTCCATAAATTTTAAAGGCACAATGCACTCCAAAATAAAAATGATCTCCCTTGTGCCATCCCAGATGTATATCTGACTTTCTTTCCACAGAGATTTTTAGAAAAATTATCCATTATTGTAAGCCAATATAATGCAAGTGCATGCTCCAGAAACTATATACAGCCTACAAACAGCCTGATGTGTTGTTAATAAAGGCCTTCTGAAGTGAAGCGATGCATTTGTGTAAGAAATATATAGGCCTACATATTTAAAACTTTAGCGAGTAAAATAACTAGCTTCCGACAGACGGCCGTACGCATCGATTTACAGCGAAAGAGTAAGTGAGAAACTGACCTGACGCACAACGTATTGAAGAGCGCAGAGGATGGAGAAAAACTAAAGACCTGGGCCCGTATTCATAAAGATTCTAAGAATCCTCTAAGAAAACTCTTAATTTAGCTTAAAAACTTTTACGTAGGAGTCTTAGCTTAAAAGCGATTCGGGACCGATCTGAGAGCAACTCTGAGTAAGGAAAAGACAAAAACTTTCATCTTAGTAAGGAGGCGGGGTTGACCCCGTTGCTATGTATGACACAATCTTTTGAAGACTGTGATTGGTTGGTTGTCCAAAAAAAAAAAAAAAAAAAAAGATTAAAGCAGCACTCAGTAGCTTCAGGACTTCTTCGCTGTATTCTCGCTTTTTGCTCGCAGGTTTCTCTCTAGAGCTCCCCCCACAGCTTCGGAATAGATATTTGACAACACTGTTGTAAAAACTCGTTGGTGATTCTCAGACACCAGAGGCTATAGATCAACGACATCAAAGCAGATGGGACGTTCTTTAAAACGTCTTCTTCATTCGGGTTCGAACAGCGTGAGGGAGCGCAATAATGACAGCATTTTAGCAGATTTCTTTTGGCCGTAAAGCAATTGTTTACATCGCGAGACCTGATATCACGCGAGACTTCCTGACGCAGCGGCCGGCGGCCCGCCGGCTCAAAGTTGCAAGTGCGTATTTTCCGCTCACGGGCACCAGGGGGGTGCGAAACGACCACCATTCAACCCGAAATAAGTAATATAACCATTCCACTGACTCCGAAGCTGTTCAGTTAAGGTAAAAAAAGTTACTTAGTTCACCTTTAAGTATAGGGTCTATTCTAAGCCTTCACTTTGAAATTACATGCGTCATTTTTCCCATTTGACCGTTCTCACACACACACACACACACACACACACACACACACACACACACACACACACACACACACACATTATATATGTGTATATAAATCCTTTTTTTTTTTTTACCATGCTGTTAATTTCCTATAAGGTATTTGATTGGCTTAGAATGATAAAAATGGTTCCACTCTTTCCAATTACACTGATTGCTGGCATGTCTATTTAAGTGGTGGTTTGAATGTTGGTTTTAATGTATCAAACATGGAATTTTCCCAGTTGCCGAATATCGTAATGTAGTGATTACTTTCATTTCTGGCACTATGGCATTTCTGTGCTGTGTTGGAGATGTTAGCGTGTCTCTAATAAGATCTGTCACAAACATGATCCCTGCACGATCTAATCTATAGTGTCTTATTAACTCACTGTCATCCACTGTCTGCAACACATTTCTTCTCCCTCTTCGTCTTTCTGCCATTTTCTCCTCTGCTAAAGAAACTCTTAAGCCTCTTAAAAGTCCTCGTCCGTGCTCCTAACAATTTTGACCGTAAGACCTCTTTTAAGGGTTAAGATGCTTTCTGAATTACTTTTTTCTTTACTAGGATTTGTTCTTTAATTTTAAGAGTAAACGCCCACATTTCTAAGAATTTTCTTAGAATTTTGTCACTAGGAGCTACTCTTTGCATTAAGATTCTTTATGAATAAGTTCTTCATAAGAATAGATTCTTATTATTTTTCTGCAAGAACCAAGACAAGCAAAGACTGATGATGAGCGCTCTGAGCAAACAGCAGTCGAGACGTGTGATTGCACATTGGACTTTACTGAGTTCTTCATGTAATGTCGGGCATCTACTGTACGCAGAACTTCTAATAATTTATGTGGATGCCATTAATAAACCTGTTAGATTTGTATGTTTTATTTTAGAGATTAATAAAATTGTATGTTTTAACAATGTTATAGCTAAGCATTTTGTATGTTTAAGAGAACATTTTGGGAACAAAAATAAAACTTCCCACTAAAAACTTTATAAGAATTTTTAGTATTTTTAAGAGTATTTTTTAGAGAATGTTATCCTAACTTTTAGAAGAACATTCTAAGAATAAAAATAAAACTTCCTGCTAAAAACTTTATAAGAATGTAAAGGGATAATGTTCTAAAAATGTTATGATTAAACCTTTATAGAAGGTCATCACAAAACATTTTTAGAGTGTTCTTAGAGAATGTTTTCCTACCTTTTAGGAGAACATTCTGGGAACTTAAAACTACTCAATGAAAATGTTATAAGAACATTAGGGAATAATGTTTTAACAATGTTATTTAACATTTTTAGAATGTTTTTAGAGAATGTTTTCCTACCTTTAAGGAGAACATTCTGGGAACTTAAATAAAACTACCCGCTAAAAACATTATTAGAACACTTCAAGATAATGTTCTCAGAACATTTTTAGAACAAAAAAATTCTAGCTGGATATGCCTATCACAAAACTCACGCTTCAGATCATATAACGGTTTATGGGTCACGAATCAGATTTTTGTTGTTGTTGTTGTTGTTGTTGTTGTTTAGGTACTCTGATACCATACTTGCATAACTAATAAAGGTCAAAAATTGATTTGAACAAATACACTACTTACAAGCATAGATAAATTACAATATAACAAAGTTAAAAATAAAGTAAGGTCTAGTATTCATTTCAGGTACAGAAATGTAATAATTAAATGTAATATAACACTATAGTGTTCAATGGATAAATGTACATATAAATATTTATATAAATAATATAAATTTAATATAGGTTAAAAATCCCTCTGTAGTCAATCATTGTATCCCTTAAAACTCATCTTTGATCACCATATTTAAACATTTCTCCTTGAAAAAAATGTCTTCATGCCTTAAAATATCATGAATGTAACTTGACACCCTTTCCTCATTTAGTATACACGTTCAATGAATATGCAAATGAGCCCCGCCTCCACTCACTCACTCCAGCCCAGAGATCCACTGGTAGACGATCACGCGTTGATCTGATTGGTTACAAGGTAGTTTGTGACGTCAGTGAAAGGTTGATTCTGGAATGCACTGCTGCTTCAATAAGTGATTATAATCAAGGTATTAATCAGTATTTTTCCTTCTAAACATCAAATAAGTTGAATGACATCTCGAGGCTTGTGAGATTTTACTTTGTTATAGAAGTTACCAGTGTGATTACTGAAATGTTCTTTTCATGTATTCTCTAATGTCAGTATTTGATATGAATGCAGTAACAGTGCTTGCTTATTTAGCCCGGCTTCCAGAAGTGAAATATGGAAAGATGGTTTGTTTGAGAAAGGTCTTCAACGTGTGTCAATACATACATCTGTTTTTCTAGGGTACTCAGACAACTATGGTCACAGGGGTCAATGAAGTCTATAGTTTAAGGGACCATCTCTTTGTTAAAGCCTTACTTTCCCGTCAGACTAAAGTGTAGCTCTCCTTGAGAGAAAGAATGCATTATCTTGATGTTTTGACAGGACTCTCCTGTTTATAGTTTGAGCCTGGCCAAATCCAACCTTGGAAAAGCTGTGTCAGTGTGTGTGTTAGTCTTCTTGGTTACAGGTTAAGGAACAAGTGTCATTATTGGAGATTGTTATAGCAAAAACAATAACTAACAAAACAGCATCAGGCATAAGAAACATTCAAAGTCAATTTGTATTAAAGAGAAGAAGTTTTATTCTCTTTAAGAGGTTTGTTCACAAAAAAATACCACGACAGCTACCTCGTGATAGGAACAAGACCCGTCACACAGAATACACACAGTCTTTTTATACCTATAGTCTCTTCTCCTGTAATTTCCTGCTCCCCCAGTAAACCAGGTCTAACTGGAAAAAGAAATACAGTGGTCTTTCTAAACCCCCCCCGCCCCAGAGTTTTACTGTTCTCCCACCTGCGAGGCCGAAACCAGATAACCCCTCTGTCTTTTGTAAAACATTGGCCCTTCTGACCCCTCCCGTGTTTTACTGTGTGTTCTTTTGTTCCCGTCACGAGCACACACACATACATACATACATACATCCCAGGAGGGAAAAAACACATGATTGAATTGAAAGAAAACCCACTCAATGTTTAAAAAAATGAATAGGGAAAAAGTAAAACTATTCATTTTTCCATAACAAGATTGACTGAGTTGTTGTTCTGGACATGCTGGCGGCCAGCAACCCGAATCTGCGACCTGGAAGGTCACGACGTGCCTAACTTCAGGGTCCGAGTGTCAGCCGCATAATCGATGGAGATATGCTTCAGTCTATCTGTATATGTGTGGAAAATTACTATGTTTATCTATTTCTTAGCCAATGAGAATCATTCAACCTGAAGCAAGGACGTAGCTTAGACCTCGGTGAAGGGTGTGTGTGTGTGTGTGTGTGTGTGATCTTTGAGAGGGGCGGCCTACGAACTCCTGTGTGAGTCTTGAAGCTGAACTTCTGCTGACGAAACTGCAAACTATCTTCAGTAAAATAATTCTGACTCCGGGTCTTCTTTCAAACACCAGGGCCCGTATTCATAAAGATTCTAAGAATCCTCTAAGAAAACTCTTAATTTAGCTTAAAAACTTTTACGTAGGAGTCTTAGCTTAAAAGCGATTCGGGACCGATCTGAGAGCAACTCTGAGTAAGGAAAAGACAAAAACTTTCATCTTAGTAAGGAGGCGGGGTTGACCCCGTTGCTATGTATGACACAATCTTTTGAAGACTGTGATTGGTTGGTTGTCCAAGAAGAAGAAAAAAAAAAAGTGATTTTAAGTATAGGGTCTATTCTAAGCCTTCATTTTGAAATTACATGCGTCATTTTTCCTATTTGACCGTTCTCACACACACACACACACACATTATATATGTGTATATAAATCCTTTTTTTTAATTTACCATGCTGTTAATTTCCTATAAGGTATTTGATTGGCTTAGAATGATAAAAATGGTTCCACTCTTTCCAATTACACTGATTGCTGGCATGTCTATTTAAGTGGTGGTTTGAATGTTGGTTTTAATGTATCAAACATGGAATTTTCCCAGTTGCCAAATATCGTAATGTAGTGATTACTTTCATTTCTGGCACTATGGCATTTCTGTGCTGTGTCGGAGATGTTAGCGTGTCTCTAATAAGATCAGTCACAAACATGATCCCTGCACGATCTAATCTATAGCGTCTTATTAACTCACTGTCATCCACTGTCTGCAACACATTTCTTCTCCCTCTTCGTCTTTCTGCCATTTTCTCCTCTGCTAAAGAAACTCTTAAGCCTCTTAAAAGTCCTCGTCCGTGCTCCTAACAATTTTGACCTTAAGACCTCTTTTAAGGGTTAAGATGCTTTCTGAATTACTTTTTTCTTTACTAGGATTTTTTCTTTAATTTTAAGAGTAAACGCCCACATTTCTAAGAATTTTCTTAGAATTTTGTCACTAGGAGCTACTCTTTGCATTAAGATTCTTTATGAATACGGGCCCTGGTCCTTGGGTCCTAAAACCCCCTAACATCAGAAACACTTTTGAGACTGTCTTTGGTTCACTGCAGTTTTAAGGAGAAAATACTCAGCAATGATTTTGACTTATGAATTTGCACATGGTTTGTCTTACAGCATTAAAACAACACACAGACACATAAAAAAAAATAAAAAAGTAACTTGCAATTTTATGTTTCAAACAGAGATGGCGCTAGAGATGCAAAACTATACTAATGCACAGCCACATGACCAGATTTCGTAAACTTGGCATATGTCTGATAGACATGATAGGAGTGAACTGGGCGTAGGCAACTCCTCACTGACTCATTGTGAGAAGTAAATAACACCTCTGAGTTCCCGCATCTGTGCTTTTCTACGGTACTGAGCGTTGGTATTCATGACCAACACACCATCTTATCATTATGATACGCCATGCGATCTGACTGCTGTTGACAGGACTTGCGCGATGACAGACAAGACTCTTGTCAACTGTAACAGGAGAAAAATAAAGTCTGTGTCAATGTCAAGATGAGTGGGAAACAGTGCTTCTATTGAAAGCCTGCTGGAGCTCTTATCTTTACTAGTTGATTGGAGTGAATCATTAACTTGTTGTTTAAAGAGATAAGAAACACATGGTGAATTTTTATGAGAGACTCCTTAGAAAGATCATAGTCTGGTGGCATTCATTTCTCTTCTGTTTATCTTCTAAAGTCTGTGAAATCAAAATGTATCCATGCACATTAACAAAACCAATGCCCTTGTAAACTTTGAAACATTAACTTCCCCTCTGTATGTCTCCTTTAAATAACATAGGAAAAGTGAATAAAGATGAGAAAGACTTTCAAAATAATTTCAGTAATGCTGCAGCAAAATAAAAATTCTAAGTCAAAATAAAATTCTCTTTTTCTAGTAAGAAATAGCCAAATATCGCTCTTTTTACAGATTTTCCCTATAATGTTGTTATTTCCCAGTTTAAACCACTCCCAGCGTATATGACGAGTCGCCCATTGCATCCGTCAAGATTTCTAAATATATGATAATACTGTTTCAAAAGGCTTCATTAATAAATGCATTTATTTGTGCATTAAATGACACATACGGACTGCATGATGTTTGTGCAAAGAACTGAACTCCCTGAAACGCCTCCATCGTAGTCTTGAGTTTTCTTCCGGGAACGAACACGTCACAATATTCCTCGTTTAAATAATTCCCTCCAGAGGCGGTGCTTACGTATGGCTGTTGTCTAACCCTGGCATTCAGACCAAACAGGGGATAATAAAAGCTCATGGTGATGTTTGTTAAAGATAATCACAATATTCTTAGAGGAAAAGATCTGAACATTGCTAGGTTCCCAATAGGATTCATTTCTGGTAGTAGTGGGAAGTTTCTCGTGATGAGCACTGCTGTACCGCGACTTCTCCATTGGGATCCCGATTCAGGATTGTGGGTATCGTAGTTCTTTACCAATGTTTTTGGCAATTAAAATACATTTTTATATTGTATATAACAATCTCCCCCAAGCTCGGTCCTCAAGCCAGATCTATACATTATTGCAAAAGGAGGGCGTGATCCGCTTGTCCGGGACAAGTAGATTTTTTGAAGGGACAAGTAAAAGAGAAATGTACTTGCCCGACCGGACAAGCGGCCTGATTACAACGTCAATAACAAAACAATTACTAGAGTATCACCAAAACGTGAGAATGATTCTGATTTTATTAAATTTATTGTAAGTTATGATCAATAGTGGATAATAAATGTAGGCTATTACTGACGGTAAGAAGGTTGCGCTGTAGAGGCTCGCGCAGCTTCATGAGGAGAAATGGAAACAAGTGAGTGCAGCTTACACAAAGAAATGCAGTTAACAACATAAAACTGCCTAAAAAATTTTAAATGTGGAGTTTTTATATTTTTTTACATAACACAGTTAAGCAACCTCACCCGACGAGTGCTGTTTTCCTGAATATAAATGTTTGAATCGATTGAATAACGATTGAAAATGTGACATGATTTCATACAAACAGTTCAATAAACAGTTAACATTAAGTCCCTTACATTTTAGATGCAATATTGACTGTTTTTGTTCTTTTTCAGCAGCGAAAATAGTTCCACACAAAGATCACAGTAATCAATAAATAAATAAAAGATAATCTTTCATGCCTAAGATTGTGTGTGCAAAGAATCTATTATTATATGCAAACAAAGGATGTCATAATTTAGCAAATTATTTAGAATATTACAGCAACACAATCATAAGACATTCATTTCAGCTGCTCATGACAGCTGAAAAAGAAAGGCAGGCCAAAAAGGCAAGAATGCTGAAAGTAAAAGGGTGTGATTGATCTGGCACTGATCGTTATCAGCCGATAGGAGATAAAGCAATACATCTTTTGACTGAACAAATTTTCCTCAGCCAAACCCCATTCCACAGTCACACACCCAGTTTAAGAGCAGTTTCTTCTTCTTCTTGTAATTAGGAGTATACTTTACCTTCACAAATAAAATACTCAAAAAACGTTTGCATTTAAAGAAAGCACTTTTCGTCCTCCTCCGCCTCATAATCATGGTGATGTTTGGCGAACTGCATATATTGCAGAGCTAGCATCAAGCATATTTCGCGTTCGTCCATCTGTGCAAGATAGTTTAACCCTTTAAGCATGCGCAATGTTTCAGATAGTATGGCAAGTGTAAACACATGAATCGGATATGGGTCACAATTGAAAGAACGTGTAAACGGACGGTCAAAAAAAAAAGGATATAGGCAACAAATCAGAATTGGGCATCAAGACCTGCAGTGTAAACGAGGGAGTTTGTTTAATGCAGCATTCAAATGTTTATAGGTGTGTTTGGGTTGTTTTAAATAAAAAAATATATATAATTAATATATCATAGAGTTGTTTGTTGTGCTGGTGATTAGATTTGTGGTGACGTCACAATCGTACTGCATTGTGGGACATATAGGTGCCTGAAGTGTACATATGAAGTAGACTCGCTCCCTCGGTCAAAATCGAGGGAACGAGGGTCTGTCCATATAAACTTCCCTCGTCCACTTCAAGTGGAACGCCCTTCAAAATGGCGGCAGGGATTCTCCCGAGGGGAAGTTTGCAAGTGCGTGTCTAAAAGTGGACTGGAACGCAGCCCAAGTGATCAAGGGCTTAGGCAGTCCAATTCAGCCCACCGCAGTTTCCGCCAGTTTCAGCGAGTGAAGGGCATGACAATTTTGGACTGGAACGCAACCCTGGACTTGATCCGTTGTGGAGCAACTATGCTCGAACCAGAGCTGTTCGGACCAATCAAATTGTCAGGCAGGCCTTTATACGATGATGGACAGATGATCAACAGTAATGTAATCATCCACGTCACCAAAGAGCGCTTGGGTTGAATTCGTTTTCAACAAAGATGGCTGCCGCTGGAGAATTGAGATGTGTAGATTCCGCCATCGCGTCTGTTATAGAAGACATCGACAGCTCGTTAATTTTAAAAGAAGAACAGAGAACCGCGATCAAGGCATTTGTACAAGATGAATGAAGAACATACGTCACTTACTCCGTTGCTCTGATTGGTTGTAGGTCTATCCAATTGAGTGCAGAGGCATTTTCTTTCCTGGTTCGGTTGAAACACGGCCCATAATCACAGCCCAATGGACCTTATTCAGAGCAGCGCCATGACAGGTATGAAAGTGAGGCTGTGAGGGATAGACTTGCTGTGTTTCCAATGGCATCCGCTGTAAAAAGCTGTATAAAGCTCCTAGATTACTTAGAATTTTACACAGCGCTCCTGTGAATAAGGTCAGTGGAGCAGTTTCAGACTCATATTCTGACTGGAATCTGAGTATGACGACGTCAGGCTAACTATTTATACTACAAAGTGTCATTACACAAGAACGTGAAATGGGGCGCTTTCAGGAACACTGTTGTTGCGCAGTCGCTGTTAATTGCATCACAATTGTCTCTTTGTATTAGCTGTCAACATACTAATCAATAAGTCATAACTGTACATGACTGTGGAGAAAGAGTTGGTGAAATGTCTTTGCACTGCTCTTACCTCGGCGCTACGCACTTATGGAATAAAAGCTGAACTGCAACAAAAGACATGTGTTTTTATATTTATTCTGTTTATATTCATTAATAATGCATCATGGAGTCTAATATTTTAGTCTATATTTTAAATCTATGTGGCATCAAATCATTTTCAAAATCTGTTTGTTGGAGGCTGGCAGCTTCTGGCTGGTGGGGTTTTGGACTGCCTGTCACAGTGTAAAAGGCAGATAGATTTGTGAAGTGTATTGATATCTTTAGCTTGATAAAGTGTCTAATTTTAGTAGAGCTGTTGCTGGAGCTGGTAGGAACTGCAGCTTTGAAAAACTAATTTCAAGCAGCCTCAACCGGCCCACATAGCAACATTTTGACGTCCCAGATCCAGCCCACATCTGGCCCACATGCGGCCTGGAATGACGGCCCTTGGGCGGACCGCTCCTGTTTGCCAGATCTGGGCCACAAGCAGGCCATAGCAATGCCACATGTCAGCCAAGAGCAAAGAAATAAACCACAACTGGACCTTATCTGAGCCACAAAATCTGTGTATATTAAATATGGAGTCATCTCAGCCTTAATAAGCCTGTTAACAAGCAGAATCACTGAAGGAAAGAAGAGAACAGAAAAAGAGACGAGCAGAAACACAAGAACTACAACTGACTTCATACACAGCCTCAGATGAAATCAACTGAAGAGAAAAGAAGACATTAAATCTGTGAAGATCTCAGCAGAGGAGGATTAAACAACTCCACAAACAGCATTACCAGCTTCACTTGTTACTAACCAGACTGACTTTATTTCTGTCAGACGTCTACAGAAGTAGTTATTGAGAAATAACAGGGGTTTAAATCTAATGTGTTTCATTTGACGTCACCATAACGGTGATTAGTGTTTCCATTAGTGTTTGAGGGTGCTGGCTGTGCAGTGTGTGAACAGCTTCCAGTTTAAGGACGCCCCGCTTCCGCTCAGGCTCGGGTTCCTCAGAGTTCGAAGTCTCACTGTTGCAGAGGCACAGTGGCAATCTATCATGGGGATCGCAAATGGATCTATCAGAGGGGTTTGAGACGGGCCCAGCCTTACCTCAGCCCTCACCTGATATATCTGGTGCCTTTTCCCAGTGTCAGAAAGCACACATTGCGGTTCCTTCCGTACCAGTGCTTCATATATCCAGCTCTGAGGAATGATTGTGAAAGGATTGCGTCCCATTCTGAATCAGTCGGTCATGTAGTTCGAATTCAAAATGCTATAACCTAGAGACAGATCGTACCAAAGATCAGATCAGAGGACTGGTTTGTCACGATAGATCCTTCCACGTATGATACTTCCACGTATCCATCCTTCCATAACACAGGGATTTCCTCAGGTTCGCTTTCAGGGACAAAGCTTACCAGTATATTCCCTGCCCTCCCCATATTCTGTTGAATGCCATTTATTTGCATTGTAGCATTGACTCCTGTCCTCCCACATACTTGCAAATCCTTCAGTTCCAGTCATTTTGGCCAAAAAGAGCACGTAATGAGTCCATTGACTTCCTTTTGTATGTGCTAAAATGTAAAAGAAACAATAAAGTGCTATTTCTTGCAGTTTTTGTATTATGGAGTGGTTAACACTTGTGTTAATTTATAGTTGACAAAAGAAAATATTCTGAATTTATTCAACATGTTAATGGTGATTCTGATATAGCCATACACTGAGAAAACTTTCATTTGAATTCTGTGGGTATTAAATGATCATTTTTAATTTGCAGCGTATCTACTTAGAAATACTAAGAAAAGAATACAAACTAGAAATCTGGGGCCAGTTGCATAAACTCAGCCATTATGTTAAGACAGTGTTTTAAGTTCTTGTATGATGACCCACACTAGCAGGTAGTCAAGGGACGATTAGTCTTACTTTTCAGGCCAATGTAGCTACGTTTTTAGGTAACTGACTTAAAAAAATTATTTACAGTCTGCTTGAAAGAAAAAAAATTGGATGATTAATTGTAAGACTATCTAGTGCATAAAGTTTTGCAAACGCCATTAGGACATTAGGAAGTTTACGCACCTTAAGTGGGAAGAAAATAATGTTTAAGGGCGCGTATGTAAACCCCTGTTTTATTAGAACTGTCTGTTTCCAAGGAATAGGGATCTTCGCCGTGACGTCACGACGCGGTTACATTTACGGTTACCGTTCTTTCTGTGCCAACCAGTTCGCGCCCAAGCCCATATCGTGACGTCACATTTGACTCCGGCGAACATCCCTATAAGAAAGTCTGAACACACGATTTACTGCAAACTTATCAGGGCACCGACAAGAACCTCCTTAGAGTTATTGCACAGCATTCTCACATTAATGAAGATTATCTAAGTGTCCAGTGAGAAGATTGATTTAAATTGTTTTGTAAGCCATTATATTGGGTGTGACGGTGGACTGTCTCCCTCTCGCGCATACCCCGCATTCTCCAGCGCGCGCCCGAAGCCCCGCCCCCGCCCCCGCTGACCGTTAGTTAGTCCGTGACCGTGTCAGAGTTCCGCGAGTAACGGCAGGAGAAGCGGCCGGAGAATGGCGAAGCTCTGCGGGATCTCACTCTTCTTGGTGCTGCTGAGTCTGGCGGTGAGCAAAAAGATTTAAAAGTTGTTTCCAGTGTTCATGCTGACACGAATATAATCTTAAAACTGTTGTGTGTATCCTTAAAGTTTCGTTTGTTTCATTTGGATTGTTTTCTAAACACTCTATCAACACTCTTTCATCAATCTGTGCTAATAAGAGAATTGTTTTATATGTGATTTAAGATCGTACATGGTTGTTTTCTATATTAACTTGTGTGTGTGTGTGTGTGTGTGTGTGTGGGGTGGGGGTTTGTTCTCTCTGCTGGTCATTCTTACACAGATGTGTGATAACAAGTTAGTCTGAGAGGGGATATGAGTCACTCAGAGTGTGTTATTAATCAACTTTAGGAAAGAAATATACTGAAGAACTGTATATGTAGGCTATAGCCTATGTCACACTCATACTCTGTTTTTATGGAGACAGACAGTATTGGTAGGTTAAACTATTGTATTACCAGATTTCCAGAGGAAGAGAGCATAGGCTAATCTTACTCAGGGTGGGAATTACAGAGTTCTTTGAAGAAGTCAAAATAAAAGGTTGGCAGTCTTAAAATTTGGCTATTATTGTTTTTTCTTATGGCGAATCTTCAACTTTGGCACTTTATGTAGCAACCAGATAACTTAGTGCTGGGTGGTATGACCAAAAATTAATATCAAGGTATTTTTCAAAATTATACCGGTTTCACAGTAACGTTATATGACTTTCTTTTTTTTTTTTTCAAGCATGACTGGATGTTAACCACATTTTTTACTGATTGAGAGAGGAAATACTGCAGTAGATTGACTTATAATGGCATATTTTACTGTCATGAGTGAATATTGTAGAAAAAAATCCCAAACAATTTGGAAATAGATTTTCCAAAAGGCTGTGTTGATATTGTGAACCAATGTATGGCAAACACATAGTAATATAATTTGACATTTATCAATTATAGTTTAACATATCCATCTTCACCGTCACGCTTAGTAACACACACACCTGTGCAATCGCTTTAGTGCCTGGTTACAAATCAGACAAAATCGCTTTATTATAGAAGTCATTTGAACTACGTTATAAACGCCCATTAATGTTTTTTAACTTTGTTTATATTACGTCTTATTGCTTAATAACAATTAACATGTCGCAAAACATACCTAAAAATGCAATTTCTTTCACTTTAACTATATAAATAATCAGGATAAGGGGTTACTAATAATTAAGGGGTTTGATTGATTACATTAAGAATCGCGAGAACAGCTTTAGATCAGGCATACTACTGGGGTCCTGAGCTGGGACTCATCACTTCAGCACTTCACCACAGTGCAACAGTGAAATGCGACCCCTCTCAAACAGTGTCGCGCCGCGCCCCGTTACGATCGACATACACCGTATTGCGGTATATCATATCATAACAAAAATAAACACCGGAATTCGGTATGAACTGGTATAGCCTACCTCCCAGCACTACAACCAGGGAATACGTTTTCTTAAAACTAACACAAACTTCATTTACACTAGTTTATTTATTTATTTTTTCAACATTTATCTTCGCTACTTTCGCATTTCAGTCGTCCCATAGTTGTGAATTTGTTTCCATCATCCCAAACAATGTAGCCTCAATGTAGCTGTCATGATCCCTGTCTTGTGTTCCCCTTGACTTTTATGTTATTTCCTGTTCAGTGCCAAGTTTTGTAGTCCTTTGTAGTTTTTCTTGTTTATTAGTCCCTGATTGTTCCCAGGGTTGTTTGCCAATCTCCCCTTGAGTGTGTTTCTCATGTTCTTTGTCTGGTGTTGTCCTTTGTTGGATGTGTTTGGTGATGCTCATTCGGTTCCCTGATGTTTATTTTGTTATTAAACTATTTCTGGATTTGGATCCAACTCTTCTTTTGTTTTTTGAGTTCACCTAGCGTTACAGTAGCCTGAGCAGAGTATTTTTTATTGTGCATCATGTCCAATCGAGCTGTAATTCTGTTAAATTATGAAACAAAAAGTGTACATTTATTATTTAATTGCATATATTTTGTATTCTTACATCTGTTTTACTCCTAAAAGCTTATCCAGTGTAGTTTATCACATTATTTTGGGTAAAATAGACACTGATGTGCTTTTGTGTTTGTGTAGATACTGAACACTTCAGCTTCTGGAGGACAACAGAAGAAAATCAGACAGAAGAGAGAATGGATAATCCCTCCGAAAAAACTGAAGGAAAATACGGATTATACGGGTCTGGAATACATAGCCAAAGTAAGATCTTCATTGTTTTTTGTTTTTTTTCTGTAGTGTTTCTTGGGGGAATAAACCCTAGTGAAAAATACATATACTTAAATGTATTTGAAATACATTTATTTTATGCTAAGTATACTACAAATACATGACGTATGTACTTAATATGAATACCCTGCAATTGTACTGTTGGTATACTAAACTGGTATACTTAAAGTCTGCTAAATTGGAACTAGTAATTTTGTGCTTAATGTACTTTAGTTATCTGGAAATTGTGCTGAGGTCCAACTAAAGTTATACTTAAGTATATTTGATTGTGCTAAAATGGATCTATTGATAGTATACTTAAGGCACACTTTAAATATCTTGCATTTAAATTATACAGTGATCATACTATCCCTACTAATAGTGATATTAAACACTTAGGCTTCATATTAAGTTTTTTTTCAAATTGCTTACATACAATTTCTGAAACTATGGCTCTATTTATCTAAACTATTTCTTGAAACTAAACACACACACACAACATGCAAACCATCAGACATCTCTTGCAAAAGCAAACACTTCATTCAAAACTATTTTAACTCGTTCAAAAATTGTGTTTTTGCATAGTATCTCTACACACAAACATCAAATGATTAGCCACATAAACACAACAAACACAGATGTGAAAAATGTAAAACACTTCTGTCTTGTGTCTTTTGCTTGTTCAGTGTGCAGGGAGTGTACAGGAGTGTGTCACACGCACACGTATGTGCCAAAAATACACTGTATATACAGTATGTGTGCACAACAGATACATTTGACACTTATGAAACTGAGCTCAATCAATACTGAACTGACTTGAGCTGAATATTGACATATGTGCTGATATGCGCATTTTATCTCATAAATACATTCTTTCCGACATGACTTGAAAACACTGTAACTGCCGAAGCTAAACCTTGACCTCCATTGGCCTGCCCAACGTCCTATCATTGGTTGAACCAGAAGTTGACACGTCAGCCTGTTATTTGCTTATAGACCATAAAGCCAATGCATCACACTCACCAACAATCGCTTTGCTTTAGAACTGAACTCGCTAGAGAGTGCACACTATTGGGGATCTGTGTTGCAGATTTGACACATTTGTCAGAAGGAAACCTTTATTTTTGTGCAAACCAAAGAAATTGTGAGGAATGAACTGAAATAGTTTATTTCTGCTAACAGGAGCTGTAAAGGCAGAATTTCCAAACACAACTTTTGCCTACTGTGAAAATGTAACAATGAGCAATTTGCAAATAAAATGATTTAATTTGTTAAATATTTAAGCATAAAATATTTAAATATTTAACCTTTTCAAAAATGTACCCACATTTTGAATATCAGGTATGCTATTGCTTAATTCAATTCAGATTTATTTCTATTCATAGATGCCACCTACGTCACTACTAATAGAACGGCGCCATATTTAATACACACAAATATCGAAATGAAAGAATCTTTCGAGTCGAATCTTTTTTAATGATTCACTCACGATTCGGCTGCGATTAAAAGCTATCAAGAGGTAAAGCTCATCAGTTATTATAATATAACGACTTAAATTGCAGTTTGTTCGTCACATAAAGCTATCATATGAATAAATAACGATATTAATATAATGGATGAGTCGTATTAGATCACTTTTATTATACTTTTGTGATGTTTTTTTTGTCTTTTATTATTATTATTATT
Source organism: Leuciscus idus (assembly GCA_021554675.1). Taxonomy (NCBI): domain Eukaryota; kingdom Metazoa; phylum Chordata; class Actinopteri; order Cypriniformes; family Leuciscidae; genus Leuciscus; species Leuciscus idus. The sequence goes on from CM038627.1 coordinate 41,042,557, forward strand.
TGCGTGACAGCCCCCAGTAGGCTAACGTTACTCATTCACTTTCATTACATCGACAAGAAGAGTCTCCATTACATATTCAAAAATGTCCCTTTGTCTTCCACGGAAAGTAAACTTAAGGATTTGCACATGAAGGTGAGTAAATGACGGCAGAATTATCATTTTTGGAAGAACTAGTCCTTTAATATGCATTTCAAGGCTGAGATTATGCATCGTCTGCAGAGCTAACGTTACTTACACAAAATAACATCTAAAGCGCATGTGTGATGAAGACAATATCTTTATGAACTTCAGAAAAATATTTATTAGATTTAGGTAGGTATTAACTAACAGACAGACAGACATATATTCAAAACAACCCCAAATCTTACTAACTTACCATGATAAAGTGCTTTAACATTTAAACAGATCCAACAAATAAAATGAAGAAAAAACATTATCTGTCGACATCTGTCAGTATAATGTTGGGCATTGAGAGTATAATGGAAATATAATGAACACAAACCAACATGAGACTTCAAGTCTTTTAAATAAATGATTCTCTCTTCTATCCTTTTCTTTTGGTATAGAATAAAATACCAGTTTAGGGTTCCTCTTTCGGCTGTTGTTGCAGCCAACTACACAACATATTGCAGGCATTACTGAGACCGTCGGTCGTAAAGATGGCGGCGCAAAGCTACAGTGACGTCAGGTGAACCGAATGAATAGCACTTTTCACAATTTTGCATGGTTACAAAGCAGCTTTACACAGGATACATATAGGAAGTAGTTACAAAAGTAAAGATATGTAATTATGACAAATAAAGAAACAACATAGCCTAAAGTCAGTTTGAAATAGTGAAAAAAAAGAAGAAAAAAAATCATGTATGCCTATGCCTACCTGACCAGAGGTTTGTTACTTCAGTGTATTCCTAATACACTCCAGTGCACCTACTGTAGTGCATCTTTTCCCATTAAAGGAACTTTAATATCAAATAAAATGTCAAATACTCTCTGTGGTCATTAAAAAATCCCAGGATGTTCTTTGGAAAAAGAGTAGAGGTATAACCCCGGCATCCTGGCCAAATTTGCCCCAATGGCCTCTGTCCATCATGGCCTCCTAATCATCCCCATGATTGGCTTCATCACTGTCTCCTCTCCACCAGTAAACTGGTGTGTGGGGGGCGTTCTGGAGCAATATGGCTGCCGTCGCATCATCCAGGTGGAGCTGCACATCGGTGGTGGTTGAGGAGATTCCCCCTTTCTCTGTAAAGCGCTTTGAGTGAAGAGAAAAGCGCTATATAAATGTAACAAATTATTATTTATTTTATTATTAATGAGGATGTCAGTAAAAGGCAAATTCTTAAACTGTGGCATTTAAAGATAACTTGTAGCCTATTTGAAGCACACTATAATGATGTCGTTAGCACACTTCAAGTTTACTTGGAATGCCATCGCAATGTGTTTTAAAATCACTAAAAGTGTGTTATCAGTATAATAGTAATGTATGTTCAACACGCTTACAGTGTAACTGAATTGCAATTGTAATATATTACAGTTTATACTACAGGGCCGTTGAATGCTTGAATCTGATTGGTTGACGAACGTTCTACGGTGTGCATTATTTTCAGGGAAACGCACGGCTAAAGTAGTTCCAGGCAGGTCTCGACCGCATTACAGCTCCATATCACTTCGCGTAGTCAACCGTAATAACGGAAAATAGGATACAATTCATAACAAGAAAAAGCATTTCGCCCCATGCGCTTGATCTGCAATTTTCAATGTCTAGCTTCACAATCAATAGAAACATGCAGTTTAATTTGAATAAATAAACTATAAAGTCATATCTATAATCAATAGAAAATTAAACTGAATATAGGCTAAATAAATGGATAGTCCTGCAGCACGGATTTTTATTGCAGATAATTTAACAAATAAATAATTATTGATAGGCCTACTTGTTAAAAGGGCTTTGGGTTTCATTTATTTGGCTAGTCTACTGTCATCTGTCAATAATAGAAAAAAAAAGAATTAACGAATTAATTCAAACGAATTTAATTAATAAATAAATAATAATATTGACGCACATATGCTTTTCTGTCTCATTATTGCAACATCTCTCTCTAATAACTGCATAAAGCCGGGAACACACTTTAAGGCCGGTTATGAATGTAATTTGATACTTATGACTGATCATGCCCAAACGCGTGTTCAGCGCGTTCAGTCTGTGTTCAAAGTCGGTGTTTAAAATCTGCTGCAGTCGATGAAACCAGTCAGAGAATGTGTCAGCGAGTCGTGTGACCCCAGCATTAGTCTGCTATCAGCGGCTCAAACCTCCGTTACTAACTCTATCTAACCCTAACCCTAACCCTAACTCAGCATTAGTCTGCTATCAGCGGCTCAAACCTCCGTTACTAACTCTACCTAACCCTAACCCTAACTCAGCATTAGTCTGCTATCAGCGGCTCAAACCTCCGTTACTAACTCTACCTAACCCTAACCCTAACTCAGCATTAGTCTGCTATCAGCGGCTCAAACCTCCGTTACTAACTCTACCTAACCCTAACCCTAACTCAGCATTAGTCTGCTATCAGCGGCTCAAACCTCCGTCACTAACTCTACCTAACCCTAACTCAGCATTAGTCTGCTATCAGCGGCTCAAACCTCCGTTACTAACTCTACCTAACCCTAACTCAGCATTAGTCTGCTATCAGCGGCTCAAACCTCCGTTACTAACTCTACCTAACCCTAACCCTAACCCTAACTCAGCATTAGTCTGCTATCAGCGGCTCAAACCTCCGTTACTAACTCTACCTAACCCTAACTCAGCATTAGTCTGCTATCAGCGGCTCAAACCTCCGTCACTAACTCTACCTAACCCTAACCCTAACTCAGCATTAGTCTGCTATCAGCGGCTCAAACCTCCGTTACTAACTCTACCTAACCCTAACCCTAACTCAGCATTAGTCTGCTATCAGCGGCTCAAACCTCCGTTACTAACTCTACCTAACCCTAACCCTAACTCAGCATTAGTCTGCTATCAGCGGCTCAAACCTCCGTCACTAACTCTACCTAACCCTAACCCTAACTCAGCATTAGTCTGCTATCAGCGGCTCAAACCTCCGTCACTAACTCTACCTAACCCTAACCCTAACTCAGCATTAGTCTGCTATCAGCGGCTCAAACCTCCGTCACTAACTCTACCTAACCCTAACCCTAACTCAGCATTAGTCTGCTATCAGTGGCTCAAACCTCCGTCACTAACTCTGAAATGACGTTTTGGAATTAGCAACGGAGGCATGGGATTAGATGCGTAAGAAATGAGTCCTACATACAAGAGCGTTTTAATGACAAAAACTTTACAAACGTCTTGAAATACATAATCTGAACAATGTTTTACCACCTCGGGTGTGCATTATTTTTCTAATAATTCAACGGCCTGTCGTCAATTATTCCTTACATATTTAAAGTGTACTTGAGTATACTCGGAATAGTTCCACTTTAGCACAAACAAGTATATTAAATACAACTTTAATTGAACTTCAGCACTGCTTTTGTACAACAAAATTAGTTGTTCCAATTTAGCAGACTTTTAAGTATACCAATGTATAGCATGCCACAAATACATTTAGTTATACTAATTAGTACATGCAAATAAATTGTGCTTAAGTATACTATTTTTTCACTAGGGAACACTTAAAAAATTATAAGCACTTTTCCAGATGCTCCTTTTTTAAACCCATATTAAAGAATGACATGTATTTGATTTCAGATCCGTTCAGACGAGGAGACCAGGACAAGTATCGTGTATTCACTGAGTGGATCAGGGGCGGACCAGCCCCCCCTCCAACTGTTCACTGTTAACAGTAAGAATGGCTTGGTCAGGATCAATGGAGTGTTGGACAGAGAGAAAACTCCCATTTATTACGTGAGCGGCCCTTTCATCTTTTAATGCACGCCTATAAACGTTTATTGTATGGGTGTCTGTCCTTTCCTGAGTAATCTATGAAAGTGTACTGATGACTCAGTATGAAAGATAGCAGCTCGCAGCAACATTTCACAGGAGAGCTTCATTGTCATGAAGTGGTGAATGTCATGCATTCTGCCTGAATGACAAGATTACTAAATGAGGTGCGGCTCATACTTAAAAAAAACACAACTTTTCTTAGCCTCAGCACACGTTAAAGAGAGGTTAAGTAAAGTCTGTGCGTGTGCATGTATTTGTTATCACAAAGAAATCATGATGCGTTAATAAGTTCAAATTTAAGTTGAAATGAAACAAGAATAAATGTGTTGCTTGATTTTGTCCATGGGGAATTGATTGAATGTTTGTGGCTTGCTATTGGTGGATCTCATTTGAGTGACAGATTGCCTGCAAGAGGGAGGGGAAGATATTCTTATTAAATATTACGAGGTATAAAAAAAAACGAGTTTACTTTGGGCTTAAGCCGTGAGTTAAATATGTTGATTTACACAGCTTACATGAACATGATCATCACTAGGCGACAAATGAGTTGCTTATCAAAGTGCAGCTAGCTAATGTGAAGGTATAGAGAGAGTTTGTGCTTGTGGATCAGAGTTCACACACTTCAACCGAGCAGATAAACAGCATTTACTGAGAGGAGTTCTGATTGGGGAGCTTTTATGATATTCTGATCTTTTTAGCACACCCTGGTTTATCCTGTCTATCAGGACTGCCTATCATATTTTAGTTCATTTGACGGGTTGTTTCATGTAATTTGTGTTGCATTGTTCTCATTGAATGCAGTTTTAGAAAACATATTTGTTATGGGAGGGTGGGGTGGGGAAATATGAATGCCTGCCAATAAATAAGAATTTATACTGAAAAATTAATGGCTGATGATAAAAGTTAAGTTGCCAAGTAGTTTGTGATAATATATCCAATTTCACAAAAATGTCATGTCACAGTTTGAACATGTTGAAATGTTTTGTGATTTCCTGTATTCCAGCTTCGAGGGGTGGCAACGTTTCTGAATGGCGGTAAAGCTGAGAAGGATATTGAGTTAAGAATCGTGGTGGAGGATGAGAACGATTGTACTCCTGAGTTCAACTTGACAACTGGATCTGTTCCTGAGCTGAGCGCCATAAGTACTGGGATAATTCATGAAACTCATGAAATTGCTTCGATCATTTGAAGTGTTCAAATTGTTTGTACAGCTGACTAAATGAAGAGTTGCATTATATAATAGGTTCATGATTTGTCAGGCTAGTGGTCTAAGTTTCATTTAAAGGTGACGTGGGTTTAAAAAAAAAAACAACCTAAATGTGCATGCAAAATCGGCTTTGTCCGCGACTCTGGAGGACTTGGAGTTCAATTTTTCTTTGAGAAAAGAGCAAAGAACGGCACTTAAGTCATTCTTAAAAAAGGAAGATGTGTTCGAAGTTTTGCCGGCCAGATTCAAAAGTTGAATCTATCAACTAACGTTAGCTCCGCTGTTGGGAAAACACTCTGGTTGGTTGAAGCGCTGTCCTATTGCGTGGAGAGGGAATTTGAAAGACAGCCATTTATCCCGCCCCTCGGATTAAGCCGTGTCTATGGTGAGTTGCCAGACCTAACATCTTGATGTAGGTCTGGCTTGCCAGGCTACCATAACTCATAAATATGGCAGAAAAAGTCACGGGTAACAGAACATTCTCATTTCCCACTAGATATTTTCCTCTACATCTCATCAGCAATTTCGATGTTGGCATGCTCTGCAGCAGCTGGCCACTAAGGAGCGAATGTACAGTGACGTGACCAGATTCAAACTGTACTTTCGCGCTATGGCTGGCGCTGAGCCAAAGACGGACGTGCTCAGCGCTTGTCATGTATCACAACTATTCAGTGTTTTTAAGCGCATAATATTTATTTTAGGTTTCAGACATTTAAATACAAATCATTTACAGCAACACTTTACATTTATAGTTTGTAAAATACACAATGGTGTCTATGGAAGCAGCAATAACAATCCATTCAAATATATTTGCCGACGTGTTTTATTCATATCAGATACACTGTGTTAGTAACTATAAAGTTTACTCTATTCTTCTCCCAGTTCACCGGCCACTTACTTCCATGTATTTCAGGAGAAACTGATGAATTCACGTGCTGTAATAAATCCACCAGTGATGCTGGCTCAACATCGTGAATGTCTGTCAGCCATCGCAATGGACTGTAAGACGCTTTGGATAAAAGTATGTAAATAGGGTTGGGCCGATAGACGATGCGTCTATCGGCCCAACCCTATTTGCATACTTTTATCCAAAGTGTCTTACAGTTAAGCAATATAACAAGCGTTAATCTTAAAAAGGCAATAAATACGCAAGTGCCAGTAATACAAAGTTTCAGTCATCGTTCAAGATATTATAAGCTAGAACAAGGAATAATGAGAACATAGAGATTGTTTTTTTTTTTTTTGCAGGATGCAGTTAAGTGCCGTGAGTCCTTTCAAGCTACAATTGGAGGAGAATTTGCACCACTCCTAATGATTGATGAGGGTGTTGAAGCTATGACAGTCATGAGGGAAACTGCCAAAAACATAATTGGCCCCTATCGCTCAAAGAACAAACCTTGGGTTACAGAAGAGATTCTTGAAATGTGTGATACCCGGAGAAATCTCAAAACTAGGCACACAACTAGGGCAGCAGAATACCATGAAATCAATAAAAAGAATCAGAAATCAGAAAAAGCTTGAAAAGGCTAAATAAGATTGGACAGGACAGCAGTGCTTAGAAATAGAGAATAGTTTGAAGAAAAATATCGGCAGAAAAGCATTCCAAATTATGAAAGACCTAACTAAACAAAACAAAAAACAATCAAAAATCAGTTCCATACTAGATGAAGACGGGAAATGCCTCACTGAGGAAAGTAACCCAGTGCCATGACAATACCGGCCCTCCTGACAAATAAAACAGACCGGCCCACCGGGAATTCTCCCGGTGCTTCCGATTAGCCAATCCAGGCATGTCACTATTTGTCATTAACTTAGTCTTTGTCTAACAAAAGGCAACCTTGCCATACGGCTACTGTTGTACAGAACCACTGTCCCACAGAGCCCTGGGTGACTACTGCACTGCTGGCCTTATCAAACATCTTTTGTCCCATGGTGAATTCTCCCGGTGCTCCCGATTAGCCAATACGCCAAGATTTCCGGCAGAACTCGATGGGATTATCATTAGGGGCTATTCTATTAGGGGATAGAACAGTTACAAATAGAAAGTAGACAGTAATGAAAAGGTATTAGCGTATGCCGTGTGGTTGATGTCCAGTGTTGCTAGCTGAGCAGAAATACATAATCATGTTTGGCTTGGTCCCCTCAAAGGTGCGTTGGATTTTCTCCTTAGCGTAAAGGTTAAGAGACCCGTCTATCACTGTTTTCCATGTTCGTAGAGTTAGTTTCTGGAGTAAATATATAGGCTATAATCTGTGTTTACACAGCTTTTTAAAAAATGGCGGGTGCTGGTGTTTTGCGTGCGTTCGGCCAATTAGAGTACACTAACGTCACTGGTAGTTCCTATTGTGCTGGTTTAGACCGACTCTGAAGTAAGGGCTAAATTAATTTCTCCAAATCGTTCCTAGTTCCTGCGGTGCGAACACGCCAAAATCCGGGTACTTCCACCATTAATTCTAGGAACTATAAAAAGGTTCCTCCGGTGCGAAAGCCCCTGTTGATGAATGTAGCTGGATGGTAAATTGGTGCTGTACTGACGGAGTGGCTGGGAAGATACAAAGCTCTGTCTTCGCTAGGCTAGGTTAAGAGATGTCCACCAAGCAGTCTTAGATCCATGAAGTTACTGTGGGATTATCTGGTTGAAATGAAATGTAGAGCTGTGTGTCATCAGTATTGCAATGGTAGGACAAACCATGTGCCTGTATAATGGGTCACAGTGATGTAGTGTACATGGAGAAGAGGAGGGGTCCAAGAACGGATCCCTGAGGAACCCCTGTGACCAGTTGATGTAATTTGAATACCTCCTCTCCCCAAGAAACCTTAAAGGACCTATCAGTGAGGTGAGATTCAAATCAGCAAAGTTGAGTTCCAGTGATGCCCAGTGATAAGAGGATGGACAGAAGGATTTGATGATTAATGGTGTTGAATGCTGCAGATATATCTAGCAGAATGAGAACTGATGACTCAGCTCTTGTACTCCGCTACAATTTCAGAGATTTATGGATTATGTGTTGTTTGGCCTTTCTGATTACGCAGCTGCATACTTGGAAAACATTATTTTGTATAGTTCATCCTGGGAGCAATATCTTCAACATCTGAACGAGGTGCTCCATCGCATTCAGGAGGCGGGTCTCACCATTAACTCTTCCAAGTGTGCCCTAGCTAAAAAGGAAACTGAGTACCTAGGGTATGTAATTGGTAATGGGGTCATTAGACCCCAGCTTAAAAAAATTGAGGCTATCCAAAACTGCCTTCTTCCAAAGACAAAAACTCAGATCCGATCATTCTTAAAATTCCAGATTTGCTGGACAGAGAAAGCAAAGAAAGCTTCCAGTACATGGTGGTGGGAACTCCAAAATAGGGTGTGGCTTCCTCTCATTGGAAGATAAGCACATGATATGTATGCACGATTTTTTCAACAATCCAGTTCAGCGCAAACTCCGCCCCACAGCTGATTCTTCAGTGCTGATTTCCTACACAATGATATACTACAACAAATTATAACCCTTAAACCTACCCTACACCTTACCCCAACCTGACCCCAACCTTAACCAGTGCAATAGACTGCATGGCAGTTAATAAGATCATGCGATATGAGATCGTCGAGCTGGGCAGATCCGTAACTCCCCAACTGTACCTCAGGACAATGGGACCTTTTAGTTGCACTCAGCGTCACTACACTCTCCTTCCCTGCGAATCTCAAGCCCTGGGACTCCCCCGTTGCTTAGAACACAGAGATAAAGTAAAAACTTTCCCTTGTGCTGCACTGAGATGGCTCGCGGGAGGTAAACTTCAGTCCGAATGCTACTGGCCATGAGCTCTGTGTCAATTGGCTGAAGCCAGAGCCAAAGATGAAAGTCTCTGCGCATGGAGACCCCACCCCATATTGGAGATCTCCGGTCTGCAGTTATATCTACTTGCAGATAGTAGACATCCAGTGGCATACATCAGTAGAAAGCTGTATCCAAGGGAGGTACCGGTATTCCACCATTGAGGAGGAGTACCTGGCATTGAAATGGGCCTTAGATACCTTCAGGTACTACCTTCTTGGTAGAGAGTTTACCATTGAAACTGATCATCGACCATTACAGTGCATGGACAGAATGCAGGAGACCAGTGCTAGAATTACCCGCTGGTACCTTTATATGCAGCCTTATAAGTTTAACATCCAGCATGTGCCCGGAAAAAGAAAATACCACTGCTGACTTCCTCTCCCGCTTACCAGCATGAGATCTTAGGGTGAGGGTGTGTGTGATGGCCAGGATATATGCCAGACATAATTCTTAATTCCATAATTCCACACATTCATCTTTGCATTGATCAATAAATAAAAAGACATTACTATATTGGTTTGTTTAAAGATCTTGTTTTTGAGTTAGTGCACAGGCTTACTCAAAGCCAGTTAAAACCAGTTAAAAATCTAAAATTGGCAAAATTTTTATTTTTTTATTTTTTCATTTTTTTATTAAGATGACTTGAAATGTTTGGTGTTTGGTGTTTTAAGCCCCCAACGGCGCCTTTCAGGCAGCGAGGGGATGGGTAGGTTTAAGGTTGAGGGTAGGGTTAGCTGCCTCTAAGGAGCCATTGGGGGCTTAAAACACCATTGAGCGAAATGTTTAGTAACTGGTGTGTTGTGGTAATGGACCAACCTAGTGATGAAGCGATTCAAACAGGAAGTTGATCTGTTTTTATGGGAATTCTAAAGGAAGTGAGAATGGAGGAATTGTACTTTCCTAATCTGAAACTCAGTGGGCAGTTGGTTATCACCTTTTATAGTTTAAATATCTTCTATTGAGCTAGATCTAAAGGAAATTTCGATCAGATTGGAAGGGGTGGTGCAGATCTGAAATAATCCAATGAGTGTAAAAAATATAATAACAAATATTATATCAATTTGCTAAAAAAAAAAAAGAAGTAATATTTGCTTGCATATGCCTTATGAACTGGTCAGTGGAGGAGCCTGAATATTTACCAAATAGTTTTATTTTTATTTATATCTCTTTTTAGATACATTGTAACGGATCCACTACTGGAGGATTTAGAATCCATTTTCTGGAGTTTATTAAACAAATCAGCAAGTCCAGGGCAAACAAACCAGACGTTAAACAGGAAATCGTAATCAGTGTCCAGACAGAAATCAAGAAACCCAAATAAGCAGTCCAAAAGCAAACAAACCCAAAAACAAGATCCAAAGACAGTAATCCAGAGAAAGGGTCATGCACATGAAACATGATAGTAATCTGTAAAAAAACAGGTTTTACCTGGCATGTTTAGGATTCAACCTTTTTGCTTCATTGATTAACTCCAAATTCTTGTGATCTTAATGGTTACGCCTTCTTAACTTTGTTCATACCTGGCTATTCCAGAGACTGCCTTGAACTTATTAATATCCATATCCATTCTGCTTGTTCAAATGACATAGCCAAGAAAAAAACAAAAACAAAAACACAGAAGAGACTTGAAATTCACACTTCTCTAACTCTAATTGATTGTTTGCAAGGTGAGGCTGTAGCACTGTTTTCACATGTTGAATGTATTCAGCTCTGGAAGAAAACATGCTTTACATAGCAGTAGAATGCCATTATTACGGAGTTAGTGAGATACAGGCTGTTAGTGAGACCAAAGAGTATAATCCCATACTCATACGCGAAAGTCAGCAGGGGGGTATTTATTATTCAAGGTAGCCAAGACTTGGTCTTAGTTCAGTGTCTTTCAAATCAGTCAAATCAGTAAATGATTGATCAGCCACAACGTTAAAACCACTGACAGTTGAAGTGAATAACATATCATTATCACGGCACCTGTGAAAGGGTAGGATATATTAGGCAGCAAGTCAGTGAACAGTCAGTTCTTGAATTTCATTTGTTGGAAGCTGGAAAAATGGGCATGTGAAAAGATCTTTGACAAGGATGACTGGGTCAGAGAATCTCCAAAACAGCGAGTCTTGTGGGCTGTTCCCAGTATGCAGGTGCTTTTAAAGTTGTGGCTGATCGGTGTATGCTATGCAGGTCACTTTAAAAAGTTAATACTGACCTTTAAATAAACACTAAATCTAATTTAACATCAGATCCTCCTTATACTTAACAGTAATTACCATTTGTTATATAAATATTTACCTGAGCAGATGATAAGAATCACACATTCTGTACTGCACATATTTAAGCATCAATCATCAGAATGCGCACTGTGAAACTAAACCATTAACTGAATTCTGAGTTTTTTAAGTCAGGAATCTTCATGCTTTGGACATGTAAGCACAGGCACACAGATAAAGTCTTGCCCACATGTTCATGCTCTGATGGTGCATTAACCCTGGTGCCTATTCCACAATAGACGTAGCAGGAGCTTCCACTCTACATACACACACCTTATACACAGCTTCCATTCTGCTTATGTGTCCAGTGTGAAACAGAAGTAAGATTCTATCCTTGCAAAAACATATGATTGGGTTAGAATGACTGACTACTCTGACTTAATACAGTAGTCAACATTTGAAGTGGATCAAAAAACTTCATCAAAGTTGTCCTAAGACAAGAACGGGTATTGTTCAAAAATGTATGTATAACTTTGATGAAAGGTTTTGGTCCACTTCAAATGTTGACTACTGTACTATAGGGGCTTTTGCACCGGATTAACCTTTTCATACTTCCTAGAAATAATGGCAGAAGTACATGCTTTTTGGCGTATTCGCACCACAGGAACTGGGAACCATTTTAGTTCTAGGAACGCTTTTAGGGGAACTTAATAAACTCCTACTTCAGAGTACGGTCTAAACCGGCACTATAGGAACTACCAGTGGTGTAAGTGTACGCTGACTGGCTGAACACACGCGAAACACCAGCACTTTGCTTTTACTTTCATGTTGTTTATATTTATTTTATTATTAAAGTTATGTTTACCATTCGCCGGTTCCAGTCCCATTCTTTCCTTATGAATAAAGCTTGTTGTCAGCCCAGGATGTATCCAGGAGACTGCCCAGTGAAGGGCATCAGGCTGTAGTGCACCAGCATTGTCATGTCTCTTTCTATTTTCCTTGAATTCATGGAACATTTAGCACTCTCATTCATCTCAAAGCAGACAGCATGAAAACTCAGTTGTGTTTTGGTGCAAATGCCATGTGACTAATCTCTTTGGAGCTGCAGGGAAATATGCCAAGATGGCATTGACTGGCTGATAGCACCACAATGACACATACAGTGGTCAGAGGTGTGGCATACTGGCCTGTGTTATCTCAAACTAAAACATGTACCATACATTTTTTTTTGTTTAGTTTAACTTGAAGTATTAAATAAGTAAAAGACAAATAAATCTAACAAACAAACAAAATACATTTCCCACTATATATTAAAAAAAAGAGCTTGTACAGGTTGTTTGAACACTTTTTTCACAAGTTTATGTGTATTTAAGGTGTGTTAAAATGACCCTTGTTTCTTCATGTCATTTTTCAGACACGCCTGTAATGCAAATCACAGCAACTGACGCAGATGAAGCAGGAACTCAGAATTCGAAAATTTCCTACAGCATTGTTCAAGAGAGTCACGCTAACATGTTCGACATTAATCGAAAGACTGGTTGGATACACGTCAAGCACACGCTAGACAGAGAGGTATACAGTCTATACATGAGTTTAGATTATTGAACCGCTTAGCATACAGACTCATTCAAAACTGATTTTGTAGTTAATTTCAGACTTAGGTGTTAAGTCAAATTTATTCTTGAATAAATGTTAGATTAAAGATTGAAAATTTCCCATTGACTGACATTCAGAACATTGATTTCTTCTACTTTTCTGGATCGTTTTACCACAGACATTAACTAAAGGTTTTGAAATGAAGTTTTCAGAATTCAACGTTTTTCGAAGTTAAATAAAACTGTTGAAATGAATCCTAATTGTATTTCTGATATTTGTCTTCCCCATAAGACTGAAGTTTGTGCTTTTCTCATCGCAGAAAAAAGACACTTACACGTTGACCATTGAAGGAACCGATTTGGATGGAGATTCAAGAGGAAATAAAGGGAGGGGGACAGCCATCATCAAAATTCTTGACGTCAATGACAACATTCCTACTTTGGAGAAAAACTTTGTAAGATGTCTTTTTTTTGGAGTATCATGGCATCTCAGGTCCAGCTAGAGCCACTGCAACATATACCAAATGACTTAAAATGACATCTTTAGTTCATGATGTGATGATAGATTTTTATGCAGATGTGAGCTTGTAAAATGCATGTATTATATGTATTATATTAATTATGATATTTCATATTTAAATTACACTTCACAAGCATTGAAAGGACAGGGTCTTCATTTACTCACCCTGCTGTTGTATCCCGCTCTTTTTTTTTCTGACCACATAAGGAGAGTTTTTAAAAATGTCCCACTCGCTTGTCCATATAATGGCAGTGAATAGCGATCAAAAAGACGCAAAAGTATCACAGAATGATCTCATGCGACATGTGTCATATATTCCAAGTGTTCTGGGGTTCACGATAGGGTTTGGTGAAAAATAAACAAAAATATAATGTATCATTTAACAAAAATCCTGACCTTGGCCGTTGGTCTTCTGTGGATGGCACATGTTCATGACAGTCTATTAGCTCCGACTCGCCCAGAAAAAGCACACAAAACACTGCATGAAACACAATGTCTAGAAATCCCCAAAAAGTAGTGTAGTTTTCTTCACCAAGTTGAATATCTCCTGACCGGAACAGTCAGAAAGACGGCTGACAGATGTGAACACGGTAATAACTTGTGTTGTGACGAACACATCGGATATATTCACCTCAGAGAAGAAAACACATGGATTGTATTTCATGTCCCATTTTTCTTAATCTTAATCATATGGCGTGTGTGTTTATGTCGAATTGCCGTAAAGCTGTTCGTGTTTCTCGCTCTTTCTCGCTTCTCACGAGACTTCCTATTTCCAACTTACCGGGACGTTAGTCCCCATGTTGCAAGGTTGGTTTTCCGCCTGGGAACGCTGGGGGGAGCGGGGAAAGTCACCATTCTCACCAGAACAGGTTATTTAACCATCCAAATGATTTCTAAACGGTTTTATTAAGTTGAAATAGTTGCCAAGTTCCCTTTTAAGGGATACAATTATTTACTACAGGGGGACTTAAATTTTTTTTCGATGAACCCTAGAACACTTGGAATATACGAAATGTGTAGCATCGGACCATTCGGTGATGCTTTTCATATTTTTAAAAAAGCTTGATGCTGGTCGCTATTCATTGCCATTATATGAAAGAGCACAAGCGGGACATTTTTTATTTTTTATTCTCCTTTTGTGGTCCGAAAAAGAAAGAATGGCATACGGCATTAGAACAACACCAGGGTGAGTAAACGATGACTTAATTTACTTTCAGGATGAAGTAACCCTAGTTATTAATACATGTGTAATCATTTTGTTTGGTTTGTAGTATGAGTGCAGGGTGGAGGAAAACACTAAAAATGTGGAAGTGACGAGAATTCAAGCGATTGATGCTGATCTGATCTATTCTGAGAACTGGCTGGCTGTCTTCACAATCGTGTCTGGAAACGAGGCCAGTTATTTCTCCATAACCACAGACAACAAGACCAATGAAGGCATCCTGATTCTCACTAAGGTAAACTGACCAAACTGTCCTTTTTTTCTGTTCTGCCTTTACAAACAGGGCTTTGTTTTCCCTTGTTCACTAGCTGTGTTCGAAAACAGGTGTGAAAAAAATGGCCGTTTATTGTTCAATTTCTGATTACTTTTGATGTAAAAATCTTACCAGCATTATAAGTGGACCTCATGGAACAGGAATAAATGTGAAGCAGTTCGATAGGAAGTGTCCTACATTCTTGCATCCCCCGTTTCCTGCTTTTCACCCTTTGTTTCGTTTTGAAGGAACTGGACTATGAAGAGCTGAAGGAAATCAGTCTTCAGGTGTCTGTCTCTAACAAGGCACAGTATCACTCGTCAGTAGTTATAACAGAGAGCAAGACGTACACCATCCAAGTCAGTGTGGTCAACCAGCCCGAGGGCCCTCGCTTCAAACCTGCAGTCAAAGTCATCACCGTATCTGAAGAAAGCACCACTAGTATTTTAACTAAAGTCATAACCAACTACGCAGCAATCGACAGCGACACACTATTAGTTGCTACTAACGTGAGGTGAGACTGCAAACATTTTGTGAAAATTAACATGCCTTTACAACATACTCAAGAATGTGTTTTGTTCAGATGTTGTAATAAAAGTTCTCATTTCATTCATTTTAGGTATGCAAAAGGCAAAGACGTTGACAACTGGCTAATTATAGATGAGAGGACGGCTGATATAAGACTCAATAAAATTCCAGATTATGAGTCCAAGTTTCTAGTCAATGGCACATATTATGCCCACATAATCTGCATCACCAATGGTAAGTCAATCTGTGTACATTTCATGATACGGATGTAAGACAGTTAGCATTGGCAAGCATAAAAAAAGAAGAAGCAATAAACATTAGGGGTGTAACGATACCCTCATGTCACGATTCGAGACATATCACGATACTGAACACACAATACGATATGACATGATACAGACATGATAAAAGGTTAACAAATTGTTGATTAAAATGCTAAATTTGGTATTACATTGTGGGTGTACATGAATAGGCTTGGACTTGGTTCTGGAAACCCAATGAACAGGACAATAGAGACACCAGAGTAAAAATATCCATGATTCTGAAGCTGAAAACACAGAATTATTGTAGACGAATATGCTTGATCTCTGTCACTGACGAGATATATGTAAAATAATTTAGACACTTTTTACTGGTAACGTAAGACATTTGGCATTATCAGAACCCACAAATATCCCCCCATTGCATTATTATACATTATATTCAACATTATATTCAACATTATATATAGTAGTTTAATGTGGTACTGACACTAAACATTGTTTTCTTTGGGTGAACTATCCACGATAAATATCGTCACTATCCATGATACATATTGTTGCATTTTTGTATTACGATATATTGTGACACGATATATTGTTACATATATTGTTGTGTTGCAAACATTTAAACTGCATTTAAAGTCATGGGAGGAATAAATCACTTCTGTTACAGAAGTCCCAGCTAAAACTGCTACAGGTACCATTGCC
The DNA here is from genome assembly GCA_021554675.1 of Leuciscus idus. Taxonomy (NCBI): domain Eukaryota; kingdom Metazoa; phylum Chordata; class Actinopteri; order Cypriniformes; family Leuciscidae; genus Leuciscus; species Leuciscus idus. Next base: position 41,058,824 of record CM038627.1, read on the forward strand.
ATTCAAGTAAAGGACTTTAATGACCACTGTCCTGTGCTGATCCATCAGTCTCAAAGACTGTGCTATGAAGAGCACGTGGTTTATGTCACGGCGAAGGACGAAGATCATTTCCCCAATGGAGCCCCCTTTGGTTTCAAAGTGGACACCAAAAGAACAAAGGAGTCATGGCGTGTCGAACATCTCAACGGTAATGAAAAACTAGGACCGAAACTTATTGTCTTATGTGTACATTTTAAGATTTTAAAATACTTTATTAACCATACTTTCCAAGATTACTCCAGCTACTGTAATCATAATCGTGTTTCTACAATAATAAGATAGTGATATTAGCTGTCAAAATCAAACACCACATAAAAGTAGTCCATATTATTCATGTTCATTATTTCTACTGTCTATCTATTCGATTGCTGTGATGTGAAAGCAATTGATTGATTGACTGATTGATTAGAAAACAGGCTGTAATTGAATTCTTCAGTCATAAACGTCATCACACTTAATAAGCAGTGTCTGTAGAAATCACTAGCTATGTTTCCATCCACCTATTTTTATGCGCATTTTGGGATATCGCATCAAAAACTGCTGGATGGAAACGCCAAGATGCGCATCGATTCTAAAAATAAACATAAAAACTATTTGCACTCGTTTGAGTCGGATAAAATTTTTATCGGATAAGAAAACATGCGCATAAACTATAATGGCAACTCGTTTACAGAATAAAGTCTTCGATCAAAAAAAAATCATGTGACTTTGCGCTTTGGGACGGCATAACTGGACAAACCAGCGGACGATCTTTTAGCACAGCATCTGAAATAATGTTTTGGTCGTTCTGAAATGCCTCTGAAAGCAAGATTATTGTTTTTTTAGCACGTGTATTGCATTTCGTCTGCGTGCTAGTAATGAACAAGTAATGAATTATATACGAACATTATTATATCCAGTCAGTGGCTTCTCCTACTTTTCTTAGTTATATTTAGCACCTGTTTATCAGGAAGTGAAGATTTTGTTCTTTTTGACTGGAATTTCCAACTGTGTTGGAAATGTTCTGTGTTTATATTCCAATTTCGCGCATAAGTTTACGGTAATTCCCAACTTTGGATGGAAACAGCTACTGAGACGGGTTTGTCTCCTGCATTTACACAATGTCATCACTTGTTTCTGACCTATCACAATGTATTTAGCTGTTCTAATTTATTATGCAGGAAATATTAAAACATGACCATATATCAAAAAATTACTTTTGTCATTAACGAGCCTGTAATCACCCTCGCTTCACTCTATTCCAGTCACGACATTACATGCCTGGATGCTTTTTTCATTTTCGTAACCAAAAAAAAAAAAACCAATCCTTTCTTTCTCTTATGAGGCTAACAAAATGTCAACAAATTTAGCATTTTGAAATGAATTTAGAATTGTATTAAAAGTTTAATGACTCTTAAACTGCATTAACTAATGACAGCATAATGAAATGCTTGAGAAAAACATGCTTCACCTCTTTAAGTGCTTACTGTACTTACAGTGTGCGGGAAGGGACGTGTTCAGTTTGTTTAGTTTTGTTGCGGCCAGTGCCACATTATTATATAAATATTTGCTATATTATGTGCCATATTTATATATTTATATTAACAACACATTATATATATGCGTGTGTGTATGTATGTATATACAATAACTTGAAATCAGCATGAAGGGCAATAGGGTTTGCCTCATATCTCTTTTAAAGCATTTTAAACCCCCTTCATGGGAATAATGCTGTAGATGCAGATGCATGACAGACGTGTTATGTAAGCATTGCATTTAGATTTTCCATTAAAATGGAAACCATCAATAAGTAACTGATTGTAATTAAAACCAAGAAACTGAGAAACACAGGGAACAGAACAGAGCATGCGGATTAAACATCCATGTATAAACTAGACCTGACAATGAAAACTTGAAACACAAGGGCTTAAATACACAAGAACTAATAGACTAAGACACACCTGGAAACAAGGACTAATGAGGAGAAACATGAACAGAACAGACTACAAACTGAAAGTCCCCACAACAAAAGAAAAGCACAATGAACATGTTACACTAGTGAATAAATAACTGGATGCGGTCTAGTGCATCAGCAGCCTGAGGGTACTTTCAAGGACATTTCTTTACAAGCACAAGAATGCACTGTTCAGAAAAAGTCTGATTTTGGACAGTATGACACTATGTTGCTGTCTGGGATCCTGGAGAAGCTCTGGTTATTATCACATTACCCCACATCCTATCAGAATAGGGCTTAAGAGAATGTTTACAAGACAACGATGTACTAAAAACAGACGATAACGTTGTCTAAACGATCCCCGTTCACACAGACCTGCGAAAATGACCAAAAAGGCTGTATTATGCATGCCAGGCCAGTAGTTGGCAATGTCAAGAAACACCCCACGAACACGTAATACACATGCGTGCAGCGTGAACATGTAGTATGCATGCGCATGACGTCACTTTGATACCCGTTTTTAAAAGCTTGTGTTTTCAGGCCCCAAAATGCCGTTGACGTGTAAATGAACGGCCAAAGTGCGTTAAAAAATTTGGTTTCAGTTGAAAACGGTGTCGTGTAAACATACCCTAAGACTGTTAAGTAAATGAAGTCATGCAATTAGTAACCTAAAAATGTTAGAAACTAATTTTAGTACTGAATTTTTTGCCTCAAACGGGTCATTAATCATGTATGAATCTTTTTATGTCTTCTTGTTTACCATCATATTTTCAGACACTACAGCGATATTCCGATCTCAAACCACACTATGGCCCAGTGTGTACAATGTGTTTGTGGATGTGAGGGACCAGCAGGGGAAGATCTGTGCTGCTCAGAGGCTCAGCATAGACGTCTGCACATGTGACGCATCCAAAGTTTGCCTGCCACAAGAAACGGTCTCTAGATTTGGAATATCTGGTGTCTTTCTAATGTTGCTGGGACTGCTGCTCCTTCTGTGTGAGTAGCAACATTTAACCTCTCTCTTGCTGTAGGGACGCGCTGTTTGTCAACATAGAAATGCTTGCATCATGATTTAAAAGTAAAATGTGTGTTTTCCTAGAAATAATTTTTTTACTGCTTTCACACAGACAGTTTAGAATGGAAGCTTGTTTCCGCCACAGAATACAAAATAAAAAAGGTAATTGCGACTTTTTATCTCGCAATTCTGACTTTTTATCTTAGACTTGCGAGTTATAAAGTCAGAATTGCATGATATAAACTCACAATTTGCTAGTTTATTCTCCCAATTGTGAGTTTATATCTCGCAATTCTGACTTTATATCTCAGAATTCTGAGATTGTCGCAATTGTGGGATAAACTCGCAATTATCTTTTAAAATGTTTTATTCTGTGGCGGAAACAAGCTTCCATGGTTTAGTTTGAAACAGAGCAGGGTTTGCATGAACATTGGTTAATGTGAGAGCTGTCATGTGTACACAGGAGCGCACCGCAGTGCAGAACCCAAGACTACCTGTAGAAAGTGGTCAGAGTTCGGTTGCACATGAACTGTGGCGCGGTTCATGGTTGAAAGCAACTCGAACTTGGGTCCGCACTTGTTCAGGAAGTAACGTGCATTTTACCCGATGACAACGTCATTAGTTCGACATGTATAGGGTGACAGTGGTGATGATTTACCTTGGATACGAGTTTTTTGGAGCCTTACATCACTGTCAAACTAAAGGCTACTCTATTCAAATAATAAGCACTTAAAATAACAAAATACTGATTACATCTGGTCCTCCATGTCCACATCCTGGATTTTGAAATCTGAGTATACCTGTACGTACAATACATATTAGTAAAATGTAAGTGTTGCATAAGAATCCTGTGTGGTTGTGGATATGTTTAAAGACAACTACAGCTGAATGAACACTGAGTTAAAGACGACTACAGCTGAATGAACACTGAGTTAAAGATGACTACAGCTGAATGAACACTGAGTTAAAGACGACTACAGCTGAATGAACACTGAGTTAAAGACGACTACAGCTGAATGAACACTGAGTTAAAGACGACTACAGCTGAATGAACACTGAGTTAAAGACGACTACAGCTGAATGAACACTGAGTTAAAGACGACTACAGCTGAATTAACACTGAGTTAAAGACGACTACAGCTGAATTAACACTGAGTTAAAGACGACTACAGCTGAATGAACACTTGAGTTAAAGACGACTACAGCTGAATGAACACTGAGTTAAAGACGACTACAGCTGAATGAACACTGAGTTAAAGACGACTACAGCTGAATGAACACTGAGTTAAAGACGACTACAGCTGAATGAACACTTGAGTTAAAGACGACTACAGCTGAATGAACACTTGAGTTAAAGACGACTACAGCTGAATGAACACTTGAGTTAAAGACGACTACAGCTGAATGAACACTTGAGTTAAAGACGACTACAGCTGAATGAACACTGAGTTAAAGACGACTACAGCTGAATGAACACTTGAGTTAAAGACGACTACAGCTGAATGAACACTGAGTTAAAGACGACTACAGCTGAATGAACACTTGAGTTAAAGACGACTACAGCTGAATGAACACTGAGTTAAAGACGACTACAGCTGAATGAACACTGAGTTAAAGACGACTACAGCTGAATGAACACTGAGTTAAAGACGACTACAGCTGAATGAACACTGAGTTAAAGACGACTACAGCTGAATGAACACTGAGTTAAAGACGACTACAGCTGAATGAACACTGAGTTAAAGACGACTACAGCTGAATGAACACTGAGTTAAAGACGACTACAGCTGAATGAACACTGAGTTAAAGATGACTACAGCTGAATGAACACTGAATTAAAGACGACTACAGCTGAATGAACACTGAGTTAAAGACGACTACAGCTGAATGAACACTGAGTTAAAGACGACTACAGCTGAATGAACACTGAGTTAAAGACGACTACAGCTGAATGAACACTGAGTTAAAGACGACTACAGCTGAATGAACACTGAGTTAAAGACGACTACAGCTGAATGAACACTGAGTTAAAGACGACTACAGCTGAATGAACACTGAGTTAAAGACGACTACAGCTGAATTAACACTGAGTTAAAGACGACTACAGCTGAATGAACACTGAGTTAAAGACGACTACAGCTGAATGAACACTGAGTTAAAGACGACTACAGCTGAATGAACACTTGAGTTAAAGACGACTACAGCTGAATGAACACTGAGTTAAAGACGACTACAGCTGAATGAACACTGAGTTAAAGACGACTACAGCTGAATGAACACTGAGTTAAAGACGACTACAGCTGAATGAACACTTGAGTTAAAGACGACTACAGCTGAATGAACACTGAGTTAAAGACGACTACAGCTGAATGAACACTTGAGTTAAAGACGACTACAGCTGAATGAACACTGAGTTAAAGACGACTACAGCTGAATGAACACTGAGTTAAAGACGACTACAGCTGAATGAACACTGAGTTAAAGACGACTACAGCTGAATGAACACTGAGTTAAAGACGACTACAGCTGAATGAACACTTGAGTTAAAGACGACTACAGCTGAATGAACACTGAGTTAAAGACGACTACAGCTGAATGAACACTGAGTTGTCTGTGTTTGCAGTGGTTCCTCTTCTGCTGCTGTTCTGTGTTTGTGGCGGAGCCGCAGCTGCAGCAGATTTCAAGACCATCCCATTTGATGCTAAAGAGCAGCTTATCCCATATAACACTGAAGGACCGGGAGAGGACAAGGTATGTAACACTACAGTACAAGGCAGAATTTTACTCTTACACATGCCCTAACCAGTCGTGGCGCAGCAGAGGTAGATGTTAATGAGAGTTTTTGTCCCAGCCAGCCGTGACGATGACACATGAGGACCAACACTACTTTTTCTCCCGGTTGCTTGGTTTCTGTTTCTGCAGAGTCAGTAGTGCTCCTCATGTACAGTCAAACCAAACTTTATTCAGACACCTTCAACATTTCTCACATTATCACAGTTTATTCGCTATAGTTTAGAAAATGGTAATCAAACATGACAAGAACTCAGAGTAATCAGATCAGTTGATATTTGACTGGTTTTGTCCGTCCTTCTGTTAGACTGTCTCACACATGAATTATGTTGAATATCTGTTAGCTGTTATATTTAACTACACAATTAGATAATACCAGTTTAGCTCAACCAATCACCAAGCAATGCTTCATTTTGTTCAGTCTGTGGTGTAAAAAGGTCCATTAGCAATTAAAGGAAAAATACTTAGGCAAAACATGGTCAGGTCAAAGTGTCCGAATCATTTTTGGTCCCACATTTGTATATGGTAACTGGTAGTCACTGTATGAAGAATTTGTGGGTATTATATGTCAGAGTTTACTTTATTTTTCTATCCTCACTTACATAAATTAACTATAGTGTCCTGCACACACTAGTAAAAAAATATAAAAAATGATATCTGGTGTCTGAATAATAATTTTAATTTAATTTAATAAATAATTTTTGTTTTGACTGTATATTAATCAGCAACCATAGAAACAGAGACTGATAGTGGCAGTTCAGAGTCAGATATTAAATGACATGTCGCATCTTCTGGAGGGCTTGGGCTCTTTCTCACTTCTTTCAGGATGTGCTTTCCTAGGGAGACTAGCAACAGTCCAGAGTTTTCTGAAGGATATCTTATCATGGATGAACATCCAGGGCCCGTATTCATAAAGAATCTTAATGCAAAGAGTAGCTCCTAGTGACAAAATTCTAAGAAAATTCTTAGAAATGTGGGCGTTTACTCTTAAAATTAAAGAAAAAAATCCTAGTAAAGAAAAAAAGTAATTCAGAAAGCATCTTAACCCTTAAAAGAGGTCTTAAGGTCAAAATTGTTAGGAGCACGGACGAGGACTTTTAAGAGGCTTAAGAGTTTCTTTAGCAGAGGAGAAAATGGCAGAAAGACGAAGAGGGAGAAGAAATGTGTTGCAGACAATGGATGACAGTGAGTTAATAAGACACTATAGATTAGATCGTGCAGGGATCATGTTTGTGACAGATCTTATTAGAGACGCGCTAACATCTCCGACACAGCACAGAAATGCCATAGCGCCAGAAATGAAAGTAATCACTACATTACGATATTCGGCAACTGGGAAAATTCCATGTTTGATACATTAAAACCAACATTCAAACCACCTCTTAAATAGACATGCCAGCAATCAGTGTAATTGGAAAGAGTGGAACCATTTTTATCATTCTAAGCCAATCAAATACCTTATAGGAAATTAACAGCATGGTAAATAAAAATAAAAAGGATTTATATACACATATATAATGTGTGTGTGTGTGTGTGTGTGTGTGTGTGTGTGTGTGTGTGTGTGTGTGTGTGTGTGTGTGTGTGTGTGTGGTCAAATAGGAAAAATGACGCATGTAATTTCAAAGTGAAGGCTTAGAATAGACCCTATACTTAAAATCACTTTTTTTTTTTCTTCTTGGACAACCAACCAATCACAGTCTTCAAAAGATTGTGTCATACATACAGGCCCGGATTGGCTAATCGGGAGCACCGGGAGAATTCCCGGTGGGCCGGTCTGTTTTATTGGCCAGGAGGGCCGGTGTTGTCATGGCACTGGGTTGAATGCTTTCCCTATAGGCTCCAGTCATAGCGCAGCCCCACAATTTTTTTATAATTATTTTCTCGCAGCCCCACAAAACATAAATAAAGTCACTTTGTTAGAGATGTGCGAACAAAAAATAAGAGATACAAAACATGGATAATAATAGCCTAGGCACAAAGGCGGCGCTGAAAAGGCCAGAATAATAAAACATCTCTAGAAAAGCGGCCAAATAGCCTACGAGTCAGGGCCGTACCGACCATTGAGGTAATTTTTCCTGAGTGTAGCCTATAATGAACATTGTGAAATAATTGCCTAATATTAACTAATTTGGTGCTGCAATGATTCGCATATCGCGACGATAACCGACCTCATCATCTGAGCTGCTTCAGCACTCAAACACCGCTCGTCAGAAATGGCAAAATGTTTGATATGACCGATCAAAGCAAGCGGGATTTATGTTCACAGAAGCGCGAGCCGCGGCCGTGCGCGAATCCCAACGCGACGCTTCACGAGATAAGGTGCACGTTGACGTTGCTAAACTAAACAGCTGTTTTACGATAGAAATTTTAAACGACCGACATAAATAATCACTTTGCAAAGACTGTATCAATCTAAGCTCAGCTTCAGGAAGGGGAGATTTACAGGTAAAGATAAAGAAACTGAGAGAAGAAGAAGGAGATGGAGATGAGAGAGGAGAGCAGGTAGAGCAATAGCCTATTGCATAATAATGAGAATAACTTTATTACAATGGATTCCTATTTAACACAGATGTTCTTTGCCAATGACTGTGGAAAAATAATATGCCCCCGAACCCCCTAGATCACTTTTGGGACCTCTGTATTTATAAAACCCTGTGTACTGATATTGCACAGAAAAGAAAATTATATTTTTGAAAAATACAATGAATTACAAGGCTGTACAGAACAGAGCACTATTGCAGACTTAGGCTCAATCCCAATTCACCCCTTGGCCCTTGACCCCTCCGTTTTGCGCGTTCCCGTGAAGGGGTAGGGTTGTCTCGATTCTCTTTTGGTTGGAGGGTTAGGGGTAGGGGGAAGGGCCAGATAGCCCTTGGAAGATTGGGCCTTATATACTGAGGGTTTAATTACATTAATTTAATAGTCAGTCGGGAACTAAAGTGGGCCGGTCTAAGGCATGAAACTCCAGGGCTGAAAATGAGTCCCACTCCGGCCCTGCATACATAGCAACGGGGTCAACCCCGCCTCCTTACTAAGATGAACGTTTTTTGTCTTTTCCTTACTCAGAGTTGCTCTCAGATCGGTCCCGAATCGCTTTTAAGCTAAGACTCCTACGTAAAAGTTTTTAAGCTAAATGAAGAGTTTTCTGAGAGGACTCTTAGAATCTTTATGAATACGGGCCCTGGTCTTTAGAAATGCTTTTGTAGCCTTTTCCAGCTTTGTGGGCACCTGTGCAACACACTGAAGGTTAAGGTATACTTTATTGTCCCAAAGGGAAATTTGTCTTGGGCTCAAAAATACAACCACTTTCCATCTCATCTACTGTATTAACTCCAGTTAGCTGTGGGAGAAATCGTTCTGAGGTTCCCTCTCGACTGAAACCACTTCCCTAGGCGACTGACCGGGGGGGTTTCCCGAAGAACGATGTAACTCACTGCTTCACTATCATATTATGATGCATCGTTGAAGAAACCAACTAGCTAGTCACGACTGTTTCCCGAAACCATATTGTCGCAAAGTGGTTGTTCCACCATGATGTCACGCAGGTGTTGGAGTAATGACTTACTTTAATGAATCTGTTTGAGATCGAACTAATGCTAGATGTTTTGCTATAAATTACGGACATGACATCTGAGGGCTCTTTATCTCAGTTATTTTGCTTTGTTTCCAGATTCAATCATAGTCTCGTTCTTACACACTAGAGCACGTTCACACATGCACACTCTTCAATAACAACACTTTAAATCTCTTGACAAACTTAAAGACGTAAATTACATTTGTATCTAAATAAAAGATACAGATTGTACTGAATGTCAGCTTGCTTATTTGGCTCCAGATAATGATTTATTGACTCCACATGTCATGCAAACAAGAAACTCTTCTTCTAACCACAGGTCGAGAGCTGTCAACTATGGGCGCAAGTTCTGTCGTTATCAGCATAGTTCAACGAGTCAGTGTTTCCAGAAAATGTTCAGATCGGCCAACGTTAGCACTATGGAAAGCTAATTCACAGTTGTGCACCCTTTGAAGATTTTTAATTGCCCCCAAATCAAATGATGATTAACATTAATGCAAGGACATTTTCAGATTGTAACAATTTTGGTAATTTTACAAAATGCTTGGACCCAAAAAATAATTGGAATAATTTACACTTTTGGCAAATTTTTTGTTTTTTTAAATAATAATAATAATTATACTGTTTTGTGTTACATGATACTCCATACTGACCTTTTTTCCCCTTTGTTGCCATTTTGGCTTGCTTAGTTGGGGACATTAAATTTAACATTTAATTTAATATTCAACAATATTATTGACCTGAGAAATGTTTGCTCTTCACTGTCAACCACACAAATTGTTAAACCTAATAATTACATATGCCTATTATTTATTTATTTATTTATTAATCTGAATAGCACTTGCCCTGACACAAATATGTACTGTAATAGATTGTATTTTTCGGCCGCAGTCTGTTGAGGTTTATCTCATACAACCCAAATGTCTTTTTAACAAAACACGTTTTTTTGAGGATCTAAATCTAAAGAGGCAAAAGAAGCATAATGTTCCTCCACAGATGATCTGTTGATGTGGAGATTTTGTCCCATTTTTGTGGCTTTAAGTAAGGGATATTGCACATTTAAGGAAGGAAAAAAACTAAAGACGTCCTAGATTAAATTTAGAGCAAACGTCTGGTTGTATGTTTTAGTTTCGGACGGTCTAAAGTTTTTATGTTTTATTTAGTAGATAGAAAAAAGTAGAGTTTTCTTTTTGTCTTTCATTTGAATTATGCATATCACTTACATCTGCAAGGGTCAAACTATCATTCCAGGTTAAAGTGATTTGGTAATATATCATTTACTTGCCAAAGATGATTTTCAGACTCAGCAAGTGTTAATTTAAGACCCTGCATTTTGCGTACATGTGAATATTGCATCAGGCACTGCTAACAGAGGCATATACATATGTTGTGCTCTGCCCTACAGAACATGGCTTTCTTACAGATGACAAAAGATCATGATGACATCATCACTTTGGGCCCTTTAAAAGGGGCTCATACGGGGAATGTGGGAAAAGATGGAAAAGATGGTGGAGGGAGAGCTGAAGGATCACATTGGTCCTCTTTCCACCAATATGACCAGCACGATAAGGCATATCATCACCACAAGAGTCAGACTGATGGGGACTACATGCATACAAAAAGGAAAGACATGTATAGCAGATTTGACACCTATGATGGGCTTGCACTGTCTGGCGCTTTCTTAGGCAACTACTATTCTCAAGTAAGTATGAGTTTTATACAGCTTAAGAAATTAAATATCAATGCCGCATTGAGTTTAAAGGGGTCATGACATAAAAGGTCAAGGAAAGTTTGATTTCTCAAGAGGTCTTTGTACCAATAAAACATCAATGAATGTGTGCTTTAAGTTTTTCAGACAAGTCTATCTAATAGTAGTTTTCAGGTAAGAAATACTACAGAAATTCAAAAAGTCCTCTTGTGGACATCCATGCATTTCTCTTCTGCTGTTCCACACACATGCTGTGGTCTCTTGCACAGTTTCAGCTCCAATTTATATTATGATATTGTGTTGAATCACAATTACGATTCTAATCGATTCCAAAAACAACAACAACAACAAAAAAACACTAAGATAAAGATATCATTCACATTTAGTCTTATAGCAAAACATTTAATTGTAGCTGAATATCATGAACATAAATCAACAGGCTAAAGAACACTTACACAAGGAGAGTTTGCCTGTGGTTTAAAAATACCATAGATAAACAACTAGCCTAACTAATATACATTTCAAGCATTATTAAAGACATGTAAACACTCAGTAATTAAAAAAGGACTTATACAAAATTAGCAATCACAACAAATAGATACAAATGAAAAAATGTATGCTTGAAATAAATAAGTGTTTTAATATTTTCAGGTATTCAGGTTCAGAAACTGTAATCAGATGTAAAATAACACTGCACTTTATAAATAAAATATACATTACAAATATAGTTACAAAACTTATTCATTCGAGAACGAGTGAATTTTCCAGTTGTCTTTTGTTGTTTGATTAGTGTTATTAATAGAGACGGCAGCAGGAATATTAGGCTGTGGTCTCTTTAAGAGCTGCCCAATATAGTTACTCATGCCTGCAGCACTGGAGACTAGAGTTCTCAACGGGCCTGAAAATTACAACCCGACCCGACCCGGCCCGTGGTTTTTAAAGCCCGGACCCGATGTAACCCGGCACATCAACATGAATTATCTGCACGAACCCGGCCCGTGGCCCGACGCCGCGTCGGAATTTTTGTTTTTCTCATACACGTATTATCATGACCAGCAGACGCGAATTCAAATCAACCTTTAATGTTCACGCCTTTTAACAATACAAACAACTGAAACAATAAACTTTAAATATATAAATAGGCTGTAGTAGCAACGGTGAATTCACCTGCGGAAAGTTTACTTTTCACCAACTCCATCTTCTTCTCCAGGCTAAAGGCGTCTGCCCCCGCCCCTCTCCATGATGCATGTTGCACGCAGCAGCCAGACTTTCTTTACGGTGAACAGCAGCGATGATTAATAAATGGTTTTTTTTTTTTTACTTAGCGGAAAAGATTAAGCCCGAGGTCCGACCCGACCCGAGTCATTTGCTTATATTTTCGACCCGAACCCGCGGGTCCCGTCGGGTTTGTCGGGCCGACCCGACACGTTGAGAACTCTACTGGAGACAGCGTGCGAGTCGTCTCGGGCTTGAATGGTTTAAAATCACTCTTTCTGTAAGCGCGCTTTGGATGTGTGTGCAGAACATAAAACAGCTCGTGAGTCGTCTCGCACTTGAATTGTTTAGTCATATTGAAATGCACACAGAGGAATCGATAAGAGGAATCGAAATTTTAATTTTATAACAAGCATCTGATTCCTGACCTCGATTCCCAACCCTATTCACAGACACTGTTGTGACATGCTGGTGCTGTACATGTAACATACAGAGCAGATCTATACAGGTGGAGCTGGGGAAGTAGGAGGGTTTCTGGAAGCGTAGTAGACTGATGACAGCAACACTACCAGTATTTGAATATTGAGCTGCAACTCATTGGCCTCTGATGCAACAGCAACCAATCAGCTGTGCCATGTAGATAATGATGTGATCGCTACAGAGTTGAGGACTTGTCAGCCTGTGCCATCTAGAGTTTCATGACAGAACTTGGTATATGTAAATGCAACATTATTTCTGTGTTTTTACAGAAATCAAGCTATGTGGCTGAGAAGCCTGAAACGGGAGACTGTGTGAAGGTCTATGACTACGAGGGTCAGGAATCTTTCACGGGTTCATTTGAGGACATCTGCAGTCTCTTGCATGAAGACGATGACCTTGCTTTTCTTGATAACCTTGACATAAGGTTCAGAACCCTGGCTGAGATCTGTAGTGGTTCTACAATAGAGACTGAAATTAGCACGACCACCCATGTGACCTCCAAACCGGTCCTGTCTGCCACACACAAAGATGACGAGGTACACGGGACGACTAGTCTGCTACACTCTCAGGAGAAAGCAAGCTCTTCTGCCACTATTCATGCTGGAGGAGCACATCAGACAAGCAGCATGTCCTCTACAGGAGTGTATGTCCATGAGAAGATGATGGTTCCTAACCAAACTCTGTTAGTCCAGCAGCCTGCGTTGTACTACTCCTCTGCCAGCCCCATTTATGTGGTTGAACCCCATCCTACTGTGTTGGTGACGTCCGGCCCAGTCCTCGGCATTCAGGAGAGTATGCTAGTAGAGGAGCAGAGGAGATCTGATGTCGGCTTGCGTGGAAATGCCAATCGTGAAATGCAGCACTACCAGAGCGTAGTCCTTGTTGAGAAGCAGCCGGTTACTAAAGCGTCTGTTCAGGCTCAAGGGACTCAAGGGAGTGTCTCTGGAGGGAGTGTCTCTGGAGGGAGTGTCTCTGGGGGGCTTGTCTCTGGAGGGCTTGTCTCTGGAGGGCTTGTCTCTGGAGGGAGTGTCTCTGGAGGGAGTGTCTCTGGAGGGAGTGTCTCTGGGGGGCTTGTCTCTGGAGGGCTTGTCTCTGGAGGGCTTCAGATTGTTAACACTGAAGTAACGCAGTCCACAGAGTCTCGTGAGGTTAGACGGGCCATCCATCCGGTCAGATCGGGGATGTCAGGAGGGGCCAGAGAGAGGGAAGTTATTGGTTCGTTGGATATGAGGTTTCCTCAGAGTCTGTAAGCAGTCTCACGATCTATACTATATTGGATTGATATTCCCATCCCACATCTTTAAGTTCATCTCCGCTCGTTGCTGATTTATAATGATTGATTAACCTTTATTTAACCAGGCAAGTCACTTAAGAACAAGTTCTTATTTTCAACAACAGTCTGGTAGGAGAGTTCAAATCTCCTAAAAAGACATACTTTTTGTATTACAATACACACACACACATACATTCATTTAAAACATTTTAAGTGATTTGTAAACATTTAAAACATTTACAAACTGTGATAAAAACACTCCCTAATAGTTTTTTTGAATGCAGAGATTGAAATAAATGACTCTAATGTCAATGACTTTTGTAGCACATTCCAATCATTGTGGAGCAGCTTGAACAGTTTTCTTTCTAGGGAAACCCTTATGAAAAAGAAGTATACTTCAAGTTCATTTTATGAAGTATACTTAATGTTCAAGTATATTTTAAGTATACTTTATGGAGTAAGTATACTAATATCAATGTGTACTAATAGTAAACTTGTAAGTGTCCTACTTCAATACTGCTTGGGACTAAATTGGCCCACTTTTAGTATTTAAAAGTATTTATACCATGGTCTGGGTGAATACTCGATTCTGATTGGCTGCAGGGTGTCCATTAAAAAGTGATAGAGGACACCTAGTAAAGGGGTTCTGGTGAAACTGACTGTTTACCGTTCGAAATTAATAAATAAATGCGCTGGCTACATCAGCTGTGAGTAACCATAGCAACAGGCAGTAAACTGAAGGGTTCTAGAGCTGAGCGGACTATAAATATCTCCGGTTGCTAAATAAACCGTCAGGCGTAACCAGGGAAACCAAGTTATTGTTTGTAAAAACTTTAGATTTCGAATGTAAAACTAATTAAAATATAAACTAATGTTTTAAAAATGTGTTATTTGGCAAGTGACCATGGTATAAGCGGGTTAATGCCCGACGAGGTGTCCACTGTCAGGTATTAATGGACCTCCGCTGCGCGTCGGACAGTTTACGCCTCGCCGTCGTCCATTAATACCTGACAATGGACACCTCGTCGGGCATTAACCCTTACATGTTTAAGTGTACTATAAGTGTAACAGTAATAAACTACTTAGTTTACTATTTTAATACAAGTAGTACATTTTTTAGTTTATGAAAGTACACACTGAAGTGTCCTCTCAGTAAACTACTAGTTTAGTAGTTTATACTGCAAGTATACTTGTAAGTTTTCTTTAAAGGGATAGTTCACTTTGAAATAAATTTTTGGTATGTTTTAGCTTACCTCAAGGGCATCCAAGATGTAGGTGTCTTTTTTTCCGCAGTAGTTTCAATTTTGATATTTTTAGGTCAAACCGTTCTTGTCTGTCAGTCATAATGCAGGTCTATGGTCACTATCTCAAAACACAAGCACAGAGTCCAAATTAAAACAATTCCCCATCGTCCAAATTAAACAATTCCCCATCGTAAGTACACATTGATGGCCTAAGACACGAAACGAGCGGTTTGTGTGAGAAAACGAACAGTATTTATATCGTTTTTACCTCTTATACACAGCCATGTCGAAGTGATCTGATCTGACGTGTACGCAGACTGGTGCATAGATATATACACACTAGATGTCGCCTTGTCTACGGCAGTTCATTGGAACGAATGTCTTTAAGGCGACATCTAGTGTGTATATATCTATGCACCAGTCTGCGTACACGTCAGATCAGATCACTTCGACATGGCTGTGTATAAGAGGTAAAAACGATATAAATACTGTTCGTTTTCTCACACAAACCGCTCGTTTCGTGTCTTAGGCCATCAATGTGTACTTACGATGGGGAATTGTTTAATTTGGACGATGGGGAATTGTTTTAATTTGGACTCTGTGCTTGTGTTTTGAGATAATGACCATAGACCTGCATTATATGACTGACAGACAAGAACGGTTTGACCTAAAAATATCAAAATTGAAACTACTGCGGAAAAAAAGACACCTAGATCTTGGATGCCCTTGAGGTAAGCTAAAACATACCAAAAATGTATTTCAAAGCGAACTATCCCTTTAAGTGAACATAACATTATACTTATAGTTTACTATTCATATATTATGTTTGCACCTGCAGTATACTACTATGACCAAATGTAGATATTATTTTTTATACTTGAAAAATACCTTTAACTGTACTTTAATTTTAAAACATTTTATTAGCTTCATTCATCCTTTTTTATCAACACTTGAATGTCTGTAAGTTTCATAAAGAAAGGCAACATTTTAAACGAAAAAGATGAGAAAATCACATTTTTGTCAAAGACTACACCTTGACCTGATTCAGAAACGTGATCAAAACACAGGTGGAGTAGATCGAGTCCAACACCCCCAAAGCTTCACAGTCGTTTTCTCTTCATGGGTTACGCTTCATTTCATTTGGAAACATTAAGCAGTTTTGATTTACAAGCTGTTTAATGTTTGAGGATCACATTATTTTACATTTGAGTGAGCAATGTTCTTCAAAAACACTTGTGTCAGCTTCTTCATCTTCTTGTTTTGATCTGGAGATTCTGTACTAGAAGATGTGTCATAGCGCCCCCTACCGTATAACAGTGAAAACATGAATAGCTGGAAAATTCTGTCAATGCTGGGAAAGAGTAGAATTAAAGTAAATTCCTATGTACACTACCAGAGGACTAGCCTACACAAACATTCAGATACGCAGAATTAGAAACATATCTGTTTTGTATCAATATTTTCAAACAATGTAAGTTTCATAAGACTGTATATGGAAAAACTATGGGAAAAAAAGTATATTTATTAGGCTACTCGATCAAAAGAGTTAACACAACTACAAGCCAAGTATACTTTGAATACTTAATTATATCTCGATCAAAAGATTGAGTACAAGAATAGGCCAAATATACATGGACTTTTCTCTCAGTATAAGTCAAGTACACTTAAGTGTCATTTTAAATATATTTTTGAGAAGTATATCAAATGTAGACTGAAAGTATACTTTCTTATTTTTAGTTTAAAAGAAGTATACTAATAGCACACTTGAATAAACTTCTTTTTCGTAAGGGTAATCAACCTAAGATAATACACCCGTGTATTTCCCGTCTAATATCCACTGACGTCCAATCTAAAAGGTATCCAGTTCACAGTGATGCGTTCTATAAAGTGCATTAGTGATCAGTCTAATATCTGCGTGATATAACACATCTAATTCTTCTAAATTCCTGCATTCCTATACATCACCATAGTCAAATAACGCTAAAATACTGGTTTCAACAAGATATTTCTTGGCTGATGTAGATGGAGTGATGGTATCTCTCTGCTTTGGCTACATGTAGCTTCCCTTTTCATGGAAATTGTGCAAGCTTATTTTGTCCGTTAGATTGAACACATCTTAACACCAGGTGTGGACTGGCCTTGCTCTCTCCCACTGTGGTGAAATGCTTTCCAGCCTTCAACAGACCTTCTGAGACCATTACACAACTCTTCTATGAGCATTAATTCATAACGCTGCTTCTTATGAGTAAAACAAACTAAGAAACAACTATTTTTGTTGCATTTATATTTCTTCACTAACTCTGTGCTGTTCTGGTGGTGTACACTCTTTATATCACAGCACTGCTAATATACAGTGTTTTATCCTACTTTTATTATTTCTTTCCTAGTTTGTTGCTTGTGTTTTTGTGTATTTGTAAGTTCTTTTGGATAAGAGCATCTGTAATAGGAATAAATGTAAATACTTGTCTGCCACCGCCTAAACACTGTAATGATCATCCGCTGATAAACTCCTGCACAGATTACACTGGAATGTTTGTGAGGATTTTGTTTGTGAATCTAATTATTCTGATTTTTTTATACAGATCAAAATCCAGATTGTGCTTTTTTTTTATTATTTTTTTACTAATCTAGAAACAAAATCTAGGATAATCACCATTGTATATGAGATGTATTTTATTTTATTTTGTGGGATTAGATTTAGTTGGCTTTATCCTTTCCACAAGCTGTGCAGAATTATCAGCTGATGTCTGTCAGTGTCTTAATGAGCGACAGCTGTTGATGAGCGAGAGTCCACTACTGTATACTTCAGTTCACATGTTTGTTTAAAGCTACACTGTGTAGGAATTACTCCCATCTAGTGGTGATATTGTATATGACCACAAACTGATTATTACTTTCTAGCCCCTCCCCCATTCCTAGTGCGTTCCAGTTCGACTTCGTCCATGAGTGTTCCTTCAAGTGATGAGGTTACTTTAGAAAACTATTATAATTTGCAGTTAGTTAATTTGTCAGTTAACATGTAGGTTATGACCTCTGTGTAAAATGAATAATAGTTTTACTTTTTCGTTATTTTTGTACCATTTCATTGCTAACATCAGCTATCAGGTTCCCAGACGAATGCAAGCTAATCTTAGTAAAGTATCAGTGCTATCGTTATTCTGTATATTGTACGAGATCACTAGCGTAAGGCAAAGTTTACAGTGTAGGCTATATCTTTTTCTCCGTGAGCAGAGTCAGAGATCAGCTGATGTGACGGAGGTGCGAGGGAGAGCTAAAGGTAGAGGGAAAGGGAAATATTATATAGCGCCATTCAAAATATTAATCACATGTTATCCGTCATAGAACACTGATGAAAAAGTATTGTTTACCTTGTTACATAAATCATTGACGCGAGGAAAACTATCCTAGACGTCGTTCTAGCGTTAGGCACAGCACAACAACCATGATATAATTAGCCAAGCAACAATAAAACTTCCAATACACACAAATAGGCTGAATTAACGTTACCTGTCGAGAAGAAAGCAGGCAACTTCGGCGTCCTTTTTAAAATCCTTGCTCCTCATGAGCTCTTTCCATCTTGGAAATGTCCCTCTTTGGCTAATGTAGTTTCAAGATGGAGGGGCAACATGGCGACCGGCATACGAACCCCTCACCCGTATTTACTTTCAGTGGCAGATTATAAACTTACGAGAATACTTTATTACTTGAAAGAAGTAAATATACATTAATGAGCACATATATTTTTGAAAGAACTAAGTGTTTTTTTTGCTAAGAATCAACTAAAAGAATTTCACAGTGTAGCTTTAAACACCTTTATCAATGGCATGCGTACATGGGAATTAAAGTATTTTTTCCAGAATGGGAATAAACAGAAAATAAGTAAATATTTAACTATAAATGACTGTAAAGTGATAGACACTGTAAAATTAGTTTTTTTCCACTCAAGCATTAATGTAGTACATTTCTTTTCAGTAAGTAATGCTGTACGTATAAAAAAAAAAAAAAAAAATTCCAGAGAAAGTTCCTGTCTTTTCGAGGACCAGAAAAGGAAATGATTAAAATCAGTATGATCTTATTTGTATGCTTTTATGAGAATTAAAAAGTATATTGCTTACTGTGGATGTGTGTGTTCGTAAGAGTTTTCATTGAACATAATCGTAAAGGAACATTTTCAGTGTATTGTATTAGTTAAGAATGGTGGTTAGACTGGTATTGTCAGTAAGATCTGACTGTACAATGTGTTAAAACTATTTTTTTGTAAATAAATGAATAAAGAACGAACATGCAAGTCATGAAAGTGTCCCGTTATTTTGTCTTAATTTAAAATTCACCTCAAGTAAAGTAAATTTTACTTCTATATCACTGTTCACAATACACAGCTTTACAGAAATATGTTATTATAAAGCCGTGAGCTGTGAGGTGTGAATGAATTAGATGTACTCTTGACTAAAGGAGTGCGAGAGTGTGTCTGACTCCTGGACATGGCTATCAGAAGCCAAATAGGAAAAGGATCAATCTTCTTTTGTGGGTTTTGAAAGTTTGTTGGATTATTGCACAGTATAAAGTACACATTAGTAATGATGGGCTAGAGTCCATTTAAAGCTTTGCATGTAATTATTGGGATTTGAAACAGTTATACTGTACCTGACAGGCCAGCATGATGATAAAACTGGGCGGATATGATATGATATGATATTGTTCTCGTAAGCTCTCTAGCCACTGAATGTTGAACCAGCTGAAGTTTATTTACTGAGCCTGAAGGACTTCCACCCAGTAGTGTCCTGCAATTATCTAGTCTTGAGGTTATGAACACATGGATACGTTTTTTAGCATTTAGTATGTCTTTATAAAGGCCACTTCACACCGCACCAACAGACACTGACCAGCGGCATCAGACACGTACACCGGGTTTTGTCGGATCAGTGTGTTACTCCCGTCGGTGTCTGCAATAGGTTTCATCTGACGCATTTGACTTTCAACTACTTTAAGCGTTGTATGTCGGGTCTGGGAATGCCTGAACTGCAAAAAACTACACACAACTCTTGTGTAATCTGACCTGGCCACGAACCGTTGGTATGACGAGGGTTCTTGACAGAAACAAAAGTGCATGTGTGTTTGCGAGGAGTGCTGATTTAATCAGTGTTGTGAGGAAAATTATTTCTAGAGGTATCAGTTTATCTCTAAAAACTCATCTTTGATCACCAAAATGACATATTTAAGTGTTTTTTCCTTGAAAAATAATTCCTTCATGCCAAATAATTGCTCCACACGTTGATCTGATTGGTTACAAGGTAGTTTGTGACGTCAGAAACACCAGTGATTTCAGTGTTTTTGAGACTGTCTTTGGTTCACTGCAGTTTTTTTTTATGTTTTATATATATTTTTTATTTAAAGTTTTTCACATTTTTACAGAACAACCCCCCCACCCCATGCCAGCAAATAAGTAACAAGTAAATAAAAAAAAATTATGATAAATGCCTATATATATATATATGTATAAGTGCATATACACACCGAAACATACAATATCCATACATACATGTATACATACACACATTGCAAACCTCTACATACACATACATTAAAAGTAAAATATTTAAAAGAAAATGCCAATACCAATGTTTACCCAATTATGAAAAAAAATGAATTATTGCACCCTGCAAGATGCTATATAATCTACAATACCACACCTATTAGAATATATGTCCAGTATGTTAAATTACATACTGGACATAGTATGTAATTATCTATCTAGGTAAATATCTCTGCACACACACAGGCAATAATTAAGCGAACTGGAAGAGGAAAAAGAAATGGACCAAAGCAAAGAACAAAACAAAAACACAATCTTTCTAACTTGTTTTTGCTAAACCTGTCTAATAAAAAAGAAAAAAATCTTCAAGGCCCAAGACGTCTTATCTACCCTACACTAAAATACAGCAGGCGCACATGTCCCTATAACCTGGTGTTTTATACAGAAACAAAAACTAAGTGTGTACCATGTGTGTCACATGACATGACGAGTGATGAAGAGAGAGAAACAATATCACTAATCAATAAAACATACCATAATAAATTTAGGAAATAATGCGTCTAAAAAGAATATCCAAACCGTTTCCCTGGACCTGCGGGTGATATCCACATCCACATCCGATCCGATGAGTCGACTTCAGTCCAGACATAAAAGAGTTCACCGACTGAATGTGGACAACATGTATTACAGGGTGTGACATCATCGCTATCATTGTGTTCAATACCCCACTAGATGAGACTGGGTAAAGCCAGCCAAAAGATTGAGCCAGACTACCACTAGATGGCAGTTTAATGTAAAGTGTCAGTAAGAGCTGTTTTAACAGGCTTATTCATGTAATGGAGAATAGTTTTGTATTTAAGTGAGAGAATGTGAAGAATGTGCTTATTTATATTCAAAATGATTGATAAAATCTAGTAATTTAGAGGCTAATACAATAAAATATCTCCAATTTTTTTTTATTAAAAATATAGAAACAATATTATTTCTGGACAATTTTTCTTTTAATAAGTATAATTTTAGGGCTTCTGACCCGTGCGAGGGAAGGATTTGTTACAGGTACAGGAGGAGAGGATGAGGGTATGCCTGCAGGACAGTGGACCTCAAGGGCTAGAGTTTCCCATCTCTGAGGCTGAAGACTCAACTGTTCAACAGTGAACAATATAAGAAAGGTATATGCCCTAATTTTAGGACACTCAGACATGTCATTCATGCAGCATATTTACATTAACATATTTTTTTTTTTGCATCAAACAAATCACAGAAACATTGATGACTTGGGCCTTATTTATACCCTATAGGGCAATGTAACTTACCCTGGGAGATACAACACATACAATCCAATCCAATCACAAACTATATCAAATATTTCCAAAATTCCTTTGGATATGTTTTACTTAAGTCCAGATGATATTGTGTGAAAGTGACATTCAATTATTTTTTGATGATCATTTTCCACCCTTGCCTGTTTTAGGATTAAACATGCCAATTAAAATAAAATATATGTTTTTAAATTTCTATTAATTTCCATAGTTATGTGATGTGTATCTTCAAAAGCATACCACATTTTTCTCTTATATCCCAATTTTCTAGGCCAGAGGCACCCTGGAAAGATGGTTAGTCCACATTTTGAAAATACATTATCTAATTTCAAGCTTATTGGTCCTTATTTTTAGTTGATGAATTACGTTTTACAAACTTATATATCAGTACTCCAGCTCCAACAACTCCAACTACTGCAGCTACACCTACACCCCCCACCACTGTAGCGGCAAATACTGCACCTTTAGCAGCTCCTAATCCTGCAGCTGTTCCTCCTGCTGCTAATGCTCCTAATCCTCCTGCTGCTGCAGCTCCTACAGTAATTGCCTTGAGCACTTTACTTTGAGTTTCATCATAATTCTTTTTAGTGTAAAGTTTATTGTTATTCTCCTGCATCATTTCCCTTATCTTTCTCACAAGCTCAGTGACCTGGGAGCGATCATTAGTTCTGTTTTTTAAAACCTGATATCTTCCATTACACTCCTTAACTAATCTCTGCAGGGTTTCCGATTCATTTATATATTTTTCAATTGGTATTTCCTTGTACTCTAATTCATCTCCACTTGTAAACAACACTATAGTGTTTTTTGAAGCCTCTTCACCAAAGTTTTTCTTGACCCACTGCACAGTATTCCTTTCCTCCTCTGTAAATCTAG
Source organism: Leuciscus idus (assembly GCA_021554675.1). Lineage (NCBI taxonomy): Eukaryota > Metazoa > Chordata > Actinopteri > Cypriniformes > Leuciscidae > Leuciscus > Leuciscus idus. The sequence continues at coordinate 41,081,823 of CM038627.1, forward strand.
CGCGCAGACTGATCACCAGCAGAATTGCATGAATACCATTACCAGAATGATTGAACAACTCTTCTATTTGTTGTTTTAGGTCTTCTGGGCTCATTGATGTGTCATAGAGTCCCGGCGTGTCAATCACAGTGATTTTCTGGCCATCCACTATCTTATCATGTTTATCACATTTCTTAGTGACAGACTCTGAGGAACATTTCTCCCCAAAAGCATTTCTGCCCAGGATGGTGTTTCCTGTTGAGCTCTTCCCGGCTCCAGTTTTACCCAGCAGAACAATCCGGAGATCTTTTTGCTCTAAAATAAGACAAAATACATACATTTTTCTTCTCATATGAGATATTTGTTATATTAAATAATATTGAATTACAGTTTTTGCCCATTGCTTACACACTAAAACTGAACGCTTAGACCAAAGCCTCAATACCTACACTTCTTGTAGCATACCTTAAACAGTGTAACCATGGCTTAAAGGGATAGTTCACTTTGAAATAAATTTTTGGTATGTTTTAGCTTACCTCAAGGGCATCCAAGATGTAGGTGTCTTTTTTTCCGCAGTAGTTTCAATTTTGATATTTTTAGGTCAAACCGTTCTTGTCTGTCAGTCATATAATGCAGGTCTATGGTCACTATCTCAAAGAGCATGCACAGAGTCCAAATTAAAACAATTCCCCATCGTCCAAATGAAACAATTCCCCATCGTAAGTACACATTGATGGCCTAAGACACGAAACGAGCGGTTTGTGTGAGAAAACGAACAGTATTTATATCGTTTTTACCTCTTGTAACCACAGCCACGTCCAAGTGATCTGATCTGACGTGTACGCAGACTGGTGCATAGATATATACACTAGATGTCGCCTTAAAGACATTCGTTCCAATGAACTGCCGTAGCCAAGGCGACATCTAGTGTATATATATCTATGCACCAGTCTGTGTACACGTCAGATCAGATCACTTGGACGTGGCTGTGTTCAAGAGGTAAAAACGATATAAATACTGTTCGTTTTCTCACACAAACCGCTCGTTTCGTGTCTTAGGCCATCAATGTGTACTTACGATGGGGAATTGTTTCATTTGGACGATGGGGAATTGTTTTAATTTGGACTCTGTGCATGCTCTTTGAGATAGTGACCATAGACCTGCATTATATGACTGACAGACAAGAACGGTTTGACCTAAAAATATCAAAATTGAAACTACTGCGGAAAAAAAGACACCTACATCTTAGATGCCCTTGAGGTAAGCTAAAACATACCAAAAATGTATTTCAAAGTGATCTATCCCTTTAAACACATTGTCAACTTGCCACTTTGTTTGCAATTCTGTAACACACTTATTGCGAAACACTACACGTTTTCTTACATTAGACACTTTGTTCAAAAACAAAATCACCTGTTATCATTGGGAAAACACTCTGTTCAAAATACAAAACTCATCTGGCCATTGTAGGCACTTACATACACACCTGAAAACACTTGCTCAGAAAACAGCACCAATCGGTCTGAGCCTTAGAAATAGGACATTCTGACTGGAGAACAGGTAAATCTTCAAGTTTCTACTCCAGACTGTACCTACTGTATGTGTCACATGATTCTGTATCATATTACAGTATTACTGTACTAACTGTACTGTTAAGTATATGTAAAGGAATACCATTGTGATGTTAACAGTACTGTGTACAGTTTGAAAGTACAGTATGTGAAAAAGAACCTAACCAATGACATCTTGTGGTGGCATTTTCTACAGAATGGTTGGACAAGGTCTTGTGGCCAGATCCGAACAGAACGCCCCCCACCACACACACACACACACACAAAACAAGTATATATATTATTTTTTTCCCCCAATAGCAATTTATCCAGTAATTGTTTTTTGTTTTTTTTACTTTTGTTTTGTTGTGAAATTTGATGATTTGTGATTCTATTTTTCTTTATTTCTGTTAGAATGTTTGTTTTTTGTAAAAACTCTTGTTTGATTACTGCAGAAATTCTACTTTTGAGCTTTACAGAAGACTGAGTCTGAGAAAATGACAATAAAATAGAAACACAAAGACTGCAGTGTTTTATATAAAGCCCATCAGTGTGTTGCTGGTGATATGAAAGAGTGATTGTGTGTATGGTTTTGTTGCAAGAATTGCATTTTTAGAAAGGAGTGTTAAGTTTTGATTTCAGTGTTTCATTTTGCCATAGATGTGAGTTGTTCATCTCCAAGTGCTATGTCTGATTGGCTTGTGTGTAGAGTTTTGACATAATGAGCCAAATTCTGCAAAAAGTGTGTAAGCAATAGGCTAAAACTGTAATTCAGAATTGTCTTATTATTTTAAAAAAAAATCTTAACACTTAGATTATCCAAAGATAATAGATGATCAGAAAGCAACCCCAAAAGTACATTACCAATGTAACGCATTGTTCTTTAAGGCTTAAATAAATTTAGGCAGTAATTACTTAACATTAAGTTATTTTATACTGATTAAAAAATATATTGTGTTAAACCAATTTGCCTTTATCTCATAGGAAAGTCCAACCCAGGACTTAAACATGGGTCCCCATCAGCATCAGCTCTTGTCTCGAGCTTGTACACAGGATATTGTGCCATTACTTTGATTTGGCAAATCTTTTAACAGCCTTTCACATAATGCCAGAACAAACACACAGATCAGTACTCACCCATCTGTGCTGTAGTTTTGAGGCGTCAGGTAAATCTGTGAGACAAAATTATAGTTAGCAGTTACACACATGAACAAATTCTACAAATAAAACACTTCACTATGTTTGTTTGTTTGTTTGTGTGTGTGTGTGTGTGTGTGTGTGTGTGTGTGTGTGTGTGTGTGTGTGTGTGTGTGTGTGTGTGTGTGTGTGTGTGTGTGTGTGTGTGTGTGTGTGTGTGTGTGTGTGTGTGTGTGTGTGTGTGTGTGTGTGTGTGTGTGTGTGTCAAATCCTGCCTTTTGAATCCCTTTTGTTGGGTATTAAAATAGATTCAGTAGATCACATTACATTTATTTAATATAGGAAAAAAAAGAAAAAAACATCAGCTGGTCAAATTGGATTAATTTATAATTTTTTTTATTGTTTATTATAATGTATAATTGTTACAACAAGGCCAGCTTACATTGCCATGTTATCACATTTACGAAAAAGTAGCTCTTTATGTTGACTCTTCATGTTATGATTTATTATATGAATGGTTAAAAAAATCCCAAAATAATCATGCATTTCATTTATTACATTTTTTTCATGCAGATCAGAACCTGTGATTCATACAGATATATGATTATTTCCCCTCAGACAAGATCTTGCATATAGTTTTGCTGCTATTGATATTACAACTAGTCCTCCTATTGATATTAAAACTACTTTTGCAAATTCTCTCATCATTGTTCTTTCACCAACTCCATCTTCTTTTCCTTTCTCTTCTTCCTTCTCTTGGTTCCTTTTCTCTTCCTCCTGTTTATTTTTCTCTTCCTCTTGTCTTTTTCTCTCCTCTTCTTTTCTGATCTTACTCTGAGCCTTCTGATACATTTCCGCAGTGTAGTATTCATTCATTCTTTCATTTTTATTCATCATGACCTTTATTTTCTCCAGCAGCTCAGTGACCTGAGTTCGATCTTTCTTCTCTGCATTATTAAAGGCATGACATGCCACCTTCCATTCATCTAGGAGTTCATTTATCTTGATGCTTTCTTGCAGAAATTCGTCTAGTGATTTGTCCAATTGATCAACTCCAGTGAACAGTGGGATGGTGAATCTCATAAGATCTTCTCCAAAGTTTTTCTGAATCCATTTCACTGTGTTCTCCTCTTCCTCTGTAAATCTGCCGAGTTTGATGACCAGCAGAATCACATGAGGACCAGGGTCAGACATCTGCAGATTCCTCTCAATCTCAGCCTTCAGATCTTCTTCACTTGTGATGGATGTGTGAAACAGTCCAGGTGTGTCAATCACTGTGATGTTTCTTCCGTCCACTTTTCCCTCATGTTTCTCACACTGTTGAGTTGTAGATTCAGAAGAGAAACCCACTTTAAACACATTTCTGCCCAGGATGGTGTTTCCTGTTGAACTCATTCCTGATCCACTTTTACCCAGCAGGACAATCCTTATGTCAGACACTGTGAAACAAAGACTAAAATAAAATCTGTTGGCTGTATATCAGTGTTTCAGAACAGAGCAGAGATGTAGTCAAGACCAAACCAAGACCAAGACCATGGGCCTCATTTAGTGGATACATTTATGGATTTGTTGTGGAGTAGGGTTGATTCAACTCATCGACTAGTATTGTAAGGCCCACCAGCTCGGCCCAACGATAAGAAGGTGAAGGTTTCATGCACGTTCTGTCTTTTCAGTGTGGCAAAGTAATTTAACTACTTCTTTATTTCATCTGACTCCAAAAATGAAAAAGGTTTAATTGATGTTTGTTAATCATTAAATTTAGGTGAATGTTTGATTATTCTATTTAACTCTTTTCTTAAGTCAGAATAAATTCAAACATAACAAATTATTAGTAGTCAGGTAAAAGTATCATGCCAATTACATAATAAATACAAAGAAAATCAATACAATAATATTAAATGCTCGGAAATGAGGAGGAAAAAATGCATACCTGACATTAGAATGAAACACAATGGCGACACTCTGCATTATTGGCGGATCAGGCCACAATTCACCCTGAGCCTTTTTCAGCATTTCTTTAAATACCAAGACAAAACATGCCCAAATGTGGAGCATGAACTTCCAATAGGAATTTGCAATGACTAGGGTCATAGACCTAAGGAGTTTGCACCTTGTCGAGGAACAGGAGGTGGTTTGGATGAAGGACCCCGGGAAAAAGGGCACACTCACCACAGTGAGTTCATTAGAGACCATCTCTAAAGTTACATACGACATTGAGGTACACGATTCTAACTTCAATAGAATTTGAAGAGATTGACTTACAGTCATAAAACCAACTGTAAAGAGTTAATGTAGGTGTCAGGCATAATGCATACCTTTTATATTTTTGATATATAATAAAATAAACTGTCAAATCATGTGTAAATATTGCTATTTTTTCACTACTGCATGAGCCTCATTTATTTTAATATAAAAAAATCTAAAAGCTGTGCATCATGCCTGACACCTACATGAACACTTTACAGTTGGTTTTATGGATTTAAGTCATTCTCTTTAAATACTATTGAAGTTAGAAACGTGCATCTCAGTCGTATGTAACTTTAGAGGCAGTCTCTGACGAACTTCCAACATCAAGCCAACTTTATGCCAGTATATCACTGGGAAATGCTTAGCGTGAAACTTTGCGCGTTGTATTCATATTCTGAGTCCATTTTCTTGCATGTAGCCTATCCTACATTCCCAATAAGGTGCGAGTTTTGTCTTTTATGTCACTGTTTTAGTCCATTAAGCTATGTTAAGCATTTTATGTCCCGACTGCTGGGAATCCTGGAGTATGAACCACCAGTACTGCAGCACAGCACCAAGATATTTTTTTACACCGAGATATAAAGTTAAGGAAACTAAACAACCAAGATAAATATGTGTCTACCTCAGATTTAACATTTGATCTGCATTGGGGAATAATGTTATGATCTCGTTCACGGTAGAGAAACTGTTACATGTACAAAAGTAACAACGAGGACTTAAATGTAATCACAGCTTTTGTATATATATATATTGGCCCAGATAATCATCACAAATACTCAATTTCTGTAAATCCGTTTTTATGAATGAATGACTTGCTCTAACTCTTGCTCTGGTCTTCTGCTGGTGAGCTGACTAACGGCAGATGGAGATTATGCATCGGGACTCTACTGCTATTCCTGCAGTTCCCAGATGTGAAATGTTGAATTTTCGGCCAAATTTGAACCACTGAATTTGTGCAATTAAAATGGACCGACATTTGCCTGTCAAATATTATAGGTTGTATTTTTAAAAAGAATGAATATTTTGGAAGTGAAATTTGATGAAATTTTTAATAATGAAAATGTGTGTGAAATGTTTTGAATTTAAATATACACAGCTTAAATATACGAATATGTTGAATTTCAGCCCATAAAAATGCAAGCCCTAAAAATATAATGCATTAAAAGCAAGCACTGTAAATGCAATGCATATTTTTTCAAGCTTTCAAGGGAAGGAAGTGGGGAAGAAGGAACAAATGTGAAAGGAGGACAGGAGGGAAAGAACCTTTTTGCCGCAACTTCACTTTGTGGGGTGTGGAGACAAATGGCAGAATGTGTTGTGTTGTCCATATCTCAGGAGATATCTCAGTAGTATCTGAGGTTCTGTTTGTCTTACAGTATGCACCGTCATGTTAAATTTTTTGTGCAAATCCAGTGTTGAACTGACCCTCATATGTGAAGCAGCCCATTGTTCTGACGAATATTTGCCAAAAATTTTAAATCATCACACCGGCGTAAAATGATTTGCGCAAATATATAACACTTTACCGACTTTCTCCGGCACATTTTATTCATTAATGAAATTCAACCACAGTTTCCTCAGTGGCTCAGATGCGTCTCTCAGGGCGGAGCTATAATAATAGGGCAGCTTGTCACCAGTTATGGACGGGGCTTCTCTACTCTTACAAAAGGCCCTGTCCACCAAAGCGTTTTTTTCACGCAGCTGGCGTATTTTTCCCATTGTTTTCAACGGGAGCGCTGCGTTTTTTGAGTGCCATGAGCGTAACAAGGCGCTGAGAGTTTTTTTCATGCTGAAGCGCTGAACGCCTGCCGTTTTTTACTGGTCGCCGAGAGTTGAAGAATGTTCAATTTTGGGTAAAACGCAGCGTTAATCACTGTCACTTTTTACCCAACCGTCCAATCACAGTGGAGGAGGGGCGGGGCTAATACCACACCGACCAACCGCCACATTCTGCTCGTACAACATCAACACACGACAACAACAAGCATAATAATGTAACAGACTCATTTAAAACAAGAGCCAGAGAAAATATGTTACATTGTATCGACATTATAATATAGAATCAACACAGAAACAACATATGTGTGAAATGAGATACTAGTAACACTTTCACGGATATAACGTATCATAACAAGCAAAGCGTCTCAACTGTTTTGTTTGAAGTCATCATTATAGTGATTAGTGTTTTCTTTAGTTGGGTGTGTGTTTAACTATTATTGTATTTTGGGAGGTTTCTTGTACTATGTATATATTTTAAGAATGATCACTGTAATATTAAAAGTTTAAAAAGTGCCTTTCAAGTGTTCAACACAAATAGAATTAATTTGTTTTATTAATATTATTATTTATTTTTATTTCTATTATCACTAATAAAGAATATAGTCATCAGAAAAACATCCATTTACAATATTTTTTTTAAATTCACCATAAAAATGTAAGCACATTTTCCCCTTTTCATAAGGATAAATTAGAAAACTTACTTGATGATGATTTGGTTATAAACTGCTGGTAATCTCTGACCCGTTGTCTGAACAAGATGAGCTGCGCTGTGATAAGAATGAATGTACATGTGAATATATCAGTCTAAAAGGGAATAAAGAGTTACATTTCCCTCCTTCTCTGAAAATTACAATGAACAAACGCCCCCATGCAAGTGACACAGAGTTTCCTGTAAATGAAGGCTGTTCTTGTAAGTCAGCCTCTTGGTGTTTTATTGAAAATGTTTAGTTTGAAGTCACCATTATAGTGATTAGTGTTCTCTGGGTGTGTGTTTTAACTATTATTGTATTTTGGGAGGTTTTTGTACTATGTATATATTTTAAGAATGATCACTGTAATATTAAAAGTTTTAAAAGTGCCTTTCAAGTGTTCAACACAAATAGAATTAATTTGTTTTATTAATATTATTATTTATTTGTATTTCTTTAACAAAATTGAAAAATGAGTATCACTAATAAAGAATATAGTCATCAGAAAAACATCCGTTTACAATATTTTTTTTAATTCACCATAAAAATGTAAGCACCTTTTCCCCTTTTCATAAGGATAAATTAGAAAACTTACTTGATGATGATTTGGTTATAAACTGCTGGTAATCTCTGACCCGTTGTCTGAACAAGATGAGCTGCGCTGTGATAAGAATGAATGTACATGTGAATATATCAGTCTAAAAGGGAATAAAGAGTTACATTTCCCTTCTTCTCTGTAAATGAACAGACAAACGCCCCCATGCAAGTGACGCAGCGTTTCCTGTAAATGAAGGCTGTTCTTGTAAGTCAGCCTCTTGATGTTTTGTTGAAAATGTTTAGTTTGAAGTCACCATTATAGTGATTAGTGTTTTCTTTAGTTGGGTGTGTGTTTTAACTATTATTGTATTTTGGGAAGTTTCTTATACTATGTATATATATTTAAGAATGATCACTGTAATATTAAAAGTTTAAAAAGTGTTCAACACAAATGGGATTGAATAACATTTCACACAGTGATTATTATTTATTTTTATCTCCATAACTAAATTGCAAAATGAGTATCACTAAGAAGGAATATTTGAAGGAATATACCTTCATATATACCATATCAAGAAAATATGATCATATAACACCGATTTTATCATCACTGCATTGGTTACCTATAAAGTTCCGTATTAATTACAAGGTATTGCTACTGACTTATAAAGCCCTAAACGGCTTAGCTCCAGTCTATTTAACGGATCTTCTATCGCCCTATAATCCATCGCGCTCTTTGAGATCACTAAATTCAAGGCTTTTGGTCATACCTAGGATATCCAGAACCACCAAAGGAGGGAGAGCATTTTCACATTTGGCTCCAAAACTCTGGAATAGTCTTCCTGATACTGTTCGTTGCTCAGACTCGCTCTCCCAGTTTAAAACTAGATTAAAGTCGCATCTCTTCAGCCAGGCATTCATATAATCCCACAGTTCAAACTACAATCCGGCCTCTAGCTCATAAATGCCAGAGGAGAACTGGCCCCCGACTGAGCCTGGGTTCTCCCAAGGTTTTATTTTTCTCCATTAGGTCACCTGATGGAGTTTTAGGACACCATTAGGTCACTTGATGGAGTTTTTCGGTTCCTTGCCACTGTTGCCTTTGGCTTGCTCAGTTGGGGATATTTTGGGGATATTTAATTTAATTTTATCAATCAATAAATTCCTCTTGAAACAAACTTTGTTGTATTATTTTAATTTAATACTGTGAAGCTGCTTTGATGCAATCTGTATTGTGAAAAGCGCTATACAAATAAACTTGACTTGACTTGACTATATACAGTATATATATATATATATATATATATATATATATATATATATATATATATATATATTAAATTCACCATTAAAATGTAAGCATTTTCCCCTTTTCATAAGGATAAATTAGAAAACTTGATGATGATTTGGTTATAAACTGCTGGTAATCTCTGACCTGTTGTCTGAACAAGATGAGCTGCGCTGTGATAAGAATGTGTATCTTGAATTATAATGAAAATGTTTTGTTTGAAGTCACCATTATAATGATCAGTGTTTTCTTTAGTTTGGGGTGTGTGTGTTTGTGTTTTAACTATTATTGTATTTTGGTTTCTTATACTATATGTAAGGGATAATGTAGAGCGAGGCGGTTGTTATAGCGAATACAACCCCGACAGTCTGATCAGGACCCCGACGTGAATACGCTGATAACAACCGCCTTGCTCTACATTATCCCGCTTATTACATGGCTACCTACCAAATAAATCAATAATTTGACACAAAATATTGATTTAAAAAGGAGTTTATTGATTTAAAAACGATTGTTTTGCTTCCGCTAAAGAAAATAGTCTGTTCCGTCTCTACGGTTAGAATCCTGCATCCATAGCCATGCTCTGTTTTTCATGGCAACGGTGTGTTATACTTCGCAGTGGTCTGTTATCAAGAAATAACACACCACATTCTACCTTAGAATTCAACCAAGCCATGTAATAAATATATATATTAGGGCTGTCAATTGATTTAAATATGTAATCGCGATTAATGGCATGATTGCCATAGTTAACTCGTGATTAATCACAACTTAATCCAATTTTTTATCTGTTCTAAATGTACCTTAAATTAATACTTTTCAAGTTTTTAATACTTTAATCAACATGGGCATGGACAAATATGGATGCTTTATGCAAATGTATGATTATAATCATCACACGTAAAATGATTTGCGCAAATATATAACACTTTACCGACTTTCTTTGGCACATTTTATTCATTAATGAAATTCAACCACAGTTTCCTCAGTGGCTCAGATGTCGAGAATCTATGGAGACATCCAATAACATAACATTTGTTAATGTTTTTTTGGCACAGACATTGTACATCTTCAGCTGCTACAGTGAGGAAACAGAAATGGTGGACTGCTGCGGCTCACTCAGGGCGGACCACTGCTAATAGGGCAGATTGTCACCAGTTATGGACGGGGATTCTCTACTCTTACAAAAGGCCCTGTCCACCAAAGCGTTTTTTCACGCGGCTGGCGTAAAATATGTGACACTTTCACGGATATTCCGTATCATAACAAGCAAAGCGTCTCAACTGAAAAAAATGCTGCGCTGCAAAAACGCTTGAATCGCAAAAATCGCAGATTGCTTCTGATTAATGGGGATTATAAAAAAAAATTATTAAAAAAAAGGAGTGAGCGGATTTTTACCATTGTAGGCTGGTTGTTCCGTGTTTTCTTTAGTGTGTGTGTGTGTGTGTGTTTGTGCGCGCGTGCGTGCGTGTGTGTGCAAATATTAGAAAAAAAAATGGGGTGTAACCCCGGGATCCTGGACAAATTTGCCCCTTGGCCTCTGTCCATCGTGGCCTCCTAATCATCCCCATATACACTGATTGGCTTCACGATGCGTCTATCGGCCCAACCCTATTTACATACTTTTATCCAAAGTGTCTTACAGTTAAGCAATATTACAAGCGTTTAATCTTAAAAAGGCAATAAATATGCAAGTGCCAGTAATACAAAGTTTCAGTCATAGTTCAAGATATTATAAGCTGGAACAAGGAATAATGAGTTTAGCAGGATGCAGTTAAGTGCCGTGAGTCCTTTCAAGCTAAAATTGGAGGAGAATTTGCACCACTCCTAATGATTGATGAGGATGTTGAAGCTATGACAACTACCTTCAACACAGTCATGAGGGAAACTGCCAGAGACATCATTGGCCCCTATCGCTCAAAGAACAAACCTTGGGTTACAGAAGAGATTCTTGAAATGTGTGATACCCGGAGAAATCTCAAAACTAAGCACACAACTGTGGCAGCAGAATACCATGAAATCAATAAAAAGATCCGAAAAAGCATGAAAAGGCTAAATACGATTGGACAGGACAGCAGTGCTTAGAAATAGAGAATAGTTTGAAGAAAAACATCAGCAGAAAAGCATTCCAAATTGTGAAAGACCTAACTAAACAAAACAAAAAACAATACAAAATCTGTTCCATACCAGGTAAAGACGGGAAATGCCTCACTGAGGAAAGTAACCCAGTGCCATGACAACAACGGCCCTCCTGGCCAATAAAACAGACCGGCCCACCGGGAATTCTCCCGGTGCTCCCGATTAGCCAATCCGGGCATGTCACTATTTGTCATTAACTTTGTCTTCTCAGTGCTTATCTCCATGCCAAACCTAGAGGATGCTTCATCCAGGTTTTCACTAAGGCGGCCAGCTCAGCTTCGCTACCAGCTAGTCCATCAATGTCGTCTGCAAATCGGAGACTGGTGATGTTTCTTACTCCAATGCTGACTGTGCCACAGTGGTTCTCTAGGGCATCACTCATGATGCACTCTAAATATATATTAAAGAGCGTGGGTGACAAAAGGCAACCTTGCCATACACCTACTGTTGTACAGAACCACTGTCCCACAGCCTTGGGTGACTACTGCACTGCTGGCCTTATCAAACAGTCTGATGTTGTTGGTTATCTTTTGTCCCATGGTGTACTTCTTCATTGTTGCCCATAAAGCATCATGCCAGACTCTGTCTCTGTGTTGCAAGTACTTTGATACTTTGGTTCCACTCTATTCTTGATGAGCTCTGCTGGGATGTTGTCTACTCCAGCAGCCTTCCCACTCTTCAGCGAACTTACTGCTGCCTCAACCTCGTCTTTGAGAATGGGGAAGTTGTCATAATTTGAGGACTCTGATACCTCAAGCACTTCTGGGTCTCCTTTGGTCTGATGGTTATAGAGTTCTTTACAGTACTCACACACAAAAAAAAAGTCAGTTGTTAAAGATGTGCGAACAAAAAATATGAGATACAAAACACGGATAATAGTAGACTAGGCGCAAAGGCGGCACTGAAAAGGCCAGAATAATAAAAAATCTCTAGAAACTCAAGCGGCCAAATAGCCTACGAGTCAGGTCCGTACCTCTGTAATTTTTCTGAGTGTATAATGAACGTTGTGAAATAATTGCCTAATATTAACTCTAATTTGTGTACAGCAATGAGTCGCACATCGCAACGATAACAGACCTTCTCATCTGAGCTGCTTCAGCAATCAAAACCCGCTCGTCGGCAATGTCAAAATGTTTGAGATGACCAATCAAAGCAAGCAGGATTTATGTTCACAGAAGCGCGAGCCGAGCATGAATCCCAATGCGATGCTTCATGAGATAAGATGCAAGTGGCTAAACTAAACAGCTGTTTTGGAAGGGGAGATTTACAGGTAAAGGTAAAGAGTCAAGTCAAGTCATCTTCATTTATATAACGCTTTTAACAATGTAGATTGTTCCAAAGCAGCTTTACATTGATAATAGGAAAGAGACCGAGAGAAGAAGAAAGAGAGAAGGAGATGGAGATGAGAGAGGGGAGCAGGTAGCCTATTGCATACTGTGCCCAGAATGAGAATAACTTTATTACAATGGATTCCTACTTAACACAGATATACTGTATACGTTCTTTGCCAATGACAGTGGTAACTATAAGCTCAATTTAACAACACAAGCACCTCTCTCTCTCTCTCTCTCTCATTCTGCATTTCCATTTTGTAGTGTGGATCATTCAATGCAACATTTAAACTGATTCTCATGTTTAAGGATCTGTTATATGCTTGACGAAATAATTTATGCTACTGCCCACGGACATGCTTTTAAAGGGATAGTTCACTTTGAAATTCAATTTTGGTATGTTTTAGCTTACCTCAAGGGCATCCAAGATGTAGGTGTCTTTTTTTCCACAGTAGTTTCAAACCGTTCTTGTCTGTCAGTCATATAATGCAGGTCGATGTTCACCACCTCAAAGAGCAAGCACAGAGTCCAAATTAAAACAATTCCAGCCTACTGTTGATCTATACACTAGATGTCGCATTGGCTACGGTTTTGTTCCAATGAACTGCCGTAGCCAAGGCGACTTCTATTGTATATATCTATACCCGCCCGCGCTCTCAGATCACTTGGACGTGGCTGTGTACAAGAGGTAAAAACGATATAAATACTGTTTGTTTTCTCACACAAACCGCTCGTTTCGTGTCTTAGGCCATCAATGTGTACTTACGATGGGGAATTGTTTAATTTGGATGACGGGGAATTGTTTTAATTTGGACTCTGTGCTCTTTGAGGTGGTGACCATCGACCTGCATTATCTGACTGACAGACAAGAACGGTTTGACCTAAAAATATCAAAATTGAAACTACTGCGGAAAAAAGACACCTACATCTTGGATGCCCTTGAGGTAAGCTAAAACATACCAAAATTTAATTTCAAAGTGAACTATCCCTTTAAAGCTACTTGTTGTCAATTTTGTTGGCCTCCAAACACCTTAAAATGCACATGTCGAGATCAGGAAAATCTAAATTTTCTTGGGGGGAGAAACAATAAATTACACGGCTGTTCAGAAGAGTGCACAATTGCAGACTTATATACTGAGGTTTTAATTACATTATTTTAATATAGTCAGTCGAGAACTTAAGTAAGCCGGTCTAAGGCATGAAACTCCAGGGCTGAAAATGAGTCCCACTCCGGCCGTGAATAGTGACAAGCAGATAACTACCAAAATTGAAGTCAGAGGACAAGAACTGGAAACTGTGAGTACCATACCATACCTGTATGGCACTTGAAATGAGATGCTTTAGAACCATATCACCTTTAGGCCATATCACAAACAAAACGGTGAGAAACATCATTAGGCGCGAAGCTGGCCAGTATGAAGATCTCCTCACTGTAGTTATAAAGAAAAAGCTGGAATGGTATGGACATGTTGTCATGTCAAAAATCTGTCCACAACAATCCTCCAAGGTAGCGTCCCAGGTGGCAGAAGACGAGGCAGACAGAGAAAGAAGTGGGCTGATAACATCACAGAATGGACTATGAAAAGCTTTGCAGAGACACAGGCACTAGAACATGACCGAGACAAGTGGAGGGACCTGGTCAGATGTTCAACAGCACAGCGACCACACCAGGTCAAGCAAGCAAGAAGAGCATTACAATAGTCCAGCCTAGAAATGACAGGGGTCTGTACGAGAAGCTGTGTTGCATGCTCTGTTAGGAAGGGCCTGATCTTCCTAATGTTGTGCAGTGCAAACCTGCATGATCGTGCTTTTTTTGCAATATGAACTTTCAAAGGTCAGCTGATCATCAAAGATTTACGCCAAGATTTCCAGCCGAACTCAATGGGATTATCATTAGGGGCTATTCTATGAGGGGATAGAACAGTTACAAATAGAAAGTAGACAGTAATGAAAATGTATTAGCATATGCCGTGTGATTGATGTCCAGTGTTGCTAGTTGAGCAGAAATACATAATCATGTTTGGCTTGGTCCCCTCAAAGGTGCGTTGGATTTTCTCCTTAGCGTAAAGATTAAGAGACCCATCTATCACTGTTTTCCAAGTTCGTAGAGTTAGTTTCTGGAGTAAATATATAGGCTATAATCTGTGTTTACACAGCTTTTTTTTAAATGGCGGGTGCTGGTGTTTTGCGTGCGTTCGGCCAATTAGCGTACACTAACGTCACTGGTAGATCCTATAGTGCTGGTTTAGACCGACTCTGAAGTAGGAGCTAAATTAATTTCTCCAAAAGGCGTTCATAGTTCATAGTTCATAGTTCATAGTTCCTGCGGTAAAAACGTGCCAAAATCCGGGTACTTCCACCATTAGTTCTAGAAACTATAAAAAGGTTCCTCCGGTGCGAAAGCCCCTGTTGATGAATGTAGCTGGATGGTAAATTGGTGCTGTACTGACGGAGTGGCTGGGAAGATACAAAGCTCTGTCTTCGCGAGGTTAAGAGATGTCTACCAAGCAGTCTTGGATCCATGAAGTTACTGTGGGATTATCTGGTTGAAATGAAAAGTAGAGCTGTGTGTCATCAGTATTGCAATGGTAGGACAAACCATGTGCCTGTATAATGGGTCACAGTGATGTAGTGTACATGGAGAAGAGGAGGGGTCCAAGAACTGATCCCTGAGGAACCCCTGTGACCAGTTGATGTAATTTGGATACCTCCTCTCCCCAAGAAACCTTAAAGGACCTATCAGTGAGGTGAGATTCAAATCAGCAAAGTGGAGTTCCAGTGATGCTCAGTGATAAGAGGGTGGACAGAAGGATTTGATGATTAATGGTGTTGAATGCTGCAGATATATCTAGCAGAATGAGAACTGATGACTCAGCTCTTGTACTCCGCTACATTTCAGAGACTTATGGATTATGTGTTGTCTGGCCTTTCTGATTACGCAGCTGCATACTTGGATAACATTATTGTGTATAGTTCATCCTGGAAGCAATATCTTCAACATCTGAACGAGGTGCTCCATCGCATTCAGGAGGCGGGTCTCACCATTAACTCTTCCAAGTGTGCCCTAGCTAAAAAGGAAACTGAGTACCTAGGGTATGTAATTGGTAATGGGGTCATTAGACCCCAACTTAAAAAAAAATTAGGGTATCCAAAACTGCCTTCTTTCAAAGACAAAAACTCAGATCCGATCATTCTTAGAATTCCAGATTTGCTGGACAGAGAAAGCAAAGAAAGCTTCCAGGACATGGTGGTGGGAACTCCAAAATAGGGTGTGGCTTCCTCTCATTGGAAGATAAGCACATGATACGTATGCACGATTTTTTCAACAATCCAGTTCATCGCCCCACAGCTGATTCTACAGTGCTGATTTCCTACACCATGATATACTATAACAAATTCTAACCCTTAAACCTACCCTACACCTGACCCTAGCCTTAACCAGTGAAATAGACTGCATGGCAGTTAATATGATTATGCGATATGAGATCGTCGAGCTGGGCAGATCCATAACTCCCCAACTGTACCTCAGGACAATGGGACCTTTTTAGTTGCACTCAGCGTCACTACACTCTTCTTCCCTGCGAATCTCAAGCCCTGGGACTCCCCCATTGCTTAGAACACAGAGATAAAGTAAAAACTTTCCCATGTGCTGCACTGAGATGGCTCGCGGGAGGTAAACTTCAGTCTGAGTGCCACTGGCAGCTCTGTGACAATTGGCTGAAGCCAGAGCCAATGGTGAAAGTCTCTGAGACCCCACCCCATTTTGGAGATCTCCGGTCTGCAGTTATATCTACTTGCAGACAGTAGACATCCAGTGGCATACATCAGTAGAAAGCTGTATCCAAGGGAGGTACGGTATTCCACCATTGAGAAGGAGTAGTGAAATGGGCCTTAGATACCTTCAGGTACTACCTTCTTGGTAGAGAGTTTACCATTGAAACTGATCATCGACCATTACAGTGCATGGACAGAATGCAGGAGACCAGTGCTAGAATTACCCGCTGGTACCTTTATATGCAGCCTTATAAGTTTAACATCCAGCATGTGCCCGGAAAAAGTAATACTGCTGACTTCCTCTTCTACTTACCAGCATGAGATCTTAGGGTGAGGGTGTGTGTGATGGCCAGGATATATGTCACACATAATTCTTATACATTCATCTTTGCATTGATCAATAAATAAAAGGACATTACTATATTGGTTTGTTTAAAGATCTTGTTTTTGAGTTAGTGCACAGGCTTACTCAAAGCCAGTTAAAACCAGTTAAAAATCTAAAATTGGCTAAAATGGGATTTTTTTTTTTTTAAGTTAATTTTTTAATTAAGATGACTTTAAATGTTTAGTACCTGGTGTGTTGTGGTAATGGACCAGCCTAGTGATGAAGAGATTCAAACAGGAAGTTGATCTGTTTTTATGGGAATTCTAAAGGAAGTGAGAATGGAGGAATTGTACTTTCCTAATCTGAAACTCAGTGGGCAGTTGGTTATCACCTTTTATAGTTTAAATATCTTCTATTGAGCTAGATCTAAAGGAAATTTCGATCAGATTGGAAGGGATGGTGCAGACCTGAAATAATCCAATGAGTGTAAAAAATAGAATAACAAATATTATATCAATAAAAAAATAATAAAAAAAAGTAATTTGCTTGCATATGCCGTATGAACTGGTCAGTGGAGGAGCCTGAATATTTACCAAATATTTTTATTTTTATTTATATCTCTTTTTAGATGTGTCATTGTAACGGATCCACTACTGGAGGATTTAGAATCCATTTTCTGGAGTTTATTAAACAAATCAGCAAGTCCAGGGCAAACAAACCAGACGTTAAACAGGAAATCGTAAGGGACTGTTCATTTTTTATTTAAGGGGCCACCGGAGGAGTTTTGAGATCTGTTGTCAAAAAAGACATGACCCTCCCTTCACCAGCAATACATTTTTCTATGACCCTCCAAAATGTTTGTGAAAAAAGCATGACCCTCCCCGATAATTTATTGATTAGCCTACTTCAGTACTGGTTTGCGCTTGGCAAAGATGTTCAGATAGCCATTGTTTTTTTTTGTTTGTTTTTTTTTAAACCATAAACTCTTGCTTTCTCATCTTACTAGGGCTGTAACGATAGACCAAACCTACGATTCGGTTCGTATCACGATTTTTGATTTTAGATTTGAAAAAAACGTACTCGGTTACTAACGTAACCTCGGTTCTCTCTAGAAGAGGGAACGAGTACTGCGTAAGATATCTTACGCTAGGGGAAAATCCTTTTCCGCGAGATATTGAAGCCAAAAATTATCCTTAATTTTGTAATAATGCAAAACGCGTTGCAGCAGCAATGCAGACATAGGCGAGACAGCTCGCGCGCCTATTGGCTGCTCTGCGGCAACTGCAGCAGCCTATCGAGCGAGGCCTGGCGTGACGTCAGACCCAATCAGGGCACTTCGCGCCCGCTGCGTCACGTCCCGCCGAAATGGGCGTGGTCTAGGCCTATAAATATCGCTCGCAGGCAGCTATTATCTGGTTTTTCATCATCGAAGCAACCAGAGCGTGTGCATGCACGGCAAGATACGCAGTACTCGTTCCCTCTTCTAGAGAGAACCGAGGTTACGTTAGTAACCGAGTACGTTCTCTTACGAGAGGTCTCTCGTACTGCGTAAGATATCTTACGCTAGGGGACCCAATGTAAAACGCCGTGCATGCTGAGATCTGACACCAAAGACCCAAGGGCGAAAGCCCGGGGTACATATAGTGCACAATCACTCAGTGAACTCACAGAGAGTCCGGGAAGAAGGAGGGGTGCAGCCTCACTTTTCCACATAAAGTAGCGTCGATGGGACGCGAATTTCATCATACAGACAGGGCGGGGTACGGCCTGAACTGATGGGAAAAAATGTGGGTCTTACACAGTTTGCCCAGCTTTAAACTGTCGAACATTGAGCTGTGCTCAGCAAACGCAGCATTCTGAGCTGAACGCATCAGGTCAGATAATACTGGTAGTTTAGACCGACAGCAGCCTGGCCTGCAGGGCGGGAACCTCTAGGTTATAAAACCTTATAAATGTAGACGGGGAGGCCCAGCCTGCCGCCATACAAATATCTTGCAAGGCAATCCCACTTGACCAGGCCCACGAAGAGGCCATGCCTCTCGTGGAATGCGCTCTGACACCCAAAGGGCACTGCATGCCCTTGGAGGCGTATGCCAGCGCTATAGCATCAACTATCCATCTGGATAGGCTCTGTTTCGACGCGGCTAGTCCCTTAGAACGTCCGCTAAACGAAACAAAGAGCTGTTCCGTCTGTCTGAAAACAGACGAGCGAGACACATAAGCTCGTAATGCCCTGACTGGGCAAAGGAGGCTCGCGTCTCTTTCCTCATCAGGGACCGGTAGGGCTGACAGAGAGATAATCTGCGCCCTAAACGGTGTGTTGAGGGATTTTGGAACATAACCGTGCTTAGGTTTGAGTATAACTTTTGAGTCATTGGGCCCAAACTCCATGCACGCCGCGCTCACAGAGAGCGCGTGCAGATCCCCTATGCGCTTCACTGAAGCGAGAGCCAGCAAAAACACCGTTTTGAAAGACAGGTGTTTCAAATCGATTGACTGTAAAGGCTCAAATGGCGCACCTTTCATGGCTTCCAGAACCGTAGAAAGGTCCCATACGGGGACTGAGGGAGGTCTGGGAGGATTCAGTCTCTTAGCTCCTCTAAGGAAGCGGATGACTAAATCGTTCCTTCCTATTGACTGACCAAGCGTTGTTTCTGAGAACGCTGCTATAGCCGCCACATAAACTTTGAGCGTGGAGGGGGCCCTGCCCCCATCCAACAGCTCTTGTAGGAAGGAAAGCACCTCCGTCACATCACAGTTTGTGGGTGACACACCACGGGCTGTGCACCAGCCCGAAAACACTGACCATTTCGAAGAATAGAGTCGTCTTGTAGACGGAGCTCTAGCCTGCGTGATCGTGTTTAATACTCCTTTAGGGAGTCCAACATGTACCCGTTGATGGCCCAGACATGAAGGGACCATAGCTCCGGGTGAGGATGCCAGATCGAGCCGCGGGCCTGTGAGAGGAGATCTCTCCTCACTGGTACTGGCCACGGGGCAGTACTTGCTAACTGCATCACGGCTGGGAACCAAGGTTGGTTTTTCCAGAACGGTGCTACCAGCAGTACTGAGCATCCTTCTTCCCTGATCCGTTCTATCACCTGAGGCAGGAGAGAGACGGGGGGAAAAGCATAGAGCGGGCGGCGGGGCCACACATGGGACAGCGCGCTCCTGCTCTTGGAGAAAAATTCTTGACAGTGAGCGTTTTCTTGAGACGCAAACAGGTCCACTTCCGCTCTGCCGAATTTCTTCCACAGCAGTTGGACTGTCTGTGGGTGTAGGGACCATTCGCCTGCCGGAACATTGTTCCTGGACAGTCTGTCTGGTCCTATATTCATGATCCCTGGCACGTGCGCTGCTCTGAGCGAGCGCAGGTTGCACTGAGCCCATACCAGGAGGCGTTCTGCCAGCCTGTACAGTTTCTCGGATCTGATGCCGCCCTGGCGATTTATGTAGGACACCACAGACATGTTGTCCGAACGGACCAAGACGTGGTGACCTTTTATTTGGGGACAAAAACGCGTCAGCGCGTTGTCTACTGCCAGCATTTCGAGGCAGTTTATGTGCAGGAGCTTCTCCCGTTCTGACCACTGGCCGAAGAACGGTCTGCCCTCGAGCAGCGCTCCCCATCCCGAGGTGGACGCGTCCGTGGACACCACTTTCACCCTCGAGGAAGTCCCCAGGCTTACACCTGATTGGTACCAGTCGTTCGCTTTCCAGGGTTTCAGAGCTGTAACGCATTTCTGATTGACCCTGAGGCGAAGCAAACCGGGTGCCCACGCTTCGCGTGGGACTCGCGCTTTCAGCCAAAACTGCAGCGGGCGCATGCGGAGCAGACCCAGCTGGAGCACTGACGATGCTGAGGCCATGAGACCTAGCATCTTCTGAAATCTTTTGAGCGGGACAGACGCGCCGCAGCGAAAAGAGTTCGCTGTGCGTCGAATGTCTACCGCGCGCTGTTGTGATAGTCGCGCTATCATGGATAGTGAGTCCAGTTCTGTGCCCAGGAAAGATATTTTCTGACTGGGTGACAGGGAGCTCTTCGCCCAATTGACACTCAGACCCAAATCCTCGAGGTGATCGAGTAAAATGGTCGTGTGTTCTATGAGCACTGCGCGAGATTGCGCTAGAATCAGCCAATCGTCCAAATAGTTCAGCACTCGCATGCCTCTCATTCTGAGGGGTGCGAGCGCCGCGTCCATGCACTTCGTAAATGTACGGGGTGCTAGGGACAAACCGAACGGCAGGACTGTGTACTGATATGCCTGGCCCTCGAAGGCGAATCTCAAATATCGCCTGTGACGTGACGCTATCTGTATTTGAAAATACGCGTCTTTCAGATCTATTGACACAAACCAATCTCCTTGGCGAATCTGCACAAGGATTTGCCTGGTCGTGAGCATCCTGAACTGTCGCTTCACAAGCACTTTGTTCAGTTGCCTTAGATCTAGTATGGGTCTGAGACCCCCGTCTTTTTTCGGTACCAGGAAGTATCTGCTGTATAGCCCTCCCTCGCTCTGATCTTGAGAGAGAGGTTCTATGGCCCCTTTGCTCAATAGTTTCGTCACTTCGGCTCGAAGTAGATGTGCTACTTCTGTTTTTACCGTGGTCTCGACGCGCGCCACATAGCGGCGAGGGCGTCGGCGAAACTGCAGCGAATAGCCTCTTTCTATAATGTTCAGCACCCACTTCGAAACCCCGGGTAGCTTTGCCCATGCGTCTGCATGGATAGCTAGGGGTCGAATACGAAGCGCGCTCCGCTCGCTCAGCGATGGAGAAGCTTCGGTGTGCTGTAACACAAGCGTGTCGCTCGTGACATTTGAGGCATGGGGCGCGCTGATGACAGCGGGCAGATTGCCCGCGCTCGACTCCTCTGCGGTGGTTAACCGCGAGGGGGAGGGCTGGGCGGTTCCCGTGGGAACTGTCATGTCTATGTGTGGATGTGGGCGCGGGACAGCGGGCACATTTATCACACCGAAAGCATCGTTCGCTTGCGTGAAGCGAGTGCACGTTGGTTTCGTTTTTACAGAAACCGTGAGACATGCATAACGTGGTGTTAGTGGGCACTGGGTAGTGGGCACGTTCACCATGTTTGAAGCGCAACCGATCTGAGTCGGTTTTATGTGCGCGAGCCCTGTGTGACAGGCTGTGCTTATGTGTAGGGATGGGCACTGGGCAGTGGGCATTCTTACTACACACGAAACACCATCGGCCGTGGCCGGGACACCAGAAAATACACTCTTTTGGGGATTTATCTGGGTAGCCGTAAAAACGGCATTTGTGTGCAGGCAAGCGGGTGACAGAACCGACTTGTTGGCTGCAGAAAACACTGGAACAGTCACATTTTCTGGAACTGGACGAGCGAATAGCTTTGGTGTGAGTCCGGCCGCAGCGGGACTGGAACACCGTCGTTTTCCTAGCTGTGCTAGGACGACTTCGGGGCCTCGGGCTTCACCGTGATCCTAGGTCGCGAGCCGCGTCCTGCGGGGCGGCGACCGGATGAGCGGGAGCGCGGTCTCGCGCTTCTGGCCTGGCGGCGCTGTGAAGTGGAGGCAGTGGACGGTGGCTGTGGCTGTGAGCTCTGAGCAGACGGTTTCGCACGGCCTGCTGCAGAGCTGGAGCGCTTCGGGAGGAAGTGCTTCATAGCCTGAGACGCTTTCTGTACCTCTGCGAATCTCTCCGCGAAATCTTTGACGGAGGATCCAAAGAGGCCTGTGGCGGAAAGCGGGGCGTCGAGGAACGCGGTGCGTTCAGACTCGGCCATTTCCGAGAGCGTCAGCCAGAGATGTCTCTCAGACACGGTGAGAGAAGCCATAGTCCGTCCAATGGCTTGCGCTGCGGACTTAGTAGCACGAAGAGCGAGGTCCGTGGCACTCCTTAAGTCCGGCACGCAGATCGCGTCAGGTCCTTCCTCATCCAGCTTACGGAGGAGATCGGCCTGGAAGATCTGGAGCGTTGCCATGGTGTGCAACGCTGACGCAGCTTGCCCGGCGGCGGAGAAAGCGCGGTGGAGCAAGCTCGACGTCGTGCGGCAAGCTTTAGAGGGTAGGGCCGGCTTAGCGCGCCGTCCAGCGGAGGGCGGGCATAAGTGGGCCGCTATCGCCTCTTCAACCGGCGGCAGCGAGAGGTATCCTTTGTTCTTGGCATCGTCAACGGCGGAGAATGCCAAAGAAACAGCAGGACGCACTCTAGCAGAATAGGGGGCGCTCCAGGACTTGGCGACTTCTTCGTGTAACTCAGGAAGAAAAGGCGCCGGTCTGGACACAGGCGAAGCGCGCTCCCCAGGCAGGAAAAATCCATCCAGCCGGTTGTGAGCGGGCTGCTCAGGCGAAGACCATTCGAGGCCGAGGCTTGCCGCGGCCTGTGCGAGTACTCGCATGAGTTCCGTCTCAATGGAAGCTCTCTTGCCTGACGAAGTGCGGGCAGGGGGTGCGGGGGTCCTCAGAGCCCGCCCAATCCTCACTGCCTGACGCCAGGATAGAGCAGGAATCATCCTCTCCCAGCAGGGCTTCCTCATCCGCGATATCAACGGAAGCGGCGGCAGACGGCGGCCGCTGTCCGTCAGGAAGCGAAACAGAAGAAGCCGGGGAAGCAAGCGGGCGAACCGGCGAGCTTTGGCGGCTGAGGGAGGGTTCCGGGGCCCGCTGGGCACGGCGCTTTTTACGGCGCGACGCCGCGGCGGGCGGGGGAGCAGTCTCGGTGAAGACGGCTAGGCGAGTCCTCAGAGTCGCCATTGCCATCAGCTCGCAGTGAGGGCATCCGCCGTCAGCGAGCGCGAGAGCTGCATGTTCCTCACCCAGGCAGGAAACGCAGATCACGTGGCGGTCCCCGTCGCTGAGTGTGGCTCTGCACGAGCCGCAGGAAGGCATCTTTAAAAAGACGCTAGCTCTTTTAGAAATGTGTGTCGCCGCCAGAAATACAGTGCAAATAAAAGAGAAGGATATAAGCGCCGGAAAGCGCAGCAGGAAGGCAGGAAGGCGGCGCGGCCAGCGACTTCAGTGACTCGTCCCGCTGAAGGTGCTCTCTCTCGACGGCGCGGCTTCTAATCCAGCTCCAGCGATGCGTGTGCTTCGCTTGAAGGATGAAAAATCAGATAATAGCTGCCTGCGAGCGATATTTATAGGCCTAGACCACGCCCATTTCGGCGGGACGTGACGCAGCGGGCGCGAAGTGCCCTGATTGGGTCTGACGTCACGCCAGGCCTCGCTCGATAGGCTGCTGCAGTTGCCGCAGAGCAGCCAATAGGCGCGCGAGCTGTCTCGCCTATGTCTGCATTGCTGCTGCAACGCGTTTTGCATTATTACAAAATTAAGGATAATTTTTGGCTTCAATATCTCGCGGAAAAGGATTTTCCCCTAGCGTAAGATATCTTACGCAGTACGAGAGACCTCTCGTAAGAGAATCATGTTTTCGGTGCTGATGTTTGTGACTCGTTCAACATGTGGGTGGGGCTGCCAATAAAGCATCTAAAAGCTGTCACAAAGAACCAGCAAAAGTAATGATTATTAATATGTCAAATATAGCAAGGAATTAAACATTTTAATTGTTTATTAATAAACAAGTGTTTTCTGTGTCGACTGCAAAGATGAAGTTGACGATGCGTCGCGATCTTCTCAGAACGCGCCAGAGATAAATGCACATTTCATAAGCAGAAAGCAGTCTGTTTTCCTTCGTTTTGAATTGTTCTGTTTAAAAGTAGACATTTCAAGCTTTCTATATATTTCTCAGGTCTGTGAGGCAAGTAGCATACCTTACGCTGAGTTTCGGTTCATTTATGAGACAAGAGTCCAGTTCAATCGCCCGCGCCTCCGTGATTATCTATTTTCTACTATATTTACTTCTTATTTATTAAATCCAGATGAAACATTGATTAAAATTAAGATACAATTAATAAAAAAACGAAATTCACTTTAAAGAAAGGCTTTGTGCTTTCTGTTTGAGGTCTCTGTGAAATTTTTAAAGTCGCTTTCAGAGCAGTCATGTCCGTAATGGAGAACTGTCACGCCCGTAACATTGTTTTTTTGTTTTTTTTTTACATAAATGCGAACACGAAAAATAAAATAAAAATAATATTTTATGTTCTGTGGAGGCCGATCTTTATTCATCCGGTGGGTATATATCTTTTGGTCTGCACAGTATAATTTATAGAAGAATTACTAAAACATATTTTGCCACCTAAAAGTTAAAGATTTTTTTGTGTCACGTCACGTCACATGTGTATTTCCCTCATATTAAATATAAAATTTTATGTGTAGACTGATATTTTTCTAATGTCTTGACTCCTTTATTTTTCTAATGTCTTGACTCCAAAATATTGGTATTAAATGCATTTTCGGAGAATTTATATTTCAAGATTTGACTGCAAATGTTACGTCTATAACACTGGAATCGCCCAATTTTAACGAATTTATCCTCAACTAGTTTTTGTGGTGTAGGTCTACGTATTTTATTATGTTAACTTAAATAATACTAATAGTAATTTAAAGATGTGGTAGCCCTACATCTTACACATCGTGGAAACAAAATAAGAATGGAACTAAAATATGGTAGTATCGCGCTACAGCGCACATTCTATCAGCAGCAGTTCTGGCGCCTCAGTCGCAATACTGTAAAACTCGACGTTCACATCACATGTTAATGCAGTGGTAGAGTTACACTCACAGGACACTGTGCACTTATTCGCAATCACAAAAGTTCATTATTTGCTCGTGCTTTAAAGCTTTGCCGGGTAAACATTTCATTGGCATTCTGTTCTGACATGATGCATTTTTTCTAAGCGCGAACTGAAGTGCGCGCGCACTGTCAAACAGCGCCAAACTGGATTTTTGTTGGGTCAGACCCATCTGATATCGAAGTGGGGCTGATAACGCGAGATCAACATGGAGCTAAATGGAAAAAAATATCACCAAACAAGCCACTTTTGCTGCACAAAGTTGCTGTTTTCATGTATATAAAAGTTGGGTGACCCTCCCCCTAGACTAAAAAAAGTTGAATGACCCTCCCCTCAACAAAGAATAAAAAGACATGACCCTCCCCTATTTTCCTCCGGTGGCCCCTTCCATAAATACCGAACGGATAAATGACTGTAAAGTGATAGACACTGTAAAATTTGTTTTTTCCACCCAAGCTTTAATGTAGTACATTTCTTTTCAGTAAGTAATGCTGTATGTATATAAAAAAATAAAAAATAAAACTTCCAGTGAAAGTTCCTGTCTTTTCAAGGACCAGAAAAGGAAATTATTAAAATCAGAATGATCTTATTTGTATGCTTTTATGAGAATTAAAAAGTATATTGCTTACTGTGGATGTGTGTGTTCGTAAGAGTTTTCATTGAACATAATCGTAAAGGAACATTTTCAGTGTATTGTATTAGTTAAGAATGGTGGTTAGACTGGTATTGTCAGTAAGATCTGACTGTACAATGTGTTAAAACTATTTTTTTGTAAATAAATGAACAAAGAACGAACATGCAAGTCATGAAAGTGTCCCGTTATTTTGTCTTAATTTAAAATTCACCTCAAGTAAAGTAAATTTTACTTCTATATCACTGTTCACAATACACAGCTTTACAGAAATATGTTATTATAAAGCCATGAGCTGTGAGGTGTGAATGAATTAGATGTACTCTTGACTAAAGGAGTGCGAGAGTGTGTCTGACTCCTGGACATGGCTATCAGAAGCCAAATAGGAAAAGGATCAATCTTCTTTTGTGGGTTTTGAAAGTTTGTTGGATTATTGCACAGTATAAAGTACACATTAGTAATGATGGGCTAGAGTCCATTTAAAGCTTTGCATGTAATTATTGGGATTTGAAACAGTTATACTGTACCTGACAGGCCAGCATGATGATAAAAATCAAGCGTAGCGTTAGTTCTGGCAGGTCACGTTAGTCAAGCTCGCATCAGCTGACCCTCAGCTGATCCACATCTACCTATAGTAATACGACACCTATCACCATATACATACACTGTAAAAAATTTGCTGTAGTTTTGCAGCTGCTTGCCAGTAACTTACTGTAGATTTAAATTTATGTTATTTACTGGCAACAGTTTGTTCAAAGTTAAATGAACATTAAACATTAACAAGTCTTTGCCTTTACAGAATAAAATTATAAAATAACAATCTAATGCAAAGCATTCTGGGAACCAGAAATCTTCATCAACCTTTTTCTGTTTTTTTCCTTCAGGTTTTGGTTCCCAGAATGCTTTGCATGAGGCTGTTATTTTAGTTTTATTATGTAAAGATAAAGACTTGTTAATGTTTAATGTTCATTTAATTTTGAACAAATTGTTGCCAGTAAATAATATCAATTTAAATCTACAGTAAGTTACTGGCAAGTAGCTGCCAGTAATACTGTAATTTCTACAGTTTTTTCTAACAGTGTATATAAACTCCTTCAGTATTATCAGCAGCAGCTATCGCGTTTCTCAGGAGCTAATTACCCTCCTCCATCCCCAGCTCCTCCTCTCGCCCTGTCAGGATTTGACATTCTGATTCCCCTTGAATCAGAATAATATCGAATAATGTTGTACTTTAAAATCTTGAATTAAATATATTTGCAAATTTTCATGTTGGTTCTGTTCTGTTTACCCTAAGGGGGGTTATTGCTGCTCTCCCTGCTCTTATCCATGCTAGGCTCAGTGTTCGAATTGAGGGGGGGCTGGGGGGGTCCGGGACCCCCCATAAGCATCAAGGGACCCCCCATAAGGCCCAAAAAAATTACCTGGGGGGGTCCCCTGGTTTCTCATTAAAACTAAAATAATAGAAACATAATTTATTAGGTAATATATATATATATTTTAATCAAAGTATTGCGCTGCCGCTCCCATTAGAAAGTAATTCAAATTAGAGTCGTCTGATAAGACGCTCAAGTGCGGCACACGCTGTTTTCTGAAGGAATTTACAGACTGTTGAATTTATAAACAGATACATTTTATTTATCGTGCCATTTATACGCCAAAAATAGTTGTTGTTTTTTTAAAACCCTTGGGTAGGATTAGGGGTTTGGAGTATGTGCGTATTACACGCCATAAAGTGCGTAGCCTATCATATGCACGCAAAAACTATTTTTGGCGAATAAATGGTACGAGAAATACATTTCGTGCTATAGATAAGCACTTTCAAGAGAGTCTGGCAGAGTGGATTCTCATTTTCACCTCACGATGACGGTAAGATAATATTTCTTTCTTTTATGATTGTTTGGTAATTTACTGATCTGAATAGAATTTCGACATTAACGCTTGTCCGGGACACGTGCGTGTGTGTTTTAAGGGACAAGTGAAAGAGAATTGTACTTGCCCAACTGGACAAATGCCCTGATTAAAACAATTTTCAATATCAAAAAAATAAAATAAGAGATAACGTAGGGGAGACCGGGGACAGTTGCAACACTTTTTAATTTCTCTCAATTACCCAGAGACTATTTGGACTAGACCAACCAAATTTGTATATATTAAACTTGCATCTGTCTGCTAATTACCCATACCATTTAAAGATGATTATATATGACATATCGTTCACAGTATTTATTTGAATGGAAGAAGTCAGATGTTGCAACTTACCCCGACCCAGGGGACGGTTGCAACACAACCCAGGGACGGTTGCAACATGTTAAAAATACCTTAAATTTCATTAATTAACTTAAGCTTTTTGTCTCAATGAGCAAAGAATTCTGAAAATATTAACTGTTTTAGGCCTACTATAATATTATAGTATTATTTATTTCAATAATATTATTGTAGCCTATTATTTATTTATTTAGTCATATTTATCAAATAACAGTTATTGAGTTTTGTTTGTTCATGTGTAGAACATAGGCCTACATAGATTCAGTGTGCAGATGTTACAGTTGCTATTCAATCTCTCCATATTTCAGTGTCAGACAGGAAGAATTTAACAATTTGCAATGCAACAAACTTTTATTAAACATGCAATTTATAACATGTTGCAACCGTCCCCAAACCTATCAGCCATGACAGAACATCATACGCCTGCTAGACACACTGACTCTGACACATGCTAACCATGTCACTTAGTAGTCAACAAAACAACAATTCAAACTATGTAAGTTTTGATTAAATCATAAAAAATGTCAGGACAGTATGACAAAAATATATCTCATGAAAAAATTTACTTTCATACCTCCAAAACAAGTTTTGTTCAATAAATACATCAGCAGATATTGAATATGTCTACTGTCTTCTTGGTGGTTGGAGGGTCTAACTGTGGTTGTGCAGTATGAGTGTCATCACTCTAGCTTGTTTCTGATTGGAGAAAAATGACATGTTGCAACCATCCCCTGTTGCAACTGTCCCCGGTCTCCCCTACTCGGTTACTAATGTATAACCTCAGTTCCCTGAGAGTAGGGAGAGAGTATAGAGAGTAAAAATTAGGGAAATAAATGCCCTTTATAAAGCTAAAACATTATTCTGATAAGAGTGTTTTCCAACAGTGATGTAATGAAACATTGACAATTTAAGTTTGAAGGGAGTAAAGCCTCTGTTTACGCTGGAAATGTAATTTTGACAAAAGAAGAACTTTTATTTTAAATCAATCTTAATTTTAAATCAGCCTACTTCAGTGTGATATTTTATCATATTATCATGCTTAACACTGAGAATTAGAAAAATTGTAATGTGATGATCAGATATCTAAATCAGAGAATATCATAGGTTCGGGAGGTTTGCGGGTGGATTATTTATTTTTAACAGCAGATTCGGGTGACTCAAAGTGCACCAGATTAATGAATTTATCTTTAAAATGTACAAAATTTTCTTCCGGGGGGACATGCCCCCGGACCCCCCTAGAGGTACCGAGCTCAACCCACAAAAATACTGTTGGAAACACAGTAGGCTATATGATGGTTTACAAAAAATACACATTTAATTATCTTATTAAAATACATGATCGGGATTTTAGCACCTACGCTTCATTTTGAGCCAGGAAAAACCCGAATTATTACATAGATTTTGGGTGGAGAAAAGTCTTTGTTCATCAATTATGCAGAGTTAATGCTCAGCTGCAAAAACATGTTCTGAAACATTAAAAGTTAAGTAAATTAAATGATAGTATTATATGAAACAAATAAATGAATATATATATTATTTTTTATTTTTTTTATTTTTTTTGGGGGGGGGGGGGGAATTACAGGCCTATGTGAGAAGCAATATAGCCTAAACAAAAAGTCCTGTAAAATTAAACGAATAAATGGGCCTAATAATATAAATAAAAATTATATAAACAAAAATATACATATACATTTTTTTTTAAGTAAATTAACTATAAGGCCAGAATTTTGATAAGTGAACTTTTGCGCAACTCGCACGATTAAAATTAAAATTTAAAACGAATAAATGGGCCTAATAATATAAATATTATTACGGACGACACAAATTCGGCTAAATAAAACGAACCATTAGGTCTACTTGAATGAAAAAACGAATTTGTTTGAATATTACGCTATATTTAATTTACACTTTAAGTTACCGTATTCAATTTGCTAACCTTTTGTGTGTTGGCGTAGGTCACGTTCATGTTTTCGAGAGATGTGTCTTTTGAGATTCCAAAATGAATCTTTGCTGACTGAAACGATGTCTCCACATTCGTTTTCTTGTACCACATTATCATTGTTAGTTAGTTTTATATTAATAGTAGCCTACACCTGTATGACTTCTCATTTTCCTTTTAGAAGTAGCCTACTTTTTGAACTCCATTATTGAGCCGAGTTTTGACTGAAAATAGTCTACTGTTGATGACTGTGCAAGACAGATGGATCCTGGTTTAGGTTTGACTGAGCATGCTTCAGACTCGTGGTGTGAACTGAGCGAAATTGGAGCGGGAAATAAGGCGACGCTCCGTCCTTTTAAAAATGCCGCTCTGTGCTCTGTCCAAGATCCGCCCGCTCCCGCTCCCCGCTCGCTCCCGCTCCACTCCGCTCACATGCTCTGGTAGCCTAGCCTTGTTTTCAACTGCGCGCTCTTACCAGTAGGCGTGGCTTTGGAGTGGCCTCGTAGAGCAGCGAAGCAAGTGCATTCTGGGAGTTGTTGTCTTTCATCCACATAAGCCAAAAATACATTTTCTGGCTTTTCTCAGTCTAGAAAGCTCCAAATTCAAAAATATTTTCACATTTCTTCTACATAAATGACCTATTTTAAATACACATTCATCTTTCCAGAGGTGAAGTATCCCTTTAAGGGAACTGGAAAAGGAAAAAGAAATGTACCAAAGCAAAGAACAAAACAAAAACACAACCTTTCTAACTTGTTTTTACTTGCATAACCTGTCTAATAAAACAGAAATGGTAGAAAGAAAAATCTTCAAGGCCCAAGACGTCTTATCTACCCTACACTAAAATACAGCAGGCGCACACGTCCCTAACCTGGTGTTTTATACAGAAACAAAAACTAAGTGTGTACCATGTGTGTCACGTGACATGACGAGTGAGGAAGAGAGAGAGAAAAAAAAACAATAGCACTAATCAATAAAACATACCATAATTAATTTCCTGATTAAGTCCTTTAGGAAATAATGCATCTAAAATGAATATGCAAACCGTTTCCCTGGACCTGCGGGTGATATCCACATCCACATCCGATCCGATGAGTCGACTTCAGTCCAGACATAAAAGAGTTCACCGACTGAATGTGGACAACATGTATTACAGGGTGTGACATCATCGCTATCATTGTGTTCAATACCCCACTAGATTAGACTGGGTAAAGCCAGCCAAAAGATTGAGCCAGACTACCACTAGATGGCAGTTTAATGTAAAGTGTAAGTAAGAGCTGTTTTAACAGGCTTATTCATGTAATGGAGAATAGTTTTGTATTTAAGTGAAAGAATGTGAAGAATGTGCTTATTTATATTCAAAATTATTGATAGAATCTAGTCATTTAGAGGTAATTTTTTTTATATATATATATATATCAATGTATTAAAAAAATTATTATCAAAACGAAATGATATAAGCTTTCTGGACAAAAAATTTAATAATAATAAGTACAATTTTAGAGCTTCTGGCCCACGAGGGAAGGATACAGGTACGGGAGGAGAGAATGGGGGTTTAAAAAGCAAAGGCAAGATGTAAAGCTTGAAACCACCGTATAAACTGAAATGAAGGAATGTGGACAATAAATGGAGAACTTTTAAGCAACAATTTGTGCTGTTGGACTGGAAAGTAAACCTCATGCTAGAACAATAGCATCGCTCCTGACTGTTCAACTCAGAGTTTTTAAGAACAGAACAAAGTATGATGTAATACTCCAGAAGTTCAACGAACACTGTTTCCGTTCCCGAGTTCAGCAAAATGATAAAGCATTGGACTTTTTTTCTGACTGATTTTTTTTTTTTATTAAATTGAAGACCTAAATGTGTAATTACGCAGACTTACAGGAGTCTATGATTTGCGATCAAATTGTTTTGGGGATTTCTGATATGAAGGTCAGAGAAAGACCTATGTGCAGTCCCGGTGAATGAGAGACTGAGAGTGAGAACTGAAGACAAACACTGCCAACAAAGAATGCAAAGCATGTGAAGACTTTCAGCTGCAAACGCTGCGGTTCCCGACACCAGCCTAGTGCACTTCCTATGGAAAACAATCACGGAATTCAAAAGTAAAATCACTTTGCCAAACAGTTTCTCAAAGGAAAACCCCCCTGATGCCTGATGTTCCAGAGACGCCCAGACTTCCCTCTCCCAAGACACTTCCTCGAGCTCTTCCGGGGGGACACCGAGGCGTTCCCAGGCCAGCCGGGAGACATCATTTTTTTATTTACTTTTAAATTATTAGATTTGATCAATAAATAAATAAATAGTAATTTAAGCAAATTTCTCACATTCTTTCAACTTAAATTCAAAATAACTCGCAATTTCATGCCTAACCCTTTTAATTCAGCTCAAAATATATTAAATTGGGTGTCTTTGCTGACCTCTTGTGGAAAAAAGAATTAATATAAAAAAAAATCTCCATTTGATATTTCATGACTCTTGCCACTAGATGGCCTTATAGCTCTGTATGGAGCAAATGAGCTGTTCCACTGGGTCCTAAAGTCATTTATCTTCAGTATACATTCAGATACACATGTAGACATTAAACAATCATTTTATGGTAAAGTTTAAGCATTTTTAGTTTGAATTTTTAGCATTTTTAGGTTTTTGTGTGTACTGAAGCATTCATCGCATTCCATTCATTCCTAATGCTGCGTTCACACCGGACGCGAATAGCGCGTCAAATTCGCGCCTGCCGCGTCTAGTTTGACGCTTGACCACTTTGTGTTAATTCGTGTGTCAAGAGCGAAATTGACGCGCGTAAAAACAAAAGTTTGAAGCGAAATTTACGCGCGTCAGAGGCGAAAGTTTCGAAACCCGTTGGCGGCCATCTTTTTTAGATGTTTATTGAGCATTAGCATTAGCATTAGCATTAATCGAGAGTCACCGCTCGTATATGCTCTGGAGAGCAGAAACAGCTGCGTAGGGGACATCGTCGCTGTACTCGGGTCCACCAGACCCTCCGGAGGGTTTCAGGAATTTCACAATTTGCTCCAGGAGCTAGGTTTGGTGGACCTAACGATGAGGACGCTGACGAGGACAGCGTAGGCCGTATAAGGCCTCTGCCTCGAGTGGTCGCTGCCTGACGAGCCTGCGCTCTGCAGCCCCGCGCGAGGTTCACCCTCGCCCGCACCCACCTAATCTGTCATTTATTTTTGTTTTGATAATAAATGGAGCCAGCCTCCAAAAGTGAAACCTGTCCTGTGATTTTTGTTTTTATACACTAAATTGTGTTTGTTGTCTTTACATTAGAATAATTATGTTTCATATAATCTAGAATAGATATGGAATAAATAGCATTCAATACAAAATGAGTATCTCTCATAATATATTGAAATCGAGTTTTTATGTGAAAGATTTGCTTTGTTGTGCATTTTAGTCATATTACAAAATAATTGATTGAGGCCAAACATAAAATAACATTATAAACTGTCACTTAACCACGTGGTTAACGCGGCGTGAATTGACGCAGAAGTTCAGATTTTTCAACTCGGGCGGCAGACGCGAATTCGCGTCAAACGCGTGAATGCAGTACACACAGTACGCACAAATAGCACTAATAAAATCATTCGCGCTTAACGCGCCAGACGCTCAATTCACGCTATTCGCGCGCGAATGAGGCGTATTCGCGTCTACCGCGCCGCGCTCTACGCCTCATTCGCGCCGCAGGAATTTTTTACGCGCATAGCGCGTCTTTGCATTGACTTAACATTGAAATCAATCGCGCCTGACGCGCTATTCGCACCATAAGGGGGTCAAAATATTAAAAAGAAATTCCGAGTGTAAATGACCCGAGGGAAGGATGTTAAATAAGTCGGTAACACTTTAGAATAATGGTCCGTAGTTAACAAGTAGCTACGCAGGAAGTAATAGGTAGTACTGCATTAACCCCAAATCTAATACTATTAACTACTATGGAAGCAATATTAACTAAGTAGTAAGTAATAGCGAATTTAGTACAAAGGTAGTTCCTCGGTAGGTATTTGATAATTACTAAAGAAATATAGCCTCATTGATAACTACATATGAACTAAGAAAGAATAACTAATTAATTACTAATCACAAAAGTAACATGTCTAAAAAGGGAAAAATTGTGCGTGTTTTACTCTTAACATGTATAAATAGTTGTGCCTCAAGTGGGTTCTTTGTGGAAACCAGATTATGAATATTAATTTGTTTAAAATAGTAAATCATTAGAAAGTGATGCTGACACTCTGATTATTGGATTAGTTCATTATTATGAGTGTCAGTTTATGTATCACGGACCTATACTTGCCTTTATGTTAAAGTAGCCGTCTGAGGAGGACTTCTCTTTGGATATGAATATAAACATTGATGTTCGCCTTTTAAAAACAATTTGCTTCTTTACGGAAGATAAGCACAACAGATAAGATATGTGATAAGCACAAAACCACATCTTCCATGTTTTTTAGAATATCACTAGTGTCTTACAGAATTGTATAAAATTACCTAACTTATATTACTAGTGTAAAACATGTTAACTCCTCACTAATTACTCAAGCGTTACCTTTTCATCCCGCAGGAACTACTAGTGATGTGGCCCATTATTTTAAAGTGTAAAACATGTTAACTCCTCACTAATTACTCAAGCGTTACCTTTTCATCCCGCAGGAACTACTAGTGATGTGGCCCATTATTTTAAAGTGTAAAACATGTTAACTCCTCACTA
This sequence comes from Leuciscus idus, assembly GCA_021554675.1. Lineage (NCBI taxonomy): Eukaryota > Metazoa > Chordata > Actinopteri > Cypriniformes > Leuciscidae > Leuciscus > Leuciscus idus. The sequence goes on from CM038627.1 coordinate 41,116,833, forward strand.
ATTACTCAAGCGTTACCTTTTCATCCCGCAGGAACTAGTACTAGTGATGTGGCCCATTATTTTAAAGTGTAAAACATGTTAACTCCTCACTAATTACTCAAGCGTTACCTTTTCATCCCGCAGGAACTACTAGTGATGTGGCCCATTATTTTAAAGTGAAAAACATGTTAACTCCTCACTAATTACTCAAGCGTTACCTTTTCATCCCGCAGGAACTACTAGTGATGTGGCCCATTATTTTAAAGTGAAAAACATGTTAACTTCTCATTAATTACTCAAGCAGTTTTTAAAAATTTATTATAAGCAAAGCAGTAAAACATTTCCACAAGATCACAAAAGAAAATTCTACGTATTGCAAAAATGCACAACTGGGCATGGAAGAATAAAGCACTGTGTAAAATTTGATATATGAAATAAACTTAAAATTTGGCACAGTTTTGCCACAGTCATTTCAGAGACATGACACCAACCACACAAGCTATTTATTTTTTACTTCAAAAAATTAAACTCTGTATAAACTTCTAATATCTTTTAACAAACGTCCTAGAGGACCATCCCTGTGGTTGTGTCCAAGCCAGTAAGTCCACTCAATGCAGGTCAAGTGTTCCTTTAACAGCTTTTCTGTCCTATTGCCTCTCAACCTCCAAATCTGGGATTTATATGTTGACCATGCTCTTTCTAGATTTTGGGTGTGGCCTCCATGAATTGGGTCTACAAACCACCTGCTATGATTCACGCTGTAGTGAGTGTAGCCAAGTGTGGTCAAAGCTCTCCTGTAAGGTCTCCATTCGTCACTCAAAATGGTTGATCCTTGGCGAACATGTCTGGTTATAACTGGAATCAGGTGATCTCTTGAGCGCCTTTCAACTAGCCTCAATATTGGTCGTCTTCTATCACCCTTAATGGCCAGGATACCAAAGACCCACTTTTTTCTTCTCCATGTTCCACCAGTTCTTCCTCGTCCATACTAAAAAATAAATAAATAAATAACATTCAAGTTTCTTGCTTTCTCTTGCCTGTGAGAGGTGTTGTAACATTACACCTTTGTCTTTGTTTTTTTTTTTTTATATTTAGTTTGTCATCAGTGTCCATATTTTTATAGTGTCCAAACTTTTATTCAATAAAAATAAAAAATCTAGAATAGATAATGTAACTTTTGCTAAAGCAAAACTAACTGGGCAAGGACTTAAGAGTTTGTAGTTTTTGAGCAAAATGTTTATGCCAAAGCATGTTGCTCCAATCATGATGCTCCTTGCTTTGTTTTACCCTTTCAAAAATCAATTTATTTTGTGATTTGATTTGAAAGTAACAAGAGCCATTATATATTATAGCCTTAGAAATACATGTAGATATTATACCTTTCTTTTGTGACGGAAACTGCTTTCATCAATGACGACAAATTCGGTCCTTCCCCCCACAACCTGTCCTGTCTTTCTTTTGTACTTTCTCAAGGCTTTTCCACAGACCATTCTTAGCTTCTTAGTCATTTTGCTCAGTGTTGCTGAGCTTCCAGCTATCCCGTCCTGGATCATATCCACCTGTCGTAATCTCAGTCCTTGACCATATCTGTTAACCAGAGAGAAAATGTGTTCACAGAAAGATTCAGTCATTAAATATTGGTCATTACAGTATCACAAGGATGTTTGCATCATCTTTGCGAAAACATTAGCCACAAGTTAAATGATTCAGTCTGCCAATATGTCAGGGTATTTTAGTCTTGATATGAGAATAAAGTTGAATCAATGTGATGACTTATTTTGAAGATGATAATGTGAAACTTATGTGAATAATGTCATATTACAACAATAAAGTTGGAGAAAAACATGAATTAGGTCATAATATAATGAGAAATACGTAATATTGTGTGAATATTTAATCTTTTAAAACTGTCACCCATCTTTTTTAGAATATACATGAAAATGCACAATCCAAACTTAAATGGCTGCAATGAGAATGCAAAAATGCTTTAGAATAATATATAAGACTTATGTTTGGTCTTGTTTTAAAGAAAGATACCCAGCAGATTATTGAAAAAAATAATGTACGAGAAAAGATATGAATTATAAATGTACAGTTAATCAAATATACTGTACTAAAAATATTTTATAGGCCTATATAATATAGGATATATATGTATGTTACTATAAATTATGCGTTGTTTTACTATAAAATCAAAGCCATATATCTAAACAAGTAACAAATAATAAATTGTTATAAATTTCACTTCTATCACAAAATAGTCGCTATATGGAACCTCGAGACATTTTAGAATTTAAAGTACCATTACCATGGTAACGCAACGTCCTATTTCAAAATGTTTTTCACAAGATAACCTACTTTTTGAGTTTGTAAGCTTTCAAATAATACCAAATTTATGATGATTATCAAAATATGTGATAAAAAAAGGTACAATACTGTATGATACCGGTAAACAAAAGTCATCCAGCTTTGTAAACTGGTCCTGCTGTTTTCGAATATCGATCCAGCTCTGCAACTCTTTGTTATTTTTCTATGAGATCTTCGGCGACATACCCTAAAATCATCAACATTCAACATTAGTATTGGAGTTTTTTTAATTATTAATATTAAATAGTGTTTTTTTTACCACTGGTATCCATCGCGTGTATGAGTCTTCTGTAGTTTCATGGATTTTTTACAGAGGTTACATTTCATTCTCGATTTCATTAGATTATGTTTTTGCAAAAAATCGATCATTTTTTTAGTCCCTTTTCTATCCCTGCGGTTACAGAGAGAGAGAATTTTCATCGAAAGTCCCATGGTAACATGTAACCACCTGCCAACTCTAAACCGAAGGGTGTGATAGCATTATTTAGCGCGTTTGACTTGACCTCTGAACTTCGGAAGTAGCATAGCCTACTGTCTCAATTATTTTCTACATCAATGAGAAATGTGTGATATTTATGAGGATCTATTGACAGAAATGCAATATAAGATCCATAACTATGTTTTTAGTGGTGTATAAAGACCTTACTTAATCAACCGTTATGTTTGTATTGCTTGTATTCCTATGTTTCTATGCTTTACTGCTGACGCAAACTCAGTCGGCCACCGTAGCTTCTCATTCCAGTTGGAAAAATATAAAGAGCGGCCGTCGTAACTGCTTCTTGCAATTCGCAAATGTCAACACTAGATGCCGCTAAAAATGTCACACTGCACATTTAACGTACTACACCCAGTTTTCAGGTTATATAAAAAAAAAATATTCAAAATAAATAAACTAATAAGCGCAAATTAGTTGATAATGTTTATGTCCTTTTTAATTATTTTTCTTCATAAAATAGAAATAAATCTGTTTTAAAATTGCACCAAAACACATTAAGTAATAATTTGATTATTTGTAAAAACAATTTAAAAAAAAATATATACTTATTGTATTTAATTAAAGTAGTTTTACCATTGTCCTGGTTCAATTCATAGGTTCAATTGGATGGATCACCTGACTCAGATCAAAAGGTCACAGGTTGACAATGATTAAATTGAAAGGAGAACATTTTAAAACAAAAAACATAGTTAAAGTTTTGGAAGGCTTACAATTGAGTGGATTGATGCCTACGATCCACTACATATCCTATTGGGACAATATACGCGAAGAATCGTCTCCATCAGTTGAATTCACGTGCAGAGACGGAGGCCAATGCAATGTTGCATTGACGCTTCGCTATATTAGTGAATCCGATCAATCAGAAGACAGCAGCATGGCGACCGAACCAGAGCGCAAAACTGTGCGCAAGAGAGCTGCACCTCACCGCTTAATTGCGGATGACAATGAAGAAACCGGTAATGTTGTGTCATTTATGTGTAATTTATGTTTCTTTGATGTTAGTAGTAGTGCAATCCATGGTTCTCGACTGTGGCCCTCGTGATCCACGGTCCTGCAGTTTAGCTCAAACTCTGATCAGTCTCACCTTTATTTATTAGAATTCTTAATGATATTGATTAGCTTGTGCAGGTGTGTTTGATTAAGGCACTTAAAAGTGGATCTCAAGGGCCAGAGTAGAGAACCTTGCTGTAATCCAATCTTAAACTAATCATTAACATTATTGGGTTACAATTAAGCAGCCGTTGACAATTTGCTAGCAAGCTAGTTACATTATGGTACATGGGAAACGTTTAAGTCATTTCAAGATGTAATTTTCAAATTGTATAGTTATCATTAATAATATTAAAAGCATAATTGCATATTCAGTTCCCTCAACACAAATTTGTCAGAAATGTTTATTACAAAAGCATGATTTTACTTTCTCACCTGGTGTCCTAACTGAATATCGGTAAAAAAAGCTAAAGTTAATGACTAGTTAATTGTGCTTTTTAATAAAAAAACATTTTGCAATTTGCACACATTTGTGTGTGTGTGTGTGTGTGTGTGTGTGTGTACTATATCAATTATATATATATATATATATATATATATATATATATATATATATATATATATATATATATACACACACACATTACACACACACACACACACACACATATTACGAATGAATATAATAACAACAGCTGTCAGATAAAACAAAAACAAATCATCCTTATAATAATTATTATTATACTATAATAATAATTATATTTAGTAAATAATAATTATATTTGTAGCGACCGATTAAAGCTATTAAGCTATCAACTTGGATAAAATTTATTTGAACTCTAGCCTTTTGTTTTTATAAAATATATGTTTCTTGTGGAAGAGATGACACATTCTATTTTTTTTTGACAGATTATTTGTTTGTTTTATATTCCAGCACAAGCACCGACCCAACAGGTCACCATCAATAAATTAAAAGACGAAATCTCGTTTTTGAAATCTAAAGTTGATTTCCTCGAAGAAAAGTGCAAAGACGTGGAAAATGAGAGGGATTTTCTAAGGAGCAGTTTAACCAATGGTAAGAACTGTTTTAGATTGTTAGATATTTGTATTTGTCTACAATTTGTCTACATTATTAGACATTTTTGGCAAACATTGGCTATTAGCTTCACTACAGCAAAATCTTTTGCTTCTATGCAACTATGGTGAGCAACAAGCGATAATATACAACACCATACGCTTCTTCTCTGTGTATAATGTATCTCTGTGGCAGAATTACAGTGGCCCATACTGGTCTGGCATATATACTACATCACTTTCAGTCGGTTTAGACAACTCCGGTCCTCGAGGGCCACTGTCCTGCAGAGTTTAGCTTCAGCCCTGATAACAACTCACCTGCCTGTATCTATCTAGTAATCCTGAAATCACTGATTGCCTTGTTGTTCAGGTGTGTTTAATTAGGGTTGGAGCTAAACTCTACAGGACAGTGGCCCTCGAGGACCGGAGTTGTCTATCCCTAGTGGTTCTGTGTGGACGCAGATATTTCTTGAGATGGCGCAGTGTTTACAGATTTTTTTTTAGAACGAGAAAAAAAATATTGGATAGGGAACGCTCCGGTTTCGTGTGGACGTGGCCTAAAGCCCCTTACACGTGGCTTTAGAGCCCTGTGTAACCCCCATTAATCCTGTGAAATTGCCAGTACACCTTCTGTATGAACACAAACACAACCCGGGATTGATGCCGGAATCAACATACAACATAGTAACATTGCTTTAAGTCCTGGAACGTGCGCTGTGTGAACAAAAAAGCCATAATCATCAGAGTGTCGTAAAATGACGCTGAAGCCAGGATTGTTCGCTAGCTAGTGTAAATGGTTTGTAATGCGCCAGTTTGTGATCAAATCAGAGATAAAAATTTCACAAGCATGCAAAAACAAACAAACAAAAATATACAGCCCTCTGATTATATCATAAATATCTTAAATAATGTTCCGAAGATGAACGGAAGTCTTACCTAAAAAAAGGAACTTTTCCTGGTTAAATAAAGGTAAAAAAAAAAAAAAAACAGGGTTAGAACAACATGAGTGTGAGTAATTACTCACATAATTTTAATTTTGTAACCCTAACCCTAACCTATTACATGTCACATCGAGGTCAAGTGTATTCACCGAATTTTTACGGGTTGTGTGTGAATGCACTCTCTGATTATGGAAATTCACTGGAAGTGCGAATGAACCAAAATATAACAAACCCGGGTAACTTTATCTAGAATCTTTGTATTAGGGGCTTAAATGACTCTTCTTTTTTACAGCACTTTCAACTAAAGAAACAAAAGCGCCAAAAAGGTCTATTGAGATCACAGATTCTTCTGATGAGGACAATGTGCGAGCAGAAAAGAAAAAATACAGAAAGGGAAGCAAGAAGACCAAAAGAGATGACTCTTCTTCAAGTTCCTTCCAGTCCTCATCTTCCTCCGACTCTTCTTCCACACCTCATAAGCCTAAGAAGTACAAGAAGGGAATGAAATCACAAAAATGTGCAAAAGGCAAAAGAGGTATGTTCAATTACCTTTCAACATTATTTTTAGATTAATGTGCACTTTGTGCTTGTTTTACTTCCATTCCAAAAACTCAAGTTTGGTTATCTCTTACTGTACTGTAGATGTTGATAATGTCTAGGTTACGACTGTAATCTTTGTTCCCTGAGAGCAGGAAACTCACTTTGCATCAATGTATGGTGAATACGGGTGGGCAATATGGCAAAAATATCATATCAAGATTTTTTTCAAAAAAATCACGATTAACGATTTTATCACGATTCTTTTTCATGTTGGTTTTAATATTTTTCGACTGAGCAGCCTAACCAATGTCCATATTTTAAAAACAAAGCCTTAGGTAACAAAATATTAAATAAAAAAGAATGGCAGACAGTGGCGAAGATATAAAATATTTGTCATTTTCTTTATTATTAAATATTAAGATCAAAGATACACATTACATACACAACTTAATATACAAATGAAATTAACAGTGCTTTATTTTTTTAGCTACAGTGGTTGTATTTAACAGTAACATTGAAGAAAGTAATTAAATTAACAAATATGACAAAAAACAAAACAGACTTCACTGTATAAATTATACATTTATACTTATTAAAGTTTGTCACGATACCAAAATTATGACTTCAATACGATACCACACTAAAATATCTTGATACCGATACTGAATCAATACCATGACATTTTTTTTAACTTTTTTTATTTTAATTTACAATTACTTACAATTCATTGTTTTATAAATCAATTTATTATTATTTTTTTATCTGTTCCTGCCATGCTTTTTGACAATTCCTTTCCCTTTATAAAATAATTACATGCCAGTGTGTCCTTACAAAGATGTTTGCAACATTTACATTATTATCAATCATGTTAACATTTTCTAACCTTTCACAATTCTGAACAGTTCATTATCAAATCATAACCGAAATATTATTTTATGAAAGGAGTTATTATTTTTAAATGTAATTTTATAATTATAATAGAGCTAGATATTTAATTACATTTTTATCTTTGCTATTAAAAATGAGCAAAAAGCTAATTACAAACAATATTACAAATACTATGAGACAAATAAAATAAACAGTACTTAATTTATTTTTTTGAATGCTACTGTTAAATGGTAGTGTATTGCTGAAAAAGGAAAGTCTTCCCTCTCAACACCTTGTGACAAGATGGTAATCGGTCGCTACAAACGGTTTGTTTTTACCCGACGTGTTTACGTGAATACTCGCTAGGATGTACATTTTATCTAGAATTTTGTTTATTCATTCCTAATAAGCGTGAAAGAGAATTGAAGTCGCAATCGCATGCTGTGTGAAATACGTGTGCACGCGCTTCAGGTCTGAGCCCGGCAGTGGAACTTAAGCACTAATGTAAACAGCTGCACACACCTCCTGCCTCTGACTGTCACACATCGACGCAAAATAGGCAAAGTACTTCCATATTTCACTCCTCGCGTGATCTTTTAGACGTGGACCAGCAGCAGTGTCACTTTTGGTCCTATGCAGCTATCTCGCTGTAGTGCTCGTCACACTGACAGCTGCAGCTTCTTTGCTGCGTGCGTCAGGAAAAAAAAACACAGACGTCAAAAGGCGTTTTTTTTTAAGTATCGATACTGATAAATTTAGGTATTGTGACGTTTTGTGCAACACTACTCAGAAGTATTAAAGGAGAACTCCGGTCAATTTTAACATTGAGCTCATTTTTTTGTACATTTGGAGTGCTGTCAATACAGAGAACAACGACAAAAATCGGTGTTGCCTACACCGAGTTATTCTATTTTTAAAATTTGCACCCTATTGACTTCAATGGGGCAAGTAGTAAGACTGCTTTTTAGCCTCTTAACATCCTTTAAGTGTCATTACAAGTGCACAGAAAATGTGAGTGATTCCTTCCGAGTGAACACGAGTGGATCTGACTGCAGTAGATGTTAGAGATATTAATAAAAATGAAGCTAATTCAGCCAGCGCTCATACCTTTGTTTACATCCTGTTTTCGGTGGAAGGCCATAGTAATCGATTGTCGAGTTCACGCGCGTGATCATAGGTACTAAACCTATGCGCGTGAACTCGACAATCGATTACTATGGCCTTCCACCGAAAACAGGATGTAAACAAAGGTATGAGCGCTGGCTGAATTAACTTCATTTTTATTAATATCTCTAACATCTACTGCAGTCAGATCCACCCGTGTTCACTCGGAAGGAATCACTCACATTTTCTGTGCACTTGTAATGACACTTAAAGGATGTTAAGAGGCTAAAAAGCAGGCTTACTACTTGCCCCATTGAAGTCAATAGGGTGCAAATTTTAAAAATAGAATAACTCGGTGTAGGCAACACCGATTTTTGTCGTTGTTCTCTGTATTGACAGCACTCCAAATGTACAAAAAAATGAGCTCAATGTTAAAATTGACCGGAGTTCTCCTTTAAAGGGATACCTAGAGAACATGTCATCCTCTTTCGTCTTAAGGGACTGTCCAGCAGGCATCCTAGGCATGGCTAACGACACAGTCTCAGGGAACAGAGGTTGCCATTGTAACCAAGACGTTCCCTTTCAAAAGGGAACCTGCACTGCCTATGTTACTAGCTGCTGCAATGCTAGCAGGACCTGAATAGCCTGGCACAGATGTCTGCCCCTCTTCCCTTGAGAAGAGTTCAAACGAGAGCAAAGTTTTCTCAAGGGGAAAAAAAAGTTTGCACAAGTTGTGTGTGTCCTCTGATGTCAATATTGAAGACACGGATCCACACACTTCTTGAAACGCTTATCACTTGCCATAATTGTTCTTACCTTTTTCAGGTGATTGTAAATCAAACAAAACAATGCCCCAGAGACGAAAATACGATGACATGTTCTCTAGGCGCCTATTTACAGTGGCCGAGAGAGCTCAACGCGCTGCAAATGAAGAAAACACATGCAAACAGAAAAAAACGCATGCAAACAGAAAAAAACACATGCAAATAGAAAAAAACACATGCAAATAGAAAAAAAAAACACCAGCGAATAAGAAAACATCTTCATCAGTTTTACAACTCACGTGCGTCCCAATACTCACAACACAACCAAATACAGAAACGCGCTGCAAAAGTTCACAACAAAACCAAATACAGAAACGCGCTGCAAATAGAACAGAACACAACGGAAATGTTTCCGGGGAACCCAATAAGTGACGGACGGACGGCTAGGACGTGCTTACAGCCATAGATATCATATAAAGCTGTCTACTTTTATTATTATTTTTTTTATTTTTTTTGCAAAACATACAAAGATGACACGTTTATGACATACAACTTTGTATACAATATACAAAATGTATTTGCGATATGTTCAATGTCATAAGAATACTAAAAAGAACAATGAGCTGAAGACTAAAATAAATAAATAAATAAAAAGATAGAGAAAAAGAACGAGGAAAAGACATTAATCTATACATCAGTTACATTGAACACATTTTGTCATGTTATGTTATAATAAGTTTCATAAGAAATGTTAGAATGTAGCTATAGGTCCAAATATGAGACGGCAAGTTTTAAAGTTGAGACACTGACTCACACAAAGATATAACACATATTTTAAAAACTTTGTTGTATAAAATGTATATTTATTTGCAACAGTTATGTTAACAGCATTAATTATTATTTTTTTGAGTGTAGTCGTATTTGTACATTTATTACATGACACATTGCAATCAGATGTCACTGTCTACCTTCGCTTTGTGCATATAACTGTAAATAAAAATATGTGTCTAATCATGTCTCTAAACTAAATGTACCCATAGATATCATATAAAGGCTAGATTTTTTTTTTACAACTTTATTGAATTTTTTCCTTATCACAAAAAACAATAAAGACGTTTGACAAAGAAGAAAAATGACATTCTTAAAATGTACAATATAAATCTTATTGTATTATAAACTAAGAGTCACACCTCCTGCAAATAATCTGTAAAGACGCTTTTCTATATTTTCTATACTGTTCACATGACAAGGGAGAACAAACTAGATTGAAAAAACTCAAAACAATAAAAATAAACTAAAACAAAAAAGAAATAACATAAAACAAACCAAATAAGAGGGACTCAGCTCATCTGAAGTGTTATTAAACTTTTATGCAGTTTTTTAGTGTTAACAGCATTAATACTATATTTCTGGTAAGAACAGCTATTCAGCTGATGGACACGCGCTGCGTTGTCATGGGAACATCCCAGGTGAAAATAATGAGGAAATTACGTTGTCTTTCATTGCTCCCTTCATCAACATAATGGCACACAAGTGCCCCGCTCACTCCAAAGTGCCCAATTCAAGGGCTCTGCCGTCTGCACTTTTAAGAGAGTAACGTTAGGGCATAGGTAAAGCCAGAGCCCGCGTCTCTCTGGTAAAGCTCGCGAGCCGTCCGTCCGTCACTTATTGGGTTCCCCGGAAACATTTCCGTTGTGTTCTGTCCTATTTGCAGCGCGTTTCTGTATTTGGTTTTGTTGTGAACTTTTGCAGCGCGTTTCTGTAATTGCAGCGCGTTTCCGTATTTGGTTGTGTTGTGAGTATTGGGACGCACGTGAGTTGTAAAACTGATAAAGATGTTTTCTTATTCGCTGGTGGGTTTTTTTCTATTTGCATGAGGTTTTTTTTTTGTTTGCATGCGTTTTTTTCTGTTTGCATGTGTTTTCTTCATTTGCAGCGCGTTGAGCTCTCTCGGCCACTGTACCTATTATATACTTGTGGGTCTCTCTAGTAAGCCGATTAAATTTTATTGCCTTGATTGGATTTTTTTTTTTCTTCAGACACCGGTTCACGTAAAGGGTATATGACCAATAGGACATCGGCTCAATACAAAACATTTTATAGTGTAGCGCAAAAGTAAATTAACAGTATATTTTAATATTTTGTATAGTATTATATTATATTGTTATGTATTATTTATTTTACCCCAAAAATTCCTATATTTATAAATGTTTAATAATACAATATATTCTTAGTAATGTATGAAATGCTACTCTCATGTAGAGTCTACCTATATGCTTTGAGAATAACTACACAATTATGGGTAACACTTTAGAATAATGGTCCGTAGTTAACAAGTAGCTACGCAGGAAGTAATAGGTAGTACTGCATTAACCCCAAATCTAATACTATTAACTACTATGGAAGCAATATTAACTAAGTAGTAAGTAATAGCGAATTTAGTACAAAGGTAGTTCCTCGGTAGGTATTTGATAATTACTAAAGAAATATAGCCTCATTGATAACTACATATGAACTAAGAAAGAATAACTAATTAATTACTAATCACAAAAGTAACATGTCTAAAAAGGGAAAAATTGTGCGTGTTTTACTCTTAACATGTATAAATAGTTGTGCCTCAAGTGGGTTCTTTGTGGAAACCAGATTATGAATATTAATTTGTTTAAAATAGTAAATCATTAGAAAGTGATGCTGACACTCTGATTATTGGATTAGTTCATTATTATGAGTGTCAGTTTATGTATCACGGACCTATACTTGCCTTTATGTTAAAGTAGCCGTCTGAGGAGGACTTCTCTTTGGATATGAATATAAACATTGATGTTCGCCTTTTAAAAACAATTTGCTTCTTTACGGAAGATAAGCACAACAGATAAGATATGTGATAAGCACAAAACCACATCTTCCATGTTTTTTAGAATATCACTAGTGTCTTACAGAATTGTATAAAATTACCTAACTTATATTACTAGTGTAAAACATGTTAACTCCTCACTAATTACTCAAGCGTTACCTTTTCATCCCGCAGGAACTACTAGTGATGTGGCCCATTATTTTAAAGTGTAAAACATGTTAACTCCTCACTAATTACTCAAGCGTTACCTTTTCATCCCGCAGGAACTAGTACTAGTGATGTGGCCCATTATTTTAAAGTGTAAAACATGTTAACTCCTCACTAATTACTCAAGCGTTACCTTTTCATCCCGCAGGAACTACTAGTGATGTGGCCCATTATTTTAAAGTGTAAAACATGTTAACTCCTCACTAATTACTCAAGCGTTACCTTTTCATCCCGCAGGAACTACTAGTGATGTGGCCCATTATTTTTAAGTGAAAAACATGTTAACTCCTCACTAATTACTCAAGCGTTACCTTTTCATCCCGCAGGAACTACTAGTGATGTGGCCCATTATTTTAAAGTGAAAAACATGTTAACTCCTCACTAATTACTCAAGCGTTACCTTTTCATCCCGCAGGAACTACTAGTGATGTGGCCCATTATTTTAAAGTGTAAAACATGTTAACTCCTCACTAATTACTCAAGCGTTACCTTTTCATCCCGCAGGAACTACTAGTGATGTGGCCCATTATTTTAAAGTGTAAAACATGTTAACTCCTCACTAATTACTCAAGCGTTACCTTTTCATCCCGCAGGAACTACTAGTGATGTGGCCCATTATTTTAAAGTGAAAAACATGTTAACTCCTCACTAATTACTCAAGCGTTACCTTTTCATCCCGCAGGAACTACTAGTGATGTGGCCCATTATTTTAAAGTGTAAAACATGTTAACTCCTCACTAATTACTCAAGCGTTACCTTTTCATCCCGCAGGAACTACTAGTGATGTGGCCCATTATTTTAAAGTGTAAAACATGTTAACTCCTCACTAATTACTCAAGCGTTACCTTTTCATCCCGCAGGAACTACTAGTGATGTGGCCCATTATTTTAAAGTGAAAAACATGTTAACTCCTTCACTAACAAGTCGCCCTGCAAAAACTATAAAAAACATAAGACAACTGCAGTAACTGGGTTCAACGTTTTTTTATTTTTTTTATTAAATGCACTGGAAGATTTAGTGCATTATGCAAAAATACACAACTAGCTGTGCAAGAATAAAGCACTTTCCAAAATATAATATCTAAATTGAACATTCAAAATGAAATACAATTTTGCAAAATTATCAAATCTAGCCAAAACGTTTTTTTTTAATAAAACATTCAACACATTCAAAAAACTGTGCTGATAAACTGCTGAGTACAATGGCTAGATAAAAAAAGAAAAAAAAAAGAAAAGCGTTAGTTCACCCACAAATGAAATTTCTGTCAGTAAGTACTCACCCTCATGTTGAACCCCGTAAGACTTCCTTTCATCTTCGGAACACAAGTTAATATTTTTATGATGAAATCTGAGAGCTGGATCACTCTTCTATAGGCTTCCAAAGTGACTGAAACTTGCTTGATCAGAAAAAGTATTAAAGACCTCTTTAAAATAGTCTGCAGTGACTCCAGTGGCTCAACAAACTTAGTGGCTTATACATTTTGTGTGCAAAAATTGACAAAATAACGACTTTATTCCAGTATTCATTCTCTTCGGAATTTGCTTCGAGTTTTAAACTAACTAACTAACCCAGAAGTGTTGTGCAGATATGCTACGTAAAAACACCAGGGAAAAACTCGAAGCAAATTCTGAAGAGAATGAATACTGGAATAAAGTCGTTATTTTGTCGATTTTTGCGAGTCACTGCAGACTATTTTAAAGAGGTCTTTAATACTTTTTCTGATCGAGCAAGTTTCAGTCACTTTGGAAGCCTATAGAAGAGTGATCCAGCTCTCAGATTTCATCATAAAAATATTAACTTGTGTTCCGAAGATGAAAGGAAGTCTCACAGGGTTAAAACAACATTAGGGAGAACAACATTAGGGTGAGTACTTACTGACAGAAATTTCATTTGTGGGTGAACTAACCCTTTAACACAATTACTGGTAGATAATTACCGAACATACCGTACTAGTACTGGCAAAATTTTATTTATTTTTTTTGTAGAATGTCTATAAGCTCTCCATTTTTTTTCTTTTCTTCAATGGCACTGCGGACTGGTTCCTGAGTGCACAGTTGTTTGCAAAGGTCTGCGAAGTCGGACAGCTTCTGCCCTTTTTTAAATGCAGCACGTAGTTGGTTGTACGCTGTGGTGTCACAGGCTTCCAACTCGGCAATGGCAGATGAATCTACGATTGTTTTCCGATCCACGCCACACTTCTTGTATGCCTCTGTTTTAGTAGCTCCTTTGGACAGGTACTTCAGGACCTTTTTGTACCGTCCTATAATCTGTTCTGGTAAAAAAACTGAAAAAGAACAAAAGTGCTAGATTATAGTACATACTTAATAAAAACAATGTCACTCAATAACTTCTTATAACACTAAGATCCATTCATCTTAAAGCTACACTGTGTAGGAATTAATCCCATCTAGCCGTGAAATTGTATATGGCTACCACTTGAATATCACTTTCTAGCCCCTCCCATTCAGAGGGCGTCTTAACTTCTATGGTGGCTGTATTATTCCAAATCTGCCGGCAGTCGTGAGTAATCTCTCTCTCTTGGATTCGTGATGGAGCCACTGAGTAAAAAAAAAAAACGCAAAAGGCAAAGCTTTAATTTCCAGGTAGGTACCTCTTTGTCTAATGTATTTTCAAGATGGATGCAGTCGAATGGTTTCCGATTACTTAATTAGTTGGTTGAAGGGATTACACATTAATGAAGACATAGTTTTTGCAAGAACAAAGTGTTTTTGGCTCAAAATCAACTTAAACTATTACACAGTGTAGCTTTAATAATTTTCTCCACATTACATAATTGGGTAACACTTTAGAATACTGTATCTTACTTACTGCATAACTAATAAGGAATTATTGAAGAACTAGTAGGTAATTCTTCATTAACTACTTCTTCACTACTGTTAACTACTAAGGAAGATGTGTTAACTAATCAGTATGTAATATAATTTTATGATTGTGTTAAGTAACAGTTAGTTAATCAATAACTAATGAATTATGTCATGCCTCCTGAAGAACTACTACTAATTATCTATTGATTAAGGTTCAAGAAAAATAACTATGAAGTAACTACTAATGAACAGTCACACACAGTAGTCACTACAATAATAGCAGTTTCATGAGTTCACATCTACATATAATTATTACGGTAAAGGTTATGCGTATTTGTATTTGGCGTGCTGTCCGGGTGGAGGGATCCGAGCTCGGAATTTCTGCCTGAACCCAGAGTGCTCCCCCCAAAAGCAAAAGAGCAAAAGGACAGCCGCCAGACTACAGACCCCCCCAAAGACGCAGCGAATTTGGCGGGCTGGCATTTCAATAAGCTTGATCGCTTGACCGGGATATCTATATGGCGTTGACGGGTGAGTCCTGCCGACCGATGGACGGGGAGCGGCGGGATTCGAAAAAACGGCTGACCGGGAGGGCCCATGTAGCTTCTGACGTGAGCGGTTCAACGGCGTCAGGATATTGGGCTCTACCGGCCATCTGCGAAGTGAAATGAATTTGAAAATGTTGGCTGGGCAGAAAAGATAGATAAGTGTCGAGTCCTCTGAGAGACCAATGCTCGCTGGACAGAAATATAAAAAAGGTAGATACATGCTATCTGCTGAGAGACCAATGCACGCTGGACAGAGGTAATAGAAAGATAGAAACATGCTGTGTCCGCTGGGAGACCAATGCACGCTGGACCGGAGAGAGTAGAGATAAGTACATAGTACATCCGCTGGGAGACCAATGCTCGCTGGACGGAAGAGAGTAGCGATAAGTACATAGTATGTCCGCTGGGAGACCAATGCTCGCTGGACCGGAGAGAGTAGAGATAAGTACATAGTACGTCCCCTGGGAGACCAATGCTCGCTGGACCGGAGAGGGTAGAGATAAGTACATAGTATGTCCGCTGGGAGACCAATGCTCGCTGGACCGGAAGAGAGTAGAGATAAGTACATAGTACGTCCGCTGGGAGACCAATGCTCGCTGGACCGGAGAGACTAGAGATAAGTACATAGTACGTCCGCTGGGAGACCAATGCTCGCTGGACCGGAGAGACTAGAGATAAGTACATAGTACGTCCGCTGGGAGACCAATGCTCGCTGGACCGGAAGAGAGTAGAGATAAGTACATAGTACGTCCGCTGGGAGACCAATGCTCGCTGGACCGGAGAGACTAGAGATAAGTACATAGTACGTCCGCTGGGAGACCAATGCTCGCTGGACCGGAGAGAGTAGAGATAAGTACATAGTACGTCCGCTGGGAGACCAATGCTCGCTGGACCGGAAGAGAGTAGAGATAAGTACATAGTACGTCCGCTGGGAGACCAATGCTCGCTGGACGGAAAAGAGTCGAGATAAGTACATAGTACGTCCGCTGGGAGACCAGTGCTCGCTGGACGGAAAAGAGTAGAGATAAGTACATAGTACGTCCGCTGGGAGACCAGTGCTCGCTGGACCGGAGAGACTAGAGATAAGTACATACAGTAGTATGTCCGCTGGGAGACCAATGCTAGCTGGACCGGAGAGAGTAGAGATAAGTACATAGTACGTCCCCTGGGAGACCAATGCTCGCTGGACCGGAGAGAGTAGAGATAAGTACATAGTATGTCCGCTGGGAGACCAATGCTCGCTGGACGGAAAAGAGTAGAGATAAGTACATAGTACGTCCGCTGGGAGACCAATGCTCGCTGGACGGAAAAGAGTTGAGATAAGTACATAGTACGTCCGCTGGGAGACCAGTGCTCGCTGGACCGGAGAGAGTAGAGATAAGTACATACAGTAGTATGTCCGCTGGGAGACCAATGCTAGCTGGACCGGAGAGAGTAGAGATAAGTACATAGTACGTCCGCTGGGAGACCAATGCTCGCTGGACCGGAAGAGAGTAGAGATAAGTACATAGTACGTCCGCTGGGAGACCAATGCTCGCTGGACGGAAAAGAGTAGAGATAAGTACATAGTACGTCCGCTGGGAGACCAGTGCTCGCTGGACGGAAAAGAGTAGAGATAAGTACATAGTACGTCCGCTGGGAGACCAGTGCTCGCTGGACCGGAGAGAGTAGAGATAAGTACATACAGTAGTATGTCCGCTGGGAGACCAATGCTAGCTGGACCGGAGAGAGTAGAGATAAGTACATAGTACGTCCCCTGGGAGACCAATGCTCGCTGGACCGGAGAGAGTAGAGATAAGTACATAGTATGTCCGCTGGGAGACCAATGCTCGCTGGACGGAAAAGAGTAGAGATAAGTACATAGTACGTCCGCTGGGAGACCAATGCTCGCTGGACGGAAAAGAGTAGAGATAAGTACATAGTACGTCCGCTGGGAGACCAGTGCTCGCTGGACCGGAGAGAGTAGAGATAAGTACATACAGTAGTATGTCCGCTGGGAGACCAATGCTAGCTGGACCGGAGAGAGTAGAGATAAGTACATAGTACGTCCCCTGGGAGACCAATGCTCGCTGGACCGGAGAGAGTAGAGATAAGTACATAGTATGTCCGCTGGGAGACCAATGCTCGCTGGACCGGAAGAGAGTAGAGATAAGTACATAGTACGTCCGCTGGGAGACCAATGCTCGCTGGACCGGAGAGACTAGAGATAAGTACATAGTACGTCCGCTGGGAGACCAATGCTCGCTGGACCGGAGAGACTAGAGATAAGTACATAGTACGTCCGCTGGGAGACCAATGCTCGCTGGACCGGAAGAGAGTAGAGATAAGTACATAGTACGTCCGCTGGGAGACCAATGCTCGCTGGACGGAAAAGAGTAGAGATAAGTACATAGTACGTCCGCTGGGAGACCAGTGCTCGCTGGACGGAAAAGAGTAGAGATAAGTACATAGTACGTCCGCTGGGAGACCAGTGCTCGCTGGACCGGAGAGAGTAGAGATAAGTACATAGTACGTCCGCTGGGAGACCAATGCTCGCTGGACCGGAGAGACTAGAGATAAGTACATAGTACGTCCGCTGGGAGACCAATGCTCGCTGGACCGGAAGAGAGTAGAGATAAGTACATAGTACGTCCGCTGGGAGACCAATGCTCGCTGGACGGAAAAGAGTAGAGATAAGTACATAGTACGTCCGCTGGGAGACCAGTGCTCGCTGGACGGAAAAGAGTAGAGATAAGTACATAGTACGTCCGCTGGGAGACCAGTGCTCGCTGGACCGGAGAGAGTAGAGATAAGTACATAGTACGTCCGCTGGGAGACCAGTGCTCGCTGGACCGGAGAGACTAGAGATAAGTACATAGTACGTCCGCTGGGAGACCAATGCTCGCTGGACCGGAGAGACTAGAGATAAGTACATAGTACGTCCGCTGGGAGACCAATGCTCGCTGGACCGGAAGAGAGTAGAGATAAGTACATAGTACGTCCGCTGGGAGACCAATGCTCGCTGGACGGAAAAGAGTAGAGATAAGTACATAGTACGTCCGCTGGGAGACCAATGCTCGCTGGACCGGAGAGACTAGAGATAAGTACATAGTACGTCCGCTGGGAGACCAATGCTCGCTGGACCGGAGAGACTAGAGATAAGTACATAGTACGTCCGCTGGGAGACCAATGCTCGCTGGACCGGAAGAGAGTAGAGATAAGTACATAGTACGTCCGCTGGGAGACCAATGCTCGCTGGACGGAAAAGAGTAGAGATAAGTACATAGTACGTCCGCTGGGAGACCAGTGCTCGCTGGACGGAAAAGAGTAGAGATAAGTACATAGTACGTCCGCTGGGAGACCAGTGCTCGCTGGACCGGAGAGAGTAGAGATAAGTACATAGTACGTCCGCTGGGAGACCAGTGCTCGCTGGACCGGAGAGACTAGAGATAAGTACATAGTACGTCCGCTGGGAGACCAATGCTCGCTGGACCGGAGAGACTAGAGATAAGTACATAGTACGTCCGCTGGGAGACCAATGCTCGCTGGACCGGAAGAGAGTAGAGATAAGTACATAGTACGTCCGCTGGGAGACCAATGCTCGCTGGACGGAAAAGAGTAGAGATAAGTACATAGTACGTCCGCTGGGAGACCAGTGCTCGCTGGACGGAAAAGAGTAGAGATAAGTACATAGTACGTCCGCTGGGAGACCAGTGCTCGCTGGACGGAAAAGAGTAGAGATAAGTACATAGTACGTCCGCTGGGAGACCAGTGCTCGCTGGACCGGAGAGAGTAGAGATAAGTACATAGTACGTCCGCTGGGAGACCAATGCTCGCTGGACGGAAAAGAGTAGAGATAAGTACATAGTACGTCCGCTGGGAGACCAGTGCTCGCTGGACGGAAAAGAGTAGAGATAAGTACATAGTACGTCCGCTGGGAGACCAGTGCTCGCTGGACCGGAGAGACTAGAGATAAGTACATAGTACGTCCGCTGGGAGACCAATGCTCGCTGGACCGGAGAGAGTAGAGATAAGTACATAGTACGTCCGCTGGGAGACCAATGCTCGCTGGACCGGAAGAGAGTAGAGATAAGTACATACAGATGGTGGACAACCAGAATGCCTATTACCGCCGCGCCAGCTGCCGCGGCGAAATCACCGCGGCGAAAATAAACCAGCCGCATTTCAAAGTCGTTCCCGAAATGACCGCCAGGTGGCGCAAAGGGACATTGTGCAAAACAGCAGCAATTGCCGTATTTTAAAATGTAAGAGGGTTAAATATAAAACCCTAAGCCTAATAGGCATATTTTTCATATATATAAATAATCCTATTAGGCTACAACAGAATAGAACCAAAGATAGAATCAATTTTAGAACTGAAAAAATAGAATCAAAAGTTAAAAATAGAGACGATATTAGGAGCAATGACGCTGAATATTTTTACTATTCCATTGAGGAATTAGATAAATGAAGAGCTCTCGTGAGCGATACAATTGCATAGTAATTTATAGTGATTTCAAAAGCAGTCCTTAAAAAAATAAATAAATGGAGTAGTGTGGCATAATTTTTGAGAGATTACGCGGAACGCGTTTTAGTTAAGATCCTAGTTTCAATGCCTTTAATGTATATAGGCTAGGCTACTGCTTTAAAAAAAATGTCACAACGCGTTTTGAGATTGTTTTGAATTAAAAATTGAAGTTTAAAATGTAGTGTTTTGGCACACCAGGCCGAGTGGCGTTACGCATTGTTCAAAAATCAGGTTTTATTCTGGCATGTTGAATTGGTGTTAGAATTTTTTTTTTTAGATTTATTAGATTTAGATTTTAGATTTCGTTAGATTTATTTTTCTCATAACAGCTAAAAAAACTTAATATATGCCTTAATATGACCTACTTAATATAGGCAATAGGCATATAATAGCCTAATAAATTAGCAAAACTTGGCCACTAAATATTTAATTTTCAATTATTTTAATTATCACAATTAAAGTTTTAATTTTATTAAATTGAACAAGCGCAACAATCAGCATTTAATCAAATATTCTAAAAGATGTATTATTAATAATAATGTTATTTCAACATAATATTTCGTTTTTTCGACATAATATGTGTGCGTGCAACAAGCAAGATGTGTATTTGTAAATCCGGTGATGCGTGCATTGATTTTTATCAATAAACTAGTGTTTTCTGACAGTGTCGACTGCAAAGATGAAGTTGACGATCGCCATATTTGTAGTGAACGCACCTAGAGAGAAATGCACATAAAGACATAATCAGAGAGTAGCCTTTTTCTTTTCGTTTTGAATTATTTCGTTTGAAGACATTTCAAGCTCTGTGTATTTGATGTATTTATCATGTCTGTGTGAGGCATACGCTGAGTTTCGTTAAGTTAGGAGGATGAGATGCGCTCCAGCTGACGTGCAATGCAAGTGACCGCGCGGGCGCCTCCATGAGTGTCTGTTATATTTGCTTCTCTTACTTATTCAATACAGGCAATTGGTTGATGAAAAATGGATTAAAATTAAGATACAATTTATAGAAAACAAAATTCACTTTAAAGAAAGGTTTTCTACTAAACAACACTTAATGAAGTGGTCAAAATCATGTCTGACCCACTCCATGTCCATCTCTCGATATAATGCATCCTATCTTACTCGTGCTGTTCACTTTTCATATTCAACATAGATGGAAAAAAATAACATTATAATATTTTAACAAATATGATACTAAATGAGATTATTTAATGGCTACAACAGTATAGTAGGCCTATAGACTCTATTTGTACAAATTGCTGCACATTCATTTAATTAAATGAAACCTTGTAACGAATTCACACTGTAGGGTAGACTGTGTACAGTTGAGACACCTTAAATAACTTGCGTTCGCATCAAGCACAAGTTGTGATTTTTGCTGTGCACTTGCATATTAGTGTCAGCTGGGAAGGAAATATAGAGACCAGACCTCTTGGAACTTTAATTGAATAGCCTACATAACGTTGGTAAAGCATTCTGAAATTACATCCCTACAAATGTATTAGGCCCTACTGAAAATAAATGTATCGAATTTAAGCAAAGTAGCCTAAATGTTAAGACTGTAAGCCCTGTGCTTTTTTACGTAGCCTATAAAGGACTCTTATAGCCGACTTTGTGTTAATTTAATTTGTAGAGGATTTTTTTAACTCAAACATTAACACTTAAATAAATGAAACTAAATTATTGTACATTTTTTGCCACACCACGACGAGTGGCGCTATGCATTGTTCTAAAGCCAGGTTTTATTCTGGCATGTTGAATTAGTGTTCGACAAACGCGGCGGCGCGTTCATTTGAATGAAGAGCGCTTCTCGCTCGTGTGAGCGAACACACACTGGAACGTTAGGCCATGTCGCAACGAGTGAATCGTGGCCGAGTGGTTGAACTTACGTTACAATCATTTAGATGACACGGGTTCGAATCCCGAACTAACTTGGACTACTGATATTTTTATATTAGCCTATTAATGCATTTTATAGTCTATTGTTGATGCAGAGAGATTTGTCTAGTTCTAAAACACACACACACACACACACACACACACACACACACACACACACACACATATATATATATGACGTTTAAACGACAAACAATAAAATCAGAACCAGTATTCTGTTGCGTTCATGGTTCCAGTGGCAGTAGGCCTAATGCATCCACGGCTTTTCAAAATGTCACAAAGCGTTTTGAGATTGTTTTGAATGAAATATTGAAGTTAATAATTAAGTGTTTTGGCACACCACGAAGAGTGGCAAACTCTTTGTTTTGTTTTGCAAACTCAGCTAGCCTGTGGGGGGTTTGGAGAAGGCAATAGTTGCTTTATCGTGGGGGTGCAGGAGAGAGGTGTTAATGTTCCGTCTTTCATATGGAGAGTGTCGGAGCCAGCCTGATGAGCAGGCAAAGGCAAAATTCTTTTAAGGATTAATCTCAAAATCTCCAAAAGTCCATAGCCTATGTACAGTAGGCCCTATATCTTATTAAATTATATATTGTAGTTTTATTGATTGTATTTAAAGGTTTTCTACACACAATTTCAATTTAGCAGATACAGAGCTCTTTAATTCGCGACCCACCTCGTTTTATTGTAAGGTGAATTCAGCAAGGCATGCTTTATCTTTGAATGAACAAAAGCTATTTGTTACAGTTTTTTCTTTCGTGATTTGTGTGGATGACACACAGCGACATATACAGTATTATCAGCTGTATGGTGTTTTTTTTTACGCTGAAATGCTTAATTTCGAGAAAGACCCGCCGCGCGCAGTGAGGGAGACCAAACTTACTAAAAAAATATCCAGCGCGAGAGAGGCAAAGAAAAACGCCGGTTCTTAATTTATGTTGCTTTGAACTTTTTTCGTTTTGTACCGTTTTAATTTAGCTGCAATTTCTTTGACAATAGAAATGTAAAATGTTGCAAGAGTAAGAGTCTGTGTTTCTTATTTTGCATCACAAAGGGAATAAACTCTATCGATGCAACCCTGTTTAAATAAAAAAAAACTGTCCCGACACTTTATTCATACCTTGAAATGTGCGATGGGTTTTCAAACTTAATTAATTTTCTTTTTCTTTTACATTTTCATTGTTTATTTTTTTAATTGAAAGCAATACTGTATTGAAAGTATTTTTCTGATTTGTTCGAGCTGTTTTGAAAAATGTCTTCCGTTACTATGGCCGGGTATAACTGTCAGTCATCTCAATCTCGTGAATGATTCACACACACACACAAAAAAAATAATTTAGCAGATTAAAGACGAGCTTCATCATCTTCATTTTCTGGTGCAATCGGCTGACAGTCTTCCTTCATCAGATGTGTCGTCTTTGCAGCGGCTCAACTGGAATGTAGCAAATTTATGTTGCAATGTACAATTGATAATTAAATAAGATGATTGACTTTAATAAACAGATGCATATTTAAGCATCAAGAACGGAAAAACATAAACACTTTCGGCTACACTGAGATTCGATCTCAGATCGTTTGAAGCTCCGAGTGGCTATTGTTAATGCATTGACCACAGAGCTATCGTCTGAGCTATCAGAAGATAGACTGAGCTATCATGTGAGCTATCGTTCCCTACTAAAAAATCTAAAAAAGTTTGTTTTATTCTCTGCTTTGTTTGTTTATATTTTTACATATTCAATCAGTCTCATTTTTGTTCAAATAATTTTTTTTTTTTTTTTTACAAGATCTTGCGCCATGTTTTTTTTTTTTTTTTTTTTTAAATAAACAGATAGGAAACTTACCTTTTAAAATGCCGCAGTTGCTGCTGTTTTGCCCTGTCACGTGCGCCACCCGGTATAGCCATTTCGCGAACGACTTTGAAATTCGACTGGTTTATTTTTGCTGCGGCAGTAATAGGCATTGTGGTTGATTATTTATTAAAGAATTCAATTGATAATCATAACAACATGTAAGCCTATTTAATTCTGAATATAACAAAGAATGCTTAAACCGACTAACATCGTTTAGTAACTGCAAGTCCTGAAAATGTTTTAATTTTACGGTAAATTATTTTAATTTATTTCACTGTTATGTTTCAGTTAATAAATCTACAAACACATTAAAATAACACGAAGTAAATGACAAGTAACCTATTGACATAGCCTTTCTAAATTATAGAAAAACTGGGCACACAATGTTAACGTGTGTCTACTTTGTTTAAATTTAATGAATTTGATTCGTTTAACCACAATATTTATCTTGAATTTATCTGTGACCTCAGCTCAGATTACTGCCGCGGCAGATTACGTCATAAAGAGAATAAACTGAAACTTTTCGAAGTCTGTGATTACAGCGCCACTCAGCGGTAAAAGGCAGCAAATACACATCCCAATTTTGCCGCCGCGGGAACGGCGGCGGTAAAAGTCTCATTCTGGTTGTCCACCATCTGTAGTACGTCCGCTGGGAGACCAATGCTCGCTGGACCGGAGAGACTAGAGATAAGTACATAGTACGTCCGCTGGGAGACCAATGCTCGCTGGACCGGAGAGACTAGAGATAAGTACATAGTACGTCCGCTGGGAGACCAATGCTCGCTGGACCGGAGAGACTAGAGATAAGTACATAGTACGTCCGCTGGGAGACCAATGCTCGCTGGACCGGAGAGAGTAGAGATAAGTACATAGTACGTCCGCTGGGAGACCAATGCTCGCTGGACCGGAAGAGAGTAGAGATAAGTACATAGTACGTCCGCTGGGAGACCAATGCTCGCTGGACGGAAAAGAGTAGAGATAAGTACATAGTACGTCCGCTGGGAGACCAGTGCTCGCTGGACGGAAAAGAGTAGAGATAAGTACATAGTACGTCCGCTGGGAGACCAGTGCTCGCTGGACCGGAGAGAGTAGAGATAAGTACATACAGTAGTATGTCCGCTGGGAGACCAATGCTAGCTGGACCGGAGAGAGTAGAGATAAGTACATAGTACGTCCCCTGGGAGACCAATGCTCGCTGGACCGGAGAGAGTAGAGATAAGTACATAGTATGTCCGCTGGGAGACCAATGCTCGCTGGACGGAAAAGAGTAGAGATAAGTACATAGTACGTCCGCTGGGAGACCAATGCTCGCTGGACGGAAAAGAGTAGAGATAAGTACATAGTACGTCCGCTGGGAGACCAGTGCTCGCTGGACCGGAGAGAGTAGAGATAAGTACATACAGTAGTATGTCCGCTGGGAGACCAATGCTAGCTGGACCGGAGAGAGTAGAGATAAGTACATAGTACGTCCCCTGGGAGACCAATGCTCGCTGGACCGGAGAGAGTAGAGATAAGTACATAGTATGTCCGCTGGGAGACCAATGCTCGCTGGACCGGAAGAGAGTAGAGATAAGTACATAGTACGTCCGCTGGGAGACCAATGCTCGCTGGACCGGAGAGACTAGAGATAAGTACATAGTACGTCCGCTGGGAGACCAATGCTCGCTGGACCGGAGAGACTAGAGATAAGTAAATAGTACGTCCGCTGGGAGACCAATGCTCGCTGGACCGGAAGAGAGTAGAGATAAGTACATAGTACGTCCGCTGGGAGACCAATGCTCGCTGGACCGGAGAGACTAGAGATAAGTACATAGTACGTCCGCTGGGAGACCAATGCTCGCTGGACGGAAAAGAGTAGAGATAAGTACATAGTACGTCCGCTGGGAGACCAATGCTCGCTGGACCGGAGAGAGTAGAGATAAGTACATAGTACGTCCGCTGGGAGACCAATGCTCGCTGGACCGGAAGAGAGTAGAGATAAGTACATAGTACGTCCGCTGGGAGACCAATGCTCGCTGGACGGAAAAGAGTAGAGATAAGTACATAGTACGTCCGCTGGGAGACCAGTGCTCGCTGGACCGGAGAGAGTAGAGATAAGTACATACAGTAGTATGTCCGCTGGGAGACCAATGCTGGCTGGACCGGAGAGAGTAGAGATAAGTACATAGTACGTCCGCTGGGAGACCAATGCTCTCTGGACCGGAGAGAGTAGAGATAAGTACATAGTACGTCTGCTGGGAGACCAATGCTCGCTGGACCTGAAGAGAGTAGAGATAAGTACATAGTACGTCCGCTGGGAGACCAATGCTTGCTGGACGGAAAAGAGTAGAGATAAGTACATAGTACGTCCGCTGGGAGACCAGTGCTCGCTGGACCGGAGAGAGTAGAGATAAGTACATACAGTAGTATGTCCGCTGGGAGACCAATGCTGGCTGGACCGGAGAGAGTAGAGATAAGTACATAGTACGTCCGCTGGGAGACCAATGCTCGCTGGACGGGAGAGAGTAGAGATAAGTACATAGTACGTCCGCTGGGAGACCAATGCTCGCTGGACGGAAAACAGAGAAGAGATAGATGCATACTGCGTCTGTTTAGAGACCAATGCTCGCCGGACAGGAGAGAGGAAAAGATAGACATGTGCTGCGTCCGCTGGGAGACGAAGGCTCGCTGGACGGAAATTTTAATCAATCAGGGTTTAATCAATAAGACTGGCCTCTGCATCTTGGCGAGTGTGAAGTTGTTCGGGCTGGCGTGCGGCCACGAGAAGAAGCCTGGGGCTCGGGTGCGATGTCAGGCATAGGAGGAATTATCCCGGGTCCGGCAAACTGCGGCGGATCCATAGAGCCCAGCTCCAGCAAGAGATCCAGCCCCACTACAGTGAACACGAGCCCAGCTCCAGCAAGAGATCCAGCACCACTACAGTGAACACGAGCCCAGCTCCAGCAAGAGATCCAGCCCCACTACAGTGAACACGAGCCCAGCTCCAGCAAGAGATCCAGCCCCACTACCGTGGAAACGAGACCAGCTCCAGCAAGAGATCCAGCACCACTACAGTGAACACGAGCGAGCCCAGCTCCAGCAAGAGATCCAGCCCCATACAGTGAACACGAGCCCAGCTCCAGCAAGAGATCCAGCACCACTACTGTGGAAACGAGACCAGTTGATTACTTGAATTGCTTTTAAAGGTTTAACTTTTGATTTTAAAATGTTTGTTAAACGAGTTTAAATGTAGGCAGTATTGTACATGTTAAAACGAAATATCATCTGAAATAAAGGAAGATATCATGTAGCCTAAACGAGTCATTGTCGTGTATTTTACAAAGGTTTAGATGATTACGTTAATAGTGTTTTTTTTACAGTAAGTTTTATTTGAGTCAGAAGTATGTGGTAACTCTTTATTAATTACTAATGGGTTCCCTATATTTTCACTTTAGAATACTGTTTCAGGTTCTAAGTAATTTCTGAAGAATTATCTAATAATTCTTTATTAATTACTAATAAGTTCCCTATATTTTCACTTTAGAATACTGTTTCAGGTTATACGTAGCCTAATTCCTGGATAATTATTTGATAATTTTTTATTAATTACTAATAAGTTCCCTATATTTTCACTTTAGAATACTGTTTCAGGTTCTAAGTAATTCCTGAAGAATTATCTAATAATTCTTTATTAATTACTAATAAGTTCCCTATATTTTCACTTTAGAATACTGTTTCAGGTTCTAAGTAATTCCTGAAGAATTATCTAATAATTCTTTATTAATTACTAATAAGTTCCCTATATTTTCACTTTAGAATACTGTTTCAGGTTATACGTAGCCTAATTCCTGGATAATTATTTGATAATTTTTTATTAATTACTAATAAGTTCCCTATATTTTCACTTTAGAATACTGTTTCAGGTTCTAAGTAATTCCTGAAGAATTATCTAATAATTCTTTATTAATTACTAATAAGTTCCCTATATTTTCAGTTCCCCTCAGTCGTTGCCTCAAACCAAGCGGCAACCTCCCCGTCTCTCTCTTGAAACCAACACGGAAGTGAGTTAAACTGCAATTCATCGACTGGCCGCTTGAGGCTGGCTGCAGAAGTGAGTCAAATCTGTATCTCCCCCATGTTAAAATAACCAACTTTACAGCAGAAAAAAACATGTTTACAGCCTGGATCTCTATGTGGCTTTGGTCTATACAGCTAATTTTGCCCTTCATAACAACTGTGAGGGGGGTGAATTTTTTTATAACTCATCCGTTTAGTTAATTAATATTTAAAGTTCTGCATAATTAAGGGTGTGGCCACTTGAGTGACAGGTAGATTGCCGCTGATGTCAATGCTAGCCGTTTGTCTGTTGTTACTAGCCGTCACTTCACCTCAGCATATGTTAGCTGCTGAACTTGCCATCTCTGAAGTGTTTGTGCTTTTTTTCGGGATTATTTCATACAATTTAATACACCCATTACTTCGCCCACGGCTTAGGATTCCGTCGTTGTCGTCGAGTATCGTTCGAGAGAACAACCAGCGCTGTATTTCAGTTGTTTTCCTCTGTGAACATGCACTAATGGATGTCTGACAATTTCGTTGTTTTTTGGTACCCTGGTAAACCAGAGTTCTCGCGAGAGCACAAGTTGAATTTGCTCAGCGAGTTACTCTGGTGTCGAGCAATGGAGCTCATTAAATATGCCCCTCGATCTGAGCTGCACCAATCACATCGGGTTATCTGATATAGGCGGGCCAGGGGCGAGCTAAACAGATGACGACAACGCTGTGACGTCGAAGTCATCAGTAAACATTGCAAGATGCCTATGGATGAACACCAGTTGTTTGAAACGGCTTTGGCCGCTACAATGAACGAGTTAGACTTGGCTTTTTCCCAAAAGAGGAACAGAAGACGGCGCTCGAATCGTTCCTTTGCAAGAAGGGTGTTTTTGCTGTTTTTGCCGACCGGAAGAGTCTAATCTACCAGTTAGCTCCGCTGGTAGCTAAGTGTATGGGGCTTATTGTTGTGATTGGTCGTAGTGTTATCCAATTGCGTGCTGTGAGATTTTCAAATGCATGCTTGGTGCCGCCCCTCGAGCTGGCCAATTTTCATTGACCGACACCAGACCATTAATCTTTTAGATTTAGGTCTCGATTTCCAGGCTAGGTTTTTGGAGTTTTCAGATTTAAAAATGTCTATAGATGTAAAGGCTTGTTCGTTCTGCTCTCACGGAACAGATAGATTATAATATGCTTATGTACCGTCAGGTGAAATCCTGCAGGTGTCGGCGCTTTCTCCGTCCATGCAATAAATGCGTATCCTTGAATGAGCGCATATTTTCTAGCGCATTTACTTGAACTTCATAGGCAATATATCTATGGTTTAACCCATTGAGAGGCGGCCAAAATCTGAATTTAAAATGGACTGAATAAGCTCTCTACGAACTTGACGAACTATAAAAAAAGAGTGACTGACATGTATGCACATAAATCACTGTCACACAAACTCTCTCAGAGTAATATTAAGTTACTGCATAATACATTTTCAACTAGCAGAATAGTACAGAATCACGATACACAGTCTCACTTGTAGCCATGTCTTTTAACTATTATAATATTTCGAAGGGCAAAAACAGGAACTTTTAATTGGCTTTACATCATCAACTGTCACTTTAGCGCGAGGCCCTGTGCAGTCGCAGACTTGGTACTTTCCATAGGGTACTTTCAGTAGCATATAGCAGTGGTTCCCAATTCCAGTCCTCGTGACCCACTGCTCTGCACATTTTGAATGTCTCTCTTATCTAACACACTCAGTTCAGTTCATGGAGTCTCACCTAATGAGCTGATGATCTGGTTCAGGTGTGTTAAATAAGGGAGACATACAAAATGTGCAGAGCAGTGGGTCACGAGGACTGGAATTGGGAACCACTGGCATATAGCATTACCTCCCAAGCCTGAGCTAACTCGGTCACGTCGAGCGAGGCGGGTGTGGTTTCAGATAGCCAGGCTCCTCAGCCTCTTTGCCCATTTTCTGTTATCCGGGAGTGACGCGAGGCCAAGATGGCGACGGCCGGCTCCGCCCACTTAAGGCTTCAAAAATGCTCTTCAGAAACCTACGGGTGACGTCACGGACACTACGTCCATATTTTTTTACAGTCTATGCCTCAAACACATGAATTTACTCAATGGACATTCTGCTGAGGAAAACAGACACACACAGTACTGTATATAAAATATAAAAACTAATCTGAGGTTAATTAATACCTTAATTAGTAGATAATTATTATTAGTTCTTCAGGAGGTATGACAGAATTCATTAGTTATTGATTAACTAACTGTTACTTAACACAATCATAAAATTATATTACATACTGATTAGTTAACACATCTTCCTTAGTAGTTAACAGTAGTGAATTACCTACTAGTTCTTCAATAATTCCTTATTAGTTATGCAGTAAGTAAGATACAGTATTCTAAAGTGTTACCGTTTATTGCATAGTTGGAAATCAGGGTTGAACCAGATGGGGTTGTGTCCACATGATGTTAGTGGTGAATTATTAATTTTGTTTACTTTCCACCAAGCTGTCAGAGTTGATGCCATTTTAATATTCTTAAAATAGTGCATTTTCTTAATTGAGTTTGGTTGGAAGGCGAGGTCTGAAACTAAAGTATTTTTTCACTGATTTTGTTACAATTCCATCCATAAATTATTATGATTATTTTTATGAATTCATTTATATAAATGTTGTAGCAGGTTTGCTAAAAAGTAATATAAAAAAATTGGAGCTTCTAGGCGGCCTTGTGACGTTGTCTTTTGTAATTTTTCCAGAGATATTTTAGGTGTTTTGTTCTTCCAATAGAAGTGAGAGGTTAATGAATCAAGTGATTTGAACCATTTATCGGTGGGAGTTGTTGGAAGCATTGAGAACAGATAGTTGACTTGTGGTAAAGTTTTAATTTTAACTGTAGCAATGAGACCGACAAGTGATAGTGGTAGGTTAGTCCAGCGTTTTAAATCATCTCCAATCCTTTTTAAAAGTAGGGTATAGTTGAGACTAAACAACTGACAGTCTGGGGGAAATGTTGATACCCAAGTATATAATGTTGCCGGTGTGGAGTGGAAGAGAAGAATTATGAGCTGTGGAGAAAGGGGTAGTATTGTTGATTTATTCCAGTTTATTGTATAATCAAAAAAAAAAAAAAAAAAAAAATGTTTTAAAGGTTTCTTCTTGTGACTTGTAGGGGTTTTGTAAACATAACAATAAATCATCTGCATAAAGACAAATCTTATGGATCTCAGGGACAGACTCAGATGTGGCAGCGACCTTCGTGGTTGAGGGCTCAGGCGGTGAGGCGGCGGCCATCTTGGCCAGAGACGAGGGTTCACAGGCTGGAGCCGATGTGTGTGCTGTCCAAACATGAGTGCTGTATCATCCGGAACTGTCTCAGGTGCAGCGGCCACCTTGTCCGAAGACACAGGCACGGCTGACCTGCCGTGAACAGTCTCTGGCTGGGCAGGCATGACGGGAATAGTCTCTGGCTGGGCAGGCATGTCCCCTCAACGGGACGAGACTCTGGACATGGTGGAAGGGTGTTGGTAGGTTCTGTGAGGCCGATGGTGAATGCAGAGTTGTTGTTTACCAGCACCCACTCCAGATGCGGCGAAATCTTCACGAGGACCCAATATCCATGGAGAAAAACAAACAAAAGAAAACACAGCAAAAAATCAGTTCGGTCCGAGTGTCGCTTCCGGATAAAAAAAGGCGGTTCGAAACTCGCGTCACCTTGTGGGTGTTGTCAGGAGTAGTAGAAGCAGTTGTAGTAGTGTCAGAGAGTCAGAGAATTAGAGAACTATCATTGTCATTGTCGTTATTGAGTCATATGTGATAGGGCTGTATATTATTACATTATCAGGTTAGAATAATTATAAAATATTGTTATTATTAATTATAGTAGCTATATTATAGTCTTGTTATATTAATTAGATAAGATTATTTGGATTGCTTTGGATTTTTGGATCTGGACTGGACTGCTTTTTGATTTGGATTGCCCTTTTGGATTTGTTTGCTTTTTGTGACCTCTTCCTTTTTCCTGGTAATGGAGCCAGCGAGAAAGAGGAGATCCTCCCCTGTCTGGACTCAACAGAAGCATCAGTATCCTCATTTATACGAGCTGGCACTGGCATTTTTATGTTCCCCTGCATCCTCTGTTCCTTGTGAAAGGATATTTTCCAAGGCTGGAGAGATTTTGTCCGAGAAGAGGAATCGTCTAAACCCCAACACACTTGAAATAATTCTGTTTCTCAATAAAAATCTATTGTAATCCTTCCTTCCAGACTATTCTGTTGCAGTTTACTTTATTACACTCCCTCCACCATAAGCACTGCACTCAACACAGTGTCACTTTTGTTGTTCATACTGACACTATCCAAACAATTTATGAATAATTAATTAACTAACTCTTTGTGTGACAGTTGTCTCTGCACAAGTAAATTCAGACAGAGAAAGATACATATTTTATATTGTACTCATGTAATGGACAAATGTCTGCTCAGGTCTTTTTATTATAGCAAATGAAAGGTTACAGACATTAACAGTGAGTAGAAAATAAATAAATAAATGAAACAGACTGGTTCAGAATGAATTAATTTGTCTGCTATTACTTTGCACAGTAGCTAGGTGTCACTAGTGAGCAATGATGAATGAAGCTTCGAGTAATGAACCTTTGGCTGAAGCAATGGGCTGTGAGCTCTCGGTGGTTCAGGAAGCCTCATTTTGCCATCACTAACAAAGGAGATTCAATAGGAGACTTTAATTCAGAAATAAGACCAGGAAACATAACCACATGTCAACAATAACTTAAAGTAAAATGATACAAGACAAGGAACAGGGAGAAACAGAGGGCTTAAATACACAGAGAACAGATCAGGGAAACGAGACACAGCTGAGGCAAATTAACTCAATGACAGTAACCATGGAAACTAACAAGGTAACAGCTGAACAATGAATAGAGGAAGAGCATGCAGGTGAGGGCCAGGGAGGATGATGGGAAATGTAGTGACAGTGACAGCTAGATTTTAATACTTCTTTGGAACGCAAAGTTGCAGCACTATTACTGTGTATGCAAACAGTTCTTCATTTATCAAACTAATGCCATTCAGGTAATAATTGAAAATTTTAAGCTTGCATACAGCTAGTGTTATTAAGGACATTTTGCAAAGAAACAACTATAGGTAATGAAACTGTACTTTCAGAAACACAGTATCTGAATTCCTACATAAATCTAACCCTTTACTTGTCACTAGTGGAAAAGGGTCACTGGCAACACACCACAAATGATTAGCATATTTTAAAAACAACTTTACTGTAGTTGAACCTGTTGACATTTTTTTTGAAAGACCACACAAAAAGTAATTTGTCTATGTTCCTATTCTAAAACTTTTTAAGACTTTATTGAGTCGATCTGAAGTTTTTAAAAACAATTTTAAATTCTTCAGCGAAAACAACTGGATTATATACTTCATTCAGAGATGGACACTATTATAAATGAAACAACTTTTTCAAAATGAAGATTTACATTTGAGCCTAGGCTTGTACATTGATGATTTTGAAACTGCCAACCCACTGGGGACTTTGCGTTAAAAAAAATAAGCTAACAGCTATTTACTGGTTTATACTCAATTGGCCATCACATTTTCGGTCAAGCCTTGATTCCATTCAGTTGGTCCTTTTGGTGAAGAAGTGACTATGTCAAAGATTTTGGTTATGAGAGATTCTTTGGTCCTCTACTCAATGATTTAAAGATTCTTGAGAGAAGGCATTTTTGTAGAGCAGCTGGGTGAAAAAATCAAAGGAACCATTTTTGTTGTTTCAGCTGATAATCTTGGTGCCCATGGTCTGGCAAGGTTTTATGAAAACTTTCTGGTGGATAAATTCTGTCGGTTTTGTCTAGCCTCCAAGAGTGAGATTCAAACAACTGAACAAGAAGGAAAGTCTCAGTTAAGGACACCAGAATTGCATGATTCCAATTTGGAGCAGCTAAAATCTAATGAAAACTTGACAGATGGTAATGGTGTTTTTTCATCCAGTAACTGGATTCCCTCTGGATTTACTGCATGATTTTTTCGAAGGGATTGTCCCTTTTGAAATGGATCTCTGTTTGCGGAAGCTGATTTCTGAAAAGACTCTCACATTGGACCAGCTTAACAACATACTGATAAGGTAAATAAGCCACAAAAAATTCCAAAAACATTTGCATCTGACAAAAATACCGTTGGTTCATGTTCAGGATTACCAGAGTTCAGCATCATCCAGAATATTTTGATCACTGATGGTGAGGTTTCATTGGTCCTGAAAAGTCTGGCTTCATGGTACATTGAACATCTTCGTGCTTATGAAGTTGTTGGAAGTGCCTTTGGAGAACTACAAGTAAAGCTTCTCAAAGAACTGAATGATTTCTACCCTCTTACAGTGTACAAAGTTGGAGGAAAGCATCTGGTGTGTCTCAAGAAGTATATTCATTGCTAGTAAGTAATGTGCACACCTACACACACACTAATATTTTATATAACTATATGATGATCTGATTGATTTCATTCTGTCAGAACAATGTTGCTTTGTGTTATACTGGGCCCAGACAACATTCAGAGGCTTGACATTCCTGGAAAGCCATCATCACTGGAAGAGTGGAAGGATATCATCTGTCACGAACTTGAAATTACACGTGGCATCACACTTCAATTTGAAGACCCTGCATTTGACATTCAACTCTGTAATCTGAATGACAACTGTGTTTTGGGAGATTGAGTTAACATCAGTTCAAGATGACACTATTAGTATTGAGGAAATGATGGACTTATTGCACAGGTGGCAACCTATCACGATACCACACTTGAATTCACTGAGCTCCTGAGAGCAACCCATTCTTTCACAAATGTTTGTAGAAGCAATATAGTTTTTATATATATATAATATGGACTGGATAATATGGACACATATAATATAATGTTTGTCAAGTGAGAACTTTAGCCTGTATGTTTAGTTTGTATAACAAATGTTAGAAATGCAGATTATGAAATAAAGGATAATGTGTGTTTTCATTTGTGTTTTTATGTGATTAATACACACCAGTAAATCATCTTGTTAACCTCAGTATAAAATTTAGTACAGCAATTCCTAGTTATGCCCAAATAATAAATCCTGATTAAAATATTTTAGTTAAAACTATTTGAGAAAACATACTTTTTTAAGTTGCAGTAAAGTTTGGGCCAACTAAAAAATAACAATTGAATCAGCACTTTGAAGAGAGAAATGAAGTGAACGTAAAAAATCTGTGGAACTAGTTACTAAATAATAATTAGTTTAAAAAAAAAATGTACAGTGTAGTCATAATGATTTACAATCTAATAAATAATAAAACCACCAACCTGTGCATGTTTCCTCTCCTGAAGTTTAAGGAAAATGTGGAATGATATTGCACAGACTGCATTACTGATGCCTGAGGAGTCCTTGTGATGAAATTAGCAAATGCCCAAGAAAGACATAAATAATAGTTATGGAAATACAGTGTATCAAACATATCAAGGTAAATATTCATATGCACTCCAGAAAGACTACACAACTTACCCTGTCATGCAGTCGCAATGTCCTGTCATTACAGTCCCGTTCCCGAGTGTTAAACCACTCCCACAAAGCCACTGGAGAAAAAATTGTGAGCCTCCAGGGACCTGTAACTCTTCATGTTGCTCTGTGAGTAGATTCCTGTGTGATGTAGCACTTCACTAATATAGGCTAATAGCACTGAGTAACGTCGCTGCTAGGCAGCCTGGATTCCATGGACCAGATTTTCGCCTCAGCGAGGGGACCAATCACAGAACGGGGAGGGAGCAGCAAGACGATGACAACGTCTATGCGACACACCGAGTCTTTTTCCAGCCTGGTAATTCGGGAGGAGCAACGTTGGCAGGATCTTCTTGATTGCCCTGACTCCTGTGCGACTGTCACCCCTAATAACGCTAACCTCTCAGATAAACTCAGTGTTTTTTTTGATAATAACATGTCTGAAGAGTGTCCATATATACCTTCTACCGTCATGTTTGTCTTGCACAAACGGCAATAGTCGCTGAACGCCATCGTGTACACATAAATCTCGGACCCATCGTCTTCTTCCTCGTCGAATTTCTGTCGCTCTACATACGTCATCTGGTATAATTGAAACGATTGGCTTTGAGCTACGTACAGGCGCATTTGATAGACATTCGTAGCGCCCAATAAACGTCTCTGGGCATTCGTAAACCACTCCTCAAATACGAGAAAATGAACATGTGGTTCCCAGACCACGTCTCAATGAGAGGAGGTCTGACGTTAGCCAGGCTAGCTGCTTGTCGAAACTGTGCATGAAATGTATTCATTTAACCTGCTAAGACATACTAGTCTTTTATACCATAGCTTTAAAGGCACACTATGTAATTTTTAGCTGCTAGAGGTCGCTTATTCAAAACAAAGGCGTAGCTTGATGATGCCGTGATTTCGGCTGAAGAGCAGTGGAGCTTTTATGATGCCACAGACGACCTCTTTGGCTTCTTCCGGTCATAAGTGGGGTAACAGTTTAGATACATTTGAGTGTGTTGAAAGTTGTTATAATGCTACTCTGCGTTTGCTCGGCGGCTACTTTGTGAGAGACTTGTTGCAGACTGCAGTGAGCTAGATCGATATTAGGCATAGTAAAACATAGTACTCGCGGTAAATCAAGAAAACCAGATTTAAACAAAAAGACTAACTTTGTTGAGCTGTATAACAATGATTAGGCCTCTGTCTAATGATTAGATGAATGTATCCAAACAGTTGCTCACCATGTTTAATAAAACACATAATACATTAAAACGTCTTTGATGTTTCCATGGTTTCTACAAAATAAAACTGGAAATTGAAGGTTATGCGGGTATGATGTCACTGATAGGCGACGCATGGACACGGTCCGTGTCCTGATTAAAATTGCTTATCTCTCTGGATTTAAACATTCTTAGAAACATTTGGGATAATGTAACTACACAAATCAAGAAAATATATAACATCGTTCTAGTTGTTTTTGGATATTTTGATCCAAAAATCTTACATATTGTGCCTTTAATGAACATGGGATAACAATATAGACTGTTGGATGACCCTGTGATACTGATAATACAGTCAGATGGAATAATCTACGATTAGCTGTCTCTTCCCTGGAGACTCAATCAGGTAACAAAAAAGTGGGGAAACGAGACATCTGGCCTTTCCGTCGGGTCGTTTGTCCAGTTACAGAGAATGTACGGAAAATCCGACACAATACGGATCAGTGTTCGTGTTTCTATGTATCTTGCTCTGTTGAGCGGCATAATTGATTCTACGTAGGCCATACTGGGTTAACACCATGCCTTTCCAGTTAAGGATTGTTTTCCCCTACGCTATGAGTACACAACGAACAAGTCAATTTCATTCGGACCGAATGCAATGATTGGACGAGCATTTTTTTTTTAATAACTATGTTTTCAGTGGTGTATTAAGACCTTATATAATGAACCGTTAGGTTTTTATTAGCTTAGAAAGAGCGATTTCTATCTACATACACCGTGGGTCTCCTTAAATTGAAATAGCCATTTTGCACCGCCATATTTCTACAGGA
Organism: Leuciscus idus; assembly: GCA_021554675.1. Classification (NCBI taxonomy): domain Eukaryota; kingdom Metazoa; phylum Chordata; class Actinopteri; order Cypriniformes; family Leuciscidae; genus Leuciscus; species Leuciscus idus. The sequence goes on from CM038627.1 coordinate 41,154,277, forward strand.
GCCCTAAATGAACAAACTGCTCTACAGAGCGCATTTCGTCACTGTGTTGTTCTTCATGCAATGAAGCAAGCTAAAGTCAGCGAATAAAACACTGACGCAATGATATAACATTTTTTGTTTTACTGAATAATTAAGTAAATATAATTTCTAATTTTTTCTTTGTAAAGAAACCTCATTGCTTAACTGGCTACTCTCTGCTGTCTCAGACGACAACGTCTTTTCCTGTCAGACACCGCAACTTCTGCTATTTGCGATTCGCAACCTCACCACTAGATGGCGCTAAGATTTACACACTGCACCTTTAATATTTAGGCCACTTCGATTGTTGATTGCTATCAGGATGTGAAGAGAGTTCCAACCTACATAGGCTTACAAAAAGTGTTTTTTATTTTATATTGCCTACCTTACCTTTAAACTACACCCATTAGCACTTTGCATATGAATTCTATTTTGTTGTCAAAGCACGGACATGTACTTGTACATTTTATTTTCTGCCCATAAGTGTTGTAACTCTAGAGATCTCAGACTTTAGTTTTAACTTGAGATTTTTCACAGGCTTCTATAGTATGCTTTTATTGATGGTGTAGTGAAAACTCTTGCTGTATGTATTAGTGACACGCCCCCACAGCGGCAGCACACTATAGTGGTGTGTGTGTGCGTGTTCAGCGGGTTCCTTCTACGCCAGTGGACACGTGCCATATGGGGCCAGTCGGTTCTGGCTCGGATCGTCGGTCTCGTGCAGTGTCCGCCGTCACGAGCCCAGAGCCCGCTGTCACGTGATCCCCGCCGCAGCTGAAGGAGAGCGGACAGCGATTCAAGGAGAACGTCTCATTCACACGTCTTTATTTGACAGCATGCACTTCATAGAGAGTCGAAAGAATATTTCCAAAGCTATGCATTAACCCGCTCGTGTGACGTGTGTGCTGCAGATGATGTGTCGCGTATGAATATGATGCGCTTTATTCTAGACTGCCTGCGGCCGGCACGAGCGCGCGCTGCAGCCGCTGCCAGGTACACGAATGCATGATCCTTATCTTTATACATATCAGCAGCTGCACGCAGTCTATGTCTTTAAATGCGATTTTACCGACATCCTTCAAAAAACATCACCTTGCACGTCGAGGTTAATTATGCACTGAAATAATAATGCCATAAGGTTTGCATGTACTGTACGTATATGATTCATCATCCTGACATCATCTGACACGTATGGATTGCATAATCTTGAACGTATGTCTGCAGGGATCTTGTGTTTATATGCGCTTAAATCAGAGCCATGGAAATCATACTGAAATCTTGCGGAAATATTGGCATTTCAGTTTGCTTCATTACGTGATATTGTTTCAGGGACACGGAGCTTCAGGCTCAGGGTAACGACTCTTCTGACGATAAGGAAATCAAGGTAACGTTACAGTGTTATTTTCTGCACGATACACAGGCTCTGTAGAAGTAGCAGCACTGATGAGCTCTAGCTGTAATTTACGGCCACTTTAGTGCTGTCTTCCTCTGCGTCTGAAGCGCGCATCTCTTCAGCGCATTACTCTGGAAGAGTCAGTCGTCGATATTTGTTTTGCATAGCGTTTGATGTGAGATTTACTTTATTGTCATGATTGTATATTTTTAACCGTGATATGGTTTTCTCAAAATACAAGTTCCATGCCAGTCTTTATTCGTGTGTTAGTGTTGGAGATCAGCAACATGTGTGATATACCACAGAGATCATAAATTAATGTCGTGACGGGCTAGACACCCCTTAAGAAAAACGCGCCATATATGATATATGATCTGGCACATTGATACCGGCTGAGGTAAAAAGACCCTGGTTGTGATTCAAATACTTTACCTAAAATAATGTATTTTGAGCAATTGGGTTTATGTTTGTTCAAAATATATCAGCAACAGTTGTTTTATTTTGATGAATAAAATAATAAACATTCATTCAAAAAGTACACACGTAATAAAATAAGTGATTTGCCACCACTGTCATTAAAATAGGTTATACATTATTAAAATACAGTAAAACGTAATTAAACAAAATAAACTTTCTGGAAGCAATGATGACTTCAAATGAATATAACTTTGATAAAATCAAGGTATACCGAACCATTATTTGTTAGCACTGTTAGCACGCTTCTAACAAATGCAAACACTCTCTCAGAGAATGTGTGTTTGTCAGTTATTTGAGAATAACTCTGTTTAAAAACACTTCTGTGTCAAACTCAGACCGGTTTTCACAGCACTTTTGGGGAGAAAAAATATCCACTTGTGGTAACACTTTATTTTATAGTGTCCTTGTTACACATTACATGTAGTTACTGTAGTAATAACTACAAATGATGCATAATTACATGCAATTAACCCTAAACCAAACCACAATCCTTAACCTAATCCTATATGAAGTACATGTTGTTAATTATTAATACTTAATGCTTAATGTATAAATACACTGTACTACGGACACCTTAAAATAAAGTGTAACTTGTTTTGCGCTAGACTTTGGGTTCACCCAAGTTTTTTGAAAAGTTGTAGGAAGTTGGAAAAACTTTCTCTCATAATCTGCACAAAAGGTCATAGGACTTATGTGATAGAAGATGACATACAGTACGGCTGTTATCAGTGATAAAGAGTTTAGTGATTTAGATCAGGGTAACATATCCTCATGAATATATCCTCAGGGTCTGAAGGATGAGGTGCATATGGAACAGGAGACTCTTCAGACGGTCAAGGCTTTGTGCCGTGACACACAGGAGAGCATGGAGAAGCTGGAAGAGAGGAAGACACAGCTGAAGGAAGAGCTGAAGGTGATCTATGACCTCCAGAAACGGGAGCGGGAAGTGGTAAGCAAATGTTTAAATGATTTCTGGAGAAATGTTCCTGTTTAAAGGGATATTTCAGGTTAAATACAACTCAAGCTCTAAATGGATCAGTATCCTACCGTCAGTTACCACAGAAATTCATTTTTACTCACCCCTCAAATCATTTTCATTGTCAATCTACAGCACATGTGTCAAACTGCGCTCCTGGAAAGCCACTGTCCTGCAGAGTTTAGCTCCAGCCAACTCCAACAAGTTAACAACACCTAAAGACCTGGATCAGCTGTTTAATTAGGGTTGGAGCTGAACTCTGCAGAACAGTGTTTGACGTCCCCGGATTACAGGCCAGTGCCGTGAAGCCAAGGCTGCGTTTATACTGGTACTAAAGAAAATCACATTTTTTACTCACTGAACCACTTCCAACTGTTGTTTTAAATCAGACACACATCCGATATCTGGACATCTGACCTGTGTCTAAACGTGTATATCTGATTCCCCTCGGAATGCCAAGCCACCGCAAGGCGACAGCGACACGGTTCCCACAGAGATCGCTTTTTAATGTCATATCATGAAGCAGAGGTGTCAGGCTCTGGAAATGAAGCCAAAAGATCCACTCGCGAGTGAAACAGAAATGTTTATTGATAATACAGGAAATAGATAGAGATGCTGGTCAGGCGTTGTGGGCAGAGAATGATGCTGGGCTCGGTAACGCAGGGACGCATGGGCAGATAGTCCAGGCAATCACAGATGATCCTCAGGAACACAGGAGACGAAAAGGCAAGAACCAGGAACGAAGTCTCAGGAACTGCAAGCACGGAAAATACTCCAGGAGAACACAAAACGATCTGACAAAGACAGGACGAAATCACAGACAATAAACAGGACGCCAATCATGAAACTCAGCTGCCGCTGATCCACTCATCAGCAGCGATAATGAGCCACACCCACCACACACACACACACACACACACACACACACACACACACACACACACACACACAACATAGCGAGGGTGAGTCAGTGAACCCATGAACCGTGACAAGATGTGCCTGTATGTGCTCACACTAAAACTCTTTTTTCCCCCTCTTTCCCCGCCAGCGTTTTTCACCAAATTTCCATGGCCCCCAGAATATTTTGTTGTATGACTATCTGAACATGCAATATATAAAAAGAAAGAACAGAGCCTCTGGTTTAAAAAATATATATTTAATTGTTATGTTGTGTTATGTTATTATATAAATAAACAAGCAGCTTCACTATTACACGCTGACGCACGCAGGTAATTCAAACTCACAATCTCTCTCTCTCTCTGTCTCTCTCTCTCTCTCTCTCTCTCTTGTTAATTCCTTCTTATTCATTCCAAAAAAAATGAAATCTTACTGTGCTTCTAAACCAACAAATAAACATTACCACTATTTTCCGGTCTATATCGGTTCAGTCAGATTTTGCACTGCAAACATCCATGACAGATTTGAACTGATCCATGCTGGCAAATAATCATGGCCACCCGATTGGTTGAATTATAAAATAATTTTAGTAAAGCCATTCCAAACCCGAGGGTGATGAACCATGTCGCATAATAAAGCGATCAACAACAGAATCATTTTGGGCGTGGATTAATGTAAACACAGATATCGGATACCAGTCGTGTCTAATGTGAGTGTAAACTGGCAGGACAAAACATTGGATATGATCCAGTTATAAGATCAGATCTGTTCATTAAGACTTGCCGTGTACACGCAGCCCAGGACGGGTGTGATGTCAGCTCTTCTTGCTTGATTAAAGACAGAAACATTACTGCGTTCTGAACCATTGGCGGAGTCATGCTGGCGGGAAGGCCGGCCAAAAGAGCACTGCAGTAGTCCAATCTTCAAATTGTAAGAGCTTGGATGAATAAGATGCGAGTGTACTTAAAAAGGAAGGCAGACTTAGACGTTTTTGTTAATGTTTCGCTTAATGCAGATAATCCAGTTTTCTGATGCTATTTGAATAGAGATCGAGCGATTACACAATTAATACACTTTTCTACTGGTGGGTCTCTAATAGCATACAAATGTCATTACAGCACAGTGTGCTCACAGGTACAGTTAGTTATTTAATGCATCGTTTGTTTTTACATGTACATTTATGCATTCAGCAAGTGCTTTTATCCAAAGCGACTTACAAAAGAGGAACAAAAGCAATCGTCAGAGAGCCAAAAATATTTGTAATATGCAATGCAAGGTTTATTAGACCACTAGATTAGGAAGCAAGCTAGAGAAGAGGAGAAATGCTGTGTCTTCAGCTGCTTCTTGAAAACATTGTAACAAATGAAGTCCCTGTTTCGGAACAAAACAAACTATCTATAGGTGTGAAAACGCCCTAAAACTCACTTTTTTTTTTTTTTTACTTTTTAAAAAACTTTATAGTTAACTCTTTCCCTTCCAGCTTTTCTTTTACTTTTTTTTTTTTAAGTTGCCATATGTGATGGTTTCAGGAGTTCATGTGGAAGTTGGCAGCTCATTCCGCCAGAGAGGAACAGAGAGAGTGAAGGTTTTGGAGAGTGACTGTGCCTCATTGTGAATAGGGTTGTGTATCGTTTGAATGTTAGCGTTTACAATTCCTGTGCCGATTCTGCTTATTGATTCCAATTCTCATTGATTCCCAGTTTCGAAATAAGCAAATCAGCAATAGCAAAAAATAAATACATCTTAACAAAGTTAAAAAATGTTAATCAAATATAAAAAGCAGGTTTATGAGGCTGCTGTCACTTTAAGAGCTAACGCACGGATCCAATATACTGTTACACATGCGTTTTCTTTCTCAACTGTTCACATTCATGTTTGCGAGGATATTTTGACATAATTTGTGTGAATTGAGTTCTCTTTCATAACCACATTAAAATGCACACACAGGAATCGATAAGCAAAATAATTTATTTTATTTCATAACAAGTATCCCATTCCTGAACTTAAGTATCCAATTCAAAAATCGGAATCAATATTCGTTTTCCAACCCTAATTGTGAATGAACAACAAGGCGTTGCTCATTCACTGACCATATCTGGTGGGAGGGAAAGCCAGCGGCAAAGCCTTAAATTTGATTCTGGCCACAACTGGGAGCCAGTGGGGTGAAGTCAGGATGGGTGTGACATGGGTTCTCTTTGGCTGATTGAAGACCAGACATACTGCCACGTTCTGGGTCATCTGCAGAGGTTTAGTCGTGCTGGCTGGAAGGCCCGCCGGTAGAACATTGCAGTAGTCCAGTCGTGAAATGACAAGAGCTTGGACGAGGAGCTTTACCGCATGTCCTGACAGGAAGGGTCTGATTTGTGGACCTGCGTGACCAGTAGGGTTGGGTATTGGTTGGGTTTTATCCGATACCAGTACCTACTCGGTATTTTTCTTAAACCGGTACTTAAGAAAACGAAACCGCACACACTTTATCAAAAAAATAATACCTATGTGTGTTTTCTGAAAAAGATTTTCTGATTTCTGATTAAATAAAAAATTGTGCCGTTTAAAAGGCTACTGATGTAGCCTAAAACACTTAAGTTAAGATCAAAATTTTGTCTTCTCATATTATTTATATATATTATATATTATATTACATATTATATATTATAGACTTTTACAAAACAGAGAAATATCTGACACTGAGCAGAAATATTTAACACACATAGTATAGCCTCATATAAATATACTTGATATACTTCATACTTGATATGCAAGATTTGCAGTTGGCATTAAAATACTAGACTTACCCGAAGAGGAACACTGCAGCTGAACTTGAACTTTAGTCGAGAGTGTCAGAGGTTTTGGGTTCTAATCTGCATTCGTAGTTTTTTGTTTGTTTGTTTGTAGTTGTTTTTTTTAAACCGATTATGCTCATCAGTGGTTGTATATCAAGCAGGGACACTTTGTGTGCATTAGGCTATATTTTTTTATTTCACCAGAACTAATAGATATGAGGCGCCGTCTAGGGCTTAAATCGAACTTCATTCACGCACACATAAAACGCTTGCATACACATATACTAAGTAGTCACACATACATGTATACTGCTAAATGCTCCAACTATATGAAATGCACAACGTCACATCTAAAGTCGCTCACGCACACACACACACACACACACACACACACACAAACTCTACACACACGAGACGCGCGGAATTCTCCGCGCACATACTCATCTGAGACGCGAGCACACACACACACACACACACACACACACACAAACTCGCGCACATACTCATCTGAGACGCGAGCACACGCACACACAAACTCTCCGCGCACATACTCATATAGACGACGCCTCATAAATAGATCGATCTCTGCAACGTATTGAAGCGCGCATCCGAGTGAAGAAAGTGCGGTGTGCGCGAGCCACAAGAGAAAACACTGTATCCGCGCCACTGATCGCAGCGGCAACGAGCACTTCGATCATTTAAAAAAAAACAGTTCAGCGCTAGATCGTCTCTTATTTAACAAACGAACTAAATGAATGCTCTGCTGGTTAACTAGAGATGTTTTGTTATTGGATCATTCGTGCCGCGAGATGTTTTATAGGGGGCGGTGAAAAAAGTCAGGCACCGAAAGTTTCGTTCTTATTCGGTCTCGATACTACCGTTTACATCAGAACCGGTTCTCTATTGGAACCGAGTTTCGGTACCCAACCCTAGTGACCAGGCCGTTGTTATTGTTACAGTGTTGTTATTGACCATTGGGAGGCAATATAGGCATGGGGATAGCTAGCAAGTTGGTTGGAGTTAGTAACTGGGAAGATTTGAAAGATAACAATTACCTTTGGGTGGCAGTAGAGAGAAGGTGATTTTGGACAACTGGTTGTGTTCATGTTTTGTATGCACATGCTGGACCTTGTTTGAAGAAGTGATGACAATAGGACAGTGGTGGTGTGTCTTTGAAGATTTTTGGAGAATTAAGGAAGGTACTGAGCAATATTAAGGAACTTGAATTTACTGAAGTTAATTCATATACTCGTACGCCACTCCCAAGTCACCTCTGGCTTTATTGAAAAGGCGTTACACATGGTGTTAAAACAATGGTAACTTACTAGAAATACTGCAGTATCCATTTAGTAACCATGGTTTTAGTAACCATAACTGTAGTATAATTGTGATTGCTATGGTTTTACTACAAATGCTATGTTAAAACAAGTATTGTTAATTTGTGTAGGTTAGAGTAGGGCTTTGGTGTGGAGTTTCTGTTGTATTCGCAAATACAGTTTTACACATGCACACAGAAAAAACACAATATACATATTGCAGTGATGGCCCTTTACTGTAAGTAAGTATTAGAATTGGGATACAAATACAGTTTACCACAATTTACACCAGGTTTGGGGTACAAATAAAACATGGCCTTAAGTCGCTGCCATCTGTTTGTGTGTCTGACCTTGTGTGTGTGCAGCTGCAGTGCCTGCAGGAGGAGCAGCAGGACTTGGAGCAGACCGTACAGCAGTACGACAGCGAGCTGTGTGCTGCGGCTGAAGACCTGCTCCAGATCCAGCGGGAAGTGGCGTATGCCAGAGCACACGCAGAAAGCCTGCATGAACAGATCTCTCCGCTGCAGGACGTGTTCGAGGAGATCGTACAGGTCACAATTCAGTCTTTTGCATATTTTTGGTATCAGTTCAAATAGACACTTCACATAATTAATTAACTAAGTGAAATTATGCTTTGGTATACAGTTTTATAAATTTAGATTCTAGCTTTGCTACATCTCTTTTCTACATCTAAGGTGTGGTGTGGACCCAAAATAAACAGGAACACAGCAAATATATGTAAATATTGTATATATATATATATATATATATATATATATATATATATACACTGAAAGCACAGTCTTTAGGAGTGGGATGAGAAAACATCCATAAAAACTTGCTACATACAGAAACTAAAATTAATAGAAGAAATGAGGGCTAAAATACAATATTTCTCTAACTCCTCTACTTACCAAGACAAAAGAGAAAGTAAAAACAGTATTTAAATCTTTTAATTAACTATTTGATAAAGTAATAGCAAATTAACTCATATAATATTGAGAAGAGCCCCGTCGGACACAGTAATACCTTTTTCCCTGCTATTTCAATCACAGGCTGAACCCACATTAGTAATGAAGTCTAGTAAAGAGAGAGGATTGAACCCCACTGAATCAACAATTAACGGATTTAACCTGAATAATGACTTTACTGTTTTCTTTTTAGAGCTGCTTTACAGCAGAATTGAACTCTGTTTGCACCATTGAATCACTGTTTTCCTGTTTATCAATGTAAAGCTGCTTTGAAACCATCTGTATTGTATAAAGCACTATAGAAATATAGGTGACTTGACTTGAGAGAAAACAATAGGTCAAAACAGCAACATACTTTATTTATATAAATATATATCCATACTGCACATATATATATATTTTAAATCTCTATGGAAAATAGTGTTTTCAAAATACCAACATTTCATTCGATTCACGATTCTTGGTTGCGAAAACTAGTATGCTATTTTATTTGAGGTTCACTTATAAGGTTTGTGTAGTTTTTTTGTCAAAAAAATAAATAATAATAACAATACATGACTGTTTTACATCCTGTCTGTGATCTGATTTGAGCCCTATTGTCTTTGTGACTTCAATGCCTAGGCCACTATTATAATTGGCCTACATCAACTCAAGTGAAATTGCAAAAAAAAACAAAAAAAAAACACGATTACACGTACACGTATACGTGTCATTACATCACCCCCAATTTTGGCAAGTGCTGCATACATGAAATGCCCAAAATAAAAAGGTTACTGCTCATAAGTAATTCTGAATAGAAACATAACACACATACATTTAGAAAGCCAACCCTTGAGAGTTTATAGTTCAAGACTCAAAATTAACCAGACTGTTATTAATATTGAGATATATAAGCTCAAACATATTTTGAACTAAAATAATCCAGGATCACCAGTGATCCCTGACAGGTAAGGGGTTAAAAGCAGTTACATAATGCAAAAAATTGCAAAAAAAAAACAAAAATAAAACACGATTACACGTGTATAACTGTTTTCAAAACGCCAGATGGCAACGGGTTGGTCCTGAACTCTTTTGCTCTTGTCAAATCAAATACTAGATTCCTTCAAAGTCCATTAATGAAATCTTGAATGTCACAAAGTTAGTGTGTTTTCTACAGTAAACTGAGCTGAATTGGCACAAAGTCTCTAAAACGCTTTAGACATAATATCAAAGTTTCAGCAGTCTGTACCAATACCTGTAAAATTTCACAAACCAATTTCAGTACCACAGCAAAAATGAATTTGCAGTGGAACACCCTCCATTTAACAGCTATTTTATGTACAACAATTTTTATGAATTAATCATTAATATAGATATTAATGCAAAGGGTATAACAGTGACTCACTGTCTCTTTGTCGCCTTCATGTAACATTCTTAGTTAAATTACTCAGGCCCTGTTTACAGGTATTAAGATGTGTTTTGGTCAATTAGGGATGTGCCTGTCACAATACGCTAAGAGTGTGTGAAGTGAATGAGTGTAAACTCTAGATTAGGACGATTCTAAGGGCCCTCAGAGTCCATCTCAGGCGGTTGAAAATTTAAAAGCTGGTTGCTTATTTGTGCTCTTTTGAAGATTTCCGCTTGAGAACCACTGTATTAGACCTCATTGACAAGCAAAAGCTATTGTTTGTCAACCATAAACAGAATTTCTGTAAGAGACTGTTTATTTTTTATTATTTTTATGCATATATTGATCTGTTCATTCCTTAAAGCTCATGAATAAAGGAGGCTTTCTCCAGATTTGTAGTAGCCCTAGCTCTGTGGCCAGCAGAATCTCAAACTCCAACTTTAAAGTATAATGCTGCTATAGAGGATGTATGTGAAAATGTCAGTAAAAACCAAATTTTTAACTGTATACCTGAACCTAAATGTGGTATAGCTAAACCTTCCAGCAATCCTGAGTTGTGCCATGACACAAAGATAATCAAACTAAGTTTAACCAAGCAAAATAAAATAATTTTTTTTAGTTTTGCTATACCAATATATAGAGGCAATCACTCGAACAAAAATTAGAACAATTTAAAATGGTCAAGCCACATTTATTGGACCACTTGAGATGGATTGTCCCATCATTGACATTGCTCATGATTCTCGATGTGCAATCTCTTACTTGTTTACAATGTGTACATTTAATGTGATGTTTTCTTTTTTAATTTACTTCTTTTTTTCTTTTTTTTGAATAGGTTAAAAAGAAGCTGGGTGAGCTGGTTGCTGGCCTCATAACAGGTGAAAGTGCAATGACTGAGATGACAGAAGATGCTGATTGTGTGGGTTTGGACCAGGAGTTGGTTTTAAAAGTGGATGTTGTAGAAAGCGAGTGTGATCATGTCTACAGTGAGAAGATCTTGTCCAAACAGGAAAGAGAGGAAGTAGATTATGTTGAGCAGGAGAGCACCCCAGAGGAGCTTGATAAAATGCAGTATTCAACGGAGAACTTGGTATGTCCATTGGCATTCAGTGTGCTCCAAGTTGTTTATAAGTTTGTTGAACTCATGATCTGTTATTGATTACAGAAGAGCAGTGGCTCGTCGTCTTTTACTGAGATCACATTGACGGAGGTCAAAGAGGAGGATGTTATGTTCAGATCAACCACTCCACAGGTAGGACACACATACACAGAGCTTGTACCTGCTGTTTTGCATTGTTGTGGGATGTGTTCAGTCAATTTTTAGTTTGTCAGATCTGTTTATTATTTAGTTTACAGATTTAGTTTATTCAGATCTGTTGATTGCCTTAAAAGTGCATTGCTTGTTTAATTGTTTTCAAACTGCAGTTCGCATTCACACTAGTGGTCGACCGATATATAGCCAAGGCCGATATATCGGCCGATATTTGGCATTTTTGAAATATCGGCATCGGCCGATACGTTTTTCTGATTGGCCGATGTGTTTGAAGCGGGACTTTTATTTTGACGGCGCTCCGGATTTTTATTTTGACGGGTGGCGCTGAGAACACACCAGCGCCATAAGAGAACGGCAACGGCAGCTCCTCAGATCACATTCTCCGTCTTCATTAACGATCTCTGTCAGTCATATCTAATACTTTGTTAGACAGAACTGGTAAACAAAGAAAGGAAATGGTATGCGAAGTAAGTAAAGTAAAGCATTTGCTTTTATATTATTTGTAACAGAAAAGGCAAACAATCTCAGGCTAAAATACTTTAGCATTTGCCGTCAATATTCAGCAAATGCGCATCTATATAATTTAAACAAATCTCTGAATATCTAATAAACATTTAATTTCACAAACCTTGCAGATTTAATCTAATCCAGCTGTGATATCTTGTGAAGTGTGCATTACTGTCTGCAAGTGACGGTCGGTCCGTGCGAAATGAGTGAATGCGAACAGAAGATCAGCTTCACTGGAGACGCGATCGAAAAACTTTAAAGGTCCTTGCACACTGAATCCGAAATTTTCGCATGCGTTTTTTTTCGTATCCGTCATTCTGTGGCTCTAAATAGTCAAAACACCATTCAAATGCTTGTTACGGATGCGAAAAACGCAGAAAATCGAACCCAAACCCGAATTTTTTTTTTGACAGACGAAACTTTCGGAGTCAGTGTGCAAGTGTGATTGACATAACGTGAGGTCGTATTTATTTTTTAACGTGCGAAAATTTTGGACGCGAATTTCGGAATCAGTGTGCAAGGGCCTTTTGATATATAACCATTTGCCAACTGTGTCATATTCATATCGTTTTCACTGTGCTGTATGTAAAATTAGCGTTACCTTGACTTTATTTTAAAAAATATGATTACCAGCACGAAATTACCAGATTACTGAGTGCCCTGTTACAGTGTTTACCTTCTTTTTATTCACATTCATATATTTCTAAACAATTACTTTGTGAAAAATACTGTAATAGGATTGCAGATTCAAGAAGTTGCCATCTAAAGTATAAAAGCATGTTTATTTTAAAGATTTGTTTTCTAATTTATTTCTAATTTATTAAATATTGATTAAAATAAATATATATAAAAATATCGGCTTTATATCGGCCTTCGGCCACCCTGCTCTCTAAGATATCGGCATCGGCCATCAAAAAACCAATATCGGTCAACCACTAATTCACACAATGTAAGTATTTCTGTTGCACATTTCTAGAGGAAACGTCACAAAGTCCTGTACATCCAAATGTAAAAAAAGAAAACAAATAAGAGTGACATTTTAAAAACAAACAATCAGATAAAAAAACTGAGTAATACAAAACTATTTAGTCAAAAGCAAGATTAAACAAGTGGGTTTTTAGCTGATTTTTAAAAGTGTCCAGAGATCTTAAGTCTATAGGGAGAGCATTCCACAATTTGGGAGCAACAACCTTAAAGGCACAGTCAACTTTAAGGCCCATTCACACCAAGAATGATAACTATAAAGATAACTATATTAGCGTCCACACCAGCTGACTTCTAAGCGCACGCTTGTCTGTCACTTTAAATGCTCTTTAAAGCGGGATGGATTCTGATTGGCTGTCAATCTTTTTATTGTTTATCAGGTGGATTGTTCTGAAAGTGATTCCAACGATATTGTTTCTCTGTGCCGTTATCGTTATAGCTGAGGATTGAACTCTGCTATTCTTTAATTTTGAGAAAAAAATTTAGTACTATACTATACCTTTATCGTTATCCTTGGTTATCGTCCTTGGCGTGAACGGGAATATTGTATTTGGTCTAGAACAAAGGACGGCTAAAAAGATCTGTTCAGAGGATCTCAGATTCCTGCTGGAGTTATAAGGTTGCAAACAACTCTTTTATATAATCAGGAGCTTGACCATGCAATGCTCTACACACTATCTCAAGAATTTGAAATTGAATTCTAAATGTAACTGGGAGCCAATGTAAAGAAATTAAAATTGGTGTTACATGTGATCTCTTTAATGACTTAGTTAAAATCTAGGTGGCAGTTTTTTTAACCACTTGTAATCGTTTCACAGATGAATTACTAAGACAAGAAGTAATGTTTAACAGAATAAGATAAAGGGCCAAGACTGTCCATCACCTTTGGGAGAACAAATTATCTACCATCCAGCCCTTTATAGAGTTTATGCAATTTAGAATTTACAATTTACGCGCAGCTTTGCTATCTTTTTCCAAAAATTCTAAATGTCGGACGTTAACGGAGTCGGAGCGTTAACGGGGCAATATGCTTTCAAATGTAAGGATATTTACGTTACCAAACATTTGTTTTAAAAAAATAATTACATCCATTATGTTATGGGTCAAATTGACCCGCACTGTTTAAACACACTTGACAGTCAAAGAATCAATATGATTAAAAAGGAGTTTATTGATTTAAAAACGATTATATTCCTGAGTGAACAGAACTGCGTCCATAGCAACGCTCTGTTTTTCATTTTCACTGACGTAATGACGTGCACTTGCTAGCCTGTTCCAGAGCCGTTGAAAAACGTGTTCTCCGAATGCTAAAGAGGAGCCTCGCCTAGCCTCTGAAGGAAGTGACTTGGAAGGACCAGTCCTGCCAAGGAAGTATCCTTGACATTGAGAAACACCTACTGTGAGCCTCTCAACTGATACAGTGATCAACATTTTCAAAAGTAGCAGTAATATCTAAAAGAACCAGTACAGGACATTACCTGCATCACTCATAGTGTATTAATTAGGTGTGAGAGAAAAAATCGATTCTTAGATGCATCGCGGTGCGGACACCAACGAGATTCAAAGAATGACCAGCACAGGGCATGTAGTGAATTAAAGGGTTTTGCATTTTCAGGTGCGCTTGAAGTCTGTTATATATACCAGACATATTGTTTGCATTATCATAGCTTTGTCCACGGCAATTTGACAAGTCCAACCCCAAGTCTCGCATCATTTTTAGTAAGGTTTAGCAAGGTTTTCACCTGTGTGGCTATGGAGGGGCTCAAATCCAAGAAATCTTTCAACTACTTTGCCCTCAGCACTAAAAAATCTAAAAATAAATGTCAACTGGTCTACATGAGAAAGATCTGGTGTTGAATCTACAATTACAGAGAAATATTTGGCCTGTTGGATTTCAGCTGCTATGATGTTCTTAGTTTTCTCGCCCATTAATGAGATAAACTCTTCATAGATTCGAGAGGACAAGTTAGAGGTCTTACCTTTGCCCTTTTGCCCATGCTTCTTTAAATGTTCTTGTAAAAAGGTTTCAAACTCTGCAATCAGTTCAAGCAAACCAAGATAACTCCCGTTGTGCGGTGATCCCAGTTTTTCGTCACATCCCTCGGAATGGCCCTTCTCTCCCAAAAACTTGACAACAGCTTCTACACGCCTTAAGACCTCCTTCCAATAGTTTTATCTCTTTTTCTCTATCTGCCGGCAAATCGAAGCATCCACTGTAGATACGTGTTTGGCTCTGTTAAAGTCTTAAATTTAGATACAGTTCGATTTCAGTTCAGCAATGGTCAGATTAAGGAAAAACAAAGTGAAAAAAACAGCGAGTAACTATAAAATCCACTCTAAAACAATCTTTGAAAAAAATCTGTTTTTACTAAATCAATTGTAAAACTGAACAAGAAATGTGTTTTTTTTTTTCTGATACTGGGCACTCAATAGCTTGCGGTTTCTGTCTTGAAACAGTCTGATTCTTCTGATATGGAGAGGGAAGACTTTGAGATTGTTCAACCCAGTCAAGCAACAAACAAACAGTTTGACTTCTTCCATCCAAACCCCTTCACTTATGGTGAGTGATTGTTATGGCGTGATTGTTTCTGGACTGTACATTTACATGTGTATAATGATTTTTTAATGATTTCCAGGTGATGTATTTGGAGATGACCATTTTCCAAAGGTTGATGTGACAGGTTGGTAACTTTGTTTAAAACTTGACGTTTTTCCTGTGATGATGTGTACATATTTAAAATAAAGTTTTGAGTAAGTTTTATTCAAACTGCACAATAACAAAAATGCATTAGTGTTAGGGAATCTTCTTTAAAGCTATCTTCCAAAGCTACCAACTAATAATTTAAGTAGCTAATACAGTTACACTGCAGTTACTTAACTACAGTCATTTTTGCAATCAGAACACTATTTTATAAGGTACACAACAATAAGGAACTCAATTAGGATGAGAGCATTAAACTAGAACAAACAAATTTACTCAAAATTTGTTATAAAAAAAGAGTAACAATGTAATCTATGTAACAGAATCAAGTTCATAATGCCAAATATCATTACAATGGATAATAATGGGGCTTTTCACACTACTTAACCATGTTATCTTTTAGGGAAGAGAAAAAAAAAGTTAAAACATTTGTAATTTTAAAAGGGGGTTACACTGCTTTTGTGGGGTAGCTTAACACTGCTTTTGTGGGGTAGCTCCACATTGCAGTTCCAGAGGTAAACAGTATGATGTGATGATTCTTACATTTATGGTGAAAACTTACAAACTGGGTATAGACAGGTATATAAGAGCCCAAATGACGAGTGTAACACAGAATGTTGTAATGGGAAGAAGGAGGCGGGAACCGGTGAACGTTCAAAAGACTTTAATAAATACATAAATAACATAACGAAAGTAAAGGCAGCAGTCCCTCACGGACGACTGCTGCCACATACAATAAAACAGAAACAAAACACAACATAAATCCAGGCCTGTGCTCTCTCGTTCTTTACTGTCGTCGCTCCTCCTTTTATGCTTCTGCTCCTCCGTGAGAGATACGAGACCGGTGCGTCGCGCAGGTGTCGCTCATCAGCAATCACCCTACCGGCCTCGCGGCCACAATGAGCATATAAAAATGCAAATAAAAAAGTTAACCCAGGAGTTTAAAAATGTACCGTGCAAAACTTGAATTTCTAGGATTAATTACTATCCCAGGGAAAAGACTGAAGTGAGTGGAAAAGGATAACCCAAGATTCCGTTAACCCATGATTTTAGAAAAACCCAAGGTTAACGATTTTAAGTGTGAAAAGCCCAAATTCTGCACAGGCATATCTACATGAGAGAAGGTTTGATTATCACCTTTGTTTGCTCTGCTGTATAACTGCATGTGCAATACTATTTAAAAAATGTGCTTGTTACTGGAAAAGTTACACTGCTTTGAAAAGAATTTAGCTGATGATAAATGTTGCACTGCTACTTATAGTTAGCTATTCCCAACCCAGAAACGCACTAATTGCAGAGAATAAGAGAGTCAATCCATTCTCAGACAGTGACTAATATGGTGCTGTTTTTCTCAGAGCAATTACCAAGGGACCCGTTTAAAGGCACAGACCCTTTTGCCTCTGACACTCTCCTGGTTAACATGCCAGAGGAAAAGCATTGTCAGGATGACTTCATCACTACAGAGAACAGTCTTCCAGACACTGTACACTACCCTCTCCAGTCCTCTGTAAAAGACTATGGTACCTTTAATACTCCCATCAACATGCCACTAGTTGCTGACTTCAAACAGTCCACTGGAGAGCTTGATTGTGTGTCCATGTCCACTGAAAACAGGAGTCTTGAATCTTGCAGTGACACCAATTCTGGTGTACACATAAATGCCCAACAAGACCAAAATCACGATGATGTGCAACCAGATCTATCAAATGAGGCTCAGTTCAATGAAGAGTGTGTCCGTGAATCTGGCTCTAGTCACAGTTCTACAGTGTTTAATTCTTTTGATGCCGATTCCAGTATATTTGCTGAAGCTGAAGGATTGGAGGACAGAGTTGAAGTTCAGGATGGATCCAGTTTTATTAAAAGAGCTAACTCACTGTGTGGTCTACAGAGAATCATTGCAGGGTCCTATACTGGGTTTCCTCTAAGTCCATGTGACCCTGAGCCGCTCCCAGGCATAAGTGATATTGAGAAGATTTTTGAGCATCATATCTCTTCTGAACAAAATGCTGTAAATGACAAAGATTGTTCTCATTCAGAACTTGGAAATACTGAGAGTTTCTCCAGCGATCATAGTCCAGGTACTCTGTGTGAAGAGTTGCATGATATAAATAGTAATGCCTCTACTTTTCCTTCCATTTGTGCTTCTCAACCCTCTGCTTTAGATGTAAATGACTACAAATATGGAGATATGTTCTTTTTCACTGTGAGATTAGATCCTGGTAGCCCTGAACTACATAATCATAGTCCAGTTTGTCCTGAGCCAAATGAAATAAAGAAAGATGAGTCCCATGAGCAGTTGCCTTGGAAGGATCCTGCTTTGAGCCCTGAATTCAATGATATAGATGAATTTGAATGTTGCAGTCCAAAGCCTGAGGACACAGAACAACACAGCCAGATTACAGAACAGAATGACCAGAACAATTTTGAGAATGTGGAGCAGGAGATCACGACAAACAGTGACCCTCCTAAATGTAATGAAGTATTAGGGTCTGATTCTGAGAGG
Source organism: Leuciscus idus (assembly GCA_021554675.1). Lineage (NCBI taxonomy): Eukaryota > Metazoa > Chordata > Actinopteri > Cypriniformes > Leuciscidae > Leuciscus > Leuciscus idus. The sequence continues at coordinate 41,172,463 of CM038627.1, forward strand.
GCGGATTTACATATTCCATGTCTTACATTTGAGGATTCAGATGCTTGCCAAATCCTGTCTAATTCAGAGTGGAATGACCAATGGAAGGCAAATCTCACTGCAGCTGAACATGTTCCTGATTCATCATTCCTGGATACAGATAGTAGTACACCAAATTCTCCAGTTCAAGACCTCCTTTGTCTGCAAAGTAAGACAGATGCATCAGCTACTGACCAGGTTTTTGTCTATGAGCAACTCATCCCCGAATCCAGTAGTTCACAACAGCACAGCCCGTCTTGCTCTGAAACCTTGGCCATGAGTAAATTCGAACTCCAGTATTTTGACCCATTCAGTCCCATACCTGCTGAGCCGGTCGATTGTGTATCTGAATTAGAAGAAATGAACACTGTTGTTCATGAAGCTCCAAGACTAGATTCTGGTTATCATGAAGTTGATACCCCTGCCCCTTTTAGTCCAGAACCTACTTACAAAAGCAAATGTAGCATTGACTTTCAAGGCCAAGGTTTGGAAACCTGTAAGCAGAGCAACTCTGAAATCCATGTCCCTGATCCATTCAGTCCTGAATCAGTTGATACAGGGATATTTGACTCAGAAACAGAAAACTGTGAGTCTGGTAATATTATTACAAAGTGTCACTTCTTCAGTCCTCAACAAGTTTACACAGATTTAAATAATCCAGAGGACAAGCAGATGTCTTTCATCAATACTGTGTCCTATGATATGCTAAGTGATCATCTCAGTGGATCCGAACTTGATGATTGTTACGCCTTTGGTTCTTGCCCATCTAATGAGGAGAGCTATGCTTATAGTAGTGAGGAAAATGTAATTACTGGACCCATCCGAGATGGATCTGATGTTTCTGGAGAATTCAAACCTAGCTCCATGGTGTCAAATGCTAGTCATTTTAATCAAGTAATCCACAGCGGTTCTGAATGGAGTACCTCTGAAATGAGCCTTCCCAACCCTGAGGCGTTTGACCCAATGAAAAACAACTTTTTTGATTTTAATACAACTGAAATTGGCTCATTTGTGACCAACATAAGCCAAGAAGCTGAAGAGGCTACACATTGTGCTGGAAAAGTCACTAAAAAGGCTGACCTTACTGAAATTGACTATTTCTGTACTGAGCTCAGTAAAATGGTATCCTCAAGTTCATCTGATTCTGTTCAACAAAGTGTTGCTGAGATGTTATTTGGCTCGGATCCGGACACCTCAAGCTTTTACCCCTGGGATTTTGAAAAGCAGCAACACAGTTGTTAGTTTTCACTCACCATGTGCTTTAATCGATCTAATTAAATCACAGTTGCATTTACATTTGACTTTATCATGGTTATATCCAGCCAAAAAAATTATAAAAAAATGTGTAAATGTGTTTGTAAATGTGAAAATGTCTAACCTTGGACTGCAAATTGGCGGTCAACCTCATGTGTCTCACTTTTGTAGCTACATTTCTAATTTCCGTTTAATTTCAGTTATGTAGTGTTTACATTATGTTATTTATTTATTTATTTTTTCAAATGCCAATAATAATCAAATACTAACTGCTGATATGTAGCATAATAAATATGTAACATTTTAAACGTCCTTTGCTGGACTTTGGAGTTATGTCCATTCAACATGAATTTCCCATGGCATGCTTAGTAAACGGACAGATGAGGCACAAAAGTTTCCATTTTGAGGGAACTTCGACACTGCGTCATTACATTAACGCTATGGGAACGTCTTGTCTGAATCACGTGTGCACATATGCCAATCCCTTTGGCCACAGATGAAGTCAAGTGACACTATGCGCACCCCATGGTTTGGGTCCTGTATCTGTTGAGGCAGAATGGCGACTCAGATCATAGGGTTTGCTGATGGAGCTGCTGGATGAGCCTGAGACAGGCACTGCCCTTTCTCTTGCTCTTTCCAGACTCAGAGGGTCCCGTTCTGGACTTGGAAGCTCACTTTGTGATTTCTTGCGATCTGGACAAGGAGCTGCGTTCTATGGGGTCCCGGTTTTGAGGAGCTAAATGTTGAGGAAGGTTCTAGATCAGGTGCAGCTGGCGGGTAGCCGATGTTAGGCTAAAGCCCTATTCGGACGGGACTAGTTTTCCAAACGACGTTTGAGTTACATTTCTTATCAACCTACGTCTGTGATTTCATGTACGGATTCGGACGGGACTAACATCTCCGTGTTTATTACCGAGGTAGGAGTGTCTGTGTTTTACATGTGGGCATTGCAGAAGATCACGTGTTCAGAATGCGTGGATTGCGTATGAAATATAAAGTAAAACATCCTAACGTTAGTGTTTTGTAAACATTTTATAAAAATTGTAGTATAAAAAAACTAAACCTACATTTATCATCATGATTTTATATAAATGGGTTCTTAAAATAAACCCACTGGAATAAAAAGTTTTAACTTATATAATTTACACGTTATGTAATTAAGTGCAGAAATGAAAGTAATCTTACCTGAAACTGATATTAGGCTACAGTAGCCAGTCTTAACAGTTTCATTTTTTTATTTCTTCGCAGTGTACCGAACACATCTACATCCATTATCGGTGCGCAAAAAGCAGAAACTTGAATACCGGCGCGATAGCGAGAGATTGTACGGTAGTTCACGTTGACCAAAACACACAAGAAAAGGCGTTTTGGAAAAAAAACATTTTCGGCAATCACAGACATTCGCATTCGGACGGGATTAGATTTCTCTGAGGACCGCCGAGTTTGACGAAAAACAGTAGGTGATTTGCTCTGGAATTTTTACAGAGGTCGTGTGAGAAAAAGACAGACATGGCAGATTCTGACAGGATTAAAATCTCAAAGTACGTCTGTGAAACAGAAATTTCTCTAACGTCCCCCTGTGAAACTAGTCCCGTCCGAATAGGGCTTTAGTTAAACATTGTTTGGTCCGATCAGGCGCCTCGTAAACTGGAGGAGCGCTTCCTTACAAGTGGTCAGGCACAGCCACCAAAGCGGAACCTCCGCTTCTTTCCTGACCTCCATAATGTGATCCGCATTGCTGTTGTGTGTTGATCAGAAATCAGAGCTTTGACAAGATTAATATCAACTAAAATACTTAATCATACAGGTGAAACTTGAAAAATTTGAATATTGTGCAAAAGTTCATTTATTTCAGTAATTCAACTTAAAAGTTGAAACTAATATATTTTATAGACTCATTTCATGCCTACGGCCTCTGCCTCTCGTCCTGAGTAAACCTCTAGGAGGGAGAAGCAGAAGGTGCTCTCCACTATGGTAAAGCAAAAGCAGATTCTGTTGCTTAAGCAGGAGTTAAAGTTTTTAACTTTACTTTACAGGTTTTTACAGCCTTTACTTGCTGGTACCCAAGTACAACAGGGATTTGCGTCCCATTCTCAATCTACGTCTTTTTATCCGTTCTCTGCAGATGTACAGGTTCAAGATGTTGACTTTGACAAGCTTATCGTGTCTAAAATTCTGAGGATTGGTTTGTCGCGACAGACTTTAAGGACGAATACTTCCACATAGAGATATTGCCTGTGCACAGGAAGTCCCTGAGGTTCGCTTTTGGGGGAAAAGCTTACCAGTATTTTTCCCTTCAGCCTAGCCTTTTCTCCTCGCACTTTCAGCAAGTGCGTGGATTCAGCTCTGGCTCTGTTGTGACTCCAGGGCAATCGTGTTCTAAATTATATAGATGACTGGTTAATATTGGCTATGTTGGAGGAGTTGCAGGTTTGACATCAAGATGTCATCCTTGCTCATCTAAGGAGTTTGGATCTAAGACTAAAACACAAGAAAAGTGTTTTGTCACCAATCGAGAGGACTACTGTGACTACATCAACTACCAATTCCATTCTCACCTTGGTGGGAAGCTTGAGGCTAGGTCAGGAGATTTCCATCCGTCAGTGCCAGAAACTGTTGTGTCTGATGGCTGCAGCCACCAAAATAATACCATTGGGATTGCTACACATGAGGCCCATCCAGTGGTGGCTCAGGAACAAGTGTTTTCACCCCTTATGAAGTCCTATGCTTATAATAAGGGTTATGTGCAGAGGGCTTTGTGCCCTTTCTATTTGGAGTAATCCCCGGTTTCTCACCATGGCTCCCTCTCTCGGGGGGTGTTGCCATCGCAAAACAATAACGACGGACATCTCTGATGGGATGCTGTAAAGGCCCTCATTTCATGTGGCAAATCAAGTGCCTGAAAATGAGGTGCTGTGTTGTTGGAATTGAGACACTTCCTCCCAGATCTCAGGGGCTACCATGTCAATATGGCGGTGTGGGTTATAATGTTTCTAAAGCATCAACGCAATGACGCAGTGTTCCCTCGATAGGGAACGTCTCAGGGTTACTAATGTAACCCGGTTCCCTGAGGTGGGAACGAGATGCTGCGTCGTGTTGCCATACACGGCTTCTTCAGACAATAGAATCTGGTGATGCTGTATTCAGGCACCATTTTATAGATGCAAGTGAAATACTGTCTAGCGTCTTCTGACTTCGTCCATGGTGTGTGTGTACACTTGATTCCCTACAGAGGACAAAGCAGGTATAGAAGAGAGATGTATGGTTTCCTACTGACTTAACTGATTTTTTAAAATACTAACTGAAAGAAAAGTGTGTTATGGCACTAAATGTCTGTTTACATGTCATAATATAAATATAATGTGACTATAGTGTGCAAATTTGATCACATTACAAGCTTGGAAAATGTATAACTTATAAAAACCAGAGTAATAAGAAATACTGCATCCTCATTTTCATTTTGAATTATATATAAATTTTGCACACAGAATTTGAAATAATTTCAGAAAGTGTGGACAATATCTAGGTCTAGAAGATAAATCACCTTAAGAAAAGCACCTCTGTAGAGGGATTTAAAAGTGTGTTTCTGATCAAGCTAACAGGTGAATGAAGACAACAGCACAGGTGAGAATATATGCCCCACAAAACAAGCCGGAGCTAAAGATGGCGAGTAACCAGAGTGCAAACTGGACAATGGGGTGGGGTGACACATTACAACCAATTACATTGGTTTATAAAACAGCAGAGTAGAAACATTTATTTTGAATGCTGCATTTTTTTAATTGTTTTATTGTAATTTATTGTGTTGTATTTTATCAATAAACATCATATCACTTCTCTGCTGAATAATTTTATCAAATTTTTTTTTTTTAGCTTGTTTAAAAAGAACCCATGTAGGCAATAGTATTTCTCTATAATCCACAAGTATCACTGTAAAAAGTAACTATGTATAATAGAACTATATACTTTACTGAATACCCCTTTTGCTTTTGTTTAGAAATGAATCATAGTCATCACTTGATAAATAAAAAGTATTAATCACAGTTAAGGTCTTTTTTACTCTCCTTCTTAAAATCTTTAAAAAGTCCTCACATTACCTATTGCAGATTTACAGCTCCAAGTGATTTTTTTATTTGCTAGTTAAGCAGCTATATGGCATAAGTATTAATAATTGAATCTAATTTCATCCTGTACATTAGTAGATTAAGAATCGTTTAACTGACACCTCTGAGTCCAGAGCTTTAATTCATTGAAAGTCTTTGGGATGTGCTGGAGGAGACTTTACAGAGTGCTGGACTCTTGCATTGTCAATTCAAGATCTTGACCAAACACTGATGCACCTCTTGATGGAAAAAAATATCACACCATTTATTTTACAATTTAAGCCTGATGAATCTTAACATTGTCATCCTGCAATATGGCAATGATGTGTCTTTCTACATGGTCGTTTCAAGAAATTAAAATCTACGCACTCCATCAATTAGGTTTAGAAGAAATGTTGCCAAAAATATAAAATGCTAGAAACATAATAATCACTGCAATAATGATCTAATGATCCAATCATATTAAGCATGTGCCTATTTCCAAACAGCGACTTATATATATATATATATATATATATACACACACACACAGTATGTATGTGTATATATATACAGTATATACATATATAATGTATTTAGTTTCATTATTTAGCTCAACTCAGTTCAGTTCAATGACAGTTCAGTCTCCTGACTATGGAGGCAGAATAGTCTCAATTATAATTCACGCAAAAAACATGATTCACACATGCGTAGACAATTTCACATGCATGAACCCTAATTCACGTACACACACAAAAAATTAATGTGTGAAAAGAAATTCACATGCGCAAAATAAATTTGTATATTCATAAAATACATTTCACAAATGCAAAACACAATTCGTAGATATATGACTGTGCACAAAAACCTTTGAATGTTTAAAATGTGTGTGTGTTTTTGAGACTTTCATGGCAGCACTCTCCTCCTACTCAGATGAGTTGTACTCTTTAGCCAATCAGATTTAAGCTTATCAATCAACCAATCAGTATCACGTAAGGGCGGGCCTACCTGCATGTTACGTCATCAGCTTTCGACCAGTTCATGGCTGAACAGAGGTATGTTTATTGGACACATCTCTGCTTACACTTGGCTACAACCATTCAGGCAGGCTCTACTGAAGACAATAGTGTCGCTTTTATTTTGCAAACTTTATCCGTTTTTTGACAAAAAAAAAAGATTCAGCTCTAAAACAGAAGACAATAGGCTCAGTTCAGTTATTGTTCTCACCCAGTAGTGTTAATGCAGTTCATTAGTAGGCTAATTTAGCTGAAAATTAAGGCTCCCCAAAAAAGCAAGCCAGAGAGGACAGTGGCAAGGAACCCAAACCCCATCAGAAATGGAGAAAGAAAAAAAACCTGATGCAGTGGATGAGATATTTTGTGTAAAATATCTTTTGATATTATAGTAAAAAAAAGACTTTTTTTTGCATTGAAAAAAGAACAGATTTCAGTCAAATCAGAAATATGCAATATCATAGTTTTATTGTTTACAATATCATGGTGTTTACAGTAACTTTATCAGCACTGTGTTCAGTGGGACCAACCACTCTATGGCTTATACATTCCATGGAAAGTGACCGGAGAGATGATTTCAACTTCTGCCCTTGCAACCTCGGACAGGTCCTTGGCATTCAAGATCAGGCAATATGTTGGTCTCTGGGCTCCAGGCGCCACCACAATTGTCATTAGGATACCTGGTAAGCATCAAAGCATTACAAAATACACACTTTACAAGACATAATATTTGGCAATATGTCATGTCTCACCCACCATCATCCTCATCCACCGCATCGGGGTTTTGCACAAAGAGTGGCTCTGAAGGGTACGAGTCTGGCTCCTGCCATACCCAGGTCTCCTTAGTCCTCACATTCAGCTTGCAAATCTATGAATCATAAAAGCACATTCTTCAACACTTGTTATAAAACACTGAACAGATGATGTGCGATTATTCATACCCTGTCAGGGACAAAGTGGTTGAGGCCTAGTCCATAGGCATAGGTGTAATTCTTTGCGTTGTTCATTTTGTAGTTGATCTGGGGAAACTCGAAAGCTTTGAGATTCAAACACATGATAAAACATGTCATAAAACTTTACCTCAATGTTTTATGTCCAGCATGTTAATAAGCTTTCAGAAAAAAAAAAAATATTATTTGAGAAATGAAGTTGTACCTTAAACAAAAAGGAAGCAAAAGTTGCCATAACAACTATAAATTAAGTTTGTCGTACCTTGTCGTGGACCAGAGAAAAGCACCTCAGGCTCAAGCCAAATGGTCCCATCAACACGCATTGTGGCTGTGGCTGTGGTGTACGGCAGAGAGATCAGATTTTTGCCCTGCTCCTCCTATAAGAAACCAGTGTTAAAGGGTCATCAATCCTGAAGAATCAGTATTTTTCTCACAAAAATATTAATCCTATGTGACTTGGTAACACTTTACAATAAGGTCCTATTAATGTTAGTTAATAAAAATAAATAATATTAAAGGAACCGTATGTAAGAAATGTATTTCAATTAATCATAAAATGGCCCTGATATGTCACTAGACATTAAGAAATCATGTTCATTTCAAATACTTATATCACTGACAACAGTAGTCCAGCCAGGATATTGTCATTTAAAAGTGAAGTTGCAGCCCTCAACTGATGTTGATGTTGTAATGTTGTGTTTTGGCCTGATGCCCCACCCTCCACCTATCTACCAATCACAAAGTCAGTAGTGTTTCGGCATCCGGGTTGCCAGCTCTGCTCTAGTTACCACAGCTGCAGCTACAAACGTGTCGGATAAAAAATGCCAGCCTATCTGGCTGCCTGTAATTCCAGTCTTACTTCCTGCTCGAATCTACGTAGGTTTGTAACAAATTTGCATAATGACAGCCTATGGTCTTCATTGGTTACCCGCAAACAACAACAACATTGTTAATGCTTGTATGTGTATCAAGTGCTGAGGAAGCCACTGGAGCTAATATTCAGATATGGTAAAGGACGTTTGGTTTCCGACACGTGGTGTAAGCGGTTGACCAATGACAACAGACTAGGCCATCTGAGGAAACAAAGCAGAGTAGACCTATCACAACAGACTGGGCCATCTGACCAAACAAAGCAGAGTAGACCTATCACAACAGACTGGGCCATCTGACCAATCAGAGCAGAGTAGACCAATCACAACAGACTGAGTCATCTGACCAATCAGGACAGAGTAGACCAATCACAACAGACTGGGTCATCTGACCAATCAGATCAAAGTAGACCAATCACAACAGACTGAGTCATCTAACCAATCAGAGCAGAGTAGACCAATAACAACGGACTGAGCCATCTGACCAATCAGAGCAGAGTAGACCAATTACAACAGACTGGGTCATCTGACCAATCAGATCAAAGTAGACCAATCACAACAGACTGAGGCATCTAACCAATCAGAGCAGAGTAGACCAATCACAACAGACTGAACATCTGACCAATCAGAGCAGAGTAGACCAATCACAACAGACTGAGCCATCTAACCAATCAGAGCAGAGTAGACCAATAACAACGGACTGAGCCATCTGACCAATCAGAGCAGAGTAGACCAATAACAACGGACTGAGCCATCTGACCAATCAGAGCAGAGTAGACCAATTACAACAGACTGGGGGCATGTTCAAGTTCAAAACGGTGCGCAACGTTTTGCTATGGTTTCCGGGTTGAACGTCATGTTTCCTGGAAACGGCGTGCACCGGTGTGCAACGGGGTTTGAGATACGTTTTCTCTTGTTTGGTGGGTGTGTCAGAACTGCAGTCCAATCAGCAGCAACATGTATATAAAGCACGCGGTATTAAAGTGAACTCGCACAATGGGTTCAAGTAAAGTAATTTACAAATTTGTTTGATGCAGCTCCACTGTCTATGTGCAGCTCGGTATACGCAACAACTGAGGATATTAGAAGAAATGTTTGTCGAAAGTTTTATTGTAAAAAATATAGGATATCAACAAAATGATGTAGTTGTTTATATTTTTAGCTTCATTGCAAGTGTATTGGTATAGAAATAAACAATGGTAATTAAGTGCTTTTCCTAAAAATGAGAAAGAAAATACAGGGTATTAAAACAGTATGAACTACAAATAAAGTCAGTATGTGAGGCTAAATAGATGTGTTTTAGTCTGAATTAGGTAAGATGTGTGCTTCCATTTCAGTTTCAGCAATCCCTTCACTCGACTGGGATGTTCTCTTTTGTTCTGGGTGGCAAGTGCAGTACCTGTAACATCGGGCATATTTTGTAATATTAAACACATATTTAAACCGACTTCATCAGGCTCCGACTTCATAAAGAACACAAAGAATGGCCCTCTCAGCTGCCATAGTTGCAACTCTTGCGTCATCAGAACAGTGTGTTCAACGCATCACCGTTTCGGTTTAAAAAACGTTGTGCAACGTTTTGTCGGGGCTGAACGCAGCCTGGGTCATCTGACCAATCAGAGCAGAGTAGACCAATTACATCAGACTGGGTCATCTGACCAATCAGAGCAGAGTAGACCAATAACAACGGACAGAGCCATCTGACTAATCAGAGCAGAGTAGACCAATCACAACAGACTGGACCATCTGACCAATCAGAGCAGAGTAGAACAATCACAACAGACTGAGCTAGAGCCCTGCGTGGGACGGTTTTCTTCATCCCGCTCCCGCCCGCCGAATTTCTGGCCATTACTGCCCGCTCCCGCAACGTATGTTTTACACTCCCGCCCGCACCCGCAAAACTCTGAGAATTTATTCCCGCACAATAATAGAGATGCATTGATTTTGTGTCTTCTCCCATCCCGCAGGAAAAAACATGTATTTGTATTGCTTGTTTGTTTCGTTTCCCTGGCCGGCATGTATTCTGGACACATACACACAGGACAATGGAGGAAATCGAGTGTATGCTGATTTTGGATGGTTTTGTTTTTGCTGTTTTTTATTCAGGATACTCCGTCTGGCGCGTGCAATGATGACGCTGCTGATCAGCAGTCTGCCGTGTTGTCACGTCATATTTTAGTATCGCCTGATTCGCCTCAGCTCGCTTAGAACCTCACCGGAGGTGGTACGAAAAAAAGTACCTGGAAGCAGATACAGTTACAACTTTTACACAGTGGAAAACCAAACAAAGGCGAGTTGAGCCGAGCCGAGCCGAGCTGGTACTGTGTTGTGGAAAAGCGCCATTATTGACATCTCCATCATGTCGCTAGGCTAACTCCCGATCCCGCAGTGTTTTTTTTAGCCGCCCATTCCCGCCCGCAGCAAAGTTCAAACCGCCCACTCCCGCGAGATTTGCGTTGGGTCCCGCGGGACCCGGCGGGACTCAATCCCAATGCAGCCCTCTAGACTGAGCCATTTGACCAATCAGAGCAGAGTAGAACAAGCACAACAGACTGAGCCATTTGACCAATCAGAGCAGAGTAGAACAATCACAACAGACTGAGCCATTTGACCAATCAGAGCAGAGTAGACCAATCACAACAGACTGAGCCATTTGACCAATCAGAGCAGAGTAGACCAATCACAACAGACTGAGCCATTTGACCAATAAGCCCAGACCGGATCCTTTATCGAACAATTTAAGGCACTTTGAGAAAAGAGCTGATGCTGCAATTTACTGTATATTATGAGAAACTTAATGGGCCCTATCTTGCACCCAGCGCAAGTGACTTTGTACACCAACGCATGTATCATTCCTATTTTGCACCCGCGCAAAGCGGACTTTTCCCTCCACAGAAGCACGTCGGTAAGTTAGGAAATACACTTGCGCTCGCGGAGGCGGTTCAGCGAAAAGAGGAGGCGTGTTCCGGCGCAAACGTTCCTTCATGCTATTTTGCAGGTTTAGAAAACAATTGCGCCACTAACCAGGAAAAAATAGTTTAAAGTCAGTGGCGCGTTGCGCATGTTATTCATATGCTATTTTAAGGGCGCATGCTTGGCCATAATCAATGTAGCCTGTGCACAACGCGCACTTTGATTCTCTAATCTACACAGAAGCAGCAGTTTTCATTTTTGCAAATCATACATTATTACGATAGATAGATAGATAGATAGATAGATAGATAGATAGATAGATAGATCATTTATTATAAAAGCATACATCTAGCTTACACATTTACCCAAATTATCATACGCGTGTTTAACCGAAGTTAATTTGGGTGGGTTTCTCCATTTCAATGTAACTTCTCTCTTTTACGGCCGTGACGAGAGCGTTGCTCTCCTTGGCTGTGAACCGCTCCTGGCGCGCGTCTGGCAAATCCGCCGTTACAATAGCAATCCGCTATGGAAAAAGCGCCTCTGCTCTTAAAGGGAATGTGAGATGACGCTCTGATTGGTTTATTTCACGTTACGCCCAAACCACACCTATGAATAATGAAGCTACTTCAGACCAACCCATTTTAGATTTGCGCCTGGCGCAAGAGTCATTTATCCCGCCGGGAAAATAGCAACAGCGCCCAAGACCCGCCCACAAAGTTACTTGCGCTTTGCGCTTTGACACTTGCGTTTCAGATCGTTAAAATAGGGCCCAAAGTGTTTTTTGATCTTGGATGCATGTTTACCATGTTTTGGAGTCTATTGTAGAAGACTCCAAAACCAAATTAGGAACCTTTCTAATAGCACTTATTGGGGCACTTTAACAGAAACATTTATTTTAATAGTGTATTAGTAAATGTTGAAATGATTATTAACTAAGATTAATAAATGCTTTGGAAGTGTTTAAATTATGAGGTCTTGTTAACTAATGGTAGCAAATGGTACCTTATTGTAAAGTGTTTTTTTATTTTATTTACCTTGTAGGGATCCAGAGGAATGACGTATCGCCTCACTTCTGGCTGAGGGGCAATCATGGCATTTTTTTTTACTTCGTCCCAGTTGGCACGGAGGTTTGCCAGCCACAGATAGTTGTAGACAAATTCAAAGCTAAAGAGGAAAAATAATACCTTATCTTACCTGAAACCAGTTGTTGTTATACATACACATAATAAATAATAATAATGTGTAAGAATAAAAATAAATGCGCATACATCCTATAAATGTTCCTACTAAAAAGTAATCATAAATTACAGTGGTGGTGAATGGCTTTAAAACTCAAACTTTCATGCAAGTAAATAATTCTGTTTTACTTACCCTTTCCAGGCACACAGGTCAAAAACAATGAACCCTGAGTCCTCGTAGCAGTTGATGTGATGGAAAAGACCCATTGCAGAGGTTCTGAATTTATAGTCAATGTATTCCCCTGGATTCTTCCTTGCAATGTGTATCCACGTCTGTATGAATGGACACAACAGATCTAAGGAAAAGACTTAAAGCCTCCTAAAGTTGTCGTACTGGCATTAGGAACATCAATGTCATGTAACTCGTATATTATCCTTCAGTGATAAATAAGAACAAGAACATACGCCTTTCTCCTCATCAGATTCAAAGCAGTCCATATAGTTGGATCCTCGAATACTCCAGGCGCTCAGGAATTTCAATAGGTTGATTTTGACTGGTGTTTCAACAAAGACAAAGTGGTTCTCGCTCATCCCAAAACTAGTAAGTGAAAGACATAAATGGAAAATGGGTGTTATTGATTATATAAAACTATTCCTTAACGTTCTTAGAACCGTTCGGCCCGATGGTGGAAAAGCGGCTTTTTGTACCATTTGCGACAAAACTTTAAATTGAATGACTCAAATATCACGTGGTACAATCACACAAATGTCATGTGGTACAATCACACAAATGTCATGTGGTACAATCACACGTAAAAACATAAAAACACATCTAATCATTTTTTCAAATGTTTTTTTAAAAATACTGTATATATAGGCCTATATATTCGTTGCATTTTTGGGCAGTTGAACCACATGACATTTTCAACCCGAACTAACCTTGAGTTGTTACAAAATTGTCAAATTATCTGATGAGACTTACTGACCTTGACACAGGTTTTGTTGCTGTTAGTTTTTTGCATGTTGGTTGCACCACAAGTCTTCGATTTGATTGACAAATGTTTTTCAGATATTAAATAAGCAGTGAAGTAAAAAAAAAAAAAAAAAAAAAATCTAAGAAATAATAATGAAAGATCTTGCCAAACTCTTTTAGGTAGGTTTTCTTTTCAAGACTTTCATTCATTTAATGAGTCTTTTTCAATTATGATATCAGGACAGTTGCACCACCCTGATTTATTATTATAATTGTTATAATTTTTAATGAGCTTTTGAATAAATTAATAGGACAAACACATGAGCATCATGCCATTGGCCCCTGTACTGCATTTTTTAGCATATAACACAAGCCATGCTGATATCCAAACCTTCCATAAACATGGAGCTAATATTGAGGAACTTACATTTTAGACGCTATGGCCTGGTTTCACATACATGGTTTAGATTAAGCCAGGATTGTGCCTTAGTTAAATTAGGACATTTAAGTAGCTTTTTTTAAACATGCCTTCTGGTGTGCATCATGAGACAAAACAATGGCACTGACATATTTTAAGATATGCTTTCAGTTAAAACAGCTCAAACATGCATTTTAAACTGAGACTAGGCTTAAACCTAGTCTGTGAAACCGGCCATATATCGCCAACATTGTTTCTCCAACAACGGAAATAGCCTAGTTTCAGATAAAGATAAAGCAGAATAAAATTCACATAAGTGGTGTTTTGCTCTACATCGGGGTCTTGATTGCTCTGACAGGTTTAATTTAACAATAAAGTTTCTTTGGCCAAAGTACTGTAGCTTATTTAATTTCATCATTGTTATTAACTGTAATAAATTAGAGTTAAATGAAACATTGATTCTAAATATTTGTATTTATGTTCATTGGTTTTTGAGGCATCATCAATTTGATGATTAATCGATTGACTATTACCTGTGCACGTAGGATGGCTTGAACCTTTCAGCACTTGGGAACTGCACAACCACCTTGGATTTGTCAATGGGGTCAGATTTGTCTGAAAGATTTTGTTGGCATTTAACAAAATTAGTTTAGTGAGCATTAGTCATTGTTTAACCAACTTCTTTAAATGATTCTCAATGATTGTAAAACCGCTTACCTTTTTGTTTAGGTGGGATTCGGACAATATTGTAGGCCAGTGAGGCTCCCTTCCCCATGCAGTTCCCAATGTTGTACACTGTACCGTCTTTCTCAATGTGGGGATGGGCTGTTACTCCATTTATGTTGACGTAATCACACATGTCAACCTTTTGGAATGATTAAGTTATATGTCTTAAGATGCTGGAAAGCTATTCAGTACTACAAAACATTCAAATCAATATACAATAAATCTTTGCATTACCTTTTTCAAGGTTTCCAAGGTGTCCACATTTACTTTGGTGATATAATTAGTCTCTGTGACAGCATAAAAATCCTCTCCGATAGGGTAGACGTTCACCAGGCAGTTGTCTGTCACCTCAACACCTTTGAAATACGAGAAGAACCTGTAAAAAAAAAAAAGACAAAATGAAAAAAAAAAAAAAAAAATGCTGATGCACCAAACCCATAAGCATGCCAAAGCTTTCAGTTTGGTGAACTACAAACGTTTGTCTAAAGGCCTGTTCACAACAAGAACGATAAAGTTATTCTATAACCATAACTATATTGCACCCACACCAACAAACGATAACGTTCCGTTTATTTTAAGCGCATGCTGCAGGTTGCACACTGTCTCTTTAAATGCTTGAGCTCGTTTAAGCAGGATGGATTCTGATTGGCTGTCAATGTTTGTATCATTGCATCAGGTGGGAAAAAAACGTTTTGAAAGTGATTTCAATGATATCGCTTCTCTGTCGTTATTGTTATAGTTTTGCTGTGGACTTAAAAAAAAAAAAAAAAAAAGGTTATCTATAGTTATCGTCCTTGGTGTGAACGAGCCTTAAGTCCAGTCAGACCTGGAAAAGATATTCTTGCAGGGATCTGGATAGGCGCAGGTGCCGAACTCAGTAATGACCACACGTTTCTCTGTCATAGCACGCACGTAAGCATCCGTTTTGACAAACCTGGGAAAACAAAACGCCATGGTCAATAGGTTTTGTAGTATTTTCCTTTAACTGGAGACAAGTTTAAGATAACAAAAATATTATTTGACATACTTGCGGAAATATGTGACCTGTCCATTGCTGAAATCAAACTTGTGCATGAGGGCCTGGCCATCAAAAAGATGGTAGAAGGGCTCAGATCCAACCTCAAACAAACCGGGACCCAGACGGAGCAGACTCCCTTTTATAAACGAGGGGATGCGACCTAAAAAAATTCACATTATTCACAAGCGTTCTTTTTTTCTTCTCAGAACTATACACTAGAAAATGGTGGTTAGCACATAGTATGTTGCTCATATGAGCAACTCGAATTCAAATGCAACTCAAGTTGTTTCCTGACTCATAATGCAAAAATTGTTTTCATGAACAATGCAGAAATATTCTACAGGTGCACAATTACAAATCACTGTTCACTGTTCATCACTGTTCAATACTTTGGAAATGTTTCAAACCGGACAGTCGCTGCGTCCGAAATTGCATACTGTCTGAGTAGGTACTACATTTGAATTTGAATTTGCTTCACAACCGTTTAAAAAGTATGTTCTATATAGTATGAGTGTGTGTAATACGAATGAAATTTGGACGCACTAGATCTGCCATGTTGTTACTGTCAATGACCAACCAGCGTCAGTTGCGTCACTTCACTTCATAAATCCCCTCATAGGATATTAAAGTGTCCATCGAATGCACACTTCAGAATCTCACCAGAAGTAGTGGGTCATCCCGGGACTTTTTCGAATACTATGGCTACATCCGAAATCACATACTTCCCTACTATATAGTAGGCAAAAAACACTATGTGACAAAAGAAGAATGTCTGAATTCACAGTACTCATAAAAGAGTAGGCAACCTGGATTACCTACAACTTTCGGTGAGATTCTGAAGTGATGAACACTTTACTGTCAGTGAAGCTTAGGTCACATGATAATGACAACATGGCGAATGTAGTACATCTGGATTACATTCATACTAAACACATTCATTAGTCTGGCTATCACCAGACCAAGCTCATTCTTTTAAGATCGAACAGTAGTCTGGGGAGTCTGCTCTGTGTTTTCTATTGCACAAGAGGAGTGATCAACGGGCATAGTTCAAATGACTCTGTACGCAATTGGATAGTCCTTCAACCAATCAGACAAACGATCTGGGTGACGTACTTTGCAGCGAAAAACTCCAGGCAGGAAACGTGTCAACAATCGTGTTGGTTTGCAGAAGCAGCAATGGCATCGAGCGATTTTTGCAGGTTGTGCAAAAAACAAACAAACATGAAAGTGAGTGGTATTCACACACACTCAATCGATTTGTTTGCTAAACTAAAGAAGCCATTGAACATTGTTGAGAGGTTAAAAGGAATGAATTAAACCCACCAATAGCGCGCTAGGTGGATAAGCCAGTTTGTGATTGGTCCCTGCAGATTTGTAACGGAAGCAGGATAGAAGAATGTACTGGTTTCCAGCCTGAGCTGAAGGGCGAAATCAAATCGCTGGCAGATCGGGCTGGGTTTACCCAGTCTACACATTCATACTATATAGAACATACTTTTTTTAGTGGTCACAAATAAATTATTTATTTATTTTGGTTTTGCCAATGGGCAAATTTGGCCATGATGCCGGGGGTTAAACCCCTACTCTTTTTCCGAAGGACATCCTGGGATTTTTAATGACCACAGAGAGTCAGGACCTCGGTTGAACATCTCATCCGAAGGACGGTTATAAAGGCCGCTTCAAACATTATAATGCTCTACAGTAAGTAAATCCACTTCACCAGCTAATTACTCTTCAATAGCGATGCCGTAGGAATATACAGAGCTTCCTCAAAAACGGTAGTTCAAACACAAAATTTGAAAGATAGCTGCGCTTTTGTTTTTTTCCGGCGCATAAGATCTGTATAGTAGGGAAGTATGTGATTACAAACACAGCGAGGATCTTTGTCAGGTCAAACAAACAAATCTTTTTCTCCTTACGAGGAATTCAAGTAGTGGGATATAATCACTCAAATATTTGAAAAAAATTATAATATTTAACAATCAATAAATATGTCAAAAAATTTGTGAAGATTGAAGAATGAAGGAAATACCAGTGACTGTTGCTGGAAGAGGTTCATTCAACTCCTCCACGGTCTCAAAGATTTTCTTATAGCCTCCAGCAGGGTGTTCAAAACTGAAAATAGTATTTATATATTTATATTAAAATTATTAAATACAAAGGAGGTCAAATTTAAGAGAATCAATGCAAACCATTTAAAAAAACATACTGTTCATCCAGATATCTCAGGTATGTTAAACCATCAAAACCACAAAAGAAAAGTCACTTACCGGCTAACCATGATTGCTGCTGGGACAGTAAATGTCTGAGACACAGCTTGTTCTTGTTGGTTTGTCAGCGGAGCCCTGAGTTTATGGGCTTTTATACTTTATCCTCTGACACAGTTTTTGCACAGACTAACTTTGACCCCCGTCACAGCCAATGGCAGTTATTTGCTAAACAACAATCCCATTGTACAAAGATCCTGAGATGCAAGCTACAAAAGCCATTCTTCAAATAGGATTTGCTTCCCCTGATTTGAGGTTTTGACGCAGCTAAAAGCTGTAATGCAATCAGGTAGACAAAACGTGATTGTAAAACGTCAGAAACATAAATAAGCTGAAGTCAGCTGACAAAGCCCTCCAACAAAGACTTCATTCGGCTAATAATAAAACATTAGCCCATTATAAAACATAAAAAGGAAATTCTACATAAAGGTGTTTTATAACAAGTGTATCTGAGGTATGGAATATTTCCTCACTGGGTTTTAGGCCTTCCAGTAAAAAAAGGAAATGAGCCAACAAAATTTTTTTTTATTTTTTTTTAAGGGCAATAAATATGGATTGCATGAAAAAAAGTCAGTATATTCTCTTTCTACTTTTGCACTAATGAAAGTGTATTAAATCTGTCAGAAGAAAATTAAAATGCAAATGTTTAGACAGCCTTACAAAATAACCCTAATAAATATCCCCAAAACAAAACCCTTACGCGTGTTTTTGTCCTTAAACAGCCATTGTTTAGGAGAGAGAGTGTAATCCATATTATGGCAGAACAACCAACACATTGTTTGCCCAGTCTGGGAAAACAAGACTCACAATAAATTAGTCTAGGAGCAAAAGCTGATATTTTAAACATGATATATCTAATAGTGTACTGTAGCACAAGTGTGCGAACTGTCAGTCTTAATGTGGTGTGATTTGACAGTTGATTGCAATAAAAATAATGATGTAAAGTCCCCATTAACTTTAAACATTGCTTCCTCCAAGAATATATTTTTCTTTTATATCTTGATTTTCTTTTCCTTGCCTCATGCATCTGTCATAAAAGCTAGTGCTGCTTATTTTATTTCCCAAGTTTTGCAACCTCTGAGGTCACAAGCACCAAGGCTTTTTGCAGCACACAAACAAAGGGCTTTCAGCGTTTATCACATTCCTGAACAGATTTGCATTAACTTTGAAGAATGTTTTCTTTCGCATCACAGGCCAAATTAAATAAGCACGTTTTTGCAAAGGAGAGTAGTTAATTTAAATAAAATGTCTTATTCTGCACTAGTACCTTTAGATTATATAAAACATTACAACATAACATAACAAATTGATAAAATTATGAAATTATGTCCCTCTACCCATACCTATAAAAGATGATGTCATGTTTGAGTAACAGTAATGTCATATTTTTGAAGCAAACCAATGATGTAGAGTTTAAATACTCTAATATATACAGTGTTTATATGTGTGTGTGTTTATGTGTGTGTGTGTGTGTGTGTGTGTGTGTGTGTGTGTGTGTGTGTGTGTGTGTGTGTGTGTGTGTGTGTGTGTGTGTGTGTGTGTGTGTGTGTGTGTGTGTGTGTGTGTGTGTGTGTGTGTGTGTGTGTGTGAGTGAGTGTGTGTGAGAGAGAGAGAGAGAGAGAGAGGGAGGGAGAGAGAGAGAGAGAGAGAGAGAGAGAGAGAGAGAGAGAGAGAACATGCTAATGAACTTTTACGTAGAAAACCATGATTTACTTAGATCTCACTTCTACAATTTTTACAAAGCAAAGGCAAGAGGGACTTTTTTTATTTTATTGTATTTACTTTTTTTATTACATTCATATCCGAAAAGCTTGACCTCACATGTGTAAGTTGTACCAAGCATTGTCAGAATGAAAATGGCCAACCTTCTGGTGTTTAGGAACTGGGCCAAACTGCACAAATCCCCTCGACTGAAATCCAAGCTTCAAATCAAATGATTTTAATTGCAACAATCCTTCATCGGGTGACGTGAGAACTTCAATGCTCCTCCCGCATAAACACTAAACAGGTCCTTGATACTTTCACCTCCGGTCACTTTTGCTGAGAACTTTCCCACAGTGTAAGGAAGTGTCGAATTTTCACACTGGTCAAATCCGTTACAAACAAATCTCTTTTGTGTTGAAATGCATCATTTTCCCACAATGTCGCTCACAGATTTATCCCTCTTCTGCAACTCCTAATTATGGCTGTTAAAATGACTGAAGATGTCACTTAATAATACGGAAGCCCTAAAAGGTCATGGATTGTTATTTTTTTCTTTCTCGTTTTCTCGTGATCTCGAGATTACAAGTTGTTTTCTCGTGATCACGACTTAATTTTCTCGTTATCGCGACATAACAAAAGTTGTTTTCTCGTGATCACGACTTAATTTCGAATGTATGATCTCGACATAAAACCGCTTTCTCACAACATCACGTAATTGTTTCGCAAGAAAATCTCGCTCCTTCTGAATGTTGTGTATATCATGGTGTAGCCTATGTGTAGCCTATGTGCGCGCTGGTGTCTTTGAGTTAGGGTTAGGGTTAGCCCACAGAAGAGATGGATTTTATATCTGCATTGAGAGAGAGGGGTGTCCCAGAGGAGAACCTGGCAAAAATGGAGGAAGATAATGTCACTTGCTAGATTAACATGGGGTTTACTTGTGCTATTGTAACTTCTGTTAATGGTTATTGAAATGGTCACCTTGATAGCACCTGTTTTGAAAACGAATTGACTGTGCCTTATTAGCGGGACGAACACACAACACGTATCCAGTAATGTCGGATTTGCGTATTCTATTCATAATTCCTCTGTAAAGCAGCTGTAAAGGAGATACGATTTTCACTTTTCCACCACTAGATGTCGCTGGAAAACTAGAAATCACTGACTTGTGTAATAGTTTGCTCTTTCATTTATGTCTGTATATTTGTATGTATATGCAAACAATCCCCTATAGATGGGCTTACCGTTTTTTACAGTCGCTAGGATACATTTCTCAATACTTGGGTCACTTTTTCAAAACTCTTCACACAGATCCCTTAACCAACTTCCAGCTCGGCACAGCAGTTCATTTCACATTCAAAATGCACTAAAACTACTAAATAACTTCATACATGTCTTAAATCAACACATTCTTCCATAACACTAGCAAGGGTTGACAGCCAACAAACACACTTTGTCACCCACAAAACAATCACCTAAAAAACAATAACAACAGGGAGCATTATACAATGTTTTCCTCTGTAAAACAAGGACACCTCTCTACTGTTTAGAATTCACTGCAATATGTGTTACTGGAATGAATCAGACATGATGCAGCATGCTTCAATATATTTTATGTATTTTTTTTTATGTATTTTTTTTAAATGTTTTTTGCACTGAGTAATTCCAAAATACAAGAATTTGTATACACACCATCCACCGATACAGATACAATAGGAATGCTAATCTACTCGGTCTTCTGCATTTGGCCACAGGTTCTCATCCACATCACATCTTATATCATCTAGGGCAATACACCTAGGAAAGAATCTTCTGGCATGCCTAATCCATCCCTAGCAATCTGCTGCTGATATGTCCAGGCATCCAGCATTCATTGCGTCCAGAAGGGACATTTGATCATGTGGTGGTCATAAACCTTCCACCTCCATGAGGAAAATAATTTCTCTATGGGGTTGAGGAATGGAGAGTAAGGTGGGAGGAATAGTGACACCATTCTGGGATGGGCTGCAAACCACTCGGTGACTGCATAGAGTGGTGAAATGCCACATTGTCCCAGACAATTATAAATGTTGGCTAATTTCTTCTCTTTGCATCCCTTTCCTCACCTAGCACAACCCTTCCATAGAGATCATGCAGGAACACAAGGATACGCTCAGTGTTGTATGGCCCAATCAGTGGTTTGTGTAACAGCAGTCCATCATTGGATATTGCTGCGCACATTGTGATGTTTATCTGCCTGGTGGTGGTGGCGCAATGGATAAGACACATTCCTTTGGTGTGAGAGACCCGGGTTCGAATCCACTGTGAGACACCAATGTGTCCCTGAGCAAGACACTTAACCCCTAGTTGCTCCAGAGGCGTGCGACCTCTGACATATATATAGCAATTGTAAGTCGCTTTGGATAAAAGCGTCAGATAAATGTAAATGTTGGCACCCCTCTGGCCCGGGACATCCACTGTGGCTCTCTTCCCAATCACGTTCCTTCCTCGTCGTCGTGTTTTGGCCAGGTTGAAACCCGCCTCATCCACAAAGATGAAAATGTGGGGTGTTTATCTGCCTTCAATGTCCAAGACTCTCGAAAATAAATCCACAAGGCAACATAAGAGTTAGGTTAGGCTATTACAGTAGTATACATTACCTAAAAATGTGTCTTTGTGTGTGTTTGGTTTTGTTCAAAAACAATTCTGTATTTTATTGTGATCTTACATGGACATATTGATTCCTGAGTTGCTTGACATGTTCAGAGTTCCTCTCAAAAGGCACAGTGTACAACTGCTTCATCCTGACCTGAGGTTTTTTCAGGACTCTAAAGATAGTTGTTATGCTTACACTGTGTTTATTTGCAAAAGTAACGTTGTCTGCCAAGACTCGGTCTCGAATCTCAGTGAGATTTATGCCATTGCTTCTCATGACCATATCAACAATAGCAGTTTCCTGCACATCAGTGAACATCCTACCTCTCCCGTCTGTGTGAGGTAACTGTTGAGTCCTAAGCAGAAATGCAAAAGCAATTTACACACAAGTGGGTTTGGAGGCTTTGCTCCATTTACTTCTGTAATGTGAAGCTCAGTCAGATGCCCTTGCAGAATACAAGTTACTTGTTGGTTTGCCGGAAAACTCAATAGATGCCACTGTTGAGCGTTGCAGATTTGGCTGCACTCTCAGACCAGCCTCTCTCATTGAGAGACCATGATTTATTACATGATCAATTACAGTAGCTCTGATCTCATCTGAGACTACAGCTCTTGATCATCCTCTTATTCTTATTCCACCACGCATACGTATTCCTCGCCCCCTCCCAGCCACTCTTCTTCCTCTTTCAGCCACTTCTCTATCTCTGGCTGGGTCCATGTTTACATCACAATACAAAACTATTCTGAAGTTGTCTCCTTTTGTAATGAAATTGAAAGAGTAACACCTGTGTTGGTGTTCAGCTACAATTAGAATCATCTGTGGTTGGTCCAGTTGTCCAATTGTTTTTATAGCATTTCATTTTTAAATTCAAAATATATTTCATTACAATATTACTGTAGAAATGTAGAAAATTGCAGTCTTATTCAGTTTTGTATTATGTTATTATTTTGAACTTAAGTTTAACAGTTTTGAAAACAGTATGTAAGCATGTGCAAATTGGCCTGTAGGTACACAGAGTTCTGGCGGTTGTTGTGTCGAAGTGAGAAAATAATTAATGTGATTTGAATGCAAATTTGATTTGCCAAAGCAATGTCAAGTCAAGTCACCTTCCTTTATATAGTGCTTTTAACAATATGGATTATTTCAAAGCAGCTTTACAGTAATAATAGGAAATTACCGTAACAGATTGTTTAGGCTTTACAACAGCTCTAGGATAAAGTTATTGTCCAGCTGAAAAAAGAAGTTTATTCAAGTGTTCTATTAGTATACTTCTTTTAAACTAAAAATAAGAAAGTATACTTTCAGTCTACTTTTTATGTACTTCTCAGAAATAAACTTCAAATTCCACTTAACTATACTTGACTTATACTGACAGAAAAGTGTAAGTATATTTGGCCTATACTTGTTAATCGAGATATACTTAAAAGTATAATTAAGTATTCTAGGTATTCTTGGCTTGTACTTGTGTTTACTATTTTGATTGAGTAGCTTATTAAATGCTTTTTTAAAAACATAATATTACACACTGTCTTATAAACTAACATGTTCAAGTTTATATAGTAACAAGCTTTCTGGTGGAATAGCTTATAGAGATAAATAAAATAAGCATGGAACTGAACCTGATCTTGTACACAGCGATAATAATTCCCTTACGAAAAATAAGTTTATTCAAGTGTTCTATTAGTATACTTCTTTTCAACTAAAAAGAAGAAAGCATACTTTCAGTCTACATTTTATATACTTCTATACTTATACTTCTCAGAAATATACTTAATTACCCTTAAGTGTACTTGACTTATACTGAGAGAAAAGTCTAAGAATATTTGGCCTATACTTGTACTCAATCTTTTGATCGAGATATACTTAAAAGTATAATTAAGTATTCAAAGTATACTTGGCTTGTAGTTGTGTTAACTCTTTTGATCGAGTAGTCTATTAAATATACTTTTTTTTACATAGTTTTTCATACACAGTCTTATGAAACTTACATTGTTTGAAAATATTGATACAAAACAGATATGTTTCTAATTCTGCGTATCTGAATTTTTGTGTAGGCTAGTCCACTGGTATTGTACATAGGAATTTACTCTAATTCTACTTTTTCCCACCATTGACTGAATTTTCCAGCTATCCATGTTTTCACTGGTATACGGTAGGGGGCGCTATGACACATCTTCTAGTACAGAATCTCCAGATCAAAACACAGGAGAAAAAGAAGCTGAAACAAGTGATAGAAGATTGCTCACTCAAATGTAATATAACGTGATCATCAAACATTAAACAGCTTGTAAATCAAAACTGCTTAATGTTTCCTAATGAAATTAAGCGTAACCCATTAAGAGAAAACGACTGTGAAGCTTTGGGAGTGTAGTTCGCTTGCAGTACAAATGAGAAACGTAATTATGAACTAGTTGTGCACTTAGTTTACTACTGTTACACTTATAGTACGCTTGAACATATACTTTTATATGAATGAATGAATTAATGAATAGCTTTATTGGTCACTAGTCACAAGTACCAGCGAAATTCCGCCATCAACCTGTCCATACAAACATACATACAATATGACAAGGGGGTAGACAGGACAGGAAGACAGAGCATTTTAGGAAAGAATACAGCATAACATGAGGAGAGGTGAGGAGAAAAAAAAAGGCCACCCCCAGACTACGCTCCTGTAAGGAGTCCAGTTTGGGAACAGTAAAAAACACCTCAGCAACATTGGCACATCAGTACACAACATGAACACACAAGACTTGCAAAAGGGGAGGATAGTTGGGGATGGAGGTAACCCAGCACAAACAAGCAGCCATCCGGTTCCTGCAGCCATTCTTCGGCGCTGGTCGGACCCGCCTGCCAGACTGGTGGTATGAAGCGTCGAAGGCGAGGGATGAGGGTATGGGGTGGTGATTGCATATCTGTATATATGTAGTGCGTGTATGTGTAGGCCTGGAGAGCCGCTGCGTCTGGCATCCTAATCTAGCCTCAGTCCGCAGGATTTCATTGCGAAACACAGCAATTGCTATGGAGACAGCCTTGATCAGGTCCCAGACAGAGTCAACAATCAGCAGGTGTCTGTGGGGGATGGGGGAAGGAACGCAAGAGCGTCACGCTGCAGTGCTCCACGGGGGGAGTTGTAGTTCCAGCAGCAGCCTCGGCCAAGGCCAGTGCTGGTTGAGGGGGGCCGAAAGCAGATAAGATTGGGGTTGTTTGGTCTTGGGACGAGTAGCTGCATTCCAATTTACGCAGCCCCTGGTCCATTTTGGTCTCCGAAACGATCCATTTGCCTTTGCAAAGCTGTAAGCTTCTCCAAGATGTTATCCATATTTTGGTTCAAAGTCACCAAAGTCACAGTCTGAGTGCTGACAGCTCTGCCCACTGCTTCAATCATGACGGGCAGCCTTATGGGGTTTTGGACAGCTGTCACCGTCTTCTTAATTCCTCGATAAACCAGGGCAATGCCTAATCCAAACAGCAGAAAACCTGTTATCATGGTTCCGAATAGGTAGATGTCTTCAATGTCCTCCACGGAAAGAGCCGCCAGACACACGACCCGCCACTTCCCCCACGCGTCCATCGTGTAGCCAGCTGCAAACGTTCCGGCAGGGCAGTCAGGTTCCCCCGAACCCAAGCTTCTCGTCGAGAAGATGGTGTCAATTGCGCTGAGAGACCAGTTGATCAATTCCATAATTTCTTAGTTTGGAGAGCAGTGCGGAGAGAGTCTCTCAAAAAGTACAAGTAGACTAGACGAGACGAAACGAGCAAAGCAGGGGAGATAAGGGAGAGGAGGGTAAGAAAATGCGACCGCCTTCGTTGAGAGCAAAAGAAGAAGCCTTCTTAAAGGCTATATACTATATACTAAAAGTGGGCCAATTTAGTCCCAAGCGGTATTAAAGGGATACTTCACCGTTTTTTCATATTAAACTATGTTATTCCCTTAACTAAGACGAGTTGATACATACCTCTATCGTCTCAGTGCGTGCACTAAATCCCTCTGTCTTGCGGCGAAACTTTGTTAGCCCAGTTCATTTAATATGGGCCAAGCAGAGAAGCTACCAAACACCTCCACGTTTTCCCTATTTAAATACAGTTACTCGCGAAGTGTAACTCGACCTAGGACGGTGACACAAAACAAAACGTTGCGCTTTTCTAAGCGTGTAAAATGGATAACTATTTTGTATGGCGGAATACCATAGCAAGTGCTTGTAAGCACTTCGACTTGGCGTAGTAATATCTTCACTCGTGAAAAATCCTCTCACCGGCCCCCGCTCCCTCTAGTGAAGATATTACTGCGCCAAGTCGAAGTGCTTACAAGCACTTGCTATGGTATTCCGCCATACAAAATAGTTATCCATTTTACACGCTTAGAAAAGCGCAACGTTTTGTTTTGTGTCACCGTCCTAGGTCGAGTTACACTTCGCGAGTAACTGTATTTAAATAGGGAAAACGTGGAGGTGTTTGGTATCTTCTCTGCTTGGCCCATATTAAATGAACTGGGCTAACAAAGTTTCGCCGCAAAACAGAGGGATTTAGTGCACGCACTGAGACGATAGAGGTATGTATCAACTCGTCTTAGTTAAGGGAATAACATAGTTTAATATGAAAAAACGGTGAAGTATCCCTTTAAAATAGTACACTTACAAGTTTACTACTAGTACATATTGACATTAGTTTACTTAATTCATAATGTATACTTAAAAATATACTTGAACATTACTTAAGTATACTCAGTGGTGGAAATGGGCAAAATTCACTGGGCGGACTCTATAAAAAACTAAAAAAATAGAGGTCATTTGGCTTTAGATGACCTTTCAGATGTTTAAAAACATTTATAATCTATAATAACTAAATTAAATAAATTATTTATTTTATGTTTCATTTAACCCCCTGGGGTTGGCTATTGCAAATAATAAAAACAAAACGTTGTGTTTTTCGTAAAATAAAATATAAATAAACATGATGCGTTGTCCCGTCTCTCTCAAAGTGAAGTTCATTCTGAAATGCGACAGAAAATGATCTGTAACTCCGCGAATGCTTGTCACTGTGGCATGAAACATGTGTCATTACAAAGCTTGAAGTCTCCATTTTTAAATGATGTAAACCATATAAAAAACAAATTTTCTCTGTTTAAGTAATCCGTATGAAAGCAACGACATGTACAGTTTCTCCAGTCCGAGCTAATTAACTCTAATGTGACCACGTCCACGCACGCACAAGCTATTGTCATGCAAATGATCCACGTGCTGTTAACGGACTCATTACCTCAAAAACAAGTACCGTATTCCTGTTTTTCCGCGAGTTTGGAAGACTGTGTTTGTGCTCAATGTGCTGTGCTGTTTACCTTGGATTTACCTTAGAAGAATTAGAAGAACACGATTTGAGTATTTATGAGAACGATTTTTAAGGTAAGATTATTTATTTACCTCAAGCGGTCTGTTTAGAAGTTCTGTGAGTAGTAAGAAAGACGCGCACTGAGAAGCATTTCCATTGGCTGCAGTCTGCGCCAATGCGGCCAATAACAAAAGACGACATAGCGCAGCCAATTTTACAGAATGCCATTGATAAATATCAATATCCCTCTAAGTTTTTATCATCATATATTGTGCTACGTTTATGTAGCTATTATATTGTAGATAAAATATAGTAATCGTTACAATGTAAAAAAAAAATAAAAAAAAAAATATATATATATATATATATATATATATATATAGCCTATATATAACCTTTTTTTTTTTTTTTTTACGCCGTCCCCCCTCGAAATTCACTCCCCACACTCCGTCCCCCCGCGTCCCCGTCCCTGAGTGTACTTCATAAAATGAACTTGAAGTATACTTCTTTTTCGTAAGGGTCCGGCCGCCCATCCGCACAAAACAGGGCCTGGTGTCTCGAGAACGCACTCCCTGAAATAGGTTTGAAATGCAAACGATTATCCCGCGAAAATGCAGATGTCGCGCACATGCGCATCATGTGTTCAGTCTGTAGTGGATTTTTTCCTAAACCTGACTATCTAGCGTCTGCAAATCGACACATAATAACTTTTATATTCTAGCTCTTTGCGTCTTCCGTCGACAACTGGCCAAGTCTCTTTCCCTAACTTCAATAAACTACTTGTCTGGCCTTAAAAATGTATAGTACAAATTTTTTTTCTGTGTCACGCGAACCAGAATTATCCTGACAACATTTTATCTGTACTGAGGTAAAGGGAAGGGAAGGAGGCCTTCACAGGGGATGGACTGGTTGACACTTCAGGACTGCGTTGTCATCGTGTCCAGGCGCAGGTCCTTCATCAGATCTGGATACGGCCTGGATCCGGCGGACTGCGGTAAACCTCGGATAAACAGAGAGACTAATATTAGCGTAGACGCCATCCTTCTTATGATGTAACAAGTACATCAGGATTTATGGGGAGTGTTCCCGGTTCCGGCTGACCTGATCTATGCAGCCTAAGTCTATAAGGTGTTATGTGAATGCTAGGTCAAAAAGATGTGTTTTTAGTCTAGATTTGAACTGACAGAGTGTGTCTGCTTCCCAGACAATGTTAGGAAGACTGTTCCAGAGTTTTGGTGCTAAATAGGAAAAGGATCTACTGCCAGCAGTCGATTTTGATATTCTAGGTATTATCAACTGGCCGGAATTTTGAGATCGCAATAGATGTGAAGGACTATAATGTGTTAAGAGCTCGCTCAAGTACTGCAGAGCTAAACCATTTAGTGCTTTGTAAGTATTCAGAAATATTTTAAAATGTATACGTTGTTTAATAGGGAGCCAATGCAGTGTTGACAGAACAGGGCTAATATGGTCATACTTCCTGGTTCTGGTAAGAACTGCTGCGTTTTGGACTAGCTGTCAGTTTGTTTATTAAGCGTGCAGGGCAACCACCTAGCCTTGATGTCATGAACACATTAACTAATTGTTATTCATTTTTCATTGAGAGCATATGACGTAATTTAGATATATTTTTAAGATGAAAAAATGCGGTTTTACAGATACTAGACACGTGACTTTCAAATGAAAGATTGGTATCAAAGAGCACACTCAGGTTCCTAACCGGCGATGACGAAGTGTTAGACAGTATTCTAGGTTATTACGTGAGGATGTTTTTTGTCCAATACAGTTTTTCTCAATTGCTAAAACACTAAAACCCATTGGCTGAACAAAGTTCTCAGTTGCCTGAGTTCATTTAGCTAATTGTGCAGTCTGTTGTCAATACCTTAAACCATTTCACATGGTAAAGCACAGGAGGAGGAGGAGGGGGGCAAGGAAAAGGAAGTGGAGGAGGAGGAGGAGGAGGAGGAGGAGGAGGAGGAGGAGGAGGAGGAGGAGAGGAAATTTCTGAGGAAATTTGAGCAACAGTCATAGACCATGTTCTTGTCCATGGACTGAAAATGAGAGAAGCAGGACTTGGAGTGCAACCCAATTTGAGCCGATTTTCTGTGTCCACCATAGTGAGGACATTCAGAGAAAAGAGCAGGTACAGTATACTACTGTATTTTTGTAATTGCAAATTTACTGTACTACACTATATGCAGCTGTTTCAATAGACATTTGTAAAGTTCATCACTGTATCTACTGCATGAATATTTTTTGTAACTGCACATCTACTTTTTGTAGAATTGCAAGGCTGCCACAAGCAGGTGGAAGGACAGCTATATTCACTCAGGAGCAAGAGACCGTTATAGTGGGCATGGTCCTTCAAGAGAATGTAATACGACTCAGAGAAATCCAGGAACGAGTGATACAAGACAACACACACTTCCAGGGAATCAACAGTGCGAGCATTTCCACAATTAACCATGTTCTCCATCGTAACAGGATGCGAATGAAACAAGTATATAGAGTATCATTTTCATATTCCTTTGTTATTTTTATAGTTTTTATAGTTATGTACTTTTACAGTCAGTGGGTCAGTCGAGCAGCTTTTTTTTGAGAAGCCACATTTTCATTACCCTTTGTTATTGATGCATTCTTATTTCATTTGACAGGAGATACCCTGAAATAAAGGTCGATGTTTTCATTTGACTTCTGTCTCATTTTTCCATGCATAGAGGACAAAACAAAGTAAAAATGGGCTCATCTTACCCCACCCTCCCCCTGAGCGGTGGTGGTGCTCAGAAATGCTCATGACTTTATTCATCAAAAAACACTGGAACATGGAGAAAACGCAGGAGAAGCACAACCAATCATTAACGAGAACCAACAATGACAGAGGGAGAACACAGGGTATATATACAGGTGGAAAACAAAGAGAACTAATGAGATAATTATCAGGACATAAATTAACTAATGAGGATGGTGATCATGGAGACAAGGAGTGGTGGGAAACTGAACAATGAACACAGAAGGAAGTCCAGAAACAAAATGACATGTAACATTAGCCCCCGCCTCCCGGACAGTGCATTCTCGCGCGGTGTAACAGATCTAGGAGTTGATGGAGAGGACCCTGGACGAGGACGGAGACTGGAGTCACCTCAGGACTTGAGACAAGGACAGTGACTGGAGATTCAGGCGCGGCGGCGGCGGCCATCTTGAACGATCATTTTGATTTGTACATAGACATTTCTGTAGTATGACTGACTTTTACATCATAACAAGATGAATAAAAAGAAAAGAAAAATTCAATAAAAGGAAATTAAATGAAAAAAAAATGCAATTAAAAAAAGGTACAATAAATATATTTAATTAATTAATTAAAATAATAACCATACAACACTATACTGAAAACTATGGAAGCTCGTTTCCGCCATAGTTGAGTAAAAAAATATAATTCTGTTAGTCATAATAATGAGAAACATAATTATGGCTTAGTATCTCATTAAATTGAGAAAGTTTTTTGAGAAAGTAAATTGAGAAACACTGACCTCCATAATGGTGACCAAACCAAACTATTACTTTCAAACAAACTTATTTTAAGAGGTTCAGTCCTGTGTTTGCTGTCAGTGTCTTTCCTGTAGCTCAAACAGTAGGGCATTGGTGCTTTCAACACCAAGGTCATGGGTTTGATTCCCAGGATAAGTAAGAATTGATAAGAACGTACCTTGCAATGTAAGTCACTTTGGATAAAAGCATCTGCAAAATGTAATGTTATCACTAAACATGTTTTTAGAGAGTGTTATCCTACCTTTTAGGAGAACATTCTGGTAACAAAAATAAAATTAGCTACGGAAAACATTACAAGATCATAACATAATGCTCTCAAAACATTCATAGAACAATACTGTAACATTTCTAGCTGGGATGAGCTCATATTGTGGTCATAGTTTGAGCACACAGTGAGTGCGCTGTAAGGTTACACTTATGGCAAGCCGTTTTAACATTTCATCCTTAAAACCTACTAGTCTCTATTTTCATGCTCCTAGTACTTCTTTTTTAGATACTAGTATCTATTCCATTAAGTTCAACCTGTGTATGTTCCCAATGAGCCAAATAATGAGAAAGAACCAAATTGCTTACCACAGCTATGCAGACGACACACAGATCTACTTAGCCCTATCGCCTAACGATTACAGCCCCATTGACTCCCTGTGCAAATGCATTGATGAAATCAACAGTTGGATGTGCCAAAACTTTCTTCAGTTAAACAAAGACAAAACTGAAGTCATTGCGTTTGGAAACAAAGATGAAGTTCTCAAGGTGAACGCATACCTTCACTCTAAGGGTCAAACAACTAAACATCAAGTCAGGAATCTTGGTGTGACACTAGAGTCAGACCTTAGTTTCAGTAGTCATGTCAAAGCAATAACTAAATCAGTATACTTTCATCTGAAAAATATTGCAAGAATTAGATGCTTTGTTTCCAGACAAGACTTAGAGAAACTTGTGCATGCTTTCATCACCAGCAGGGTGGATAATTGTAATGGACTCCTCACTGGCCTTCCCAAAAAGACCATAAGACAGTTGAGCCAGGGTTCTGAGCAGAAACAGAAAATATGAACATATCACACCAGTCCTCAGGTCTTTAAATTGGCTCCCAGTTAGATTTAGGATTGATTTTAAAGTATTATTACTGGTATATAAATCACTCAATGGCCTAGGACCTCAATACATTGCAGATATGCTCACTGAATATAAACCCAACAGATCACTCAAATCATTAGGATCATATCAGCTAGAAATACCAAGGGTTCACTCTAAGCATGGCGAGTCGGCTTTTAGCTATTATGCCAGCCGCAACTGGAACCAGCTTCCAGAAGAGATCAGATGTGCTCCTACAGTAGTCACATTCAAATCCAGACTCAAAGCACTTCTGTTTAGCTATGTATTTACTGAATCAGCACTGTGCCGCTGTTCGTCCGACTGTTTGTACTGTACTGTATTTTATTTTATTTTTCTAAACTGTTTTAATTATTCTTATTTCTTTTTCTTATTTTAATTTCTTCTATGTAAAGCACTTTGAATTGCCATTGTGTATGAAATGCGCTATATAAATAAACTTGCCTTGCCTTGCCTAAGTACTAGTACTTATTCATTAGCTACTAGTGCTCGTTCTTTAGGTACTAGTCCCTATTCGTTAGATACTAGTGCTTATTCTTTAGGTACAAGTACCTTTTTAAAGATGCTAGTACTTATTCATAGATATTACTTCTTATTTATTAGATACTAGTCAAGTCAAGTCAAGTTTATTTGTATAGCGCTTTTCACAATACAGATTGTATCAAAGCAGCTTCACAGTATTACATTTAAATAATACAACAAAGTTTATTTCAAGAGGAATTTATTGATTGATAAAATTAAATTAAATATCCCCAAAATATCCCCAACTGAGCAAGCCAAAGGCAACAGTGGCAAGGAACCGAAAAACTCCATCAAGTGACCTAATGGTGTCCTAAAACTCCATCAGGTGACCTAATGGAGAAAAAAAAAACCTTGGGAGAACCCAGGCTCAGTCGGGGGCC
Source organism: Leuciscus idus (assembly GCA_021554675.1). NCBI lineage: Eukaryota > Metazoa > Chordata > Actinopteri > Cypriniformes > Leuciscidae > Leuciscus > Leuciscus idus. The sequence continues at coordinate 41,205,373 of CM038627.1, forward strand.
AGTTCTCCTCTGGCATTTATGAGCTAGAGGCCGGATTGTAGTTTGAACTGTGGGATTATATGAATGCCTGGCTGAAGAGATGCGACTTTAATCTAGTTTTAAACTGGGAGAGCGAGTCTGAGCAACGAACAGTATCAGGAAGACTATTCCAGAGTTTTGGAGCCAAATGTGAAAATTCTCTCCCTCCTTTGGTGGTTCTGAATATCCTAGGTATGACCAAAAGCCTTGAATTTAGTGATCTTAAAGAGCGCGATGGATTATAGGGCGATAGAAGATCCGGTAAATAGACTGGAGCTAAGCCGTTTAGGGCTTTATAAGTCAGTAGCAATACCTTGTAATTAATACGGAACTTTATAGGTAACCAATGCAGTGATGATAAAATCGGTGTTATATGATCATATTTTCTTGATCTCGTAAGAACTCTAGCGGCGGCATTTTGGACTAACTGTAGCTTGTTTATTGAGGATGCAGGACAACCAGCTAATAAGGCATTACAGTAATCCAGTCTCGAGGTCATGAATGCATGAACTAACTTTTCTGCATCAGAAACTGATAGCATATTACGTAGCTTAGCAATGTTTCTAAGGTGGAAAAAGGCTGTTTTTGTAACATATGAAATATGATTTTCAAAAGACAGGTTGCAATCGAGTATAACACCCAGGTCTTTTACTGTAGCGGATAAAGTAACAGGACATCCTATGATGTTAAAGTTGTATTGTGCGAGGTTTTGTGGGCGGTTTTTTGAACCGATAAGTATTACCTCTGTCTTGTCTGGATTTAATAAAAGAAAATTACGCGTCATCCAATCTTTTATATCTTTAACACACTCTGTCAATTTGGAAAATTTAGCGTTTTCATCCGGCCTTGATGAAATATATATTTGAGTGTCATCAGCATAACAATGGAAACTAATTCCATGTTTCCTTATAATATTTCCAAGTGGCATCATATATATTGAAAATAACAGAGGGCCTAACACAGATCCCTGCGGCACTCCATAGTTTACTGGAGTTATGATCGATTTTTCTCCATTTAGTAAATAGACAAAATGATAGCGGTCAGATAGGTATGATTTGAACCAGCTTAGTGCTTGTCCTTGAACACCAGTATAATTTTGTAGTCGATCTAAGAGTATTGTGTGATCTATAGTATCGAACGCAGCACTAAGATCAAGTAAAACTAGTATTGAGATACAGCCTTGGTCAGAAGCTAAAAGTAAATCATTTGTGATTTTAACGAGCGCAGTTTCAGTGCTATGATGCGGTCTGAATCCAGACTGAAACTTTTCATAGATCTCATTTTGTTGCAAGAAAGAGCCCAGTTGAGCGGACACCACTTTTTCTAATATTTTAGACATAAATGGAAGATTTGAAATGGGTCTATAATTTGCTAGATTATTATGATCTAATTGCGGTTTCTTAATGAGAGGTTTTATAACTGCCAGTTTAAATGTTCTTGGAACATGACCTAGAGATAAAGACGAGTTAATAATATTGAGGAGAGGCTCTTCCACTACAGGTAACACTTCTTTCAGTAGTTTAGTTGGTATAGGATCTAATAAACATGTTGTTGTTTTAGATGAAGTGATAAGTTTATTTAACTCTTTTTGTTCTATAGTTGTAAAGCACTGTAATTGTTCTTGCGGGGTGATAATTGAAGCTGAATTATAAGGCGCGATTGAATATTGAACGTTTACAATTGTGGTTCTGATGCTTTCTATTTTCTCAGTGAAGAAGTTCATGAAATCATTACTACTGAACTGTAACGGGATATTTTGTTCGGGTGACGTCTGTTTATTTGTTAGTTTAGCCACGGTGTTAAATAAAAACCTTGGATTATTTTGGTTGTTTTCTATTAGTTTGCGGAGGTGCTCAGCCCTGGCCGCTTTTAGGGCCTTTTTATAACGTGACATACTGTCTTTCCACGCGATTCTAAAGACCTCTAAATTAGTTTGTTTCCATTTACGCTCTAAAATACGGGTTTCTCTCTTTAAAACATGCGTAGTATTGTTATACCATGGTGCTTTATTTTTCTCTCTGACCTTTTTTAATTTAATAGGTGCAACCACATCCAATGTTCTAGAGAGAATGGTGCTCATAGTGCTAGTTAGTTCTTCTAGTTCATCTGTTTGTTTGGGTTCAGGCAGCAGCTGAGACAAATTAGACAAGCAATTTGAGAAATTATCTATGGTGGATGGAAGGATTGTTCTGCCTGGTCGATAACGCGGCGCTGCATGACATATTACAGCAGTACGTAATATGCAAGTTACCATGTAGTGATCAGTGACTTCATCACTTTGTGGAATGATATTTATATCGGTTGGATCGGTTCCATGTGATATAATTAAATCGAGTGTATGATTAAGACGATGTGTTGGTCCGGTGACGTTTTGCTTGACCCCAAATGAATTTAATAAATCTGTAAACGCAGCTCCTAACGCATCATTTGGATTATCTACGTGTATGTTAAAATCTCCAACAATTAATGCTTTATCGACATTGACTAATAGGTCTGAGAGAAAATCTGCAAACTCTTTTAGGAAATCAGCGTAAGGCCCTGGCGGTCTATATACGGTAGCCAAGGCTAGAGATAATAGGGATGTTTTTCTAACATCTAAGAGCGTAACATTTAGTACAAGTACTTCAAATGAAATAAACTTATAACCCGTTTTCTGAGTAACATTTAGAATATCTTTATAAATGGTTGCAACACCTCCGCCACGACCAATCAGACGGGGCTCATGCTTATAACAGTATCCAGGAGGAGTAGACTCATTAATACCGAAATAATCATTTGGTTTAAGCCAGGTTTCAGTAAGCAGTTTCTGCTCATTGCACCATGACATTAACCATTCATTTAGCGCAAATAATCTGCTGAACTTTTCATGCCCTAGTCGGTACGTGGGAAGCGGTCCTGACACAATGATCGTTGTTTCAGGCGATGTGCTGCGTACCGTATCGAATAGATTCCTGAAGTCTTTCTTCAGAATCTCCGTCTGGCGCAGCCTGATGTCGTTCACTCCCGCGTGCAGGACCACAGTTCCGACGCGCTCGTCACCGTTCAGGATCTCGGGAACGCGAGCAGCGATTTCAGAAACACGAGCACCAGGAAAGCAGTGACTTTGCACCTTACTTTTACCTAACGTAGCGTGTACGTGCCGAACGATGGAATCGCCGATGATCACAGCATCGTGTTCTGTTTCGCGTAGAGGGGAGAAGCGGTTTTGTGTGGATAACTCGAAAACCGGGAGGGTCGGAGAAAGTCTTGGTCTAAACCTGACTCGCGTCTTCCGCTGCGGAACCACCCAGGATTCGTGGTGGCGTGTTGGAGCCGGAGTGAACGAGACCATGGCTGATTGCGACCGATGCTGAGGAACGCACGGAGTAGACGCGATCGGAGTCAGCGGGTTAGTAACGCTAAACACTGATTTGTGTGCATCGGCACGTGATGTTTCAAGAGCCAAACACCGGTCTCTCAGCTCGGCCTGTCTCAATAAAAGGTTGTGGATCTGTTTCTCAACAGCTTCCAGCTCAGACTGCAGTGCGTGCAGCTCAAATGTGTCCTCACCTGCACCAAACGGTAGACTACTTACATCTGATATATTCGCCATTTTAACAGATGGACAGTGAGTTAGCAACGAAGCTACCAGTGATGCTATCAATATTAATACTAATTTATATTATAAGTTTGTTTTTTTGTAAGTGAGTGTGGAGAAGACGCGTTCAGCCGTGATCCACGGACGTAACCTTTAAGAGTATGCAGCGTTGGATCACTAATAGGCTTGAGACGCGTCTGCTCAACAGTCCGCGTTGTAACTATGAGGTTTTTTAGGTTTTTTTTAGTGGTAGGGGTGTAGAGTAGACGCACGATAGGCGAAAAAAAATAAAAAATGTTTGTTTATAAGTGAGTGTGGAGAAGACGCGTTCAGCCGTGATCCACGGACGTAACCTTTAAGAGTATGCAGGGGTGGTAGTGGCGCAGTGGATAAGACACATGCCTTTGGTGTGAGAGACCCGGGTTCGAATCCACTGTGAGACACCAATGTGTCCCTGAGCAAGACACTTAACCCCTAGTTGCTCCAGAGGCGTGCGACCTCTGACATATATAGCAATTGTAAGTCGCTTTGTATAAAAGCGTCAGCTAAATGAATAAATGTAAATGTATGCAGCGTTGGATCACTAATAGGCGATATTAGTTAATAGATACTTTTTAATAGATACTAGTACCTATTAAAAAGACACTAGTACTTATTCATTAGATTCTAGTGCCTATTAAATTTGGTACTAGTACTTATTCATTAGATACTAGAATGTATTCATTAGATACTAGTACATATTAAATATATACTAGTACTTATTCATTAGATACTAGTACTTCTTTCGATAGTGACTAGTATCTATTCTTTTGTTACTAGTAACAAATTTTAAATTTTTGCTATTGACTTCTATGGGGATCTGTCATTGAGATATCAACTATTCAGCTCTGACTAGTATGTATTCCAATTGTGACTAGTACGTATTTATTAGATACTAGTAGTTATTTATTAGGTACTATTACTTCTTTTTTAGTAAGATTTTCTATTTTACTAGTAAGATTTTGTAATTGAACTCTCCAGTGGCCGTTCTGACTAGTCATACTTCCCGTCAAAGCGGCTTGTTGGTCTAGGGGTATGATTCTTGCTTTGGGTGCGAGAGGACCCGGGTTCAAATCTTATTTGCACAGAACGTACTCAGAATCGCTGCCTGCCAGAGTGTGGCTCCCTAACGACAAACGCTTTTTATTAAAACTAGTGCCTGCCCATTCTGTAAGAGGCCAGCGTTCAGTGACTCTACAAGTGTACACATTTTTTTTCAGTCAGGCTCGTTGGTCTAGGGTTATGATTCTCGCTTTGGGTGCGAGAGGTCCCGGGTTCCAATCCCGGACGAGCCCAGCGATTTCAGAACGAGCAGCCAGTTGGCTCCTTCCTTTGCAGCACTGAGCCAAACTGTTGTGGTTTTGAAATCGTTACTGCTGCTTGTGTTCATCTGTACTACAACTTAGCAGAGATTCAGCCAGATGACAAGCGTTGATTTCCTTCACAGAACGTACTCAGAATCGCTGCCTGCCAGGGAGTACGGCTCCCTAACGACAAACGCTTTCTGTTAAAACTAGTGCCTTCTCATTCTGTTAGAGGCCAGCGTTTGGTGACTGTACAAGGGTACGCAAGTAGCCCGAACCTTCATCAGTCAGGCTCGTTGGTCTAGGGGTATGATTCTCACTTCAGGTTAGCACGAGTTCTATGCTAATTCAGATCTTGCGGTCATTGTTGCTTTGAACAAACCATGCTTGAACTTGTCAAACATCCAACTTACACGTAGCCCATTAAAGCCGACCCAGGTGGGACTTGAACCCACAATCTCCAGCTCCGGAGGCTGATCCCACAATCTCCAGCTCCGAAGGCCCAGTGGCCTTATCCATTAGGCCACTGGGCCTTGTCCGGCAAGCTTTTTCAAATCCCGGACGAGCCCTCTCACCTTTAGTATGAGTTCAAGGGTGCTACCCACACAGTACTTGACGTCGCATTCTGCAGCATCAGAGGCTGATGCTTTGGCCAAATTGAACTTTTTTCAGGCCTGTAGATGCTGTAGTGGGATTCAAACCATTTTATATCGCTCTTAACGGAATCACCGTGGCTCTTTTGCAGAAACGCTAAGCACAGGTATACTTCTTGTTCTGTGGAGTTTCTTTGAACAAATTATCATTGACTTTTTGCAGCATCGGCTTAGAGCGAGCTCAACAAGCATGCCCTAGGTGGGAGGCCGATGCCTTGTAGTTCAAAGTCAAGCCTACGGCATAGCCTTTATGTGGCTGTTTACATTTAGAGGCCGCCATTTCTGTTCCATCTGTTTTTCTCCAATTACACGCCCATTTTGGTTATATGGACAAAACAAACGTATCAATGATGTTTTTGGATGACTAGATTCATTTATAGTTCATGACTCTTTCCCACCTGTTTTGTGTGTGGAGTCTGCCTCTCTGCTTTCATACGCAAAGCCTTCGTCGTAGGTCCAGTGCAAAAGCAAGAAGGGGCCTCTTGCGCACAGTGCTTTGTGTAATTTCAGCCTGAAAGGGCACATGCACGGGCAGGCCAGAATGATGCACACAAAAACCCACCACGCTTTGTCGGTTCTATGCTAATTCAGATCTTGCGGTCATTGTTGCTTTGAACAAACCATGCTTGAACTTGTCGAACATCCAACTTGCCCATTAAAGCCGACCCAGGTGGGACTTGAACCCACAATCTCCAGCTCCGGAGGCTGATGCCTTATCCATTAGGCCACTGGGCCTTATCCGACAAGCTTTGCCTTTGCTCTGGAATATGCCTTCAAGTGGTTTCTAACGCTCAAACAAGTTCACTTTCGTATCTCGACGCCAGGTCGTGTTCCGCCTTTGAGATGGGCTTCACTGAATTTCTGGCGCCCTCCCGAAAGACTTACTGTCGAAGAGGTTCGTTGGTCTAGGGGTATGATTCTCGCTTTGGGTGCGAGAGGTCCCGGGTTCAAATCCCGGACGAGCCCGTCGGTTTCAGAACAAGCAGCTGGAGCAGCCGGTTGGCTCCTTCCTTTTGCAGCACTGAGCCAAACTCAAAACTGTCGTGTTTTTGAAACTCTTACTGCTGCTTGTGTTCATCTGTACTACAACATACCCAAGATTCAGCCAGATGACAAGCGCTTATTTCCTTGCACAGAACGTACTCAGAATCGCTGCCTGCCAGGGAGTACGGCTCCCTAACGACAAGCGCTTTTTATTAAAACTAGTGCCTGCCCATTCTGTAAGAGGCCAGCGTTCAGTGACTCTACAAGTGTACGCAAGTAGCCACATTTTTTGTCAGTCAGTCTCGTTGGTCTAGGGGTAAGATTCTCGCTTTGGGTGCGAGAGGTCCCGGGTTCAAATCCCGGACGAGCCCAGCGATTTCAGAACGAGCAGCCAGTTGGCTCCTTCCTTTGCAGCACTGAGCCAAACTGTTGTGGTTTTGAAATCCTTACTGCTGCTTGTGTTCATCTGTACTACAACTTAGCACAGATTCAGCCAGATGACAAGCGTTTATTTCCTTCACAGAACGTACTCAGAATCGCTGCCTGCCAGGGAACGTACTCAGAATCGCGCCCTCTCGAAAGACTTACTGTCGAAGAGGCTCGTTGGTCTAGGGGTATGATTCTCGCTTTGGGTGCGAGAGGTCCCGGGTTCAAATCCCGGACGAGCCCAGCGATTTCAGAACGAGCAGCCAGTTGGCTCCTTCCTTTGCAGCACTGAGCCAAACTGTTGTGGTTTTGAAATCCTTACTGCTGCTTGTGTTCATCTGTACTACAACTTAGCACAGATTCAGCCAGATGACAAGCGTTTATTTCCTTCACAGAACGTACTCAGAATCGCTGCCTGCCAGGGAGTACGGCTCCCTAACGACAAACGCTTTCTGTTAGTGCCTTCTCATTCTGTTAGAGGCCAGCGTTCGGTGACTGTACAAGGGTACGCAAGTAGCCCGAACCTTCACCAGTCAGGCTCGTTGGTCTAGGCGTATGATTCTCGCTTCAGGTTAGCACGAGTTCTATGCTAATTCAGATCTTGCGGTCATTGTTGCTTTGAACAAACCATGCTTGAACTTGTCGAACATCCAACTTACACGTAGCCCATTAAAGCCGACCCAGGTGGGACTTGAACCCACAATCTCCAGCTCCGGAGGCTGATGCCTTATCCATTAGGCCACTGGGCCTTGTCCGGCAAGCTTTGCCTTTGCTCTGGAATATGCCTTCAAGTGGTTTCTAACGCTCAAACAAGTTCACTTTCGTATCTCGACGCCAGGTCGTGTTCCGCCTTTGAGATGGACTTCACTGAATTTCTAGGGCAGGGGTCGGCAACCCAAAATGTTTAAAGAGCCATATTGTTAAAAAAAAAAAAAAAAAAAAAATCTGTCTGGAGCCGCAAAAAATTAAAGCCTTATATAAGCCTTATAATGAAGGCAACACATGCTGTAAGTGTCTATATTAGCTTTATTAGCCCCCTAGTATCAAAATGATAAGTAACCTAGGCTACAAATACATAATGAGCATTCATGATTAAATGTTTATTTTCCCTGCAGCGCATCCTGGAGAGAATGACGCACCACGTGACTACTCTACGATGGTGCTTTAAGTTTAACTTCCATTATAATTTTAATGTATTACGTTTTATTTATTTGTGTATTATTTGTACAACGTTGAAAAACTTTAACCCTTTCACACGTAAGTTTAAAATATTCTGACTGACCCCCCCAGCGTGAGTTTTTCAAGGCGACCGTTATTTAGAATGTGTCACTTTATGGTTTCCAAGGTGACGCGTCATTGCGTGTCACACCGCAGCAACAACAGAGCTGAATGAATGATGATCTGCTTTTATGTCATTTTTCCTTTTTATTCAAAATATTCACACATTTGTTAGATATGGCATGAAATATCTGATATTCCGATTGTCAAATATATGCAAGTGGAAGTGTTTTGTTGTTTAAACACATTTATAACGATCGCGTTAGTTCAGCTGTATTCGCGATGGGCGCCGCCATCTTAGTTTGTGCCGCAGACACAGTTCAGAGAATCGGATCTGTTGGATTTACAACACGTGAATTCATCCACTTCTCCCGAAATACATCAAAGTAAGTGGCTGGTGAACTGGGAGAAGAATAGAGTAAACTTTAAAGTTACTTACACAATGTATATCTGATATGAATAAAACGTGTCTAATTATAATGGAAAGGATTATTGCCTCTTCCTTTAACATCAGTGTGTATTTTACAAACTCTAAATGTATTGTTTTTTTAGTACTTATATGTCTGAAACCTAAAATAAACATTATGTGGTTGAAAACACTGAAAAGTTGTGATTTATGACAGCTCTGAGCGCGCCTGTCTCTGGCTCAGTGCCAGCCAACGCGCGAAAGCACATTTGAATTTAGCAGTTGATCACGTCATGCACTGACTGTTCTGATCACACCGATGCGATCGTACGTGCGAAAGGGTTAAGAATGTTTGTCATGTTTTTCCTCCTACAGAAATTATATTAAAACAAAAAATATTTTTTCCATTTTCATATTTTTTAAAAAGCTCCAGGGAGCCACTAGGGCGGCGCTTAAGAGCCGCATGTGGCTCTAGAGCCGCGGGTTGCCGACCCCCGGTCTAGGGGTATGATTCTCCTCGCTTCGGGTGCGAGAGGTCCCGGGTGCAAATCCTGGACGAGCCCTCTCACCTTTAGTATGAGTTCAAGGGTGCTACCCACACAGTACTTGACGTCACATTCTGCAGCATCAGAGGCTGATGCTTTGGCCAAATTGAACTTTTTTCAGGCCTGTAGATGCTGTAGTGGGATTCAAACCATTTTATATCGCTCTTAACGGAATCACCGTGGCTCTTTTGCAGAAACGCTAAGCACAGGTATACTTGTTGTTCTGTGGAATTTCTTTGAACAAATTATCATTGACTTTTTGCAGCATCGGCTTAGAGCGAGCTCAACAAGCATGCCCTAGGTGGGAGGCCGATGCCTTGTAGTTCAAAGTCAAGCCTACGGCATAGCCTTTATGTGGCTGTTTACATTTAGAGGCCGCCATTTCTGTTCCATGTGTTTTTCTCCAATTACACGGCCATTTTGGTTATATGGACAAAACAAACGTATCAATGATGTTTTTGGATGACTAGATTCATTTATAGTTCATGACTCTTTCCCACCTGTTTTGTGTGTGGAGTCTGCCTCTCTGCTTTCATACGCAAAGCCTTCGTCGTAGGTCCAGTGCAAAAGCAAGAAGGGGCCTCTTGCGCACAGTGCTTTGTGTAATTTCAGCCTGAAAGGGCACATGCACGGGCAGGCCAGAATGATGCACAAAAAAACCCACCACGCTTTGTCGGTTCTATGCTAATTCAGATCTTGCGGTCATTGTTGCTTTGAACAAACCATGCTTGAACTTGTCGAACATCCAACTTGCCCATTAAAGCCGACCCAGGTGGGACTTGAACCCACAATCTCCAGCTCCGGAGGCTGATGCCTTATCCATTAGGCCACTGGGCCTTGTCCTGCAAGCTTTGCCTTTGCTCTGGAATATGCCTTCAAGTGGTTTCTAACGCTCAAACAAGTTCACTTTCGTATCTCGACGCCAGGTCGTGTTCTGCCTTTGAGATGGGCTTCACTGAATTTCTGGCGCCCTCCCGAAAGACTTACTGTCGAAGAGGCTCGTTGGTCTAGGGGTATGATTCTCGCTTTGGGTGCGAGAGGTCCCGGGTTCAAATCCCGGACGAGCCCGTTGGTTTCAGAACAAGCAGCTGGAGCAGCCGGTTGGCTCCTTCCTTTTGCAGCACTGAGCCAAACTCAAAACTGTCGTGTTTTTGAAACTCTTACTGCTGCTTGTGTTCATCTGTACTACAACATACCCAAGATTCAGCCAGATGACAAGCGCTTATTTCCTTGCACAGAACGTACTCAGAATCGCTGCCTGCCAGGGAGTACGGCTCCCTAACGACAAGCGCTTTTTATTAAAACTAGTGCCTGCCCATTCTGTAAGAGGCCAGCGTTCAGTGACTCTACAAGTGTACGCAAGTAGCCACATTTTTTGTCAGTCAGGCTCGTTGGTCTAGGGGTAAGATTCTCGCTTTGGGTGCGAGAGGTCCCGGGTTCAAATCCTGGACGAGCCCAGCGATTTCAGAACGAGCAGCCAGCTGGCTCCTTCCTTTGCAGCACTGAGCCAAACTGTTGTGGTTTTGAAATCCTTACTGCTGCTTGTGTTCATCTGTACTACAACTTAGCACAGATTCAGCCAGATGACAAGCGTTTATTTCCTTCACAGAACGTACTCAGAATCGCTGCCTGCCAGGGAGTACGGCTCCCTAACGACAAACGCTTTCTGTTAAAACTAGTGCCTTCTCATTCTGTTAGAGGCCAGCGTTCGGTGACTGTACAAGGGTACGCAAGTAGCCCGAACCTTCACCAGTCAGGCTCGTTGGTCTAGGGGTATGATTCTCGCTTCGGGTGCGAGAGGTCCCGGGTGCAAATCCTGGACGAGCCCTCTCACCTTTAGTATGAGTTCAAGGGTGCTACCCACACAGTACTTGACGTCACATTCTGCAGCATCAGAGGCTGATGCTTTGGCCAAATTGAACTTTTTTCAGGCCTGTAGATGCTGTAGTGGGATTCAAACCATTTTATATCGCTCTTAACGGAATCACCGTGGCTCTTTTGCAGAAACGCTAAGCACAGGTATACTTGTTGTTCTCTGGAATTTCTTTGAACAAATTATCATTGACTTTTTGCAGCATCGGCTTAGAGCGAGCTCAACAAGCATGCCCTAGGTGGGAGGCCGATGCCTTGTAGTTCAAAGTCAAGCCTACGGCATAGCCTTTATGCGGCTGTTTACATTTAGAGGCCGCCATTTCTGTTCCATGTGTTTTTCTCCAATTACACGGCCATTTTGGTTATATGGACAAAACAAACGTATCAATGATGTTTTTGGATGACTAGATTCATTTATAGTTCATGACTCTTTCCCACCTGTTTTGTGTGTGGAGTCTGCCTCTCTGCTTTCATACGCAAAGCCTTCGTCGTAGGTCCAGTGCAAAAGCAAGAAGGGGCCTCTTGCGCACAGTGCTTTGTGTAATTTCAGCCTGAAAGGGCACATGCACGGGCAGGCCAGAATGATGCACACAAAAACCCACCACGCTTTGTCGGTTCTATGCTAATTCAGATCTTGCGGTCATTGTTGCTTTGAACAAACCATGCTTGAACTTGTCGAACATCCAACTTACACGTAGCCCATTAAGGCCGACCCAGGTGGGACTTGAACCCACAATCTCCAGCTCCGGAGGCTGATGCCTTATCCATTAGGCCACTGGGCCTTGTCCGGCAAGCTTTGCCTTTGCTCTGGAATATGCCTTCAAGTGGTTTCTAACGCTCAAACAAGTTCACTTTCGTATCTCGACGCCAGGTCGTGTTCCGCCTTTGAGATGGGCTTCACTGAATTTCTGGCGCCCTCCCGAAAGACTTACTGTCGAAGAGTAAATTTGTCCTCATGCCAAATTTGTCCTCATGCCAAATGTGGCATGAGGCGGTGAGGGCTCTCAATAAAGAATCTAGCTTACGGTGATAATTGTCGACTACGCCACCCTGAATAAATCAGGGAATATCTAAATAACCCAGCAATTTGCATTAGGTCTCACAGGTTCGTGTGTGTGTCAGGGAGGTTAGAGACAGGAGTGCAACTAAATTACAAAAAAAGGTATTTTATTGACATACAAAAATAGTTAAAAACAGTACATCTTCTTAAAACAAGGGCACTCAGCGCTCAATGCACAAATATCAAAGGACAAAAACAGGTGCTCGCAGGGGACAATATGAATGGCACACACCAACATAGTCCTCTACCCACGAGGGTAGGAGGAGTTTCAGCCAAACACAAAAAAATAAAACAAAACAACCAGGCTGAGTCGACCAGCGGAACAGTGACTGTACAAGGGTACGCAAGTAGCCCGAACCTTCACCAGTCAGGCTCGTTGGTCTAGGGGTATGATTCTCGCTTCAGGTTACACAAGCCTTTGAGATGGGCTTCACTGAATTTCTGGTGCCCTCCCGAAAGACTTACTGTCGAAGAGGCTCGTTGGTCTAGGGGTATGATTCTCGCTTTGGGTGCGAGAGGTCCCGGGTTCAAATCCCGGACGAGCCCGTCGGTTTCAGAACAAGCAGCTGGAGCAGCCGGTTGGCTCCTTCCTTTTGCAGCACTGAGCCAAACTCAAAACTGTCGTGTTTTTGAAACTCTTACTGCTGCTTGTGTTCATCTGTACTACAACATACCCAAGATTCAGCCAGATGACAAGCGCTTATTTCCTTGCACAGAACGTACTCAGAATCGCTGCCTGCCAGGGAGTACGGCTCCCTAAAGACAAGCGCGTTTTATTAAAACTAGTGCCTGCCCATTCTGTAAGAGGCCAGCGTTCAGTGACTCTACAAGTGTACGCAAGTAGCCACATTTTTTGTCAGTCAGGCTCGTTGGTCTAGGGGTATGATTCTCGCTTTGGGTGCGAGAGGTCCCGGGTTCAAATCCCGGACGAGCCCAGCGATTTCAGAACGAGCAGCCAGTTGGCTCCTTCCTTTGCAGCACTGAGCCAAACTGTTGTGGTTTTGAAATCCTTACTGCTGCTTGTGTTCATCAGGGGCTCGTTCTTCGTACGTTGCTTATTACATCCGAGATCAAATGACACATCCAAGATGATATCATCGTGCTAATCATGATCTGGCTAACTCGGTTCTTCGAACACACCTGTTGTTTATGATTAGTATCGCTGGATTGAGTTATCTGAGATAACTGCGCGTTCATGCGCTGGGTTAAAAGGGGATATGTATCGATAGTAGAAACATTGATCAGCAACGCTGCTATTGGCTGCTCAGCGTGGCCAAAGAGCGCGCTCAGTTTTTCTCCTCAGCAGAGCAAGAACTAATAGTCGAAGTTTATTCGGAATTTTAATGTTTAATCAAAACGCCAGGGAACACCTCAAAGTCTGCAAAAGCCAGGAGAGAGGGCTGGCAAAAAGTAGCAGACAATTTTAATCCGTTAGAAGTGGCCATGTTAGATGTTTTTATCACTTATTAGCCTATATTTTTGTATTTTAATAATTGCATAATTACTTTGTTCATTGTAATGTCAGAGTCACCACACTAGAACATGGGAACAAATAAAAGTGAAGTACAAAAATATTCTACATAATGGTAATTTTTTGTTATTATAGTCTCTTTTATAAAAGGAACTGTTAAATAAATGGTTGTCTGTTTATAAAAGCAACCAAGAAAAAGGCTGGAAAAAAAGAAAAGATCTTAGTAGTATAGTAATTTCAACTGTTAAATCTTGAGTAATGATGAATTGCTTTGACTTGTGAAAGTGAAAACTGATAAATGTTAATGTATCAATGTTAATGTAAAAAATATTTTGCCATGAGTTATTGATCACATGTTTCCAGAGTGTAGTTCATTGTAATGACATTGTGTTTTCCTCTTTTGTGCACTTTTACATAATACACTTTTACATAATACACCAACACTTGTATCTGTTCCCAAGAAAGTGGTGGCTGAAATATGTGCAGTAAGTGGACATTTTCTAACTTTCCAAAGGAAAGAAAGTATAAGACTTTGTAATGTCCATTTGTTTCCATTGCACTGGACAGTGAATAAACCCTCTCAGATAACTGTCATATGGAGGAACTAGCCTACCTGCAAGTGCATAAATAACTTTACTTCATTTATACTTGTATGCTTTATGGCTGCAATATAAGTTGCAGGATTCCACATCTACAGAAAGGCCTACAGAAGAGTCTGCACAGACAGAGGAGACATAGGCCTACAGGTGGGCAGTGGATAGACAACTTTTCCTTTTTATTTGTTGCATGAGGCATGTGTCTATCTGATGTTGCAGGCACTTGACCACTGGCTTTTCTTTACAAAGAACAATTGAAATAAAACTCAAGGAACTAAGCATAGGCCTATTTGTCGTTTATTAAACATTTAATGAAAAGTTTTTTTTTTTTTTTTTTTTTTTTTGCAATGTTGTGTAATATGGCACATGCAACAATGTCCCAGGCCCTGTCAGGTGTGCAAACCTCAGACTTATTATCAGACACTGAAATCTTCCCTTTAGTTAGCCAAAGTTCATTTGATTGTGTGCCCTTGTCCTGGTGCTGCATTGTAACTGGTTTGGGTCAGGGAATGGGGTCATTAAACACCTGTCTGCAGGCAGGAACATGTCATAATCACCTATGAAAAAATGCAGTTCTGTTAGGATCAGCATAAGTGTATGTAATACAGTGAGCTTGATATTTAATTGTGGAACTTTCCTTACCACTTTCAAATAATGTGCATAAATGTGAATTTCTGAAAAAGTCATGCACAGATCCTGGCCATTTTGCTTTCACATTTGTGATATGGAAGATTTTAGTCAACTGCCTTTTTTAAATTTGATATAATATTATTAATCTGGAATATTAAGAATCCCAATAGTAACTGGGCTGCACATTTACATTGTGAACCCCCTTTCTGTTCACATAATCCCCTTCATTGAGGCCTTGATAGCAGTCTATGGTAGCCTATAGTCTATGGTACCAATCACGTTAGTGAAGCCTGAGTGACATACTGTAATCGGCATGGTCATGATGGCATGATCTTCATAAAAAATTATGATAGCCTAAAAAAAAAAAACTGCTTTAAAAAACACTGCTTTACAACATTGGGTCTTAAGTGGCTTGGAAATGCCACAAAAAAACCTAAAACGGTTTATTAAACCTAAAAGCGCCAGGTAAACTCCGAATGACACGACAGACAGCACTTTCCATCAAGTTCTCCGCATCTCCAATAGTGTAAAGGAAAGAGCCACTCGCAAATAATCTTAGGGCAATGCAAACAGTTTGTGCTGTAGTTAAAGCCCGACTCCGACAAGTCGAAAATAATGTGCGTTTCCAACAAATGAATAATGTAAACGACAATCTCACGAGAAAAAAATATCAATCTCAGAAAGTGCACTATCGCGCTGCGCTGGACTTCCCGTATCAGCTCCGCTTATAAAGCTGCCATCTAATCCTGTTTACATGAAATAAGCCTGCTCCCGAGCAGGTTCAAGTTTGCGCACCTGTTGCTATGACAGCAAGTCCAGGATGAGCGTCGAAGAACCAAACAATCCAAGATCATGCCAAATCGTCAACAATCAAATCCAGCTAACTGAGTTAGCGACGTACGAAGAACGGGCCCCTGTACTACAACTTAGCACAGATTCAGCCAGATGACAAGCGTTTATTTCCTTCACAGAACGTACTCAGCATCGCTGCCTGCCAGGGAGTACGGCTCCCTAACGACAAACGCTTTCTGTTAAAACTAGTGCCTTCTCATTCTGTTAGAGGCCAGCGTTCGGTGACTGTACAAGGGTACGCAAGTAGCCCGAACCTTCACCAGTCAGGCTCGTTGGTCTAGGGGTATGATTCTCGCTTCGGGTGTGAGAGGTCCCGGGTTCAAATCCTGGACGAGCCCTCTCACCTTTAGTATGAGTTCAAGGGTGCTACCCACACAGAACTTGACGTCACATTCTGCAGCATCAGAGGCTGATGCTTTGGCCAAATTGAACTTTTTTCAGGCCTGTAGATGCTGTAGTGGGATTCAAACCATTTTATATCGCTCTTAACGGAATCACCGTGGCTCTTTTGCAGAAACGCTAAGCACAGGTATACTTGTTGTTCTGTGGAGTTTCTTTGAACAAATTATCATTGACTTTTTGCAGCATCGGCTTAGAGCGAGCTCAACAAGCATGCCCTAGGTGGGAGGCCGATGCCTTGTAGTTCAAAGTCAAGCCTACGGCATAGCCTTTATGTGGCTGTTTACATTTAGAGGCCGCCATTTCTGTTCCATGTGTTTTTCTCCAATTACACGGCCATTTTGGTTATATGGACAAAACAAACGTATCAATGATGTTTTTGGATGACTAGATTCATTTATAGTTCATGACTCTTTCCCACCTGTTTTGTGTGTGGAGTCTGCCTCTCTGCTTTCATACGCAAAGCCTTCGTCGTAGGTCCAGTGCAAAAGCAAGAAGGGGCCTCTTGCGCACAGTGCTTTGTGTAATTTCAGCCTGAAAGGGCACATGCACGGGCAAGCCAGAATGATGCACACAAAAACCCACCACGCTTTGTCGGTTCTATGCTAATTCAGATCTTGCGGTCATTGTTGCTTTGAACAAACCATGCTTGAACTTGTCGAACATCCAACTTACACGCAGCCCATTAAGGCCGACCCAGGTGGGACTTGAACCCACAATCTCCAGCTCCGGAGGCTGATGCCTTATCCATTAGGCCACTGGGCCTTGTCCGGCAAGCTTTGCCTTTGCTCTGGAATATGCCTTCAAGTGGTTTCTAACGCTCAAACAAGTTCACTTTCGTATCTCGACGCCAGGTCGTGTTCCGCCTTTGAGATGGGCTTCACTGAATTTCTGGCGCCCTCCCGAAAGACTTACTGTCGAAGAGGCTCGTTGGTCTAGGGGTATGATTCTCGCTTTGGGTGCGAGAGGTCCCGGGTTCAAATCCCGGACGAGCCCGTCGGTTTCAGAACAAGCAGCTGGAGCAGCCGGTTGGCTCCTTCCTTTTGCAGCACTGAGCCAAACTCAAAACTGTCGTGTTTTTGAAACTCTTACTGCTGCTTGTGTTCATCTGTACTACAACATACCCAAGATTCAGCCAGATGACAAGCGCTTATTTCCTTGCACAGAACGTACTCAGAATCGCTGCCTGCCAGGGAGTACGGCTCCCTAAAGACAAGCGCGTTTTATTAAAACTAGTGCCTGCCCATTCTGTAAGAGGCCAGCGTTCAGTGACTCTACAAGTGTACGCAAGTAGCCACATTTTTTGTCAGTCAGGCTCGTTGGTCTAGGGGTATGATTCTCGCTTTGGGTGCGAGAGGTCCCGGGTTCAAATCCCGGACGAGCCCAGTGATTTCAGAACGAGCAGCCAGTTGGCTCCTTCCTTTGCAGCACTGAGCCAAACTGTTGTGGTTTTGAAATCCTTACTGCTGCTTGTGTTCATCAGGGGCTCGTTCTTCGTACGTTGCTTATTACATCCGAGATCAAATGACACATCCAAGATGATATCATCGTGCTAATCATGATCTGGCTAACTCGGTTCTTCGAACACACCTGTTGTTTATGATTAGTATCGCTGGATTGAGTTATCTGAGATAACTGCGCGTTCATGCGCTGGGTTAAAAGGGGATATGTATCGATAGTAGAAACATTGATCAGCAACGCTGCTATTGGCTGCTCAGCGTGGCCAAAGAGCGCGCTCAGTTTTTCTCCTCAGCAGAGCAAGAACTAATAGTCGAAGTTTATTCGGAATTTTAATGTTTAATCAAAACGCCAGGGAACACCTCAAAGTCTGCAAAAGCCAGGAGAGAGGGCTGGCAAAAAGTAGCAGACAATTTTAATCCGTTAGAAGTGGCCATGTTAGATGTTTTTATCACTTATTAGCCTATATTTTTGTATTTTAATAATTGCATAATTACTTTGTTCATTGTAATGTCAGAGTCACCACACTAGAACATGGGAACAAATAAAAGTGAAGTACAAAAATATTCTACATAATGGTAATTTTTTGTTATTATAGTCTCTTTTATAAAAGGAACTGTTAAATAAATGGTTGTCTGTTTATAAAAGCAACCAAGAAAAAGGCTGGAAAAAAAGAAAAGATCTTAGTAGTATAGTCATTTCAACTGTTAAATCTTGAGTAATGATGAATTGCTTTGACTTGTGAAAGTGAAAACTGATAAATGTTAATGTATCAATGTTAATGTAAAAAATATTTTGCCATGAGTTATTGATCACATGTTTCCAGAGTGTAGTTCATTGTAATGACATTGTGTTTTCCTCTTTTGTGCACTTTTACATAATACACTTTTACATAATACACCAACACTTGTATCTGTTCCCAAGAAAGTGGTGGCTGAAATATGTGCAGTAAGTGGACATTTTCTAACTTTCCAAAGGAAAGAAAGTATAAGACTTTGTAATGTCCATTTGTTTCCATTGCACTGGACAGTGAATAAACCCTCTCAGATAACTGTCATATGGAGGAACTAGCCTACCTGCAAGTGCATAAATAACTTTACTTCATTTATACTTGTATGCTTTATGGCTGCAATATAAGTTGCAGGATTCCACATCTACAGAAAGGCCTACAGAAGAGTCTGCACAGACAGAGGAGACATAGGCCTACAGGTGGGCAGTGGATAGACAACTTTTCCTTTTTATTTGTTGCATGAGGCATGTGTCTATCTGATGTTGCAGGCACTTGACCACTGGCTTTTCTTTACAAAGAACAATTGAAATAAAACTCAAGGAACTAAGCATAGGCCTATTTGTCGTTTATTAAACATTTAATGAAAAGTATTTTTTTTTTTTTTTTTTTTTTTGCAATGTTGTGTAATATGGCACATGCAACAATGTCCCAGGCCCTGTCAGGTGTGCAAACCTCAGACTTATTATCAGACACTGAAATCTTCCCTTTAGTTAGCCAAAGTTCATTTGATTGTGTGCCCTTGTCCTGGTGCTGCATTGTAACTGGTTTGGGTCAGGGAATGGGGTCATTAAACACCTGTCTGCAGGCAGGAACATGTCATAATCACCTATGAAAAAATGCAGTTCTGTTAGGATCAGCATAAGTGTATGTAATACAGTGAGCTTGATATTTAATTGTGGAACTTTCCTTACCACTTTCAAATAATGTGCATAAATGTGAATTTCTGAAAAAGTCATGCACAGATCCTGGCCATTTTGCTTTCACATTTGTGATATGGAAGATTTTAGTCAACTGCCTTTTTTAAATTTGATATAATATTATTAATCTGGAATATTAAGAATCCCAATAGTAACTGGGCTGCACATTTACATTGTGAACCCCCTTTCTGTTCACATAATCCCCTTCATTGAGGCCTTGATAGCAGTCTATGGTAGCCTATAGTCTATGGTACCAATCACGTTAGTGAAGCCTGAGTGACATACTGTAATCGGCATGGTCATGATGGCATGATCTTCATAAAAAATTATGATAGCCTAAAAAAAAAAAACTGCTTTAAAAAACACTGCTTTACAACATTGGGTCTTAAGTGGCTTGGAAATGCCACAAAAAAACCTAAAACGGTTTATTAAACCTAAAAGCGCCAGGTAAACTCCGAATGACACGACAGACAGCACTTTCCATCAAGTTCTCCGCATCTCCAATAGTGTAAAGGAAAGAGCCACTCGCAAATAATCTTAGGGCAATGCAAACAGTTTGTGCTGTAGTTAAAGCCCGACTCCGACAAGTCGAAAATAATGTGCGTTTCCAACAAATGAATAATGTAAACGACAATCTCACGAGAAAAAAATATCAATCTCAGAAAGTGCACTATCGCGCTGCGCTGGACTTCCCGTATCAGCTCCGCTTATAAAGCTGCCATCTAATCCTGTTTACATGAAATAAGCCTGCTCCCGAGCAGGTTCAAGTTTGCGCACCTGTTGCTATGACAGCAAGTCCAGGATGAGCGTCGAAGAACCAAACAATCCAAGATCATGCCAAATCGTCAACAATCAAATCCAGCTAACTGAGTTAGCGACGTACGAAGAACGGGCCCCTGTACTACAACTTAGCACAGATTCAGCCAGATGACAAGCGTTTATTTCCTTCACAGAACGTACTCAGCATCGCTGCCTGCCAGGGAGTACGGCTCCCTAACGACAAACGCTTTCTGTTAAAACTAGTGCCTTCTCATTCTGTTAGAGGCCAGCGTTCGGTGACTGTACAAGGGTACGCAAGTAGCCCGAACCTTCACCAGTCAGGCTCGTTGGTCTAGGGGTATGATTCTCGCTTCGGGTGTGAGAGGTCCCGGGTTCAAATCCTGGACGAGCCCTCTCACCTTTAGTATGAGTTCAAGGGTGCTACCCACACAGAACTTGACGTCACATTCTGCAGCATCAGAGGCTGATGCTTTGGCCAAATTGAACTTTTTTCAGGCCTGTAGATGCTGTAGTGGGATTCAAACCATTTTATATCGCTCTTAACGGAATCACCGTGGCTCTTTTGCAGAAACGCTAAGCACAGGTATACTTGTTGTTCTGTGGAGTTTCTTTGAACAAATTATCATTGACTTTTTGCAGCATCGGCTTAGAGCGAGCTCAACAAGCATGCCCTAGGTGGGAGGCCGATGCCTTGTAGTTCAAAGTCAAGCCTACGGCATAGCCTTTATGTGGCTGTTTACATTTAGAGGCCGCCATTTCTGTTCCATGTGTTTTTCTCCAATTACACGGCCATTTTGGTTATATGGACAAAACAAACGTATCAATGATGTTTTTGGATGACTAGATTCATTTATAGTTCATGACTCTTTCCCACCTGTTTTGTGTGTGGAGTCTGCCTCTCTGCTTTCATACGCAAAGCCTTCGTCGTAGGTCCAGTGCAAAAGCAAGAAGGGGCCTCTTGCGCACAGTGCTTTGTGTAATTTCAGCCTGAAAGGGCACATGCACGGGCAAGCCAGAATGATGCACACAAAAACCCGCCACGCTTTGTCGGTTCTATGCTAATTCAGATCTTGCGGTCATTGTTGCTTTGAACAAACCATGCTTGAACTTGTCGAACATCCAACTTACACGTAGCCCATTAAGGCCGACCCAGGTGGGACTTGAACCCACAATCTCCAGCTCCGGAGGCTGATGCCTTATCCATTAGGCCACTGGGCCTTGTCCGGCAAGCTTTGCCTTTGCTCTGGAATATGCCTTCAAGTGGTTTCTAACGCTCAAACAAGTTCACTTTCGTATCTCGACGCCAGGTCGTGTTCCGCCTTTGAGATGGGCTTCACTGAATTTCTGGCGCCCTCCCGAAAGACTTACTGTCGAAGAGGCTCGTTGGTCTAGGGGTATGATTCTCGCTTTGGGTGCGAGAGGTCCCGGGTTCAAATCCCGGACGAGCCCGTCGGTTTCAGAACAAGCAGCTGGAGCAGCCGGTTGGCTCCTTCCTTTTGCAGCACTGAGCCAAACTCAAAACTGTCGTGTTTTTGAAACTCTTACTGCTGCTTGTGTTCATCTGTACTACAACATACCCAAGATTCAGCCAGATGACAAGCGCTTATTTCCTTGCACAGAACGTACTCAGAATCGCTGCCTGCCAGGGAGTACGGCTCCCTAACGACAAGCGCTTTTTATTAAAACTAGTGCCTGCCCATTCTGTAAGAGGCCAGCGTTCAGTGACTCTACAAGTGTACGCAAGTAGCCACATTTTTTGTCAGTCAGGCTCGTTGGTCTAGGGGTATGATTCTCGCTTTGGGTGCGAGAGGTCCCGGGTTCAAATCCCGGACGAGCCCAGCGATTTCAGAACGAGCAGCCAGTTGGCTCCTTCCTTTGCAGCACTGAGCCAAACTGTTGTGGTTTTGAAATCCTTACTGCTGCTTGTGTTCACCTGTACTACAACTTAGCACAGATTCAGCCAGATGACAAGCGTTTATTTCCTTCACAGAACGTACTCAGCATCGCTGCCTGCCAGGGAGTACGGCTCCCTAACGACAAACGCTTTCTGTTAAAACTAGTGCCTTCTCATTCTGTTAGAGGCCAGCGTTCGGTGACTGTACAAGGGTACGCAAGTAGCCCGAACCTTCACCAGTCAGGCTTGTTGGTCTAGGGGTATGATTCTCGCTTCGGGTGCGAGAGGTCCCGGGTTCAAATCCCGGACGAGCCCTCTCACCTTTAGTATGAGTTCAAGGGTGCTACCCACACAGTACTTGACGTCACATTCTGCAGCATCAGAGGCTGATGCTTTGGCCAAATTGAACTTTTTTCAGGCCTGTAGATGCTGTAGTGGGATTCAAACCATTTTATATCGCTCTTAACGGAACCACCGTGGCTCTTTTGCAGAAACGCTAAGCACAGGTATACTTGTTGTTCTGTGGAGTTTCTTTGAACAAATTATCATTGACTTTTTGCAGCATCGGCTTAGAGCGAGCTCAACAAGCATGCCCTAGGTGGGAGGCCGATGCCTTGTAGTTCAAAGTCAAGCCTACGGCATAGCCTTTATGTGGCTGTTTACATTTAGAGGCCGCCATTTCTGTTCCATGTGTTTTTCTCCAATTACACGGCCATTTTGGTTATATGGACAAAACAAACGTATCAATTATGTTTTTGGATGACTAGATTCATTTATAGTTCATGACTCTTTCCCACCTGTTTTGTGTGTGGAGTCTGCCTCTCTGCTTTCATACGCAAAGCCTTCGTCGTAGGTCCAGTGCAAAAGCAAGAAGGGGCCTCTTGCGCACAGTGCTTTGTGTAATTTCAGCCTGAAAGGGCACATGCACGGGCAAGCCAGAATGATGCACACAAAAACCCACCACGCTTTGTCAGTTCTATGCTAATTCAGATCTTGCGGTCATTGTTGCTTTGATCAAACCATGCTTGAACTTGTCGAACATCCAACTTACACGTAGCCCATTAAGGCCGACCCAGGTGGGACTTGAACCCACAATCTCCAGCTCCGGAGGCTGATGCCTTATCCATTAGGCCACTGGGCCTTGTCCGGCAAGCTTTGCCTTTGCTCTGGAATATGCCTTCAAGTGGTTTCTAACGCTCAAACAAGTTCACTTTCGTATCTCGACGCCAGGTCGTGTTCCGCCTTTGAGATGGGCTTCACTGAATTTCTGGCGCCCTCCCGAAAGACTTACTGTCGAAGAGGCTCGTTGGTCTAGGGGTGTGATTCTCGCTTTGGGTGCGAGAGGTCCCGGGTTCAAATCCCGGACGAGCCCGTCGGTTTCAGAACAAGCAGCTGGAGCAGCCGGTTGGCTCCTTCCTTTTGCAGCACTGAGCCAAACTCAAAACTGTCGTGTTTTTGAAACACGGGTTCGAATCCCGGACGAGCCCAGCGATTTCAGAACGAGCAGCCAGTTGGCTCCTTCCTTTGCAGCACTGAGCCAAACTGTTGTGGTTTTGAAATCCTTACTGCTGCTTGTGTTCACCTGTACTACAACTTAGCACAGATTCAGCCAGATGACAAGCGTTTATTTCCTTCACAGAACGTACTCAGCATCGCTGCCTGCCAGGGAGTACGGCTCCCTAACGACAAACGCTTTCTGTTAAAACTAGTGCCTTCTCATTCTGTTAGAGGCCAGCGTTCGGTGACTGTACAAGGGTACGCAAGTAGCCCGAACCTTCACCAGTCAGGCTCGTTGGTCTAGGGGTATGATTCTCGCTTCGGGTGCGAGAGGTCCCGGGTTCAAATCCCGGACGAGCCCTCTCACCTTTAGTATGAGTTCAAGGGTGCTACCCACACAGTACTTGACGTCACATTCTGCAGCATCAGAGGCTGATGCTTTGGCCAAATTGAACTTTTTTCAGGCCTGTAGATGCTGTAGTGGGATTCAAACCATTTTATATCGCTCTTAACGGAATCACCGTGGCTCTTTTGCAGAAACGCTAAGCACAGGTATACTTGTTGTTCTGTGGAGTTTCTTTGAACAAATTATCATTGACTTTTTGCAGCATCGGCTTAGAGCGAGCTCAACAAGCATGCCCTAGGTGGGAGGCCGATGCCTTGTAGTTCAAAGTCAAGCCTACGGCATAGCCTTTATGTGGCTGTTTACATTTAGAGGCCGCCATTTCTGTTCCATGTGTTTTTCTCCAATTACACGGCCATTTTGGTTATATGGACAAAACAAACGTATCAATGATGTTTTTGGATGACTAGATTCATTTATAGTTCATGACTCTTTCCCACCTGTTTTGTGTGTGGAGTCTGCCTCTCTGCTTTCATACGCAAAGCCTTCGTCGTAGGTCCAGTGCAAAAGCAAGAAGGGGCCTCTTGCGCACAGTGCTTTGTGTAATTTCAGCCTGAAAGGGCACATGCACGGGCAAGCCAGAATGATGCACACAAAAACCCACCACGCTTTGTCAGTTCTATGCTAATTCAGATCTTGCGGTCATTGTTGCTTTGAACAAACCATGCTTGAACTTGTCGAACATCCAACTTACACGTAGCCCATTAAGGCCGACCCAGGTGGGACTTGAACCCACAATCTCCAGCTCCGGAGGCTGATGCCTTATCCATTAGGCCACTGGGCCTTGTCCGGCAAGCTTTGCCTTTGCTCTGGAATATGCCTTCAAGTGGTTTCTAACGCTCAAACAAGTTCACTTTCGTATCTCGACGCCAGGTCGTGTTCCGCCTTTGAGATGGGCTTCACTGAATTTCTGGCGCCCTCCCGAAAGACTTACTGTCGAAGAGGCTCGTTGGTCTAGGGGTATGATTCTCGCTTTGGGTGCGAGAGGTCCCGGGTTCAAATCCCGGACGAGCCCGTCGGTTTCAGAACAAGCAGCTGGAGCAGCCGGTTGGCTCCTTCCTTTTGCAGCACTGAGCCAAACTCAAAACTGTCGTGTTTTTGAAACTCTTACTGCTGCTTGTGTTCATCTGTACTACAACATACCCAAGATTCAGCCAGATGACAAGCGCTTATTTCCTTGCACAGAACGTACTCAGAATCGCTGCCTGCCAGGGAGTACGGCTCCCTAACGACAAGCGCTTTTTATTAAAACTAGTGCCTGCCCATTCTGTAAGAGGCCAGCGTTCAGTGACTCTACAAGTGTACGCAAGTAGCCACATTTTTTGTCAGTCAGGCTCGTTGGTCTAGGGGTATGATTCTCGCTTTGGGTGCGAGAGGTCCCGGGTTCAAATCCCGGACGAGCCCAGCGATTTCAGAACGAGCAGCCAGTTGGCTCCTTCCTTTGCAGCACTGAGCCAAACTGTTGTGGTTTTGAAATCCTTACTGCTGCTTGTGTTCACCTGTACTACAACTTAGCACAGATTCAGCCAGATGACAAGCGTTTATTTCCTTCACAGAACGTACTCAGCATCGCTGCCTGCCAGGGAGTACGGCTCCCTAACGACAAACGCTTTCTGTTAAAACTAGTGCCTTCTCATTCTGTTAGAGGCCAGCGTTCGGTGACTGTACAAGGGTACGCAAGTAGCCCGAACCTTCACCAGTCAGGCTCGTTGGTCTAGGGGTATGATTCTCGCTTCGGGTGCGAGAGGTCCCGGGTTCAAATCCCGGACGAGCCCTCTCACCTTTAGTATGAGTTCAAGGGTGCTACCCACACAGTACTTGACGTCACATTCTGCAGCATCAGAGGCTGATGCTTTGGCCAAATTGAACTTTTTTCAGGCCTGTAGATGCTGTAGTGGGATTCAAACCATTTTATATCGCTCTTAACGGAATCACCGTGGCTCTTTTGCAGAAACGCTAAGCACAGGTATACTTGTTGTTCTGTGGAGTTTCTTTGAACAAATTATCATTGACTTTTTGCAGCATCGGCTTAGAGCGAGCTCAACAAGCATGCCCTAGGTGGGAGGCCGATGCCTTGTAGTTCAAAGTCAAGCCTACGGCATAGCCTTTATGTGGCTGTTTACATTTAGAGGCCGCCATTTCTGTTCCATGTGTTTTTCTCCAATTACACGGCCATTTTGGTTATATGGACAAAACAAACGTATCAATGATGTTTTTGGATGACTAGATTCATTTATAGTTCATGACTCTTTCCCACCTGTTTTGTGTGTGGAGTCTGCCTCTCTGCTTTCATACGCAAAGCCTTCGTCGTAGGTCCAGTGCAAAAGCAAGAAGGGGCCTCTTGCGCACAGTGCTTTGTGTAATTTCAGCCTGAAAGGGCACATGCACGGGCAAGCCAGAATGATGCACACAAAAACCCACCACGCTTTGTCGGTTCTATGCTAATTCAGATCTTGCGGTCATTGTTGCTTTGAACAAACCATGCTTGAACTTGTCGAACATCCAACTTACACGTAGCCCATTAAGGCCGACCCAGGTGGGACTTGAACCCACAATCTCCAGCTCCGGAGGCTGATGCCTTATCCATTAGGCCACTGGGCCTTGTCCGGCAAGCTTTGCCTTTGCTCTGGAATATGCCTTCAAGTGGTTTCTAACGCTCAAACAAGTTCACTTTCGTATCTCGACGCCAGGTCGTGTTCCGCCTTTGAGATGGGCTTCACTGAATTTCTGGCGCCCTCCCGAAATACTTACTGTCGAAGAGGCTCGTTGGTCTAGGGGTATGATTCTCGCTTTGGGTGCGAGAGGTCCCGGGTTCAAATCCCGGACGAGCCCGTCGGTTTCAGAACAAGCAGCTGGAGCAGCCGGTTGGCTCCTTCCTTTTGCAGCACTGAGCCAAACTCAAAACTGTCGTGTTTTTGAAACTCTTACTGCTGCTTGTGTTCATCTGTACTACAACATACCCAAGATTCAGCCAGATGACAAGCGCTTATTTCCTTGCACAGAACGTACTCAGAATCGCTGCCTGCCAGGGAGTACGGCTCCCTAACGACAAGCGCTTTTTATTAAAACTAGTGCCTGCCCATTCTGTAAGAGGCCAGCGTTCAGTGACTCTACAAGTGTACGCAAGTAGCCACATTTTTTGTCAGTCAGGCTCGTTGGTCTAGGGGTATGATTCTCGCTTTGGGTGCGAGAGGTCCCGGGTTCAAATCCCGGACGAGCCCAGCGATTTCAGAACGAGCAGCCAGTTGGCTCCTTCCTTTGCAGCACTGAGCCAAACTGTTGTGGTTTTGAAATCCTTACTGCTGCTTGTGTTCACCTGGGGCTCGTTCTTCGTACGTTGCTTATTACATCCGAGATCAAATGACACATCCAAGATAATATCATCGTGCTAATCATGATCTGGCTAACTCGGTTCTTCGAACACACTTGCCGGATAGGATTAGTATCGCTGGATTGAGTTATCTGAGATAATTGCGCGTTCATGCGCTGGGTTAAAAGGGGACATGTATCGATAGTAGAAACATTGATCAGCAACGCTGCTATTGGCTGTTCAGCATGGCCAAAGAGCGCGCACAGTTTTTCTCCGCAGCAGAGCAAGAACTAATAGTCGAAGTTTATTCGGAATTTTAATGTTTTAATGCAAAACGCCAGGGAACACCTCAAAGTCTGCAAAAGCCAGGAGAGAGGGCTGGCAAAAAGTAGCAGACAATTTAAATCCGTTAGAAGTGGCCATGTTAGATGTTTTTTTATCACTTATTAGCCTATATTTTTGTATTTGAATAATTGCATAATTACTTTGTTCATTGTAATGTCAGAGTCACCACACTAGAACATGGGAACAAACAAAAGTGAAGTACAAAAATATTCTACATAATGGTAATTTTTTTGTTATATTATAGTCTCTTTTATAAAAGACACTGTTAAATAAATGGTTGGCTGTTTATAAAAGCAACCAAGAAAAAGGCAGAGCAAAAAAAAAAAAAAGAAGAAAAGATCTTAGTAGCCTACACTGTAAAATAATTTTTGCTGCATTAAATTAAGGCTGTATAGTCGTTTCAACTGTTAAATCTTGAGTAATGATGAATTGCTTTGACTTGTGAAAGTGAAAACTAATAAACTTATATTAATGTAAAAATATTTTTCCAGAGTGTAGTTCATATAATGACATTGTGTTTTCCTCTTTTGTGCACTTTTACATAATACACCAACACTTGTATCTGTTCCCAAGAAAGTGGTGGCTGAAATATGTGCAGTAAGTGGACATTTTTTTTATAACTTTCCAAAGGAAAGAAAGTATAAGACTTTGTAATGTCCATTTGTTTCCATTGCACTGGACAGTGAATAAACCCTCTCAGATAACTGTCATATGGAGGAACTAGCCTACCTGCAAGTGCATAAATAACTTTACTTAATTTATACTTGTATGCTTTATGGCAGCAATATAAGTTGCAGGATTCCACATCTACAGAAAGGCCTACAGAAGAGTCTGCACAGAGGAGACATAGGCCTACAGGTGGGCAGTGTATAGACAACTTTTCCTTTTTATTTGTTGCATGAGGCATGTGTCTAATATCTCTTGTTGCAGGCACTTGAACACTGGCTTTTCTTTACAAAGAACAATTGAAATAAAACTCAAGGAACTAAGTATATTGGTCTTTTATTAAATTTTTCATTATATTATAATGAAAAGGTTTTTTTTTGTTTTTTTTGCAATGTTGTGTAATATGGCACATGCAGCAATGCCACAGGCCCTGTCAGGTGTGCAAACCTCAGACTTATCAGACACTGAAATCTTCCCTTTAGTTAGCCAAAGTTCATTTCATTGTGTGCCCTTGTCCTGGCTACTGCATTGTAACTGGTTTGGGTCAGTGAATGGGGTCATAAAACACCTGTCTGCAGGCAGGAACATGTCATAATCACCTATGAAGAAATGCAGTTCTGTTAGGATCAGCATAAGTGTATGTAATACAGTGAGCTTGATATTTAATTGTGGAACTTTCCTTAACACTTTCAAATAATGTGCATAAATGTGAATCTCTGAAAATTCTTAAGTCATGCACAGATCCTGGCCATTTTGCTTTCACATTTGTGATATGGAAGATTTTAGTCAACTGACTTTTTTTATTTGATATAATATTATTAATCTGGAATATTAAGACTCCCAATAGTAACTGGGCTGCACATTTACATTGTGAACCCCCTTTCTGTTCACAATGGTACCAATCACGTTAGTGAAGCCTGAGTGACATACTGTAATCGGCATGGTCATGATTGCATGATCTTCATAAAAAATGATAGCCAAAAAAAAAAAAAAAAAAAAAAAAACTGCTTTAAAAAAACTGCTTTACAACATTGGGTCTTAAAAACCTAAAACTGTTTTTTAAACCTAAAAGCGCCAGGTAAACTCCGAATGACACGACAGAGACAGCACTTTCCATCAAGTTCTCTGCTCCAATAGTGTAAAGGAAGAGCCACTCGCAAATAATCATAGGGCAATGCAAACAGTTTGTGCTGTAGTTAAAGCCCGACTCCGACAAGTCGAAAATAATGTGCGTTTCCAACAAATTAATAATGTAAACGACAATCTCACGAGTCACGAGAAAAAAATGTCAATCTCAGAAAGTGCACTATCGCGCTGCGCTGGACTTCCCCATGGACTTCCCGTATCAGCTCCGCTTATGAAGCCGCAGTCTAATCCTGTTTACATGAAATAAGCCTGCTCCCGAGCAGGTTCAAGTTTGCGCACCTGTTGCTATGACAGCAAGTCCAGGATGAGCGTCGAAGAACCAAACAATCCAAGATCATGCCAAATCGTCAACAATCAAATCCAGCTAACTGAGTTAGCGACGTACGAAGAACGAGCCCCTGTACTACAACTTAGCACAGATTCAGCCAGATGACAAGCGTTTATTTCCTTCACAGAACGTACTCAGCATCGCTGCCTGCCAGGGAGTACGGCTCCCTAACGACAAACGCTTTCTGTTAAAACTAGTGCCTTCTCATTCTGTTAGAGGCCAGCGTTCGGTGACTGTACAAGGGTACGCAAGTAGCCCGAACCTTCACCAGTCAGGCTCGTTGGTCTAGGGGTATGATTCTCGCTTCGGGTGCGAGAGGTCCCGGGTTCAAATCCTGGATGAGCCCTCTCACCTTTAGTATGAGTTCAAGGGTGCTACCCACACAGTACTTGACGTCACATTCTGCAGCATCAGAGGCTGATGCTTTGGCCAAATTGAACTTTTTTCAGGCCTGTAGATGCTGTAGTGGGATTCAAACCATTTTATATCGCTCTTAACGGAATCACCGTGGCTCTTTTGCAGAAACGCTAAGCACAGGTATACTTGTTGTTCTGTGGAGTTTCTTTGAACAAATTATCATTGACTTTTTGCAGCATCGGCTTAGAGCGAGCTCAACAAGCATGCCCTAGGTGGGAGGCCGATGCCTTGTAGTTCAAAGTCAAGCCTACGGCATAGCCTTTATGTGGCTGTTTACATTTAGAGGCCGCCATTTCTGTTCCATGTGTTTTTCTCCAATTACACGGCCATTTTGGTTATATGGACAAAACAAACGTATCAATGATGTTTTTGGATGACTAGATTCATTTATAGTTCATGACTCTTTCCCACCTGTTTTGTGTGTGGAGTCTGCCTCTCTGCTTTCATACGCAAAGCCTTCGTCGTAGGTCCAGTGCAAAAGCAAGAAGGGGCCTCTTGCGCACAGTGCTTTGTGTAATTTCAGCCTGAAAGGGAACATGCACGGGCAAGCCAGAATGATGCACACAAAAACCCACCACGCTTTGTCGGTTCTATGCTAATTCAGATCTTGCGGTCATTGTTGCTTTGAACAAACCATGCTTGAACTTGTCGAACATCCAACTTACACGTAGCCCATTAAGGCCGACCCAGGTGGGACTTGAACCCACAATCTCCAGCTCCGGAGGCTGATGCCTTATCCATTAGGCCACTGGGCCTTGTCCGGCAAGCTTTGCCTTTGCTCTGGAATATGCCTTCAAGTGGTTTCTAACGCTCAAACAAGTTCACTTTCGTATCTCGACGCCAGGTCGTGTTCCGCCTTTGAGATGGGCTTCACTGAATTTCTGGCGCCCTCCCGAAAGACTTACTGTCGAAGAGGCTCGTTGGTCTAGGGGTATGATTCTCGCTTTGGGTGCGAGAGGTCCCGGGTTCAAATCCCGGACGAGCCCGTCGGTTTCAGAACGAGCAGCCGGTTGGCTCCTTCCTTTTGCAGCACTGAGCCAAACTCAAAACTGTCGTGTTTTTGAAACTCTTACTGCTGCTTGTGTTCATCTGTACTACAACATACCCAAGATTCAGCCAGATGACAAGCGCTTATTTCCTTGCACAGAACGTACTCAGAATCGCTGCCTGCCAGGGAGTACGGCTCCCTAACGACAAGCGCTTTTTATTAAAACTAGTGCCTGCCCATTCTGTAAGAGGCCAGCGTTCAGTGACTCTACAAGTGTACGCAAGTAGCCACATTTTTTGTCAGTCAGGCTCGTTGGTCTAGGGGTATGATTCTCGCTTTGGGTGCGAGAGGTCCCGGGTTCAAATCCCGGACGAGCCCAGCGATTTCAGAACGAGCAGCCAGTTGGCTCCTTCCTTTGCAGCACTGAGCCAAACTGTTGTGGTTTTGAAATCCTTACTGCTGCTTGTGTTCACCTGTACTACAACTTAGCACAGATTCAGCCAGATGACAAGCGTTTATTTCCTTCACAGAACGTACTCAGCATCGCTGCCTGCCAGGGAGTACGGCTCCCTAACGACAAACGCTTTCTGTTAAAACTAGTGCCTTCTCATTCTGTTAGAGGCCAGCGTTCGGTGACTGTACAAGGGTACGCAAGTAGCCCGAACCTTCACCAGTCAGGCTCGTTGGTCTAGGGGTATGATTCTCGCTTCGGATGCGAGAGGTCCCGGGTTCAAATCCCGGACGAGCCCTCTCACCTTTAGTATGAGTTCAAGGGTGCTACCCACACAGTACTTGACGTCACATTCTGCAGCATCAGAGGCTGATGCTTTGGCCAAATTGAACTTTTTTCAGGCCTGTAGATGCTGTAGTGGGATTCAAACCATTTTATATCGCTCTTAACGGAATCACCGTGGCTCTTTTGCAGAAACGCTAAGCACAGGTATACTTGTTGTTCTGTGGAGTTTCTTTGAACAAATTATCATTGACTTTTTGCAGCATCGGCTTAGAGCGAGCTCAACAAGCATGCCCTAGGTGGGAGGCCGATACCTTGTAGTTCAAAGTCAAGCCTACGGCATAGCCTTTATGTGGCTGTTTACATTTAGAGGCCGCCATTTCTGTTCCATGTGTTTTTCTCCAATTACACGGCCATTTTGGTTATATGGACAAAACAAACGTATCAATGATGTTTTTGGATGACTAGATTCATTTATAGTTCATGACTCTTTCCCACCTGTTTTGTGTGTGGAGTCTGCCTCTCTGCTTTCATACGCAAAGCCTTCGTCGTAGGTCCAGTGCAAAAGCAAGAAGGGGCCTCTTGCGCACAGTGCTTTGTGTAATTTCAGCCTGAAAGGGCACATGCACGGGCAAGCCAGAATGATGCACACAAAAACCCACCACGCTTTGTCGGTTCTATGCTAATTCAGATCTTGCGGTCATTGTTGCTTTGAACAAACCATGCTTGAACTTGTCGAACATCCAACTTACACGTAGCCCATTAAGGCCGACCCAGGTGGGACTTGAACCCACAATCTCCAGCTCCGGAGGCTGATGCCTTATCCATTAGGCCACTGGGCCTTGTCCGGCATGCTTTGCCTTTGCTCTGGAATATGCCTTCAAGTGGTTTCTAACGCTCAAACAAGTTCACTTTCGTATCTCGACGCCAGGTCGTGTTCCGCCTTTGAGATGGGCTTCACTGAATTTCTGGCGCCCTCCCGAAAGACTTACTGTCGAAGAGGCTCGTTGGTCTAGGGGTATGATTCTCGCTTTGGGTGCGAGAGGTCCCGGGTTCAAATCCCGGACGAGCCCGTCGGTTTCAGAACAAGCAGCTGGAGCAGCCGGTTGGCTCCTTCCTTTTGCAGCACTGAGCCAAACTCAAAACTGTCGTGTTTTTGAAACTCTTACTGCTGCTTGTGTTCATCTGTACTACAACATACCCAAGATTCAGCCAGATGACAAGCGCTTATTTCCTTGCACAGAACGTACTCAGAATCGCTGCCTGCCAGGGAGTACGGCTCCCTAACGACAAGCGCTTTTTATTAAAACTAGTGCCTGCCCATTCTGTAAGAGGCCAGCGTTCAGTGACTCTACAAGTGTACGCAAGTAGCCACATTTTTTGTCAGTCAGGCTCGTTGGTCTAGGGGTATGATTCTCGCTTTGGGTGCGAGAGGTCCCGGGTTCAAATCCCGGACGAGCCCAGCGATTTCAGAACGAGCAGCCAGTTGGCTCCTTCCTTTGCAGCACTGAGCCAAACTGTTGTGGTTTTGAAATCCTTACTGCTGCTTGTGTTCACCTGTACTACAACTTAGCACAGATTCAGCCAGATGACAAGCGTTTATTTCCTTCACAGAACGTACTCAGCATCGCTGCCTGCCAGGGAGTACGGCTCCCTAACGACAAATGCTTTCTGTTAAAACTAGTGCCTTCTCATTCTGTTAGAGGCCAGCGTTCGGTGACTGTACAAGGGTACGCAAGTAGCCCGAACCTTCACCAGTCAGGCTCGTTGGTCTAGGGGTATGATTCTCGCTTCGGGTGCGAGAGGTCCCGGGTTCAAATCCCGGATGAGCCCTCTCACCTTTAGTATGAGTTCAAGGGTGCTACCCACACAGTACTTGACGTCACATTCTGCAGCATCAGAGGCTGATGCTTTGGCCAAATTGAACTTTTTTCAGGCCTGTAGATGCTGTAGTGGGATTCAAACCATTTTATATCGCTCTTAACGGAATCACCGTGGCTCTTTTGCAGAAACGCTAAGCACAGGTATACTTGTTGTTCTGTGGAGTTTCTTTGAACAAATTATCATTGACTTTTTGCAGCATCGGCTTAGAGCGAGCTCAACAAGCATGCCCTAGGTGGGAGGCCGATGCCTTGTAGTTCAAAGTCAAGCCTACGGCATAGCCTTTATGTGGCTGTTTACATTTAGAGGCCGCCATTTCTGTTCCATGTGTTTTTCTCCAATTACACGGCCATTTTGGTTATATGGACAAAACAAACGTATCAATGATGTTTTTGGATGACTAGATTCATTTATAGTTCATGACTCTTTCCCACCTGTTTTGTGTGTGGAGTCTGCCTCTCTGCTTTCATACGCAAAGCCTTCGTCGTAGGTCCAGTGCAAAAGCAAGAAGGGGCCTCTTGCGCACAGTGCTTTGTGTAATTTCAGCCTGAAAGGGCACATGCACGGGCAAGCCAGAATGATGCACACAAAAACCCACCACGCTTTGTCGGTTCTATGCTAATTCAGATCTTGCGGTCATTGTTGCTTTGAACAAACCATGCTTGAACTTGTCGAACATCCAACTTACACGTAGCCCATTAAGGCCGACCCAGGTGGGACTTGAACCCACAATCTCCAGCTCCGGAGGCTGATGCCTTATCCATTAGGCCACTGGGCCTTGTCCGGCAAGCTTTGCCTTTGCTCTGGAATATGCCTTCAAGTGGTTTCTAACGCTCAAACAAGTTCACTTTCGTATCTCGACGCCAGGTCGTGTTCCGCCTTTGAGATGGGCTTCACTGAATTTCTGGCGCCCTCCCGAAAGACTTACTGTCGAAGAGGCTCGTTGGTCTAGGGGTATGATTCTCGCTTTGGGTGCGAGAGGTCCCGGGTTCAAATCCCGGACGAGCCCGTCGGTTTCAGAACAAGCAGCTGGAGCAGCCGGTTGGCTCCTTCCTTTTGCAGCACTGAGCCAAACTCAAAACTGTCGTGTTTTTGAAACTCTTACTGCTGCTTGTGTTCATCTGTACTACAACATACCCAAGATTCAGCCAGATGACAAGCGCTTATTTCCTTGCACAGAACGTACTCAGAATCGCTGCCTGCCAGGGAGTACGGCTCCCTAACGACAAGCGCTTTTTATTAAAACTAGTGCCTGCCCATTCTGTAAGAGGCCAGCGTTCAGTGACTCTACAAGTGTACGCAAGTAGCCACATTTTTTGTCAGTCAGGCTCGTTGGTCTAGGGGTATGATTCTCGCTTTGGGTGCGAGAGGTCCCGGGTTCAAATCCCGGACGAGCCCAGCGATTTCAGAACGAGCAGCCAGTTGGCTCCTTCCTTTGCAGCACTGAGCCAAACTGTTGTGGTTTTGAAATCCTTACTGCTGCTTGTGTTCACCTGTACTACAACTTAGCACAGATTCAGCCAGATGACAAGCGTTTATTTCCTTCACAGAACGTACTCAGCATCGCTGCCTGCCAGGGAGTACGGCTCCCTAACGACAAACGCTTTCTGTTAAAACTAGTGCCTTCTCATTCTGTTAGAGGCCAGCGTTCGGTGACTGTACAAGGGTACGCAAGTAGCCCGAACCTTCACCAGTCAGGCTCGTTGGTCTAGGGGTATGATTCTCGCTTCGGGTGCGAGAGGTCCCGGGTTCAAATCCCGGACGAGCCCTCTCACCTTTAGTATGAGTTCAAGGGTGCTACCCACACAGTACTTGACGTCACATTCTGCAGCATCAGAGGCTGATGCTTTGGCCAAATTGAACTTTTTTCAGGCCTGTAGATGCTGTAGTGGGATTCAAACCATTTTATATCGCTCTTAACGGAATCACCGTGGCTCTTTTGCAGAAACGCTAAGCACAGGTATACTTGTTGTTCTGTGGAGTTTCTTTGAACAAATTATCATTGACTTTTTGCAGCATCGGCTTAGAGCGAGCTCAACAAGCATGCCCTAGGTGGGAGGCCGATGCCTTGTAGTTCAAAGTCAAGCCTACGGCATAGCCTTTATGTGGCTGTTTACATTTAGAGGCCGCCATTTCTGTTCCATGTGTTTTTCTCCAATTACACGGCCATTTTGGTTATATGGACAAAACAAACGTATCAATGATGTTTTTGGATGACTAGATTCATTTATAGTTCATGACTCTTTCCCACCTGTTTTGTGTGTGGAGTCTGCCTCTCTGCTTTCATACGCAAAGCCTTCGTCGTAGGTCCAGTGCAAAAGCAAGAAGGGGCCTCTTGCGCACAGTGCTTTGTGTAATTTCAGCCTGAAAGGGAACATGCACGGGCAAGCCAGAATGATGCACACAAAAACCCACCACGCTTTGTCGGTTCTATGCTAATTCAGATCTTGCGGTCATTGTTGCTTTGAACAAACCATGCTTGAACTTGTCGAACATCCAACTTACACGTAGCCCATTAAGGCCGACCCAGGTGGGACTTGAACCCACAATCTCCAGCTCCGGAGGCTGATGCCTTATCCATTAGGCCACTGGGCCTTGTCCGGCAAGCTTTGCCTTTGCTCTGGAATATGCCTTCAAGTGGTTTCTAACGCTCAAACAAGTTCACTTTCGTATCTCGACGCCAGGTCGTGTTCCGCCTTTGAGATGGGCTTCACTGAATTTCTGGCGCCCTCCCGAAAGACTTACTGTCGAAGAGGCTCGTTGGTCTAGGGGTATGATTCTCGCTTTGGGTGCGAGAGGTCCCGGGTTCAAATCCCGGACGAGCCCGTCGGTTTCAGAACAAGCAGCTGGAGCAGCCGGTTGGCTCCTTCCTTTTGCAGCACTGAGCCAAACTCAAAACTGTCGTGTTTTTGAAACTCTTACTGCTGCTTGTGTTCATCTGTACTACAACATACCCAAGATTCAGCCAGATGACAAGCGCTTATTTCCTTGCACAGAACGTACTCAGAATCGCTGCCTGCCAGGGAGTACGGCTCCCTAACGACAAGCGCTTTTTATTAAAACTAGTGCCTGCCCATTCTGTAAGAGGCCAGCGTTCAGTGACTCTACAAGTGTACGCAAGTAGCCACATTTTTTGTCAGTCAGGCTCGTTGGTCTAGGGGTATGATTCTCGCTTTGGGTGCGAGAGGTCCCGGGTTCAAATCCTGGACGAGCCCAGCGATTTCAGAACGAGCAGCCAGTTGGCTCCTTCCTTTGCAGCACTGAGCCAAACTGTTGTGGTTTTGAAATCCTTACTGCTGCTTGTGTTCACCTGTACTACAACTTAGCACAGATTCAGCCAGATGACAAGCGTTTATTTCCTTCACAGAACGTACTCAGCATCGCTGCCTGCCAGGGAGTACGGCTCCCTAACGACAAACGCTTTCTGTTAAAACTAGTGCCTTCTCATTCTGTTAGAGGCCAGCGTTCGGTGACTGTACAAGGGTACGCAAGTAGCCCGAACCTTCACCAGTCAGGCTCGTTGGTCTAGGGGTATGATTCTCGCTTCGGGTGCGAGAGGTCCCGGGTTCAAATCCCGGACGAGCCCTCTCACCTTTAGTATGAGTTCAAGGGTGCTACCCACACAGTACTTGACGTCACATTCTGCAGCATCAGAGGCTGATGCTTTGGCCAAATTGAACTTTTTTCAGGCCTGTAGATGCTGTAGTGGGATTCAAACCATTTTATATCGCTCTTAACGGAATCACCGTGGCTCTTTTGCAGAAACGCTAAGCACAGGTATTCTTGTTGTTCTGTGGAGTTTCTTTGAACAAATTATCATTGACTTTTTGCAGCATCGGCTTAGAGCGAGCTCAACAAGCATGCCCTAGGTGGGAGGCCGATGCCTTGTAGTTCAAAGTCAAGCCTACGGCATAGCCTTTATGTGGCTGTTTACATTTAGAGGCCGCCATTTCTGTTCCATGTGTTTTTCTCCAATTACACGGCCATTTTGGTTATATGGACAAAACAAACGTATCAATGATGTTTTTGGATGACTAGATTCATTTATAGTTCATGACTCTTTCCCACCTGTTTTGTGTGTGGAGTCTGCCTCTCTGCTTTCATACGCAAAGCCTTCGTCGTAGGTCCAGTGCAAAAGCAAGAAGGGGCCTCTTGCGCACAGTGCTTTGTGTAATTTCAGCCTGAAAGGGCACATGCACGGGCAAGCCAGAATGATGCACACAAAAACCCACCACGCTTTGTCGGTTCTATGCTAATTCAGATCTTGCGGTCATTGTTGCTTTGAACAAACCATGCTTGAACTTGTCGAACATCCAACTTACACGTAGCCCATTAAGGCCGACCCAGGTGGGACTTGAACCCACAATCTCCAGCTCCGGAGGCTGATGCCTTATCCATTAGGCCACTGGGCCTTGTCCGGCAAGCTTTGCCTTTGCTCTGGAATATGCCTTCAAGTGGTTTCTAACGCTCAAACAAGTTCACTTTCGTATCTCGACGCCAGGTCGTGTTCCGCCTTTGAGATGGGCTTCACTGAATTTCTGGCGCCCTCCCGAAAGACTTACTGTCGAAGAGGCTCGTTGGTCTAGGGGTATGATTCTCGCTTTGGGTGCGAGAGGTCCCGGGTTCAAATCCCGGACGAGCCCGTCGGTTTCAGAACAAGCAGCTGGAGCAGCCGGTTGGCTCCTTCCTTTTGCAGCACTGAGCCAAACTCAAAACTGTCGTGTTTTTGAAACTCTTACTGCTGCTTGTGTTCATCTGTACTACAACATACCCAAGATTCAGCCAGATGACAAGCGCTTATTTCCTTGCACAGAACGTACTCAGAATCGCTGCCTGCCAGGGAGTACGGCTCCCTAACGACAAGCGCTTTTTATTAAAACTAGTGCCTGCCCATTCTGTAAGAGGCCAGCGTTCAGTGACTCTACAAGTGTATGCAAGTAGCCACATTTTTTGTCAGTCAGGCTCGTTGGTCTAGGGGTATGATTCTCGCTTTGGGTGCGAGAGGTCCCGGGTTCAAATCCCGGACGAGCCCAGCGATTTCAGAACGAGCAGCCAGTTGGCTCCTTCCTTTGCAGCACTGAGCCAAACTGTTGTGGTTTTGAAATCCTTACTGCTGCTTGTGTTCACCTGTACTACAACTTAGCACAGATTCAGCCAGATGACAAGCGTTTATTTCCTTCACAGAACGTACTCAGCATCGCTGCCTGCCAGGGAGTACGGCTCCCTAACGACAAACGCTTTCTGTTAAAACTAGTGCCTTCTCATTCTGTTAGAGGCCAGCGTTCGGTGACTGTACAAGGGTACGCAAGTAGCCCGAACCTTCACCAGTCAGGCTCGTTGGTCTAGGGGTATGATTCTCGCTTCGGGTGCGAGAGGTCCCGGGTTCAAATCCCGGACGAGCCCTCTCACCTTTAGTATGAGTTCAAGGGTGCTACCCACACAGTACTTGACGTCACATTCTGCAGCATCAGAGGCTGATGCTTTGGCCAAATTGAACTTTTTTCAGGCCTGTAGATGCTGTAGTGGGATTCAAACCATTTTATATCGCTCTTAACGGAATCACCGTGGCTCTTTTGCAGAAACGCTAAGCACAGGTATACTTGTTGTTCTGTGGAGTTTCTTTGAACAAATTATCATTGACTTTTTGCAGCATCGGCTTAGAGCGAGCTCAACAAGCATGCCCTAGGTGGGAGGCCGATGCCTTGTAGTTCAAAGTCAAGCCTACGGCATAGCCTTTATGTGGCTGTTTACATTTAGAGGCCGCCATTTCTGTTCCATGTGTTTTTCTCCAATTACACGGCCATTTTGGTTATATGGACAAAACAAACGTATCAATGATGTTTTTGGATGACTAGATTCATTTATAGTTCATGACTCTTTCCCACCTGTTTTGTGTGTGGAGTCTGCCTCTCTGCTTTCATACGCAAAGCCTTCGTCGTAGGTCCAGTGCAAAAGCAAGAAGGGGCCTCTTGCGCACAGTGCTTTGTGTAATTTCAGCCTGAAAGGGCACATGCACGGGCAAGCCAGAATGATGCACACAAAAACCCACCACGCTTTGTCGGTTCTATGCTAATTCAGATCTTGCGGTCATTGTTGCTTTGAACAAACCATGCTTGAACTTGTCGAACATCCAACTTACACGTAGCCCATTAAGGCCGACCCAGGTGGGACTTGAACCCACAATCTCCAGCTCCGGAGGCTGATGCCTTATCCATTAGGCCACTGGGCCTTGTCCGGCAAGCTTTGCCTTTGCTCTGGAATATGCCTTCAAGTGGTTTCTAACGCTCAAACAAGTTCACTTTCGTATCTCGACGCCAGGTCGTGTTCCGCCTTTGAGATGGGCTTCACTGAATTTCTGGCGCCCTCCCGAAAGACTTACTGTCGAAGAAGCTCGTTGGTCTAGGGGTATGATTCTCGCTTTGGGTGCGAGAGGTCCCGGGTTCAAATCCCGGACGAGCCCGTCGGTTTCAGAACAAGCAGCTGGAGCAGCCGGTTGGCTCCTTCCTTTTGCAGCACTGAGCCAAACTCAAAACTGTCGTGTTTTTGAAACTCTTACTGCTGCTTGTGTTCATCTGTACTACAACATACCCAAGATTCAGCCAGATGACAAGCGCTTATTTCCTTGCACAGAACGTACTCAGAATCGCTGCCTGCCAGGGAGTACGGCTCCCTAACGACAAGCGCTTTTTATTAAAACTAGTGCCTGCCCATTCTGTAAGAGGCCAGCGTTCAGTGACTCTACAAGTGTACGCAAGTAGCCACATTTTTTGTCAGTCAGGCTCGTTGGTCTAGGGGTATGATTCTCGCTTTGGGTGCGAGAGGTCCCGGGTTCAAATCCCGGACGAGCCCAGCGATTTCAGAACGAGCAGCCAGTTGGCTCCTTCCTTTGCAGCACTGAGCCAAACTGTTGTGGTTTTGAAATCCTTACTGCTGCTTGTGTTCACCTGGGGCTCGTTCTTCGTACGTTGCTTATTACATCCGAGATCAAATGACACATCCAAGATAATATCATCGTGCTAATCATGATCTGGCTAACTCGGTTCTTCGAACACACTTGCCGGATAGGATTAGTATCGCTGGATTGAGTTATCTGAGATAATTGCGCGTTCATGCGCTGGGTTAAAAGGGGACATGTATCGATAGTAGAAACATTGATCAGCAACGCTGCTATTGGCTGTTCAGCATGGCCAAAGAGCGCGCACAGTTTTTCTCCGCAGCAGAGCAAGAACTAATAGTCGAAGTTTATTCGGAATTTTAATGTTTTAATGCAAAACGCCAGGG
This sequence comes from Leuciscus idus, assembly GCA_021554675.1. Lineage (NCBI taxonomy): Eukaryota > Metazoa > Chordata > Actinopteri > Cypriniformes > Leuciscidae > Leuciscus > Leuciscus idus. The sequence goes on from CM038627.1 coordinate 41,246,317, forward strand.
AACACCTCAAAGTCTGCAAAAGCCAGGAGAGAGGGCTGGCAAAAAGTAGCAGACAATTTAAATCCGTTAGAAGTGGCCATGTTAGATGTTTTTTTATCACTTATTAGCCTATATTTTTGTATTTGAATAATTGCATAATTACTTTGTTCATTGTAATGTCAGAGTCACCACACTAGAACATGGGAACAAACAAAAGTGAAGTACAAAAATATTCTACATAATGGTAATTTTTTTGTTATATTATAGTCTCTTTTATAAAAGACACTGTTAAATAAATGGTTGGCTGTTTATAAAAGCAACCAAGAAAAAGGCTGAGCAAAAAAAAAAAAAAGAAGAAAAGATCTTAGTAGCCTACACTGTAAAATAATTTTTGCTGCATTAAATTAAGGCTGTATAGTCGTTTCAACTGTTAAATCTTGAGTAATGATGAATTGCTTTGACTTGTGAAAGTGAAAACTAATAAACTTATATTAATGTAAAAATATTTTTCCAGAGTGTAGTTCATATAATGACATTGTGTTTTCCTCTTTTGTGCACTTTTACATAATACACCAACACTTGTATCTGTTCCCAAGAAAGTGGTGGCTGAAATATGTGCAGTAAGTGGACATTTTTTTTATAACTTTCCAAAGGAAAGAAAGTATAAGACTTTGTAATGTCCATTTGTTTCCATTGCACTGGACAGTGAATAAACCCTCTCAGATAACTGTCATATGGAGGAACTAGCCTACCTGCAAGTGCATAAATAACTTTACTTAATTTATACTTGTATGCTTTATGGCAGCAATATAAGTTGCAGGATTCCACATCTACAGAAAGGCCTACAGAAGAGTCTGCACAGAGGAGACATAGGCCTACAGGTGGGCAGTGTATAGACAACTTTTCCTTTTTATTTGTTGCATGAGGCATGTGTCTAATATCTCTTGTTGCAGGCACTTGAACACTGGCTTTTCTTTACAAAGAACAATTGAAATAAAACTCAAGGAACTAAGTATATTGGTCTTTTATTAAACTTTTCATTATATTATAATGAAAAGGTTTTTTTTTGTTTTTTTTGCAATGTTGTGTAATATGGCACATGCAGCAATGCCACAGGCCCTGTCAGGTGTGCAAACCTCAGACTTATCAGACACTGAAATCTTCCCTTTAGTTAGCCAAAGTTCATTTCATTGTGTGCCCTTGTCCTGGCTACTGCATTGTAACTGGTTTGGGTCAGTGAATGGGGTCATAAAACACCTGTCTGCAGGCAGGAACATGTCATAATCACCTATGAAGAAATGCAGTTCTGTTAGGATCAGCATAAGTGTATGTAATACAGTGAGCTTGATATTTAATTGTGGAACTTTCCTTAACACTTTCAAATAATGTGCATAAATGTGAATCTCTGAAAATTCTTAAGTCATGCACAGATCCTGGCCATTTTGCTTTCACATTTGTGATATGGAAGATTTTAGTCAACTGACTTTTTTTATTTGATATAATATTATTAATCTGGAATATTAAGACTCCCAATAGTAACTGGGCTGCACATTTACATTGTGAACCCCCTTTCTGTTCACAATGGTACCAATCACGTTAGTGAAGCCTGAGTGACATACTGTAATCGGCATGGTCATGATTGCATGATCTTCATAAAAAATGATAGCCAAAAAAAAAAAAAAAAAAAAAAAAACTGCTTTAAAAAAACTGCTTTACAACATTGGGTCTTAAAAACCTAAAACTGTTTTTTAAACCTAAAAGCGCCAGGTAAACTCCGAATGACACGACAGAGACAGCACTTTCCATCAAGTTCTCTGCTCCAATAGTGTAAAGGAAGAGCCACTCGCAAATAATCATAGGGCAATGCAAACAGTTTGTGCTGTAGTTAAAGCCCGACTCCGACAAGTCGAAAATAATGTGCGTTTCCAACAAATTAATAATGTAAACGACAATCTCACGAGTCACGAGAAAAAAATGTCAATCTCAGAAAGTGCACTATCGCGCTGCGCTGGACTTCCCCATGGACTTCCCGTATCAGCTCCGCTTATGAAGCCGCAGTCTAATCCTGTTTACATGAAATAAGCCTGCTCCCGAGCAGGTTCAAGTTTGCGCACCTGTTGCTATGACAGCAAGTCCAGGATGAGCGTCGAAGAACCAAACAATCCAAGATCATGCCAAATCGTCAACAATCAAATCCAGCTAACTGAGTTAGCGACGTACGAAGAACGAGCCCCTGTACTACAACTTAGCACAGATTCAGCCAGATGACAAGCGTTTATTTCCTTCACAGAACGTACTCAGCATCGCTGCCTGCCAGGGAGTACGGCTCCCTAACGACAAACGCTTTCTGTTAAAACTAGTGCCTTCTCATTCTGTTAGAGGCCAGCGTTCGGTGACTGTACAAGGGTACGCAAGTAGCCCGAACCTTCACCAGTCAGGCTCGTTGGTCTAGGGGTATGATTCTCGCTTCGGGTGCGAGAGGTCCCGGGTTCAAATCCTGGATGAGCCCTCTCACCTTTAGTATGAGTTCAAGGGTGCTACCCACACAGTACTTGACGTCACATTCTGCAGCATCAGAGGCTGATGCTTTGGCCAAATTGAACTTTTTTCAGGCCTGTAGATGCTGTAGTGGGATTCAAACCATTTTATATCGCTCTTAACGGAATCACCGTGGCTCTTTTGCAGAAACGCTAAGCACAGGTATACTTGTTGTTCTGTGGAGTTTCTTTGAACAAATTATCATTGACTTTTTGCAGCATCGGCTTAGAGCGAGCTCAACAAGCATGCCCTAGGTGGGAGGCCGATGCCTTGTAGTTCAAAGTCAAGCCTACGGCATAGCCTTTATGTGGCTGTTTACATTTAGAGGCCGCCATTTCTGTTCCATGTGTTTTTCTCCAATTACACGGCCATTTTGGTTATATGGACAAAACAAACGTATCAATGATGTTTTTGGATGACTAGATTCATTTATAGTTCATGACTCTTTCCCACCTGTTTTGTGTGTGGAGTCTGCCTCTCTGCTTTCATACGCAAAGCCTTCGTCGTAGGTCCAGTGCAAAAGCAAGAAGGGGCCTCTTGCGCACAGTGCTTTGTGTAATTTCAGCCTGAAAGGGAACATGCACGGGCAAGCCAGAATGATGCACACAAAAACCCACCACGCTTTGTCGGTTCTATGCTAATTCAGATCTTGCGGTCATTGTTGCTTTGAACAAACCATGCTTGAACTTGTCGAACATCCAACTTACACGTAGCCCATTAAGGCCGACCCAGGTGGGACTTGAACCCACAATCTCCAGCTCCGGAGGCTGATGCCTTATCCATTAGGCCACTGGGCCTTGTCCGGCAAGCTTTGCCTTTGCTCTGGAATATGCCTTCAAGTGGTTTCTAACGCTCAAACAAGTTCACTTTCGTATCTCGACGCCAGGTCGTGTTCCGCCTTTGAGATGGGCTTCACTGAATTTCTGGCGCCCTCCCGAAAGACTTACTGTCGAAGAGGCTCGTTGGTCTAGGGGTATGATTCTCGCTTTGGGTGCGAGAGGTCCCGGGTTCAAATCCCGGACGAGCCCGTCGGTTTCAGAACAAGCAGCTGGAGCAGCCGGTTGGCTCCTTCCTTTTGCAGCACTGAGCCAAACTCAAAACTGTCGTGTTTTTGAAACTCTTACTGCTGCTTGTGTTCATCTGTACTACAACATACCCAAGATTCAGCCAGATGACAAGCGCTTATTTCCTTGCACAGAACGTACTCAGAATCGCTGCCTGCCAGGGAGTACGGCTCCCTAACGACAAGCGCTTTTTATTAAAACTAGTGCCTGCCCATTCTGTAAGAGGCCAGCGTTCAGTGACTCTACAAGTGTACGCAAGTAGCCACATTTTTTGTCAGTCAGGCTCGTTGGTCTAGGGGTATGATTCTCGCTTTGGGTGCGAGAGGTCCCGGGTTCAAATCCCGGACGAGCCCAGCGATTTCAGAACGAGCAGCCAGTTGGCTCCTTCCTTTGCAGCACTGAGCCAAACTGTTGTGGTTTTGAAATCCTTACTGCTGCTTGTGTTCACCTGTACTACAACTTAGCACAGATTCAGCCAGATGACAAGCGTTTATTTCCTTCACAGAACGTACTCAGCATCGCTGCCTGCCAGGGAGTACGGCTCCCTAACGACAAACGCTTTCTGTTAAAACTAGTGCCTTCTCATTCTGTTAGAGGCCAGCGTTCGGTGACTGTACAAGGGTACGCAAGTAGCCCGAACCTTCACCAGTCAGGCTCGTTGGTCTAGGGGTATGATTCTCGCTTCGGGTGCGAGAGGTCCCGGGTTCAAATCCCGGATGAGCCCTCTCACCTTTAGTATGAGTTCAAGGGTGCTACCCACACAGTACTTGACGTCACATTCTGCAGCATCAGAGGCTGATGCTTTGGCCAAATTGAACTTTTTTCAGGCCTGTAGATGCTGTAGTGGGATTCAAACCATTTTATATCGCTCTTAACGGAATCACCGTGGCTCTTTTGCAGAAACGCTAAGCACAGGTATACTTGTTGTTCTGTGGAGTTTCTTTGAACAAATTATCATTGACTTTTTGCAGCATCGGCTTAGAGCGAGCTCAACAAGCATGCCCTAGGTGGGAGGCCGATGCCTTGTAGTTCAAAGTCAAGCCTACGGCATAGCCTTTATGTGGCTGTTTACATTTAGAGGCCGCCATTTCTGTTCCATGTGTTTTTCTCCAATTACACGGCCATTTTGGTTATATGGACAAAACAAACGTATCAATGATGTTTTTGGATGACTAGATTCATTTATAGTTCATGACTCTTTCCCACCTGTTTTGTGTGTGGAGTCTGCCTCTCTGCTTTCATACGCAAAGCCTTCGTCGTAGGTCCAGTGCAAAAGCAAGAAGGGGCCTCTTGCGCACAGTGCTTTGTGTAATTTCAGCCTGAAAGGGCACATGCACGGGCAAGCCAGAATGATGCACACAAAAACCCACCACGCTTTGTCGGTTCTATGCTAATTCAGATCTTGCGGTCATTGTTGCTTTGAACAAACCATGCTTGAACTTGTCGAACATCCAACTTACACGTAGCCCATTAAGGCCGACCCAGGTGGGACTTGAACCCACAATCTCCAGCTCCGGAGGCTGATGCCTTATCCATTAGGCCACTGGGCCTTGTCCGGCAAGCTTTGCCTTTGCTCTGGAATATGCCTTCAAGTGGTTTCTAACGCTCAAACAAGTTCACTTTCGTATCTCGACGCCAGGTCGTGTTCCGCCTTTGAGATGGGCTTCACTGAATTTCTGGCGCCCTCCCGAAAGACTTACTGTCGAAGAGGCTCGTTGGTCTAGGGGTATGATTCTCGCTTTGGGTGCGAGAGGTCCCGGGTTCAAATCCCGGACGAGCCCGTCGGTTTCAGAACAAGCAGCTGGAGCAGCCGGTTGGCTCCTTCCTTTTGCAGCACTGAGCCAAACTCAAAACTGTCGTGTTTTTGAAACTCTTACTGCTGCTTGTGTTCATCTGTACTACAACATACCCAAGATTCAGCCAGATGACAAGCGCTTATTTCCTTGCACAGAACGTACTCAGAATCGCTGCCTGCCAGGGAGTACGGCTCCCTAACGACAAGCGCTTTTTATTAAAACTAGTGCCTGCCCATTCTGTAAGAGGCCAGCGTTCAGTGACTCTACAAGTGTACGCAAGTAGCCACATTTTTTGTCAGTCAGGCTCGTTGGTCTAGGGGTATGATTCTCGCTTTGGGTGCGAGAGGTCCCGGGTTCAAATCCTGGACGAGCCCAGCGATTTCAGAACGAGCAGCCAGTTGGCTCCTTCCTTTGCAGCACTGAGCCAAACTGTTGTGGTTTTGAAATCCTTACTGCTGCTTGTGTTCACCTGTACTACAACTTAGCACAGATTCAGCCAGATGACAAGCGTTTATTTCCTTCACAGAACGTACTCAGCATCGCTGCCTGCCAGGGAGTACGGCTCCCTAACGACAAACGCTTTCTGTTAAAACTAGTGCCTTCTCATTCTGTTAGAGGCCAGCGTTCGGTGACTGTACAAGGGTACGCAAGTAGCCCGAACCTTCACCAGTCAGGCTCGTTGGTCTAGGGGTATGATTCTCGCTTCGGGTGCGAGAGGTCCCGGGTTCAAATCCTGGACGAGCCCTCTCACCTTTAGTATGAGTTCAAGGGTGCTACCCACACAGTACTTGACGTCACATTCTGCAGCATCAGAGGCTGATGCTTTGGCCAAATTGAACTTTTTTCAGGCCTGTAGATGCTGTAGTGGGATTCAAACCATTTTATATCGCTCTTAACGGAATCACCGTGGCTCTTTTGCAGAAACGCTAAGCACAGGTATACTTGTTGTTCTGTGGAGTTTCTTTGAACAAATTATCATTGACTTTTTGCAGCATCGGCTTAGAGCGAGCTCAACAAGCATGCCCTAGGTGGGAGGCCGATGCCTTGTAGTTCAAAGTCAAGCCTACGGCATAGCCTTTATGTGGCTGTTTACATTTAGAGGCCGCCATTTCTGTTCCATGTGTTTTTCTCCAATTACACGGCCATTTTGGTTATATGGACAAAACAAACGTATCAATGATGTTTTTGGATGACTAGATTCATTTATAGTTCATGACTCTTTCCCACCTGTTTTGTGTGTGGAGTCTGCCTCTCTGCTTTCATACGCAAAGCCTTCGTCGTAGGTCCAGTGCAAAAGCAAGAAGGGGCCTCTTGCGCACAGTGCTTTGTGTAATTTCAGCCTGAAAGGGCACATGCACGGGCAAGCCAGAATGATGCACACAAAAACCCACCACGCTTTGTCGGTTCTATGCTAATTCAGATCTTGCGGTCATTGTTGCTTTGAACAAACCATGCTTGAACTTGTCGAACATCCAACTTACACGTAGCCCATTAAGGCCGACCCAGGTGGGACTTGAACCCACAATCTCCAGCTCCGGAGGCTGATGCCTTATCCATTAGGCCACTGGGCCTTGTCCGGCAAGCTTTGCCTTTGCTCTGGAATATGCCTTCAAGTGGTTTCTAACGCTCAAACAAGTTCACTTTCGTATCTCGACGCCAGGTCGTGTTCCGCCTTTGAGATGGGCTTCACTGAATTTCTGGCGCCCTCCCGAAAGACTTACTGTCGAAGAGGCTCGTTGGTCTAGGGGTATGATTCTCGCTTTGGGTGCGAGAGGTCCCGGGTTCAAATCCCGGACGAGCCCGTCGGTTTCAGAACAAGCAGCTGGAGCAGCCGGTTGGCTCCTTCCTTTTGCAGCACTGAGCCAAACTCAAAACTGTCGTGTTTTTGAAACTCTTACTGCTGCTTGTGTTCATCTGTACTACAACATACCCAAGATTCAGCCAGATGACAAGCGCTTATTTCCTTGCACAGAACGTACTCAGAATCGCTGCCTGCCAGGGAGTACGGCTCCCTAACGACAAGCGCTTTTTATTAAAACTAGTGCCTGCCCATTCTGTAAGAGGCCAGCGTTCAGTGACTCTACAAGTGTATGCAAGTAGCCACATTTTTTGTCAGTCAGGCTCGTTGGTCTAGGGGTATGATTCTCGCTTTGGGTGCGAGAGGTCCCGGGTTCAAATCCTGGACGAGCCCAGCGATTTCAGAACGAGCAGCCAGTTGGCTCCTTCCTTTGCAGCACTGAGCCAAACTGTTGTGGTTTTGAAATCCTTACTGCTGCTTGTGTTCACCTGTACTACAACTTAGCACAGATTCAGCCAGATGACAAGCGTTTATTTCCTTCACAGAACGTACTCAGCATCGCTGCCTGCCAGGGAGTACGGCTCCCTAACGACAAACGCTTTCTGTTAAAACTAGTGCCTTCTCATTCTGTTAGAGGCCAGCGTTCGGTGACTGTACAAGGGTACGCAAGTAGCCCGAACCTTCACCAGTCAGGCTCGTTGGTCTAGGGGTATGATTCTCGCTTCGGGTGCGAGAGGTCCCGGGTTCAAATCCTGGACGAGCCCTCTCACCTTTAGTATGAGTTCAAGGGTGCTACCCACACAGTACTTGACGTCACATTCTGCAGCATCAGAGGCTGATGCTTTGGCCAAATTGAACTTTTTTCAGGCCTGTAGATGCTGTAGTGGGATTCAAACCATTTTATATCGCTCTTAACGGAATCACCGTGGCTCTTTTGCAGAAACGCTAAGCACAGGTATACTTGTTGTTCTGTGGAGTTTCTTTGAACAAATTATCATTGACTTTTTGCAGCATCGGCTTAGAGCGAGCTCAACAAGCATGCCCTAGGTGGGAGGCCGATGCCTTGTAGTTCAAAGTCAAGCCTACGGCATAGCCTTTATGTGGCTGTTTACATTTAGAGGCCGCCATTTCTGTTCCATGTGTTTTTCTCCAATTACACGGCCATTTTGGTTATATGGACAAAACAAACGTATCAATGATGTTTTTGGATGACTAGATTCATTTATAGTTCATGACTCTTTCCCACCTGTTTTGTGTGTGGAGTCTGCCTCTCTGCTTTCATACGCAAAGCCTTCGTCGTAGGTCCAGTGCAAAAGCAAGAAGGGGCCTCTTGCGCACAGTGCTTTGTGTAATTTCAGCCTGAAAGGGCACATGCACGGGCAAGCCAGAATGATGCACACAAAAACCCACCACGCTTTGTCGGTTCTATGCTAATTCAGATCTTGCGGTCATTGTTGCTTTGAACAAACCATGCTTGAACTTGTCGAACATCCAACTTACACGTAGCCCATTAAGGCCGACCCAGGTGGGACTTGAACCCACAATCTCCAGCTCCGGAGGCTGATGCCTTATCCATTAGGCCACTGGGCCTTGTCCGGCAAGCTTTGCCTTTGCTCTGGAATATGCCTTCAAGTGGTTTCTAACGCTCAAACAAGTTCACTTTCGTATCTCGACGCCAGGTCGTGTTCCGCCTTTGAGATGGGCTTCACTGAATTTCTGGCGCCCTCCCGAAAGACTTACTGTCGAAGAGGCTCGTTGGTCTAGGGGTATGATTCTCGCTTTGGGTGCGAGAGGTCCCGGGTTCAAATCCCGGACGAGCCCGTCGGTTTCAGAACAAGCAGCTGGAGCAGCCGGTTGGCTCCTTCCTTTTGCAGCACTGAGCCAAACTCAAAACTGTCGTGTTTTTGAAACTCTTACTGCTGCTTGTGTTCATCTGTACTACAACATACCCAAGATTCAGCCAGATGACAAGCGCTTATTTCCTTGCACAGAACGTACTCAGAATCGCTGCCTGCCAGGGAGTACGGCTCCCTAACGACAAGCGCTTTTTATTAAAACTAGTGCCTGCCCATTCTGTAAGAGGCCAGCGTTCAGTGACTCTACAAGTGTACGCAAGTAGCCACATTTTTTGTCAGTCAGGCTCGTTGGTCTAGGGGTATGATTCTCGCTTTGGGTGCGAGAGGTCCCGGGTTCAAATCCTGGACGAGCCCAGCGATTTCAGAACGAGCAGCCAGTTGGCTCCTTCCTTTGCAGCACTGAGCCAAACTGTTGTGGTTTTGAAATCCTTACTGCTGCTTGTGTTCACCTGTACTACAACTTAGCACAGATTCAGCCAGATGACAAGCGTTTATTTCCTTCACAGAACGTACTCAGCATCGCTGCCTGCCAGGGAGTACGGCTCCCTAACGACAAACGCTTTCTGTTAAAACTAGTGCCTTCTCATTCTGTTAGAGGCCAGCGTTCGGTGACTGTACAAGGGTACGCAAGTAGCCCGAACCTTCACCAGTCAGGCTCGTTGGTCTAGGGGTATGATTCTCGCTTCGGGTGCGAGAGGTCCCGGGTTCAAATCCCGGACGAGCCCTCTCACCTTTAGTATGAGTTCAAGGGTGCTACCCACACAGTACTTGACGTCACATTCTGCAGCATCAGAGGCTGATGCTTTGGCCAAATTGAACTTTTTTCAGGCCTGTAGATGCTGTAGTGGGATTCAAACCATTTTATATCGCTCTTAACGGAATCACCGTGGCTCTTTTGCAGAAACGCTAAGCACAGGTATACTTGTTGTTCTGTGGAGTTTCTTTGAACAAATTATCATTGACTTTTTGCAGCATCGGCTTAGAGCGAGCTCAACAAGCATGCCCTAGGTGGGAGGCCGATGCCTTGTAGTTCAAAGTCAAGCCTACGGCATAGCCTTTATGTGGCTGTTTACATTTAGAGGCCGCCATTTCTGTTCCATGTGTTTTTCTCCAATTACACGGCCATTTTGGTTATATGGACAAAACAAACGTATCAATGATGTTTTTGGATGACTAGATTCATTTATAGTTCATGACTCTTTCCCACCTGTTTTGTGTGTGGAGTCTGCCTCTCTGCTTTCATACGCAAAGCCTTCGTCGTAGGTCCAGTGCAAAAGCAAGAAGGGGCCTCTTGCGCACAGTGCTTTGTGTAATTTCAGCCTGAAAGGGCACATGCACGGGCAAGCCAGAATGATGCACACAAAAACCCACCACGCTTTGTCGGTTCTATGCTAATTCAGATCTTGCTGTCATTGTTGCTTTGAACAAACCATGCTTGAACTTGTCAAACATCCAACTTACACGTAGCCCATTAAGGCCGACCCAGGTGGGACTTGAACCCACAATCTCCAGCTCCGGAGGCTGATGCCTTATCCATTAGGCCACTGGGCCTTGTCCGGCAAGCTTTGCCTTTGCTCTGGAATATGCCTTCAAGTGGTTTCTAACGCTCAAACAAGTTCACTTTCGTATCTCGACGCCAGGTCGTGTTCCGCCTTTGAGATGGGCTTCACTGAATTTCTGGCGCCCTCCCGAAAGACTTACTGTCGAAGAGGCTCGTTGGTCTAGGGGTATGATTCTCGCTTTGGGTGCGAGAGGTCCCGGGTTCAAATCCCGGACGAGCCCGTCGGTTTCAGAACAAGCAGCTGGAGCAGCCGGTTGGCTCCTTCCTTTTGCAGCACTGAGCCAAACTCAAAACTGTCGTGTTTTTGAAACTCTTACTGCTGCTTGTGTTCATCTGTACTACAACATACCCAAGATTCAGCCAGATGACAAGCGCTTATTTCCTTGCACAGAACGTACTCAGAATCGCTGCCTGCCAGGGAGTACGGCTCCCTAACGACAAGCGCTTTTTATTAAAACTAGTGCCTGCCCATTCTGTAAGAGGCCAGCGTTCAGTGACTCTACAAGTGTACGCAAGTAGCCACATTTTTTGTCAGTCAGGCTCGTTGGTCTAGGGGTATGATTCTCGCTTTGGGTGCGAGAGGTCCCGGGTTCAAATCCCGGACGAGCCCAGCGATTTCAGAACGAGCAGCCAGTTGGCTCCTTCCTTTGCAGCACTGAGCCAAACTCTTGTGGTTTTGAAATCCTTACTGCTGCTTGTGTTCACCTGTACTACAACTTAGCACAGATTCAGCCAGATGACAAGCGTTTATTTCCTTCACAGAACGTACTCAGCATCGCTGCCTGCCAGGGAGTACGGCTCCCTAACGACAAACGCTTTCTGTTAAAACTAGTGCCTTCTCATTCTGTTAGAGGCCAGCGTTCGGTGACTGTACAAGGGTACGCAAGTAGCCCGAACCTTCACCAGTCAGGCTCGTTGGTCTAGGGGTATGATTCTCGCTTCGGGTGCGAGAGGTCCCGGGTTCAAATCCCGGACGAGCCCGTCGGTTTCAGAACAAGCAGCCGGTTGGCTCCTTCCTTTTGCAGCACTGAGCCAAACTCAAAACTGTCGTGTTTTTGAAACTCTTACTGCTGCTTGTGTTCATCTGTACTACAACATACCCAAGATTCAGCCAGATGACAAGCGCTTATTTCCTTGCACAGAACGTACTCAGAATCGCTGCCTGCCAGGGAGTACGGCTCCCTAACGACAAGCGCTTTTTATTAAAACTAGTGCCTGCCCATTCTGTAAGAGGCCAGCGTTCAGTGACTCTACAAGTGTACGCAAGTAGCCACATTTTTTGTCAGTCAGGCTCGTTGGTCTAGGGGTATGATTCTCGCTTTGGGTGCGAGAGGTCCCGGGTTCAAATCCCGGACGAGCCCAGCGATTTCAGAACGAGCAGCCAGTTGGCTCCTTCCTTTGCAGCACTGAGCCAAACTGTTGTGGTTTTGAAATCCTTACTGCTGCTTGTGTTCACCTGTACTACAACTTAGCACAGATTCAGCCAGATGACAAGCGTTTATTTCCTTCACAGAACGTACTCAGCATCGCTGCCTGCCAGGGAGTACGGCTCCCTAACGACAAACGCTTTCTGTTAAAACTAGTGCCTTCTCATTCTGTTAGAGGCCAGCGTTCGGTGACTGTACAAGGGTACGCAAGTAGCCCGAACCTTCACCAGTCAGGCTCGTTGGTCTAGGGGTATGATTCTCGCTTCGGGTGCGAGAGGTCCCGGGTTCAAATCCCGGACGAGCCCTCTCACCTTTAGTATGAGTTCAAGGGTGCTACCCACACAGTACTTGACGTCACATTCTGCAGCATCAGAGGCTGATGCTTTGGCCAAATTGAACTTTTTTCAGGCCTGTAGATGCTGTAGTGGGATTCAAACCATTTTATATCGCTCTTAACGGAATCACCGTGGCTCTTTTGCAGAAACGCTAAGCACAGGTATACTTGTTGTTCTCTGGAATTTCTTTGAACAAATTATCATTGACTTTTTGCAGCATCGGCTTAGAGCGAGCTCAACAAGCATGCCCTAGGTGGGAGGCCGATGCCTTGTAGTTCAAAGTCAAGCCTACGGCATAGCCTTTATGTGGCTGTTTACATTTAGAGGCCGCCATTTCTGTTCCATGTGTTTTTCTCCAATTACACGGCCATTTTGGTTATATGGACAAAACAAACGTATCAATGATGTTTTTGGATGACTAGATTCATTTATAGTTCATGACTCTTTCCCACCTGTTTTGTGTGTGGAGTCTGCCTCTCTGCTTTCATACGCAAAGCCTTCGTCGTAGGTCCAGTGCAAAAGCAAGAAGGGGCCTCTTGCGCACAGTGCTTTGTGTAATTTCAGCCTGAAAGGGCACATGCACGGGCAAGCCAGAATGATGCACACAAAAACCCACCACGCTTTGTCGGTTCTATGCTAATTCAGATCTTGCGGTCATTGTTGCTTTGAACAAACCATGCTTGAACTTGTCGAACATCCAACTTACACGTAGCCCATTAAGGCCGACCCAGGTGGGACTTGAACCCACAATCTCCAGCTCCGGAGGCTGATGCCTTATCCATTAGGCCACTGGGCCTTGTCCGGCAAGCTTTGCCTTTGCTCTGGAATATGCCTTCAAGTGGTTTCTAACGCTCAAACAAGTTCACTTTCGTATCTCGACGCCAGGTCGTGTTCCGCCTTTGAGATGGGCTTCACTGAATTTCTGGCGCCCTCCCGAAAGACTTACTGTCGAAGAAGCTCGTTGGTCTAGGGGTATGATTCTCGCTTTGGGTGCGAGAGGTCCCGGGTTCAAATCCCGGACGAGCCCGTCGGTTTCAGAACAAGCAGCTGGAGCAGCCGGTTGGCTCCTTCCTTTTGCAGCACTGAGCCAAACTCAAAACTGTCGTGTTTTTGAAACTCTTACTGCTGCTTGTGTTCATCTGTACTACAACATACCCAAGATTCAGCCAGATGACAAGCGCTTATTTCCTTGCACAGAACGTACTCAGAATCGCTGCCTGCCAGGGAGTACGGCTCCCTAACGACAAGCGCTTTTTATTAAAACTAGTGCCTGCCCATTCTGTAAGAGGCCAGCGTTCAGTGACTCTACAAGTGTACGCAAGTAGCCACATTTTTTGTCAGTCAGGCTCGTTGGTCTAGGGGTATGATTCTCGCTTTGGGTGCGAGAGGTCCCGGGTTCAAATCCCGGACGAGCCCAGCGATTTCAGAACGAGCAGCCAGTTGGCTCCTTCCTTTGCAGCACTGAGCCAAACTGTTGTGGTTTTGAAATCCTTACTGCTGCTTGTGTTCACCTGTACTACAACTTAGCACAGATTCAGCCAGATGACAAGCGTTTATTTCCTTCACAGAACGTACTCAGCATCGCTGCCTGCCAGGGAGTACGGCTCCCTAACGACAAACGCTTTCTGTTAAAACTAGTGCCTTCTCATTCTGTTAGAGGCCAGCGTTCGGTGACTGTACAAGGGTACGCAAGTAGCCCGAACCTTCACCAGTCAGGCTCGTTGGTCTAGGGGTATGATTCTCGCTTCGGGTGCGAGAGGTCCCGGGTTCAAATCCCGGACGAGCCCTCTCACCTTTAGTATGAGTTCAAGGGTGCTACCCACACAGTACTTGACGTCACATTCTGCAGCATCAGAGGCTGATGCTTTGGCCAAATTGAACTTTTTTCAGGCCTGTAGATGCTGTAGTGGGATTCAAACCATTTTATATCGCTCTTAACGGAATCACCGTGGCTCTTTTGCAGAAACGCTAAGCACAGGTATACTTGTTGTTCTGTGGAGTTTCTTTGAACAAATTATCATTGACTTTTTGCAGCATCGGCTTAGAGCGAGCTCAACAAGCATGCCCTAGGTGGGAGGCCGATGCCTTGTAGTTCAAAGTCAAGCCTACGGCATAGCCTTTATGTGGCTGTTTACATTTAGAGGCCGCCATTTCTGTTCCATGTGTTTTTCTCCAATTACACGGCCATTTTGGTTATATGGACAAAACAAACGTATCAATGATGTTTTTGGATGACTAGATTCATTTATAGTTCATGACTCTTTCCCACCTGTTTTGTGTGTGGAGTCTGCCTCTCTGCTTTCATACGCAAAGCCTTCGTCGTAGGTCCAGTGCAAAAGCAAGAAGGGGCCTCTTGCGCACAGTGCTTTGTGTAATTTCAGCCTGAAAGGGCACATGCACGGGCAAGCCAGAATGATGCACACAAAAACCCACCACGCTTTGTCGGTTCTATGCTAATTCAGATCTTGCGGTCATTGTTGCTTTGAACAAACCATGCTTGAACTTGTCGAACATCCAACTTACACGTAGCCCATTAAGGCCGACCCAGGTGGGACTTGAACCCACAATCTCCAGCTCCGGAGGCTGATGCCTTATCCATTAGGCCACTGGGCCTTGTCCGGCATGCTTTGCCTTTGCTCTGGAATATGCCTTCAAGTGGTTTCTAACGCTCAAACAAGTTCACTTTCGTATCTCGACGCCAGGTCGTGTTCCGCCTTTGAGATGGAGCCTTCACTGAATTTCTGGCGCCCTCCCGAAAGACTTACTGTCGAAGAGGCTCGTTGGTCTAGGGGTATGATTCTCGCTTTGGGTGCGAGAGGTCCCGGGTTCAAATCCCGGACGAGCCCGTCGGTTTCAGAACAAGCAGCTGGAGCAGCCGGTTGGCTCCTTCCTTTTGCAGCACTGAGCCAAACTCAAAACTGTCGTGTTTTTGAAACTCTTACTGCTGCTTGTGTTCATCTGTACTACAACATACCCAAGATTCAGCCAGATGACAAGCGCTTATTTCCTTGCACAGAACGTACTCAGAATCGCTGCCTGCCAGGGAGTACGGCTCCCTAACGACAAGCGCGTTTTATTAAAACTAGTGCCTGCCCATTCTGTAAGAGGCCAGCGTTCAGTGACTCTACAAGTGTACGCAAGTAGCCACATTTTTTGTCAGTCAGGCTCGTTGGTCTAGGGGTATGATTCTCGCTTTGGGTGCGAGAGGTCCCGGGTTCAAATCCCGGACGAGCCCAGCGATTTCAGAACGAGCAGCCAGTTGGCTCCTTCCTTTGCAGCACTGAGCCAAACTGTTGTGGTTTTGAAATCCTTACTGCTGCTTGTGTTCACCTGTACTACAACTTAGCACAGATTCAGCCAGATGACAAGCGTTTATTTCCTTCACAGAACGTACTCAGCATCGCTGCCTGCCAGGGAGTACGGCTCCCTAACGACAAACGCTTTCTGTTAAAACTAGTGCCTTCTCATTCTGTTAGAGGCCAGCGTTCGGTGACTGTACAAGGGTACGCAAGTAGCCCGAACCTTCACCAGTCAGGCTCGTTGGTCTAGGGGTATGATTCTCGCTTCGGGTGCGAGAGGTCCCGGGTTCAAATCCCGGACGAGCCCTCTCACCTTTAGTATGAGTTCAAGGGTGCTACCCACACAGTACTTGACGTCACATTCTGCAGCATCAGAGGCTGATGCTTTGGGCAAATTGAACTTTTTTCAGGCCTGTAGATGCTGTAGTGGGATTCAAACCATTTTATATCGCTCTTAACGGAATCACCGTGGCTCTTTTGCAGAAACGCTAAGCACAGGTATACTTGTTGTTCTGTGGAGTTTCTTTGAACAAATTATCATTGACTTTTTGCAGCATCGGCTTAGAGCGAGCTCAACAAGCATGCCCTAGGTGGGAGGCCGATGCCTTGTAGTTCAAAGTCAAGCCTACGGCATAGCCTTTATGTGGCTGTTTACATTTAGAGGCCGCCATTTCTGTTCCATGTGTTTTTCTCCAATTACACGGCCATTTTGGTTATATGGACAAAACAAACGTATCAATGATGTTTTTGGATGACTAGATTCATTTATAGTTCATGACTCTTTCCCACCTGTTTTGTGTGTGGAGTCTGCCTCTCTGCTTTCATACGCAAAGCCTTCGTCGTAGGTCCAGTGCAAAAGCAAGAAGGGGTCTCTTGCGCACAGTGCTTTGTGTAATTTCAGCCTGAAAGGGAACATGCACGGGCAAGCCAGAATGATGCACACAAAAACCCACCACGCTTTGTCGGTTCTATGCTAATTCAGATCTTGCGGTCATTGTTGCTTTGAACAAACCATGCTTGAACTTGTCGAACATCCAACTTACACGTAGCCCATTAAGGCCGACCCAGGTGGGACTTGAACCCACAATCTCCAGCTCCGGAGGCTGATGCCTTATCCATTAGGCCACTGGGCCTTGTCCAGCAAGCTTTGCCTTTGCTCTGGAATATGCCTTCAAGTGGTTTCTAACGCTCAAACAAGTTCACTTTCGTATCTTGACGCCAGGTCGTGTTCCGCCTTTGAGATGGGCTTCACTGAATTTCTGGCGCCCTCCCGAAAGACTTAGTGTCGAAGAGACTCGTTGGTCTAGGGGTATGATTCTCGCTTTGGGTGCGAGAGGTCCCGGGTTCAAATCCCGGACGAGCCCGTCGGTTTCAGAACAAGCAGCTGGAGCAGCCGGTTGGCTCCTTCCTTTTGCAGCACTGAGCCAAACTCAAAACTGTCGTGTTTTTGAAACTCTTACTGCTGCTTGTGTTCATCTGTACTACAACATACCCAAGATTCAGCCAGATGACAAGCGCTTATTTCCTTGCACAGAACGTACTCAGAATCGCTGCCTGCCAGGGAGTACGGCTCCCTAACGACAAGCGCTTTTTATTAAAACTAGTGCCTGCCCATTCTGTAAGAGGCCAGCGTTCAGTGACTCTACAAGTGTACGCAAGTAGCCACATTTTTTGTCAGTCAGGCTCGTTGGTCTAGGGGTATGATTCTCGCTTTGGGTGCGAGAGGTCCCGGGTTCAAATCCCGGACGAGCCCAGCGATTTCAGAACGAGCAGCCAGTTGGCTCCTTCCTTTGCAGCACTGAGCCAAACTGTTGTGGTTTTGAAATCCTTACTGCTGCTTGTGTTCACCTGTACTACAACTTAGCACAGATTCAGCCAGATGACAAGCGTTTATTTCCTTCACAGAACGTACTCAGCATCGCTGCCTGCCAGGGAGTACGGCTCCCTAACGACAAACGCTTTCTGTTAAAACTAGTGCCTTCTCATTCTGTTAGAGGCCAGCGTTCGGTGACTGTACAAGGGTACGCAAGTAGCCCGAACCTTCACCAGTCAGGCTCGTTGGTCTAGGGGTATGATTCTCGCTTCGGGTGCGAGAGGTCCCGGGTTCAAATCCCGGACGAGCCCTCTCACCTTTAGTATGAGTTCAAGGGTGCTACCCACACAGTACTTGACGTCACATTCTGCAGCATCAGAGGCTGATGCTTTGGCCAAATTGAACTTTTTTCAGGCCTGTAGATGCTGTAGTGGGATTCAAACCATTTTATATCGCTCTTAACGGAATCACCGTGGCTCTTTTGCAGAAACGCTAAGCACAGGTATACTTGTTGTTCTGTGGAGTTTCTTTGAACAAATTATCATTGACTTTTTGCAGCATCGGCTTAGAGCGAGCTCAACAAGCATGCCCTAGGTGGGAGGCCGATGCCTTGTAGTTCAAAGTCAAGCCTACGGCATAGCCTTTATGTGGCTGTTTACATTTAGAGGCCGCCATTTCTGTTCCATGTGTTTTTCTCCAATTACACGGCCATTTTGGTTATATGGACAAAACAAACGTATCAATGATGTTTTTGGATGACTAGATTCATTTATAGTTCATGACTCTTTCCCACCTGTTTTGTGTGTGGAGTCTGCCTCTCTGCTTTCATACGCAAAGCCTTCGTCGTAGGTCCAGTGCAAAAGCAAGAAGGGGCCTCTTGCGCACAGTGCTTTGTGTAATTTCAGCCTGAAAGGGCACATGCACGGGCAAGCCAGAATGATGCACACAAAAACCCACCACGCTTTGTCGGTTCTATGCTAATTCAGATCTTGCGGTCATTGTTGCTTTGAACAAACCATGCTTGAACTTGTCGAACATCCAACTTACACGTAGCCCATTAAGGCCGACCCAGGTGGGACTTGAACCCACAATCTCCAGCTCCGGAGGCTGATGCCTTATCCATTAGGCCACTGGGCCTTGTCCGGCAAGCTTTGCCTTTGCTCTGGAATATGCCTTCAAGTGGTTTCTAACGCTCAAACAAGTTCACTTTCGTATCTCGACGCCAGGTCGTGTTCCGCCTTTGAGATGGGCTTCACTGAATTTCTGGCGCCCTCCCGAAAGACTTACTGTCGAAGAGGCTCGTTGGTCTAGGGGTATGATTCTCGCTTTGGGTGCGAGAGGTCCCGGGTTCAAATCCCGGACGAGCCCGTCGGTTTCAGAACAAGCAGCTGGAGCAGCCGGTTGGCTCCTTCCTTTTGCAGCACTGAGCCAAACTCAAAACTGTCGTGTTTTTGAAACTCTTACTGCTGCTTGTGTTCATCTGTACTACAACATACCCAAGATTCAGCCAGATGACAAGCGCTTATTTCCTTGCACAGAACGTACTCAGAATCGCTGCCTGCCAGGGAGTACGGCTCCCTAACGACAAGCGCTTTTTATTAAAACTAGTGCCTGCCCATTCTGTAAGAGGCCAGCGTTCAGTGACTCTACAAGTGTACGCAAGTAGCCACATTTTTTGTCAGTCAGGCTCGTTGGTCTAGGGGTATGATTCTCGCTTTGGGTGCGAGAGGTCCCGGGTTCAAATCCTGGACGAGCCCAGCGATTTCAGAACGAGCAGCCAGTTGGCTCCTTCCTTTGCAGCACTGAGCCAAACTGTTGTGGTTTTGAAATCCTTACTGCTGCTTGTGTTCACCTGTACTACAACTTAGCACAGATTCAGCCAGATGACAAGCGTTTATTTCCTTCACAGAACGTACTCAGCATCGCTGCCTGCCAGGGAGTACGGCTCCCTAACGACAAACGCTTTCTGTTAAAACTAGTGCCTTCTCATTCTGTTAGAGGCCAGCGTTCGGTGACTGTACAAGGGTACGCAAGTAGCCCGAACCTTCACCAGTCAGGCTCGTTGGTCTAGGGGTATGATTCTCGCTTCGGGTGCGAGAGGTCCCGGGTTCAAATCCCGGACGAGCCCTCTCACCTTTAGTATGAGTTCAAGGGTGCTACCCACACAGTACTTGACGTCACATTCTGCAGCATCAGAGGCTGATGCTTTGGCCAAATTGAACTTTTTTCAGGCCTGTAGATGCTGTAGTGGGATTCAAACCATTTTATATCGCTCTTAACGGAATCACCGTGGCTCTTTTGCAGAAACGCTAAGCACAGGTATACTTGTTGTTCTGTGGAGTTTCTTTGAACAAATTATCATTGACTTTTTGCAGCATCGGCTTAGAGCGAGCTCAACAAGCATGCCCTAGGTGGGAGGCCGATGCCTTGTAGTTCAAAGTCAAGCCTACGGCATAGCCTTTATGTGGCTGTTTACATTTAGAGGCCGCCATTTCTGTTCCATGTGTTTTTCTCCAATTACACGGCCATTTTGGTTATATGGACAAAACAAACGTATCAATGATGTTTTTGGATGACTAGATTCATTTATAGTTCATGACTCTTTCCCACCTGTTTTGTGTGTGGAGTCTGTCTCTCTGCTTTCATACGCAAAGCCTTCGTCGTAGGTCCAGTGCAAAAGCAAGAAGGGGCCTCTTGCGCACAGTGCTTTGTGTAATTTCAGCCTGAAAGGGCACATGCACGGGCAAGCCAGAATGATGCACACAAAAACCCACCACGCTTTGTCGGTTCTATGCTAATTCAGATCTTGCGGTCATTGTTGCTTTGAACAAACCATGCTTGAACTTGTCGAACATCCAACTTACACGTAGCCCATTAAGGCCGACCCAGGTGGGACTTGAACCCACAATCTCCAGCTCCGGAGGCTGATGCCTTATCCATTAGGCCACTGGGCCTTGTCCGGCATGCTTTGCCTTTGCTCTGGAATATGCCTTCAAGTGGTTTCTAACGCTCAAACAAGTTCACTTTCGTATCTCGACGCCAGGTCGTGTTCCGCCTTTGAGATGGGCTTCACTGAATTTCTGGCGCCCTCCCGAAAGACTTACTGTCGAAGAGGCTCGTTGGTCTAGGGGTATGATTCTCGCTTTGGGTGCGAGAGGTCCCGGGTTCAAATCCCGGACGAGCCCGTCGGTTTCAGAACAAGCAGCTGGAGCAGCCGGTTGGCTCCTTCCTTTTGCAGCACTGAGCCAAACTCAAAACTGTCGTGTTTTTGAAACTCTTACTGCTGCTTGTGTTCATCTGTACTACAACATACCCAAGATTCAGCCAGATGACAAGCGCTTATTTCCTTGCACAGAACGTACTCAGAATCGCTGCCTGCCAGGGAGTACGGCTCCCTAACGACAAGCGCGTTTTATTAAAACTAGTGCCTGCCCATTCTGTAAGAGGCCAGCGTTCAGTGACTCTACAAGTGTACGCAAGTAGCCACATTTTTTGTCAGTCAGGCTCGTTGGTCTAGGGGTATGATTCTCGCTTTGGGTGCGAGAGGTCCCGGGTTCAAATCCCGGACGAGCCCAGCGATTTCAGAACGAGCAGCCAGTTGGCTCCTTCCTTTGCAGCACTGAGCCAAACTGTTGTGGTTTTGAAATCCTTACTGCTGCTTGTGTTCACCTGTACTACAACTTAGCACAGATTCAGCCAGATGACAAGCGTTTATTTCCTTCACAGAACGTACTCAGCATCGCTGCCTGCCAGGGAGTACGGCTCCCTAACGACAAACGCTTTCTGTTAAAACTAGTGCCTTCTCATTCTGTTAGAGGCCAGCGTTCGGTGACTGTACAAGGGTACGCAAGTAGCCCGAACCTTCACCAGTCAGGCTCGTTGGTCTAGGGGTATGATTCTCGCTTCGGGTGCGAGAGGTCCCGGGTTCAAATCCCGGACGAGCCCTCTCACCTTTAGTATGAGTTCAAGGGTGCTACCCACACAGTACTTGACGTCACATTCTGCAGCATCAGAGGCTGATGCTTTGGGCAAATTGAACTTTTTTCAGGCCTGTAGATGCTGTAGTGGGATTCAAACCATTTTATATCGCTCTTAACGGAATCACCGTGGCTCTTTTGCAGAAACGCTAAGCACAGGTATACTTGTTGTTCTGTGGAGTTTCTTTGAACAAATTATCATTGACTTTTTGCAGCATCGGCTTAGAGCGAGCTCAACAAGCATGCCCTAGGTGGGAGGCCGATGCCTTGTAGTTCAAAGTCAAGCCTACGGCATAGCCTTTATGTGGCTGTTTACATTTAGAGGCCACCATTTCTGTTCCATGTGTTTTTCTCCAATTACACGGCCATTTTGGTTATATGGACAAAACAAACGTATCAATGATGTTTTTGGATGACTAGATTCATTTATAGTTCATGACTCTTTCCCACCTGTTTTGTGTGTGGAGTCTGCCTCTCTGCTTTCATACGCAAAGCCTTCGTCGTAGGTCCAGTGCAAAAGCAAGAAGGGGCCTCTTGCGCACAGTGCTTTGTGTAATTTCAGCCTGAAAGGGCACATGCACGGGCAAGCCAGAATGATGCACACAAAAACCCACCACGCTTTGTCGGTTCTCTGCTAATTCAGATATTGCGGTCATTGTTGCTTTGAACAAACCATGCTTGAACTTGTCGAACATCCAACTTACACGTAGCCCATTAAGGCCGACCCAGGTGGGACTTGAACCCACAATCTCCAGCTCCGGAGGCTGATGCCTTATCCATTAGGCCACTGGGCCTTGTCCAGCATGCTTTGCCTTTGCTCTGGAATATGCCTTCAAGTGGTTTCTAACGCTCAAACAAGTTCACTTTCGTATCTCGACGCCAGGTCGTGTTCCGCCTTTGAGATGGGCTTCACTGAATTTCTGGCGCCCTCCCGAAAGACTTACTGCCGAAGAGGCTCGTTGGTCTAGGGGTATGATTCTCGCTTTGGGTGCGAGAGGTCCCGGGTTCAAATCCCGGACGAGCCCGTCGGTTTCAGAACAAGCAGCTGGAGCAGCCGGTTGGCTCCTTCCTTTTGCAGCACTGAGCCAAACTCAAAACTGTCGTGTTTTTGAAACTCTTACTGCTGCTTGTGTTCATCTGTACTACAACATACCCAAGATTCAGCCAGATGACAAGCGCTTATTTCCTTGCACAGAACGTACTCAGAATCGCTGCCTGCCAGGGAGTACGGCTCCCTAACGACAAGCGCTTTTTATTAAAACTAGTGCCTGCCCATTCTGTAAGAGGCCAGCGTTCAGTGACTCTACAAGTGTACGCAAGTAGCCACATTTTTTGTCAGTCAGGCTCGTTGGTCTAGGGGTATGATTCTCGCTTTGGGTGCGAGAGGTCCCGGGTTCAAATCCCGGACGAGCCCAGCGATTTCAGAACGAGCAGCCAGTTGGCTCCTTCCTTTGCAGCACTGAGCCAAACTGTTGTGGTTTTGAAATCCTTACTGCTGCTTGTGTTCACCTGTACTACAACTTAGCACAGATTCAGCCAGATGACAAGCGTTTATTTCCTTCACAGAACGTACTCAGCATCGCTGCCTGCCAGGGAGTACGGCTCCCTAACGACAAACGCTTTCTGTTAAAACTAGTGCCTTCTCATTCTGTTAGAGGCCAGCGTTCGGTGACTGTACAAGGGTACGCAAGTAGCCCGAACCTTCACCAGTCAGGCTCGTTGGTCTAGGGGTATGATTCTCGCTTCGGGTGCGAGAGGTCCCGGGTTCAAATCCCGGACGAGCCCTCTCACCTTTAGTATGAGTTCAAGGGTGCTACCCACACAGTACTTGACGTCACATTCTGCAGCATCAGAGGCTGATGCTTTGGCCAAATTGAACTTTTTTCAGGCCTGTAGATGCTGTAGTGGGATTCAAACCATTTTATATCGCTCTTAACGGAATCACCGTGGCTCTTTTGCAGAAACGCTAAGCACAGGTATACTTGTTGTTCTGTGGAGTTTCTTTGAACAAATTATCATTGACTTTTTGCAGCATCGGCTTAGAGCGAGCTCAACAAGCATGCCCTAGGTGGGAGGCCGATGCCTTGTAGTTCAAAGTCAAGCCTACGGCATAGCCTTTATGTGGCTGTTTACATTTAGAGGCCGCCATTTCTGTTCCATGTGTTTTTCTCCAATTACACGGCCATTTTGGTTATATGGACAAAACAAACGTATCAATGATGTTTTTGGATGACTAGATTCATTTATAGTTCATGACTCTTTCCCACCTGTTTTGTGTGTGGAGTCTGCCTCTCTGCTTTCATACGCAAAGCCTTCGTCGTAGGTCCAGTGCAAAAGCAAGAAGGGGCCTCTTGCGCACAGTGCTTTGTGTAATTTCAGCCTGAAAGGGCACATGCACGGGCAAGCCAGAATGATGCACACAAAAACCCACCACGCTTTGTCGGTTCTATGCTAATTCAGATCTTGCGGTCATTGTTGCTTTGAACAAACCATGCTTGAACTTGTCGAACATCCAACTTACACGTAGCCCATTAAGGCCGACCCAGGTGGGACTTGAACCCACAATCTCCAGCTCCGGAGGCTGATGCCTTATCCATTAGGCCACTGGGCCTTGTCCGGCATGCTTTGCCTTTGCTCTGGAATATGCCTTCAAGTGGTTTCTAACGCTCAAACAAGTTCACTTTCGTATCTCGACGCCAGGTCGTGTTCCGCCTTTGAGATGGGCTTCACTGAATTTCTGGCGCCCTCCCGAAAGACTTACTGCCGAAGAGGCTCGTTGGTCTAGGGGTATGATTCTCGCTTTGGGTGCGAGAGGTCCCGGGTTCAAATCCCGGACGAGCCCGTCGGTTTCAGAACAAGCAGCTGGAGCAGCCGGTTGGCTCCTTCCTTTTGCAGCACTGAGCCAAACTCAAAACTGTCGTGTTTTTGAAACTCTTACTGCTGCTTGTGTTCATCTGTACTACAACATACCCAAGATTCAGCCAGATGACAAGCGCTTATTTCCTTGCACAGAACGTACTCAGAATCGCTGCCTGCCAGGGAGTACGGCTCCCTAACGACAAGCGCTTTTTATTAAAACTAGTGCCTGCCCATTCTGTAAGAGGCCAGCGTTCAGTGACTCTACAAGTGTACGCAAGTAGCCACATTTTGTGTCAGTCAGTCTCGTTGGTCTAGGGGTATGATTCTCGCTTTGGGTGCGAGAGGTCCCGGGTTCAAATCCCGGACGAGCCCAGCGATTTCAGAACGAGCAGCCAGTTGGCTCCTTCCTTTGCAGCACTGAGCCAAACTGTTGTGGTTTTGAAATCCTTACTGCTGCTTGTGTTCACCTGTACTACAACTTAGCACAGATTCAGCCAGATGACAAGCGTTTATTTCCTTCACAGAACGTACTCAGCATCGCTGCCTGCCAGGGAGTACGGCTCCCTAACGACAAACGCTTTCTGTTAAAACTAGTGCCTTCTCATTCTGTTAGAGGCCAGCGTTCGGTGACTGTACAAGGGTACGCAAGTAGCCCGAACCTTCACCAGTCAGGCTCGTTGGTCTAGGGGTATGATTCTCGCTTCGGGTGCGAGAGGTCCCGGGTTCAAATCCCGGATGAGCCCTCTCACCTTTAGTATGAGTTCAAGGGTGCTACCCACACAGTACTTGACGTCACATTCTGCAGCATCAGAGGCTGATGCTTTGGCCAAATTGAACTTTTTTCAGGCCTGTAGATGCTGTAGTGGGATTCAAACCATTTTATATCGCTCTTAACGGAATCACCGTGGCTCTTTTGCAGAAACGCTAAGCACAGGTATACTTGTTGTTCTGTGGAGTTTCTTTGAACAAATTATCATTGACTTTTTGCAGCATCGGCTTAGAGCGAGCTCAACAAGCATGCCCTAGGTGGGAGGCCGATGCCTTGTAGTTCAAAGTCAAGCCTACGGCATAGCCTTTATGTGGCTGTTTACATTTAGAGGCCGCCATTTCTGTTCCATGTGTTTTTCTCCAATTACACGGCCATTTTGGTTATATGGACAAAACAAACGTATCAATGATGTTTTTGGATGACTAGATTCATTTATAGTTCATGACTCTTTCCCACCTGTTTTGTGTGTGGAGTCTGCCTCTCTGCTTTCATACGCAAAGCCTTCGTCGTAGGTCCAGTGCAAAAGCAAGAAGGGGCCTCTTGCGCACAGTGCTTTGTGTAATTTCAGCCTGAAAGGGCACATGCACGGGCAAGCCAGAATGATGCACACAAAAACCCACCACGCTTTGTCGGTTCTATGCTAATTCAGATCTTGCGGTCATTGTTGCTTTGAACAAACCATGCTTGAACTTGTCGAACATCCAACTTACACGTAGCCCATTAAGGCCGACCCAGGTGGGACTTGAACCCACAATCTCCAGCTCCGGAGGCTGATGCCTTATCCATTAGGCCACTGGGCCTTGTCCGGCATGCTTTGCCTTTGCTCTGGAATATGCCTTCAAGTGGTTTCTAACGCTCAAACAAGTTCACTTTCGTATCTCGACGCCAGGTCGTGTTCCGCCTTTGAGATGGGCTTCACTGAATTTCTGGCGCCCTCCCGAAAGACTTACTGCCGAAGAGGCTCGTTGGTCTAGGGGTATGATTCTCGCTTTGGGTGCGAGAGGTCCCGGGTTCAAATCCCGGACGAGCCCGTCGGTTTCAGAACAAGCAGCTGGAGCAGCCGGTTGGCTCCTTCCTTTTGCAGCACTGAGCCAAACTCAAAACTGTCGTGTTTTTGAAACTCTTACTGCTGCTTGTGTTCATCTGTACTACAACATACCCAAGATTCAGCCAGATGACAAGCGCTTATTTCCTTGCACAGAACGTACTCAGAATCGCTGCCTGCCAGGGAGTACGGCTCCCTAACGACAAGCGCTTTTTATTAAAACTAGTGCCTGCCCATTCTGTAAGAGGCCAGCGTTCAGTGACTCTACAAGTGTACGCAAGTAGCCACATTTTTTGTCAGTCAGGCTCGTTGGTCTAGGGGTATGATTCTCGCTTTGGGTGCGAGAGGTCCCGGGTTCAAATCCCGGACGAGCCCAGCGATTTCAGAACGAGCAGCCAGTTGGCTCCTTCCTTTGCAGCACTGAGCCAAACTCTTGTGGTTTTGAAATCCTTACTGCTGCTTGTGTTCACCTGTACTACAACTTAGCACAGATTCAGCCAGATGACAAGCGTTTATTTCCTTCACAGAACGTACTCAGCATCGCTGCCTGCCAGGGAGTACGGCTCCCTAACGACAAACGCTTTCTGTTAAAACTAGTGCCTTCTCATTCTGTTAGAGGCCAGCGTTCGGTGACTGTACAAGGGTACGCAAGTAGCCCGAACCTTCACCAGTCAGGCTCGTTGGTCTAGGGGTATGATTCTCGCTTCGGGTGCGAGAGGTCCCGGGTTCAAATCCCGGACGAGCCCTCTCACCTTTAGTATGAGTTCAAGGGTGCTACCCACACAGTACTTGACGTCACATTCTGCAGCATCAGAGGCTGATGCTTTGGCCAAATTGAACTTTTTTCAGGCCTGTAGATGCTGTAGTGGGATTCAAACCATTTTATATCGCTCTTAACGGAATCACCGTGGCTCTTTTGCAGAAACGCTAAGCACAGGTATACTTGTTGTTCTGTGGAGTTTCTTTGAACAAATTATCATTGACTTTTTGCAGCATCGGCTTAGAGCGAGCTCAACAAGCATGCCCTAGGTGGGAGGCCGATGCCTTGTAGTTCAAAGTCAAGCCTACGGCATAGCCTTTATGTGGCTGTTTACATTTAGAGGCCGCCATTTCTGTTCCATGTGTTTTTCTCCAATTACACGGCCATTTTGGTTATATGGACAAAACAAACGTATCAATGATGTTTTTGGATGACTAGATTCATTTATAGTTCATGACTCTTTCCCACCTGTTTTGTGTGTGGAGTCTGCCTCTCTGCTTTCATACGCAAAGCCTTCGTCGTAGGTCCAGTGCAAAAGCAAGAAGGGGCCTCTTGCGCACAGTGCTTTGTGTAATTTCAGCCTGAAAGGGCACATGCACGGGCAAGCCAGAATGATGCACACAAAAACCCACCACGCTTTGTCGGTTCTATGCTAATTCAGATCTTGCGGTCATTGTTGCTTTGAACAAACCATGCTTGAACTTGTCGAACATCCAACTTACACGTAGCCCATTAAGGCCGACCCAGGTGGGACTTGAACCCACAATCTCCAGCTCCGGAGGCTGATGCCTTATCCATTAGGCCACTGGGCCTTGTCCGGCATGCTTTGCCTTTGCTCTGGAATATGCCTTCAAGTGGTTTCTAACGCTCAAACAAGTTCACTTTCGTATCTCGACGCCAGGTCGTGTTCCGCCTTTGAGATGGGCTTCACTGAATTTCTGGCGCCCTCCCGAAAGACTTACTGCCGAAGAGGCTCGTTGGTCTAGGGGTATGATTCTCGCTTTGGGTGCGAGAGGTCCCGGGTTCAAATCCCGGACGAGCCCGTCGGTTTCAGAACAAGCAGCTGGAGCAGCCGGTTGGCTCCTTCCTTTTGCAGCACTGAGCCAAACTCAAAACTGTCGTGTTTTTGAAACTCTTACTGCTGCTTGTGTTCATCTGTACTACAACATACCCAAGATTCAGCCAGATGACAAGCGCTTATTTCCTTGCACAGAACGTACTCAGAATCGCTGCCTGCCAGGGAGTACGGCTCCCTAACGACAAGCGCTTTTTATTAAAACTAGTGCCTGCCCATTCTGTAAGAGGCCAGCGTTCAGTGACTCTACAAGTGTACGCAAGTAGCCACATTTTTTTGTCAGTCAGTCTCGTTGGTCTAGGGGTATGATTCTCGCTTTGGGTGCGAGAGGTCCCGGGTTCAAATCCCGGACGAGCCCAGCGATTTCAGAACGAGCAGCCAGTTGGCTCCTTCCTTTGCAGCACTGAGCCAAACTGTTGTGGTTTTGAAATCCTTACT
This sequence comes from Leuciscus idus, assembly GCA_021554675.1. Taxonomy (NCBI): domain Eukaryota; kingdom Metazoa; phylum Chordata; class Actinopteri; order Cypriniformes; family Leuciscidae; genus Leuciscus; species Leuciscus idus. The sequence continues at coordinate 41,274,706 of CM038627.1, forward strand.
GCTGCTTGTGTTCACCTGTACTACAACTTAGCACAGATTCAGCCAGATGACAAGCGTTTATTTCCTTCACAGAACGTACTCAGCATCGCTGCCTGCCAGGGAGTACGGCTCCCTAACGACAAACGCTTTCTGTTAAAACTAGTGCCTTCTCATTCTGTTAGAGGCCAGCGTTCGGTGACTGTACAACGGTACGCAAGTAGCCCGAACCTTCACCAGTCAGGCTCGTTGGTCTAGGGGTATGATTCTCGCTTCGGGTGCGAGAGGTCCCGGGTTCAAATCCCGGATGAGCCCTCTCACCTTTAGTATGAGTTCAAGGGTGCTACCCACACAGTACTTGACGTCACATTCTGCAGCATCAGAGGCTGATGCTTTGGCCAAATTGAACTTTTTTCAGGCCTGTAGATGCTGTAGTGGGATTCAAACCATTTTATATCGCTCTTAACGGAATCACCGTGGCTCTTTTGCAGAAACGCTAAGCACAGGTATACTTGTTGTTCTGTGGAGTTTCTTTGAACAAATTATCATTGACTTTTTGCAGCATCGGCTTAGAGCGAGCTCAACAAGCATGCCCTAGGTGGGAGGCCGATGCCTTGTAGTTCAAAGTCAAGCCTACGGCATAGCCTTTATGTGGCTGTTTACATTTAGAGGCCGCCATTTCTGTTCCATGTGTTTTTCTCCAATTACACGGCCATTTTGGTTATATGGACAAAACAAACGTATCAATGATGTTTTTGGATGACTAGATTCATTTATAGTTCATGACTCTTTCCCACCTGTTTTGTGTGTGGAGTCTGCCTCTCTGCTTTCATACGCAAAGCCTTCGTCGTAGGTCCAGTGCAAAAGCAAGAAGGGGCCTCTTGCGCACAGTGCTTTGTGTAATTTCAGCCTGAAAGGGCACATGCACGGGCAAGCCAGAATGATGCACACAAAAACCCACCACGCTTTGTCGGTTCTATGCTAATTCAGATCTTGCGGTCATTGTTGCTTTGAACAAACCATGCTTGAACTTGTCGAACATCCAACTTACACGTAGCCCATTAAGGCCGACCCAGGTGGGACTTGAACCCACAATCTCCAGCTCCGGAGGCTGATGCCTTATCCATTAGGCCACTGGGCCTTGTCCGGCATGCTTTGCCTTTGCTCTGGAATATGCCTTCAAGTGGTTTCTAACGCTCAAACAAGTTCACTTTCGTATCTCGACGCCAGGTCGTGTTCCGCCTTTGAGATGGGCTTCACTGAATTTCTGGCGCCCTCCCGAAAGACTTACTGCCGAAGAGGCTCGTTGGTCTAGGGGTATCATTCTCGCTTTGGGTGCGAGAGGTCCCGGGTTCAAATCCCGGACGAGCCCGTCGGTTTCAGAACAAGCAGCTGGAGCAGCCGGTTGGCTCCTTCCTTTTGCAGCACTGAGCCAAACTCAAAACTGTCGTGTTTTTGAAACTCTTACTGCTGCTTGTGTTCATCTGTACTACAACATACCCAAGATTCAGCCAGATGACAAGCGCTTATTTCCTTGCACAGAACGTACTCAGAATCACTGCCTGCCAGGGAGTACGGCTCCCTAACGACAAGCGCTTTTTATTAAAACTAGTGCCTGCCCATTCTGTAAGAGGCCAGCGTTCAGTGACTCTACAAGTGTACGCAAGTAGCCACATTTTTTGTCAGTCGGGCTCGTTGGTCTAGGGGTATGATTCTCGCTTTGGGTGCGAGAGGTCCCGGGTTCAAATCCCGGACGAGCCCAGCGATTTCAGAACGAGCAGCCAGTTGGCTCCTTCCTTTGCAGCACTGAGCCAAACTGTTGTGGTTTTGAAATCCTTACTGCTGCTTGTGTTCACCTGTACTACAACTTAGCACAGATTCAGCCAGATGACAAGCGTTTATTTCCTTCACAGAACGTACTCAGCATCGCTGCCTGCCAGGGAGTACGGCTCCCTAACGACAAACGCTTTCTGTTAAAACTAGTGCCTTCTCATTCTGTTAGAGGCCAGCGTTCGGTGACTGTACAAGGGTACGCAAGTAGCCCGAACCTTCACCAGTCAGGCTCGTTGGTCTAGGGGTATGATTCTCGCTTCGGGTGCGAGAGGTCCCGGGTTCAAATCCCGGACGAGCCCTCTCACCTTTAGTATGAGTTCAAGGGTGCTACCCACACAGTACTTGACGTCACATTCTGCAGCATCAGAGGCTGATGCTTTGGCCAAATTGAACTTTTTTCAGGCCTGTAGATGCTGTAGTGGGATTCAAACCATTTTATATCGCTCTTAACGGAATCACCGTGGCTCTTTTGCAGAAACGCTAAGCACAGGTATACTTGTTGTTCTGTGGAGTTTCTTTGAACAAATTATCATTGACTTTTTGCAGCATCGGCTTAGAGCGAGCTCAACAAGCATGCCCTAGGTGGGAGGCCGATGCCTTGTAGTTCAAAGTCAAGCCTACGGCATAGCCTTTATGTGGCTGTTTACATTTAGAGGCCGCCATTTCTGTTCCATGTGTTTTTCTCCAATTACACGGCCATTTTGGTTATATGGACAAAACAAACGTATCAATGATGTTTTTGGATGACTAGATTCATTTATAGTTCATGACTCTTTCCCACCTGTTTTGTGTGTGGAGTCTGCCTCTCTGCTTTCATACGCAAAGCCTTCGTCGTAGGTCCAGTGCAAAAGCAAGAAGGGGCCTCTTGCGCACAGTGCTTTGTGTAATTTCAGCCTGAAAGGGCACATGCACGGGCAAGCCAGAATGATGCACACAAAAACCCACCACGCTTTGTCGGTTCTATGCTAATTCAGATCTTGCGGTCATTGTTGCTTTGAACAAACCATGCTTGAACTTGTCGAACATCCAACTTACACGTAGCCCATTAAGGCCGACCCAGGTGGGACTTGAACCCACAATCTCCAGCTCCGGAGGCTGATGCCTTATCCATTAGGCCACTGGGCCTTGTCCGGCATGCTTTGCCTTTGCTCTGGAATATGCCTTCAAGTGGTTTCTAACGCTCAAACAAGTTCACTTTCGTATCTCGACGCCAGGTCGTGTTCCGCCTTTGAGATGGGCTTCACTGAATTTCTGGCGCCCTCCCGAAAGACTTACTGTCGAAGAGGCTCGTTGGTCTAGGGGTATGATTCTCGCTTTGGGTGCGAGAGGTCCCGGGTTCAAATCCCGGACGAGCCCGTCGGTTTCAGAACAAGCAGCTGGAGCAGCCGGTTGGCTCCTTCCTTTTGCAGCACTGAGCCAAACTCAAAACTGTCGTGTTTTTGAAACTCTTACTGCTGCTTGTGTTCATCTGTACTACAACATACCCAAGATTCAGCCAGATGACAAGCGCTTATTTCCTTGCACAGAACGTACTCAGAATCGCTGCCTGCCAGGGAGTACGGCTCCCTAACGACAAGCGCTTTTTATTAAAACTAGTGCCTGCCCATTCTGTAAGAGGCCAGCGTTCAGTGACTCTACAAGTGTACGCAAGTAGCCACATTTTTTGTCAGTCAGGCTCGTTGGTCTAGGGGTATGATTCTCGCTTTGGGTGCGAGAGGTCCCGGGTTCAAATCCCGGACGAGCCCAGCGATTTCAGAACGAGCAGCCAGTTGGCTCCTTCCTTTGCAGCACTGAGCCAAACTGTTGTGGTTTTGAAATCCTTACTGCTGCTTGTGTTCACCTGTACTACAACTTAGCACAGATTCAGCCAGATGACAAGCGTTTATTTCCTTCACAGAACGTACTCAGCATCGCTGCCTGCCAGGGAGTACGGCTCCCTAACGACAAACGCTTTCTGTTAAAACTAGTGCCTTCTCATTCTGTTAGAGGCCAGCGTTCGGTGACTGTACAAGGGTACGCAAGTAGCCCGAACCTTCACCAGTCAGGCTCGTTGGTCTAGGGGTATGATTCTCGCTTCGGGTGCGAGAGGTCCCGGGTTCAAATCCCGGATGAGCTCTCTCACCTTTAGTATGAGTTCAAGGGTGCTACCCACACAGTACTTGACGTCACATTCTGCAGCATCAGAGGCTGATGCTTTGGCCAAATTGAACTTTTTTCAGGCCTGTAGATGCTGTAGTGGGATTCAAACCATTTTATATCGCTCTTAACGGAATCACCGTGGCTCTTTTGCAGAAACGCTAAGCACAGGTATACTTGTTGTTCTGTGGAGTTTCTTTGAACAAATTATCATTGACTTTTTGCAGCATCGGCTTAGAGCGAGCTCAACAAGCATGCCCTAGGTGGGAGGCCGATGCCTTGTAGTTCAAAGTCAAGCCTACGGCATAGCCTTTATGTGGCTGTTTACATTTAGAGGCCGCCATTTCTGTTCCATGTGTTTTTCTCCAATTACACGGCCATTTTGGTTATATGGACAAAACAAACGTATCAATGATGTTTTTGGATGACTAGATTCATTTATAGTTCATGACTCTTTCCCACCTGTTTTGTGTGTGGAGTCTGCCTCTCTGCTTTCATACGCAAAGCCTTCGTCGTAGGTCCAGTGCAAAAGCAAGAAGGGGCCTCTTGCGCACAGTGCTTTGTGTAATTTCAGCCTGAAAGGGCACATGCACGGGCAAGCCAGAATGATGCACACAAAAACCCACCACGCTTTGTCGGTTCTATGCTAATTCAGATCTTGCGGTCATTGTTGCTTTGAACAAACCATGCTTGAACTTGTCGAACATCCAACTTACACGTAGCCCATTAAGGCCGACCCAGGTGGGACTTGAACCCACAATCTCCAGCTCCGGAGGCTGATGCCTTATCCATTAGGCCACTGGGCCTTGTCCGGCAAGCTTTGCCTTTGCTCTGGAATATGCCTTCAAGTGGTTTCTAACGCTCAAACAAGTTCACTTTCGTATCTCGACGCCAGGTCGTGTTCCGCCTTTGAGATGGGCTTCACTGAATTTCTGGCGCCCTCCCGAAAGACTTACTGTCGAAGAGGCTCGTTGGTCTAGGGGTATGATTCTCGCTTTGGGTGCGAGAGGTCCCGGGTTCAAATCCCGGACGAGCCCGTCGGTTTCAGAACAAGCAGCTGGAGCAGCCGGTTGGCTCCTTCCTTTTGCAGCACTGAGCCAAACTCAAAACTGTCGTGTTTTTGAAACTCTTACTGCTGCTTGTGTTCATCTGTACTACAACATACCCAAGATTCAGCCAGATGACAAGCGCTTATTTCCTTGCACAGAACGTACTCAGAATCGCTGCCTGCCAGGGAGTACGGCTCCCTAACGACAAGCGCTTTTTATTAAAACTAGTGCCTGCCCATTCTGTAAGAGGCCAGCGTTCAGTGACTCTACAAGTGTACGCAAGTAGCCACATTTTTTGTCAGTCAGGCTCGTTGGTCTAGGGGTATGATTCTCGCTTTGGGTGCGAGAGGTCCCGGGTTCAAATCCCGGACGAGCCCAGCGATTTCAGAACGAGCAGCCAGTTGGCTCCTTCCTTTGCAGCACTGAGCCAAACTGTTGTGGTTTTGAAATCCTTACTGCTGCTTGTGTTCACCTGTACTACAACTTAGCACAGATTCAGCCAGATGACAAGCGTTTATTTCCTTCACAGAACGTACTCAGCATCGCTGCCTGCCAGGGAGTACGGCTCCCTAACGACAAACGCTTTCTGTTAAAACTAGTGCCTTCTCATTCTGTTAGAGGCCAGCGTTCGGTGACTGTACAAGGGTACGCAAGTAGCCCGAACCTTCACCAGTCAGGCTCGTTGGTCTAGGGGTATGATTCTCGCTTCGGGTGCGAGAGGTCCCGGGTTCAAATCCCGGACGAGCCCTCTCACCTTTAGTATGAGTTCAAGGGTGCTACCCACACAGTACTTGACGTCACATTCTGCAGCATCAGAGGCTGATGCTTTGGCCAAATTGAACTTTTTTCAGGCCTGTAGATGCTGTAGTGGGATTCAAACCATTTTATATCGCTCTTAACGGAATCACCGTGGCTCTTTTGCAGAAACGCTAAGCACAGGTATACTTGTTGTTCTGTGGAGTTTCTTTGAACAAATTATCATTGACTTTTTGCAGCATCGGCTTAGAGCGAGCTCAACAAGCATGCCCTAGGTGGGAGGCCGATGCCTTGTAGTTCAAAGTCAAGCCTACGGCATAGCCTTTATGTGGCTGTTTACATTTAGAGGCCGCCATTTCTGTTCCATGTGTTTTTCTCCAATTACACGGCCATTTTGGTTATATGGACAAAACAAACGTATCAATGATGTTTTTGGATGACTAGATTCATTTATAGTTCATGACTCTTTCCCACCTGTTTTGTGTGTGGAGTCTGCCTCTCTGCTTTCATACGCAAAGCCTTCGTCGTAGGTCCAGTGCAAAAGCAAGAAGGGGCCTCTTGCGCACAGTGCTTTGTGTAATTTCAGCCTGAAAGGGCACATGCACGGGCAAGCCAGAATGATGCACACAAAAACCCACCACGCTTTGTCGGTTCTATGCTAATTCAGATCTTGCGGTCATTGTTGCTTTGAACAAACCATGCTTGAACTTGTCGAACATCCAACTTACACGTAGCCCATTAAGGCCGACCCAGGTGGGACTTGAACCCACAATCTCCAGCTCCGGAGGCTGATGCCTTGTCCGGCAAGCTTTGCCTTTGCTCTGGAATATGCCTTCAAGTGGTTTCTAACGCTCAAACAAGTTCACTTTCGTATCTCGACGCCAGGTCGTGTTCCGCCTTTGAGATGGGCTTCACTGAATTTCTGGCGCCCTCCCGAAAGACTTACTGTCGAAGAGGCTCGTTGGTCTAGGGGTATGATTCTCGCTTTGGGTGCGAGAGGTCCCGGGTTCAAATCCCGGACGAGCCCGTCGGTTTCAGAACAAGCAGCTGGAGCAGCCGGTTGGCTCCTTCCTTTTGCAGCACTGAGCCAAACTCAAAACTGTCGTGTTTTTGAAACTCTTACTGCTGCTTGTGTTCATCTGTACTACAACATACCCAAGATTCAGCCAGATGACAAGCGCTTATTTCCTTGCACAGAACGTACTCAGAATCGCTGCCTGCCAGGGAGTACGGCTCCCTAACGACAAGCGCTTTTTATTAAAACTAGTGCCTGCCCATTCTGTAAGAGGCCAGCGTTCAGTGACTCTACAAGTGTACGCAAGTAGCCACATTTTTTGTCAGTCAGGCTCGTTGGTCTAGGGGTATGATTCTCGCTTTGGGTGCGAGAGGTCCCGGGTTCAAATCCCGGACGAGCCCAGCGATTTCAGAACGAGCAGCCAGTTGGCTCCTTCCTTTGCAGCACTGAGCCAAACTGTTGTGGTTTTGAAATCCTTACTGCTGCTTGTGTTCACCTGTACTACAACTTAGCACAGATTCAGCCAGATGACAAGCGTTTATTTCCTTCACAGAACGTACTCAGCATCGCTGCCTGCCAGGGAGTACGGCTCCCTAACGACAAACGCTTTCTGTTAAAACTAGTGCCTTCTCATTCTGTTAGAGGCCAGCGTTCGGTGACTGTACAAGGGTACGCAAGTAGCCCGAACCTTCACCAGTCAGGCTCGTTGGTCTAGGGGTATGATTCTCGCTTCGGGTGCGAGAGGTCCCGGGTTCAAATCCCGGACGAGCCCTCTCACCTTTAGTATGAGTTCAAGGGTGCTACCCACACAGTACTTGACGTCACATTCTGCAGCATCAGAGGCTGATGCTTTGGCCAAATTGAACTTTTTTCAGGCCTGTAGATGCTGTAGTGGGATTCAAACCATTTTATATCGCTCTTAACGGAATCACCGTGGCTCTTTTGCAGAAACGCTAAGCACAGGTATACTTGTTGTTCTGTGGAGTTTCTTTGAACAAATTATCATTGACTTTTTGCAGCATCGGCTTAGAGCGAGCTCAACAAGCATGCCCTAGGTGGGAGGCCGATGCCTTGTAGTTCAAAGTCAAGCCTACGGCATAGCCTTTATGTGGCTGTTTACATTTAGAGGCCGCCATTTCTGTTCCATGTGTTTTTCTCCAATTACACGGCCATTTTGGTTATATGGACAAAACAAACGTATCAATGATGTTTTTGGATGACTAGATTCATTTATAGTTCATGACTCTTTCCCACCTGTTTTGTGTGTGGAGTCTGCCTCTCTGCTTTCATACGCAAAGCCTTCGTCGTAGGTCCAGTGCAAAAGCAAGAAGGGGCCTCTTGCGCACAGTGCTTTGTGTAATTTCAGCCTGAAAGGGCACATGCACGGGCAAGCCAGAATGATGCACACAAAAACCCACCACGCTTTGTCGGTTCTATGCTAATTCAGATCTTGCGGTCATTGTTGCTTTGAACAAACCATGCTTGAACTTGTCGAACATCCAACTTACACGTAGCCCATTAAGGCCGACCCAGGTGGGACTTGAACCCACAATCTCCAGCTCCGGAGGCTGATGCCTTATCCATTAGGCCACTGGGCCTTGTCCGGCATGCTTTGCCTTTGCTCTGGAATATGCCTTCAAGTGGTTTCTAACGCTCAAACAAGTTCACTTTCGTATCTCGACGCCAGGTCGTGTTCCGCCTTTGAGATGGGCTTCACTGAATTTCTGGCGCCCTCCCGAAAGACTTACTGTCGAAGAGGCTCGTTGGTCTAGGGGTATGATTCTCGCTTTGGGTGCGAGAGGTCCCGGGTTCAAATCCCGGACGAGCCCGTCGGTTTCAGAACAAGCAGCTGGAGCAGCCGGTTGGCTCCTTCCTTTTGCAGCACTGAGCCAAACTCAAAACTGTCGTGTTTTTGAAACTCTTACTGCTGCTTGTGTTCATCTGTACTACAACATACCCAAGATTCAGCCAGATGACAAGCGCTTATTTCCTTGCACAGAACGTACTCAGAATCGCTGCCTGCCAGGGAGTACGGCTCCCTAACGACAAGCGCTTTTTATTAAAACTAGTGCCTGCCCATTCTGTAAGAGGCCAGCGTTCAGTGACTCTACAAGTGTACGCAAGTAGCCACATTTTTTGTCAGTCAGGCTCGTTGGTCTAGGGGTATGATTCTCGCTTTGGGTGCGAGAGGTCCCGGGTTCAAATCCCGGACGAGCCCAGCGATTTCAGAACGAGCAGCCAGTTGGCTCCTTCCTTTGCAGCACTGAGCCAAACTGTTGTGGTTTTGAAATCCTTACTGCTGCTTGTGTTCACCTGTACTACAACTTAGCACAGATTCAGCCAGATGACAAGCGTTTATTTCCTTCACAGAACGTACTCAGCATCGCTGCCTGCCAGGGAGTACGGCTCCCTAACGACAAACGCTTTCTGTTAAAACTAGTGCCTTCTCATTCTGTTAGAGGCCAGCGTTCGGTGACTGTACAAGGGTACGCAAGTAGCCCGAACCTTCACCAGTCAGGCTCGTTGGTCTAGGGGTATGATTCTCGCTTCGGGTGCGAGAGGTCCTGGGTTCAAATCACGGACGAGCCCTCTCACCTTTAGTATGAGTTCAAGGGTGCTACCCACACAGTACTTGACGTCACATTCTGCAGCATCAGAGGCTGATGCTTTGGCCAAATTGAACTTTTTTCAGGCCTGTAGATGCTGTAGTGGGATTCAAACCATTTTATATCGCTCTTAACGGAATCACCGTGGCTCTTTTGCAGAAACGCTAAGCACAGGTATACTTGTTGTTCTGTGGAGTTTCTTTGAACAAATTATCATTGACTTTTTGCAGCATCGGCTTAGACCGAGCTCAACAAGCATGCCCTAGGTGGGAGGCCGATGCCTTGTAGTTCAAAGTCAAGCCTACGGCATAGCCTTTATGTGGCTGTTTACATTTAGAGGCCGCCATTTCTGTTCCATGTGTTTTTCTCCAATTACACGGCCATTTTGGTTATATGGACAAAACAAACGTATCAATGATGTTTTTGGATGACTAGATTCATTTATAGTTCATGACTCTTTCCCACCTGTTTTGTGTGTGGAGTCTGCCTCTCTGCTTTCATACGCAAAGCCTTCGTCGTAGGTCCAGTGCAAAAGCAAGAAGGGGCCTCTTGCGCACAGTGCTTTGTGTAATTTCAGCCTGAAAGGGCACATGCACGGGCAAGCCAGAATGATGCACACAAAAACCCACCACGCTTTGTCGGTTCTATGCTAGTTCAGATCTTGCGGTCATTGTTGCTTTGAACAAACCATGCTTGAACTTGTCGAACATCCAACTTACACGTAGCCCATTAAGGCCGACCCAGGTGGGACTTGAACCCACAATCTCCAGCTCCGGAGGCTGATGCCTTATCCATTAGGCCACTGGGCCTTGTCCGGCAAGCTTTGCCTTTGCTCTGGAATATGCCTTCAAGTGGTTTCTAACGCTCAAACAAGTTCACTTTCGTATCTCGACGCCAGGTCGTGTTCCGCCTTTGAGATGGGCTTCACTGAATTTCTGGCGCCCTCCCGAAAGACGTACTGTCGAAGAGGCTCGTTGGTCTAGGGGTATGATTCTCGCTTTGGGTGCGAGAGGTCCCGGGTTCAAATCCCGGACGAGCCCAGCGATTTCAGAACGAGCAGCCAGTTGGCTCCTTCCTTTGCAGCACTGAGCCAAACTGTTGTGGTTTTGAAATCCTTACTGCTGCTTGTGTTCACCTGTACTACAACTTAGCACAGATTCAGCCAGATGACAAGCGTTTATTTCCTTCACAGAACGTACTCAGCATCGCTGCCTGCCAGGGAGTACGGCTCCCTAACGACAAACGCTTTCTGTTAAAACTAGTGCCTTCTCATTCTGTTAGAGGCCAGCGTTCGGTGACTGTACAAGGGTACGCAAGTAGCCCGAACCTTCACCAGTCAGGCTCGTTGGTCTAGGGGTATGATTCTCGCTTCGGGTGCGAGAGGTCCCGGGTTCAAATCCCGGACGAGCCCTCTCACCTTTAGTATGAGTTCAAGGGTGCTACCCACACAGTACTTGACGTCACATTCTGCAGCATCAGAGGCTGATGCTTTGGCCAAATTGAACTTTTTTCAGGCCTGTAGATGCTGTAGTGGGATTCAAACCATTTTATATCGCTCTTAACGGAATCACCGTGGCTCTTTTGCAGAAACGCTAAGCACAGGTATACTTGTTGTTCTGTGGAGTTTCTTTGAACAAATTATCATTGACTTTTTGCAGCATCGGCTTAGAGCGAGCTCAACAAGCATGCCCTAGGTGGGAGGCCGATGCCTTGTAGTTCAAAGTCAAGCCTACGGCATAGCCTTTATGTGGCTGTTTACATTTAGAGGCCGCCATTTCTGTTCCATGTGTTTTTCTCCAATTACACGGCCATTTTGGTTATATGGACAAAACAAACGTATCAATGATGTTTTTGGATGACTAGATTCATTTATAGTTCATGACTCTTTCCCACCTGTTTTGTGTGTGGAGTCTGCCTCTCTGCTTTCATACGCAAAGCCTTCGTCGTAGGTCCAGTGCAAAAGCAAGAAGGGGCCTCTTGCGCACAGTGCTTTGTGTAATTTCAGCCTGAAAGGGCACATGCACGGGCAAGCCAGAATGATGCACACAAAAACCCACCACGCTTTGTCGGTTCTATGCTAATTCAGATCTTGCGGTCATTGTTGCTTTGAACAAACCATGCTTGAACTTGTCGAACATCCAACTTACACGTAGCCCATTAAGGCCGACCCAGGTGGGACTTGAACCCACAATCTCCAGCTCCGGAGGCTGATGCCTTATCCATTAGGCCACTGGGCCTTGTCCGGCATGCTTTGCCTTTGCTCTGGAATATGCCTTCAAGTGGTTTCTAACGCTCAAACAAGTTCACTTTCGTATCTCGACGCCAGGTCGTGTTCCGCCTTTGAGATGGGCTTCACTGAATTTCTGGCGCCCTCCCGAAAGACTTACTGCCGAAGAGGCTCGTTGGTCTAGGGGTATGATTCTCGCTTTGGGTGCGAGAGGTCCCGGGTTCAAATCCCGGACGAGCCCGTCGGTTTCAGAACAAGCAGCTGGAGCAGCCGGTTGGCTCCTTCCTTTTGCAGCACTGAGCCAAACTCAAAACTGTCGTGTTTTTGAAACTCTTACTGCTGCTTGTGTTCATCTGTACTACAACATACCCAAGATTCAGCCAGATGACAAGCGCTTATTTCCTTGCACAGAACGTACTCAGAATCGCTGCCTGCCAGGGAGTACGGCTCCCTAACGACAAGCGCTTTTTATTAAAACTAGTGCCTGCCCATTCTGTAAGAGGCCAGCGTTCAGTGACTCTACAAGTGTACGCAAGTAGCCACATTTTTTGTCAGTCAGTCTCGTTGGTCTAGGGGTATGATTCTCGCTTTGGGTGCGAGAGGTCCCGGGTTCAAATCCCGGACGAGCCCAGCGATTTCAGAACGAGCAGCCAGTTGGCTCCTTCCTTTGCAGCACTGAGCCAAACTGTTGTGGTTTTGAAATCCTTACTGCTGCTTGTGTTCACCTGTACTACAACTTAGCACAGATTCAGCCAGATGACAAGCGTTTATTTCCTTCACAGAACGTACTCAGCATCGCTGCCTGCCAGGGAGTACGGCTCCCTAACGACAAACGCTTTCTGTTAAAACTAGTGCCTTCTCATTCTGTTAGAGGCCAGCGTTCGGTGACTGTACAAGGGTACGCAAGTAGCCCGAACCTTCACCAGTCAGGCTCGTTGGTCTAGGGGTATGATTCTCGCTTCGGGTGCGAGAGGTCCCGGGTTCAAATCCCGGATGAGCCCTCTCACCTTTAGTATGAGTTCAAGGGTGCTACCCACACAGTACTTGACGTCACATTCTGCAGCATCAGAGGCTGATGCTTTGGCCAAATTGAACTTTTTTCAGGCCTGTAGATGCTGTAGTGGGATTCAAACCATTTTATATCGCTCTTAACGGAATCACCGTGGCTCTTTTGCAGAAACGCTAAGCACAGGTATACTTGTTGTTCTGTGGAGTTTCTTTGAACAAATTATCATTGACTTTTTGCAGCATCGGCTTAGAGCGAGCTCAACAAGCATGCCCTAGGTGGGAGGCCGATGCCTTGTAGTTCAAAGTCAAGCCTACGGCATAGCCTTTATGTGGCTGTTTACATTTAGAGGCCGCCATTTCTGTTCCATGTGTTTTTCTCCAATTACACGGCCATTTTGGTTATATGGACAAAACAAACGTATCAATGATGTTTTTGGATGACTAGATTCATTTATAGTTCATGACTCTTTCCCACCTGTTTTGTGTGTGGAGTCTGCCTCTCTGCTTTCATACGCAAAGCCTTCGTCGTAGGTCCAGTGCAAAAGCAAGAAGGGGCCTCTTGCGCACAGTGCTTTGTGTAATTTCAGCCTGAAAGGGCACATGCACGGGCAAGCCAGAATGATGCACACAAAAACCCACCACGCTTTGTCGGTTCTATGCTAATTCAGATCTTGCGGTCATTGTTGCTTTGAACAAACCATGCTTGAACTTGTCGAACATCCAACTTACACGTAGCCCATTAAGGCCGACCCAGGTGGGACTTGAACCCACAATCTCCAGCTCCGGAGGCTGATGCCTTATCCATTAGGCCACTGGGCCTTGTCCGGCATGCTTTGCCTTTGCTCTGGAATATGCCTTCAAGTGGTTTCTAACGCTCAAACAAGTTCACTTTCGTATCTCGACGCCAGGTCGTGTTCCGCCTTTGAGATGGGCTTCACTGAATTTCTGGCGCCCTCCCGAAAGACTTACTGCCGAAGAGGCTCGTTGGTCTAGGGGTATCATTCTCGCTTTGGGTGCGAGAGGTCCCGGGTTCAAATCCCGGACGAGCCCGTCGGTTTCAGAACAAGCAGCTGGAGCAGCCGGTTGGCTCCTTCCTTTTGCAGCACTGAGCCAAACTCAAAACTGTCGTGTTTTTGAAACTCTTACTGCTGCTTGTGTTCATCTGTACTACAACATACCCAAGATTCAGCCAGATGACAAGCGCTTATTTCCTTGCACAGAACGTACTCAGAATCACTGCCTGCCAGGGAGTACGGCTCCCTAACGACAAGCGCTTTTTATTAAAACTAGTGCCTGCCCATTCTGTAAGAGGCCAGCGTTCAGTGACTCTACAAGTGTACGCAAGTAGCCACATTTTTTGTCAGTCGGGCTCGTTGGTCTAGGGGTATGATTCTCGCTTTGGGTGCGAGAGGTCCCGGGTTCAAATCCCGGACGAGCCCAGCGATTTCAGAACGAGCAGCCAGTTGGCTCCTTCCTTTGCAGCACTGAGCCAAACTGTTGTGGTTTTGAAATCCTTACTGCTGCTTGTGTTCACCTGTACTACAACTTAGCACAGATTCAGCCAGATGACAAGCGTTTATTTCCTTCACAGAACGTACTCAGCATCGCTGCCTGCCAGGGAGTACGGCTCCCTAACGACAAACGCTTTCTGTTAAAACTAGTGCCTTCTCATTCTGTTAGAGGCCAGCGTTCGGTGACTGTACAAGGGTACGCAAGTAGCCCGAACCTTCACCAGTCAGGCTCGTTGGTCTAGGGGTATGATTCTCGCTTCGGGTGCGAGAGGTCCCGGGTTCAAATCCCGGATGAGCCCTCTCACCTTTAGTATGAGTTCAAGGGTGCTACCCACACAGTACTTGACGTCACATTCTGCAGCATCAGAGGCTGATGCTTTGGCCAAATTGAACTTTTTTCAGGCCTGTAGATGCTGTAGTGGGATTCAAACCATTTTATATCGCTCTTAACGGAATCACCGTGGCTCTTTTGCAGAAACGCTAAGCACAGGTATACTTGTTGTTCTGTGGAGTTTCTTTGAACAAATTATCATTGACTTTTTGCAGCATCGGCTTAGAGCGAGCTCAACAAGCATGCCCTAGGTGGGAGGCCGATGCCTTGTAGTTCAAAGTCAAGCCTACGGCATAGCCTTTATGTGGCTGTTTACATTTAGAGGCCGCCATTTCTGTTCCATGTGTTTTTCTCCAATTACACGGCCATTTTGGTTATATGGACAAAACAAACGTATCAATGATGTTTTTGGATGACTAGATTCATTTATAGTTCATGACTCTTTCCCACCTGTTTTGTGTGTGGAGTCTGCCTCTCTGCTTTCATACGCAAAGCCTTCGTCGTAGGTCCAGTGCAAAAGCAAGAAGGGGCCTCTTGCGCACAGTGCTTTGTGTAATTTCAGCCTGAAAGGGCACATGCACGGGCAAGCCAGAATGATGCACACAAAAACCCACCACGCTTTGTCGGTTCTATGCTAATTCAGATCTTGCGGTCATTGTTGCTTTGAACAAACCATGCTTGAACTTGTCGAACATCCAACTTACACGTAGCCCATTAAGGCCGACCCAGGTGGGACTTGAACCCACAATCTCCAGCTCCGGAGGCTGATGCCTTATCCATTAGGCCACTGGGCCTTGTCCGGCATGCTTTGCCTTTGCTCTGGAATATGCCTTCAAGTGGTTTCTAACGCTCAAACAAGTTCACTTTCGTATCTCGACGCCAGGTCGTGTTCCGCCTTTGAGATGGGCTTCACTGAATTTCTGGCGCCCTCCCGAAAGACTTACTGTCGAAGAGGCTCGTTGGTCTAGGGGTATGATTCTCGCTTTGGGTGCGAGAGGTCCCGGGTTCAAATCCCGGACGAGCCCGTCGGTTTCAGAACAAGCAGCTGGAGCAGCCGGTTGGCTCCTTCCTTTTGCAGCACTGAGCCAAACTCAAAACTGTCGTGTTTTTGAAACTCTTACTGCTGCTTGTGTTCATCTGTACTACAACATACCCAAGATTCAGCCAGATGACAAGCGCTTATTTCCTTGCACAGAACGTACTCAGAATCGCTGCCTGCCAGGGAGTACGGCTCCCTAACGACAAGCGCTTTTTATTAAAACTAGTGCCTGCCCATTCTGTAAGAGGCCAGCGTTCAGTGACTCTACAAGTGTACGCAAGTAGCCACATTTTTTGTCAGTCAGGCTCGTTGGTCTAGGGGTATGATTCTCGCTTTGGGTGCGAGAGGTCCCGGGTTCAAATCCCGGACGAGCCCAGCGATTTCAGAACGAGCAGCCAGTTGGCTCCTTCCTTTGCAGCACTGAGCCAAACTGTTGTGGTTTTGAAATCCTTACTGCTGCTTGTGTTCACCTGTACTACAACTTAGCACAGATTCAGCCAGATGACAAGCGTTTATTTCCTTCACAGAACGTACTCAGCATCGCTGCCTGCCAGGGAGTACGGCTCCCTAACGACAAACGCTTTCTGTTAAAACTAGTGCCTTCTCATTCTGTTAGAGGCCAGCGTTCGGTGACTGTACAAGGGTACGCAAGTAGCCCGAACCTTCACCAGTCAGGCTCGTTGGTCTAGGGGTATGATTCTCGCTTCGGGTGCGAGAGGTCCCGGGTTCAAATCCCGGATGAGCTCTCTCACCTTTAGTATGAGTTCAAGGGTGCTACCCACACAGTACTTGACGTCACATTCTGCAGCATCAGAGGCTGATGCTTTGGCCAAATTGAACTTTTTTCAGGCCTGTAGATGCTGTAGTGGGATTCAAACCATTTTATATCGCTCTTAACGGAATCACCGTGGCTCTTTTGCAGAAACGCTAAGCACAGGTATACTTGTTGTTCTGTGGAGTTTCTTTGAACAAATTATCATTGACTTTTTGCAGCATCGGCTTAGAGCGAGCTCAACAAGCATGCCCTAGGTGGGAGGCCGATGCCTTGTAGTTCAAAGTCAAGCCTACGGCATAGCCTTTATGTGGCTGTTTACATTTAGAGGCCGCCATTTCTGTTCCATGTGTTTTTCTCCAATTACACGGCCATTTTGGTTATATGGACAAAACAAACGTATCAATGATGTTTTTGGATGACTAGATTCATTTATAGTTCATGACTCTTTCCCACCTGTTTTGTGTGTGGAGTCTGCCTCTCTGCTTTCATACGCAAAGCCTTCGTCGTAGGTCCAGTGCAAAAGCAAGAAGGGGCCTCTTGCGCACAGTGCTTTGTGTAATTTCAGCCTGAAAGGGCACATGCACGGGCAAGCCAGAATGATGCACACAAAAACCCACCACGCTTTGTCGGTTCTATGCTAATTCAGATCTTGCGGTCATTGTTGCTTTGAACAAACCATGCTTGAACTTGTCGAACATCCAACTTACACGTAGCCCATTAAGGCCGACCCAGGTGGGACTTGAACCCACAATCTCCAGCTCCGGAGGCTGATGCCTTATCCATTAGGCCACTGGGCCTTGTCCGGCAAGCTTTGCCTTTGCTCTGGAATATGCCTTCAAGTGGTTTCTAACGCTCAAACAAGTTCACTTTCGTATCTCGACGCCAGGTCGTGTTCCGCCTTTGAGATGGGCTTCACTGAATTTCTGGCGCCCTCCCGAAAGACTTACTGTCGAAGAGGCTCGTTGGTCTAGGGGTATGATTCTCGCTTTGGGTGCGAGAGGTCCCGGGTTCAAATCCCGGACGAGCCCGTCGGTTTCAGAACAAGCAGCTGGAGCAGCCGGTTGGCTCCTTCCTTTTGCAGCACTGAGCCAAACTCAAAACTGTCGTGTTTTTGAAACTCTTACTGCTGCTTGTGTTCATCTGTACTACAACATACCCAAGATTCAGCCAGATGACAAGCGCTTATTTCCTTGCACAGAACGTACTCAGAATCGCTGCCTGCCAGGGAGTACGGCTCCCTAACGACAAGCGCTTTTTATTAAAACTAGTGCCTGCCCATTCTGTAAGAGGCCAGCGTTCAGTGACTCTACAAGTGTACGCAAGTAGCCACATTTTTTGTCAGTCAGGCTCGTTGGTCTAGGGGTATGATTCTCGCTTTGGGTGCGAGAGGTCCCGGGTTCAAATCCCGGACGAGCCCAGCGATTTCAGAACGAGCAGCCAGTTGGCTCCTTCCTTTGCAGCACTGAGCCAAACTGTTGTGGTTTTGAAATCCTTACTGCTGCTTGTGTTCACCTGTACTACAACTTAGCACAGATTCAGCCAGATGACAAGCGTTTATTTCCTTCACAGAACGTACTCAGCATCGCTGCCTGCCAGGGAGTACGGCTCCCTAACGACAAACGCTTTCTGTTAAAACTAGTGCCTTCTCATTCTGTTAGAGGCCAGCGTTCGGTGACTGTACAAGGGTACGCAAGTAGCCCGAACCTTCACCAGTCAGGCTCGTTGGTCTAGGGGTATGATTCTCGCTTCGGGTGCGAGAGGTCCCGGGTTCAAATCCCGGACGAGCCCTCTCACCTTTAGTATGAGTTCAAGGGTGCTACCCACACAGTACTTGACGTCACATTCTGCAGCATCAGAGGCTGATGCTTTGGCCAAATTGAACTTTTTTCAGGCCTGTAGATGCTGTAGTGGGATTCAAACCATTTTATATCGCTCTTAACGGAATCACCGTGGCTCTTTTGCAGAAACGCTAAGCACAGGTATACTTGTTGTTCTGTGGAGTTTCTTTGAACAAATTATCATTGACTTTTTGCAGCATCGGCTTAGAGCGAGCTCAACAAGCATGCCCTAGGTGGGAGGCCGATGCCTTGTAGTTCAAAGTCAAGCCTACGGCATAGCCTTTATGTGGCTGTTTACATTTAGAGGCCGCCATTTCTGTTCCATGTGTTTTTCTCCAATTACACGGCCATTTTGGTTATATGGACAAAACAAACGTATCAATGATGTTTTTGGATGACTAGATTCATTTATAGTTCATGACTCTTTCCCACCTGTTTTGTGTGTGGAGTCTGCCTCTCTGCTTTCATACGCAAAGCCTTCGTCGTAGGTCCAGTGCAAAAGCAAGAAGGGGCCTCTTGCGCACAGTGCTTTGTGTAATTTCAGCCTGAAAGGGCACATGCACGGGCAAGCCAGAATGATGCACACAAAAACCCACCACGCTTTGTCGGTTCTATGCTAATTCAGATCTTGCGGTCATTGTTGCTTTGAACAAACCATGCTTGAACTTGTCGAACATCCAACTTACACGTAGCCCATTAAGGCCGACCCAGGTGGGACTTGAACCCACAATCTCCAGCTCCGGAGGCTGATGCCTTATCCATTAGGCCACTGGGCCTTGTCCGGCATGCTTTGCCTTTGCTCTGGAATATGCCTTCAAGTGGTTTCTAACGCTCAAACAAGTTCACTTTCGTATCTCGACGCCAGGTCGTGTTCCGCCTTTGAGATGGGCTTCACTGAATTTCTGGCGCCCTCCCGAAAGACTTACTGTCGAAGAGGCTCGTTGGTCTAGGGGTATGATTCTCGCTTTGGGTGCGAGAGGTCCCGGGTTCAAATCCCGGACGAGCCCGTCGGTTTCAGAACAAGCAGCTGGAGCAGCCGGTTGGCTCCTTCCTTTTGCAGCACTGAGCCAAACTCAAAACTGTCGTGTTTTTGAAACTCTTACTGCTGCTTGTGTTCATCTGTACTACAACATACCCAAGATTCAGCCAGATGACAAGCGCTTATTTCCTTGCACAGAACGTACTCAGAATCGCTGCCTGCCAGGGAGTACGGCTCCCTAACGACAAGCGCTTTTTATTAAAACTAGTGCCTGCCCATTCTGTAAGAGGCCAGCGTTCAGTGACTCTACAAGTGTACGCAAGTAGCCACATTTTTTGTCAGTCAGGCTCGTTGGTCTAGGGGTATGATTCTCGCTTTGGGTGCGAGAGGTCCCGGGTTCAAATCCCGGACGAGCCCAGCGATTTCAGAACGAGCAGCCAGTTGGCTCCTTCCTTTGCAGCACTGAGCCAAACTGTTGTGGTTTTGAAATCCTTACTGCTGCTTGTGTTCACCTGTACTACAACTTAGCACAGATTCAGCCAGATGACAAGCGTTTATTTCCTTCACAGAACGTACTCAGCATCGCTGCCTGCCAGGGAGTACGGCTCCCTAACGACAAACGCTTTCTGTTAAAACTAGTGCCTTCTCATTCTGTTAGAGGCCAGCGTTCGGTGACTGTACAAGGGTACGCAAGTAGCCCGAACCTTCACCAGTCAGGCTCGTTGGTCTAGGGGTATGATTCTCGCTTCGGGTGCGAGAGGTCCCGGGTTCAAATCCCGGACGAGCTCTCTCACCTTTAGTATGAGTTCAAGGGTGCTACCCACACAGTACTTGACGTCACATTCTGCAGCATCAGAGGCTGATGCTTTGGCCAAATTTAACTTTTTTCAGGCCTGTAGATGCTGTAGTGGGATTCAAACCATTTTATATCGCTCTTAACGGAATCACCGTGGCTCTTTTGCAGAAACGCTAAGCACAGGTATACTTGTTGTTCTGTGGAGTTTCTTTGAACAAATTATCATTGACTTTTTGCAGCATCGGCTTAGAGCGAGCTCAACAAGCATGCCCTAGGTGGGAGGCCGATGCCTTGTAGTTCAAAGTCAAGCCTACGGCATAGCCTTTATGTGGCTGTTTACATTTAGAGGCCGCCATTTCTGTTCCATGTGTTTTTCTCCAATTACACGGCCATTTTGGTTATATGGACAAAACAAACGTATCAATGATGTTTTTGGATGACTAGATTCATTTATAGTTCATGACTCTTTCCCACCTGTTTTGTGTGTGGAGTCTGCCTCTCTGCTTTCATACGCAAAGCCTTCGTCGTAGGTCCAGTGCAAAAGCAAGAAGGGGCCTCTTGCGCACAGTGCTTTGTGTAATTTCAGCCTGAAAGGGCACATGCACGGGCAAGCCAGAATGATGCACACAAAAACCCACCACGCTTTGTCGGTTCTATGCTAATTCAGATCTTGCGGTCATTGTTGCTTTGAACAAACCATGCTTGAACTTGTCGAACATCCAACTTACACGTAGCCCATTAAGGCCGACCCAGGTGGGACTTGAACCCACAATCTCCAGCTCCGGAGGCTGATGCCTTATCCATTAGGCCACTGGGCCTTGTCCGACATGCTTTGCCTTTGCTCTGGAATATGCCTTCAAGTGGTTTCTAACGCTCAAACAAGTTCACTTTCGTATCTCGACGCCAGGTCGTGTTCCGCCTTTGAGATGGGCTTCACTGAATTTCTGGCGCCCTCCCGAAAGACTTACTGTCGAAGAGGCTCGTTGGTCTAGGGGTATGATTCTCGCTTTGGGTGCGAGAGGTCCCGGGTTCAAATCCCGGACGAGCCCGTCGGTTTCAGAACAAGCAGCTGGAGCAGCCGGTTGGCTCCTTCCTTTTGCAGCACTGAGCCAAACTCAAAACTGTCGTGTTTTTGAAACTCTTACTGCTGCTTGTGTTCATCTGTACTACAACATACCCAAGATTCAGCCAGATGACAAGCGCTTATTTCCTTGCACAGAACGTACTCAGAATCGCTGCCTGCCAGGGAGTACGGCTCCCTAACGACAAGCGCTTTTTATTAAAACTAGTGCCTGCCCATTCTGTAAGAGGCCAGCGTTCAGTGACTCTACAAGTGTACGCAAGTAGCCACATTTTTTGTCAGTCAGGCTCGTTGGTCTAGGGGTATGATTCTCGCTTTGGGTGCGAGAGGTCCCGGGTTCAAATCCCGGACGAGCCCAGCGATTTCAGAACGAGCAGCCAGTTGGCTCCTTCCTTTGCAGCACTGAGCCAAACTGTTGTGGTTTTGAAATCCTTACTGCTGCTTGTGTTCACCTGTACTACAACTTAGCACAGATTCAGCCAGATGACAAGCGTTTATTTCCTTCACAGAACGTACTCAGCATCGCTGCCTGCCAGGGAGTACGGCTCCCTAACGACAAACGCTTTCTGTTAAAACTAGTGCCTTCTCATTCTGTTAGAGGCCAGCGTTCGGTGACTGTACAAGGGTACGCAAGTAGCCCGAACCTTCACCAGTCAGGCTCGTTGGTCTAGGGGTATGATTCTCGCTTCGGGTGCGAGAGGTCCCGGGTTCAAATCCCGGACGAGCTCTCTCACCTTTAGTATGAGTTCAAGGGTGCTACCCACACAGTACTTGACGTCACATTCTGCAGCATCAGAGGCTGATGCTTTGGCCAAATTGAACTTTTTTCAGGCCTGTAGATGCTGTAGTGGGATTCAAACCATTTTATATCGCTCTTAACGGAATCACCGTGGCTCTTTTGCAGAAACGCTAAGCACAGGTATACTTGTTGTTCTGTGGAGTTTCTTTGAACAAATTATCATTGACTTTTTGCAGCATCGGCTTAGAGCGAGCTCAACAAGCATGCCCTAGGTGGGAGGCCGATGCCTTGTAGTTCAAAGTCAAGCCTACGGCATAGCCTTTATGTGGCTGTTTACATTTAGAGGCCGCCATTTCTGTTCCATGTGTTTTTCTCCAATTACACGGCCATTTTGGTTATATGGACAAAACAAACGTATCAATGATGTTTTTGGATGACTAGATTCATTTATAGTTCATGACTCTTTCCCACCTGTTTTGTGTGTGGAGTCTGCCTCTCTGCTTTCATACGCAAAGCCTTCGTCGTAGGTCCAGTGCAAAAGCAAGAAGGGGCCTCTTGCGCACAGTGCTTTGTGTAATTTCAGCCTGAAAGGGCACATGCACGGGCAAGCCAGAATGATGCACACAAAAACCCACCACGCTTTGTCGGTTCTATGCTAATTCAGATCTTGCGGTCATTGTTGCTTTGAACAAACCATGCTTGAACTTGTCGAACATCCAACTTACACGTAGCCCATTAAGGCCGACCCAGGTGGGACTTGAACCCACAATCTCCAGCTCCGGAGGCTGATGCCTTATCCATTAGGCCACTGGGCCTTGTCCGGCAAGCTTTGCCTTTGCTCTGGAATATGCCTTCAAGTGGTTTCTAACGCTCAAACAAGTTCACTTTCGTATCTCGACGCCAGGTCGTGTTCCGCCTTTGAGATGGGCTTCACTGAATTTCTGGCGCCCTCCCGAAAGACTTACTGTCGAAGAGGCTCGTTGGTCTAGGGGTATGATTCTCGCTTTGGGTGCGAGAGGTCCCGGGTTCAAATCCCGGACGAGCCCGTCGGTTTCAGAACAAGCAGCTGGAGCAGCCGGTTGGCTCCTTCCTTTTGCAGCACTGAGCCAAACTCAAAACTGTCGTGTTTTTGAAACTCTTACTGCTGCTTGTGTTCATCTGTACTACAACATACCCAAGATTCAGCCAGATGACAAGCGCTTATTTCCTTGCACAGAACGTACTCAGAATCGCTGCCTGCCAGGGAGTACGGCTCCCTAACGACAAGCGCTTTTTATTAAAACTAGTGCCTGCCCATTCTGTAAGAGGCCAGCGTTCAGTGACTCTACAAGTGTACGCAAGTAGCCACATTTTTTGTCAGTCAGGCTCGTTGGTCTAGGGGTATGATTCTCGCTTTGGGTGCGAGAGGTCCCGGGTTCAAATCCCGGACGAGCCCAGCGATTTCAGAACGAGCAGCCAGTTGGCTCCTTCCTTTGCAGCACTGAGCCAAACTGTTGTGGTTTTGAAATCCTTACTGCTGCTTGTGTTCACCTGTACTACAACTTAGCACAGATTCAGCCAGATGACAAGCGTTTATTTCCTTCACAGAACGTACTCAGCATCGCTGCCTGCCAGGGAGTACGGCTCCCTAACGACAAACGCTTTCTGTTAAAACTAGTGCCTTCTCATTCTGTTAGAGGCCAGCGTTCGGTGACTGTACAAGGGTACGCAAGTAGCCCGAACCTTCACCAGTCAGGCTCGTTGGTCTAGGGGTATGATTCTCGCTTTGGGTGCGAGAGGTCCCGGGTTCAAATCCCGGACGAGCCCTCTCACCTTTAGTATGAGTTCAAGGGTGCTACCCACACAGTACTTGACGTCACATTCTGCAGCATCAGAGGCTGATGCTTTGGCCAAATTGAACTTTTTTCAGGCCTGTAGATGCTGTAGTGGGATTCAAACCATTTTATATCGCTCTTAACGGAATCACCGTGGCTCTTTTGCAGAAACGCTAAGCACAGGTATACTTGTTGTTCTGTGGAGTTTCTTTGAACAAATTATCATTGACTTTTTGCAGCATCGGCTTAGAGCGAGCTCAACAAGCATGCCCTAGGTGGGAGGCCGATGCCTTGTAGTTCAAAGTCAAGCCTACGGCATAGCCTTTATGTGGCTGTTTACATTTAGAGGCCGCCATTTCTGTTCCATGTGTTTTTCTCCAATTACACGGCCATTTTGGTTATATGGACAAAACAAACGTATCAATGATGTTTTTGGATGACTAGATTCATTTATAGTTCATGACTCTTTCCCACCTGTTTTGTGTGTGGAGTCTGCCTCTCTGCTTTCATACGCAAAGCCTTCGTCGTAGGTCCAGTGCAAAAGCAAGAAGGGGCCTCTTGCGCACAGTGCTTTGTGTAATTTCAGCCTGAAAGGGCACATGCACGGGCAAGCCAGAATGATGCACACAAAAACCCACCACGCTTTGTCGGTTCTATGCTAATTCAGATCTTGCGGTCATTGTTGCTTTGAACAAACCATGCTTGAACTTGTCGAACATCCAACTTACACGTAGCCCATTAAGGCCGACCCAGGTGGGACTTGAACCCACAATCTCCAGCTCCGGAGGCTGATGCCTTATCCATTAGGCCACTGGGCCTTGTCCGGCAAGCTTTGCCTTTGCTCTGGAATATGCCTTCAAGTGGTTTCTAACGCTCAAACAAGTTCACTTTCGTATCTCGACGCCAGGTCGTGTTCCGCCTTTGAGATGGGCTTCACTGAATTTCTGGCGCCCTCCCGAAAGACTTACTGTCGAAGAGGCTCGTTGGTCTAGGGGTATGATTCTCGCTTTGGGTGCGAGAGGTCCCGGGTTCAAATCCCGGACGAGCCCGTCGGTTTCAGAACAAGCAGCTGGAGCAGCCGGTTGGCTCCTTCCTTTTGCAGCACTGAGCCAAACTCAAAACTGTCGTGTTTTTGAAACTCTTACTGCTGCTTGTGTTCATCTGTACTACAACATACCCAAGATTCAGCCAGATGACAAGCGCTTATTTCCTTGCACAGAACGTACTCAGAATCGCTGCCTGCCAGGGAGTACGGCTCCCTAACGACAAGCGCTTTTTATTAAAACTAGTGCCTGCCCATTCTGTAAGAGGCCAGCGTTCAGTGACTCTACAAGTGTACGCAAGTAGCCACATTTTTTGTCAGTCAGGCTCGTTGGTCTAGGGGTATGATTCTCGCTTTGGGTGCGAGAGGTCCCGGGTTCAAATCCCGGACGAGCCCAGCGATTTCAGAACGAGCAGCCAGTTGGCTCCTTCCTTTGCAGCACTGAGCCAAACTGTTGTGGTTTTGAAATCCTTACTGCTGCTTGTGTTCACCTGTACTACAACTTAGCACAGATTCAGCCAGATGACAAGCGTTTATTTCCTTCACAGAACGTACTCAGCATCGCTGCCTGCCAGGGAGTACGGCTCCCTAACGACAAACGCTTTCTGTTAAAACTAGTGCCTTCTCATTCTGTTAGAGGCCAGCGTTCGGTGACTGTACAAGGGTACGCAAGTAGCCCGAACCTTCACCAGTCAGGCTCGTTGGTCTAGGGGTATGATTCTCGCTTCGGGTGCGAGAGGTCCCGGGTTCAAATCCCGGACGAGCCCTCTCACCTTTAGTATGAGTTCAAGGGTGCTACCCACACAGTACTTGACGTCACATTCTGCAGCATCAGAGGCTGATGCTTTGGCCAAATTGAACTTTTTTCAGGCCTGTAGATGCTGTAGTGGGATTCAAACCATTTTATATCGCTCTTAACGGAATCACCGTGGCTCTTTTGCAGAAACGCTAAGCACAGGTATACTTGTTGTTCTGTGGAGTTTCTTTGAACAAATTATCATTGACTTTTTGCAGCATCGGCTTAGAGCGAGCTCAACAAGCATGCCCTAGGTGGGAGGCCGATGCCTTGTAGTTCAAAGTCAAGCCTACGGCATAGCCTTTATGTGGCTGTTTACATTTAGAGGCCGCCATTTCTGTTCCATGTGTTTTTCTCCAATTACACGGCCATTTTGGTTATATGGACAAAACAAACGTATCAATGATGTTTTTGGATGACTAGATTCATTTATAGTTCATGACTCTTTCCCACCTGTTTTGTGTGTGGAGTCTGCCTCTCTGCTTTCATACGCAAAGCCTTCGTCGTAGGTCCAGTGCAAAAGCAAGAAGGGGCCTCTTGCGCACAGTGCTTTGTGTAATTTCAGCCTGAAAGGGCACATGCACGGGCAAGCCAGAATGATGCACACAAAAACCCACCACGCTTTGTCGGTTCTATGCTAATTCAGATCTTGCGGTCATTGTTGCTTTGAACAAACCATGCTTGAACTTGTCGAACATCCAACTTACACGTAGCCCATTAAGGCCGACCCAGGTGGGACTTGAACCCACAATCTCCAGCTCCGGAGGCTGATGCCTTATCCATTAGGCCACTGGGCCTTGTCCGGCATGCTTTGCCTTTGCTCTGGAATATGCCTTCAAGTGGTTTCTAACGCTCAAACAAGTTCACTTTCGTATCTCGACGCCAGGTCGTGTTCCGCCTTTGAGATGGGCTTCACTGAATTTCTGGCGCCCTCCCGAAAGACTTACTGTCGAAGAGGCTCGTTGGTCTAGGGGTATGATTCTCGCTTTGGGTGCGAGAGGTCCCGGGTTCAAATCCCGGACGAGCCCGTCGGTTTCAGAACAAGCAGCTGGAGCAGCCGGTTGGCTCCTTCCTTTTGCAGCACTGAGCCAAACTCAAAACTGTCGTGTTTTTGAAACTCTTACTGCTGCTTGTGTTCATCTGTACTACAACATACCCAAGATTCAGCCAGATGACAAGCGCTTATTTCCTTGCACAGAACGTACTCAGAATCGCTGCCTGCCAGGGAGTACGGCTCCCTAACGACAAGCGCTTTTTATTAAAACTAGTGCCTGCCCATTCTGTAAGAGGCCAGCGTTCAGTGACTCTACAAGTGTACGCAAGTAGCCACATTTTTTGTCAGTCAGGCTCGTTGGTCTAGGGGTATGATTCTCGCTTTGGGTGCGAGAGGTCCCGGGTTCAAATCCCGGACGAGCCCAGCGATTTCAGAACGAGCAGCCAGTTGGCTCCTTCCTTTGCAGCACTGAGCCAAACTGTTGTGGTTTTGAAATCCTTACTGCTGCTTGTGTTCACCTGTACTACAACTTAGCACAGATTCAGCCAGATGACAAGCGTTTATTTCCTTCACAGAACGTACTCAGCATCGCTGCCTGCCAGGGAGTACGGCTCCCTAACGACAAACGCTTTCTGTTAAAACTAGTGCCTTCTCATTCTGTTAGAGGCCAGCGTTCGGTGACTGTACAAGGGTACGCAAGTAGCCCGACCCTTCACCAGTCAGGCTCGTTGGTCTAGGGGTATGATTCTCGCTTCGGGTGCGAGAGGTCCCGGGTTCAAATCCCGGATGAGCTCTCTCACCTTTAGTATGAGTTCAAGGGTGCTACCCACACAGTACTTGACGTCACATTCTGCAGCATCAGAGGCTGATGCTTTGGCCAAATTGAACTTTTTTCAGGCCTGTAGATGCTGTAGTGGGATTCAAACCATTTTATATCGCTCTTAACGGAATCACCGTGGCTCTTTTGCA
Source organism: Leuciscus idus (assembly GCA_021554675.1). Lineage (NCBI taxonomy): Eukaryota > Metazoa > Chordata > Actinopteri > Cypriniformes > Leuciscidae > Leuciscus > Leuciscus idus. The sequence continues at coordinate 41,302,016 of CM038627.1, forward strand.
GAAACGCTAAGCACAGGTATACTTGTTGTTCTGTGGAGTTTCTTTGAACAAATTATCATTGACTTTTTGCAGCATCGGCTTAGAGCGAGCTCAACAAGCATGCCCTAGGTGGGAGGCCGATGCCTTGTAGTTCAAAGTCAAGCCTACGGCATAGCCTTTATGTGGCTGTTTACATTTAGAGGCCGCCATTTCTGTTCCATGTGTTTTTCTCCAATTACACGGCCATTTTGGTTATATGGACAAAACAAACGTATCAATGATGTTTTTGGATGACTAGATTCATTTATAGTTCATGACTCTTTCCCACCTGTTTTGTGTGTGGAGTCTGCCTCTCTGCTTTCATACGCAAAGCCTTCGTCGTAGGTCCAGTGCAAAAGCAAGAAGGGGCCTCTTGCGCACAGTGCTTTGTGTAATTTCAGCCTGAAAGGGCACATGCACGGGCAAGCCAGAATGATGCACACAAAAACCCACCACGCTTTGTCGGTTCTATGCTAGTTCAGATCTTGCGGTCATTGTTGCTTTGAACAAACCATGCTTGAACTTGTCGAACATCCAACTTACACGTAGCCCATTAAGGCCGACCCAGGTGGGACTTGAACCCACAATCTCCAGCTCCGGAGGCTGATGCCTTATCCATTAGGCCACTGGGCCTTGTCCGGCAAGCTTTGCCTTTGCTCTGGAATATGCCTTCAAGTGGTTTCTAACGCTCAAACAAGTTCACTTTCGTATCTCGACGCCAGGTCGTGTTCCGCCTTTGAGATGGGCTTCACTGAATTTCTGGCGCCCTCCCGAAAGACTTACTGTCGAAGAGGCTCGTTGGTCTAGGGGTATGATTCTCGCTTTGGGTGCGAGAGGTCCCGGGTTCAAATCCCGGACGAGCCCGTCGGTTTCAGAACAAGCAGCTGGAGCAGCCGGTTGGCTCCTTCCTTTTGCAGCACTGAGCCAAACTCAAAACTGTCGTGTTTTTGAAACTCTTACTGCTGCTTGTGTTCATCTGTACTACAACATACCCAAGATTCAGCCAGATGACAAGCGCTTATTTCCTTGCACAGAACGTACTCAGAATCGCTGCCTGCCAGGGAGTACGGCTCCCTAACGACAAGCGCTTTTTATTAAAACTAGTGCCTGCCCATTCTGTAAGAGGCCAGCGTTCAGTGACTCTACAAGTGTACGCAAGTAGCCACATTTTTTGTCAGTCAGGCTCGTTGGTCTAGGGGTATGATTCTCGCTTTGGGTGCGAGAGGTCCCGGGTTCAAATCCCGGACGAGCCCAGCGATTTCAGAACGAGCAGCCAGTTGGCTCCTTCCTTTGCAGCACTGAGCCAAACTGTTGTGGTTTTGAAATCCTTACTGCTGCTTGTGTTCACCTGTACTACAACTTAGCACAGATTCAGCCAGATGACAAGCGTTTATTTCCTTCACAGAACGTACTCAGCATCGCTGCCTGCCAGGGAGTACGGCTCCCTAACGACAAACGCTTTCTGTTAAAACTAGTGCCTTCTCATTCTGTTAGAGGCCAGCGTTCGGTGACTGTACAAGGGTACGCAAGTAGCCCGAACCTTCACCAGTCAGGCTCGTTGGTCTAGGGGTATGATTCTCGCTTCGGGTGCGAGAGGTCCCGGGTTCAAATCCCGGACGAGCCCTCTCACCTTTAGTATGAGTTCAAGGGTGCTACCCACACAGTACTTGACGTCACATTCTGCAGCATCAGAGGCTGATGCTTTGGCCAAATTGAACTTTTTTCAGGCCTGTAGATGCTGTAGTGGGATTCAAACCATTTTATATCGCTCTTAACGGAATCACCGTGGCTCTTTTGCAGAAACGCTAAGCACAGGTATACTTGTTGTTCTGTGGAGTTTCTTTGAACAAATTATCATTGACTTTTTGCTGCATCGGCTTAGAGCGAGCTCAACAAGCATGCCCTAGGTGGGAGGCCGATGCCTTGTAGTTCAAAGTCAAGCCTACGGCATAGCCTTTATGTGGCTGTTTACATTTAGAGGCCGCCATTTCTGTTCCATGTGTTTTTCTCCAATTACACGGCCATTTTGGTTATATGGACAAAACAAACGTATCAATGATGTTTTTGGATGACTAGATTCATTTATAGTTCATGACTCTTTCCCACCTGTTTTGTGTGTGGAGTCTGCCTCTCTGCTTTCATACGCAAAGCCTTCGTCGTAGGTCCAGTGCAAAAGCAAGAAGGGGCCTCTTGCGCACAGTGCTTTGTGTAATTTCAGCCTGAAAGGGCACATGCACGGGCAAGCCAGAATGATGCACACAAAAACCCACCACGCTTTGTCGGTTCTATGCTAGTTCAGATCTTGCGGTCATTGTTGCTTTGAACAAACCATGCTTGAACTTGTCGAACATCCAACTTACACGTAGCCCATTAAGGCCGACCCAGGTGGGACTTGAACCCACAATCTCCAGCTCCAGAGGCTGATGCCTTATCCATTAGGCCACTGGGCCTTGTCCGGCAAGCTTTGCCTTTGCTCTGGAATATGCCTTCAAGTGGTTTCTAACGCTCAAACAAGTTCACTTTCGTATCTCGACGCCAGGTCGTGTTCCGCCTTTGAGATGGGCTTCACTGAATTTCTGGCGCCCTCCCGAAAGACTTACTGTCGAAGAGGCTCGTTGGTCTAGGGGTATGATTCTCGCTTTGGGTGCGAGAGGTCCCGGGTTCAAATCCCGGACGAGCCCGTCGGTTTCAGAACAAGCAGCTGGAGCAGCCGGTTGGCTCCTTCCTTTTGCAGCACTGAGCCAAACTCAAAACTGTCGTGTTTTTGAAACTCTTACTGCTGCTTGTGTTCATCTGTACTACAACATACCCAAGATTCAGCCAGATGACAAGCGCTTATTTCCTTGCACAGAACGTACTCAGAATCGCTGCCTGCCAGGGAGTACGGCTCCCTAACGACAAGCGCTTTTTATTAAAACTAGTGCCTGCCCATTCTGTAAGAGGCCAGCGTTCAGTGACTCTACAAGTGTACGCAAGTAGCCACATTTTTTGTCAGTCAGGCTCGTTGGTCTAGGGGTATGATTCTCGCTTTGGGTGCGAGAGGTCCCGGGTTCAAATCCCGGACGAGCCCAGCGATTTCAGAACGAGCAGCCAGTTGGCTCCTTCCTTTGCAGCACTGAGCCAAACTGTTGTGGTTTTGAAATCCTTACTGCTGCTTGTGTTCACCTGTACTACAACTTAGCACAGATTCAGCCAGATGACAAGCGTTTATTTCCTTCACAGAACGTACTCAGCATCGCTGCCTGCCAGGGAGTACGGCTCCCTAACGACAAACGCTTTCTGTTAAAACTAGTGCCTTCTCATTCTGTTAGAGGCCAGCGTTCGGTGACTGTACAAGGGTACGCAAGTAGCCCGAACCTTCACCAGTCAGGCTCGTTGGTCTAGGGGTATGATTCTCGCTTCGGGTGCGAGAGGTCCCGGGTTCAAATCCCGGACGAGCCCTCTCACCTTTAGTATGAGTTCAAGGGTGCTACCCACACAGTACTTGACGTCACATTCTGCAGCATCAGAGGCTGATGCTTTGGCCAAATTGAACTTTTTTCAGGCCTGTAGATGCTGTAGTGGGATTCAAACCATTTTATATCGCTCTTAACGGAATCACCGTGGCTCTTTTGCAGAAACGCTAAGCACAGGTATACTTGTTGTTCTGTGGAGTTTCTTTGAACAAATTATCATTGACTTTTTGCTGCATCGGCTTAGAGCGAGCTCAACAAGCATGCCCTAGGTGGGAGGCCGATGCCTTGTAGTTCAAAGTCAAGCCTACGGCATAGCCTTTATGTGGCTGTTTACATTTAGAGGCCGCCATTTCTGTTCCATGTGTTTTTCTCCAATTACACGGCCATTTTGGTTATATGGACAAAACAAACGTATCAATGATGTTTTTGGATGACTAGATTCATTTATAGTTCATGACTCTTTCCCACCTGTTTTGTGTGTGGAGTCTGCCTCTCTGCTTTCATACGCAAAGCCTTCGTCGTAGGTCCAGTGCAAAAGCAAGAAGGGGCCTCTTGCGCACAGTGCTTTGTGTAATTTCAGCCTGAAAGGGCACATGCACGGGCAAGCCAGAATGATGCACACAAAAACCCACCACGCTTTGTCGGTTCTATGCTAGTTCAGATCTTGCGGTCATTGTTGCTTTGAACAAACCATGCTTGAACTTGTCGAACATCCAACTTACCCATTAAGGCCGACCCAGGTGGGACTTGAACCCACAATCTCCAGCTCCGGAGGCTGATGCCTTATCCATTAGGCCACTGGGCCTTGTCCGGCAAGCTTTGCCTTTGCTCTGGAATATGCCTTCAAGTGGTTTCTAACGCTCAAACAAGTTCACTTTCGTATCTCGACGCCAGGTCGTGTTCCGCCTTTGAGATGGGCTTCACTGAATTTCTGGCGCCCTCCCGAAAGACTTACTGTCGAAGAGGCTCGTTGGTCTAGGGGTATGATTCTCGCTTTGGGTGCGAGAGGTCCCGGGTTCAAATCCCGGACGAGCCCGTCGGTTTCAGAACAAGCAGCTGGAGCAGCCGGTTGGCTCCTTCCTTTTGCAGCACTGAGCCAAACTCAAAACTGTCGTGTTTTTGAAACTCTTACTGCTGCTTGTGTTCATCTGTACTACAACATACCCAAGATTCAGCCAGATGACAAGCGCTTATTTCCTTGCACAGAACGTACTCAGAATCGCTGCCTGCCAGGGAGTACGGCTCCCTAACGACAAGCGCTTTTTATTAAAACTAGTGCCTGCCCATTCTGTAAGAGGCCAGCGTTCAGTGACTCTACAAGTGTACGCAAGTAGCCACATTTTTTGTCAGTCAGGCTCGTTGGTCTAGGGGTATGATTCTCGCTTTGGGTGCGAGAGGTCCCGGGTTCAAATCCCGGACGAGCCCAGCGATTTCAGAACGAGCAGCCAGTTGGCTCCTTCCTTTGCAGCACTGAGCCAAACTGTTGTGGTTTTGAAATCCTTACTGCTGCTTGTGTTCACCTGTACTACAACTTAGCACAGATTCAGCCAGATGACAAGCGTTTATTTCCTTCACAGAACGTACTCAGCATCGCTGCCTGCCAGGGAGTACGGCTCCCTAACGACAAACGCTTTCTGTTAAAACTAGTGCCTTCTCATTCTGTTAGAACTTCCTGCTCAGCTCAGCTACCGTTCGGACGCTCTTGCTTACTGCTCCGCGCTTTGCTCTATCGCTTTTATATTTTATCTTCTATATTTTTATAGTTTAGCTCCTTTTATCACCTAATTTTAACTTCAGCAAATCAGCACAGTGCTCAAACGACAAAGTTTGGATTACCACAAAAACGCAGAATTCTTCTACCCGACCAGCTTACATTCCGGGGAAAGGAAAACACAACTGCCTACAAGGATAAGAGAGAAAATGCCTCTTCTGGAATCTACTTGCTGCACTAACTGCCACAGACTTTTACAAAGGATTGCAGTTCTTGAAACAAAGTTATTTACGGGACCACCAAACCAGACGGAACACACAATAGAGCTTCGTCATGGACACCCTCAGCATATAGCCGGTGAGTCCCATGAAACTAGTGCTCCTCGACAGGTAGAGAAACAAGCCGATCGACTTACAAATCGATGGCACAAACAGGGAGCGAGACCCAAAGGCACTCGAGACATCAGATTGTCACGAGCCCCACATATTGCCGCAGTAGCATCCTCTACCCCAGATACAGCTCTGACAAGGATGGCAAACACTGGTCTCCCACCAACACCTATACATCTTGAGAACAGATTTGAAGTACTAATGAATGTAAATGAGGAATCCCCAAACGTGATGAATGTGATCGAACACAGACTGTATCAGCCAGTAGCTAACACTGATGCTAACTGGCGCTCAAGGTCGAGCAGACAGCGGCACTCAGCTCAGAGCACAGCCGAGCCCAGGACTCTGATAGTGGGAGACTCCATAATCAGAAACATTAGCAGCAGGGATACAACTACATGCTGCCTTTCACAAGCAACAACTTCTGATATAAACAGGGAACTTCAGAACATTCTGATGAAACATAAGACTGCAAATCGACTCATAATTCATGTGGGGAAGAATGATATTCATAAAGAGCAGTCAGAACTCCTTAAGAAGGATTTCAATGAACTTTTTGAAACACTTAAAAGACTGAAAGTTCAAACATTCATCAGTGGACCACTCCCAGCAAGAGGAACAAACAGGTTTTCTCGGCTGCTTGGGATTAATACATGGCTGCAAAAAACCTGCAATATAAAAGGAGTAAACTTCATTGACAACTTCAATCTTTTCTGGAGTCAGAGACAACTATTTCATCGGGATGGCCATCACCCAAACAAACTTGGTTCAAGAGTGTTAAAGGACAATATCGACTTCTCCCTCAATCATCCTTCTGCAGTGTGTGTCAATCTGAACGACACACACACACCTGGAAACAGTATGAATGAACACGGGACTTCACTTCAGCAACAAGATGGACATGCGGTTGACATATCACACAAGGACAATGATAACACCACTGAGCCACAACAACCTCTGCTCACGGACACAATCTCAGCTGAGCCATGCCCACAGAGCTCACCACAGACAGACATATTAGAACTGCTCCAAGATTCAGCACCCAAGGACGACTTCCTGGAAAACAGCCAGGGAAGCCAGGACAGCATATCACAGCCTCCTATAACACCTGAGCAACAGCCCCTTTCACCAGATACTTTCTCACTCTCGCCAGCGACTCCACTCCTGTGCTTCTCACAGAAAATGGAAGAATTAGTGCATGCTGGAACCAGACTATCCCACTCTTTTGCTGCAAGCCCCCAGATACCAACCAAAAATCGTCAGGCACCTCAAACACCGAAGCCTGCGCGCCGAGCTCGCCCGCCCCCTCCTCCTGTGAGAGCTCTTCGGCCTCTTCGGCCAAAACGCCAGGGCCCACACCCTCCTCCATCTGCTCGAGGTGAACCAAAAACAACTGATACCAGCTCTCAGTGATGTGTTTTGGGTTCCTGTTATGATAACAGTAACTTTCTCAAATGTTTACAGAACAAGCGGGAACCCAGTGTGCCTGTATCTTTCTCTATTGCTGTTCTATTACAAGATAGAAAGTCTAAGGCCTTCAATAGCCGTACAGCAAACCCAACTAATCTGGTGCCTACTACATGTCAAACTAAGATTGCTGTGGGGACAAAAAGTAAGACTGTTAAGTTAGCACTTTTAAACATTCGCTCACTTAAAAATAAATCACTTCTAGTCAACGACTTAATAACCACAAACAACCTGGATTTTATGCTTCTAAATGAGACCTGGCTAGAAGACAGCTGCAGTGCAACAATCCTCAATGAAACAGCCCCTCCTAACTTTACTTTTATGAGTGTCTGCAGAGCTGTAAAGAGAGGTGGGGGTCTAGCTGCTCTTTTTAAAGATATCTATCAATGTAAGCAAATATCATTTGGGAATTACCCGTCTTTCGAATATCTGGGTACTGTGTTAAAAGGTGCTCCTCGCATTTTACTTATCATTATTTACAGGCCTCCAAAATATTCTCCAGCCTTTGCTGAGGACTTTACAGAACTGTTATCAACAATTACCTCAGAGTTTGACTGTTTTGCCATTGCTGGAGATTTTAACATTCACATAGATAATGCAGAAAACAATATGACAAAAGAAATCAAAACTGTTTTAAAAACTTTTGATCTGACTCAGCATGTACATGGACCCACACACAATCATGGACACACTCTAGATTTACTTATCAGTAAGGGTCTAAACATTTCATCGATTTTTATAAAGGATGTAGCACTGTCTGATCATTTCTGTATTTTCTTTGATATATTGATCTCTCCTGCCACTGAAGCTGGATCTGTGTCTGTCAAGAAGAGATGCTTAAATGAGAACACTAGTGTACTATTTATGAAGGCTATATCCTTAACACCAAGCATATCTGCTGACTCTGTTGATTTTCTCCTTGATTCTTTTAACTCAAAAGTTAAAAATATAATTGATGATATTGCTCCTGTTAAAGTCAGGAAGAAGAGTGGCAGACAAAAAGCACCTTGGAGAAACTCAACAGCAGTGCAACATATGAAAAGACAATGCAGAAAAGCAGAGCGCATGTGGCGGAAGACAAAACTTGTAGTCCATTATAACATCTACAAAGACAGCCTGCATGCTTTCAATATGGAACTAGGCAAAGCTAGACAGACTTTCTTCTCAAATATTATAAACAGCAATTTAAACAACACACGCACTCTTTTTGCTACTGTAGAGAGACTGACAAACCCCCCAAGCCAGATTCCCAGTGAAATGCTCTCAAACAGCAAGTGCAGTGAGTTTGCTTCTTTCTTCTCTGAGAAAATCAATAATATCAGAAAGGTGATCAGCACATCCTTGAGTTGCACTGGGGTCAGACAGATCAGACCACCTGAGAAAGTAGTTACTATGTCTGACTTCAAAGAAATTGATGGCAAAATTTTGGAAGAAACCGTACAACACCTTAAAACATCAACATGCGCTCTTGACACACTTCCCACATCTTTCTTCAAAATTGTGCTAAACAGTTTAGAAGCAGATCTTCTAGAAGTGGTAAATGCCTCACTTCTCTCTGGGAGTTTTCCAAACTCCCTGAAAACTGCAGTTGTCAAGCCCCTCCTGAAAAAGAGCAATCTGGATAAGACCATATTAAGCAACTATAGACCGATCTCAAATCTTCCTTTCATAGGCAAGATCATTGAAAAAGTTGTCTTCAATCAGCTGAACAAATTCTTAAGCTCGAATGGATACTTTGACAATTTTCAATCTGGTTTCCGACCGCACCACAGCACAGAGACAGCGCTCATAAAGATAATAAACGATATTCGCTTAAATACTGATTCAGGCAAATTATCAGTGCTGGTACTACTCGACCTCAGTGCTGCATTTGACACTGTTGATCACAACATACTTCTTGACAGGCTGGAAAACTGGGTGGGGCTTTCTGGGATAGTCCTAAAATGGTTCAGGTCATACTTAGATGGGAGAGGTTATTATGTGAGTATAGGAGACCATAAGTCTGAGTGGACATCCATGACATGCGGAGTCCCTCAAGGCTCAATTCTTGCGCCACTCCTGTTCAACCTGTATATGCTCCCAATGAGCCAAATAATGAGAAATAACCAAATTGCTTACCACAGCTATGCAGACGACACACAGCTGTACTTAGCCCTATCGCCTAACGATTACAGCCCCATTGACTCCCTGTGCCGATGCATTGACGAGGTCAACAGTTGGATGTGTCAAAACTTTCTTCAATTAAACAAAGACAAAACTGAAGTTATTGCGTTTGGAAACAAAGATGAAGTTCTCAAGGTGAACGCATACCTTCACTCTAGGGGTAAAACAACTAAACATCAAGTCAGGAATCTTGGTGTGACACTAGAGTCAGACCTTAGTTTCAGTAGTCATGTCAAAGCAATAACTAAATCAGCATACTATCATCTGAAAAATATTGCAAGAATCAGATGCTTTGTTTCCAGACAAGACCTAGAGAAACTTGTGCATGCTTTCATCACCAGCAGGGTGGATTATTGTAATGGACTCCTCACTGGCCTTCCCAAAAAGACCATAAGACAGTTGCAGCTCATACAGAACGCTGCCGCCAGGATTCTGAGCACAACCAGAAAATATGAACATATCACACCAGTCCTCAGGTCTTTACACTGGCTCCCAGTTAGATTTAGGATTGATTTTAAAGTATTATTACTGGTATATAAATCATTCAATGGCCTAGGACCCCAATACATTGCAGATATGCTCACTGAATATAAACCCAACAGATCACTCAGATCATTAGGATCATATCAGCTAGAAATACCAAGGGTTCATTCTAAACATGGTGAGTCTGCTTTTAGCTATTATGCCAGCCGCAGCTGGAACCAGCTTCCAGAAGAGATCAGATGTGCTCCTACTGTAGTCACATTCAAATCCAGACTCAAAACACTTCTGTTTAGCTGTGCATTTACTGAATGAGCACTGTGCCGCTGTTCGTCCGACTGTTTGTACTGTACTGTATTTTACTCTATTTTTCTAAACTGTTTTAATTATTCTTATTTCTTTTAATTATTTTAATTTCTCCTATGTCAGCAGGGCATTTAGCCCGAAACTGTAAATGCCCACTCAGAAGGTGATAATGTGAAAGTGATTAATGTGGGTTTGAAAGTATACAGTATTTAAATGACGATATTAAAGTTTTCGTCTGAGAAAAAATGTGAACGCAGTGCTAAAGTGCTAAAGAAAGTGAAAAGAACGTGTGAGTAAATGAGGGAGAAAAGAAAGTTAAAGGAAAGTTGATAGATGGAAGTCGTAAGAAGATTGAAGGTTAAAAGAAGGTTGAAAGATTTAAGTCTTAAGGGAATCCTTTGAAAGAAAGATCTATAATAAATATTCTTTTTTATTTTTTAAAAGTACTGTATTTTATTTTATTTTTTCTAAACTGTTTTAATTATTCTTATTTCTTTTCATTATTTTAATTTCTTCTATGTAAAGCACTTTGAATTGCCATTGTGTATGAAATGTGCTATATAAATAAACTTGCCTTGCCTTGCCTTGCCTTGCCTTAGAGGCCAGCGTTCGGTGACTGTACAAGGGTACGCAAGTAGCCCGAACCTTCACCAGTCAGGCTCGTTGGTCTAGGGGTATGATTCTCGCTTCGGGTGCGAGAGGTCCCGGGTTCAAATCCCGGACGAGCCCTCTCACCTTTAGTATGAGTTCAAGGGTGCTACCCACACAGTACTTGACGTCACATTCTGCAGCATCAGAGGCTGATGCTTTGGCCAAATTGAACTTTTTTCAGGCCTGTAGATGCTGTAGTGGGATTCAAACCATTTTATATCGCTCTTAACGGAATCACCGTGGCTCTTTTGCAGAAACGCTAAGCACAGGTATACTTGTTGTTCTGTGGAGTTTCTTTGAACAAATTATCATTGACTTTTTGCAGCATCGGCTTAGAGCGAGCTCAACAAGCATGCCCTAGGTGGGAGGCCGATGCCTTGTAGTTCAAAGTCAAGCCTACGGCATAGCCTTTATGTGGCTGTTTACATTTAGAGGCCGCCATTTCTGTTCCATGTGTTTTTCTCCAATTACACGGCCATTTTGGTTATATGGACAAAACAAACGTATCAATGATGTTGTTGGATGACTAGATTCATTTATAGTTCATGACTCTTTCCCACCTGTTTTGTGTGTGGAGTCTGCCTCTCTGCTTTCATACGCAAAGCCTTCGTCGTAGGTCCAGTGCAAAAGCAAGAAGGGGCCTCTTGCGCACAGTGCTTTGTGTAATTTCAGCCTGAAAGGGCACATGCACGGGCAAGCCAGAATGATGCACACAAAAACCCACCACGCTTTGTCGGTTCTATGCTAGTTCAGATCTTGCGGTCATTGTTGCTTTGAACAAACCATGCTTGAACTTGTCGAACATCCAACTTACACGTAGCCCATTAAGGCCGACCCAGGTGGGACTTGAACCCACAATCTCCAGCTCCGGAGGCTGATGCCTTATCCATTAGGCCACTGGGCCTTGTCCGGCAAGCTTTGCCTTTGCTCTGGAATATGCCTTCAAGTGGTTTCTAACGCTCAAACAAGTTCACTTTCGTATCTCGACGCCAGGTCGTGTTCCGCCTTTGAGATGGGCTTCACTGAATTTCTGGCGCCCTCCCGAAAGACTTACTGTCGAAGAGGCTCGTTGGTCTAGGGGTATGATTCTCGCTTTGGGTGCGAGAGGTCCCGGGTTCAAATCCCGGACGAGCCCGTCGGTTTCAGAACAAGCAGCTGGAGCAGCCGGTTGGCTCCTTCCTTTTGCAGCACTGAGCCAAACTCAAAACTGTCGTGTTTTTGAAACTCTTACTGCTGCTTGTGTTCATCTGTACTACAACATACCCAAGATTCAGCCAGATGACAAGCGCTTATTTCCTTGCACAGAACGTACTCAGAATCGCTGCCTGCCAGGGAGTACGGCTCCCTAACGACAAGCGCTTTTTATTAAAACTAGTGCCTGCCCATTCTGTAAGAGGCCAGCGTTCAGTGACTCTACAAGTGTACGCAAGTAGCCACATTTTTTGTCAGTCAGGCTCGTTGGTCTAGGGGTATGATTCTCGCTTTGGGTGCGAGAGGTCCCGGGTTCAAATCCCGGACGAGCCCAGCGATTTCAGAACGAGCAGCCAGTTGGCTCCTTCCTTTGCAGCACTGAGCCAAACTGTTGTGGTTTTGAAATCCTTACTGCTGCTTGTGTTCACCTGTACTACAACTTAGCACAGATTCAGCCAGATGACAAGCGTTTATTTCCTTCACAGAACGTACTCAGCATCGCTGCCTGCCAGGGAGTACGGCTCCCTAACGACAAACGCTTTCTGTTAAAACTAGTGCCTTCTCATTCTGTTAGAGGCCAGCGTTCGGTGACTGTACAAGGGTACGCAAGTAGCCCGAACCTTCACCAGTCAGGCTCGTTGGTCTAGGGGTATGATTCTCGCTTCGGGTGCGAGAGGTCCCGGGTTCAAATCCCGGACGAGCCCTCTCACCTTTAGTATGAGTTCAAGGGTGCTACCCACACAGTACTTGACGTCACATTCTGCAGCATCAGAGGCTGATGCTTTGGCCAAATTGAACTTTTTTCAGGCCTGTAGATGCTGTAGTGGGATTCAAACCATTTTATATCGCTCTTAACGGAATCACCGTGGCTCTTTTGCAGAAACGCTAAGCACAGGTATACTTGTTGTTCTGTGGAGTTTCTTTGAACAAATTATCATTGACTTTTTGCTGCATCGGCTTAGAGCGAGCTCAACAAGCATGCCCTAGGTGGGAGGCCGATGCCTTGTAGTTCAAAGTCAAGCCTACGGCATAGCCTTTATGTGGCTGTTTACATTTAGAGGCCGCCATTTCTGTTCCATGTGTTTTTCTCCAATTACACGGCCATTTTGGTTATATGGACAAAACAAACGTATCAATGATGTTTTTGGATGACTAGATTCATTTATAGTTCATGACTCTTTCCCACCTGTTTTGTGTGTGGAGTCTGCCTCTCTGCTTTCATACGCAAAGCCTTCGTCGTAGGTCCAGTGCAAAAGCAAGAAGGGGCCTCTTGCGCACAGTGCTTTGTGTAATTTCAGCCTGAAAGGGCACATGCACGGGCAAGCCAGAATGATGCACACAAAAACCCACCACGCTTTGTCGGTTCTATGCTAATTCAGATCTTGCGGTCATTGTTGCTTTGAACAAACCATGCTTGAACTTGTCGAACATCCAACTTACACGTAGCCCATTAAGGCCGACCCAGGTGGGACTTGAACCCACAATCTCCAGCTCCGGAGGCTGATGCCTTATCCATTAGGCCACTGGGCCTTGTCCGGCAAGCTTTGCCTTTGCTCTGGAATATGCCTTCAAGTGGTTTCTAACGCTCAAACAAGTTCACTTTCGTATCTCGACGCCAGGTCGTGTTCCGCCTTTGAGATGGGCTTCACTGAATTTCTGGCGCCCTCCCGAAAGACTTACTGTCGAAGAGGCTCATTGGTCTAGGGGTATGATTCTCGCTTTGGGTGCAAGAGGTCCCGGGTTCAAATCCCGGACGAGCCCGTCGGTTTCAGAACAAGCAGCTGGAGCAGCCGGTTGGCTCCTTCCTTTTGCAGCACTGAGCCAAACTCAAAACTGTCGTGTTTTTGAAACTCTTACTGCTGCTTGTGTTCATCTGTACTACAACATACCCAAGATTCAGCCAGATGACAAGCGCTTATTTCCTTGCACAGAACGTACTCAGAATCGCTGCCTGCCAGGGAGTACGGCTCCCTAACGACAAGCGCTTTTTATTAAAACTAGTGCCTGCCCATTCTGTAAGAGGCCAGCGTTCAGTGACTCTACAAGTGTACCCAAGTAGCCCCATTTTTTTTAGTCAGGCTCGTTGGTTTAGGGGTATGATTCTCGCTTTGGGTGCGAGAGGTCCCGGGTTCAAATCCCGGACGAGCCCAGCGATTTCAGAACGAGCAGCCAGTTGGCTCCTTCCTTTGCAGCACTGAGCCAAACTGTTGTGGTTTTGAAATCCTTACTGCTGCTTGTGTTCACCTGTACTACAACTTAGCACAGATTCAGCCAGATGACAAGCGTTTATTTCCTTCACAGAACGTACTCAGCATCGCTGCCTGCCAGGGAGTACGGCTCCCTAACGACAAACGCTTTCTGTTAAAACTAGTGTCTTCTCATTCTGTTAGAGGCCAGCGTTCGGTGACTGTACAAGGGTACGCAAGTAGCCCTAACCTTCACCAGTCAGGCTCGTTGGTCTAGGGGTATGATTCTCGCTTCGGGTGCGAGAGGTCCCGGGTTCAAATCCCGGACGAGCCCTCTCACCTTTAGTATGAGTTCAAGGGTGCTACCCACACAGTACTTGACGTCACATTCTGCAGCATCAGAGGCTGATGCTTTGGCCAAATTGAACTTTTTTCAGGCCTGTAGATGCTGTAGTGGGATTCAAACCATTTTATATCGCTCTTAACGGAATCACCGTGGCTCTTTTGCAGAAACGCTAAGCACAGGTATACTTGTTGTTCTGTGGAGTTTCTTTGAACAAATTATCATTGACTTTTTGCTGCATCGGCTTAGAGCGAGCTCAACAAGCATGCCCTAGGTGGGAGGCCGATGCCTTGTAGTTCAAAGTCAAGCCTACGGCATAGCCTTTATGTGGCTGTTTACATTTAGAGGCCGCCATTTCTGTTCCATGTGTTTTTCTCCAATTACACGGCCATTTTGGTTATATGGACAAAACAAACGTATCAATGATGTTTTTGGATGACTAGATTCATTTATAGTTCATGACTCTTTCCCACCTGTTTTGTGTGTGGAGTCTGCCTCTCTGCTTTCATACGCAAAGCCTTCGTCGTAGGTCCAGTGCAAAAGCAAGAAGGGGCCTCTTGCGCACAGTGCTTTGTGTAATTTCAGCCTGAAAGGGCACATGCACGGGCAAGCCAGAATGATGCACACAAAAACCCACCACGCTTTGTCGGTTCTATGCTAATTCAGATCTTGCGGTCATTGTTGCTTTGAACAAACCATGCTTGAACTTGTCGAACATCCAACTTACACGTAGCCCATTAAGGCCGACCCAGGTGGGACTTGAACCCACAATCTCCAGCTCCGGAGGCTGATGCCTTATCCATTAGGCCACTGGGCCTTGTCCGGCAAGCTTTGCCTTTGCTCTGGAATATGCCTTCAAGTGGTTTCTAACGCTCAAACAAGTTCACTTTCGTATCTCGACGCCAGGTCGTGTTCCGCCTTTGAGATGGGCTTCACTGAATTTCTGGCGCCCTCCCGAAAGACTTACTGTCGAAGAGGCTCGTTGGTCTAGGGGTATGATTCTCGCTTTGGGTGCGAGAGGTCCCGGGTTCAAATCCCGGACGAGCCCGTCGGTTTCAGAACAAGCAGCTGGAGCAGCCGGTTGGCTCCTTCCTTTTGCAGCACTGAGCCAAACTCAAAACTGTCGTGTTTTTGAAACTCTTACTGCTGCTTGTGTTCATCTGTACTACAACATACCCAAGATTCAGCCAGATGACAAGCGCTTATTTCCTTGCACAGAACGTACTCAGAATCGCTGCCTGCCAGGGAGTACGGCTCCCTAACGACAAGCGCTTTTTATTAAAACTAGTGCCTGCCCATTCTGTAAGAGGCCAGCGTTCAGTGACTCTACAAGTGTACGCAAGTAGCCACATTTTTTGTCAGTCAGGCTCGTTGGTCTAGGGGTATGATTCTCGCTTTGGGTGCGAGAGGTCCCGGGTTCAAATCCCGGACGAGCCCAGCGATTTCAGAACGAGCAGCCAGTTGGCTCCTTCCTTTGCAGCACTGAGCCAAACTGTTGTGGTTTTGAAATCCTTACTGCTGCTTGTGTTCACCTGTACTACAACTTAGCACAGATTCAGCCAGATGACAAGCGTTTATTTCCTTCACAGAACGTACTCAGCATCGCTGCCTGCCAGGGAGTACGGCTCCCTAACGACAAACGCTTTCTGTTAAAACTAGTGCCTTCTCATTCTGTTAGAGGCCAGCGTTCGGTGACTGTACAAGGGTACGCAAGTAGCCCGAACCTTCACCAGTCAGGCTCGTTGGTCTAGGGGTATGATTCTCGCTTCGGGTGCGAGAGGTCCCGGGTTCAAATCCCGGACGAGCCCTCTCACCTTTAGTATGAGTTCAAGGGTGCTACCCACACAGTACTTGACGTCACATTCTGCAGCATCAGAGGCTGATGCTTTGGCCAAATTGAACTTTTTTCAGGCCTGTAGATGCTGTAGTGGGATTCAAACCATTTTATATCGCTCTTAACGGAATCACCGTGGCTCTTTTGCAGAAACGCTAAGCACAGGTATACTTGTTGTTCTGTGGAGTTTCTTTGAACAAATTATCATTGACTTTTTGCAGCATCGGCTTAGAGCGAGCTCAACAAGCATGCCCTAGGTGGGAGGCCGATGCCTTGTAGTTCAAAGTCAAGCCTACGGCATAGCCTTTATGTGGCTGTTTACATTTAGAGGCCGCCATTTCTGTTCCATGTGTTTTTCTCCAATTACACGGCCATTTTGGTTATATGGACAAAACAAACGTATCAATGATGTTTTTGGATGACTAGATTCATTTATAGTTCATGACTCTTTCCCACCTGTTTTGTGTGTGGAGTCTGCCTCTCTGCTTTCATACGCAAAGCCTTCGTCGTAGGTCCAGTGCAAAAGCAAGAAGGGGCCTCTTGCGCACAGTGCTTTGTGTAATTTCAGCCTGAAAGGGCACATGCACGGGCAAGCCAGAATGATGCACACAAAAACCCACCACGCTTTGTCGGTTCTATGCTAATTCAGATCTTGCGGTCATTGTTGCTTTGAACAAACCATGCTTGAACTTGTCGAACATCCAACTTACACGTAGCCCATTAAGGCCGACCCAGGTGGGACTTGAACCCACAATCTCCAGCTCCGGAGGCTGATGCCTTATCCATTAGGCCACTGGGCCTTGTCCGGCAAGCTTTGCCTTTGCTCTGGAATATGCCTTCAAGTGGTTTCTAACGCTCAAACAAGTTCACTTTCGTATCTCGACGCCAGGTCGTGTTCCGCCTTTGAGATGAGCTTCACTGAATTTCTGGCGCCCTCCCGAAAGACTTACTGTCGAAGAGGCTCGTTGGTCTAGGGGTATGATTCTCGCTTTGGGTGCGAGAGGTCCCGGGTTCAAATCCCGGACGAGCCCGTCGGTTTCAGAACAAGCAGCTGGAGCAGCCGGTTGGCTCCTTCCTTTTGCAGCACTGAGCCAAACTCAAAACTGTCGTGTTTTTGAAACTCTTACTGCTGCTTGTGTTCATCTGTACTACAACATACCCAAGATTCAGCCAGATGACAAGCGCTTATTTCCTTGCACAGAACGTACTCAGAATCGCTGCCTGCCAGGGAGTACGGCTCCCTAACGACAAGCGCTTTTTATTAAAACTAGTGCCTGCCCATTCTGTAAGAGGCCAGCGTTCAGTGACTCTACAAGTGTACCCAAGTAGCCCCATTTTTTTTAGTCAGGCTCGTTGGTTTAGGGGTATGATTCTCGCTTTGGGTGCGAGAGGTCCCGGGTTCAAATCCCGGACGAGCCCAGCGATTTCAGAACGAGCAGCCAGTTGGCTCCTTCCTTTGCAGCACTGAGCCAAACTGTTGTGGTTTTGAAATCCTTACTGCTGCTTGTGTTCACCTGTACTACAACTTAGCACAGATTCAGCCAGATGACAAGCGTTTATTTCCTTCACAGAACGTACTCAGCATCGCTGCCTGCCAGGGAGTACGGCTCCCTAACGACAAACGCTTTCTGTTAAAACTAGTGCCTTCTCATTCTGTTAGAGGCCAGCGTTCGGTGACTGTACAAGGGTACGCAAGTAGCCCGAACCTTCACCAGTCAGGCTCGTTGGTCTAGGGGTATGATTCTCGCTTCGGGTGCGAGAGGTCCCGGGTTCAAATCCCGGACGAGCCCTCTCACCTTTAGTATGAGTTCAAGGGTGCTACCCACACAGTACTTGACGTCACATTCTGCAGCATCAGAGGCTGATGCTTTGGCCAAATTGAACTTTTTTCAGGCCTGTAGATGCTGTAGTGGGATTCAAACCATTTTATATCGCTCTTAACGGAATCACCGTGGCTCTTTTGCAGAAACGCTAAGCACAGGTATACTTGTTGTTCTGTGGAGTTTCTTTGAACAAATTATCATTGACTTTTTGCTGCATCGGCTTAGAGCGAGCTCAACAAGCATGCCCTAGGTGGGAGGCCGATGCCTTGTAGTTCAAAGTCAAGCCTACGGCATAGCCTTTATGTGGCTGTTTACATTTAGAGGCCGCCATTTCTGTTCCATGTGTTTTTCTCCAATTACACGGCCATTTTGGTTATATGGACAAAACAAACGTATCAATGATGTTTTTGGATGACTAGATTCATTTATAGTTCATGACTCTTTCCCACCTGTTTTGTGTGTGGAGTCTGCCTCTCTGCTTTCATACGCAAAGCCTTCGTCGTAGGTCCAGTGCAAAAGCAAGAAGGGGCCTCTTGCGCACAGTGCTTTGTGTAATTTCAGCCTGAAAGGGCACATGCACGGGCAAGCCAGAATGATGCACACAAAAACCCACCACGCTTTGTCGGTTCTATGCTAATTCAGATCTTGCGGTCATTGTTGCTTTGAACAAACCATGCTTGAACTTGTCGAACATCCAACTTACACGTAGCCCATTAAGGCCGACCCAGGTGGGACTTGAACCCACAATCTCCAGCTCCGGAGGCTGATGCCTTATCCATTAGGCCACTGGGCCTTGTCCGGCAAGCTTTGCCTTTGCTCTGGAATATGCCTTCAAGTGGTTTCTAACGCTCAAACAAGTTCACTTTCGTATCTCGACGCCAGGTCGTGTTCCGCCTTTGAGATGGGCTTCACTGAATTTCTGGCGCCCTCCCGAAAGACTTACTGTCGAAGAGGCTCGTTGGTCTAGGGGTATGATTCTCGCTTTGGGTGCGAGAGGTCCCGGGTTCAAATCCCGGACGAGCCCGTCGGTTTCAGAACAAGCAGCTGGAGCAGCCGGTTGGCTCCTTCCTTTTGCAGCACTGAGCCAAACTCAAAACTGTCGTGTTTTTGAAACTCTTACTGCTGCTTGTGTTCATCTGTACTACAACATACCCAAGATTCAGCCAGATGACAAGCGCTTATTTCCTTGCACAGAACGTACTCAGAATCGCTGCCTGCCAGGGAGTACGGCTCCCTAACGACAAGCGCTTTTTATTAAAACTAGTGCCTGCCCATTCTGTAAGAGGCCAGCGTTCAGTGACTCTACAAGTGTACGCAAGTAGCCACATTTTTTGTCAGTCAGGCTCGTTGGTCTAGGGGTATGATTCTCGCTTTGGGTGCGAGAGGTCCCGGGTTCAAATCCCGGACGAGCCCAGCGATTTCAGAACGAGCAGCCAGTTGGCTCCTTCCTTTGCAGCACTGAGCCAAACTGTTGTGGTTTTGAAATCCTTACTGCTGCTTGTGTTCACCTGTACTACAACTTAGCACAGATTCAGCCAGATGACAAGCGTTTATTTCCTTCACAGAACGTACTCAGCATCGCTGCCTGCCAGGGAGTACGGCTCCCTAACGACAAACGCTTTCTGTTAAAACTAGTGCCTTCTCATTCTGTTAGAGGCCAGCGTTCGGTGACTGTACAAGGGTACGCAAGTAGCCCGAACCTTCACCAGTCAGGCTCGTTGGTCTAGGGGTATGATTCTCGCTTCGGGTGCGAGAGGTCCCGGGTTCAAATCCCGGACGAGCCCTCTCACCTTTAGTATGAGTTCAAGGGTGCTACCCACACAGTACTTGACGTCACATTCTGCAGCATCAGAGGCTGATGCTTTGGCCAAATTGAACTTTTTTCAGGCCTGTAGATGCTGTAGTGGGATTCAAACCATTTTATATCGCTCTTAACGGAATCACCGTGGCTCTTTTGCAGAAACGCTAAGCACAGGTATACTTCTTGTTCTGTGGAGTTTCTTTGAACAAATTATCATTGACTTTTTGCAGCATCGGCTTAGAGCGAGCTCAACAAGCATGCCCTAGGTGGGAGGCCGATGCCTTGTAGTTCAAAGTCAAGCCTACGGCATAGCCTTTATGTGGCTGTTTACATTTAGAGGCCGCCATTTCTGTTCCATGTGTTTTTCTCCAATTACACGGCCATTTTGGTTATATGGACAAAACAAACGTATCAATGATGTTTTTGGATGACTAGATTCATTTATAGTTCATGACTCTTTCCCACCTGTTTTGTGTGTGGAGTCTGCCTCTCTGCTTTCATACGCAAAGCCTTCGTCGTAGGTCCAGTGCAAAAGCAAGAAGGGGCCTCTTGCGCACAGTGCTTTGTGTAATTTCAGCCTGAAAGGGCACATGCACGGGCAAGCCAGAATGATGCACACAAAAACCCACCACGCTTTGTCGGTTCTATGCTAATTCAGATCTTGCGGTCATTGTTGCTTTGAACAAACCATGCTTGAACTTGTCGAACATCCAACTTACACGTAGCCCATTAAGGCCGACCCAGGTGGGACTTGAACCCACAATCTCCAGCTCCGGAGGCTGATGCCTTGTCCGGCAAGCTTTGCCTTTGCTCTGGAATATGCCTTCAAGTGGTTTCTAACGCTCAAACAAGTTCACTTTCGTATCTCGACGCCAGGTCGTGTTCCGCCTTTGAGATGGGCTTCACTGAATTTCTGGCGCCCTCCCGAAAGACTTACTGTCGAAGAGGCTCGTTGGTCTAGGGGTATGATTCTCGCTTTGGGTGCGAGAGGTCCCGGGTTCAAATCCCGGACGAGCCCGTCGGTTTCAGAACAAGCAGCTGGAGCAGCCGGTTGGCTCCTTCCTTTTGCAGCACTGAGCCAAACTCAAAACTGTCGTGTTTTTGAAACTCTTACTGCTGCTTGTGTTCATCTGTACTACAACATACCCAAGATTCAGCCAGATGACAAGCGCTTATTTCCTTGCACAGAACGTACTCAGAATCGCTTCCTGCCAGGGAGTACGGCTCCCTAACGACAAGCGCTTTTTATTAAAACTAGTGCCTGCCCATTCTGTAAGAGGCCAGCGTTCAGTGACTCTACAAGTGTACGCAAGTAGCCACATTTTTTGTCAGTCAGGCTCGTTGGTCTAGGGGTATGATTCTCGCTTTGGGTGCGAGAGGTCCCGGGTTCAAATCCCGGACGAGCCCAGCGATTTCAGAACGAGCAGCCAGTTGGCTCCTTCCTTTGCAGCACTGAGCCAAACTGTTGTGGTTTTGAAATCCTTACTGCTGCTTGTGTTCACCTGTACTACAACTTAGCACAGATTCAGCCAGATGACAAGCGTTTATTTCCTTCACAGAACGTACTCAGCATCGCTGCCTGCCAGGGAGTACGGCTCCCTAACGACAAACGCTTTCTGTTAAAACTAGTGCCTTCTCATTCTGTTAGAGGCCAGCGTTCGGTGACTGTACAAGGGTACGCAAGTAGCCCGAACCTTCACCAGTCAGGCTCGTTGGTCTAGGGGTATGATTCTCGCTTCGGGTGTGAGAGGTCCCGGGTTCAAATCCCGGACGAGCCCTCTCACCTTTAGTATGAGTTCAAGGGTGCTACCCACACAGTACTTGACGTCACATTCTGCAGCATCAGAGGCTGATGCTTTGGCCAAATTGAACTTTTTTCAGGCCTGTAGATGCTGTAGTGGGATTCAAACCATTTTATATCGCTCTTAACGGAATCACCGTGGCTCTTTTGCAGAAACGCTAAGCACAGGTATACTTGTTGTTCTGTGGAGTTTCTTTGAACAAATTATCATTGACTTTTTGCTGCATCGGCTTAGAGCGAGCTCAACAAGCATGCCCTAGGTGGGAGGCCGATGCCTTGTAGTTCAAAGTCAAGCCTACGGCATAGCCTTTATGTGGCTGTTTACATTTAGAGGCCGCCATTTCTGTTCCATGTGTTTTTCTCCAATTACACGGCCATTTTGGTTATATGGACAAAACAAACGTATCAATGATGTTTTTGGATGACTAGATTCATTTATAGTTCATGACTCTTTCCCACCTGTTTTGTGTGTGGAGTCTGCCTCTCTGCTTTCATACGCAAAGCCTTCGTCGTAGGTCCAGTGCAAAAGCAAGAAGGGGCCTCTTGCGCACAGTGCTTTGTGTAATTTCAGCCTGAAAGGGCACATGCACGGGCAAGCCAGAATGATGCACACAAAAACCCACCACGCTTTGTCGGTTCTATGCTAATTCAGATCTTGCGGTCATTGTTGCTTTGAACAAACCATGCTTGAACTTGTCGAACATCCAACTTACACGTAGCCCATTAAGGCCGACCCAGGTGGGACTTGAACCCACAATCTCCAGCTCCGGAGGCTGATGCCTTATCCATTAGGCCACTGGGCCTTGTCCGGCAAGCTTTGCCTTTGCTCTGGAATATGCCTTCAAGTGGTTTCTAACGCTCAAACAAGTTCACTTTCGTATCTCGACGCCAGGTCGTGTTCCGCCTTTGAGATGGGCTTCACTGAATTTCTGGCGCCCTCCCGAAAGACTTACTGTCGAAGAGGCTCGTTGGTCTAGGGGTATGATTCTCGCTTTGGGTGCGAGAGGTCCCGGGTTCAAATCCCGGACGAGCCCGTCGGTTTCAGAACAAGCAGCTGGAGCAGCCGGTTGGCTCCTTCCTTTTGCAGCACTGAGCCAAACTCAAAACTGTCGTGTTTTTGAAACTCTTACTGCTGCTTGTGTTCATCTGTACTACAACATACCCAAGATTCAGCCAGATGACAAGCGCTTATTTCCTTGCACAGAACGTACTCAGAATCGCTGCCTGCCAGGGAGTACGGCTCCCTAACGACAAGCGCTTTTTATTAAAACTAGTGCCTGCCCATTCTGTAAGAGGCCAGCGTTCAGTGACTCTACAAGTGTACGCAAGTAGCCACATTTTTTGTCAGTCAGGCTCGTTGGTCTAGGGGTATGATTCTCGCTTTGGGTGCGAGAGGTCCCGGGTTCAAATCCCGGACGAGCCCAGCGATTTCAGAACGAGCAGCCAGTTGGCTCCTTCCTTTGCAGCACTGAGCCAAACTGTTGTGGTTTTGAAATCCTTACTGCTGCTTGTGTTCACCTGTACTACAACTTAGCACAGATTCAGCCAGATGACAAGCGTTTATTTCCTTCACAGAACGTACTCAGCATCGCTGCCTGCCAGGGAGTACGGCTCCCTAACGACAAACGCTTTCTGTTAAAACTAGTGCCTTCTCATTCTGTTAGAGGCCAGCGTTCGGTGACTGTACAAGGGTACGCAAGTAGCCCGAACCTTCACCAGTCAGGCTCGTTGGTCTAGGGGTATGATTCTCGCTTCGGGTGTGAGAGGTCCCGGGTTCAAATCCCGGACGAGCCCTCTCACCTTTAGTATGAGTTCAAGGGTGCTACCCACACAGTACTTGACGTCACATTCTGCAGCATCAGAGGCTGATGCTTTGGCCAAATTGAACTTTTTTCAGGCCTGTAGATGCTGTAGTGGGATTCAAACCATTTTATATCGCTCTTAACGGAATCACCGTGGCTCTTTTGCAGAAACGCTAAGCACAGGTATACTTGTTGTTCTGTGGAGTTTCTTTGAACAAATTATCATTGACTTTTTGCAGCATCGGCTTAGAGCGAGCTCAACAAGCATGCCCTAGGTGGGAGGCCGATGCCTTGTAGTTCAAAGTCAAGCCTACGGCATAGCCTTTATGTGGCTGTTTACATTTAGAGGCCGCCATTTCTGTTCCATGTGTTTTTCTCCAATTACACGGCCATTTTGGTTATATGGACAAAACAAACGTATCAATGATGTTTTTGGATGACTAGATTCATTTATAGTTCATGACTCTTTCCCACCTGTTTTGTGTGTGGAGTCTGCCTCTCTGCTTTCATACGCAAAGCCTTCGTCGTAGGTCCAGTGCAAAAGCAAGAAGGGGCCTCTTGCGCACAGTGCTTTGTGTAATTTCAGCCTGAAAGGGCACATGCACGGGCAAGCCAGAATGATGCACACAAAAACCCACCACGCTTTGTCGGTTCTATGCTAGTTCAGATCTTGCGGTCATTGTTGCTTTGAACAAACCATGCTTGAACTTGTCGAACATCCAACTTACACGTAGCCCATTAAGGCCGACCCAGGTGGGACTTGAACCCACAATCTCCAGCTCCGGAGGCTGATGCCTTATCCATTAGGCCACTGGGCCTTGTCCGGCAAGCTTTGCCTTTGCTCTGGAATATGCCTTCAAGTGGTTTCTAACGCTCAAACAAGTTCACTTTCGTATCTCGACGCCAGGTCGTGTTCCGCCTTTGAGATGGGCTTCACTGAATTTCTGGCGCCCTCCCGAAAGACTTACTGTCGAAGAGGCTCGTTGGTCTAGGGGTATGATTCTCGCTTTGGGTGCGAGAGGTCCCGGGTTCAAATCCCGGACGAGCCCGTCGGTTTCAGAACAAGCAGCTGGAGCAGCCGGTTGGCTCCTTCCTTTTGCAGCACTGAGCCAAACTCAAAACTGTCGTGTTTTTGAAACTCTTACTGCTGCTTGTGTTCATCTGTACTACAACATACCCAAGATTCAGCCAGATGACAAGCGCTTATTTCCTTGCACAGAACGTACTCAGAATCGCTGCCTGCCAGGGAGTACGGCTCCCTAACGACAAGCGCTTTTTATTAAAACTAGTGCCTGCCCATTCTGTAAGAGGCCAGCGTTCAGTGACTCTACAAGTGTACGCAAGTAGCCACATTTTTTGTCAGTCAGGCTCGTTGGTCTAGGGGTATGATTCTCGCTTTGGGTGCGAGAGGTCCCGGGTTCAAATCCCGGACGAGCCCAGCGATTTCAGAACGAGCAGCCAGTTGGCTCCTTCCTTTGCAGCACTGAGCCAAACTGTTGTGGTTTTGAAATCCTTACTGCTGCTTGTGTTCACCTGTACTACAACTTAGCACAGATTCAGCCAGATGACAAGCGTTTATTTCCTTCACAGAACGTACTCAGCATCGCTGCCTGCCAGGGAGTACGGCTCCCTAACGACAAACGCTTTCTGTTAAAACTAGTGCCTTCTCATTCTGTTAGAGGCCAGCGTTCGGTGACTGTACAAGGGTACGCAAGTAGCCCGAACCTTCACCAGTCAGGCTCGTTGGTCTAGGGGTATGATTCTCGCTTCGGGTGCGAGAGGTCCCGGGTTCAAATCCCGGACGAGCCCTCTCACCTTTAGTATGAGTTCAAGGGTGCTACCCACACAGTACTTGACGTCACATTCTGCAGCATCAGAGGCTGATGCTTTGGCCAAATTGAACTTTTTTCAGGCCTGTAGATGCTGTAGTGGGATTCAAACCATTTTATATCGCTCTTAACGGAATCACCGTGGCTCTTTTGCAGAAACGCTAAGCACAGGTATACTTGTTGTTCTGTGGAGTTTCTTTGAACAAATTATCATTGACTTTTTGCAGCATCGGCTTAGAGCGAGCTCAACAAGCATGCCCTAGGTGGGAGGCCGATGCCTTGTAGTTCAAAGTCAAGCCTACGGCATAGCCTTTATGTGGCTGTTTACATTTAGAGGCCGCCATTTCTGTTCCATGTGTTTTTCTCCAATTACACGGCCATTTTGGTTATATGGACAAAACAAACGTATCAATGATGTTTTTGGATGACTAGATTCATTTATAGTTCATGACTCTTTCCCACCTGTTTTGTGTGTGGAGTCTGCCTCTCTGCTTTCATACGCAAAGCCTTCGTCGTAGGTCCAGTGCAAAAGCAAGAAGGGGCCTCTTGCGCACAGTGCTTTGTGTAATTTCAGCCTGAAAGGGCACATGCACGGGCAAGCCAGAATGATGCACACAAAAACCCACCACGCTTTGTCGGTTCTATGCTAGTTCAGATCTTGCGGTCATTGTTGCTTTGAACAAACCATGCTTGAACTTGTCGAACATCCAACTTACACGTAGCCCATTAAGGCCGACCCAGGTGGGACTTGAACCCACAATCTCCAGCTCCGGAGGCTGATGCCTTATCCATTAGGCCACTGGGCCTTGTCCGGCAAGCTTTGCCTTTGCTCTGGAATATGCCTTCAAGTGGTTTCTAACGCTCAAACAAGTTCACTTTCGTATCTCGACGCCAGGTCGTGTTCCGCCTTTGAGATGGGCTTCACTGAATTTCTGGCGCCCTCCCGAAAGACTTACTGTCGAAGAGGCTCGTTGGTCTAGGGGTATGATTCTCGCTTTGGGTGCGAGAGGTCCCGGGTTCAAATCCCGGACGAGCCCAGCGATTTCAGAACGAGCAGCCAGTTGGCTCCTTCCTTTGCAGCACTGAGCCAAACTGTTGTGGTTTTGAAATCCTTACTGCTGCTTGTGTTCACCTGTACTACAACTTAGCACAGATTCAGCCAGATGACAAGCGTTTATTTCCTTCACAGAACGTACTCAGCATCGCTGCCTGCCAGGGAGTACGGCTCCCTAACGACAAACGCTTTCTGTTAAAACTAGTGCCTTCTCATTCTGTTAGAGGCCAGCGTTCGGTGACTGTACAAGGGTACGCAAGTAGCCCGAACCTTCACCAGTCAGGCTCGTTGGTCTAGGGGTATGATTCTCGCTTCGGGTGCGAGAGGTCCCGGGTTCAAATCCCGGACGAGCCCTCTCACCTTTAGTATGAGTTCAAGGGTGCTACCCACACAGTACTTGACGTCACATTCTGCAGCATCAGAGGCTGATGCTTTGGCCAAATTGAACTTTTTTCAGGCCTGTAGATGCTGTAGTGGGATTCAAACCATTTTATATCGCTCTTAACGGAATCACCGTGGCTCTTTTGCAGAAACGCTAAGCACAGGTATACTTGTTGTTCTGTGGAGTTTCTTTGAACAAATTATCATTGACTTTTTGCAGCATCGGCTTAGAGCGAGCTCAACAAGCATGCCCTAGGTGGGAGGCCGATGCCTTGTAGTTCAAAGTCAAGCCTACGGCATAGCCTTTATGTGGCTGTTTACATTTAGAGGCCGCCATTTCTGTTCCATGTGTTTTTCTCCAATTACACGGCCATTTTGGTTATATGGACAAAACAAACGTATCAATGATGTTTTTGGATGACTAGATTCATTTATAGTTCATGACTCTTTCCCACCTGTTTTGTGTGTGGAGTCTGCCTCTCTGCTTTCATACGCAAAGCCTTCGTCGTAGGTCCAGTGCAAAAGCAAGAAGGGGCCTCTTGCGCACAGTGCTTTGTGTAATTTCAGCCTGAAAGGGCACATGCACGGGCAAGCCAGAATGATGCACACAAAAACCCACCACGCTTTGTCGGTTCTATGCTAGTTCAGATCTTGCGGTCATTGTTGCTTTGAACAAACCATGCTTGAACTTGTCGAACATCCAACTTACACGTAGCCCATTAAGGCCGACCCAGGTGGGACTTGAACCCACAATCTCCAGCTCCGGAGGCTGATGCCTTATCCATTAGGCCACTGGGCCTTGTCCGGCAAGCTTTGCCTTTGCTCTGGAATATGCCTTCAAGTGGTTTCTAACGCTCAAACAAGTTCACTTTCGTATCTCGACGCCAGGTCGTGTTCCGCCTTTGAGATGGGCTTCACTGAATTTCTGGCGCCCTCCCGAAAGACTTACTGTCGAAGAGGCTCGTTGGTCTAGGGGTATGATTCTCGCTTTGGGTGCGAGAGGTCCCGGGTTCAAATCCCGGACGAGCCCAGCGATTTCAGAACGAGCAGCCAGTTGGCTCCTTCCTTTGCAGCACTGAGCCAAACTGTTGTGGTTTTGAAATCCTTACTGCTGCTTGTGTTCACCTGTACTACAACTTAGCACAGATTCAGCCAGATGACAAGCGTTTATTTCCTTCACAGAACGTACTCAGCATCGCTGCCTGCCAGGGAGTACGGCTCCCTAACGACAAACGCTTTCTGTTAAAACTAGTGCCTTCTCATTCTGTTAGAGGCCAGCGTTCGGTGACTGTACAAGGGTACGCAAGTAGCCCGAACCTTCACCAGTCAGGCTCGTTGGTCTAGGGGTATGATTCTCGCTTCGGGTGCGAGAGGTCCCGGGTTCAAATCCTGGACGAGCCCTCTCACCTTTAGTATGAGTTCAAGGGTGCTACCCACACAGTACTTGACGTCACATTCTGCAGCATCAGAGGCTGATGCTTTGGCCAAATTGAACTTTTTTCAGGCCTGTAGATGCTGTAGTGGGATTCAAACCATTTTATATCGCTCTTAACGGAATCACCGTGGCTCTTTTGCAGAAACGCTAAGCACAGGTATACTTGTTGTTCTGTGGAGTTTCTTTGAACAAATTATCATTGACTTTTTGCAGCATCGGCTTAGAGCGAGCTCAACAAGCATGCCCTAGGTGGGAGGCCGATGCCTTGTAGTTCAAAGTCAAGCCTACGGCATAGCCTTTATGTGGCTGTTTACATTTAGAGGCCGCCATTTCTGTTCCATGTGTTTTTCTCCAATTACACGGCCATTTTGGTTATATGGACAAAACAAACGTATCAATGATGTTTTTGGATGACTAGATTCATTTATAGTTCATGACTCTTTCCCACCTGTTTTGTGTGTGGAGTCTGCCTCTCTGCTTTCATACGCAAAGCCTTCGTCGTAGGTCCAGTGCAAAAGCAAGAAGGGGCCTCTTGCGCACAGTGCTTTGTGTAATTTCAGCCTGAAAGGGCACATGCACGGGCAAGCCAGAATGATGCACACAAAAACCCACCACGCTTTGTCGGTTCTATGCTAGTTCAGATCTTGCGGTCATTGTTGCTTTGAACAAACCATGCTTGAACTTGTCGAACATCCAACTTACACGTAGCCCATTAAGGCCGACCCAGGTGGGACTTGAACCCACAATCTCCAGCTCCGGAGGCTGATGCCTTATCCATTAGGCCACTGGGCCTTGTCCGGCAAGCTTTGCCTTTGCTCTGGAATATGCCTTCAAGTGGTTTCTAACGCTCAAACAAGTTCACTTTCGTATCTCGACGCCAGGTCGTGTTCCGCCTTTGAGATGGGCTTCACTGAATTTCTGGCGCCCTCCCGAAAGACTTACTGTCGAAGAGGCTCGTTGGTCTAGGGGTATGATTCTCGCTTTGGGTGCGAGAGGTCCCGGGTTCAAATCCCGGACGAGCCCAGCGATTTCAGAACGAGCAGCCAGTTGGCTCCTTCCTTTGCAGCACTGAGCCAAACTGTTGTGGTTTTGAAATCCTTACTGCTGCTTGTGTTCACCTGTACTACAACTTAGCACAGATTCAGCCAGATGACAAGCGTTTATTTCCTTCACAGAACGTACTCAGCATCGCTGCCTGCCAGGGAGTACGGCTCCCTAACGACAAACGCTTTCTGTTAAAACTAGTGCCTTCTCATTCTGTTAGAGGCCAGCGTTCGGTGACTGTACAAGGGTACGCAAGTAGCCCGAACCTTCACCAGTCAGGCTCGTTGGTCTAGGGGTATGATTCTCGCTTCGGGTGCGAGAGGTCCCGGGTTCAAATCCCGGACGAGCCCTCTCACCTTTAGTATGAGTTCAAGGGTGCTACCCACACAGTACTTGACGTCACATTCTGCAGCATCAGAGGCTGATGCTTTGGCCAAATTGAACTTTTTTCAGGCCTGTAGATGCTGTAGTGGGATTCAAACCATTTTATATCGCTCTTAACGGAATCACCGTGGCTCTTTTGCAGAAACGCTAAGCACAGGTATACTTGTTGTTCTGTGGAGTTTCTTTGAACAAATTATCATTGACTTTTTGCAGCATCGGCTTAGAGCGAGCTCAACAAGCATGCCCTAGGTGGGAGGCCGATGCCTTGTAGTTCAAAGTCAAGCCTACGGCATAGCCTTTATGTGGCTGTTTACATTTAGAGGCCGCCATTTCTGTTCCATGTGTTTTTCTCCAATTACACGGCCATTTTGGTTATATGGACAAAACAAACGTATCAATGATGTTTTTGGATGACTAGATTCATTTATAGTTCATGACTCTTTCCCACCTGTTTTGTGTGTGGAGTCTGCCTCTCTGCTTTCATACGCAAAGCCTTCGTCGTAGGTCCAGTGCAAAAGCAAGAAGGGGCCTCTTGCGCACAGTGCTTTGTGTAATTTCAGCCTGAAAGGGCACATGCACGGGCAAGCCAGAATGATGCACACAAAAACCCACCACGCTTTGTCGGTTCTATGCTAGTTCAGATCTTGCGGTCATTGTTGCTTTGAACAAACCATGCTTGAACTTGTCGAACATCCAACTTACACGTAGCCCATTAAGGCCGACCCAGGTGGGACTTGAACCCACAATCTCCAGCTCCGGAGGCTGATGCCTTATCCATTAGGCCACTGGGCCTTGTCCGGCAAGCTTTGCCTTTGCTCTGGAATATGCCTTCAAGTGGTTTCTAACGCTCAAACAAGTTCACTTTCGTATCTCGACGCCAGGTCGTGTTCCGCCTTTGAGATGGGCTTCACTGAATTTCTGGCGCGCTCCCGAAAGACTTACTGTCGAAGAGGCTCGTTGGTCTAGGGGTATGATTCTCGCTTTGGGTGCGAGAGGTCCCGGGTTCAAATCCCGGACGAGCCCGTCGGTTTCAGAACAAGCAGCTGGAGCAGCCGGTTGGCTCCTTCCTTTTGCAGCACTGAGCCAAACTCAAAACTGTCGTGTTTTTGAAACTCTTACTGCTGCTTGTGTTCATCTGTACTACAACATACCCAAGATTCAGCCAGATGACAAGCGCTTATTTCCTTGCACAGAACGTACTCAGAATCGCTGCCTGCCAGGGAGTACGGCTCCCTAACGACAAGCGCTTTTTATTAAAACTAGTGCCTGCCCATTCTGTAAGAGGCCAGCGTTCAGTGACTGTACAAGGGTACGCAAGTAGCCCGAACCTTCACCAGTCAGGCTCGTTGGTCTAGGGGTATGATTCTCACTTCGGGTGCGAGAGGTCCCGGGTTCAAATCCCGGACGAGCCCTCTCACCTTTAGTATGAGTTCAAGGGTGCTACCCACACAGTACTTGACGTCACATTCTGCAGCATCAGAGGCTGATGCTTTGGCCAAATTGAACTTTTTTCAGGCCTGTAGATGCTGTAGTGGGATTCAAACCATTTTATATCGCTCTTAACGGAATCACCGTGGCTCTTTTGCAGAAACGCTAAGCACAGGTATACTTGTTGTTCTGTGGAGTTTCTTTGAACAAATTATCATTGACTTTTTGCAGCATCGGCTTAGAGCGAGCTCAACAAGCATGCCCTAGGTGGGAGGCCGATGCCTTGTAGTTCAAAGTCAAGCCTACGGCATAGCCTTTATGTGGCTGTTTACATTTAGAGGCCGCCATTTCTGTTCCATGTGTTTTTCTCCAATTACACGGCCATTTTGGTTATATGGACAAAACAAACGTATCAATGATGTTTTTGGATGACTAGATTCATTTATAGTTCATGACTCTTTCCCACCTGTTTTGTGTGTGGAGTCTGCCTCTCTGCTTTCATACGCAAAGCCTTCGTCGTAGGTCCAGTGCAAAAGCAAGAAGGGGCCTCTTGCGCACAGTGCTTTGTGTAATTTCAGCCTGAAGGGGCACATGCACGGGCAAGCCAGAATGATGCACACAAAAACCCACCACGCTTTGTCGGTTCTATGCTAGTTCAGATCTTGCGGTCATTGTTGCTTTGAACAAACCATGCTTGAACTTGTCGAACATCCAACTTACACGTAGCCCATTAAGGCCGACCCAGGTGGGACTTGAACCCACAATCTCCAGCTCCGGAGGCTGATGCCTTATCCATTAGGCCACTGGGCCTTGTCCGGCAAGCTTTGCCTTTGCTCTGGAATATGCCTTCAAGTGGTTTCTAACGCTCAAACAAGTTCACTTTCGTATCTCGACGCCAGGTCGTGTTCCGCCTTTGAGATGGGCTTCACTGAATTTCTGGCGCGCTCCCGAAAGACTTACTGTCGAAGAGGCTCGTTGGTCTAGGGGTATGATTCTCGCTTTGGGTGCGAGAGGTCCCGGGTTCAAATCCCGGACGAGCCCGTCGGTTTCAGAACAAGCAGCTGGAGCAGCCGGTTGGCTCCTTCCTTTTGCAGCACTGAGCCAAACTCAAAACTGTCGTGTTTTTGAAACTCTTACTGCTGCTTGTGTTCATCTGTACTACAACATACCCAAGATTCAGCCAGATGACAAGCGCTTATTTCCTTGCACAGAACGTACTCAGAATCGCTGCCTGCCAGGGAGTACGGCTCCCTAACGACAAGCGCTTTTTATTAAAACTAGTGCCTGCCCATTCTGTAAGAGGCCAGCGTTCAGTGACTGTACAAGGGTACGCAAGTAGCCCGAACCTTCACCAGTCAGGCTCGTTGGTCTAGGGGTATGATTCTCACTTCGGGTGCGAGAGGTCCCGGGTTCAAATCCCGGACGAGCCCTCTCACCTTTAGTATGAGTTCAAGGGTGCTACCCACACAGTACTTGACGTCACATTCTGCAGCATCAGAGGCTGATGCTTTGGCCAAATTGAACTTTTTTCAGGCCTGTAGATGCTGTAGTGGGATTCAAACCATTTTATATCGCTCTTAACGGAATCACCGTGGCTCTTTTGCAGAAACGCTAAGCACAGGTATACTTGTTGTTCTGTGGAGTTTCTTTGA
This sequence comes from Leuciscus idus, assembly GCA_021554675.1. Taxonomy (NCBI): domain Eukaryota; kingdom Metazoa; phylum Chordata; class Actinopteri; order Cypriniformes; family Leuciscidae; genus Leuciscus; species Leuciscus idus. The sequence goes on from CM038627.1 coordinate 41,334,644, forward strand.
ACAAATTATCATTGACTTTTTGCAGCATCGGCTTAGAGCGAGCTCAACAAGCATGCCCTAGGTGGGAGGCCGATGCCTTGTAGTTCAAAGTCAAGCCTACGGCATAGCCTTTATGTGGCTGTTTACATTTAGAGGCCGCCATTTCTGTTCCATGTGTTTTTCTCCAATTACACGGCCATTTTGGTTATATGGACAAAACAAACGTATCAATGATGTTTTTGGATGACTAGATTCATTTATAGTTCATGACTCTTTCCCACCTGTTTTGTGTGTGGAGTCTGCCTCTCTGCTTTCATACGCAAAGCCTTCGTCGTAGGTCCAGTGCAAAAGCAAGAAGGGGCCTCTTGCGCACAGTGCTTTGTGTAATTTCAGCCTGAAAGGGCACATGCACGGGCAAGCCAGAATGATGCACACAAAAACCCACCACGCTTTGTCGGTTCTATGCTAGTTCAGATCTTGCGGTCATTGTTGCTTTGAACAAACCATGCTTGAACTTGTCGAACATCCAACTTACACGTAGCCCATTAAGGCCGACCCAGGTGGGACTTGAACCCACAATCTCCAGCTCCGGAGGCTGATGCCTTATCCATTAGGCCACTGGGCCTTGTCCGGCAAGCTTTGCCTTTGCTCTGGAATATGCCTTCAAGTGGTTTCTAACGCTCAAACAAGTTCACTTTCGTATCTCGACGCCAGGTCGTGTTCCGCCTTTGAGATGGGCTTCACTGAATTTCTGGCGCCCTCCCGAAAGACTTACTGTCGAAGAGGCTCGTTGGTCTAGGGGTATGATTCTCGCTTTGGGTGCGAGAGGTCCCGGGTTCAAATCCCGGACGAGCCCAGCGATTTCAGAACGAGCAGCCAGTTGGCTCCTTCCTTTGCAGCACTGAGCCAAACTGTTGTGGTTTTGAAATCCTTACTGCTGCTTGTGTTCACCTGTACTACAACTTAGCACAGATTCAGCCAGATGACAAGCGTTTATTTCCTTCACAGAACGTACTCAGCATCGCTGCCTGCCAGGGAGTACGGCTCCCTAACGACAAACGCTTTCTGTTAAAACTAGTGCCTTCTCATTCTGTTAGAGGCCAGCGTTCGGTGACTGTACAAGGGTACGCAAGTAGCCCGAACCTTCACCAGTCAGGCTCGTTGGTCTAGGGGTATGATTCTCGCTTCGGGTGCGAGAGGTCCCGGGTTCAAATCCTGGACGAGCCCTCTCACCTTTAGTATGAGTTCAAGGGTGCTACCCACACAGTACTTGACGTCACATTCTGCAGCATCAGAGGCTGATGCTTTGGCCAAATTGAACTTTTTTCAGGCCTGTAGATGCTGTAGTGGGATTCAAACCATTTTATATCGCTCTTAACGGAATCACCGTGGCTCTTTTGCAGAAACGCTAAGCACAGGTATACTTGTTGTTCTGTGGAGTTTCTTTGAACAAATTATCATTGACTTTTTGCAGCATCGGCTTAGAGCGAGCTCAACAAGCATGCCCTAGGTGGGAGGCCGATGCCTTGTAGTTCAAAGTCAAGCCTACGGCATAGCCTTTATGTGGCTGTTTACATTTAGAGGCCGCCATTTCTGTTCCATGTGTTTTTCTCCAATTACACGGCCATTTTGGTTATATGGACAAAACAAACGTATCAATGATGTTTTTGGATGACTAGATTCATTTATAGTTCATGACTCTTTCCCACCTGTTTTGTGTGTGGAGTCTGCCTCTCTGCTTTCATACGCAAAGCCTTCGTCGTAGGTCCAGTGCAAAAGCAAGAAGGGGCCTCTTGCGCACAGTGCTTTGTGTAATTTCAGCCTGAAAGGGCACATGCACGGGCAAGCCAGAATGATGCACACAAAAACCCACCACGCTTTGTCGGTTCTATGCTAGTTCAGATCTTGCGGTCATTGTTGCTTTGAACAAACCATGCTTGAACTTGTCGAACATCCAACTTACACGTAGCCCATTAAGGCCGACCCAGGTGGGACTTGAACCCACAATCTCCAGCTCCGGAGGCTGATGCCTTATCCATTAGGCCACTGGGCCTTGTCCGGCAAGCTTTGCCTTTGCTCTGGAATATGCCTTCAAGTGGTTTCTAACGCTCAAACAAGTTCACTTTCGTATCTCGACGCCAGGTCGTGTTCCGCCTTTGAGATGGGCTTCACTGAATTTCTGGCGCCCTCCCGAAAGACTTACTGTCGAAGAGGCTCGTTGGTCTAGGGGTATGATTCTCGCTTTGGGTGCGAGAGGTCCCGGGTTCAAATCCCGGACGAGCCCAGCGATTTCAGAACGAGCAGCCAGTTGGCTCCTTCCTTTGCAGCACTGAGCCAAACTGTTGTGGTTTTGAAATCCTTACTGCTGCTTGTGTTCACCTGTACTACAACTTAGCACAGATTCAGCCAGATGACAAGCGTTTATTTCCTTCACAGAACGTACTCAGCATCGCTGCCTGCCAGGGAGTACGGCTCCCTAACGACAAACGCTTTCTGTTAAAACTAGTGCCTTCTCATTCTGTTAGAGGCCAGCGTTCGGTGACTGTACAAGGGTACGCAAGTAGCCCGAACCTTCACCAGTCAGGCTCGTTGGTCTAGGGGTATGATTCTCGCTTCGGGTGCGAGAGGTCCCGGGTTCAAATCCCGGACGAGCCCTCTCACCTTTAGTATGAGTTCAAGGGTGCTACCCACACAGTACTTGACGTCACATTCTGCAGCATCAGAGGCTGATGCTTTGGCCAAATTGAACTTTTTTCAGGCCTGTAGATGCTGTAGTGGGATTCAAACCATTTTATATCGCTCTTAACGGAATCACCGTGGCTCTTTTGCAGAAACGCTAAGCACAGGTATACTTGTTGTTCTGTGGAGTTTCTTTGAACAAATTATCATTGACTTTTTGCAGCATCGGCTTAGAGCGAGCTCAACAAGCATGCCCTAGGTGGGAGGCCGATGCCTTGTAGTTCAAAGTCAAGCCTACGGCATAGCCTTTATGTGGCTGTTTACATTTAGAGGCCGCCATTTCTGTTCCATGTGTTTTTCTCCAATTACACGGCCATTTTGGTTATATGGACAAAACAAACGTATCAATGATGTTTTTGGATGACTAGATTCATTTATAGTTCATGACTCTTTCCCACCTGTTTTGTGTGTGGAGTCTGCCTCTCTGCTTTCATACGCAAAGCCTTCGTCGTAGGTCCAGTGCAAAAGCAAGAAGGGGCCTCTTGCGCACAGTGCTTTGTGTAATTTCAGCCTGAAAGGGCACATGCACGGGCAAGCCAGAATGATGCACACAAAAACCCACCACGCTTTGTCGGTTCTATGCTAGTTCAGATCTTGCGGTCATTGTTGCTTTGAACAAACCATGCTTGAACTTGTCGAACATCCAACTTACACGTAGCCCATTAAGGCCGACCCAGGTGGGACTTGAACCCACAATCTCCAGCTCCGGAGGCTGATGCCTTATCCATTAGGCCACTGGGCCTTGTCCGGCAAGCTTTGCCTTTGCTCTGGAATATGCCTTCAAGTGGTTTCTAACGCTCAAACAAGTTCACTTTCGTATCTCGACGCCAGGTCGTGTTCCGCCTTTGAGATGGGCTTCACTGAATTTCTGGCGCGCTCCCGAAAGACTTACTGTCGAAGAGGCTCGTTGGTCTAGGGGTATGATTCTCGCTTTGGGTGCGAGAGGTCCCGGGTTCAAATCCCGGACGAGCCCGTCGGTTTCAGAACAAGCAGCTGGAGCAGCCGGTTGGCTCCTTCCTTTTGCAGCACTGAGCCAAACTCAAAACTGTCGTGTTTTTGAAACTCTTACTGCTGCTTGTGTTCATCTGTACTACAACATACCCAAGATTCAGCCAGATGACAAGCGCTTATTTCCTTGCACAGAACGTACTCAGAATCGCTGCCTGCCAGGGAGTACGGCTCCCTAACGACAAGCGCTTTTTATTAAAACTAGTGCCTGCCCATTCTGTAAGAGGCCAGCGTTCAGTGACTGTACAAGGGTACGCAAGTAGCCCGAACCTTCACCAGTCAGGCTCGTTGGTCTAGGGGTATGATTCTCACTTCGGGTGCGAGAGGTCCCGGGTTCAAATCCCGGACGAGCCCTCTCACCTTTAGTATGAGTTCAAGGGTGCTACCCACACAGTACTTGACGTCACATTCTGCAGCATCAGAGGCTGATGCTTTGGCCAAATTGAACTTTTTTCAGGCCTGTAGATGCTGTAGTGGGATTCAAACCATTTTATATCGCTCTTAACGGAATCACCGTGGCTCTTTTGCAGAAACGCTAAGCACAGGTATACTTGTTGTTCTGTGGAGTTTCTTTGAACAAATTATCATTGACTTTTTGCAGCATCGGCTTAGAGCGAGCTCAACAAGCATGCCCTAGGTGGGAGGCCGATGCCTTGTAGTTCAAAGTCAAGCCTACGGCATAGCCTTTATGTGGCTGTTTACATTTAGAGGCCGCCATTTCTGTTCCATGTGTTTTTCTCCAATTACACGGCCATTTTGGTTATATGGACAAAACAAACGTATCAATGATGTTTTTGGATGACTAGATTCATTTATAGTTCATGACTCTTTCCCACCTGTTTTGTGTGTGGAGTCTGCCTCTCTGCTTTCATACGCAAAGCCTTCGTCGTAGGTCCAGTGCAAAAGCAAGAAGGGGCCTCTTGCGCACAGTGCTTTGTGTAATTTCAGCCTGAAAGGGCACATGCACGGGCAAGCCAGAATGATGCACACAAAAACCCACCACGCTTTGTCGGTTCTATGCTAGTTCAGATCTTGCGGTCATTGTTGCTTTGAACAAACCATGCTTGAACTTGTCGAACATCCAACTTACACGTAGCCCATTAAGGCCGACCCAGGTGGGACTTGAACCCACAATCTCCAGCTCCGGAGGCTGATGCCTTATCCATTAGGCCACTGGGCCTTGTCCGGCAAGCTTTGCCTTTGCTCTGGAATATGCCTTCAAGTGGTTTCTAACGCTCAAACAAGTTCACTTTCGTATCTCGACGCCAGGTCGTGTTCCGCCTTTGAGATGGGCTTCACTGAATTTCTGGCGCCCTCCCGAAAGACTTACTGTCGAAGAGGCTCGTTGGTCTAGGGGTATGATTCTCGCTTTGGGTGCGAGAGGTCCCGGGTTCAAATCCCGGACGAGCCCGTCGGTTTCAGAACAAGCAGCTGGAGCAGCCGGTTGGCTCCTTCCTTTTGCAGCACTGAGCCAAACTCAAAACTGTCGTGTTTTTGAAACTCTTACTGCTGCTTGTGTTCATCTGTACTACAACATACCCAAGATTCAGCCAGATGACAAGCGCTTATTTCCTTTCACAGCACGTACTCAGAATCGCTGCCTGCCAGGGAGTACGGCTCCCTAACGACAAGCGCTTTTTATTAAAACTAGTGCCTGCCCATTCTGTAAGAGGCCAGCGTTCAGTGACTCTACAAGTGTACGCAAGTAGCCACATTTTTTGTCAGTCAGGCTCGTTGGTCTAGGGGTATGATTCTCGCTTTGGGTGCGAGAGGTCCCGGGTTCAAATCCCGGACGAGCCCAGCGATTTCAGAACGAGCAGCCAGTTGGCTCCTTCCTTTGCAGCACTGAGCCAAACTGTTGTGGTTTTGAAATCCTTACTGCTGCTTGTGTTCATCTGTACTACAACTTAGCACAGATTCAGCCAGATGACAAGCTTTTATTTCCTTCACAGAACGTACTCAGAATCGCTGCCTGCCAGGGAGTACGGCTCCCTAACGACAAACGCTTTCTGTTAAAACTAGTGCCTTCTCATTCTGTTAGAGGCCAGCGTTCGGTGACTGTACAAGGGTACGCAAGTAGCCCGAACCTTCACCAGTCAGGCTCGTTGGTCTAGGGGTATGATTCTCGCTTCGGGTGCGAGAGGTCCCGGGTTCAAATCCTGGACGAGCCCTCTCACCTTTAGTATGAGTTCAAGGGTGCTACCCACACAGTACTTGACGTCACATTCTGCAGCATCAGAGGCTGATGCTTTGGCCAAATTGAACTTTTTTCAGGCCTGTAGATGCTGTAGTGGGATTCAAACCATTTTATATCGCTCTTAACGGAATCACCGTGGCTCTTTTGCAGAAACGCTAAGCACAGGTATACTTGTTGTTCTGTGGAGTTTCTTTGAACAAATTATCATTGACTTTTTGCAGCATCGGCTTAGAGCGAGCTCAACAAGCATGCCCTAGGTGGGAGGCCGATGCCTTGTAGTTCATAGTCAAGCCTACGGCATAGCCTTTATGTGGCTGTTTACATTTAGAGGCCGCCATTTCTGTTCCATGTGTTTTTCTCCAATTACACGGCCATTTTGGTTATATGGACAAAACAAACGTATCAATGATGTTTTTGGATGACTAGATTCATTTATAGTTCATGACTCTTTCCCACCTGTTTTGTGTGTGGAGTCTGCCTCTCTGCTTTCATACGCAAAGCCTTCGTCGTAGGTCCAGTGCAAAAGCAAGAAGGGGCCTCTTGCGCACAGTGCTTTGTGTAATTTCAGCCTGAAAGGGCACATGCACGGGCAAGCCAGAATGATGCACACAAAAACCCACCACGCTTTGTCGGTTCTATGCTAATTCAGATCTTGCGGTCATTGTTGCTTTGAACAAACCATGCTTGAACTTGTCGAACATCCAACTTACACGTAGCCCATTAAGGCCGACCCAGGTGGGACTTGAACCCACAATCTCCAGCTCCGGAGGCTGATGCCTTATCCATTAGGCCACTGGGCCTTGTCCGGCAAGCTTTGCCTTTGCTCTGGAATATGCCTTCAAGTGGTTTCTAACGCTCAAACAAGTTCACTTTCGTATCTCGACGCCAGGTCGTGTTCCGCCTTTGAGATGGGCTTCACTGAATTTCTGGCGCCCTCCCGAAAGACTTACTGTCGAAGAGGCTCGTTGGTCTAGGGGTATGATTCTCGCTTTGGGTGCGAGAGGTCCCGGGTTCAAATCCCGGACGAGCCCGTCGGTTTCAGAACAAGCAGCTGGAGCAGCCGGTTGGCTCCTTCCTTTTGCAGCACTGAGCCAAACTCAAAACTGTCGTGTTTTTGAAACTCTTACTGCTGCTTGTGTTCATCTGTACTACAACATACCCAAGATTCAGCCAGATGACAAGCGCTTATTTCCTTGCACAGAACGTACTCAGAATCGCTGCCTGCCAGGGAGTACGGCTCCCTAACGACAAGCGCTTTTTATTAAAACTAGTGCCTGCCCATTCTGTAAGAGGCCAGCGTTCAGTGACTCTACAAGTGTACGCAAGTAGCCACATTTTTTGTCAGTCAGGCTCGTTGGTCTAGGGGTATGATTCTCGCTTTGGGTGCGAGAGGTCCCGGGTTCAAATCCCGGACGAGCCCAGCGATTTCAGAACGAGCAGCCAGTTGGCTCCTTCCTTTGCAGCACTGAGCCAATCTTTTCATTTATAACAACAGCATATTAACAGCAGGCAAAATAAATGTAGTCTAATCTTTTCGAATGGAGAACATAAATAATAAGCATTCATTTTAAACTACAGTGTTTTGTGTTGTTTGATAGGCTAACGAGTGAAGAGAATGGAGCATGCTGGAATATTCGCTGGAATATGCAAATATTGTCCGAAAAATAAAGAAAACAGCGAATACATCATTGCAATTACCGAGTCCATCTCATCTGGCATGTTATCAAAATTATTAGTAATGTATCAGAAATACTTGCTGACAGAGTGCTGTTTTTATCTGTGTTTATACAGAACGGCTCTTATGGGGAAATCTCCACAGAGCTTTAATTATTTAATTATTAAATCATTTAATTATTTAGATGTTTATTAGCTAAATACATGTTATATAGTAGATGTTAATATTGTGATGAATAGAAGGAAATTATTTGAATTTGGGTATGTTTAACGTACATGCCCCCTTAGTCAGTGTAAATGGGTGTTTCCTAGTGATATTAATGTGTACAGGTGATGCGTGTGAAGCTGATTATTTAACAACGAGAGAGAGAGAGAAAGAGATAGAGAAAGAGAAAGAGGGGTGCTCTAACTTGTGGGTGAACGATAGACGGCCGCACGGGACAATTAGTGTCTCTGGCGGTGAAGATAGTCAGTTAGTGGGGGGTAAATGTGTCAGATAGTTAGGGATACGACTTCACTGTAAAAAAATTATTCGGCATTTTAGTTTTTTCAATGTAATTTTGTAAGTTGATAGAACTTGCGGTTTCTGAATTTGTTAATTCAACTTAACATGTTAAGTTTTCACTGTCTCAACTAGTCTGTAAGTTGACTTAACGAGAGTTAGTGCCTCAACTTAAAAACATATGCTGAACCAGTAAGGTTAGTTCTCATTATTTATTGTGAGATCACGTGAAGCGCGAAACAGGTCTTCTTCATAGGCCATGCTGGAGAGTTTATCGGCAGAGGATTTAATTCTTCCATTATCATCAAATCTTGTAAGTAAATATTCGTTCATATGGTGAAATAACTTGTAAAATGACATATGTGAAGCAGGGTTCTCAAGTTTGATCAAAAGCTTGGAGTGAGATCACATGCGGTTAGGGGAGGAGCCCTAATGGAGCCCCGCCCCCACCCCCGCCCCCACCCCACCCCCCAATTTTACCCATTGTTCATAATTAACCAGCACAAATTGAAATTATAACAATTGGTAAATCTGATAAATGACAGAGCAATTCATCACATCAAATATACTCTTTAATGTTATATTTCAAAATTACAAATATTAAAAAATATATAACAAATTGCTCCAAACAGTTTGGAAAAACAAATCTTTTTGCATTTTGAATGTGTCTAGTCGAAATGGTATAATGATTTATTGTGTGGTGGGACATTGTGAACAAATGACATATTAGAGTAAGGTGTGTGTGTGTGTGTGTGTGTGTGTGTGTGTGTGTGTGTGTGTGTGTGTGTGTGTGTGTACACAAGAGTACACACTCCAGCTTATGAACTGTGTTTTGTGTTGTAAGTGTTTGTTGCATATTTTGATGCCTTGATAACAGGGGTAGGGGGCTCCCTACATTAAATCTAGTTAATGTAACTAGAAAGACTATTAATACAGTATAACATATAATTTAAAATAAAATGAAGAAATACATCTTCATTCCTTCCCATACCCACTAACATTTCCTTTAGTTTCAGATAACGTAAGCTAGCCAAACTGAGCCAAAGCTTCTGGCCTGGTTGCAAAGTAGTTGTAGAGTTTTTGACTGTATCAGGAATAATGTATACAATGGGCTATATATTAAATGTTCTAGCCTAAAAATGTTAGACGAGCTTTCTTCCAACTTACCTTCTCCATCACGACGTGTGTTCGCGCGATGTTGTTGGTTACCTAGTAACGAACGTACAGTGGCCGAGAATGTTCCGTCAACTTCCGTGTTTTCGCGCATCTAACGCAATCCGTCCGAGATACAGCTGGCGGCAGGAAACTTCACTGTGTGTACCTGCGCCTCGTATACAACGTTATATATAAAGCTTGCAGGACAACTTGGTTGGCATATTTCAATCCTCCCATATTTAAAATGTAATTTATATCACAATATGCAAAGTAATGTTGAAATATCTGCGCCGAATTCAGTTTTTTTTTATGTGAGAGAGAGACTGATATGGATGAATGCCAAAATACAGAGTGGGAAATTCGTGGCGTGAAAAATTACGCACTTTCATGTAGCCTGACACGCCAAACCCACATCAAGATGTTAGGTCTGGGAACTCACCATTGGCAGGGCTCAATCCGAGGGGCGGGATAAACGGTTGTCTTTCAAATTCCCTCTGCACGCAATAGGATAGCGCTACAACCAACCAGAGCATTTTCCCACCAGCGGAGCTAGTAGATTAAACATTTGCCGTATCCGGTCGGCAAAATTCCGAACAGATCTTCCTTTTTTTTAAATGACTTCAGTGCCGTTCTTTGTTCTTTTCTCAAACAGACACTTCCAGAGTCGCGGCCAAAGCCGATTCGAAAGACCGATGTTCACCAGCAGCAGCCGCCATCTTCTTTATTTTCAAGTAGCAGGGAATTCACGCGGAACTGTTTCAACTCTGCCGTCATTATGTTAAGCCCGCCCACCGACTCTATACACGATGTGATTGGCCTGACTAGAGTTTGTTTTTTCCAGCTCGCAAGCCAACGGAGAGTTGCTAGACGACACTGGCTGCAAAATAAAATGTGCTGCCACTAGGGTGCGTCTAGATTTCTAGGATAGTGTTCAAGTTCTTTGCGCCAAAATCAGTGAGTCTAATCACCATACAGGCAGAGCAGCGTCGACATGCGAGTACGATAACAACGAGCTGACAAATATAATGTAATTTAATGTAAAACTGTGTGAGTGGTGGGGCAGGATTATCAGAATCCTCCAGTGTTTGAGCTGGATGCTCCATAACTGAAAAGCTGTTGCACAGCTGTCTAGTTTTACTGCTTAAATGTCGAACTTGTTTAAAAGACTGTGGTCAGTTATGTTTAGTTTATTGTGGGAGATTATGTAACTATAGCAACCACTTCACCATCGCAGTGTTTTTCCAAAAACTACAGTGAAATGCTTAATACTGTCCTAATAATGGCTTAATAATAATATTAATAAATATATATCCAGAAATGTAGTGATACCTAATTAATCTAGTCTTGTTTGTATAGCCTACTCTGTTTATTAAATGTTGGTTAAGTCCTTTTATGAGGATCTTGACTGGCATCAACCAAAACTGCCTGTACCATTCAAACCGCTGTGCTGACATTGCTGGACAGCCTAGATAAAAATGTAAGTACATATATTTCTACTGTACTTTTTTAGTAAACATTATCATTTCCTTTCTTGCAATTTATCTTGTACTGCATAATTTTTATTAGTGCTGCAAAATATTGAAGAAAAAAAGTAATGTGTCATTTCTTAATGCAGAAGTATTTAAAGTCAATTAAAATTACTTAGTCACATTCTAGTCAATAATTTTATTATGTTATATTAAGTTTTATCTTTGATAATCAAAATTACATTTTGAAAGTTTTTTTTTCCGCCTGTGAAATTCATTTCTTTAGGGCTGTAGCTGGATTGTAACTTATAGGCCTACCCTTGCTTCATTTAGTGTACAGATCTATGAATATGCAAAATGCCTCCATTTATTCACAGTGTACAGTATTTGACCTAAAGTGTTACCAAAAGTTTTTGTTTTTCATCAAGCGTTAGTTTTCATACATCACCAAACTTTTAGTTACATATGAGGACAATCTTTGAAGGATGAACAAAAAATGTTTTTGGTCATCACCTTAAAAATAACATTTAAATTGGATAATATTCAGACTTTTGAGCTTTGAAGTGCTGGAAAAAAGTTGTGTAAAGTACTTGAAAGTCGGACTGTCACATCGAGGGAGTAAAATTGGATGACATATTGGTCACATTTAACCAAGCGGCAACCTCCCCGTCTCTCTCTTGAAACCAACACGGAAGTGAGTTAAACTGTAATTCATTGACTGGCCGCTTGGGCTGGCTGCAGAAGTGAGTCAAATCTGTACCTCCCCCATGTTAAAATTACCAACTTTACAGCAGAAAAAAACATGTTTACAGCCTGGATCTCTATGTGGCTTTGGTCTATACAGCTAATTTTGCCCTTCATAACAACTGTGAGGGGGGTGATTTTTTTTATAACTCATCCGTTTAGTTGATTAATATTTAAAGTTCTGCATAATTAAGGGTGTGGCCACTTGAGTGACAGGTGGATTCCCGCTGATGTCATTGCTAGCTGTTTGTCTGCTGTTGTTACTAGCCGTCACTTCACCTCAGCATATGTTAGCTGCTGAACTTGCCATCTCTGCAGTGTTTTGTGCTTTTTTCCGGGATTATTTCATACAATTTAATACACCCATTACTTCGCCCACGGCTTAGGATTCCGTCGTTGTCGTCGAGTATCGTTCGAGAGAACAACCAGCGCTGTATTTCAGTTGTTTTCCTCTGTGAACATGCACTAATGGATGTCTGACAATTTCGTTGCTTTTTGGAGTTTTCAGATTTAAAAACGTCAATAAAGGCTCGTTCGTTCTGCTCTCACGGAACAGATAGATTATAATATGCTTATGTACCGTCAGATGAAATCCTGCAGGTGTCGGCGCTTTCTCCGTCCATGCAATAAATGCACATCCATGAATGAGCGCGGATTTTCTAGCGCATTTACTTGAACTTCATAGGTAATATATCAATGGTTTAACCCATTTGAGAGGCGGCCAAAATCAGAATTTAAAATGGACTGAATAAGCTCTCTACGAACTTGAGCGATGCCGCGCTGACGGACCATAGACTATAAAAAGAGAGTGACTGACATGTAACGTTAAGCACATAAATCACTGTCACACACACACTCTCAGAGTAATATTAAGTTACTGCATAATACATTTTCAACAAGCAGAATAGTACAGAATCATAGCAAGGCTCCTCAGCTCCACTCACGCCCCGCCTCTTTGCCTATTTTCTGTTATCCGGGAGTGACGCAAGGCCAAGATGGCGACGGCCGGCTCCGCCTACTTTAGGCTTCAAAAATGCTCTTCAGAAACCTACGGGTGACGTCACGGACACTACGTCCATATTTTTTTACAGTCTATGCATTTAACTGACAGATTGATCTTGAGTTGTTGGTACTCAATCTACAGAAAGTTAGTTGACAATTGAAAGTTAGTCGCCAGTTGGTTAATAACCTGTTGCAAAATAACATTGACAGTCAACAGGCACTTTTTTGTAAAATCTGTAGATTAACACTTGAATTGTACCTTATAGTCTATAGGAAGTCAGTTGAATGTATGTTACTTGTCAGTTGAAACAGTGTTGTTGAATGTCAACTGATGCACTGTTGACAAGCTACTGAATGGCTACTAATAACTAGTATAGTCTCAACAAACGGACTATCAAAATAAAGTGTTACCGTTTTTTTTTTTTGTGTGTGTAATCAGTGGTTTTCTTTGCTATCCTGGGTTGTTTGATTTTTGTCAGTTTTAGAAAACTTTTTTCGTAAAATAAATCATTTAAGTTAAAGGCAGCCACCACCACTGTTATTCACTGAATGCCACCACCTACAAATAACTATCACTGCACAGCGCTACATTATTCCAACACTACTAGACACTGCGTCTTTAGACATAATGTTCAACAAAGGACTAATTTTAAAGAGAGTCCAGGAATGTAAGGACTTGCATTTAAAGGCCATTGAAGAGGAGGTAGATTGTGTCTTCCCCATTTTTGGGGGTGAATATGGCCGGTCACAGACAAACATATACTTCTCTGTGTTTACAAACCTTAAAGCCAACTGGTGTCAGCTTGGGTGAACTATTGTAACATTTGACACAATGTCTGGAAAATAGCACTGCCAATGTAGGAGCAGAAAACACAGACTGAGTTGTGTCCACAGACACGTATGCATGTGGTGGGTATACCAGGAGTGGCCATCATAAAAAAAAATTAAAAAAAAAAAAGGCAAGTCCTGTAGAAATAGAAGATCTTGAGGAGAAAGAACAAGACAGGGATGATGACATAAAACCATCAAATGAGACAGCATCAGCAAAAAAAAAAAACTTTTGAGGTGCAAGAGAATTCCTGAAAATCTTCCACAAGGCCTAATTTTAACAGAGATGGCATTACCTGAAAGCTTTGTGCCTAAAGAGACACAATGCCCTTACTGCCCTGGACCATGCTAGCCTAACCTCAGTGAAGCAATACTGAAGACAAAGCTTGCTACCAGTAGTAAGTGCTGCAGTGTAGATAAAGGAATGCCCTGTTTGTGGAACCCCAGTCAGATTCCAAGAATATAAGTCTGATAAAAGCAGCAGTTTAATAAAAGAAAAAGAAAAACAGAATGTGTGCCACAGAAACTCGCAACTGTAAATGAAACCGAGAAACCAAGGCTAAAATACACAACGATAAGCTAACTAGGAACACTTCTGAAAACATTCAAGGAGTGAGGAGATCAAGCAATGATCACAGAAGCTACAAAGGACTACAAACCAGCACAGGAAACGGCACACTAAAAGTCCCACAGAAGACAAAAGCACGAATATTACATCCATCATTATGGACTGCCAGTTACTGTAAAATAATACATTTATATTTTACACGTGACTTTGCCAAACTACATAATTCACATAAAATGTGTATTGTATGAAATTAGCAATGTCTCTGCATTTGTCCACTTTTTTCCCATAGGAGGGGTTCTGCGTCTTGGGTGCACCCATGGCGTGGTGTACTATCATTCACCCCTGTGGTAGCAGGAATCTGCTCGAGACCATGGAGATGCTCTCCTTTGTTTCAAGTCTCCACCCTCAGTCTTCATCTCTGATATAGCAGACACGTCAATAATAGGACTCATCAAAAATGTTCCCAGCCACATGATGGCAGGTTATGTGCTCCAACAGCAGAAAATATTTTTGCTGCATTGGAAAAAAAACCTGAAAGTGCAGAAGGAATGGGTGAATAGCCTACCCTTTAAAGCTCTGTGGGGCCAAATGAACATGAAGACAAAACAACTGACAGATTCGCCCTCACCCTCTGACTGGAACTTGTGAATGGTACTCCCTTTATGACCGTTTTCATAAGAAAAAAAAAAGGCCTGAGGAGAGACTGCGGAGCATAGACCTGTTGTCAGATCTTGCCTCTATTGTTAATTCAGCTTCAGCAGAGCAAATTAGCAAAGAGATGTCAACCAGCAGGTACTTCCTCTGCCAACTGAAGGACATTCACTACATGTTCGCTTTGCTGCTCTATTTCCATCTGCACAACGAGCGGATCAACAATACCTTCTTGGAGGACATTAAAAAAAAATGTCCAACGCAGATGTGCACCTAGGGCGACATGGACACCTATTAAATACAATTGAATAGCCAGTTACTTACATTCTGAGTTTCTGCAGCAATTTGAGCAAGACGACAGATCACAGCCTTTAAATGATCACACAGACTTAAATATACAGAAAATGAGATATGTAGTGCGAATGTAAATGTAGTGCTTATATTATGTGAACTGTGTGCAGTGTCATGAACTGAGATCCTAATAAAGATTTGTAAAGCAAACATAAGAACATTGCAAGCACAAAGTTACATTATCATTTAACCAAGGCATGTTCTTGTTTGGGCTTTCGTCTAAAAGAGAGGAGGGGCAAACACTTCTCAAGTCCACAATATATAGTGTTGCATATGCTGAAAATCTGTGAATTATTCCTCTCTCTCTCTCCTCCAGGAAATGTAAAGTAAACCCATTCATTACATGTTAATGAAGCAGAAAATATTACAGGTGTAGTTTTGGTTACTGTTAACTATTCCTTGGAAGTTTAACACATTCAAAAGTCAGTCGGTACCTTATTTTGTTCACTTATAGGAAACAATGACACAGTAAAACTCTCCAGACCTTCCTCAATTTTGTCTGGTTCAGCTTGTGGGTCAGACTTTACAGATTTTCTTCTTTACATATCTGCAATGATATGACATAGTATTGAGATAAAATGAAAAGTCTATTTTAAAAACATCTGTAGTTCTACATGAACTTTTATTTCATGAACTACATTACCTTTGTCTGGTTCCTCATTAGGCTTGCTACGATAGTCCGTGTTACACGGTGTTCAGTCGCAACACCGGTTTCATCACTTGCCCACCGCGGCACCAAAAAAAAAAAAAAGAAAGTTTAAAGCGTTAAATATTTTTAACAATTACACAGTATCTGTTTTTTTTTTTCAGTTTTGACTAACTTCGTTGTATGATCACGCTCTTATTAATGTGAATGCTTTTAAACCATTCAAGCACGACAAGACTAAAGAGACCGCGCTGTATAGTCCTGCCTATTACACACACACACAGACACAGACCCACAGAAAAGACGCGCGTCAGTATCGAGTTCTCTTTCGGGCTTGAACAAAACATAAAACGAGTGTACAGCATAGGCCTACGCTCAACGGCTGTCCGAATTCGCTCACTCGTTTTCATTCACTCCTTGGTTTAGTCCAAGTCCTACATTTGACAGACACGGCTGTCCCATCTGTGTACACAGTTGGGACGTCAATGAATCGTCTTAGTCCCTCTCTCGGTTCGCAGGAAGCAGAATAAATATAGGCTGATTCCGTCTGTAAGCTGCAGCTGATTGTCCTCGTTCTCGTCATTGTCATCGGTCTCCTCAATAAAAGATCCTACATGGGAGGATGCCTGCGGTGAGTCCGGTGGAGAGTAATCCTCCACAACTGAGTGCAAACTGGCATTCAAATCTGCCTCAATTTTGTAAGCAACGCCCAGAGCCAGCTCTGGCAACGCCTAACTTCCAACCAGGCGCGGAGTTTGCGGGGGGGCAGGGGGAGCATTGCCCCCCCTGGTGAAACGGGTAATTGCATAAAAAAATAAAAAAACATTTGCATAAAAAAAAGATATATTATAAATATTTTAAATAACACAAAACAACTAAATGATGGTAGGTAATACATCTGATTTCATATAGGCCTACTGCTTTAGTAAAAAAAAAAAAAAAATTCGGGGCTCTGGGTCATGTGACTTCACATCGAAAGCGACATTACGGCTAAGCTCTCACCCCTATGCTCTCACCTGAGACCATTATCGACGCATATGCAGGACGCAAAAAACGAAAATTACTGTTGCACTAGTCTGGACAATGTCTAGGTCTGTAAGTTTTATTTCTCTGCCAAATAACTGCTTATGCTGGAGAAACTCAACACACTGTTTTCAATATGCTGTTCAATATGTTTGTGTTCATTTTTCCCTCTCAAAATGTTTTAAATGTTTCATGAAGTACAACAAAATGCGAAATATAACTTGTTTTTTAATCACTCTCATTGCCACAATGTGTTTTGAAAAAAGGAAAGAAAAACCTTAAAAATCTTTTCGTTTTGGTTGAAGATAATATTTTAACAGTGCAAAAGTGGTCCACATTTCATTGATCTATTGTGTCCGAACGAAGATGCGATGCGAAGTCAAGTGGCGAAGTTCTACCTGTTTACAAATATGATTGTATTGTTGTACAGTTTTTTCTTGGGTTAAAAATAAATATGTGTTTATTTAGCATGTTTGTTTTGTCCATACAGTATGTGCTAGTGCTGAGTTCCCCAATTGATAGGCCATGCAGGTCCCTATGGAAGCTTGTTTCCACCACAAAATAAAACATTTTAAAAGATAATTGCGACTTTTTATCTCACAATTGCGACATCTCGCAATTCGGACTTTATTTCTCAGAGATATAAAGTCAGAATTGCGTGAAATAAAGTCGCAATTGCGTGTTATAAAGTCAGAATTCTGACTTTTTTTCTCGCAATTGCGACTTTATATCGCGCAATTGTGACTTTATAACACGCAATTGTGACTTTATTTCACACAATTCTGACTTTATATCTCTGAGAAATAAAGTCCGAATTGCGAGATGTCGTCGCAATTGTGAGATAAAAAGTCGATAATTTTTTTTATTTTTTTTTACCTCAGAATAGTTTATATCTCACAAATCTGACTTTATAACACGCAATTGCGACTTTATATCACGCAATTCTGACTTTATATCTCCCAATTGCGACTTTATATCACGCAATTCTGACTTTATATCTCCCATTTTGCAACTTTATAGGGGTCGCAATTATTATTATTTATTTATTATTCAGTGGCGGAAACAAGCTTCTTATAGGTCCCAGCTGCTACAAGGAAATTTTTTTTTTTTTTTTTTTTTTTTTGCCCCCCCCTGGTTCGAATGTCAAACTCCGCCTATGCTTCCAACGATCCAATCAATTCCCGATGGATGAAATCAATCCCAGCCCTAAATTTTTTTTTATCAATTCAGAAGCTGTTTCAGTCGGATATACGTCACGATAGGGGAAAAAAGGACGGCAAGCATAGATCAAATGATCTGAATCACACAAAAAAAATATGTCTCTCAAAAAAAAATCTTGATCATGGATGATCGCCAGCCTCTTAAAAAAACAACAACAAAAAAACACAAACGAATCACTCCTTCAAAACCGATCTTTCAGCTCACAGACACATTCCAGTGCACTAACAAGTGCACTTAAATGATTCGCAGAAAAAAAATCATTGTCTCTCACTCCGACACAATTTGTGGATGACTCATAAAAACAGTAGGACGCTCAAAAATTCTTAAGAGTCAGAATAACGCCAAAAAACAACAACAGTGTTCTGAATGAAACTCACTGTTTGCGTGGCCCTTCTCCTCGTGTCGGCCAGCCAGCCAGCCAGCCAGTCTCCAACACCGTTCTCTATGGAGCTTATAATATGACAAAACGATTTGAATATGAATTGTGTAAATTTGAATTATTTGCAAGTCTAATCTAACAAAATTGAATTTTAGGTGGTAGTTTAAATATTTCTGAATTAATTTTTTTAAACGAATATTGAACATTTGAAATTTAACAAATTGAAATGTTTTTATGGCTGAATTTTATAGACATATTTTCCAACAGCTATTTTTTTTGTTCTGAATTCTTATACTGCAAATATTCAGTTTAAAAAAAATACAGATTCAAGTTTTCAAGATGAAGAAATTCGGAACTTCAAATTCAGTTTTCTAAAATTCAACCTCAAAAATTCAGATCTTACAGAAAGTAGGTCACAGGTCATCCACAGGGAAGAGTAAAGGATCTCAGATAAGTCGAACAGAGCATTTTGGCTGCACTGCAGTAGTTTTCTGCTGCAAACGCGGTGGTGGTTCAAGAGAATCCGTGTATCTTTCGTTTAGTCGTTTTTTTTATTTAATGTTAAGAGTAGAAAAATGAGAAAACAGCTTGAGTATTAGATTTCTTCTAATATTCTAGTAATAATAGTACGCTGCAGCAGTTGCACGGAGCTTACAAAACGCGTGTATTGCAACTATAGGCCACATTTAATTTTCTCATCAAACAACTAGACTAACGAATGGCTCGGTACAACAGAAGAGCCTAGAAAGGGCTTTCTCTCTGTGTAGACCAGCAGTTGGTCTGAATTTGCTATAACCTATAGCCTATTTTCCGGACTGTATAGGCTGTCACGTTTTATCATGAAACACGCTGTGATTTATTCCAAAGTGACTCCGGCATACATAATGCATTTAACGTTAAATAATCTAAATGTTGACTTTCAAAAGTAGGCGCGCCAAGAAGGCTATTCTCTGTATTTTGGTTCATTTTTGGTGAGCGCCAGAAAGATCTTGAAGGAGACCGAGACGCTAAAAGCAGCGCATCATGTTGTTTTATTTATTTTTCAATTACATGACATTTTGTAGTCATTTTGAATGTACACAAATAAAAATATACATTTTACTGTTTCGAATGATGTCATATTATCTGTATGACTATAAATAACAGAGTATTAAGTTATTTCCCAGCAGTGGAACAAATCCAAGTGATGGCGCAGGCGCCTCGCGCTCTCACACAACATAGTATCAGTTCTGGCGTTGCTTCATATCGCAGACTGTTCATTATCAAAATGAAACACAGTCAACCAAACATATAAAAAGTTATTCTGCCTAATTTAATTGGTCTGTTGTACAAAATAAAGGGCAAGCTGTGCCGCACACAGTCCTACTCCAAACATTTCCCTTGCTGTGAAGACGCTGATTAGCCTATACGTGTATTTTGGGACTCGAACTGAAGTATGACGCCTTCTTTATATTATGTTACATTGCAAATATGAAAACTTTTGACTGAATGAGAGATGCGCGACCGTTTCGATTTAAATAAATTTGTTTAGGCCTGGCGTTTAAAATAGGCTAAATGTTGTTTGTAATAAAGGGCACAATATAGGCTATTTTTATAGGCTATATTATTTTATTATACATACTTATTTTTCATTCTTGTTGTTTTCTGCATTCATTTAAGGATTTGTCATACAGTAAGGGAAAGTAAAATAGGCTACACATAGCCTACATGTTAATAGTGTTTATCATGTAAATGTTGTATTTTATTTACAGGTCTTTTACACTATTGCTGAATAGGCTAATAAATGTTTTTTTTTATGACGATTTGACGCGCGCGTGTTTCTCTCTCAACATGATCCGGTGTGACTTGCACTCAGGTGCATGCGACTTATTTTCTGGCAAATATAGTCAGTTAAAAAATGTTGCTGTATTATTACAAAATGCATAGAGTGGAGACCATTTGGGCAAAAAAACAAACAAACATATTGTGTTCATAACCCCCACCCACATTTGGGCTTAATCACTGTTATTATTAGGAAATGTATTTAGGTGTAGACAAAATCAGCTATGTTTATTTATAAATATGAACGTACCTCGCATCTCCCGGACACTAGCCGTTAGTCTACTTCCTTGGCATATTTTTTTTAGCTGGCCAATTCTCAAAATCTGTGTGGAAAAGCTGCGGAGCGCGGAGAGAACGCACAATGGCTTTGCTTTGGAAGTTTTTTTATTTTTATTTTTTTATTATTATTTATTTTGGAAGTTTAGTTGCCAGAGAAAATAACACACAGTTTTGTTTAACATCAATTGATACTCAATATTAATTAAATAAATAAATATAATGTCAGAGAATGCACAAAGCGCATCCTTTTGAGATGTAAATTATAATACATTTTAATAAAACACACAAGGCCTATTTCATAAACCTCAGAAGATTATGTATTTTAATATATCATATTATAATACAAATAAAAAGGCGTCATACTTCAGTCGAGTCCCAAAATACACGTATAGGCTAATCAGCGTCTTCACAGCAAGGGAAATGTTTGGAATAACAAGTAGGACTGCATGTGTGCGGCACAGCTTGCCCTTTATATTGTACAACAGACCAATTAAATTAGGTAGAATCATTTTTGATATGTTTGGTTGACTGTGTTTCATTTTGATAATGAACAGTCTGCGATATGAAGCAACGCCAGAACTGATACTATGTTGTGTGAGAGCGCGATGCGCGAGCGCCATCACTTGGATTTGTTCCACTGCTGGGAAATAACTTAATACTCTGTTATTTATAGTCATTCAGATAATATGACATCATTCGAAACAGTAAAATGTATATTTTTATATGTGTACATTCAAAATGACTACAAAATGTCATGTCATTGAAAAATAAATAAAACAACATGATGCGCTGCTTTAGCGCGTCTCGGTCTCTTTAGATCTTTCTGGCGCTCACCAAAAATGAACCAAAATACAGAGAATAGCCTTCTTGGCGCGCCTACTTTTGAAAGTCAACATTTAGATTATTCAACGTTAAATGCATTATATATGCCGGAGTCACTTTGGAATAAATCACAGCGTGTTTCATGATAAAACGTGACTTAGCCTACACAGTTCGGAAAATAGGCTATAGGTTATAGCAAATTCAGACCAACTGCTGGTCTACTCAGAGAGAAAGCCCTGTCTAAGCTCTTCTGTTGTACCGAGCCATTCGTTAGTCTAGTTGATTGATGAGAAAATTAAATGTAGCCTATAGTTGTAATACACGCGTTTTGTAAGCTCTGTGCAACTGCTGCAGCGGACTATTATTACTAGAATATTAGAAGAAATCTAATACTCAAGCTGTTTTCTCATTTTTCTACTCTTAATATTAAATAAAAAAAACGACTGAACGAAAGATACACGGATTCTCTTGAACCACCACCGCGTTTGCGGCAGAAAACTACTGCAGTGCAGCCAAAATGCTCTGTTCGACTTATCTGAGATCCTTTACTCTTCCCTGTGGATGACCTGTGACCCACTTTCTGTAAGATCTGAATTTTTTTATTTGAATTTTTGAGATTGAATTTTAGAAAACTGAATTTGAAGTTCCGAATTTCTTCATCTTGAAAACTTGAATCTGTATTTTTTTAAACTGAATATTTGCAGTATAAGAATTCAGAACAAAAAAACTAGCTGTTTGAAAATACATGTCTATAAAATTCAGCCATAGAAACATTTCATATGTTCAATATTCATTTAAAAAAAATCTAATTCAGAACTATTTAAACTACCGCCTAAAATTCAATTTTGTTAGATTACACTTGCAAATAGGCCTAATTCAAATTTACACAATTCAAATTCAAATCATTTAGTCATATTAAGCTCCATAGTTCTCTGTCCAATGACGCAATCAACCGAATTTCTGCTTTAACCGCGTCTCTCACACAACAATGTTAATGCACACTAAACTCACGAAACTTAATCTGACCGTGCACCACAGTCTTAAATTACAGCTTCAGGGAAAAAACGTCGACTTCTCATACCACGGTCATGGCGTGTCTGTCTCGTAGAGATGGGGAGTCGACTCCAAAAGAGTCGATTCCTCGACTCTCACTAGCCCTAGTGTCGGAATCGACTCCAGGTCAGGAATCGACTCCCAGTGTCGAGTGTTTTTTTCAAGTTCAACACAGCAACAGTTCATTATAACGAAAAGATTATAATGAATGTAAAGATACGGAAATTAAAACAAAAAGATAAAGAAATGAGAGGAAAAAATAAGTATAATGCCAGGAAAACAAAGAACAATAATGTATAGATAGTTTTTTTCTGTTGGGTCTGTTTTGCGGCTCAATCAATCATGATGTGGTTAAATACAGTCAATTGGTTGTGATTGGCACAAAACACTGCAGTAGGTTTTACGAACCAATCATGTACCAGTCCTCAGGGTGAGAGTGGGACATGCCCATAATTGGTAAGTGGTGGTTGATTGAGTGATACTGTTGAGTGATGACTGTTTTTGAATCCAGTAACGTTAACTTATAATGGCAACCCCGACCTCAACCGTGTGGAAATATTTCAACCAGACCGAAGACAAAACTAAAGTTCGTTGTGATATTTGTAAACGTTGTTTAAAATTCAACAGTTCAACGTCGTGCATGTGGAAACACTTGAAAGCGTTTCATCGAACAGAACTCGCAAGTCTTCAACGGCCAAGCACCAGTCAAGATGAGCTTTGATATCTATAATTTCCAGGTAATGTATGTAATCATTGTAATGGGAATTTTTGATTTTCTCTTATACACAGGGTTAATTCTTAGGTGTGCTGCTGTGTCCTGCTGATTCTACAATATAATGATTGATGTGAACTGCTGTGGGACGAGTAGAGAGGGGGAGACATGGTTTTGGAAGGGACCCTTGACCCCTAAGGTCAGAGGGGATCCAATTTGGGACTAGGAGAGCTAAACCTAAAGCTCAGCCCTAAATGAGAGCATTGAGCTAGGTTCTTATCCATTTATGGGTGAAGAGACCTTGAGAGAATAACAGTATAAGTAGAGTGATCTACCCCTCCCTCCTTGTCGCACTTGCTTCACAGACTGTACCTGACTCTGTGGGGCAATTGGGCCTCTTGCAAGATAATAAATTACTTTTTAATGATCATTTGTTTTCAGACTGTCTTTTATGCAGAGATGATTGTTTAATGAAAAATTGCCACAACAATTTTGGTGTCAGATTATTGGGATGAGTTTTCCTTGAGGGCTCCGGGACCTGGCAGCGGACGGTGGAAGAGATCGCCCTGACGCAACAGGCTTCAGTCTCACCTCGTAGAAATTGAGAGAAGGAGAACCAGCCGCTTCAGGCCCTGGAGGACTTCTAGAGGGAACTCACAAAAGAACCCGAGTGGCGACAGAAAAATCTCTGGTAAGAGACAGTAAATTCATTTACTTTTGGGGATTTGAAAAGTATTTTTGTTTTAAGAATTTATTTTGAAAAGAAAATGTTGTGATGGACCATAATGGCTGTATTTGAAAACTGAAACTAGAGCTGTGGTACGGGGAAAAGGGGGGGCTTTTAAAGAGGGGACGGAAATTGAGACCACGCAAGGTCAAGATATTGTCCAGACCGAAGCCTAGTACTCGTATAGAAATTAATTCAGAAAAGCTGAAATAATTGATCAATGGAACGAAGTTTTTGAAACTGAATTCCAGAGAAAGATATTGAAAGTAAGCAGAAGTTAATTTCAACCCTTCTGACTTTGGGTGAAAAGTTGGTTAAAGCGCGCTGAGAAAGCCACAGGCAGTAGTGAAAGAAAGAAAACAGCCATCATGGGAGCATCTAACAGTAAATATTGCACACCAGTAAACTGTGCAATAATGAAACAACATGGGAAAAAGGGCATAAAAGACATAGGGAAGTTGATAAAGTTTGATTTTAGCCACAAGTTTAAAGGTGGTAAAAGAGTCAATTGAAGGACACGGTGACAAACCACAGGGTTGTTGCGCGTGTGCCAGACATGTGTGTAAGAATTGTAAGCAAACAGTCGTGTACTGGTTAGATGAGGCAGAGCGAAAAGAAGGGAAAAGGATGCAGAAGGAACTAGCATGTAGGGAAAGATGAGAAGTGGTCAGCAGGGCCATTTAGCCCGTAACTGTAAATGGACACTCAGAAGGTGTAAAAGAAAGTGACGTGTATTAATGTGTGTTTGAAAGTAGTCTGAGAAAGAACTAAGAATGTGAACGCAGTGTTAAAGAAAGTGAAAAGAACGTACGAGTAAGTGAGGTAGGAAAGAAAGTTAAAGGAAAGTGGATAGATGGAAGTCGTAAGAAGATTGAAGGTTAAAAGAAGGTTGAAAGATTTAAGTCGGGAATCCTTTTGAAGGAAAGAGCTAGTGAATTGATGAATACAGGTTGATGTAAAATTACAGATAATGACAAAATAACAGTTGCTAAATGTAAAATGTGTAGAAATGCATCTGATTAAACAAACAGATTGTTAAGTGTTTTGAACGTGGATGGAATAGTGTTGACCATGAAAGAACTAGGAGCTGATGTTTTGCTTTAAGAAGATAAGCTTGTGATTGGCTGAAACAGTTTGCTTATCTGAATCTGGTGTGTGCTGTGACTGAAACGGCCAGTGCGACAGAGACACGATCTGAGAGGAAATTTGTAATGTCTAAATTCCCTGATATGGGCAAAAGACAAATGTAAAATATGGTTGTTTGAAAATGCCTGTAAATTCTGGCAAAGATGCCTTACGCTAGAGTTAAAAGATGGTAGATAAAGTTTGATTTTAGAAGATTATGAGAGTGCACTGTACCAGTCCTGAATGCCTCAGAGTCTCTCTCATACAATGTCAGCTAAAGGCTGTTATCTGAGCCTGTGTCATAATATAGTAAAGCACAGTGTTTCAGGTGAAAAATCATAGACATGGAGATGTTAAAAGAAATAATGTTACAGGATTTTATATTTAGAGGGCATATGTTTTAAAAGTAAAACTGAATGACTTTAAAGAAGTTTTTAGAAATAATAATGACCTTAAATGATAGAAGGTTACGTTTTGACTAGTTTCTTTTTTGGACCACTTCTTTGTCTGATATTAGCCTCCACCATGATACAGGGCCGATGGCTCCGGCTACAGATGTAACAGTACACTGAATAGACGGATGTGATTAAAATTCACTGAGATTTTGCTGATTCGGACAGATTTAACAGATTTTTGTGATTAAATACTGTTGTTATTAACCTGTCTCCCTGTTAACAGTATTAGGCAGTCCAGAGTGCTCTGGTGACTCTTGAATGTGCCTTTCCTAAGCTCCAGAAAACAACTGAGTCTGTTGGGGAAAAACTGATTTTGTGATGGGAAAGAGCGGTTACCAGTGTGCACGAAGTGCTTACCCCAAAGACGGGTAAGATCTTTTGGCCAAAGGTCAACCTAAGACAGGGGAAGTCACGCCACAAACACTGGGCATCTCCATAATGGGGAGGTGTTTTTATGTGAGAAAGGTATTAGAGTTGAGCAGGTGACTGTGAGTGGCCAGCAGCATCAGCAGATCACTGAGAGGACGGATGGGCTGTGAGGAGTTACGGCACGCCTGACCCAGAAAATGTGAGTTCCTCTATATACCACTCACCAGAAAAACTGCATTTATTGAATGGCTTGTTTTTCATTATGACAAGTGTCTGCAACAATGCCAGGGAGACAACACCCTGAAGAGAAGATAATTATAGATTAAGAGCTAATGGGAATGGGCTTTCAAGAGCCAGCTGAGACCATGAGGGGACTGTCATTATTTGTTGTGGAGACAGTAACAAAACTTAATTTATGTCAGGAACATGATGCTGGTTGCCTTATGGGCAAGGGAAAAAACGATAGAAGTGTTGATATTGAAATAATATGTCTGTAAGATAGTTTTAACTCCTGAAGGTCATTAGACATGTTGGTGGCTAAAGATGAAGACAGCTTGTGATGAGTTAAGAGACATTTCTGGATAACAAAGGTTAGGTGAATTGAGTATTTAAACTAAAGATAACCTTACAAATGCTCATAGCATAATGTATTTTAGATTGTTGTAATGGTACTAATTTGAGTTAAACATTTGTATTTTAAAATTTGTGAACTATTAAGGGTTCTAGACTATGATTTATTTAGTTACAGTTTTAGGGGGGCTGTTGAAAAGATTATTTGTTTATAGTGAGAGAGACTGCTGAGTGGAGGAAGGGTACTCTGTCTGTCTTTCTGTTATCGGCCTGATAAAGCAAGCTGAAGCAAAATAATGATAATGAACAAGAACAACCCAGCTGACTTTTCTAAGAGAAAATGAATAATGAACAGACGTGCTTTGAAACTGGTTAAGAGACCATGTAAAAATTAGATCAAAGCTACAGGAAAATGAGAAGTTTAAAATCTTATTTAAAAATTTAAATATGTTTAGAGTAAACACCAAAAGATATGAATATGAGAATATGAGCGGTTCATAGTCAGGTATGCGTGTGTGTTTGTTTGGCGGTGACAGCATTGTATGTTTTATGAGTGTTAATTCATGTTTGGTATGTGTTTGTTTAGGGGAGCTATTCCGTCTGAATAGTGTGTATATTGTGTCATTAACATCTGGAATGAGTTTTATCATTACAGATGGGTTAAGGCAAATGACAAATTTTAAAGAAGCCAAAAATCTGATGAAAAGACAATACAGAACACGGGGCAATCTTTAAGGTGATTAGTCATCAAGCTCTGTCTGGCAGTAATTATTTTTGACATTTATGGTGTTGATTCGAATTACTTTCTGGATCAGTTTAAGTATTTATGTAAATCTGAATTGTGAAGTTGCAGATTGTCATCCATTATGAGTTGAGAAAATGGTACAGATTTGATGGCAACAACAAAAGTGACACATTGGCGAAGGCAATATAAACTTATCCAGAGAGCCCCTCACATTTATGAATATTGTGAACTGAACAAAGAAGGAGAATGTTGTTTGACTGATACTGACCAAGTCTGTACACCACGACCTGACCTGATAGAAACAATTGATGACTTTGACATTGGAAAATGTTTGTTGATGACTGACTTAAGAGACCAAACAACAGGCCTGAAAGGCAGGATATGCAGTGAAACTGAGGGCTGCTGTCCTTCAAATACTTCGATAAGAAGATGAGATTGTGGCTTGGAGTGAAGAATGTAATGTTTTGTTTCAGAGGCAGAGAAAGATGTCTGGGGGAAAAAACCCTGCAAGAAGTCATTCTTCTCCCTAACAAAAGTGTTGTATGTGTGTGCTAATAACAGGGACTGTTTCAACAAGGACCCTGAGAAGGCCGCGGCAGCACTGCAGACAAAAGAAACTACGTACTTTACTATCTGACAGTAACCTCGACATTTGTTTTTCTTTACAGAGCATGCAGACTTTTGATACAGGGCAGAATGTCAGGATGGATTGTGTCGAACAGAACTGATTCTGTTCCAAATGTAGAAATATTGTTTTGTTGACATGAGCAAAATGGGTTGAGTGTTTTTCAGGTAAAACAAGGACCCTGAGTGCTATTCAGTGAGCAAAATTATCTGGTGACAATATGTTTAAGGTGGTTGATTCGACAGGTCACACCAAAAGGGACGACCGGCAAGACAAGCGGTCAATAATAAAACTCTAGGGTCTGCATTCACAGGTGACAGCAGGCAGGAAATGGTTCATTCCAGTGGAGGTGCGGTCAGGATCTGAGGGAAAATCTTATAATGATCAGAAAGTGGTTGGAGAGGGTGACACCTGAGTCCACGCCTCTCACCTTAGACTACACCAACCAACCTCAGCAACCCCACGCGCCGACGCAGAGGGCAGTGAGGGATCAAGGACGTGCTAGTAACGTACCTCCCTTGCCAGCGAGGGAAAGCCCATTGCAACGGCACGCAAAGTGTCATATTGGTGAAGACGGAATGTCCATGGGGCTAACGAGATGATCAACACACCTGGAGGAGGATGTGGACCAACTAATGGTTTAAGTTTAGCAGAATAATTTGTTTTGTGACGATTTTGATGATTTTATTTGATTAAATCAAACTAGGGCTTAGTATTGATATGGATCTAATGATTTGATTGGTGCAAATGTTTTCAGGGAAAGTAGAAAATCTATTCAATAATGACTCTTATGGTTAGATTTTATTAAATAGGGTATTAAATAGAGCTTACTAAGTAAAACCATTGCCCGATTGAATTAAAAGTTAACAAAAAATGGTTAGGAAAAGGCTGAATGTATAGGAGTTATGATTGTATGTGTTATTCTGATAATTTTGTTATTCATGAGGGGATACGTCTGTTCAATTGGCGAAAATGACAGCCTATCCCAAGGATGAACAAAATTAGGCAGACGGTGGAAGTAGCGGAAGCTACAGTAATGTGGTAAATTGGGGGGGTGTTTTTCAATTTCTTATTTTCTTACTTTCAAAATTTTTTCTTTCTGAGGACGATGATAATGTGTAAAGAGGGTTAAAAACAGCAGCCATCCGTGTCACGAGGTGGCGTACAAGGACAGAGTTTGAAATGAGGGATTTTTATTTTACTTTTATCTTTTCCTAATGATGTTTTTCATTCTAAATATAATCTATACTATTTCTTGTTTATATTGAGGTGACTGAGGGTCCGACCTTGTGTTGGGGGTGCGATAACAGTGCTTATCCACCTAGCCCGGCTTTATATAAACCTTTACTTGCTTGCTATAAAATTAAGGGCCTATCCTTACAAAACAGCCTAAGCTTATTTCATTTTAATCTTTTTCTGTTCCTGCAAGTTTAAGAAGAGTGATCAGAGTTGTAGTATTAGTATGGTGTGTTCTGATTGATCAGTTATCAATGAATGATAAAAAGGGAGGACTGTAATGGGAATTTTTGATTTTCTCTTATACACAGGGTTAATTCTTAGGTGTGCTGCTGTGTCCTGCTGATTCTACAATATAATGATTGATGTGAACTGCTGTGGGACGAGTAGAGAGGGGGAGACATGGTTTTGGAAGGGACCCTTGACCCCTAAGGTCAGAGGGGATCCAATTTGGGACTAGGAGAGCTAAACCTAAAGCTCAGCCCTAAATGAGAGCATTGAGCTAGGTTCTTATCCATTTATGGGTGAAGAGACCTTGAGAGAATAACAGTATAAGTAGAGTGATCTACCCCTCCCTCCTTGTCGCACTTGCTTCACAGACTGTACCTGACTCTGTGGGGCAATTGGGCCTCTTGCAAGATAATAAATTACTTTTTAATGATCATTTGTTTTCAGACTGTCTTTTATGCAGAGATGATTGTTTAATGAAAAATTGCCACAACATCATGTAGGTTATCCCTAAATAAGACATTAAAAGACAAGTGCTGTGTAAATAAGAGTATAGTGTTTAGTGTTGTACTTCTGAAAACTGAAGGGAGTAAATTAAGTGTATAACAAAAACTATGTAATGCTTTGTGTGCTTGTCAATTCTTATATATGCATCCTTGTTTCCTTTCCTCTTACCTCCATCCCCTTAGGATGCGAGGATGGAACATTAACATTAGTGAAATGGCATGTACTCACTCTATATGAAGTTCATTTTCTATTATTAAATGACAAGTGCATTAAAAACTATTATTAAACAACAGTTATTATTGGTAATAATATAACTAATATTTTTCAATGTTAAACAAAAAAAGTTAAAAAATAAAGTTAAACATGCTTAAGTTAAAGTTCATAGCTTCACTACATTAAATTATATAAAATAATATACAAAATAAATAGATAAATACACTGTCTAAAACAAGTCTGCTTTTACAAGTTTAATGATAATACTAACATATTGCACACTTAAATATGATTTGAAGAAGCTGCGATGTGAAAAGGAGGGGGATTTATAAGGTTTAGTTGATTAAACATTTTAGTATAGGAAACATTTGTATCCTCGCTCTTGACTCCTCAGGAAGCCTCCTCGTTCCTCGCCCTCCTCCCGGTGGAATTAAAGAATTTAGATGTCCTACATGAGAGCGGAGCTCGATCGGTTTCAGGGTCGTAGGACATACGAGCGAGAAACGAGGAAGCATATTGAGACGCACCTTCTGAATCCTGACCCTATTTTAATTTAAAGTAAATGGAGTCGAGGAGTCGATTCCACCGACTCCAAAATTAGGAGTCGGGAGTCGGAGTCGACTCCAAAAAAACCGGAACCGAACACCCCTACTGTCTCGTAACACTGCTCACTCTTCTTCTTTCCAGACGTCTTTGCATCTCCCGCGAACACGCCGGAGAAAGAAAAACCCGTAAAAATAAAAGTCCCTATAGAGAAAAGACTTGCACTTGCAGTCTACTTGCACGTTCAGACACCAGCGCTAGTGGTGGGCAGATCGAGGCTTCGTGAAGCTATGAAACAGTTGAACCAAATGGTCCATATTGTTTCGAGGCTTCGAAACAATCCGACACCCGTCTCAACGGTGACACCTAGTGGTCACTTGCAGGTGTTGATCTGAAACAACCATGACAAGCCATTAAAAAAATTTGTTTTGTTTTTATTATTGTATTTTTCTAATATGTGAAGCTTTTAACCTATAGGCTCCTCACTGTGCATAATGTTATTTTGGTCCTGCAAAATGAATATTACTAAAAGAAATCAAGCCACAATGTCTCACTTTTTTAGAGATTTTTATAAAAAAATATTAATTTCACTGCTGTGGAAGGACTTAGCCTACTTCTTTTTTTACAGATAATTTCTCCAACCAATCCTCTCACAAGGGACACTTGTTGCTGGCATGCAAAGATATTTTTTAGCTAGGACATACAAATGAGGAAAGATTACTGCTCTCTCTTTCCAGTAAGTTAGGGGATCATGAGTTCTGGGCAAATTTCAAATTCTCCTCAAATGGCGCATCATGGATGATGTATTGTTGCAGTAGGCTAGCTGCCGATCACAATACACACATCTCACTTTATTTGGGGTTTCTAAACGGAAATGCTCCCACACCACAGATGTACGGCATCTCTTCTGGGGAGCCTCCATTTTATCTATCTATCCAAATCTATCTATCTATGCATCTATCTATGTATCTAGATATGTATCTAGATATGTATCTAGATATAATCTATGTATCTAGATATGTATCTAGATATATATCTATAATCTATATGTATCTAGATATATATCTATAATCTATCTATGTATCTAGATATAATCTATCTATGTATCTATATATCTATAATCTATCTATGTATTTATATATGTATCTACTACTACTACTATGGCCGTTCATGTCGAGTGCGACGAACTGCTTCCCGTTTTGAGTGTCTCTCTTCCAGAAATGACTTGTAGGACTCCTGAGAGTCCCTGCGGCCGTTGTTAATTGCTGCACGCCAGTTGGGTCTGTCATTTGCAAGTGCCTCCCAATTGTCCAGGTTGATGGAGAAGGCCTGAAGATCCCTCTTAATGACGTCTTTGAAACGTAGATGGGGGCGACCCTGTTTGCGGGGGGCATTTGCCAGCTCGCCATACAGCAAGATTTTTGGGAGGCGGGTGTCATTCATTCGATAAATATGTCCAGTCCAACGGAGGTGGCGTTCACGAAGGATGGTGTACAGGTCACTGGAACCAGTTCTCTCAAGTATGACAGAGTTTGGCACATGGTCCTTCCAGCATACACCCAGTATGGAGCGGAGGCAGCGAAAATGGAAGGCGTTGAGGCGATGTTCATGCCTCCTGTAAGTTGTCCATGTCTCACTTGCATATAGTAAGGTGCTAAGTACACATGCATGGTATACACGGACTTTGAGGAGCAATGAGAGGTTCTTGTTGTGCCAGACACGCTTGCTCAATTTTCCAAACACCGATGATGCCCTCCCAATGCGCATGTCAAGCTCTGCGTCAAGGTTATTGTTGTTTGATACTGTGGAACCCAGGTAGGTGAATTTGTCTACCACAGATAGAGGTGTGTTGTTAATGTATACTGTAGGGTTCAGGGTTGCAGGTTGGGCAAGGATAACTGTCTTTTCAAGACTGATCTGCAAACCAAACTCTAGACATGCAGCGGCAAAAGATGAGCAGAGTAGTTGTAGATCTGCCTCTGAGTGGGCAACAAAGGCAGCATCATCAGCATAAAGCAGCTCACGTACCACAACATGGCGTACTTTAGTCTTCGCCCGCAGTCTGGCCAGATTGAACAGTTTTCCTGAGCTGCGGGTGTGTAGAAGGATACCCGAGTCATCAGGGAAGGCACGGCGTAGTAGGGCAGAGAAGAAAATTCCGAAAAGGGTAGGAGCAAGGACACATCCCTGCTTTACTCCACGTCTTATCTGGAACTCTTCAGAGCGAGTGCCTTCAAACTGTACGGTTGCCTTCATGCCCTCATGAAACTCAGTGATCACCTTCAATAACTTTGGAGGGCAGCCAAGTCTTTGTAGGATGAGGAAAAGCCCAGATCGACTAACGTAGTCAAAAGCCTTGGTCAAGTCTACAAACACCAAGAACAAACACCAAGAACAGAGGTTTATGCTGTTCAATACACTTTTCCTGCAATTGACGAACACAGAACACCATGTCTGCTATGGAGCGGCCAGCACGAAACCCACACTGGCTTTCAGGGAGGATACGGTCAGCAAGGATTTGTAGACGTGGTAGAATAGTGCGAGCAAATATCTTGCCAGCAAGACTGAGCAGAGATATTCCTCTGAAGTTGTTACAGTCTGCACGGTCCCCCTTGTTCTTATAGATGGTGATGATGTTGGCATCTCTAAGGACATCTGGGAGATATCCACTCTTCCAGCACATCACAACCAGATGATGTAGGACAGAGGCAAGAACATCACCGCCTGCCTTATAAGCCTCAGGGGGGAGGCCGTCAGCTCCGGGAGACTTGTTATTTTTCAGTGCTTTAATTGCAGATTTGACTTCCTCAATAGTAATATCTGCATCCAGATCAGACATAGGGGGGAGCTCAGGAACAGCAGCAGTTATTGCCAGTGTGTTGGCTGTGACAGGCTGAGCATAAAGAAGACTATAGTGCTCTGCCCATCTCGCCAATTGAGATTCCAAATCAGTCAGAAGTTCACCTGATAGGGAACAGAGTGGAGAGGATTTTTTAGGGACTGGGCCCAAGGCTTCTTTCAGACCTTCAAAGACTCCTCGAATGTTTCCAATGGATGCACTTGACTCAATACGGTCACACGGTGTGCTCCAGTAAGCCTGCATGGCTGTGCGAGTGACCCGCTGGACATTGCGGCATGCCTGCTTCAAAGCTGCCTTATTTGAGCGAGTGTTATGCTGCAGGTAGGATAGTCTGGCTGAACGCTTAGAGTCAATTGCAGGTAGGAGCAGGCTGACATGGGTTTTGAACCAGTCAGGCTGGGATCTGGATCGCTTTCCAAAGATGGAAAATGCAGCCTTTGTGGTAGCAGAGTGGAAGTGCTGCCAGGCATCCGTGATGTCTGCATGAGGAGGTGAGGAGTCAAAGCTGGAAGCAAGTAGTTCCTGGAACGCATGCTGCGATGCAGGAACATAGGTTGCAGAAACATCCAGACGAGGAGTAGGCTTTGGCCTGGCGTAATGAAACTTGTTTAGGACCATCCTTAGTTTGCAACGTAGAAGGGCATGATCAGTGTCACAATCTGCTGAGTGTAGTGATCGGCAGTGTGTTACTTCCTTCAAATGTTCACGCTTCACCAGTACATGGTCAAGTTGGTGCCAGCGCTTAGAACGTGGATGACGCCAGGTGACCTTGGAGGAGCTTGAGCCCTGAAAGAATGAGGAGGGGACACAGAGTTTGTGGGTGCTACAAAATTCCAGTAAGCGCTGACCGTTGTCATTCATGTTGCCATATCCATGGCTTCCCAGAATGTCAGGCCATGCACTAGAGTTAGCACCCACTCGGGCATTAAAGTCACCAAGGATCATCAAACGTTCGGTTGAGGAGATCTTCTGAACAATGGCGCTAAGTTGAATGTAGAATGATTCCTTTACATCTTGATCAGAAGTCAGTGTAGGGGCGTAAGTGGCTATGATTGTAACTGGGCCACAGTTTGTGTGCAGGCGCAGTGAGGAGAGGCGTGAGGAGATGGGCACAGGTTTTTCCACTGAGGAAAGTAGCTTGTTTTGGATTGCAAAGCCAACACCGTGCATTGGTCTGTCACCGTCTGGGTATCCATTCCAGAATAAAGTATAGTTTCTTTCCCGGACAGAGCCAACACCGGTCAGCCAGGTTTCACTCAGGGCAGCGATGGAGATGTTAAGTCGGAGTAGTTCTGCATCAATCAGGGCTGATTTACGAGGTGAGACGCAGTCCATGTCAGAACTAACACCAAGAGAATGCACATTCCAGCATGCGATGGAGGTGTATGCGACAGTTGCAGGATGACGACCAGGTCGCGCCTGCCGTACACGCGAACCTTGCCGAGCAACGACAGCACTCTTAAGGACAGAGTGCTCCCGAGTTGCCAGTCGTGGAGGCTGAATGTTTGACGTCATAATGGAGAGATGAGATGCTCATAGTAGAGAGCGCCCGGGCAAAATTTAAGTGAAAGCATGCATGCCCAGGTCAAACTTCCACCTCTGGACTCAGTGCTACAGATTCCAACGGAACACAGGTGTGTGACGGTTGGTGTAGTTATGAGTTGCCCCGCAGTGACCAACTAACTAGGTCTATTGCCCCGTGACCATTGGCGAGGTGCTCTTCTGCTCACCGGGCGACTGAGACAGACCGACTCAGGTGCTGTGAAAGCAGACGCGCTCTGATACTCAGCATACCAGCCCCTGCTGCCGGGCTAGCAGGGTGGACTGGGTTTCGTCTGGTCTCTCGCCTTTGACCTGTCTGGCTTGCTTAAAGCTACCAGGGGTACAAGTCCCCCGCCAGCTTAGCTCTCAGGGTCATTGGGACTCACAAGCTGTTCCACCACGACAAGGTACCAGTCCATGGAACAGGACATGGATCTATAATCTATCTATATATGTATCTATCTATTAATCTAGCTTGCTATATATATTTATATCTATGTATCTATTAATGTGTCACTCAGGGTTCCCACACTTCGGTTAACTTCAAATTCAAGGACCTTTCAAGGACTTTCCAGGTCCAATACCCTCAAATTCAAGGACTTAATTTGGGGACACATTTCAAGTGAGAGCAAGGTTACATCGTGTTACCTTGTAAGATACATCATTACAGTTTTGCGTGTGAACATGGCAACGTACAACACAAAGTACCTCACGCAACGCAACGCAACGCATAAATGTGCGTAACTAACGTAAATCGTGTGCATAGGCCACGAAGTGTGGGCGAAATATTATAAGGGAATTATATGTAATAATATGGATTCCATATTCCATAATATTTTCTTGCACAAAATAAATTCAAGCACTTTCAAGGACCTGTATCTATGTACGTTTATTTTCAAAAACTTTCCAGGGCCTTGAAATCTTTTTTTCAGATTCACAAACTTTCAAGGATTTCAAGGACCCGTGGGAACCCTGGACTGTATACTCTGTCTGTCTCTAGCCTATCAGTCAATGTCAGTAACGTGCGGTGAAATCTTGTCATGGGTAGGCTGTGACCTATCAATGTGGCATATATGTTCATATATTCATTCAGTTAATTTAGCAACCCAGTTCATATCAGGCATCATCAGATCGCTGCCTGCATACAGCAAAGTCAGTCATATGTGAGGCTAATGCACAATGAAATATAATAATCAAATTAATGGACACATCTATCTTATGACTTATACAACAAACAAATGTTTTGTGCGGGACACAGTAAGAGAAGGAGGCGGCGCGGCAGCCTAGTCACTCCTTCAAAATGCGCAAACGCGCACAGACAGCCACGGCACACACACACTATTGGTCTGGTGACGGTGCACCAGGATTTGAATAGGCTACAGTCAGAAAACATTGCTTCAGCAGTACAGCTTTAAAGTACAAAAACAGCTTATTCGCTCCTACAAACTGCGCTAGGCGCACACACCGACACGCAATGAGCGTCTGGCGACGGCACACCAGGATTAAAAAAAGAGAACTACAAAACAGCATTTTAACCCTTAGACATAAAGTACAAATATGGCAGAGGTGACGTGACGGCGCACCAGGGTATGGAAGAGAACATTTTTGTGTCAGCGCACAGCAGGCCTATAGCCCACCATCAGACAACACACACAAGCCAATATAAAGGTTTTAAAAATAATAAATAAATGAATAGTTTACGTTTTAAAGGGGGTGCTTACTTTTATTTGTAGACGAAGTCCATGCGTCTATCCCTCTGGACAAAGATGTCAATTACTTTGTTGTAAAAGTCCTCTTTGTTGGGTGTATTTCTCAATTTCATGAGTCTCTCCTTTTCAATGGAAATAAGAGCCAATGAGGAAAGTCTGTTCTGCTCCATTCTGTTACGGCTATAGGTTTTTATGCGCTTTAACCAGCTTCAAAAGTTTTGTGGCCTCAGGAACAGTCTCCTGCAGATCGTGCTCGGTCAAAAAAGTAAGCAGCTGCACAGGAGTTTTTCCTTGGACGGTTTGTGAACAGTATAGGCCCACCAAATCAGACTTTAATCTAATCAGATCAAAGAATTTTGCATATGTGGACAGGCTCTCTAATTTTTGATCAACAAATTTACCCCACATCTCCGTGAATTTTTTGCAGTCAACTAAGCCAAGGAAATTCAGCTCCTCCAGATGGTCAAATCTGCTTTTCATTTGTACAGTGATGTTGTCATGAACACTATAGAATAATCTTCTCCTCTCATCTCTGACAGACGTCTGGTGGCGCGTCTCCTTATTGATCAGTTTTAGATCGTTACTTTTCTCTTCAAAGCGATCATAAAAACTGTCAAACTGCTCTCGCTGATCGTTCAAAGCACGCAAAGTGTCTCTGATGCGCACAGAGCATATGCTAATATCCATTGCCTTGTTTTGAAGCAGACGAAAAAGCGCATCAGTCAAATTGAATATGCCACAGTATAACATAAGGAGAAAACAGGTGGATGCTTTTGAGAGCCAGAGATTAAATCCTGAGGCCATAGCGAGGGTCTCTCCATCCCAATCATCTGAGTTATCCCTCATCTTCTGGAACATTTGGCAAAAATCTGGTAGGTGTTGGAGGATAGTTTGTACCAACCTAGAATTTGAATTCCACCTGACAGATGATGCTTTAAGCCTAGTTCACACGGCAGGATAATTAGGCCGATTTTAGCCCCGATTCACCCCTTCCGACAATCTTAAGGATGCTCCGATTATCGTAAAATAATCTGATCAAATATTCCTGCCGTGTGTGGTGTGTTAAGACTGCTCTCGTCTGCTCGGAAGGACGTCGGGACCGCTCCGATCTCAAATCGGGGATAGCCAACATGTTGGATTTTTTTGGCCCGATTTCTTCTCGTGTGTGGTGTCCCCTGAGCACGCAGCCTGTGCACTGTGGAGTGTAGCCAATCAGAAAGCGAGGTGACGAGGCGGCGAGGAAGCGCCGGGAAACAAAATCAAAACAGCCGGTGGCATGGCGCACCAGAAAGTTCGGTGGACGTCGGAGATGGAGGACCAACTCGTCGACATGTGGCAACACCGTGAGTGTTTGTACAACGTTTCGTGTAAAGAATATCATAACCGAAATGACAAGGAGAGGAAATGGGCAGAAATTGCTGCTGCACTTGAGATACCAGGTAATGTTTATCTACACTACCCATCGCTAGCATGACCATAACATTCATTCATATAAATTCCTTGTGTTTGTTCATGTCAGTGGAAGAAGTGAAGACGCGGGCCACAACTTTAAGAACCCAGTTCAGCAAGCTTCTGAAAACTAAACCAAGTGGGACTTTTGAAAAGCCACTAACAAGCAAACAACGCTGGCTTATGAAGACACTGATGTTTCTGAGGAAGCATGTCACCCAACGTGCCACTGAAAGCAGCGTATGTACCTAATTGTTGACTGTTCATCAATATTTAAGTTTTATGTCTGAAAATTAGGGGTGTAACGATACATGTAGGCTATTCGTATTGAACCGTTCGGTGTACAGTATGCATTTTCAAACCGAACGGTTCGTTGGACCATTTTTCCTGCCGACCAAAATTTCGTTATTTCAAATGTAGGCGGGTCGCGTGTGGCAAGCGCGCTCATACAGAGACGCCGGCGCGACCACAACATTGCCCAACATCAAATGTCAAACGTAATGCAAGCGGAACGAAACTGCTCGTTATTGTGTGGTTGAAGGACCGTTTATCAGTTTGGACCAGTGCAGCGCGAGCCGATCATGATCATGCGACACTGTTACTACACAGCGCTAATAAGAGATCCAGTAAAGAAATCATTTGAATTCGCCACAGAAGTAATAACATCACTTGCGAGATCTAGTGAGAAACATTCACATTTCTCCGTTATTAACGGATCAAACAGCGCGTGGAAACCAGGAAGAAACATTGTGCAATGAATGAACTATCCAGTGGCCACAGATCTGCAACATTCACCATGGATTTGCTGTAGTAACACAAACTGCAACCAAGTTTGGTAGGAATAGTAGGATATAATGCCTTCAAGTAACATTACGTCGGTTTTATTTTGACATGAATACAATTGCTACCCTCAAATGTAAATCTGAAATAAAATAAACCTTTGTTTATAACTAGGCCTACTACAATATTAAATTTCATTTTTTCCAAGGAGCTGTTTTGTTTTATATGCTGAGTCAATTATAGCTCTAGAATTGCTCAAAGTTTTGCTCATACTTTATGATGTTGGTTTTAATAATAAAAAATAATAATAAAAAAATTAAATCAAGGCAATTTCTCTGGCATTTTTGCTGTATCAAAAACGTATCGAACCGTACCGTGACACAAGTGTATCGAACTGAACTGTGAATTTTGTGAAACGTTACACACCTAATCCATTCATATATTTTTATATAGCTGCCTCAATCAATTAAAGATGGCCTGGCTGCAGAGAGGGACCCCTTGAATGATCCAGATGATGACGATGTCTCTCTGATGTCTGACGAAACATCTGCTGAGGAACCATCTATTCTCCAGAATGATGACGACCTTTCCCCTCCTGTACCTTGTACACCTACTGCAAAGAGACTAAAGAAAAGCCAATCTGCTGATGCCATTGAAATGGAAAAATTGAAAATTTTACAGCAGATGTCAACTGCTTTTAAGGCTGGTAGAAGCAAACCTACAGCTGATAGTGACAGCAACTTTGGGGCACAAGTAGCTGAGGAGTTGAGGTCAATTAAAAACACTGTGGTAAAGACAAGACTAAAGAGAAAAATAATGAATGATTTATATGAGGCTCAGGAGAATGATGCACAGGCATCTAACTCATACCAGCTGCCACCTAGTATTTACCCTGTACCACCTTCTGTACATATGCCCAACACACAACCAACCTTTCTACACACATATAAAACTCCACAAGAACCACCTCACCACATGCCTCTACCCATAGGTACACAACTGCTGCCGAATCAGTACCAGCTTCAAAATAATGAGACGCATAGCTACAGGAGAATGCTAGAAGACGATGAGTGAATAATACAGATTTAAGGGTAGATTGTCAGTCACGGTTCTCAAGGTTTACTACAATTACCTCTGTTTTTTTGTGGTTAATCAGAAAAACAATGCATTGGTGTGTTTTCAAATGCATCTTCAGTTATAAGTGTGTACCTCCTTTATTGATGTATTTGCTTTATTTATATTTCGGCCTTTTTGTTATATCAAGGCCTTAAGTTGTATTTTACCACAGTTGTGGGAGTCATACACACCGCTATTGTTTCAAATGCTTAACCATTTCACCGTAAGTGACATGAACAAATGTTTTATTGGATTGCTTAGATCCTGAAGTGAATAATAAACAGTTATTTATTTTTCCAAGCAGACTGTTTGTTTTTTGTTTTCAATTTTGACCTCTACCCAATTGTTGTGAATTAACTTAAAGATTGAATTCTGTAATTTCAAAGTAATACTACAAGTAGAAAAAGTAACAAAATTATTTAATTAAAATATGATGATGCTAAACCATTTGGTTATGCAGGCAGTTTAATTTGTTGCTCAGGGAATTTCAGGTGGCACTATATTAATATTGAATACAAACAAAGTTATGAATATACAATTTTGTAAACCTAGAAATATTGCAAAGTTAAATGGTTGTATCAGCGATTTCAGGCCCAAACAATAAATGATCACATTCATCTCATCTTTCCTAACGATCCGCTAGCTGCCCGCCCCATAAGCATGCAGTCAAAAAAAACGCGTCTCTGTAGGCAGCCTAGGCTCTGAGATCTGCACACAAAAACAGTTGCTTTCACCAACCACTCAAAACCAAAACAAATAGTGTTCCAACCAATCACTGACAGGGGTGGGTGTTGTGAGGTTTTCGTGTGCAGCTGTGCACAAGCACAAAACCTCACAACACCCACCCCTGTCAGTGATTGGTTGGAACACTATTTGTTTTGGTTTTGAGTGGCTGGTGAAAGCAACTGTTTTTGTGTGCAGATCTCAGAGCCTAAGCTGCCTACAGAGACGCAGTTTTTTAACAGCATGCTTATGGGGCGGGCAGCTAGCGGATCGTTAGGAAAGATTAGATGAATGTGATAATTTATGTTTGGGCCTGAAATCGCTGATACAACCATTAAGGCAGTTCAGTGTCAATTTCTTATTCATGTTCCATTTCCAGACACTTACAATTTGTAACTTATACTGAAGAAACAAGTAAAAAATGCTGTATTTACAGAACTATACATTTGTCAATGCAAAAAAAGGGAAAAAGAATAACTGAATATGACATGTCTGAGCCTAAATGTAGTTGTCCTGCCAGGAAACCTTGCCTGCAGATGAAACAAAGTAGCTCTTCAGCTTTTCTTGGAAGTCAATGAGACCAGAAACTGTCTGGTTACTGATATTCTTCTAAATATCTTCCTTTCTGTTCAGCAGAAGAAAGAAATTCATACAGGATTGAAACAACATGAGGGTGAGTATATGATGACAGAATTTTCATTTTAAAGTGGAGTATCCCTTTAAATAATTCAACTTTCAGTGAGGACCACTGTAATATTTGAAGTGATATCAAATATTTGTTAAATACTTTAGACTATTTAAAATATATATATATTTTCAAATGTTTTATAACTGTTTTTATCTAAATACTTGTTTGATAAAAAAAAGACCACATGCATTATGTGTTTAATTTCATTTGTGTGTGTGTATTTAAAAAAACAACAACAAACATTTCATTAGTAATGTAATGTACTTTAGACATTACCTTGAGATAATCCTTAGCAAGTGCTTGGTACAGGGCTTCACATGTTTCAGTGACAATCTGGGAGATGGTTGACTTTCCAACTCTAAACTGGAAGTTTAAGGATGTAAAGGACTCTCCTACAAGATAAAGAAACAACATTAGTGGCATTCAGCCGATTTAAACCCAATAAACGAAACAGGCTGTTGCAAACAAACCTGTTGCCAAAAATCTTAGTGTTAACACCAGTCTCTCCTTCGCAGAAATGGACAGCCTCATGTTTGTATCCTGCTTTGTGATCAACGGAGCTACTTTATTGAGGACAAACTCAAGCTCCTCCACATTCATACGAAGTAGCTCCTTGACCCCTTCTCTGTCAGAAATCTGTAAAATATAGCAATACAAATAAAGTCGATGGACATAACTACATCCACAACTGCAGTCCACCAGAGTACATGGAAACGAATATATGAACGTTTATTTCAACGGTAATTAATCTGTGTAGTACGTGACGACATTTCTATGAGAAAAAACAACAACTCACCTCCATATCATGATGTAGCAAGTATAGTCCATGCTCGCGTTGTCTCCACTTTTTTGACCATCGCCTTTTCTTGTTTTTTTTATGTTTTTTTCCGGTCAAAAACAAAGCACAAACTATGGCCACTGCATTCTCTTCGTCCGCCATGATTGTTTACTCTGAAGTCACGTTTGATCTCGAGGTATTTTGCGTGATTTCCCGTCTGATCTGGGAATGCTCGGGAGTCAAATCGGTTTGTGTGTGATGTGTTGATTTTTCCGTGTGGCTGCGCACCACACACTGTACGACCAAAACTGTTAGACCCGTGATTTTTTATCGCCGTGTGTGGGGTCTCTCAGGTTTGGAAAATCGGCCGACAATTTTAAAATCGTCCCGTGTGAACCAGCCTTTAGGGATGCGACATTTCACAATTTCATCCAGTAAATGTGTGCGCTTGGTAGACTTGCTGAAAAATGATGCTAGCCCTTCAACAGTCTTGAAAAAAACTTTACACTCCGGAATGAATTTAGCTGATTGTGAAAGCACGAGATTCAATTTATGCGCATAGCAATGCGTAAATAAAGCTTCAGGTACTCTCTCTTTGATTTTTGCCTGTACTCCGTTAAGCTCTGAGGCCATCACTGCAGCTCCATCATAGGTTTGTGCGATCAACTTTTCAGCACAGTTATACTTTTCTAATACATCTAATACATACTCTGATATTCCCTGTGCACTTCTGTCACTACTCACGTCATCAAAGCCCAAAAAAGCTTCTTTTACTTCACTTGCACTGTTGACATATCTCATTACTACTGATATTTGAGCCTTATTTGTAATGTCCGTGGTCTCATCCACTTCCACTGCAACAAAGGATGCTGCTTGAATGTCATTTTTTATATCGCCTCTGATAATCTCAGCAGTGGCTTCAATTAAGTCATTCTGAATCCGATTTGATGTGCCGGTAAACTCATTTGAGGAGCTTAAGTGTGCAGCTAACTTGTCATCTTTTTCTGCCAACACATGTAACAGTTCAACGTAATTTCCTTGATTGACAGAGGTACTGCTCTCATCGTTTCCCCGAAAAGCCAGCTCTTGTTTGGAAAGGTAGCATGTAACATCTATGAGGCTTTTTAATATCTCCCTGTTTTCCTTTACCTTTGAATTGTGCGTGCATATCTGGAGCCTGCGCTGCTCATCCAGGGCCATGTCAATACGACTTTTG
The DNA here is from genome assembly GCA_021554675.1 of Leuciscus idus. Lineage (NCBI taxonomy): Eukaryota > Metazoa > Chordata > Actinopteri > Cypriniformes > Leuciscidae > Leuciscus > Leuciscus idus. The sequence continues at coordinate 41,377,668 of CM038627.1, forward strand.
CAATTTTTTTGCAATTTACAAAAAATATTCTCGTCGCTTTATAAACTTAAGATTGAGCCACTGGAGTCACTTGGACTATATTAACGATCTCTTTAATAACTTTTCTGGGCCAGCAAGTTTCAGTCCCTTAGAAGCCTATGGAGGAGTGAGATAGCTCTCAGATTTAATCAAAAATATCTTAATTTGTGTTGCGAAGATGAAAAAAGGTCTTGCGGGGTTGGAACAACATGAGGGTGAGTAATTACTGACAGCATTTTCATTTTTTGGGTGAACTAACCCTTTAAGAAGAAGTGACAACTTGTAGAATGCAACAGGACGTTTCTGAATGGTTAGTTGATGAATTTATGTAGCTTATGTGTAGTTATCTTCTAGTCATTGATTAGCATATTCTGTCTTGATAATCTATAAATCGTGTTCGGGTGGGGTTTACGTAAATTCTAGGGTTGGTGATGTCACTAACCCGGGAGGAATGTCGTGTAGTCCCAACCAGCCGTTTGTTGTAGTCCTTAAAAAGCAATTGCTTTAAAAGCAAATATCTCCCTTAGCTTTGAACTTTGAGCGTTGTAACTTTGCAGATGTTGTTTATGATCAAACAGCAATATTACACACTAACTAAAGTTAGAAAAGTGAAATCATAATCAACCACCACTTTAACTTTCATTGATTTATACCTTTACTTTGTTCTGATGCTGACTTACTGCTGATGAGTTGGTGCTGTACTGCTGTTGCTGGGGTGGTAGATGATGATGACACAGATCCAGATGCGGACACAGGTGATGCAGCTACTTTGGAGATGGTAGGTGATGATGGTAAATATGCAGCTACAATGACAGGTGATGCAGCAGCTGGACAGGTTTTTTGTGATGCAGTTGGTGCTGTTGATCTTTCGGACACAATCTTGTGTGGAATGCGTGCCATCTCCTCAGTATACAATCTCAAGTGGTCAATATTGATGATTTTGGCCAAATCAGATCAGCATTCTTGCCTTTAATGTTTTTAATTGTGTATGGACCTAAAAAATGTGGACCCATTTTCCGCCTTTTCTCTGCTGGCTCCGAACATTACACCTCCATACCTTGTTGCCCACAGAGAATTTCACTTTCTTTGCTTTCTGTTCTTTCCATTATTTTTTGGACATGAGCAGTGTGGGTAAGGGCAGTTTGAAGAACTTCATCAAGTTTCAGGACACCCTCAGCCATTTTTTTTTTATTCCAATGGCGGCTTCAACCGAGCTGTCAATCTGAAAAAAAAGGAACGTTTGCTTCTAGTTTAAAATACCTGATTATCTCAAATTCATACTGAATGCAATATATGCCCATAAAAACGGAACAAAACACAGAAGACAATGAACACCCACTTGATAATCTTCAGGGACCTCAGAAGGGTACCGTGCCTCACGACCAAACATCATATAAAATGGAGATAACTTTGTCAGCATCTGTTTTTTTGGTCCTTAGTCCAAACATAATAGCATCAAGGTCTTTGTCCCACTGCTTTGGTTTTTTGGAGACCAATTTGCTGAGAGCCCTTAACCATTAAATTTACATTAAATAGTTTTAGCAGAAGATATTGTCTCTATAAATATCTCTGAATACCATATTTGGTTTATAACTATTCTTACAAATGCCATTATAGTTGTAAAATAACCAAATGAATTTTTTTTTATTTTTTTTTATAGGCTGATGAAAAAAATGTATAATAATTTAAGGATCTTTGTATAAAAATCGATGTACAGTATAAATTTTGTACCTCTGTATGGTACGATTCATCCTTTCAACTAGACCGTTAATCTGGGCATGATAAGGTGAGCACAAACTCCTTTTGATACCAAGAATTTTGGACACATTTTGGTTGATCTGATAATAAAACAACAAAAAAATTTTTTTTTTATTATATAGTCAATTTAGGTAAATATTTTTCAGAACTACATTTGAGCACTTGAGCTTTCATTTACCCAACAAACTTGGTCTGTGAGTATGTGTTTTGGTGCCTCAAACTGATAAAACAAAGCTTAATAATACAGTTTGTGACCTCCTCTGCAGACTTACTTCTAAGTGGATAAGCCTGTGGCCATTTGGTCAAGTAACGCAAATATATTGATGGCCACTGTCTGTGAGAGCGAGTTTCCCAATCAGATCCATCCCCAAAAGTTGAAAAGGTTGTGTGACCTTGCAAGAAATGTGATAACGGATAATTAGATAAAAATATTCATTAAATTATGTAAATATTCTAACATGGTGTGGGTGTCTGGTAGCCTGGTAATACCAGACTCTGCTACTTCGCTTTGCTTCGTAGAGAGAGTCTGGAGTTCCGTAATAGAAAAAAGTTTTCTTTACCGCCTGGGGGCGCTAGTCTGAAGCTTAAAATCATTGGTTACCCGTAAGCCAATCACATAACGTTTGGTTATGGCGTGTGTTATGCGCATGCTCAGCCGCATCTAACTTCCACTGTAAACACATGTATGATGCGAAAACAAAACCATAGAGCGAAATACCGGAGTGAACATGGCTGTGAATGACTTTTGCAGATTATGTGAAGTAAATCTACACATCCACGTTACAATCAGCGTATACATCACGGCTCTCAGCCCGCCCTCTGTTCGTTGATTGGCCGGCTGTTTTCAGGCCGGAGGAAAACGGAAAGCTATGACTCGGTCTCAGACTGAGTACAGAAGCGAAATGAAATTGAGCGGAAGTACGAAGTCTGACGTAGTCAGGCTAGGTGTCTGGGAAAGAAAGAAAGAAAGAAAGAAAGAGTAGATAGATAGATTGATTACCTGTATAGGAGGGTGGTCCTTATTTTTAAAGGGGGGGTGAAATGCTATTTCATGCATACTGAGTTTTTTACACTGTTAAAGAGTTGGATTCCCATGCTAAACATGGACAAAGTTTCAAAAATTAAGTTGTACGTTTGATGGAGTATTTCTGTGCCAAAAATACTCCTTCCGGTTTGTCGCAAGTTTCAGAAAGTTTTTTTTCGAGTATGGGCGTGTGTGACGTCAGATGGGGCGGAATTTCCTTATACGGGTCCTAAGGGCACTTCTCCCGGAAGGGCGCGCGCGCACCCGTAGACCAGAGCAAGAGAGCGAAAGCAGTACGCCCATCAAATCGCTGAGCTCGGCTTTAGGGAAGTCATCAACGGAGTTGTGCAAGTTTTCTTGGTTGTTCCCTGCATTTCGACGATGATTGTTTTATAAACAAGGCCCAGTTCGACGCCGGATTTGCAGATCGTCCAATGCTTAAGGATGGAGCAGTCCCAACGATAAAGGTTCACGGTCGTGCGTTGGAACCGCAGGCGGTGAGTAAAACTGCTTCAAATGTCTGTGTGTTGTTAGCTATTGGCGCGTAAGCACAGCAAGTAAACAACATGATCACGTATAGTTAATGTATCTATGGAGCATGCGATGTATGGTGTGTGTGTGATTCGCGCTCGTGATTCTTTAGCTCCACCCACACGGCACGGATCCAGCCGCTCGGTTTTTTCCGGAAAGACTTGGTACAGCCTATCTTTCTTTTATAAATATAATAAAACTAACGACTTTTTGGAGATATGAAGGATGCAATACTACTCTATGATTGAAACTGAGTGTTTCACCCCCCCTTTAAAGTCTCCAATTGTCATGCTCTTAACCCTTCAAATTGTTCCTTTATATAAGAAAATACAGCATGCTAATTTTTATGGCAGTAACATAATAATTACAGGTAGCTCAATAGCTTTAAACTTTCTGAGATTTTGATGATTTTCGTAAAAACAGATCATTTGAATTGGTATTGTATTTGGCTAGTAAAATTCCAAATAAATCTCCATAAAAGCATCTGATGCACTATATATTCCTAAATATATATTTTAGATACATATCTCAGTTTACTTATTGTAGAAACTAAATCCAAATTGATCCATGACCCGGTTTAGCAGATTTACCTTTCCTGGTGGAATCAATACATATTTCTATTGATGATCACCTTGGTTATTGTTTAGGTTTAGAGCAAATTTTTTGGTTTAAAAAATCACATTACGTTCCTTGAAATTGACCTGGAACTTTGGCCGAATCAAGCAGTTTATCAGGAGGCACAGGCAACCATACATGCAATGAAAGTAGTCAATGATCACGCCGAGAGAGGAGTGGCTCTGATTCAAGAATACAATGGCTATCTCACACACTCTGAAGAACAATTGCAGTTTCTCCTTCATGTGGTGGAAGATCACCGACGGATCTATCCAGACTGCAAAAAGTCAACACTGGCTGCTGAGCATCAAAAATGAGGGATTGTTGAAAACTTAGTGCTTTTTTTGAGATTGTTGTCATTGTTGTCATGTCAGTGTTGCTCTAATTTCAATAAAATGTAGTTCATTTGCAGCAACTTTTAATATTACTTGCATATCACAATAACGCCGCACAGCTTAACATAGGCAATCTTCCACATGATTGAGCTACCTCTAAATATATTTTTTTGTCAACATTTTTGCATATTTCTAATTTTGAAGTTAAAAGGAACAGTTTAAGAGGTTAAGACACTAACATTTTGCAAAAAAAATTGGACTTGATAAGGACCACCCTACTGTATAGGTGTAATTTTGACCTCTTCTTTAATGGATTCTTTGGCGGCCTGACATGCCACACATTCAGCCACCTATTTAAAAATAAGTTATCAGTTAACATCAAGATAGAAGAAAGATTTTATAAAATGTATGGACTTTTGTTTAAAACTTTCAACGTTCAACTTTCAGCTTCATTACCCATTTGTCAAGATCCACGGACATCCCTGGCCAGTAAAATCTTTTGGATATGGTAGGGTGACCATATTCCAGGACATGTCCGGCCGGGATTTCGAGATCGCCCAAAATATCCGGGATACGGCTTTTGCTTTCTCGTCGCCATTCTTTTTGTTTACATGCACACCTTTTGATTCAGTAGGACTGAATTAATTCCGATTGGTGAATCTAAATGTAGTGTTTACATGAACGCTAAACAAGTGATCGGTTGATGTGCGTTCTAGCATTGCTAAGAAAATTCCTGTGTTTTCGTCTCGATCGGGATCCGTGTGAAGCAGAATGCATGACCTGCAAAGCTGGCACGTACGTGTCAGTGTCAAATAATGTAAAAATGTAAACATAATGAATGGTGACTGTAGAAAGCAAAAGCCGAATCCCGGGCATTTTGGGTGATCTCGAAATCCTGGCCAGATATGTCCTGGTTAAACAGGACGTATGGTCACCCTAGGATATGGCATCTTTGTTTAGTTTTTTCTGTCCAATGCTGCTAGCATGAAACTTTATAAACATGTATTTGCATCCTCTGCACCATAGACAACCTTCAATCACGGTACCTTTGTATATTCTGTAGTACAGCTGACCATCTGAACGATTCAATAACAATACAATAACTATTAATTAAAGGATCAAACATGAATATGACATGACATTCTACAGTACAAATAGAGAAAACGAGAAAACAAACTCTCTTCATCGGGTCCCTTGTCAAACAATGTAAAACAAACTTGTCAGTAATGAAGTTTAACATGATATTAATGAATAAATTCAAGATAACAGGCCCGGTAAAATTTTTATAGCCTAAAGGAAATATCCTAATATATATCCACAATTTATGTTGCAAACGGGTTTTAAAAAATAATATTGATTAAATCACATAGTTGTAGTCACCTTTAAAGGGATACTTCACCTCTGGAAAAATGAATGTGTATTTAAAATGGGTCATTTATGTAGTAGAAATGTGAAATTATTTTTGAATTTGGAGCCTTCTAGACTGAGAAAAGCCGAGGCCACTCCCAAGCCACGCCTACCGGTAAGAGAGCGCAGTTAAACAACTAGACTAGGCTACTAGTTGACCCGTAACTTAAAAGACGGCGTTTTATAGTGAGTCTCCGTGACGAGTCTGCCCCGGGATTTCGAGATCGGCCAAAATGTCCGGGATTCGGCTTTTGTGTTCTACACTCGTCATTCATTATGTTTACTGTGGCGAGCGGGACGAGGCTGAAGGCCGCGGGAGAACGGAGCGAGGCCGGTGGCGTGATTACTGATGAGTAGGGTTGCCAACTGTCCCGAATTAGCCGGGACGTCTCGTATTTTGGGTCTAATTTATTTGTCCCGTACGGGACCTCCCTTGTCCGGATTAAATAGACTGCTATGCTGATCTAACCACTGACTGATACAACCGCAACATGACACTTGAGAATGATTACCACACCGCATCATCCAATAACAGCCAACACTCACGCGCATCAGACCATACGAAAAACAAACTCTGAGTCTAAATTGAGAATGAATTATTCTTTTGGGACAAATTACTGTTTGATTTGCGAACAGAATCCGCTGCTGTCTGGTCGCTCCCGGTTCGATCCAGAGATTCCGGACTCGCGCTAACGGCAAATCCCTTTCACTGTCCGGCCGGGTTTTGATTTCGGCAAACCAGTTTTGGTGAATTCAAACAACATGATTATTGTTCATGAGTCCAACATCCAGCCATGCAAGAAAACATGAAATCTTCCTGAGGGAAAAGTATGCTATTACTTTCTTTAATTTATTTAAAATGTAATGTAGGCTATAATGTTTCAAAAGCTTTCTATTTCAGATAAATGCTATTATTTTGAACTATGGTTTGTGTGTAATGTGACTTTTTTGTGTGACCTTAACATTTGTTTTAGAATTAAATTGTACATAAATAGGTTAAGCAAAACAAATGTGTTTATATCTGAGAAAATTTTGAACACATACGAACCTGAAATGACATATACTGTGTAATACAGTACAAATATTTTGAATTTCCCTTATTTTCCTGTAAAGAACCATGATTGTCCCGCATTTTTCTTTTCTGAAGTTGGCAACCCTACTGATGAGCGACACCTGTGAGAGGGTTTAATGGTCAGTGGTTTGCTAGTAAATGGCCAAAGGAGCTGCTATCCGTGCCTGATAATAACATGTCCACCACTCTGTTGGAATTATATCCCATTGTGAAAGCTTGTATTCTGTGGGGCAAACAATGGTCGAGCTACTCACATTCCAGGCTTAAAGAATCAAATTGCTGATTCTCTTTCTCGATTTGAATTTCAGAAATTCCACCTCCTGTGTCCAGGTTCAGCGTCAGCCAGCTTGGTCTGCCCTCCTTTCAGCCAGACCGTAATAGATTAGACATGACCCTTCAATCTTATTTACATTCAGCAGCCAAGTACATGCGCAGTGGTCTAGCAACATCGACATTAAAAATGTAAAATGTCTCATTTTAGTTCTTTCTGTGCCACCTTCTCTGTAGATGTACTTCCTGTCAATGTTTCATATGTTAGTGCTTTTATAGTCCATTGTTTTGAGTCCCGTAAAATGCAGCCTTCATCCATCAAAAGTATAATCGACGGCATCCAATTCCACATGCGCTGCTTGGATCCATCCAGCATCAGCTTGCTCGAAAATTCATCAATTCGTCTCCTGCTTAATGGACTTCAAAAAGAGAAACCTAAAGGCAATGATCATCGTCTCCCTCTCATACTTCCACTTTTGAAAAAAATTATATCACGTCTGAGAGAGGGATGCTTTGGGATTTATTCTGATATGATGTTAGAATCTGTTTTGGTTGCAGCTTTCTATGGCTTTCTCAGAGGTGGCGAGTTTTCACCACGCACAGATTCCTTTAATCCGTCACATGACCTCACAATATTTGGGCCCGTATTCATAAAGATTCTAAGAATCCTCTCAGAAAACTCTTAATTTAGCTTAAAAACTTTTACATAGGAGTCTTAGCTTAAGAGCAATTCGGGACTGATCTGAGAGCAACTCTGAGTAAGGAAAAGACAAAAACTTTCATCTGGGGGCGGGGCTTTAACGTTTCAAAGCCGCGATGTACAGAAAATCACACAAAGATATAGAAGAAAATGTATAAAAACTTTTTTGATCAATAAAATTAAGAAATAACATAAATAACTCCAGAAAGGCCACACTGCAGATTTGCATTTCACATGCAAATCAAATTAAATCGGCTAAATTACCTGTGCGAGCAGGCCAGCCTACAGCACAACATCGATGCACCGAAAAAATAAACAATTAATTTACTAAATTAAATTAGAACAGAATATACCTTTCTAATAAATAAAAATACAAAACGAAATAAATCAGAATCAAGTCACAGGATGAGGAGCAAATGTGTGCAAAATGCCTAAAGTGCAGGGGAACATATATTCAAAACACAAGCCACAAATAGTTAGATTAGATAACCCTGACAGATTAATAAATAAAATAAAAATAAAGAAATTATTAAAATAACGATAGTAGCCAGAATTTTCAACTTTGTCTTTTTAACTGCAGAAACAACAATTATGCTAAACTGGAGAGGCAGTCTTTTTAGCTAAAAATGTTCACAGCATCCAAAAATAAAATTAGAACCGGCTGAAAAGTTTTGAAATCACTTGTACCTGATCGAGAGAACAAATCCTGAACGTCTTTCACTCTGTCTGTCCGTTGGAGTCTTTTCAAATTGTGCGCGTGGATAAAATACATTCTAAAGGCCAATTTATACTTCTGCGTCGGGTGCGCGTAGAAGGTACGGCGTAGCATACGCATTGACGTGTACCATACGTCGTACCCTTCGCCGTACCCTGACGCGCACCTCCTCAAAAATGTAACTACGCGTCGCGGCGACGCGGACCGCAAGATCTGTGATTGGTCGGCTGGATAGCATCGCGTTTCCTCCTACGCATTTCCGGAATGATCTTCTGCACTCTGCACCGCCCGCCCGCCATTTTTAAATTCCGAAGATCAGTGAAGAGCCATGGAAATAGAACAAGTGACCGAGAGATTGCTTGAAGAAGTGCGGAAATACAGCCATCTGTATGACTCCTTCAGTCGCCATTGCTCGTAGAAACCTAAACTCAAAATAGCCGCGAGGAATGTAAACACAGTGGAACTGGAACATTAAAACCCACCCGCGCCAACTAGCGTTTCGGCGGTGTAACTGCAGAGCAACACAGACATTCGCAGAAGTATAAATGCTCACGACGGCGTCGCCTACATGCGTAGCCTACGACGCACACTACGGCGTACACTCGACGCAGAAGTATAAATTGGCCTTAACGTGAAACCCAGTCTATGCGTGAAACATGTTAACGTTGGCCGGCAGAAGTGCGATCATGGTTTTCCTGATGCTAAATCCAGCCTTGGAGAATATCCTTTCTGATGGTGTACATCCACACTTTACATTTTCTTATCCCAGACATTGTTAAAGATTTAAATCCTTGGTGGACTTCCGGGATGACGAGGAAGCGAGCAAAAGCGTAATATCTTAGCTCCCTGACGGTCTTACGCTCCCTGACGGAAAAATACCTCAAAACCTGAAAATTATAGTCCAATATAGTATGTCAGGGGGTAAACAAAGAAGAACAAGGGCGAATCAGCAAACAACTACTCAACCGGCAGATCTTTTATCCTCAGAAACCATCGCAGCTAGCGAGCTAGCTAAAGATAACAAAAGCATGGAAGCTATTCAAGCTATATTGCAGAGCTAAAAAAAGTTCAAGATGACGCTAAAAATGAGCTGATTGACAAGATTGGGGCATTAAATACTGAAGTGAGTGGTTTCCGAGAAGAAATGGGGAAACGTATGGACGACATTGCTGAAGAATTAAAAGGAGTGACTCAAAGAGTGGAGGAGACAGAGCAGAGAGTGGCCGACATTGAGGAGATCAATGCCGATGTTTACGATACCCTGGAACACGCTCTGTACATGCAAAAGGAGCTCCAAACACGAGTAACAGAGCTGGAAGCACGTTCACGCAGGAACAATATTCGCATACATGGTATAACCGAAGAATCCGAAGGCACCAATATTCAACTTTTCATGGAGAACTTTTTAAAATCAGAGCTTTCTCTCGCTAATACGACACTCAACATACAGCGCTGCCACCGCTCACTAGGCTCCAAACCACCACCGAGTGCTAATCCCAGATCTATTGTCATGTGCTTTCTGGAGCACACAACGAAGGAGAAAGTGCTGCGCGCGGCATGGGAGAAAAAGACTATTCAATTCCATGGAAAACGTGTGTATTTTGACCACGACTACCCCAGTGACATTCTCTCCAAGCGCAAATCTTACAACCCAATCAGAAAAATGCTGAAAGAGAAAGGCTGTCGTTTCCAAACTATGTACCCGGCCAGACTTCGTGTGTTCTTTGATGAAGGCCCAATCATCTACAAAAGTCTAGAGGAAGCTACGGACGACTTGAAGAAGAGAGGGCTAATACAAGATGATGTGGTGGAGGACACCGCACCCGCCGCACCCACTCACAGGTCGAGGAAAACCCCTTGGGAAACAGCGCGTGGAACCGGTCGGAACAGAGAGGAGCGCACAAAACATATTCAGGAAAAGCTGAAAAGATTCAAGCGCCCCGATAATAAGGACTAACTAAAACACCCCAGCTTATCATCTCTACGTGCTGGAATAGGAAAGTAAACAGAGGATTATGACTCCGCCCTTAAAAAAGAGTGACATTGTTATTGACCGTCGCATGAGGAACGCTTTCTCTTTGCGCTGCTACGATAGAGGAGAGGAAGAGTGGCAGCACTGAGAGGGATGCCCTGGTTCTCCAGGCTCTCCCTCCCCCCCCAAACATGAAGGTGGACTTAAACTTCACTTTTGGAAGTCACCCCTTTCTTTCTTTTTTGTTCAGGTGTGTTTTACGTTCTTTTTTGCAGACCTTTGTTTGTTCAACAGAGCATCTAGAGAGATATATGTACATTATTCTATACCCCCATAAAGATGACGGTAAAACAGCATTATAAGGTAATTACCCTTAATGTAAATGGTTTACATAACCCAATTAAAAGAAGCAAGGCTATTGCTAAAATGAAACGTGGGAAATATGACATAATATTCTGGCAAGAAACGCATTTTTCAGACGCAGAGCACGAAAAGATACGCAAAATGGGATTTAAAAACTTGTATTACTCTTCATACTCAAAAGGCAATTCTAGAGGAGTTGCTATTCTTCTTCCAAGCAGGCTAAATTTCCAATTTTCATCTCAAGTTAGCGACAAGGAGGGACGTTATATATTGGTTAAAGGATATATAGATCATAAAGAAGTGACTCTCTTAAATGTATATAGACCACCAGGTAAAGACAATTGTCTAATTAAGAGAATTTTTGACCTTATTGCAACAGAAATATCGGGAGTGTTTATTTGTGGAGGTGACTGGAATATTTGTCTTAACACCTCCATAGATTCTTCGAGCAAAATTAAAAAACCTCAAGCAGAGGAAATCATTGTTAAGAAAATGCTTAAGGAAGTTGGGATGATGGATGTATGGAGAAGTCTGTATCCAACAAACAGGAGTTATACTTTTTTTTCTCATTCTCATCGTGTGTATTCACGATTAGACAATTTTTTTTATGCTAAACGCTGACAGACATAGAATTGTAGAATGTGAAATAGGAGTGAAGGACATATCCGATCATGCAGATGTATGTTTAACATTACATTTGGATAATGACCGTAAAGAAACATTATGGAGACTGAACACCAGTTTTTTAAAAGATGGTGAATTTCATAATTTTGTTGGAAAAGACATTAGAGATTATAAAGACTATAACAATGACACTTGCACCTCTCCAAGTATATTATGGGACGCCTCAAAAGCCGTTCTTAGGGGAAAATTGATTATGTGGTCTTCTATGAAGAAAAAGAGAAAGGCGTATCAATGATTTGACCGCAGAACTAAAGTCCCTTGAAAAAGAACATATGCAAAATAATAATAATGACTTATTAGAAAATATAGCAGAAATAAAGCAAACTTTAAACAGGGCCTATGAGGATCAAATAGAAAAGAAAACCAAATTTATGAAGCAAAATTACTATGAAAATGGTCCCAAAGCTAAGAAACTTCTTGCTTGGAGGTTACGTAAACAGCAGGCTGATAGATTTATATACAAGGTGAAAAACCCTCAGGATGACAACATACACTATAATTTGAAAGACATACAAAATTCTTTTGCAGCTTTCTATACGCAACTATATACCCAACCACACCCAATGGATCAAGAAGCTACAAACCGTTTTCTGTCCTCGCTTGACCTACCATCAATAGGAACAGAACAGAACGAAAGGTTAAATCAATTAATAACAGAGGAGGAAATTAGTAGAACAATTTCTAAATTGAAAGTAAACAAAATGGCAGGTGAGGATGGTTACCCCGCAGAGTGGTACAAACATTTCCGACAATTAATTATTCCCCAACTTAAAAATTGTTTTAACCACGTCTTAACAGGAGGAGAAATACCACCATCCTGGAAACGGGCAGTGATTTCAGTTATCCACAAACCAGGCAAAGACAAAATTGAATGTGGTTCGTATAGGCCAATATCGGTTTCAAACATTGATTACCGTATATTTGCAACAATATTAGCCAAGAGGCTTGAATCAATTGTCCCTGAACTAACAGACACAGATCAATCTGGATTTGTCCGAAACCGACAAACTCATGATAATGTAAGGCGGGCCCTCCATCTTTTTGATAAAATGAAAAATAAAGAATCAATAGCCGTTAGTCTCGATGCTGAAAAAGCATTTGATTCTGTTGGTTGGGAATGTTTATACCTAGTTTTAAACAGATTTGGATTTAATAGTAATATTATTGGATGTATAAGATCCTTGTATGACTCGCCATCTGCCAGAATTAAAATAAATGGGGACCTTTCCGACACTGTGAATTTAGAAAGAGGCTGTCGACAGGGCTGCCCCCTTAGTGCGACGTTTTTTGCTCTCTTTATTGAACCTCTTGCTCAAGCAATCAGAGAACATAAAAACATCTCAGGTATTATCATAGGAGACTCGGAACATAAAGCATGCTTGTATGCTGATGATATCCTCTTAACATTATCTAACCCTAAAGTGAGTTTACCCAACCTCTTGTCCTTACTTAAAGAATTTGGTACCTATTCAGGATACAAATTAAATCTGCAGAAAACTCAGATTATCTCATTTAATTATCACCCATCCATAGATATAAAAAAATTGTCAAAATTCAACTGGAAAAATATCCAAATTCCAAAAGATCTTTCTAGATTGTTTGAGGAAAATTATGCAATATTGACCTCAAATATTAAAGTTGATATACAGCGGTGGTCTCTGCTGCCAATGAATATGTATAATAGGATTGATATTATCAAAATGAATGTGTTACCAAGGTTTCTCTATTTGTTCCTGGCACTGCCAATTCGGATACCACCCAAACAATTTTATGATTGGAATAGAATGATGTCGCATTTTATTTGGGCAAAACAAAAAACAAGAATAAAGTTCCAAACATTGCAGTTGCAAAAGGAGAAAGGCGGATTGGCTTTGCCATGTTTGGAAGATTACTACAAAGCAGCACAGCTGCGATTACTGATAGGCTGGAGTGACCCAACATGCGAGGCTAAATGGAAGGAAATAGATCAGTCATATTTTGACACCCCCCTACACAGTCCATGCTCTGTGATAAACCTCTTCTCAATAAACATTTAAATTCACAATTGCTACCTGCCTGGATAACAGTACCAATAGAAATTTTGTTTAAAATACTAAAAAACAGCAATACTGAGAGGAGTGCCAGATTTTTAACTCTTTCCCCGCCAAACACGGAATTTTCAGGGTTTTATGAAAAAGCGCTTCCCCGCCAAACACGGAATTTTCCGGGTATCCGTGTTTTAGGTGGTATACGGTAAGGAAGACCTGCGCGCATGCTCTGAAAGAGTACGGAACTTTTTGATCAAAGAAACCGACTGCGATCGGCTCAAACATGAATGGAGTAGCGAGAATGTAACGTTAGGTCAAAATATCTGAAATGAAGAGGTTTACGGCTGATCAAGTACTGGAGGTGTTGATGGACTCGGAGTCCAATCACTCCTTATTTGATCATTCTGAATCTGATCGGGACGAAGTAGTTAGTGAGAGAGATGTTCATGTCACAGAAATATCTGTGTGAGTGTGCATGTAGGCTATTTGTGTGGCTGTGTGCATAAATATGAGCGTGTAATGCCCAAATTGTTTCTCTCTTTGTGCACATTTACCACACTGTAATATGTATTTACAGGTGGAACTATAGAATATTGTGCAAAAATGTATGATTATGGCTTACATCTTATGTAAACCCCAAATTCTAAATTAGAATATTGTGAAAAGGTTTTCATAAGCTGTAAGCCATAATCATCAAAGTTATAACAAATAAAGGCTTGAAATATCTTACTTTGCATGTAATGAGTCTACATAATATATTAGTTTCACCTTTTAAGTTGAATTACTGAAATAAATAAACTTTTGCACGATATTCACATTTTTCGAGTTTCACCTGTGTGTATATATATATATATATATATATATATATATATATATATATATATATATATAATGTGTGTGTGTGTGTGTGTGTGTGTGTGTGTGTGTGTGTGTATCTATGTCTTTTTTATTGAAAGTAATTCCAATTATTCATATAATTATTTACAGGTAGAACACAGCGAGGGGGAAATGTTTCCACATCCTGGGAAATGTTACTCAGTGTACCACTCAAAAGCAAATTACAGTGCCTAAATTTGATATATTTTAGATTTATTTATAATTGTAATTTATTTTGGAAGGTTTTATATATGATGGAAAAGACATCTGAATGTATTCTGCTTGAAAATGCACTTGTTTGATAAAAATGCCTTTTTCTCAGCTTTTTGTCCAGAATGTTGTGTTTTTGACAAAACCTATCTATGTTCAAGTGGCAATAAAAAAAGATAAAATAATTATTATTTTTTTGTTTAAAAGCATACACTCAGATCTTTATTTTGATATGTAGCATGTTCATATATTCATAGAACCAAATATTCTGTGGGCCATTAAAATTTAGCGAAAATCGTCAAAAACCCTAGCGGTGGCTGGCAACTTTTCAAAAAAATGCTGGCGGGGAAAGAGTTAAGATGGCCAGCCTATGATTCTGAGTTTTTACCTTCAAAGACAGATTGTGGTTTTGTGCATTGGTCTCAAAAGGGCATAACGGGATATTGGGCTCTTTCAGATAAGAAGGTTCTTAAAAGTTACTCACAACTTTCAGAGACATATAATTTACAAAAACATGATTTGTTCCGATATCTTCAGCTGAGGCACTATTACTGTACGTTCACACCGCCGCCGACTTGAGCTGCAAAGAAGCTCTGGCCGCCCTGTCAAGGACGCTTGTCAAAAACGTACGGGGAAGCTTGTTGACGCTTTGGCCGCTCTGAAGTCTGTGTCACACCATGAAATGTAAACAGAAAAAAAAAACAAGCAATACAATGACACTAGGAACCTTTTATAATGACAGCATTTTTATAACCGTTTTGGTCACATTTGGTCGGGAAAAAAATATTTGATTAATATGCGCCAGGGAGAGAGAGCAAGACATATTGTTTGAAGACGTTGAAGGTGAGTGCGCACGCGCGGCCGGGGCTCTCTCTCTTTTGTAACTGGTCCCTATATGAAAATAACGTCATATCATAAATGATAGGAAACCCAGCAACAGTGATTATCAGTTTCTCCTCCATTTTCTCGGAACTAATGTTTTGGTAGGAACGAAAGTTTACATCGTATGTTTCTCCGGAATCAGCCAGCGCGAAGGACGTCTATATTCCGATTGGTTGCTGGCGTTTGCCGCTGCTTGCCGCTGAACCGCGTCATAGCTCATTACCATAAAGTTGAGCTTCTTTCAACTTTCAGATTGACGCTCAAAACCATAGACATGTATAGAAAGGCTAGATGGCTCAAGGCGGAGTCAGCTGTGTCGTCACTTGGCGGCCATCTTAGGTCAGGAGACTGCGCTGCTGCTCCCTGCTGCTGTGGACGGAAGGTGAGTGACATACGCCAACTAAAATGCTCGTAACTTGCTGAATTCTTGACGGATTTACAAACGGTTTGGTTTATTCCAAACCTCATTAACGTGGCTATGATTTGTGCTGATGCCGTTTGTGGCTATAATTTTTCACAAGTATGCAGTTAAATAGCCGCATCCCTGACGTTTATGACACACCAAGCCGTTTGAAAATCGGTTGAAAATTGAGCAAAATATAGTTATTTCAGCACTACATGCACAATAGACTTTAATGTTATAACTGGACGAGCGGTCCTGTCCTAAGATGGCCGCCGTGTGACGTCGTCGGGTCCCATTGGCTCTCAGCGCCGGTAAGCTATCTAGCCTTTCTATACATGTCTATGCTCAAAACGCCCAAAACGCGACGCCGATGGATTTGACGCTCCTTGCAGCTGAGAGAAGCTAGCTTCCATTGAAAATGAATGACTTCCGGTAACTTTGGAAGCTCAAGTCGGCGGCGGTGTGAACGCACAGTAAGAAACAAATATCAAAGGTATATACATGTTTACAAGCTACAAGAAACCTCTCAACCACATATGAAAAACATGGGAAAAAGAAGCAGATATATTAATTTCTGAAGATGATTGGTTGAACATATGTAAGATGAATACCTCATCTTCTGGTACTTGGAGGGAGTTTACATGGAAAAACATTGTACGTTTCTTCATTTCACCATATGTTAAGAGTAAACAATGTAAAGATCCAGACAAAGCTGTGTGTTGGAGAAACTGCGGTGACATCAAAGCAAACCATTTTCACGTTTTTTGGAGCTGTACCAAAATTACACCCTACTGGTGTACAATGGTGGTAAAAGAAATAAAAAGCATAACTGGACTGGACTTGCTATGCGATTTCACAATAGTCTATTTAGGTAATCTACCTCAAGAGCTAACAAAATCAGAGAAGTATCTTCTGTCAATACTATTAGCTGGTGCAAAGAAAGCCATAACACGCAAATGGCTGTGTGAAGATGTTCCCTCCAAAACAGACTGGTTCCAGATCATCACAGACATTCGCGAAATGGAAAGACTCACATTCTCAATAAGGTTGGCCTCGGACAAATGTAAACATTATTGGAAAAAATGGGACAGTTATATGAAACAGAACTCTGCCTTAAGGTATTGACAAGTATTACTCCATTTTATTATGCTGAAATATTAAGTATAATAGTCTAATGGTATTGTGTGTGTGCAAACTAGATGCTCTGTGTTTCTGTTTTTGTTTTGTGGTCTGCTGTTTTGTTATTTTTGTAAAATAACATTTGTGAAAAATAAAAAAAATAAAAAGATTTAAATCCTTGCTCTGTCGGTCACGGATTGAAAGTGAAACTTAAATCTGTCACGGGGTGTTTGGATTTATTCACGCACGTTAAAAAATATTTATTAAAAGCTTCTTTCTTTGCACATTTTTATATAGGCCTACAGCATTATCATAATAGGCTGAATATTAACGTATTGACATAAAAGCTAGTTCTATGTGAAATCAGACATTGAGCGCCCTCATATAGCCAAAGTGGCATGATCCTCGTTTCATAACCTCTGCGAAGATTCGACCGTGAGATCGGTAGTCGAATCAGGCTCCTCCTATCGAAGCATCGAATCTTCGACTATTCGGGGTCACCCCTAATGTGTATATAAATCCTTTTTTTTTTTTTTACCATGCTGTTAATTTCCTATAAGGTATTTGATTGGCTTAGAATGATAAAAATTGTTCCACTCTTTCCAATTACACTGATTGTTGGCATGTCTATTTAAGTGGTGGTTTGAATGTTGGTTTTAATGTATCAAACATGGAATTTTCCCAGTTGCCAAATATCGTAATGTAGTGATTACTTTCATTTCTGGAGCTATGGCATTTCTGTGCTGTGTCGGAGATGTTAGCGCGTCTCTCATAAGATCAGTCACAAACATGATCCCTGCACGATCTAATCTATAGCGTCTTATTAACTCATTGTTATCCACTGTCTGCAACACATTTCTTCTCCCTCTTCGTCTTTCTGCCATTTTCTCCTCTGCTAAAGAAACTCTTAAGCCTCTTAAAAGTCCTCGTCCGTGCTCCTAACAATTTTGACCTTAAGACCTCTTTTAAGGGTTAAGATGCTTTCTGAATTACTTTTTTCTTTAATAGGATTTGTTCTTTAATTTTAAGAGTAAACGCCCACATTTCTAAGAATTTTCTTAGAATTTTGTCACTAGGAGCTACTCTTTGCATTAAGATTCTTTATGAATACGGGCCCAGATGTTTAAATTTTTTCTCACCACTTCACCATATTTCTAAAGCACTCAAAAACTGATAGGAACAGGGAAGGATCTTTTGTTTATGTTTCTGAAACTAACTCTGCTTTTGTCATCTATGTTGGCTTATCTGAGGAGTCGTCCACAAGCTCGTCTGGAGGACCCATTATTTAAAACGGAGGAGGGAAAGCCTATTTCCAGAACCTGGTTTGCATCCCGTTTCCGCCTGCTTTGTCAATACTGCGGGCTTCCCCCTGAGTGTTATTCGGCTCATTCATTGCGCATGGGGGCTGCTACAACTGCAGCTTCCTCTACTCCCGTTTCTACCCTAAAAGCTATGGGAAGATGGTCTTCGGCAGCTTATGAACGGTACCTTTTCTGGGTGTACTGTATTTTCTTTTAATACATAATACAGAATAGAAAAATACTCCTTCTTATGATTAGGCAAATCAGTGGAACGATAGAAAAAGAAGAGGAGGACCAAGAGGAGGAGGAAGCCATGCAAGAGAAACAAAACAGGACAAAACATGCTACTTTCTATCAGGACTTTAGTATTTGAAATGAAAAGTCGATTTAAAAAAAAATAAAGAATAAGAAGTGTAATATGTTGTAAATCTGTTTTGAAATCTGTTGTTTTTCAAATAAAGGTTTTCCAAGTGATGTCAGATTGTGTGTGTAGGCCTACATGTGTTTTTATTGTACTTACCCTGTAACTACATGAAACAAGAGGGTAAGAAGCACCACTTTAATTTACAGCCCGCAATGTCATACTTACCCTGTAACTACATGAAACAATAGGGTAAGAAGCACCACTTTAATTTACAGCCCGCAATGTCACACTTACCCTGTAACTACATGAAACAAGAGGGTAAGAATCATCACTTTAATTTACAGCCCGCAATGTCACACTTACCCCGTAACTACATGAAACAAGGGGGTAAGAAGCATCACTTTAATTTACAGCCCGCAATGTCACACTTACCCCGTAACTACATGAAACAAGGGGGTAAGAAGCATCACTTTAATTTACAGCCCGCAATGTCATACTTACCCTGTAACTGCATGAAACAAGGGGGTAAGAAGCACCACTTTAATTTACAACCCGCAATGTCATACTTACCCTGTAACTACATGGAACAAGAGGGTAAGAAGCACCACTTTAATTTACAACCCGCAATGTCATACTTACCCTGTAACTACATGGAATACTTACAGTCTAAATAATTTGCCTAAATAATTTGTTATTTTCCTGGTTGTCACCCCTTTATTCCCAAAACTTTACATATTATTCCCATATACTTACACTTATGTACTTTATAGGTACACTGTAATTACCAAAAGTTACACTGTAATTTTGTTTTAATTACGCAGTATTTTCCTGGTTGTTACACCTTTATTCCCAAGACTTTACGTATTGTTCCCCTATACTTACACGTAAGTACTTTATAGGTACACTGTAATTACCGAAAGTTACACTGTACTTTCAATTTAATTACGTAGTACTTTCCGGGCTGTAATCTAAAGCGTTACCAAATATTTTAATAGACTGCAGCTATTCATTGTTAAAACCTCTAGTAAATGAACATGTTATTTTGTTTAGTTGTCTATTCAGAATCAGAATTTCTATTTTAAATAAAAAAGTTGTGATTCTTAATTCCAGAATCGTGCAGCTCTTCATTTAAATGTTCTGTTATCTTATGTCTTAAAACCTGTGTTTTTGTGGCTCTGCATGACCATGATTAGATGAAATCACACAGACAAGCTCTGCCCTCTTGAAGATACATGTGGAGAGCGCCATCAGACACAACAACGATTGCTACGTTTTTGACTGTCTTGTCCCTTTCACCCTGTGGTTCACTCATCCAGATGTGGCCTGTTTGTGCTCTACTGACAAAGGACCTCTATTTTAATCAGAAATTGAATTTCATTTTACAGTAAAACAATGCGCTTGCATGTAGGCTACATAAATAAGGATCGTTTTTTGTTTTGTTGTTTGTACAGTACATGGACAGTGTACACTGGAATGCATTTCAAAATAAAACTATATTTTTGTACACACTGTCATGACTGTCAGTATTTTCATCGAATATTTTAACTACAGACTTGCGTGCGCACTGTATTTTTAAGTGTGTGTGGTTGAGGAGATGAGGCGAGGCGAGGACTCAAGTGCAGGAAACAAGGGCTTCTTTCATAGTCCTGCACACTAAAAGTGGTTTTAGTGTGCAAACAAAAACACAAACAAAAACAAAAACTAGGCAGGGTACATTCAACAATGATCCAGCACACACTCTAAACAAAAATGGTGCTAAATAGCACTAAAAGTGGTTCATTGGCTTGTCATCATAGGGGAACCACTTTAAGTGCCATATAGCACCTACCTTTGTCAAATGGTGCTATGTAGTACCATAAGAGGTGCCATATAGCACATTAACCACCCCAAAGAACCGCTAAAGAACCGCTGAAGAACCAAACTGGGCTTAACAGGTTCTTTAAATGGTAGTGGTGCTATATAGCACCTTAACCACCGCAAAGAACCCCTGAAGAACCATTTTTTTTTAGTGTGCAGGACTGCAAACACAGGGAGAATAAATAGGGAGAGCAAACAAAGCAGGTAACGAGGGAGGACAGGTGAGACAAATTGATCAATAATCAGATAACAAGATAGGTGGGGTAAGACAACAGCTGTGTTGGACATCGGCTGCGGCTGGATGTAACCGATCGGCGAGAGTAGCTGCGTGCAGGCGGGGAGGAGCTGCAAACGGAGACGTGAAGTCGGACACTTTCTGGTTCCCGTGGTGACCGCTCACGTGGTGTTCGCGTACTTTACCACAGCTGAAGTGAAATAAATGAAATATTTGCCAAATAATACACAGATGTTTCAGAGACATTTTCATTCAATAGGCCTACTTTATGTACTGCTTCATACAGCGTCTGCTTGAACAAGAATAAAGTTCAACATAAGCTACTATCAATGAAGTGGAGTCTACTGTCTATACGTTTTTTAATCAGTTTTAATTTGATAAACATGATACAATATAACATCGCAACGACATGAAAAGAGTGTTTACTGTTATAAAAAACTGATTTGTGAGCTTTAGATGAACTAAAGGTGTTCGAATAAACACGAAACACACGTGATCGTTGTCATGCGGTGAATCCGGCCAATCGTGGAACAGCTGTGTCGTCATCAGCCCTTCTGCAGCCCAGTGCAGCCGCTCTTGAGAAGCTGCGCTGGCTGAGTTCTCCGGCTACTCTCGAATCGCTCTCACGGTACTTTGATATGGCGAGTGGATAATGCCTTTTCTAAGACTACCCTGAAGAAGGCGAAGGAGCAGTCTACCCTTCCGTCGCCGTCAGTCCGTGGCTGAGTCCCAATTCGCCTACTTATACTACGACCTAAAAGTATGTACTGTTTTTGTGATGAAAAAGTACATACTTTTGAGTGTGTAGCAAAAGAGTATGCACGTTCTGGGACATACTTCGATGACGTCATGCAACGTAAACGAGAACGTGGTTGCCTAGTTACGCACACCGCCAGGCCCGGGGTGGGTAATCGGGAGAATTCCCGGTGGGCCGCTTCACTTTTGGGCGGTCGAGGAATTTTTATTTTTTTTTGACATTTGTCACGTTAGTTACA
Source organism: Leuciscus idus (assembly GCA_021554675.1). NCBI lineage: Eukaryota > Metazoa > Chordata > Actinopteri > Cypriniformes > Leuciscidae > Leuciscus > Leuciscus idus. Next base: position 41,399,401 of record CM038627.1, read on the forward strand.
TTAGGCTACACACGTTCCGCATTCTGACACCGCAGCGCGCAGCCTCTGCATGGATTGTACCATGTGAGGGAGTTCTTCCCTCCCCTCCTATAGAGTTGGTTGGGTCCAGCCCGTCTTTTCCAAAACGTTTTCTCAGGTAGGTTACCGTGGCACGGCCGGCGCCTACCGATAGCTGGGCCGGGCATAGCTGGGCATAAGCGAACTAAGCGGCTGCTTGGGGCCCCCTCGCCACCAGGGGGCCCCCAATCGAGTTTTTTTTTTTTTTTTTTTACATATTAATTAACTTAAACAAGTGACATAAATGAGTGAAAGGATTAATAATTCAAGACAAGAAAATTCTGATTTCATGATCAATATACCTGCGTACAACTGCTGCTGTGTCTGCCAGTGTTTGAGTCATGCGCATAACCTCGCGTGCATAGACAATTTGTGCGCAAAGTCACGGTAATGTTAAGCCATGTCACAAAAATTTTATTTGATCAATGATTTATCCTTTAAATGTAATGATATTCAGAACAGAACAAGAATAAAAAAATAACTATAAACAAGCCAAAACGAAATAATTTAAAGCGAAAGTGAAAGTAAGCGGCGTTGGGCTCACGTATCTCTCTCATTAGAATCAAAATGTTTCAACATTCGCGATGGATTTGGATGGTAAACTATTCTTTATCATAGGCTTTGTACTTCACTCACGTTCCAATATCGACGGAAAAAATCATCCTCTTCACACGCGCAAAAATGTGCTTGGAAACATAACAGTGGAAGATTACAAAGCTGGAATATGTCGTGTGTGTTTGTGTGTGTGTGTGTGTATGTGTGTGTGTGTGTGTGTGTGTGTGTGTGTGTGTGTGTGTGTGTGTGTGTGTGTGTGTGTGTGTGTGTGTGTGTGTGTGTGTGTGTGTGTGTGAGTCGCGGGCGCGATCGAACAGTGGAAACATAAAAACATACTCATGTTCATACAAGACATCATTCAAACTGCAAAGTGTTGCAAAACGTTGGAGGATATTTTGCAAATAATTTTTTTTAATATGTTTTGTGACAGTTTGTTTTCAGAAGTTTCCAAGAGTTAGTAAAAGAGTAAAGAAAAAGTTAAAACTTTTTTAAGAATCTATTTTTTATTAAGTATTTATTTTGTATTAATACATAACCTCATTGTATTAATTTATAATGTAACATTATAGCGTGACATTGTGTCAATAATCGTCAAGCACAGGTGACTCTGTGTGGTGGGAGGGGGCCCCCAAATCAAATTCTGCTTAGGGCCCCCAAAAGGCTCGGGCCGGCACTGAATGAGAGAGATACGTGAGCCCAACGCCGCTTACTTTCACTTTCGCTTTAAATTATTTCGTTTTGGCTTGTTCATAGTTATTTTTTTTATTCTTGTTCTGTTCTGAATATCATTACATTTAAAGGATAAATCATTGATCAAATCAAATTTTTGTGACATGGCTTAACATTACCGTGACTTTGTGCACAAATTGTCTATGCACGCGAGGTTATGCGCATGACTCAAACACTGGCAGACACAGCAGCAGTTGTACGCAGGTATATTGATCATGAAATCAGAATTTTCTTGTCTTCAATTATTAATCCTTTTATTCATTTATGTCACTTGTTTAAGTTAATTAATATGTAAAAAAAAAAAAAAAAAAAAACCTTGATAGGGGGCCCCCTGGTGGCGAGGGGGCCCCAAGCAGCCGCTTAGTTCGCTTATGCCTCGGGCCGGCCCTGAATAGGCCTACACCCAGGGTTGAATATAAACGTGCGATTAGTCATAATTGCTTAAATAAATGACTACTAGTCTAGAAAAAACCTTTAGTCTATGGCAACTATAGCCTACATTTAATATTTGACATTATTTAATTAGTAATTAGTATCCAGCTCTTTACATTAAATTAGTTGAGTTAGCATAATTAGTTAATGAACAAATAAAATAATAAAATAAAGTTTAAATTAAGATACTACCGGTAACCATATATTTCTATATAGTATTTGCTTATTCCACCACACAAAGGACTGTTTATAAGGTGACAATCCGTTATACATGTGAAGATTGTATATGGCTGTATCTTGAAGATTTTTCTATTGTATCTTCTGTTATAAAGATGAAGATTGACATTTCGTTAATTAAACAAAATAACACAATGTTGTAAAAAATAAACAACTTAGGCTCTGTTCTGTTAGATGTGTTTTGACTACTTTTTGTTTAATTATATTTCTAGGTAATGAAGATATAGCCTATTAACAAAAATAAATCTTAGGATATAATATATTATATAAAAAAACCTTAGGCCTATGCGCCGGTTATATATATAAAATATATTTAAAAAAGGGCCTCATTGATTCATTTTGCCTGATTGGGGGCTGCTACTATTGCTTAAGCTTTTTGAACGTATGTGTGATAAAGGCGCGATAGGCTGTCAATTTTATGTGGATAAAGGCATATTTTGTACATGACTACACATGTCCTTATAAAGGCAAAAAAAAAAAAAAAAAAAAGATGTCGTTTTAACGACATCTCGTTATTACGAGAAAAATATGTCGTTTTAATATGCGTCATCGTAGTACTGCTCTTGATGTAAAGTGTAACAATTATCGTCAGCCCTCTTGCGCCCTCTGTTGGCATTTGTACATAATATACATATGTTCATTGTTTATATATTTCTTCATGTATTTTAATAGTGTTGTTAAATAAAATAAAATAATTAATTACTTTTAATTGCCTACTTTATTTGAACCAATTATGTTGCCTCGTTTGTAATATGTATTTAAGTCATACTAAAGGCTATTGTTCACTTCAGATCTATCTTTATGACCAAAAATAAAATAGTCGACACTGACAGCCTTTTGAACATTTGAACATGAACCTACATTGTTTTGCATTTTGTGACTAAAAGACTATTTCCCTGTCTTATATTTTTTCATTGTTGATTTATTGAAAATAATATTAAAATACTTTCTTGTCACCTTCTCCTGTAAACAATATCGTGAATAGTTTCATATTGTGTATTCGCCCATTATGGTCAACTGTGTAAATTAAAATTATTACCACCTTCAAAAGTAAAAACTCAGAATGACACAATTACAATTACAATTAATGAATTTATCTGTTCAACTTTAAAGTTGTTGTTAATAATTGTGCAAAAAGTTGTGACTTTGATGGTGTATAATTTGCATAGTCCTCATATCCAGTAGAAAGTGAGTGAATTATAAAAATAAAAATTAAATACTGTTCATAAACCATTCAGGGATGACATTAATGACATTCACAACTTTGTATACAATACAAAATTTGTATCAATGATATTTTCAATGTCATCAGAATACAAGAAAAGAATGATTGATTAGAAAGATAACAAAGGAAAGATAAGAAAAGCTAGGGGGAAAAATAGATATTATTTTATTGTGATGCGACGTCACAGGTTGGTGTCACGCGTCTGTGGTGCGGCGTGCTGTGGTGCGACGTTGGAGTCACGCGTTGGTGTCACGCGTCTGTGGTGCGGCGTGCTGTGGTGCGACGTTGGAGTCACGCGTTGGTGTCACGCGTTGGTGTCACGCGTCTGTGGTGCGGCGTACCCCTTCTGTCACGTAAAAGTACACGACTGTCGACTTCGGTAAGTTATCCGTGGCACTATCCACTCGTCATACTTTGATGGCATACGTCACAGTCACGTGGCGTCGGCGCTGTATCAAGTCGGACAAAATTTCTAACCGGCATGCACTGCTTCAAGTCAGCCACCGATCGGTCTGCGCAGAGCTGCATGAAGTCGAACAAGCCTACTGACAGGAGAACACATGGCACAAGGAAACACATGACAAGCCATTTGCTCACAGCAAACAGAACTAGAACACAAGCACATGGCCAGTAAAACAAATCACAAGCAATGTGCTCACACAAAACGAGGCATGAACACGCAGCTAATGAGAACTCATAAGCCATGCGTTCCTGAAGACAAAACATGACAACATGAAAGCACACATAGTGTAAACTACAAGTTGCGTGCTAGTGCTACACAGCACAAGACAGAACGTGACATGAAAGCATGCAGCCGATGTAAACACGAACCACATGCTACACAGAACACAACAACACATTCAGACAGATATATATATGAAGTGCATTGCATGCTCATGAAAGGCATGAAATGTCTTACAGGTGTTTACAAAAATGTTATTGGATAAACATATGCATTTCAATCAGCGAGGCAGAGGTAGCTGGCTAGCTTGTTTGGCTAATGTAATGTTAACCTAATCCTTACCTTCAACATAGGTGATTTAGTTGCTGTGCCCTTTCAGATCATGAGTTTCGACATCCTTCAGGTCTAGGTTGGTGGTTTACCGTAACTCCTGGGTGTCTTCTCACCAGAGCCTTGCTTTCGATTTCAATATAGCAGATGCGTAAAATCAGTGTATTCTCTAGCCGCTGAGTGCGCATCAGTTGTAGCCTACATTCGTTATTGCGGTGCACTATGGGATTGAATGAGTGCACTTGATAATGTCCACTAAGGTTTCAGACACCACTAAAAATGGCTGTCCCCTGTCCCGTAGGGTTGCCAACTGTCCCGTATTAGCCGGGACATCCCGTATTTTGGGCCTAATTTATTTGTCCCGTTTTTTGACTAGCCTACTACGCTGATCTAACCACACTGTTAGACTTTTCTGTAATTTCTACAGTTATTTACTTTAAATCCCCCAGTATTATACTGCTATTTCTCTTTACAGTAAATAACTGTGATTCCCATTGCATCATGGGAATTTTCTGTGACGTCTAACACCACATACAGAGACTTACTGTATTTTTTAAATTTGCTGTATACTACTGTATTTGACGTAACTGCCTCTCTGGCTGGCACCATTCCATCGTGCTTTTTATTTCCTAATTTTTGCCTTACACCACGTGTCTACAACGCTATAATAGCCAGAGGCTGTCTATATTGGACACATTGAAGCGACCGGACCTTTAAATGCATACCTGTTTATCCCTTGTCAGAAATAGCGCGAGCGCTTGGACTCGTATCGGACTAAGTCAGAAATATAACGGCCCCTATTTTTTACAGTCTATGCACTACACTGACTGTCTGGGATTTGTCGTGTCGCGTCAGAGCATCCAGTGTAATATCAGTGGGGTCTGTCTTTTGTTGGATCGCGACGTTCGTGTCTGGCCCGGGGAAGAGACGGAATTCACTTCACCGAGAGAGAGAGATCAGCAAGCAAGGTAAAAAAAAAAAAACATTCTGTGTGTGTTGTCAGGATTGTGCCCAGTTTAACCTATGTTATAACGTTAACGTTAGCCTAAAGTTACTCGTCGTCAGCATGGCGGTAACGAACTTTACCATGGTAAACTGAGCTAACGTTTCATTTTACACACTTTGTTAGATTATTGAATTGTCGAGTTAAAATATGCCAACGAGCAACGCGTTTACATTAACAATAAATGTGAATAAACTAATGTGAAATTCTGTTTATAGCCTAATGTTGGCCTACTGATGAGAACCTTTATAGTTTTAGCATTAGTTTGCAAACTATACCATATTATACTTTTTTTTTTTTATGGAATTTAATATTTACTTCCATTTTTGTGTTTAAAGGCAACTGCAACAAAGCGCCAATTCGCGCCAGTGACTTCCAGCAAGATTCCAGAGGTAGGCCAGCCCATTTGTGATATATTTTGAGATAAATTTGCTGAAATGATTAGCAATACGCTATGTGAAAATTGCTTTTGAGCCACTGGTGCAGACTAAGTAGCTTACAATATCTTACAATATCTTATAAAATCTCTATAAAATTGGCTAACTTTATATCAAATAAGTGACCTTTGCCTTATGTCTAACTTTATTAGACAGCAAATGAACCAATCAGAAGATGGACCATTGTCTTTGTTCAGTCTCACCAGATTAAATGTATCCAGGTAAGCACTGCAGTAAAACTCTCACTAATTCATTAATACAAAATCTAGCATTCTAAACAACTTAAGTTTATATTTTTGCATTATTTTGATATTTTATTAGCCAGAAGACTCTACCATTGCAGTCCCACCTGACTAGGAAGGTCCTAACATCAGCACGCAGGTGGGTTAACTACTGTAGGAAGGAGAACGATCATCACACAGTGATTTCTTGCATGTATCTTACTGTGTATTTGTCTCAAACAGGTACTCCTTCACTGCAGACAAGCTGAAATGGGCTAAAATCATCGATTTCAGTCGTTCTTTCTATGGATCTCAGCATTTTTGGACAGAATTTAGGATTTGTAAGTATTAAAATTTAATCTGGCATAATTTTATTTAGTTCTTTTGTATGCTATTTATTGACAAAAGCTGTTTACAAATATATATTCTTAAGTTTTTGTGAAAATAATAATAAAAATTAACAAAAAAAGGAGGTTAAAAATAATGTGACACTAATACTCTCTCTCTCTTTCTCTCTCTCTCTCTCATATAGTGTTGGAACCGGGATCTCCTCTGAAGGACTGAGTACATTTGTGTTTGTGGGCACGCATGCAGACCAGGGAACACTCTGATGTTGTCAATCAAGTTCTGAACAGGAACCAATCTTTGGAGAAGTTCATTTATTCACAAAGGTGGACAAAAACATTGTGTTGGCTTTTTAAAGATTATTTTGATGATGACTTTTACTCCTATGCTGTAGAAAAGATGGAGTAGACAGTCAGACATTGATAATAATAAGAAATGTTTCTTGAGCATCAAAGAGACTTCTTTCAAAAACATTAAGACACTTAAATACTTATTTTGGCCTCCAGTGTACATGAATCCAACAAATTTTTGGAAATAAGTGAAATTATTTTGAAGGTGGGGTTATGTGTCATGTATTGTGAAAAGAACTGTGTTTTGTCCTGTGTTGGACATTTCCTTTTTGAATGCTTAAAAATGTATTTATATTCTGCAGTTTTATGAATGTAATGGTTGATATTTCATTATAATACTTGTATAAGCTAAACAACCAATGACTACATTCATTTACATTTACATTTACATTTAGTCATTTAGCAGACGCCCTTATCCAAAGCGACTTACAAATTAGGACTAAGTTCAGCGAGTCATCATAAAGAGGCAAAAGCAACAACAACGCAGGAAGTGCTCAAAATACGAAGTTCAGGTATTATTCAGAGTAGCATAAGCCTGATAAGTGATGTTTCAAAGGGAAAGGATTTTTTTTTTTGTTTTTTTTTTTTCTATAAGGTTAAGTGCTCGCGGAAGAGATTGGTTTTCAGCTGTTTTTTGAATGTTGTCAGGGATTCTGCATTCCGGATGAGGGTGGGGAGAGCGTTCCACCAGCATGGAACTGTAAATGAGAATGTTCTGGAAAGTGATTTTGTGGCTTTCTGTGATGGAACCACGAGACGTCGCTCGTTGACCGATCGTAGGTGTCTGGTAGGGATGTAGACTCGTAGGAGTGAGTGAAAGTAGGAGGGAGCTGAGCCTGTGATAGTTCTGTAAGCAAGCGTCAGTGCCTTGAACTTGATGCGAGCAGCTAGAGGTAGCCAGTGCAGAGAGATGAACAGAGGAGTGACGTGGGCCCTCTTGGGCTCGTTGAAGACAAGACGAGCTGCAGCATTCTGGATCATCTGTAGGGGTTTGGTCGCACATGCTGGGAGTCCAGCCAGAAGGGCATTGCAGTAGTCGAGCCTAGAGATGACCAGGGCCTGGACGATAAGTTGTGTTGCATGCTCAGTTAGGAAAGGCCTGATCTTCCTGATGTTGTGCAGTGCAAACCTGCATGATCGAGCTGTCTTTGAAATGTGATCTGTGAAGGTCAGCTGGTCATCAAACGTTACTCCAAGATTTCTGACCGATCTTGATGGGGTGATTAATGATGACTCTAGCTGGATGGTGAAGTCGTGCTGTAGAGACGGATTGGCAGGGAGGACGAGAAGCTCAGTCTTTGCCAGGTTGAGCTGCAGGTGGTGTTCCTTCATCCATGTGGAGATGTCCGCCAGACAGCTTGAGACCCGTGCAGCTACTGTGGGATCATCTGGTTGAAAGGAGAGGAAGAGCTGTGTGTCATCAGCATAGCAGTGGTAGGAAAAACCGTGTGCCTGTATGATGTGTCCCAGTGATGTGGTGTAGATGGAGAAGAGGAGGGGACCAAGAACTGAACCCTGGGGAACCCCTGTGGTCAGCTGATGTGCTCTGGATACCTCGCCTCTCCATGCGACCTTGAAGGACCTACCTGTGAGATAGGACTCAAACCAGTGGAGTGAAGTTCCTGTGATGCCCAGTGATGAGAGGGTGGACAGAAGGATCTGATGATTCACTGTGTCGAAGGCAGCAGACAGATCCAGGAGAATGAGGACTGAAGATTTGGAAGCAGCTTTTGCGATCCGTAGGGCTTCTGTGACTGACAGTAATGCAGTCTCAGTTGAATGTCCTTTCTTGAAGCCAGATTGGTTGACATCCAGCTGGTTGTTTAGAGACAAGAAGGATGTTAGTTGGTTGAAGACAGCTCTTTCAAGTGTCTTCGCAATGAATGGTAGGAGAGAGATAGGTCTGTAATTCTCTACCAATGATGTGTTTAGCGTTGGTTTTTTGAGCAGTGGAGTAACCCGAGCCTGCTTGAATGCTGTAGGGAAGGTGCCAGTGTGGAGGGATGAGTTGATGATGTGTGTGAGTGATGGTAGAAGTGTGGGAGAGATGGCTTGTAGAAGGTGTGAGGGGATGGGGTCAAGCGGGCAGGTGGTAGGGTGACTGGAGAGGAGAAGTGTAGATACACTAAGTGTAGAAGAATTTAGTCCAGGGTTCACCAATCTCGGTCCTGGAGGGCCGCTGTCCTGCAGAGTTTAGCTCCAACTCCAATTAAACACACCTGAACCAGCTAATCAAGATCTCATTAGGCATACTAGAAACTTTCAAACAGGTGTGTTGGAGCTGGTTGGAGCTAAACTCTGCAGGACAGCGGCCCTCCAGGACCGAGATTGGTGAACCCTGATTTAGTCAAATGCTAATGTTTTGTTTATGGTTTTATGTATGTTTTCAAAAATGTTTGCAGTGAAGGACAGCACATAATGTGTTAATTTAACACGTTTACACATCTTTGTGTTAACCTCTCTGACATATTTACTTTGTTAAAATCATTAACACAATGAATGAGTTAAAATTAACACAAAAAACATTATCCCTAAACTCACCCATTAATGTGTAAAAATTTCACACATCATTTCCAGCATTGGCATGTTTATTTTGTGATATATATGAAATGTTTTAAATAAAAAAATGGTATTTTGTGATAACTTTGTCTAATTGGTTTGTATGAAAGTAGTACTTATGTAGGATAAAAATAAAATTAATCATATATCAAAATTATCAAATCTAATTTATATTTAGTACAAATAAAAATAATTAGGCTACAGTAGTGTACTGATTAGCTTCGTTTTTACAGTAATGCACTGTATTACACAAAACTGAAATATGGTTTGGTACTGTAACTCTTAATTACAGTAACTTACTGGCAACAGTGTTGCCAGTAAGTTACTGTAAAAAACCCTTGAAAAGTCTAACAGTGCACTGACTGATACAACAGCAACAGCAGCAGTGCTGATCACGACACTTGAGAATGATCCGACACCTGTCATCATCCAATCACAGATTTGCGAACATAATCCTCTGCCGTCTGGTCGCTTCCGCTTCAAGCCGGACTCGTCTTGCGCTAACGGTAATTCCCTTTCACTGTCCACGTTTTGATTTCGGCAAATACATTTTGGAGAATGTGAACAACGTGATTATTGTTCATGAGTCCAACATCCAGCCACGCAAGAAAACATGTAATCTACCTAGGGAATAATGCTCAAAAAACATTTCTGAATATTATTAATGTTTAAAACAGTTTTTTTTTTTTCAGGATTTTTTGATGAATATAAAGTTCATAAGAGATTTATTTGAAATAGAAAGCTTTTGTTACATTATAAATGTCTTTACTGTCACTTTTGATTAATGTAATGCATGTATGACATTACAATTCTTTTTAGAATTAAATTGTACATAAATAGGTTAAGTAAAACAAATGTGTTTATGTCTGATAAGCTTTTAAACACATACTTAACTGCAGACACTGAAATGACGTACACTGTGTGATACAGTACAAATATTTTGAGTGTCCCTCATTTTCCTATAAAGAACCACGATTGTCCCGTATTTTACTTTTCTGAAGTTGGCAACCCTACTGTCCCCTCAAATACTGCCCTATTTAAGGGTATAGGGGACGATTCTGAACACAGGGCTTGTGTTATACAGTCTTTGTCTTCGTGCTCTCCTTATATACCACCACCCATGACGCTTACTAATTGAACCAAAAGTTAAACAAATTTCCGGTCACTCACTGAGATAGAAGTAAATATTTTATTACAGACGTTCATCACACTTTTAAAAAAGGCTAAGTTTTTGTTTAATTCTTCATTACATTCTATAATAACTTTTCCTTTATGCAAATAAAAGTCATGTGGTAGTTTTAATGCAGTAAAATTTTAATGTTAAAAAAGTACATATTTTCAGTTCCTTAACAGCCGAGCAACAAACAAGCTTTATTCAGATTGTGTATCATATTGAGTTTGTTTGATGGTCTTTGCTGTAGAATCTGAAGTTCAGCTGGACTCACTGAAACAGGAAGTAGAAGAGCAGAGGAGACACGAGCAAGAGGAAGCTTCCCTTATACACTCCATCTAATCAAGACAAGAAAGGAAATTAGTATTATTAACACTCCACTACTAAGGCCACATTTACACATAGCCGGGTATTTAGAGAAACGAATATTTCTCCCCCTCCGTTTTCAAAAATAACATCGTGCACACAATATCGTTTTCAAAAAAAGTTGTCGTTTACATCAACCCGCATAAATACAAAGGGGCGGCAGTGTAAGGAGAAGGATAAAGCCATGCAAGCCAATCAGAATCCTCAAAATCGACAACGACGAATAGCACGAGCGACTTCCTGTTCCTTTCAAAACAATAGACATGGCGCGAGGTTCGTTCGTGTGGACAGACAGCGAAGCAAATGCAAACAGGCCAAAAGCGTTTTCATAAAAGTAAAAATGAGTACCACTTTAACAGCATCCATGATCAAATAGTAGCCAAACAAACTCATAGACAGTATGGAACAAACTCTAAACATAGGGCGCTCACATGACGTAAGCATTTTCTGGCGCATAATGTGACGTTTGAGAACCTAAAACCCCGTTTCTCCCAGTTGACACGGCAACACATAACCGGCGTTTTCAGAAATCTCCACTTTGGCCGGAGTTTTTAGAAATAATCGTTTTCTGGGATAAAAACGGCGTTTTCGTGTAAATGACAGGCCAAAACGCAGGGAAATATCTGCGTTTTCCCATCGTGTAAACGGGGCCTAAATCTTACAATAATATTGATAATAATAGTTATGAAAACTGCATGTTCATTGTTGATCAATTTCTCACAGTTTTTTTTAAAAAACAATAAAACTCTTAAAGTACTAGACTAATTCATAAGCTTCTCCTTTTCATGCTGCTATAACTTTACACTATTTTGACTACTTTTGATATTGTGCTGCTTATTAACAATCACTTGTTCATATTGAATTATTGTTTGTATAATTTCCTGATTTTAAGTTACTGTGGATGAAATCAAACTGCTAGCGCATGATCAAACAAAGGCCAATACCTGCAGCATTGCAAAGATCAGTGTCACAGCAGCTCATAGTCGCTGGCCCTACAGTCACTGGTACACATTCAGCTGCGCACCCTTTAGTTGTGACGGACACCGTAGTGAAACCTGTAAAAAAGACATAAATGTCCATATAATAAGATAATAAAACAATTCCAAGATTAGCAGTTAACAAGTATGCTTTCTCTCCAGCGGTATCACTTATACAGCAGATTTCCACATTATACTGGACTTACCGATGGATTGTTCCACCCTTGTGGTTGAACATTTAGAAACTCCAGCTGCACATATCTCCTCTTTTGCTGCACAGGAACCCGTCAAAGCAGATGTGCAGGAGTAACACTTGAGAGAATAACCTTACAGACAGAGAGAGACATTGAGTTAGCGCTCTACAGTATGATTAGCAAATAATGCATTTCAATACTTGCTGTTTTTTGTACCTCCAGTGAGAAAAATTAAAAGAAGAACGATGGAGACCTGCAGATTCATCCTGTGTCAGGAACTGAGTGACTATACAGAAAGAATGCTTCAGTTTCTTTTATGTCTGTTCAGAAAGGGGTGGGTTTAGGACCCTTTGTTGACGTCCCCATGGCACTATGACAGTTACTAAGAAAAGGGAATTGGACACTTAAACAAGTTGAGGCTCGTTCAATTTCTGTGGAAAAGCGCTTTGTTTCCCTCTAATTACTACTCCAGAAGCATTTAGATAATTATGAAAACATTTCCTGTTCCTAATAATCCATGCTGCTCTTTGTTAACATATCAACAAATTCAATATCATAACATCATATGTTATAACAAATTTCTAACATTGAGGATATCGTTTGAGATAAATCAATTATACTGCAACAAGAAATAATTTTCTTTGATTAATAATTTTGGCAAACCCATTCTTCAGATCCTACATCAAAAATACCTGGGTTAAAAACAACCCATTTGGCAACCCAGCATTAGCTGGGTAAATATCGGACATAACAAATGCTGGCTTAAACATTTTAATCCAGCAGGGTTGGGTTGCACGATTTAACATAAATTCTGCTCACACTGAGTAACACTGGGCTAATTTTAGCTCATTATGGGTTATTTCCATATCAAGCAAATGCTATTTATATATTTTATTTAGGCTATATAAATGAATTAATTATATATATATATATATATATATATATATATATATATATAGGTAATTGAGGAAATGAATGGACATTAAACAGTCTAAATCAAGTAATTGTATTTAACGGCAAGTATATTAACAGCATCATAAAACATTGAAGAGAAAGCAAAAGGAGCAAAGAACAGTCTATTAAACAGACGACACCATTCGTGTTTGCTTTGTTAGAAGATAACTGCTTTCTGTCTCCTCTCACTCTAAAATTTGTGGGGTTATTTTTTTACCCAGACCGCTGGGTTCGTCTAGGTTACGACTGTAACCTCTGTTCCCTGAGAACAGGGAATGAGACACTGCCTTGATTGACACTTTGGGGAACACCTAAGGCGTGACAGGTGTCTGAAATCACTATCAAATCACGGCAATCCTATTGAATGGCGACAGCCCATGACATCATCTCCGTGTGACCCGGAAGTATAAAAGGGTCAAGCATTACATTCACCTTATCGTCTGAAGGGACTGTTTGGTCGGCAGGCATGGCGAAAAGACGTAGTGTCTCGTTCCCTGTTCACAGGGAACAGAGGTTACAGTTGTAACCTAGACGTTGCCTTTCAAAAAGGAACTCGCACTGCTTCGATTGACGCTTTGGGGAATGAAATACCAACACCACCATGCTAAGGGGAGTGCCTGCCAGTTTGCAGTGACAACTGTCAGAACCAGCAAAATTAAAATGAAATGCCAGAACCACTCACACTCTGGTCAGACTGGGCTGTCAGTGACAGCATTCCCTACAGTCATATCCCAAGCTATGTTCCACAGGAAAACCTCCATAAACACTGTTTAATGAAAGGCCTACCTGGGCCTGCTCAAGGGCCTAGGACCACAGCTTCAAATTTAGAAGGGGTCCCTTCTAGTAAATGTGGCTAGGGAACTTGAAAAGGCCCCAGCCAATCACTATTCAGGGGAACATACTGACCCGATATGCCACTAGGAAGTACCAATGTCTACCAATGTCACTTCCATTGGACACTGCAGTCTGGGCAACTTCCTGTCTGTCCCGAAGACAGAGCAACCTGAGCGACTGTGAAGCTGACAGGAACCACCCGGACCTCAGAGACGGGGTGTCCCGGAGAACATGTCTCAGCATAGTGCTTACAACCCTTGTTAGCGAGGGAAGTTTCTCTGCTCTATCCACGGATCAACCCAAAGTTTGTGTTTCAAAACACTGTGGAGGCCTGAAAAGGCCTAAGGGCTGATCTAACTGGGAGGCCTCACAAGAGGCCTACAGACGTCTGACCAGACTCAGGAGGCCGAGTACTCATAGTGACCCTCAGTGAGGGGAGCACATGGTCTGCCCGGTAGGCAAACAAAGCTGTAGGCTAGATAAAAGAGGTTCCAGGAGGGAACCAGTTGCAGAAAATGACCATTCGTCATGCTAGAGCACAAGCTCGCCTTCAGAAGCTGCCTGCTAAGGCCAGCTGAACTGATAGTAAGTGGCCACTAGCTTCCAGAACCCAGCGAAACCACTTACAGGGAGGCCTGGTGAGGCCTACTATCTGATAACCAGAATGTAGTGCTACTATCTGTATAACCTAGTGCCCTTAACTGGAAACTCGCCTTTAGGGAGGCCTAGTGAAGCCTACTACCTGGTATACATGTAGCCTATATGCCTACAAGGCACAACAAACCTGGTGTTCATTATATATATATATATATATATGTGTGTGTGTGTGTGTGTGTGTGTGTGTGTGTGTGTGTGTGTGTGTGTGTGTGTGTGTGTGTGTGTGTGTGGTTGTGTGAAGAGTTCAGTTGCAAAAGCCTCTAAGTGCCATCTGAAACTTTCTTCTAGAATGATAGTTTTTATCAATCTCCTATATTTCAGTTCAGTAATTTCACTTAAATGGCAATGAAAATTACGTATTAATTGTCATTTAAGTGAAATTACTGAACTTAAATATACGAGCTTGATAAAAATGATCATTCTAGAAGAAAAATTCAAATGGCACTTAGAGGCTTTTGCATCTGAACTCTTCATATATATATATATATATATATATATATATATATATGTGTGTGTGTGTGTGTGTGTGTGTGTGTGTGTATTTTGTAGCCTGGCTAACGTCAGACCAAGTCTCATTTGAGACTTGGTCTGGGAACCACATGTTCATTTTCTCGTATTTGAGGCGTGGTTTACGAATGCCCAGAGCTGTTTATTGGGCGCTATGAATGTCTATCAAATGCGCCTGTACGTAGCTCATAGCCAATCGCTTCAATTATACCAGATGACGTATGTAGAGCGACAGAAATTCGACGAGGAAAAAGATGATGGGTCAAAGATTTATTTGTACACGATGGCGTTTAGCGAATATTACCGTTTGTGCAAGATAAACATGAGGGTAGAAGGTAACGTCGAGTCTGATGGCATGTTGGAACCATAGATATAAACAAACTGCTTCAGTGTCGTCATCGTCTTGCTGCTCCCTCCCCGTTCTGTGATTGGTTCCCTTTTTCAGGGGAAAATCTGGTCCATGGTGTCCAGGCTGCCTAGCAGCGTGAATAAAATCGCGCTGCGAGCAAGGCAGAAACCATGTTTCTGGGGAAATGGGGAAACCAAGGCTATGTATTTTGTACATTTAGAATCGCAATTTGATCCAGAGAAATCCAGAATTGTGCAGCCCCATAGTTTCTCTTGATATCAGCATGTTCACAGCTGCTGTTTTTTGTTTGTTTTTCTACAGGGACCAGATGCCACTGATGAATCCTGCTGACTTCAACATTCACTTGAGTCTCTGTACATGAACATGGTAAAGTCAAAAATCAAACACCTTGGAAATGACAGGTATGTACTATGTTTCAGGAATGGCACAAAGGTGTGTGACTGTTCCAAGTCCCTGTCTTTAGATCAGTGTATTCAATAATGTGATTTTTTGTCATTTGTTGTGTATCTTTGGATTATGTTGTGTTGTAAATAAATCCAAACAATCAAAAAGCCATTCTTTTTTAAATCTCTCCTCATTCTTTGTGCAAGGTTCCTCATAATGATAGGGCCTGATAGCACCTGATAGGGCCATTATGGTAGGGTCTTTGTCTTTCTCAGATGTGAAACACATCAATATTCATGATGATTCGCGCCTCCTCACATAAAGCTTTCTTACACAAAATATGTCTTACAAATTTTAAATCAATATATTGTTTTATCTGAATGAGTAGGCAGGATGATTTTCACATAGTTTTGGAGCAAATATTCTAGGCTTCGTGATACAATTTTCAAAAGTCTTGAGAAGATTTTTTTAAAAAATTTTTTTACAAACCATGCATAAATGTCGTTATCTCAAAACTACAAACTTTTTCATACATAATGTAGCAGAGTTTGAGCTAAATACAGTGTAATCAGACTTTAGCCATAAAAATGTCACAAGTAACAGAAATAAGCACAAATTAGATTAGATTAGATTAGATTAGATTCAACTTTATTGTCATTACACAAGTACAGGTACAAGGCAACGAAATGCAGTTTAGGTCTAACCAGAAGTGCAATAGCAGCAAGTGCAGGATATACAGTGGTTCCATAAGTGCAGAACATGGATATGTACTGAATAAATATAGAGTTGAATACTATTATAAACAAAAATTTACAGATAGATTTGTCCTATGAATATAATATACAGATAACTATTACTGTGAACAGAATTTACAGCTAGATATGTACTGAATATAATATACAGATGGCTATTACTATAAACAGAATTTTTACAGATAGATATGTGCTATGAATATATATACAGATGGCTGTCACTATAAGCAGAATGTGAGCATAATATACAGATGGCTATTACTATAAACAGAATTTTTACAGATAGATATGTACTGAATATATATACAGATGGGTGTTACTATAAACAGAATGTGAGCATAATATACAGATGGCTATTACTATAAACAGAATTTTACAGATAGATATGTACTATGAATATATATATACAGATGGGTGTTACTATAAACAGAATGTGAGCATAATATACAGATGGCTATTACTATAAACAGAATTTTACAAATAGATATATGTATAAGTTAGGCTAAAATGAGCAGTATAACAATGGATTTAAAGTAGTGCAAATAAAGTTTGGACAGAAGCTATCCGAGTGAAAGTGCAGTGGAAGTAATTGCATATTACAGTTAAAGTATGGTATTGCAAATGTATATGTAAACAGTCGGTACTGTAAATAAAAAGTCGGCAGTGCAAATTGAGCATATTCCAGTCAAGGTAGTAGTGCAAGATGCATATGTAAACAGTTGTTTCTGTAATAACAGTCAGCAGTGCAAATGAACATTATAGTATTGCAAATAACAAAATGGAGGCAGGTGTGAGGAGGGAGAGGAGAGTCAATCAGTATATGAGGGGAGTGGGATCAATGAGGGTTAGAGTTTAATAAAGAGACAGCTCTGGGGAAAAAACTGTTCTTTAGTCTGCTGGTCCTGGTCCGGAGGCACCTGAAACGCCTGCCGGAGGGCAGGAGAGAAAACAGTCTGTGGGCTGGGTGAGAGGAGTCCTTAAGGATGCTGCGAGCTCGATGCAGACAGCGTTTCCTCTGGATGTGCTCGATGGCAGGTAGTGGAGTCCCAGTGATGCGCTGGGCGGTTTTCACCACCCGCTGCAGTGCCTTGCGCTCTGCAACAGAACAGCTCCCATACCACACTGTAGCACAGTTGGTCAGGATGCTTTCTATTGCACAGCGATAGAAGTTCACCAGGATAGTGGAGGAAAGCTGATTCTTCCTCAGTGTCCTCAGGAAGAAAAGGCGCTGGTGAGCCTTCTTGACCAGGCTGGAGGTGTTGGTTGTCCAGGTCATGTCCGCCGAGATGTGGGTCCCCAGGAACTTGAAACTGGAGACACGCTCAACAGCCATTCCATTGATGTGGATGGTGTCGTGTGTGCCTCTTGACACTTTCCTGAAGTCCACGATGAGCTCCTTCGTTTTGGTGGTGTTGAGGAGCTGGTTATTTTCAGTGCACCATGTGGCCAGGTGCTTGATCTCCTCCCTATAGGCAGTCTCATCGTTGTTGCTGATGAGACCAATCACCGTAGTGTCGTCCGCAAACTTGACGATGGAATTAGATCCGTGCACAGGCTTGCAGTCAGAGGTGAAGAGGGAGTAGAGAAACGGGCTTAGCACACAGCCCTGTGGTACACCAGTGTTGAGTGTGATGGACGTGGAGCAGTTGGAGCCTGATCGAACATTCTGGGGTCTGTTGGTCAAAAAGTCCAAAATCCAGTTGCACATGGAGGTGTTGATGCCCAGGTCTCCAAGTTTGGCTAATGTCAGCGCATGTCAGAACACATCCAGAGCCCAGAAAACACCTCAGACCCCAGAGGGTTAAGCAAAAGGGAGTACAACATACTCAACTCTGCCTCAACAGAGGCCCCAGAGTGAGGATCCTACCATCTGTATGCTGGGCGTCATTTCATGGCAATGCTCTGGCTTCACGGAGCATACTTCGAAGCGTACTTCGAAAACCAAAAAGAAGTGAAGGTTAGAACTTTTCGCTCGACCCGAGCCATAATGGTGTGAGGTGGGATAATACAGAACTGAAAGTCAAGTACTCAGACCTACCCTGTATCAACAGGGGAATACCACCACCTAAATCTGAGATTTAACAGGGTGCGGGCCCGCCAGCGGCTCTAGAGGTGACAGAATTTTATCTGCGCCAAGCCTAGGAGAGTGGGGATTGTTTGTAAGCCAACCACCTACAACCTGTTGCTCGAGCAGTAGCTCAGCGAGGTGAGTGTAGCCTATTCTGGCGGCCCATATGCTAGTCCATATGCTAGTTCTGCACGTCAGCGTCGGGCAGACAAAAGCCAGTCTCTTTGTGAGGCTAAAGACGGCCTAACCCTGCTTAAGAAAGACCCATTGTACCGGGGAGGCCATATTGAGGCCTAACCCAGGGTCTTTATAAATCATGCCTCTGCACCAAACTGCATTACTCTTCTCGCCCCAGAACACAGAAAGGGTGCGGACCTTGGTCTAACGACTCCCATGGGAAGAGGCTGTCATATAGGGATTCTAAAAGCCTACATTCACAAAGTGAAGGGCCAGAGGCAGAAATGTTTTAGCACAACGCTTCCACTATCCCTAGTATAGCCTAGGCCAGCTACAGAGGTGGCCCTGGTAAGTGCAAGCCTGTAAGCATAGATCTACCTGAGGGCTCGGAGGAGCCACAGCCTCACCAGAAAGTTTTCTCAACGAGGGGCTGCAAAACCACTTAGCCTAACTGAAAACCCAAACAGAGCTCAAGGGGGCGATGTACTCAGGACCAAAAAATATCAGACGGTCCTGTGGGCCGGATATAAGATCTATCTGAAGCTCCAGCGTCAGTCTATACTCCAAAACAAAAAACATTGTTGTTGTTTTTTGAGAGAGAGACCAACTACTCTACCGTTAGGTGGCTAATAGCCCGACGGCTGTGTGTAAAAAAAACCCGGCAGCATAAACATTCCCATTCTTCTTTCTAGGATGTTGTTCTGTCACTTACTCATCCATGGAGGGGGCGCACGAGAGGCGACACTGGCTCTCTGGCCCTGTCTATGGTCCTCGGATTGTGAGGGGCCAGGCCCTCCCGCTTGCCTGGGCGTGGATGCGGATCTCAGCGGTATGCAGGTCCTAAATGCCGCTGAGTGTGCACTCGCTTCTCTGAACTTTCCAACCCCCGCCTCCACGGAGGTGCCAAAAAGTTCAGAGGGCGAAACCGGCAAATCGAGGAGAAAGCTTTTCTGTTTCTCTCCGATGTCAGCCAGGTTCAACCACAGATGTCTCTCCGTGGCCACAATCGCCGCCATCTACCTCGCCGATTACGGCAGCAGTTTGTTTAGTGGCCCGGAGAGCAAGATCAGAGGTGCGGCACAGCTCAGCAACCGCCTCAGGGGACATCCCGGCCCCCTGGTCGAGATCCCTCAGCAGATCGGCCTGGTACGCCTGCAACACCGCCATGGTGTGCAGTGAAACACCGGCCTGACCCGCTGACGTGTATGCTCTGCCATTCAAACGCAATGTTGCTTTCAAAGGTTTGGATTGCAGGGTTGGAGTTCTCAGTGTTGATGCCCACCCAGATGCAAGATACTTCACAAACATCTCGTTAATGGGCGGCATCGACACATACCCACGTTCTCCCATCCCCTCAACATCAGCGAAACTAGCCCGCTGATGTCGGTGGATACGGGCAGAATATGGGCTCTTCCATGCCCTCTCGATCTCAGTATGAAGATCGGGAAGGAATGGAAGGCTCACCTGAGCAGGTGGTTTATGGCCAGGGGGAAACCGATCGTCAAGCCTACCGCGAGCGATCTCTCCCCTGACACGCTGCTATGGGAACTGCAGCCTGACCGATCCATAACATCCACCAGTTCAGCATACACTGGGCAGAGTGGCTGAGAGGGTTTAGAATCTATCTGATCTATCTGATCTATCTATCTATCTGATCTATCTATCAGAACCCCCGCCGGAGGCGGGGGTTCTGATTCTGAGCAGAACCAGAAAATATGAACATATCACACCAGTCCTCAGGTCTTTACACTGGCTCCCAGTTAGATTTAGGATTGATTTCAAAGTATTATTACTGGTATATAAATCATTCAATGGCCTAGGACCTCAATACATTGCAGATATGCTCACTGAATATAAACCCAACAGATCACTCAGATCATTAGGATCATATCAGCTAGAAATACCAAGGGTTCACTCTAAGCATGGTGAGTCTGCTTTTAGCTATTATGCCAGCCGCAGCTGGAACCAGCTTCCAGAAGAGATCAGATGTGCTCCTACAGTGGTCACATTCAAATCCAGACTCAAAACACTTCTGTTTAGCTATGCATTTACTGAATGAGCACTGTGCCACTGTTCGTCCGACTGTACTGTATTGTATTTTATTTTATTTTTCTAAACTGTTTTAATTATTCTTGTTTCTTTTTATTATTTTAATTTCTTCTATGTAAAGCACTTTGAATTGCCATTGTGTATGAAATGTGCTATATAAATAAACTTGCCTTGCCTTGATTATCATCACTCTCATCAGCCATCTCCTGCTGATCCTGAAGAGCACTCGTAGCTGGGCTATTTTTACTCTGGGGTTATCAAGTGGTTTAGTCTAACTAATAGTGAAACTGCACCTGAGTGGTGACTGGAGGGTTTCCCAGGTTGTCCCTGCTCTACACATCACCCGAAATACATCCAAGGGACGCTAACAATGGCATAATTCAGGGAGAAGATCGTCTTTAACAGAGTCATTAAGCTGAGGTGATCACTTTGATACATTTGACCCACGCATATCATAGCATTTGAGGGATCCAGTGATAGCCAGAAGGCACAGGTCTGAAATGTCTCTTTTAGTGATTCCACTAGACCTAAGTCCCCTCCCCGACGGTCCGTACATAAGGCCTTTATACAAAATAATAACTGGTAGATGTTTCAGGGTGGTCGATTTTTCCCTCCAGTTCAGAATGGATGTAGTGTTTTCCGGAGAGCTATACCTTGTTGTTTTTATTCGCCACGATTCTTCCATCCTGTGGCCTTCCACAATCGATACCTCCATAATGTAGGTTGAATTTCCTTTTTCCATGACCAGATCCGGTTTAGTAAATGGATGCACAGTGGGGATGATTGGCTCAACCCAAATCCTCAGGGATTCTCTTTTTAGGTTTACCTACAGCCTCTTGACGACTCTTTTGTGACGAGCGCATCTTCCGTCGTGTGTTATCTCGCAAATCTGTAGAACATGATTCTATGATTCAGAACATGATGATTCTCTTGCTTTCGTCGAGAGGACTCAACCGCATAGCTGGATTCCACGCATGTGCAATCTCGGAAACACTCTTTCTGCATGCTTTAACCACAGATTGCTATTAGCGTTGACATCTAGTCAGATCCCTCCCATCCATCGATTGTGACAACAAGTTGGCCCATGCTAGTTTAGCTTCTGACACCGATGTCACCACGTCAGCCCCCGCTTTGCATGGTCTATTTGCTGAGCTCAAGATCTTCTTAAACGATGGTTTTGCAGAGCTTTATCCAATGCATTGGTGCTATTCAGTAGCTTTGTCATTCTAGATCTTTGTAGGAGGGGGATCAATGTTGCTAAGCATGGTATATTTAAACTACCCAAATTAATTTGGGCGTGCAAGAAGGCCAGCGAGTGTCATTTGGAAGACGAAGCAAAGCTTGAACAGCTGCCCGTATCATCCTGTCTAGAGTCGTTAAGGTGTTGCAATGAGCTGCTCCTAGAACAAGAGAGTGGAGCAATTTCGGTACAAGGAAGATTCTCAAGAGCTCGAACCATTGGAAGGGTTTAACCCCCTGGGGTCGGCGGTAAATATATTTGCTCTGTTGACTTTGATATTACAAACACGTTTCATACATCAATCGATTCTTTTAAATGTGTATTATTTGTGTGTATACTCACAATTAAAACAAAGTGTTTTGCTTTTTGCCAAATAAAGAAAAATAAACACGAAGCGAGTTCTGCTTTCTCTCTGTCAGTGTAGTCCATTCTGAAACGCGTCCGAAAATGAACCATAACTGAGCGAATACTCAGTCAAACAGGCATACAGACACACAGGTATGAAGCTTGAATTCTCTTCTTTTAAATGAAGTAATTTATATAAAAAAACAAATATTCTCAGTTCATGTAATCTGTAAGAAAAGAGCGAGATGTCAGTCATTCTCATCTCAGCTCATTACGTTTTAATCTGCCCCGCCCACGGAGAGCGCGCGCTATTCAAACGCAAATTACTGAGGCAATCCACGCAAGCCTGTGAACGCCCCCATATCAGCTCGAGAAAACACAAGTTTAATCAGATCATTGTACTTGTTTACACCGTCTCGCAGCGCTGTGAGGAATAATAATAATGGAAAATGTACCTCAGAAGTGCTGGTATTTCGAGGAGTAACGGATGGAATACTGTAGTAAGTTTTTTTTCATTCTCAAGTAAATCGCGTTTCTGTCTGTGTGTGAATGAATAAACGGCAGAGATGCGCTGTTTACCACAACTCGCAAAAAGACGGTTTAAATTTGAATTGCGTTTCTGTGTGTGAATGAATGATCTGCTTTTAGCAAACTATTTTGCTATACTGAGTAAAAATCGACTGAAATATGTTGAAATAAAATGTATTTGTATAAGCAACGTATTAAACTGCAAATTAACATTTATATTCCTTATAATAAAAACGAAAGACCTATGTTACAGACAACATTTCGTTGATTAGTTTTGGATAGATTACACATTTTTACTGTAAAATATCTGCCACCTCAAATAAGCTTTTGTTTGCCAATTTGTGCTAATATGTTAAATATAGTATGTTTTGTCAATGTAGGCTATATTCGAAGTAATGAATCCTTAACTTTGAAATATGTATGATAAAATGTATACTTTAGTTTTTATAAAGAAAGATTATACTTCAACTGTTGTTGTAATTGTAACCTTTTTAATAACAAAAATATATTTACAAGGTAGATGTAAACAAATTTTAAAAGGTAAATATTAGCCTTTTCTTTAAATAATTTTTATTGAGTTTTATTATTGACAAATTTGGGGAGAGGATACATATTCCAAAACTGAAAATACAGTATGAGAATTAACTGCACAATTACTAGACATGTTTTCCTGGATATTATACAATTTGCAAGCACAATTTGTGAAAAAAAATAAAAATAAAAATTGACATGCTTCCAACTGTGAACCAATTTGGTGCAATATATATATATATATATTGCTCTTGCATTCTTTCTTGTGGCTATAGGTGACACACCTGAATGAATGGCTCATTAAGTATGCGGGCCCCATTGTCTCCTCAGGTGTGAACCACTACATATGCATGATGCTGTTGAATCGTTGACGCCCCTTGTGCATATTGCCTTTACAAACAAAAAGTGTTTTACAAGATTTAAATCAATGTATTGTGTTATGTAAATGATTAGGTAGGATGATTTTCACATCATTTTGAAGAAAAAACTCTAGGCAACGACATCCATTAGTCAAAAGTCTTATTGACACATATTTAGTATGTATTTTGTGGTCTTATTTCAGAAACTTTAGTTTTTAGTTTTTTCAATAACCATGCATAAACATTATTCTCTTAAAAATACAAACATGTACATGCATGTTGCTCACATATTATGGTAGCCCTGTTTGTGCTAAATAGAGTGTAATTATACCTTTGCCATTAATATGTTTATAAGCAGTGTTGGTCAAGTTACTTGGAAAAAGTAATTAGTTACTGATTACTGATTACTTCTCCAAGAAAGTAATCCAGTTACTTTACTGATTACTTATTTTCAAAAGTAATTAGTTACTTTACTAGTTACTTTCTAGTTACTTTTCAAAAACATGATGCACGAAATGAATAAGCTATGTAAAGCCATAGACCTTTCTGCTTAATTCTATTCTTTCTGCATATTCCATCATCTAAAATTTAATCAAATTAAACATTCTTTTTTAAAACTTGTTTTATTAGTTTCAGTATTTTAACTTTATGCACATTGCATCAATGAATCACTCATTAAGATGGTCGCCTGCCGCCTCCTACTGGCGGTTTATAAATATTATTTCTATGCACAAATAATATTTCTTATTTGTATATTCAAAAAATATTTTAAATAATCTCATTACATTATTTAATGCAGTTTATTTGATTGGTAACAGCCCTTTAGCATGTTATTATTCTATTGTAATTTATTGATCAAATTTAAGAATTTTAAATGAAAGATGAAGCAAACGATTAGGGAAAAATGCCCTTTATAAAGGTTAAAATATCATAAATATGCCGATTTATATATGTTAAAGCTGACTGAACTGATGAGAATACTGATTCGGAATAAATTATATTTACAACACACACACACAAAAAAAAAAAAAAAAAATTCCTGTTCTAACAAGTGTTTTTACTCAGACAAGTGAATGACCGACCGAAGGACAAATGCAAAGCTGGTATATTTTTCTAATTATTATTCATTTATTTACCCATAAACCTGTCTTTAGGAAGCCATAAGTTACAGTGGCAAGAATAACTTTGTGAAACCTTTGGGGGTGGTGGACATCTTTTATTCCACAGCTGATGTGTGCAGTTTTTTATTGCTTGCATTAAAATAATTTTCTCTTGTTTTGTTTTTTAATTGCAGTCTTTTTCTTCTGCCATTCATGCTTATCAGCTCCATGCAATCTTAAGCTTTTCTTGGTTCAGCTGCACACAGTCTGAAAAGGTTTTTTTGGCAGTTTGCTAAAATAAAAGACCCATTCTAAGAGCTGTTGTCTTTTCTACCTTGGGAAATAATGTTAAACGAACAACTTAAAAAGGCATGACAAATCATGACATAAAGACTGACATCACTCACAACGTACCAATGCATTATCCCTCATGAACAAATATAACGTGTTTGCACGTTCATACCAGTTTACCATTACGACATCATTCATGAATAAACATGACGTCTGAACACGGACAAACGGTGCGTGTTGACGCGTCAAAATTCACGCGTTTCGTTTAAAGACTTTTGAACGCGATCGCTTGCCATAGTGTTTACCACTGACTTCGCGGCGCTCATGTCATTTGTCACTCACGAGTCACGGCTCACTTCGCGAGACAGTCTCGCAGTGTAACGCAGTAACGCAGCCTGCTTACAGGAAAGTAACAGTAATCTAATTACTGCTTTTGCAATTGTAATCCCTTACTTTACTCGTTACTTGAAAAAAGTAATCAGATTACAGTAACGCGTTACTTCTAACGCGTTACTGCCCATCACTGTTTATAAGCAACTGAAAAAAGCACAAATGTCAGGGCATGTCAGAACATCTCAAGGACCCCAAAAAACCCTCAGACCCCAGAGGGTTAAAAGGGGCCGCTGTCAGTTCTTGCAGCATCCCTGCCAAGTCTCCAGTTTGTTTAGGGACTACTCTCCCTTTCCAATTAAAGTTAAGCCCCAGATATTTGTGAGTGTCTTGCACCCCCAAGGGAATAACCCACTCATCCTTGATTCAATAGTGATGGGTCAAGACCACACATTTCTTTCTTCTGTCCTGGGAGATTGTGATTCCCTTCGACTTCCTCACATTTAGAGACATTCCCATAGCTTCTAAGGATGTACACAAACTGCCAGTTTCAGTTGGAGATCAGAGTTGTCTTCCGCCAGCAGCACTAGATCATCATCATAGTCATCGGCATAGGCGATCTCATCAATGGTTTCGCCCTGGATTTTAAGTCACAACTCTGGATGGGCCTTTTGCACTCCGTTGTTCATTGCTAGTATAAACAGCAAGGGGGACAAATGATCCCCCTGCTTCACTCCCCTTCCACAGTGCGTAGTTTTTGAACCAATAAGCAGGATGGACTCTATATGGCACAAATAGTTCAGTAGTTAGTTCAGAGGTTGCGGAGTGCCAGCTCCCCTAGCCGCCTCCAGAATAGCTCCATGGGAGATGGTGTCAAAAGCCTTAGATATGTCAAGAAATAGCATTGCCATAAGAGATGTATTGTCATGTGCTTTCCGTAAGATAGAGTGGAGCAGGGTAGTAGCCTCCAAACATCCATCTCTCTCCAGAAAAGCATACTGTAGCTTAGGAAATTCAAAACTGTCCCTCATCCTTCTGGCCAATATCTTGTGCAATGCACGAGAAATTACTGATGTTATAGTGATAGGACTGAAGTCGCTGGGCCCTTGCGGTGTCACAACTTTGGGTATAAAAGTCACTCTGGCTGCTGATAGTGTTGTTGGCATTACTTCTAAAGCAAGAAATAGGTTATACAAACTAGCAATGGATTCCTGGTGCCAGGTGAGGAGGTTATTTGCAGAGACTTTATCTGGCCCCACAGCTGTATTTCTCATTACTCTTAGGGAATGAGACAATTAATTGGATTAATATTAAAGGACATTTAGAGACACATCCAGTCAAGGAAATACTAAAAGATTGCTGTGAATATGGAAATGATTGCTGTGAATATGGAAATGATAACATCAAAAGTTTTGGTTGGACAGCAACTAAAGATGCATTATTGAAATTCCAGTTAGTCCCTCCATTGTAATTCCAAATAGTCCTCCTTGGTTGCTTCCTACGCCTCAAGTCAATTTTTATCTACAATATAAGATTAACCCCCTGAGGTCGGCTATCACGCCGGCGCGATAGGCTCGCTTTTTTTCTTATCAGTGCAAGAGAGACTCAAAATACTCTGTTGACTTTGATCTTACAAACAAGTTTCATACATCAATCGATCCAGTTAAGTGTGCATTTTTTTTGTGTATACTCACAATAAAAACAAAGTGTTGTGCTTTTTGCCAAATAAAGAAAAATAAACATGATGCGAGTTCTGCCTACTCTCTGTCAGTGTAGTCCATTCTGAAACGCGTCCGAAAATTAACTGTAACTCAGCGAATACTCAGTCAAACAGTCACACAGACACACATGCATGAAGCTTGAATTCTCTTCTTTTAAATGAAGTAATTTTTATAAAAAACAAATATTCTCAGTTTATGTAATATGTATGAAAAGAGAGAGATGTCAACACACACGCGAGTTCACTTTCAGAACGCTTGTACTTTACGACGCTGTGAGGAATAATACTATCTTAATAATAATCCTGGAAAATTTACCTCAGAAGTGCTGGAAGTTTCATTTCAAGGAGCGACGGATCCAGCTGAGGAATAGGTCAGTACAATATTTGCTTTGTTCTTATCGCAAGTGTCTGTACACGCAAAAAAACAGTTTAAATATGAATCGCGTTTCTGTGTGTGAATGAATGAACGCACAGATGCGCACTGTTGTGTAGCTACAGCTCGCACAAATACTGTTTAAATATGAATCGCGTTTTTGTGTGTGAATGAATGAACAGCTTTTACCAAACTCTATTGCTATACAGAGATGTACTTTCATTTACATTTACATTTAGTCATTTAGCAGACGCTTTTATCCAAAGCGACTTACAGATTAGGACTAAATTAAGCGAGTCATCATGAAGAGGCAAGAACAACGCAAGTAGTGCTCAAAAAACAAAGTTCAGGCATTATTCAGAGTAGCATAAACCCGACAAGTGAGGTTTTAGAGGGAAGGGGAAGGAATAAAAAAAAATAAAAAAATAATAAGATTAAGTGCTCACGGAAGAGATGGGTTTTCAGCTGTCTTTTGAATGTTGTCAGGGATTCTGCATTCCGGATGAGGGTGGGGAGAGCGTTCCACCAGCATGGAACTGTGAATGAGAATGTTCTGGAAAGTGATTTTGTGGCTTTCTGTGATGGAACCACGAGACGTTGCTCTTTGACCGATCGTAGGCTTCTGGTAGGGATGTAGACCCGTAGGATTGAGTGAAAGTAGGAAGGAGCTGAGCCTGTGATAGATCTGTAAGCAAGCGTCAATGCCTTGAACTTGATGCGAGCAGCGAGAGGTAGCCAGTGCAGAGAGATGAACAGAGGAGTGACGTGGGCCCTCTTGGGCTCGTTGAAGACAAGACGAGCTGCAGCATTCTGAATCATTTGTAGAGGTTTGGTTGCACATGATGGAAGTCCGGCCAGAAGAGCATTGCAGTAGTCAAGCCTAGAAATGACCAGGGCCTGGACGAGAAGTTGTGTTGCATGCTCAGTTAGGAAAGGCCTGATCTTCCTGATGTTGTGCAGTGCAAACCTGCATGATCGAGCTGTCTTTGAAATGTGATTTGTGAAGGTCAGCTGGTCATCAAACGTTACTCCAAGATTTCTGACCGACCTTGATGGGGTGATTGATGATGATTCTAGCTGGATAGTGAAGTCGTGCTGTAGAGACGGATTGGCAGGGAGGACGAAAAGCTCAGTCTTTGCCAGGTTGAGCTGCAGGTGATGTTCCTTCATCCATGTCGAGATGTCCGCCAGACAGCTTGAGATCCGTGCAGCTACTGTGGGATCATCTGGTTGAAATGAGAGGAAGAGCTGTGTGTCATCAGCATAGCAGTGGTATGAGAAACCATGTGCCTGTATGATGTGTCCCAGTGATGTGGTGTAGATGGAGAAGAGGAGGGGACCAAGAACTGAACCCTGGGGAACCCCTGTGGTCAGTTGATGTGCTTTGGATACCTCGCCTCTCCATGCGACCCTGAAGGACCTACCTGTGAGATAGCCCTCGAACCAGCGGAGGGAAGTTCCTGTGATGCCCAGTGATGAGAGGCTGGACATAAGGATTTGATGATTCACAGTGTCAAAGGCAGCAGACAGTGTCAAAGGCAGCAGACAGATCCAGGAGAATGAGGACGGAAGATTTGGAAGCAGCTTTTGCGATTCGTAGGGCTTCAGTGACCGACAGTAATGCAGTCTCAGTTGAATGCCCTTTCTTGAAGCCAGATTGGTTGACATCCAGCTGGTTGTTTTGAGACAAGAAGGATGTTACTTGGTTGAAAACAGCTCTTTCAAGTGTTTTCGCAATGAATGGTAGGAGAGAGATAGGTCTGTAATTCTCTACAGATGATGTGTTTAGTGTTGGTTTTTTAAGCAGTGGAGTAACCCTAGCCTGTT
Organism: Leuciscus idus; assembly: GCA_021554675.1. NCBI lineage: Eukaryota > Metazoa > Chordata > Actinopteri > Cypriniformes > Leuciscidae > Leuciscus > Leuciscus idus. The sequence goes on from CM038627.1 coordinate 41,428,667, forward strand.
TGAATGCTGTAGGGAAAGTGCCAGTATGTAGGGATGAGTTGATTATGTGTGTGAGTGCTGGTAGAAGTGTGGGAGCGATGGCTTGTAGAAGGTGTGATGGGATGGGGTCTAGAGGGCAGGTGGTAGGATGACTGGAGAGGAGAAGTGTAGATACTTCTTCCTCGGATAGCAGAGAAAAGGAGGACAGAGGGATATTGGCTGTGGAAGTGGTCAGTCTGGGTTCCTGTGTGTGAGGAGCTGAGAACTGACTGCTGATAGTTGTTGTTTTGTTGGTGAAGAAGTTCGCAAAATCGTCAGTAGTTAAGGAGGAGGTGGGTGGTGGTGGAGGTGGACAGAGGAGAGAGTTGAATGTCTTGAAGAGTGATCGTATGTTGGAGGAGCTGTTGATCTTGTTGTGGTATTTACATCCAGAGATGAGAATTGTGAGGGTGGGGGAAGAGAAGATGACACGGCAGAGGAAAGATGGGAGGGAGAAAGTGAGCGCAGGTTTTGCCTGAAAGTGACTGGTGGTGGGGTTGGTGGTGCAGGGGTAGAGAGTTGTAGACTGAAAGTAATGAGGAAATGATCTGAAACATGGAGAGGTGTCACCAAAATGTTGTCTGTGATGCAGTTGCGTGTGTAAACCAGGTCCAGTTGGTTGCCTGATTTGTGAGTACCTGCGGTGATGAGTCGTTTGAGATCGAAAGAGGCTAGGAGAGAGATGAAGTCTGTTGCTTGCGGCTTTTCGAGATGAATGTTGAAGTCACCAAAGACTAGAAGTGGGGTGCCATCCTCAGGAAAAGAGGACAGCAGCACATCCAGCTCCTCTATGAAAGTACCCAGCTGACCTGGGGGGCGATAAATGACTACAATATGGATCTTATTGGGAGTTGTAAGTGTGATAGCATGATATCCAAATGCGTTGTTGTTGCATAGAGAAGAGAGCGTTGAGTATTTACAATTGTTAGAGAGGAGAAGCCCTGTACCCCCACCTCTCCCAGACTGGCGAGGGGAGTGAGAGAAGGAGAAATTGCTAGAGAGAGCAGCGGGGGTTGCTGAGTCTTCTGGACGAATCCAGGTCTCAGGTCTCGAATCCAAACTGCAATAATAATTAACACATGCACGCGGCTGTTTATTAATGTAGCAACGCGTCTAAATAAAATACAGAATTATGTGAAGTTAAAAATGACAAATAAGCTGAGAATCGAAGATAGCCTCACCTTAATGCAAATACAACACTGAAATAACAGGAGAACTGAGTATTCTGAAAAAACACTTGCGCGCTCTTGCCGTGCGCGTCCTCTATGCTGAACGCTGGTCCTACTTATGATAACTTTAGTTTTTACAAAGAAAGATTACACTGGAAATATTGTTAACATTTTAATTGTTGTTGTAATTGTATAACCTTTTTAATAAAATAGCACATACATATATATATATATATATATATATATATATATATATATATATATATATATATATATATACACACTCACCTAAATGATTATTAGGAACACCATACTAATACTGTGTTTGACCCCCTTTCGCCTTCAGAACTGCCTTAATTCTACGTGGCATTGATTCAACAAGGTGCTGAAAGCATTCTTTAGAAATGTTGGCCCATATTGATGGGATAGCCTCTTGCAGTTGATGGAGATTTATGGGATGCACATCCAGGGCACGAAGCTCCCGTTCCACCACATCCCAAAGATGCTCTATTGGGTTGAGATCTGGTGACTGTGGGGGCCATTTTAGTACAGTGAACTCATTGTCATGTTCAAGAAACCAATTTGAAATGATTCGAGCTTTGTGACATGGTGCATTATCCTGCTGGAAGTAGCCATCAGAGGATGGGTACATGGTGGTCATAAAGGGATGGACATGGTCAGAAACAATGCTCAGGTAGGCCGTGGCATTTAAACGATGCCCAATTGGCACTAAGGGGCCTAAAGTGTGCCAAGAAAACATCCCCCACACCATTACACCACCACCACCACCCTGCACAGCGGTAACAAGGCATGATGGATCCATGTTCTCATTCTGTTTACGCCAAATTCTGACTCTACCATCTGAATGTCTCAACAGAAATCGAGACTCATCAGACCAGGCAACATTTTTCCAGTCTTCAACTGTCCAATTTTGGTGAGCTCGTGCAAATTGTAGCCTCTTTTTCTTATTTGTAGTGGAGATGAGTGGTACCCGGTGGGGTCTTCTGCTGTTGTAGCCCATCCGCCTCAAGGTTGTGCGTGTTGTGGCTTCACAAATGCTTTGCTGCATACCTTGGTTGTAACGAGTGGTTATTTCAGTCAAAGTTGCTCTTCTATCAGCTTGAATCAGTCGGCCCATTCTCCTCTGACCTCTAGCATCAACAAGGCATTTTCGCCCACAGGACTGCCGGATACTGGATGTTTTTCCCTTTTCACACCATTCTTTGTAAACCCTAGAAATGGTTGTGCGTGAAAATCCCAGTAACTGAGCAGATTGTGAAATACTCAGACCGGCCCGTCTGGCACCAACAACCATGCCACGCTCAAAATTGCTTAAATCACCTTTCTTTCCCATTCTGACATTCAGTTTGGAGTTCAGGAGATTGTCTTGACCAGGACCACACCCCTAAATGCATTGAAGCAACTGCCATGTGATTGTTTGAGTAGATAATTGCATTTATGAGAAATTTAACAGGTGTTCCTAATAATCCTTTAGGTGAGTGTATATATATATATATATATATATATATATATATATATATATATACAAGGATAGATGTAAACAAAATCTTAAAAGGTCAATCTAAGCCTTCTCTTTAAATTATTTTTTATTGTGCTTTATTAGTGACACATTTGGGTTGATAATATATTCCAAACTTTCTGAAAATACAGTGAGAACAATTAACTGCACTATTACTAGAAATGTTTACCTTGGATATTATACAATTTGCAAGCACAATTTGTAAAAAAAACAACAACAACAACTGTGTTTCCAACTGTGAACCAATTATATATATATATATATATTTATTTTGTCCTTGCATTTTTTCTTGTGGCTCAGTGACACACCTGAATAAAAGGCTAATTATGGGTGTGAACTTCTCAGGTGTGAACCACTCAATATTCATGATGGTGTTGGATCGTTTACGCCCACCTGCATATTGCCTTTCCAAACAAAAAGTGTCTTACAAAATTTAAATCAATGTATTGTTTTATGTGAATGATTAGGCAGGATGATTTTCACATAATTTTGAAGAAAAAACTCTAGGCGACAAAATGCATTATTCAGAAGTCTTATGGACACATATTTAGTATGTGTTTTGTGGCCTTATTTCAGAAACTTTCATTTTTAGTTTTTTCAATAACCATGCATAAACATTATTCTCTCAAAAATACAAACATGTACATACATGTTGCTCACATATTATGGTAGCCCTGTTAGTGCTCAATAGAGTGTAATTACACCTTTGCCATTAATATGTTAATAATCAGCTGAAAAAAGCACAAATGTCAGGGCATGTCAGAACATCTCAAGGACCCCAAAAACACCTTAGACCCCAGAGGGTTAAGAATGAAAAATCTATACCCAAGGAGGTTGTTGTCCAGCAGTATTTGGATCAAGCATACTCCTCAATGCTCCATATATTCACAGATGGGATCATCAGGACATACGGCTGCAGCTGTATATATTCAGAGATTACAGGTCAACATCCAATTATGCCTTGTTTTTTTTACAACAGAGGACAGCCATTGTGTTGGCTATTCAATGGGTGGAGGAAGTTAATAAGCCAATAAGGGCAGTTATTTGTTCAGCTTTAAATAGTAATTAAGTGGGCAGTAAAAAAAAAAGAAATTAAAAAGAAATAAAAAAAAGACAAGAACTAATATATGAGATGCTTATAAATCTGCTTAAAATACAGAAAATGGTTTAATCCTGAGGTTCATATGGGTACCTGCACATGTGGGAGTACAAGGCAATGAAATAGTCGACAAAATGGCCAAACAGGCAACACAACATATGAACATTTAAGTACAAATTCCATTGAGTAAAGGAGAAATAAAAGAAAGAATTAAAGAACACAGGAATAAAAAATGGCAATAAATGTGGGACAGTGGAATAAAGGGCAGACACCTCTACAATATCCAAAAACAAGTTGGTAAAGGGAGAGTATGCTTCAATAATAGGAAAGGAGATATAATTACATGACTCTGAACTGGACATTCCGGTTTAAATCATTCATCGTTCACAATAGGGAAACATCAAACTGGTTTATGTACAGTCAAACCAAAAATGATTCAGACACCAGATATTATTTTTTTACTAGTGTGTGCAGGACACTATAGTTCATTTATGTAAGTGAGGATAGCTAAATAAAGTAAACTGTGACATATTATATACATATAAAAAGTATTCATACAGTGGACTATCAGTAAAATGTATACAAATTTGGGACCAAAAATGATTCAGACACTTTGACCTGACCATGTTTTGCTCAAATTTATCTGACATTATCAAGATGAATTTGTTCTGACACAGTTTAACTCTGAGTTCTTGTCATACTTTATTACCATATTCTAAACTATAGTGAATAAACTGTGATAAAGTTAGAAATGTTGAAGGTGTCTGAATATATTTTGTTTTGACTGTATATACTGTAGTGAAGCAGAGACTATTGAGCATGCACTTCTACATTGTGCAGTATTTACCAAGGAAAGAGAAGAGTTGATTAAGAAATTAAAAGATATAGGTTTAATCAATTTCAATCTAACAAATCTATTCAGTTGTGCCTCAGGACAGTCAAGAATACAGGGAGAAATACTTAGTTATCTTTAAATTACATAAGGCATCATTTTATTAATTAATTTATTTCTCCCATGATTGTTTTGTTTTTCCTTCGCCGCTGATGCTTCACACGATTCGCCCCAGTTGGCGGCGGTAATGCACCATAATTTGGCTTGTCAGAACCCATTAAACAAGAAGAAGAAGTAGTCAGCGTCGAGCCAGGAGAGATTGTGGGAGGCAAAGTTTGGTTGGCAACACTGGGGTGTGACTGAGGTGATAATGGAAGGAAGTTGTGTGAATTCAGGAAGTGATCCGGAAACGGATGAAATGGATGGCGGGGAATTAGAAAGTACAGCAAATAATAATTGGACATTAGTAGAAAATCGTAAAAGAAAGAAAACGAGGAATCACACATCCAGATCAGATAGTGAAAGAGAAAAACAACAGGTTAGAAGGCCGAAAGAGGAGTACAAGGTAATGCTTCAATTTCTTGTGGATTCGGCTAATGTGTTGAACCCAATTAAAATAACAAAAGCACTGAAAGAAGCGGTTGGCAAGATTGAAAGTGCAAAACAGATGTAAGATGGCAGATTGCTGTCATTTTGTAATGACAAGATGAAGCAAAAAGCAGCAGTAGGACTAAAGATTCTGTTAGGAATTAAAGTATCTTGTACAGTAATGGAGGAGAAGAAATGGGTGAAAGGAGTCATAACAGGGATTTCAACAGATATATCAGTTGAGTAAATCAATATGAATATATCAGGGGCATCAGTGATAGATGTAAAGAGATTGAAATATGTCAAAAATGAACAAAAGGTGGATAGCCTCTCTGTAATGATTCATTTTGATGCGGAAAAGTTACCATAGAAAGTGTAACTATAAGTAACTTTGGAACAACATGTCAACTAACACTCATTAGAGTATTAGACAACTCTCTGCTTAATATCTGCTAACTCTTGATTGTGATGGTCCTTCAACAGACATTCTACTGACTATAATGGTCAGGAATTTAAGAAATTTATTTTGGATAGTAGTTTTACACCTCAAGTCATACTGTATGTATTCAGGAGTCATGGCTCAAACCGCATTAAATTTTTTTTTTTTTTACAAGGATACACAGCAGTTAGAAGGGACAGGAAAGTAGGAAATGGTGGTGGAGTATTAACGTTCATTAAAACTAATATAGCTTATAGGCTAGTGGATGTGAAGGAAGAATGTGAATCAGTGATAGAAGAAGTTTGGACTGGAACACAAAACATTTGAATAATAAATTTATATAATCCATGTGAAAGATTGAATAGTGAGGTACCTCCTTCCTTTTGCCCAACCCATCGTGCCATTGCTAAGCAACAACAATACGGACACATGTAGAGAAAATGCTGTTCAGTCGATGGATGTCAGGAAACGACATCATTGCACAGGCTTCCGAACAACATTAATATAAGAGACCAGTGGCTAATGTTTATTTATTCGGAAATACCACAGCAATTTAGTTCGACCTTAACCGTCTGTTCTGCACATTTCACAAGTGACTGCTTCGTTAATCAGGAACAGTTCAATGCCGGTTTTTCAAAGAATCTACTCATCAAAGATGCTGCACTCCCTATAGTTCATAGTTCCCTATCGTCCGGTCACTACGACGTACGTCGTGGTGAACGACGAATAGGAATCTCGCTAGAGAGGCCAATCTACTTCGAGTGAAACTAAAACAAGCCAATACACATTGGCGTGCAATCATTTGTATCAGCTGCGCAGCCTCGCAGCGCGGGTATTTAACGAGCAGCTGATGCGATTGCACTTCAGCTTTTTGCTTCGGAGCCAAGCACTTCGATGCGTCTTCTGAGAGTGATATCAGACGAGCCGTTGGATCTCTCTTTCGGTGCGGGTGTAAGAACACGGCAGCGGGGACAGTCTTCTCTTTATGTTTGTTTGTTTTTCTGTGTTTTGTCCGGTAAAAACTGAGCAAACAAAAAGCTGTTCTTACAGCTGGTAAGGTGCGCCGTTGAGCGCTCAAAGGCTGTTGTCACAGCTGGTAAGACAGCGAGAAGAGAGAGAGCGCACAGACGGGTGCACATTCCCGTCTGTGTTCGCAGTGTCTGTTCCCCCTGCGTGTTTCAGCACCAGTGAGAGCAGTCCCTAAAAGAGCTTGCACAGATAGAGAGCGTTTTTTTCAAAAAGAGAAAAAATGACTTTCTATCTGTGTGTTTCTGGATGCGGTCGTTACCTGGGTTCACGGGATGGTCACCAACGCTGCCTCGTGTGTCTGGGCATTAAACACGCTGAGGCAGCGTTGGTGGATGAGTCATGTACCCATTGTGGGAAGATGACCATCGCGGAGCTGCGGTCGAGACTCACGTTCCTGCAAAGGGGCGGAGTCCCCGTGCCTCTGCCTCGATCCAATCCTCCTCAGAGGGTTGCTTCGGGCAGTGACACGGGTGACCTGAGGATTACGGTGAGCGCGTCTCCTTCGGGGAACCAACCCCCTAGGAACCCTCACCCCTCTCACGCTCCGCAGCCAGTGGAGCCCCCATTGGAGAAAGCTGGACCATCCTCGCGGTGTGTACCGGTTGTCTCCTTTGGGGCTCCCCCTGAAGACCAGATGTCGATCGCTGCATCGGAGGGTGGGTCAGACCTCTCTGCGGACGACGACTCGGCACCGCTGCCTCCTTCGGGTGTGCCAGCGGTGCCTGAGACGGACCCGGAGATGATGGCCATGCTTTCCCGGGCCGCCAAAGGGGTCGGGCTCGTGTGGAATCCTCCACCGTGTCCCGAACCCTCGAGGTTGGACGATTGGTATCTCGGGGTGGCGCGTGCTGGTTCTCAGCAACCCACCCCAGTGCCTTTCTTCCCGGAAGTGCATGAGGAGCTTACGGGGACATGGACGGCACCTTTCACTGCCAGAAACCGTCCCAGTGGTTCCTCCTCCCTCACCACCCTTGATGGCGGGGCGGCTAAGGGATACACGCGTATCCCGCCAGTGGAACGGGCCGTTGCGATGCAACTGTGCCCTAACTCCACTTGGCGTGGAGAACCGTGTCTTCCTTCCCGGGCCTGTAAGTACTCGTCGGATTTAACCGGCAAGGCTTTTACCCAAATTTTCAATAAAAGAGCAGTTTCTTACATCTCTGGGTCCGAAGAGGGCCCGGAGAGCAGTGGGGGGAGAGAATCCTCACCACTCTCATCCGCCTCTTCTATCGCCAGCAGGCAGCAGTGTGCAGTTCGAGGACGCAACCAAGCCGCCTCCTGCACCTCCGGCCTCGTGGAATCAGGTAAGTGTTGCACAGCACACTCAGACTCCGCTACGGGCTGCCTCCCAGAGAGAGCCTCCCGAGTCGAGCCCCTGTGTTCCACCTCGCTGCCCCACTCCGGGTACGCCTACGGTCCCTTTGGTCCCGCTTGTACGGTCTCTGCGAGCCTGGTTAGCGCTCCCCAGTCCGTCTCGCTGGCTCATTCGGACCATCAGGCTCGGCTATGCGATTCAGTTCGCCCGGCGTCCCCCCAAGTTTCGGGCCATCCACTCCACTACAGTGAGAGCAGCCGATGCCCATGTCTTGCGCGCGGAGATCGCAGTCCTACTGGCGAAGGACGCGATAGAGCCGGTCCCTCCAGCCGATATGAGGTCAGGGCACTACAGTCCCTACTTCATTGTACCCAAGAAAGGTGGTGGGTTACGACCGATCTTGGACCTGCGAGTTTTGAATCGGAGCCTTCACAAGCTACCGTTCAAAATGCTTACGCAGAAACGCATTTTCGAATGCATCCGTCCCCAGGATTGGTTTGCAGCGATCGACCTGAAGGACGCGTACTTTCATGTCTCGATTCTTCCTCGACACAGGCCGTTTCTGCGCTTTGCGTTCGAGGGTCGAGCATATCAGTACAAGGTCCTGCCCTTCGGGCTGGCCCTGTCTCCTCGTGTCTTCACGAAAGTCACGGAGGGGGCCCTTGTTCCCATGAGAGAACAGGGCGTTCGCATTCTCAACTATCTCGACGACTGGCTCATACTGGCACACTCTCGAGATCAGTTATGCGAACACAGGGACCTCGTGCTCAGGCACCTCAGCCAGCTGGGCCTTCAGGTCAACTGGGAGAAGAGCAAACTCGCCCCCGTGCAGAGGATCTCTTATCTCGGTATGGAGTTGGATTCGGTCGCCCAGACAGCGCGTCTCACAGAGCAACGCGCTCAGTCGGTGCTGAACTGCTTGAACACGTTCAAAGGCAGGACGGCGGTCCCACTGAAATTCTTTCAGAGGCTCCTGGGGCATATGGCAGCGGCAGCAGCGGTAACTCCGCTCGGGCTGCTTCATATGAGACCGCTTCAGCACTGGCTTCACGGCCGAGTCCCGAGATGGGCATGGCATCACGGCACTCACCGGGTGGCAATCACACCGGCGTGCCGCCAGACCTTCAGCCCGTGGTCAGACCCCTCGTTCCTTCGGGCAGGAGTCCCCTTTGAACAGGTGTCCAGGCATGCTGTGGTATTCACAGATGCCTCTGCCACCGGCTGGGGTGCCACGTACAACGGGCATGCAGTGTCAGGGGTGTGGACGGGCCCCCAACTGCACTGGCACATCAACTGCCTCGAGTTGCTAGCAGTTCGTCTCGCTCTGAGCCGCCTAAAAAGGCCGCTACAGGGCAGAGACGTGCTGGTCCGTACGGACAACACTGCGACCGTTGTGTACATCAACCGTCAAGGTGGTCTACGCTCCCGTCGCATGTCGCAACTCGCCCGCCATCTCCTCCTTGGAGTCAGAAGCGTCTGAGGTCGCTTCGAGCCATGTATGTCCCCGGTGTGCTCAACCGTGTGGCCGACGAGCTATCACGAGCTGTGCTCCCGGGAGAATGGCGACTCCACCCCCAGGTGGTTCAGCTGATCTGGAGAGAGTTCGGGGAGGCTCAGGTAGACCTGTTTGCCTCCTCAGAGACCTCCCACTGCCAGCTGTTTTACTCCCTGACCGAGGGAACACTCGGCACGGACGCACTGGCTCACAGCTGGCCCCGGGGCCTCTGCAAATATGCATTTCCCCCAGTGAGCCTACTTGCACAGACCCTGTGCAAAGTCAGGGAGGACGAGGAGCAGGTCCTTCTGGTGGCTCCCTATTGGCCCACCCGGACTTGGTTCCCAGAACTCATGCTCCTCGTGACAGTCCCTCCCTGGCCCATTCCTCTGAGGAAGGATCTTCTGACTCAGAGACGGGGCACCCTATGGCACCCGCGTCCAGACCTCTGGAAACTCCATGTCTGGTCCCTAGACGGGACGCGGAGGTTCTAGGTGACTTACCCCCAGAGGTACTTAACACCATCACTTCTGCGCGAGCGCCGTCTACGAGACGTGCGTACGCCTTGAAGTGGAACCTGTTCGTTGAGTGGTGTTCCTCCCGTAGAGAGGACCCCCGAAGATGTTCGATAGGGTCAGTGCTTTCCTTCTTGCAGCAAGGGTTGGAGCGAAGGCTGTCTCCCTCCACCCTTAAAGTACATGCTGCTGCTATTTCAGCATATCATGACCACATAGATGGCAAAACAGTTGGGAAGCACGACCTGGTCGTCAGGTTCCTTAGGGGGGCGAGACGATTAAATCCTCCTCGTCCCCCCTCCATACCCTCTTGGGACCTTTCCCTGGTGCTCCGAGCACTTCAGGATGCTCCCTTTGAGCCTTTGCAGTCAGCAGACTTAAAGCTTCTCTCCTTGAAGACTTTGCTGCTGATTGCACTGGCTTCGATCAAGAGGGTAGGGGACCTGCAAGCATTTTCGGTCGACGAATCGTGCCTAGAGTTCGGGCCGGGTGACAACCATGTTGTACTGAGACCCCGGCCTGGCTATGTGCCCAAGGTTCCTACCACTCCCTTTAGAGATCAGGTAGTGAACCTGCAAGCGCTGCCCCTGGAGGAGGCAGACCCAGCCCTGGCTTTGCTCTGTCCCGTTCGCGCTCTGCGTATGTACGTGGACAGAACTCAAAGCATCAGGACCTCAGACCAGCTCTTTGTCTGTTACGGAGGCCAGCAGAAGGGAAAGGCTGTCTCCAAGCAGAGGATGGCCCACTGGATAGTGGATGCCATCGCCTTGGCTTACCAAGCTCAAGGCGTGCCCTGCCCGCTCAGGTTGCATGCACACTCCACGAGAGGCGTTGCATCCTCCTGGGCGCTGGCACGTGGCTCCTCGCTAACAGATATCTGTAGAGCTGCGGGCTGGGCGACACCTAACACGTTCGCTAGATTTTATAGCCTACGTGTAGAGCCTGTGTCCTCCCGTGTTCTCACCCTAAACGGGTAGAAGCACTGTGAGTACCGGCTCTGTCGGCTTGCTGCATCCTACTGTGCATCCTTATTGCTCCAGAGTCGAACCTGTTGAGTCCTCCAACACCCTCGGCACGGACATGGCGGAGCGTCCAGTGCCAGGCCTTTATCCGCTGAATCCTTGAGATCCGGGTCTAGGCTGGGTCCCATATGTGTGACCCTACGGGGATCCCATATGTGTATATTCTCCACGGCTGCTCCTAAACGGAAGCCCGTGTCTTTCCCTTGGGCTAAGTCACCCATTATTCATATGCAGTACAACCCTCGGGTTAGTCCATATGTCTATTCCCACATAACTCTTCTTAACCCCCTGAGGTCTACGGTATCGCCGGCGATACCAGCTCGCTTTTTTTTTATTAGTGTAAAAGAAACTCATAAATACTCTGTTGACTTTGATTTTCCATAGGAGTTTCATACATCAATCGATTCTGTTAAATGTGTATTATTTTTGTGTATACTCACAATAAAAACAAAGTGTTGTGCTTTTTGCCAAATAAAGAAAAATAAACACGAAGCGAGTTCTGCCTTCTCTCTGCCAGTGAAGTCCATTCTGAAACGCGTCCGAAAATTAACAATAACTCAGCGAATACTCAGTCAAACAGACATACAGACAGACAGGCATGAAGCTTGAATTCTCTTCTTTTAAATGAAGTCATTTATATAAAAAAACAATTATTCTCATCTTGTGAAATCTGTATTAAAAGAGAGCGATTCCAGTCGAGCTCATCTCATCTCATTACGTTATAATCGGCCCCGCCCACGGAGAGCGCGCGCTATTCAAACGCAAATGGCTGAGGCAATCCTGTGAACGCCCCCATCAGCTCGAGAAAACACACACGTTTATTTAGATCATTGTTTACACCGTCTTGCAGCGCTGTGAGGAATAATACTAATCGAAAATGTCCCTCAGAAAGTGCGGGTATATCGAGGAGCGAGCTGAGGAATACAAGTAAGTTTTTTCCTTCTCACGTGAATTTCTTCACGTGGGTTTCTGTTTATGAATGAATAAACGGCATGAATGCGCGCTGTTTACCACAGCTGGCAAAGACAGTTTAAATTTAAATCGCGTGTGTGAATGAATGATGATGTTTTAGCAAACTGTATTGCTATACTGAGATAAGTAAACATCGACTGAATGTTGAAATAAAATGTAGGCTATTTGTATAAGCAACGTATTAAACTGCAAATTAACAATATGCCCTAATATTTCATGAAAACAACGTTACAGTCAGACGAAATATGAAAGACAACATTTTGTTTAGTAGATTTGGGTACAGTTTTTACTGTAGAATATACTGCCACATCAAATAAGCTTTTGTTTAGCCATTTCTATATATAAAATACGATTTTTGTCAAAAATAAAGTCATCAACTAAGATGTTAGCTGTTCCAATGTTGGTTATATTCAAACTAATGAATACATAGATAAAATGTAGGGCCTATAATCATTTTTTTTTACAAAGAAAGAGTACACTTGAAATATTGTTGAAATTGTAATTATTGTTGTAATTGTAACCATTTTAATAAAATAGCAAAACATATTTACAAGATAGATGTAAGCAAAATCTTAAATGGTCAATATAAGTCTTCTTCTAAATATATCTTTTGTCCTTTCATTGTGGCTCAGTCAGTGTCACACCTGAGTGAATGGCTCATCATTATGCAGAGTGGGTGTATTCTAAGGTGTAAACCCCTCCTCGTTCACGCCCCCTCGCATATTGGCTTTCCAAGCAAAACCTGTTTTACATCAATTTAAATCAATGTATGGTTTTATGTGAACGATAAAGCAAGACTATTTTCACATAATTTTGAAGAAAAAACTATAGGCGACGACATCCATAAGTCAAAAGTCTTATTGCCACATATTTAGTATGTGTTTTGTGGTCTTATTTCAAAAATTTTAATTTTTAGTTTTTTCGATAACCACGCATAAACATTATTCTCTCAAAAATGAAAACATGTACATACATGTGGCTCACATATTATTGTAGTCCTGTTTGTGCTATATAGAGTGAATTTACACCTTTGCCATTAATATGTTTATAAGCAACTGAAAAAAGCACAAATGTCAGGGCATGTCAGAACACCCCCAGGGCCCAAAAAAACGCTCAGACTCCAGAGGGTTAAGAATGTGGCTCCCGCAGCGTTCCCCTCCCTCAGATCGGGCACGCTTTCCCAGTGTTATCCAATAATCTCACTGTATGGGTTATAACGGAACAACAGTGACGGATACTCTCGGTGTAAGCCTTCTCCTATCGTTCTTCCAGGCAAGAAGGTGTGGAGGCTTACACAGGGCGCTGGATGGGGTGCAGCAGCTGTGGCGCTTTGGTAGGGATTCCTATTCGTCGTTCACCACGACGTACGTCGTAGTGACCGGACGATAGGGAACGTCTCGGTTACATATGGTAACCCTCGTTCCCTGAGGGAGGGAACGGAGACGTACGTCCCGTCGCCACATCTGCTGCTACCCGCAGGGGCGTCCAGCTTTTTCAGGCTTGGCTCCTCAGCAAAAAACTGAAGTGCAATCGCATCAGCTGCTCGTTAAATACCCGCGCTGCGAGGCTGCGCAGCTGATACAAATGATTGCACGCCAATGTGTATTGGCTTGTTTTAGTTTCACTCGAAGTAGATTGGCCTCTCTAGCGAGATTCCTATTCGTCGTTCACCACGACGTACGTCTCCGTTCCCTCCCTCAGGGAACGAGGGTTACCATATGTAACCGAGACGTTTTACAAGTTTACCTTGGGCGTATCTTTGCAGCATTTTCTCGCGTTCTGTGGGCCCTTGCACATTTAACACAAGTACACCTATTACAGAAAAAAGTAAAATTGTAAAAGAAATTGTAGCACGTCAACTTACTGAATCAGTAGGAAAGCAATAGTTACGTAGCTTACTGCATTCAGTGTCTGTCTGCTAACGTAACATTATAAAGGAGTTAAGTGTTTCCAAATCAGTGTATAACTAGCAATTAACGTACATATTTTGGAGATTTACATCGAATTTGACAAAAAAAAAAGTCTGAGTTTGTTTACAGACAGTTTAAATTAACATTAACATTAAATCTGCGTGCAGCATTAATGCAATGGTAATTATAATACTCTTACAATAACGCCGAAAATAAGGAGGTGGTTGGTTGTCGCCTTTCGTCGCTGATTCGGGTCCGACTCGAACATATAAGGCCGGATAACTTTTCCCTCAGCAACGTCCATCATTACAGGTGTTTTATTTACCTTACTTGTGAGCATCACCAAGCCACAGCAGGCTACAACAGCATACATGACCCTAGTTACCGGTAATTAGGGTAATTTAATGTCATTTTATGTCTATTGGCCATTTCTGTTAATTAGACAGGCCAAAATCAACCTTTTCTTAGCAGAGCTCCTGAGAAAAGAGCTGTAAAAATATATTGGGATGGTTTTTGGTGCTTATACCGCAAATATATATTCTTAAGGACATCAAAACCTAAAATAAAACTCCAGAAAGGTGAACAATATGGGACCTTTAACATTTATGTCTGAAATAATAGCTAAAGATAGAGTGTGGAAAGTATTGGATACAAATTTAATGGGAAGTGAGCATTTCCCTATTTACTGTAAAATAGGATTAGAAGGATCCAAAACAAACATTGAAAGGGTCCCTAGATGGAAGATTAAAGAAGTAGATTAAAATGCATTTCAATGTGCATGTGAACCAAGATTACTAAACTTGAGCAACAATATAGAAGATGTAGACCAAAATAATAATACAATTTGTGAAATCATTTGTGAGGTAGCAGAAGACTTAATAGGTAAAAGTATGAGGAGGCGGAAAAAGAAAAATGTGCCATGGTGGACTGATGAATGCAGTAATGTAAATAGGTTATTAAAGAGAGTTAAAAAGTCATAATCTTTTGATGATTTTATTTCATATAAGAAAGCACAGTGGTAAAGAAAGTAATACGTGTAGCTAAAATAAATCATTGGAGAGAGTATTGTGAATGAATTGGTGATAAGATAGACATCCGTGATATATGGGGAATGATTAGAAAAATGGAAGGGATATATACATTTAATAGTATTCCAGTTTTAATCAGTGGAAATAAACAAATGATCAGTAATAAGGAAAAGGCAGAGGTGTTGGCTGAGACATTTGTAAAGGTCCATAGTAATAATAAAATTTCAGAAGATATGAAGAAACAAAGAGAACAAAGTTTAAAAAAGATTATTCAGATGTTTTAATTCAAAAAGTCTCCTCGGAAAGTCCAATGGATGCATTCTTCACATTGTATGAACTCAAACAGGTCCTGAAAGGGGTAAAACATACTTATCCGGGGAAGGATGAAGTGTGTTACGATATGATCAAGCATTTATCAGAAAATGCATTAAATATAATCTTAAAGCTTTACGATGAAGTATGGGAATCAGGAAAACCTGTCTTCATGGAAACAAGGAGTGGTAGTAACTATTGCAAAGCCTGGGAAAGACCACTCAATTCCGACGAATTATAGGCCTATTGCTTTGACATCAATTATATGCAAAGTAATGGTTAAGAATGGTTATGTCTCGATTATTATTTTATTTGGAGACCAGAAATTTGATACATCCATATCAAAGTGGGTTCAGAAAGGGACGTAGTTCACTCACAACTGAATCAGGAATAGGAAAATCAGTGTACGCGGAAGATGAAGCACTATGGAAAAGAGGGAGGAACATGCCTGCAGTATATAGGGGAAAAAAATGCAGGATGCAATAGATGTTGTTTAATAAGCAGGAAAAATGTCAGACTTTAAAACAAATACCCATTTAAATGCTTAGGATGTTTGCGTTGTAAGAATGTACAGGGAGACTTTAGATTTAAAAACGGTGTCTCGTTAGGCAATGTTTTCTCAGTCAAATTATAAAATTTCCTATTGATTCAAAAGAATGCTTGAGCTCACTAGGGAATACCAATATGGCGGCGCGGTGGCTTCACTTTTTATGACGTCATGAGCTATCCAGTCATTCTATATAGATCAGTGGTCAAACCCCATTTTTGTCTCTTTTGTCCTTATACCCTTCATTGAAAAGAGTGTGTAATGGCAATTATATCCACTGGATGGCAGTGCTGTTAAAATATATTGTTGCTTAGAAGCTGAAACAAAACCGGACGTGAATTGACCATAGACTGTAAAAAAAAAAAAAAAAAGGTGAAAATTGGTTCCATTGGTGAAAAGTGAAGTCCTAATAAGGCGCTGATACTGTGAAGCTGCTTTGATACAATCTGTATTGTGAAAAGCGCTATACAAAAATACTTCACTTGACTTGATTTGGGACCTGATTCTGTGTAGTTTTAATTTAGTAAACCTCTGTTGTGGAGAGTCTGCAGACAAACAAAAGTTCTTACATTTAATCTGATTGCAATTTCAATAATGTATTTGTATTAAATCATAGAATCAAGATAAATTATATCAGACAACCCAGAAGTTCTGTGGAAATAAAATACATTTCAAGAAAATTGGGCAGGAGAGGGAAGCAGCAGTAAAGCTGAAATTTCATGTTTTTTATCTAAACGACATACCCAAATTAAAAGTGGTACAGCTCCCATATACTTTGACACTCAGGGGTGTGCCTGGTATCATTGGAAAGGAAACAATCTCTGGTTTCTGATACAAGTGTCAGGGTGATTCTAGACCTTACTGACACAGAGTTACAGAGGCTAGAATGGAGGGTTTTTATTTCCGTCAAAGTCATTCATCTGTAAACTGACTAAAATACACTGCTATAAACACATCTAATGAGATAAAGACAAACTCAAGGTCATAGCCACATGTCTTAGCTTACTACAGAAAAAAGTTTGAAGACAAAATACAAAAAAATGGATTTTATATGAATCTTTTTCTACAGATATGTCTGTGCGTTTTTGTTTTGTGCCATTTGGAGACTCCAAAAGGAACTTTGGTTACCAAGACAGCATGCTGAGTTTCAAAGGCTTATAACTTTTGAACCCCTTTGCCTAGAAACATAATCTTGGTATCTGATAAAAGCTAACACTCTTACGTATTTTGTTATGTATTTGGATTTGATGTCAGTCACTTAGGCACAACATTACATTAGCATAACCACACAAAACCCATATTTTCTTCCATTCCGCCTGAGAGATTTTGATAAAAAAGGGCAAACAAAGTGCACTGTCAAAGTTTTTTATATAGAAATATTAGAAAATTGAATAACTAAACTATGCAAAATACAAATACACACACACGAATGATAAAAAAACTATTTACATGACCGAAGAGCCTGAGAAAATTACAAAACTGAACTGTGCAAAATACACACACACACACACACACACACACACACACACACACACACACACACATAAAATAATAATTACATAACATAATATATGTACTCACACTTCTAGATCAGGATCTCTTACATTTAGAAAATCCTCCTCAGCTTCAGAGTCCACAGATACTTCCCTTTCCGAAGAGGACGCAATATCGTCGTCGGATCTTTCGGCCAAAATAGCAGCTACCTCCTCCTTTGTAAACCACTTCTTTCCGAACATTACGAAATATTTCCAAAACTATGTAAAAGTTGTCCAAAAACCTCACCAAAGTCGCTCTATGCAATAACGCCAATAACGCAATAGTTTGTGTGAGTGCGCACGCTTTACGCAAAAAAAAAAAAAAAGGTTTTGCGCACGGCTCTAAAAGGCACACACCCTTACCTGATGGCACATATCATATATTGTTGAAATCGTATGCTTATTCGCTAAAGAGTTATGACGGTCCCGGACCATGAAATTGCTACTGGCAGGAACAACTGTCAATCAAATGGAGGGTGGTCCAAATTGAATGCAGAGCCATCATTAGCCGCGTTTCCACTGTCGGGCCAGGGCCGGGCTAGGGCTAACAGCGAGCCGAGCCGGGCCAGTGGCCTCGGGCCTCAAGCACCGGGCTGCCGTTTCCACTGCCGGGCCATTAGCCCTGCAGCGCTGCCCTAAACCCCGCCCTTAACACGCCTTCCTGGATCAACCGCCATACAACCCCACCCATTACAGCGGGAATTATGATGTTCATTCAGGCAGGACACTAGCTTGCTAAAATTACAGAACGATCAAGATGGAGAGGACCGAAGCGTCTGTTTGTTTGCTCTTTTTGGTTTTTGCTTGGTGGAAGATGAGGCAGCAAAGCCAAGATAAGAAGATGGAGGTTCAGCGGCGACAACGCCGAAAGCTTATGTTGGCTGCAAGGCGAAAGAGAGCGATCCAACGACGTGCGATTCGGTTACAGCGAATGCAGAGTCGCCAGCAATGGATGGAAACGGTAAATATTTCCGTTTATAGTATAGTTAATTCGTATCTTGTAGTCGATGTGAGCATAACTTCAAATCATTTAGCACAGAGTTGTTTTTATGAGCTTTCATTAACTGTCTTTACGTTACTGTCTGCTGAAAAAACACAAATATTTTGCTAGCTTATCATATCTTGCTTGCTATATTAATATAATTAGGAGGTAACGTTAAAGTTAAACTTTCATTGTATTATTCGTCTGATAATACATCTATTTATACCCATGATTTTGTATATGCATATGTATTTCGCATAATTAGGGAAGTAGCCTAGTGTTTATAGTACCGCTTTGTTCATGTTAGTTCACAGTGCGTTAACGGATTTTAACAAATAAAACATTGGAGTGTAAAAATGTATTAGTAAATGGGTTAGCAAATATTTATAAATGCTGTAGAAGTGCCTTTCATTTATGTTCATGTACAGATCTGTAACATAATTATGGAATTAATGTTTACACTTCATTCTATTATTTTCCAGATGATGCATCACTACTACACCAATATAATGCGGACCGCTGAGGTGTGGGCCTATCAGCGAACAAGTGACTGGTGGGAGAACACTGCTCAAAGATTTACAGATGAGCAGTGGCTGGGCGACTTCAGAGTTTCCCGAGAAACATTCACATACATTTGTACAACTCTGAAGCCTGCACTACAGCGACAAGATACAACATATCGATTATGCATTCCTCTGGAGAAACGGGTAGCCATTGCATTGTATAAACTAGCATCAACAACAGAGTACAGGACGGTAGCCAACCTGTTTGCTGTCAGTCGGACTTCTGTTTGCCGCTGTGTGCATGACTTTTGCAAGGCTGTGATTTCAATACTTCGGCCCAAGTTCATCAAAACACCAGACCAGGACAAACTATCTGAGATGGCAGATTACTTCGAAGAGAGTTTTGGAATTCCACTGTGCGTGGGTGCTATTGATGGTTCTCACATCCCTATATTAAAACCTCCACAATATCAATCAGATTTCCACAACAGAAAAGGTTGGCACTCCATAATTTTACAAGCAACTGTGGATGGCAAAGGGATGTTCTGGGACCTGAATGTTGGACAGCCAGGGAGAGAACACGATGCTAGTGTCCTCAGAAAGTCACGCCTATGGGCTTGGGCCACAAACAGTAATGGTTTTTCTGGCAGAGTAAAAAACATATGTGGAACTGATGTTGGCTACTTCATTCTTGGTGATTCTGCTTACCCATTGCAGAAATGGTTGCTAAAACCATATCCTGATACTGGCAGGCTTACAGAGGGCCAAGAACTTTACAACATGCGAACAAGTCGAGCCCGTTGTGTGGTTGAACATGCGTTTGGGAGGTTGAAAGGAAGGTGGAAGTGTCTCAGTAAGCGAAATGACTGCAATGTAAATGTTGTTGTTGATATGGTGGAGACATGCTGTACACTGCACAACTTGTGTGAATTGTACATGGACAGATTTATACCAGAGTGGTGTGATCGTGATAAAGATGCTGAACGTTCACCTTGCAATGTTGGTGATGAGCGTTCAGATGCAAGAAGTGCTCTGCAACAGTTGTTCATGCAGCAGCAATAATTGTAAGTTGTTGTTATATTGTGTTTGTTACAAATAAAATATTTGAAATGAAGATTTGGCGTAACCCTGTTTTGTGACTTGAATACAATTCTTTATCCTAAATGGTACATGGTTACATCAGACATTATTTGATCAATAAGCAATAGGCCATTTAAGCATACAGAGTGAATACTGCAATATTTTTTTTAAATAACATACAATTAAACAATCTTCTCACTATTTTTAAATAAAATCAAAAATACTACAGGTATGTTTTTATGTATTTATTGCAGTTGTAAGTATTTGTCTGTTCAAATGTTTTTAGATATGGTCACTTCTGTTAATGGTACTTTTAAATGTGAAACTGCTTGCACTGTTTACAGTATTACAGAATACAAAAGGTGCCCATCAGAAAGCCGTTTAAATAATGTGCCCATCAATAAGCATAGTAGTCTATACCAATAAATGTCTTATAGCCTAATTATCATTCTACTGACTAGGATTGTATTTGCATTACAGAATACAAAAGGTGCCCATCAGAAAGCCGTTTAAAAAATGTGTCCATCAGTATGCATAGTAGTCTATACCAATACCTGCCTTAATGGCTTATCTGAGTCACAAAGTCTTTATATTTTAGTTTATTATCATGTAGGAAACTTTTACAATAGGTTTTCATAAGAAATTGTTTTTTTTCTAACATATATGCAGTGTGAACTAACATGAACCAACAATGAATTACTAAAAAGAATGTATTTAAGTAACATTCATTTTACATATATGCCTTATAATATGTGTATAATATTTTACTATAATAATGTGTATTTTGCTTTTGATAATGTGCCCCTTAATAAGCATGATTTCCATTTGCCTCAGTTATAATAGCACAGCTATTACTTTATTTATATATTAAGTTCACATCAGAGTGCAAAAATACAAAGGTGCTTATAAAATGTGCATATAAATGTGCATACATACACATACAAATGAAACAAAACAGGTGCTTTTGATAAGTACTATTACAAATGTGCACACAAACGAAACGGCAGGTGATTTTAAGTAGCCGCCTACTATTTACACAAAAAAAAACTATTAAGGCAAACAGAAAGATAGATGTTTTGTCCATCTACTTCCGCTGGAGAAGGGCTGCGGTCAAATTACTGAAGACTGATGCAAAAGACTCAGATTCTTTCTGTCTTTGTGACATCTCCTCCCGTCTGAGTTGTGCATCATAGTCCAATTCCTCTCGTCTCATCAGCATTTCTTTCTTCATTTCTTCTCTTCTCAGCTCCCGCTCTTCTTCCATCTGTTGCTGTGTTATGTCCCGCATACACTGCAAAAACTCACTTGATGCCAAATTTGCAGCTTTGCGTTTGCGACTCTCTGTAAAAGCAGACACAAAAATAAGCAGGATGTCTTCTGATAGATTATAGATTGTGGTATAGCACATACAGTATACCAAACTGTAAAGTTTGTTACATATATTTAGCAGATACATTAAACGCAAAAATACCTGGTCTAGTCCTTTGTGGAATGTGATGTGATCCTCCTCTTATTATGGTTAGATCCTCAGGGCCGCCATGTCTCTCTGTAATAAACATATATTTAGAATAATTACATACTGACATGAAACTAACAAAATGTTTAATACTTCTGTGGTGTATTTTGTATATTTTTTGCTTACCGGGTGTCGACGTTAGCAGTGGAAGTGTAGTAGACGGTCCCTGCTCCACTTCTGAGTCAAATAAAGCACTCTGGGATGACGATTCTAGCACACAAAACATAAACACGCATATGAGCCACTTATGCAATATTTTATTTGTTTTCTTAGGAAGTTAGAAAACGTCTCGGGTTACGTATGTAACCCTCGTTCCCTGAGTAGGGAACGAGACGCTGCATCGATACTCGATACTTTGGGGAATGCCTTCGGCATGAAGCGTCTGAAGTCAACTATGGAACTATTCCAATCTTGATTGGTGCAACGTCACCCGTGACGTCGCATGTGACGGTGATCCGGAAGCTACAAAAGGGTCACAGGAACCAGGAAATGTTAGCTTCTAATTGGTCAAAGCAAGTCGTTCTCAGGGGCGCGAAAAGTGTGGCCGAGGGATGCAGCGTCTCGTTCCCTACTCAGGGAACGAGGGTTACATACGTAACCCGAGACGTTCCCTTTCGTAAAGGGAACTCACGCTGCATCGATACTCGATACTTTGGGGAACGAATACCCACGCCGCCACACTGAGAGAAAACGCCCTGGTGTAAAGCATCTGGCACACTCACGGACGATAGAATGAGTAGAGGGCAGATCCAAACTAGCTTGTCATAAGATTTGGTGCAAGAAGGGGAGGTCTGGAGCCGGAGGCTCGACTGACCTCATGGATGGGAGCCCCAGACCGTAGAAAATATTAGATGAGAGGTGAAGGCAAAAGCGCACCTTGTACTTCAAATATAAGTGGTTTTAGATAACCAACTGTACTCTTAATAAAGGGAATAGCTCCTAACCCTTGATGGATAACTAGATGAACTGACTCCTCTCAGCCTAAGGCCTAATGTAGGAACCTCAAAGGCTACGACCTTGACCATCCGACACATGCGATGGAGGATGGAATACCCGAAGAATCTTAACATTGCCTACAGGTACCTCAGTACCGGGCAAAAATAACGTTGAGTGGCTCCCACGCTAGCAAGTAAGAGGGGGCAGCACCACCACTCTTCCAGGGAGTAAGACGAGCAGGAAGCAGACTCAATAGATTCTCCTATATATACTTATATATCTCAAATATATATTCGTATACCTCACCCACAGGACATGATGGGTGCCAGGGATAACCCATCAGCCTGATGCCAATAGGCTGGATGAAAAGGATTCATCCTCCAATCTACAGGAACATGGAGTTTCAGTGGGAACGTCCTTTCGAGAACACCCTTAGAGGCTTGCGGAGGGCACTGAGGCCGCCACAGAGGCCCTAAGCATGAACAGGAGATCCCGTTAGAGAGCGGGATGGAACACCAGTACTGAAGCCAGTGGGCAGTAATAAACTGGGTTCAATGCCCTCCCTAACTTAATTGTTTAGTTCCTAGTAGAGTGGGGTTCTAGTATGGATGTCCTGACCACCTCGGTGGAAAGGGCAACCTAATTATGGGTGGGACCCCCTCAGGGGCCAGACCCATAGTCTCCATTACTCTGGTCGGGGATGAAATAATGTACCATCAGCCTGAGACAGAAGATCTCTCCTAATAGGAATTTTCCATGGAGAACTCTCCAAGAGACTAATAAGGTCCGAAAACCAAATTCGGGCCTGCCAGTACGGAGCTACAAGGAGTAGTCTCACTCCGTACCTCCTGACCCTTTCTAGAACCCCAGGGAGCAGAGCGATCGGGGGAAAAGTGTACAGATGTGACCTCGGCCACATCTGTACCATGGCATCCAAGCCCAAAGGAGCTGGATGTGAGAGAGAGTACCAGAGCGGGCAATGAGAGTTCTCATGATAAGCGAAACAGGTCAACCTCCGCCCGGCCAAACTCTCTCCATACAAGCTCAACCACTTCAGGGTGGAGCCGCCATTCCCCGGGCCTCAGCCCCTGCCTCGACAGGATGTCTGCTCCCATATTATCAACCCCAGGAATATAAATAGATCTGATGGAGAGAAATTTGTCCTGGGACCAAAGAAGAATTTGATGCGCCAGTCTACAAAGAGGGCGAGATCTCAATCCTCCCTTGGCAGTTGATATAAGAGACCACCGACATATTGTCTGTCCTAACAAGAACATGATGGCCTCTGAGGTCTACAAGGAAGTGCCTCAGGGCAAAAATACGGCCAACATCTCCAAGCGATTAATATGCAATGTGAGATGATGGTCTTTCCAAGTACCTCGGGTGTAACGGCCCTCCATAACCGTACCCCAGCCCGTTAGGGACGCATCCGTGGTCAGAGTTTTTCTCTCACATGGTGCTCCCAAAACCGGGCCCTGAGACAGGAACCATGGTTTCTTCCATACGACAAGAGAACGAAGGCATCTGCGCGTAACTCTGATCGTACGAAAAGGGTTTCCCAGAGGACAAAAACCCTTGTTCCTGAGCCACCACTGCAAGGCCCTCATATGGAGCAGACCAAAGGGTACTACCGTGGAAGCTACAGCCATAAGACCCAAAACTCCTTGAAAGTGTTTGACAGTGATAGCCTGGCCTAACCTAATACTCTTCAATGTGTTTAAGATAGTATTTATACGAGCAGGAGACAATTGTGCCCGCATCGTGACTAAGTCCCACTCTACTCCCAGGGACGTAGTCCTCTGAAGAGGAGTTAAGGAACTTTCCTTCACATTGAGTCTCAACCCCACACACCTCAGATGACGCAAAACAACATCTCGATGTTGAATTGCTAGTTCTTTTCGACTGAGCCAAAATGAGCCAGTCATCTATAAGATACGGACCCCCTGAAGTCTCAATGGAGCAAGGGCCGTGTCCATACATTTAGTGAAGGTGCGAGGGGATAAGGCTAGGCCGACTGGAAGAGTCCAGAACTGATGCGCTTTTCCCCCCAAAAGCGGATCTCGGAAACTTCCTGTGATAGGGTTAGAAGGGAAAGAGGAGTTAAGGAGCTTGTGGATCTATCAAGACAGACCAGTCCTCGGAGCTGGTCTGACTGACAGTCGGTAACTTGAATCTGAACCCCCTCGGAGGTTGATCCAGTACCATGAGATCCAAAATAAGGCCTAACTCCCCCCCTCATAGGAACTATGAAGTGCCAGCTGTAGAACCCAGGCTCCCGTAACCATTTTTTCTCTTTTTCTTTTAGGAAGAGCCCACTTTGAGGTTTCCTGTGTTAAGAGGGACTAGACTTCCTGTTCCAAGAACCGACCCTGCTCGGGGCTGGCCGACATGTGAACCACCCTTAGTAGATAATATTTGTATATTAGCTCCACTGTAAGCAGGACCCCCTAGGATATATTTTGAAGACCCCTCGGGGTGTCTAAATATGCCATTATGGGGACCAGTCCCTCGAGACTGGCCTCGGCTATAAATTTCCAAATGGCTTCGGTGACCTGAAGCAGCTAACTGGCAGGAACTAACCGAAATATGCTCTCTACAGACCTCCTGAGAGGCGGCGAACTCGACAGGGCCGCAACGTCATCGGGCAGATACTGCGATTTGTGTTCGCTGGAAGCCGATGTGTCCCGAAGCGCCATCGGCGGCAGGAAGCAAACATCGATTTCCTAAGGGCTGCATAAGGGGGCGAGACTCCTGTACTCGCTCTCCTGGGGGAATGCCCATAAGGGTCTGCGTGTTACGACAAGACCTCTTAGTTGAAGCCATCTTAGCCCGAGAGACAGTCCTCAGACCTGTCTTCGGTATGGAGTGCTTCGTGCGAGAATGTTTCTTCTGGCCCCAAGCCTTATACGGGGGGGCACGAGAGGAAACCTTCTCAAAATATGAGGAGCTGGCGGCTGTCCCATGAGGCTGCCCCCTGGCAGCAACCCCATGAGACCTGGACTGACAACTGGGGATAGCTGATTGTCGCTCTGCCTCCTGAAGCCTCTCGACAACGGATCTTGCCGCGTCGCCAAAGAGGCCGGAAGGTGAAAGGGGAGCATCGAGAAGGAAAGCCCTGTCTTTCTCCCCGATCCACAAGCGATTAAGCCATAAATGTCTCTCTGAGACGACTAGTGCTGCCATAGAACGGCCAATAGCACGGACCGTCTCTTTAATAATACGGAGAGATAAGTCAGCTACTCTATGAAATTCAGTAATACCATTGAGTGAGACCTCCCAGTTATCATCCACCTGCTTGAGGAGGTCAGCCAGATATGCCTGTAATAACCCCATTGTGTGTGGGCATGCACCGGCTCGACCCACCGCCATATATGCTTTCCCTAACAAATTCGATGTACGAGATTTGGAGGGAAGTATCTGAGCTATCAGGGGTGACGCAATGTCGGGGAGAAAATATTTCGCAAAATATTCCTCAACCCGAGCCATCACCTCATAACCATTTTCATTAGATTCCCTAATGGATGAGTAAATATATACATGGGGGGGAAATAATTGAGATGAAAATGGATTTTTCCACGATCTCGATACCTCAGTATGGAGATCAGTGAAAAAAGGGAAGGCTCTGACACGAAGATTGTGACTGGGTCTGCAGGAAGCGCTCATTCATTTTATTTTTCTTAGTCGCTTCCTGCTTATTATATGGCCATTTAACATTTAATTTAACCACTGCCCCGATTACAACCTCCAGCAACTCCTCACTAACGGGAATATGGGGTGGCGAATCCCCATATCCACGTGATTCAGTGTTGATAAATAATATCTAACTCCTCGGAGCCAGATAAATCAAACGCTGTGTCTTTAACACGGTCGGAAGAAGCCGCAGCGCGGGCTTCCGAACCGTGCGCGAGACCAGTGGAGCTGGTTAATAAACACTGAGAAAGGGTCGCAACCGTCTCAGTATTATATGCCAGCCCCACGTGCGAATCCCATGCATACA
The DNA here is from genome assembly GCA_021554675.1 of Leuciscus idus. Classification (NCBI taxonomy): domain Eukaryota; kingdom Metazoa; phylum Chordata; class Actinopteri; order Cypriniformes; family Leuciscidae; genus Leuciscus; species Leuciscus idus. Next base: position 41,455,046 of record CM038627.1, read on the forward strand.
AGTAGCGCGCTGCCTCAACAGACGCGGGACCTGATGCACTGGAAACGCGAGCCTGATCTATTTGATCGAATCAAACGCTCTGTCTTTAACACGGTCGGAAGAAGCCGCAGCGCGGGCTTCCGAACCGTGCGCGAGACCAGTGGAGCTGGTTAATAAACACTGAGAAAGGGTCGCAACCGTCTCAGTATCATATGCCAGCCCCACGTGCGAATCCTATGCATACAAGCGGCGCGCTGCCTCAACAGACGCGGGACCTGATGCACTGGAAACGCGAGCCTGATCTAATTGATCGAACAAGCTCAAACGGGAGCGGAGCTTTTTCATTGAAAACAGTTTGCACAGACAGCGCCCTCGAGCACCGCCCGTGCATGCTCCACTCCCAGACAAACTACACAAAGCGAGTGTGTGTCACCCTCGCTTAAATAACGTGGGCAAGGGGACGCACACTGCCTGAATAGCTTCTCTTTTATTCACCATAAATAATACTCTTTTCACGGGACAGACAACACCAAATAGAACAGACAAGATGACATAGAGCGCTTGCTGAAGACCAGAAGCTAACATTTCCTGGTTCCTGTGACCCTTTTGTAGCTTCCGGATCACCGTCACATGCGACGTCACGGGTGACGTTGCACCAATCAAGATTGGAATAGTTCCATAGTTGACTTCAGACGCTTCATGCCGAAGGCATTCCCCAAAGTATCGAGTATCGATGCAGCGTGAGTTCCCTTTACGAAAGGGAACTTAGATTTTAAGAAGATAGAATGTATTAACTCACCGTTCGCGGCTGCCATAGTGTCCCGACTTGTCTCTCCACTAACAGAGGGACGGTGACCCAGCACACCGTCCATCAAGTCGAACCATGGAAAGTTCCTTCTCTGGGCACCGCTTTGTCCATTGTGCGTTTTAATCGCCTTGTACTGCGCCCGCAACTTTTTTATTTTTTCCCGAACTTGAAGCGTTGTTCGCTGAATGCTTAGCTTAGCAAGTTCAGCAACGATGTATTTAATAACATCGTTTTGTGTGCTAGAATCGTCATCCCAGAGTGCTTTATTTGACTCAGAAGTGGAGCAGGGACCGTCTACTACACTTCCACTGCTAACTAAACTGTTTTATTTTTCTAAACTGTTTTAATTATTCTTATTTCTTTTAATTATTTTAATTTCTCCTATGTCAGCAGGGCATTTAGCCCGAAACTGTAAATGCCCACTCAGAAGGTGATAATGTGAAAGTGATTAATGTGGGTTTGAAAGTAGAACAGTATTTAAATGACGATATTAAAGTTTTCGTCTGAGAAAGAATGTGAACGCAGTGCTAAAGTGCTAAAGAAAGTGAAAAGAACGTGTGAGTAAATGAGGGAGAAAAGAAAGTTAAAGGAAAGTTGATAGATGGAAGTCGTAAGAAGATTGAAGGTTAAAAGAAGGTTGAAAGATTTAAGTCTTAAGGGAATCCTTTGAAAGAAAGATCTATAATAAATATTCTTTTTTATTTTTTAAAAGTACTGTATTTTATTTAATTTTTCTAAACTGTTTTAATTATTCTTATTTCTTTTCATTATTTTAATTTCTTCTATGTAAAGCACTTTGAATTGCCATTGTGTATGAAATGTGCTATATAAATAAACTTGCCTTGCCTTGCCTTGCCTAATAACGTCCTCGTTTCTGCACACGCCGTCAAATTGACGTTGTACCCTTTCTTCTGCCTAAATGCTCAGAAGAGCTTTGGTATCTTCGACAGACCAGTACAGGCGATTCTCCATTTCAAGCAGCGTTTAATTATAACGATATCAAAAAGTGAAATGTGCATCTTGCCGAGTTGCCGCAGACCATAACTTTCCCTGACACCGATAAACTCCGCCTTTGACCTTGACCACGCCTCTAGCCCGAGCTGGCCCAAGGTATTCGACGGGCCAGAAATCCTGGCCGCTGGCCCCGAGTAAGCCCCGCTCAAGCCCCGGAAGTGACAGTGGAAACGCGACTGGCCCTGGCACGCACTAGCACGGCCCGGCCCTGGCCCGACAGTGGAAACGCGGCTAGTTGCTCCTTAGCTGTCTATCTCTGCCCTACGGGAACCTATTGGCTCATGAGAGGGCTTGTTTGAACCGTAAGACTTTGCTCAACAAACAGGACACCCAAATGTAGTATTATAAGTCTCGAATGAGAAGTGAGAGTCGAAAGAATGTCCGGTAGTGAACTACTGTTTACAGTTTTTATATCGTAATTCGGTCAGAAATGTCAAGATTGTGAGGCGAACAAATAGTTTTGGATTAAAAGGCTTGGATATTCCATTTCCTTGGACTCTTGGGGATTTATGAAAACAATTTGTTTTGGACAATTTCACCGAAGTGGAAAGAGGGAAGAATTTTGACGGTAAGTAAACAAACTGAATTGGCGCCGCCCAGTTCAGGTGACTAACAACTAGATTACAGTTTTATGTGTGTGGGCTTAATGGAATCCTGAGAGTCTACGCTTTCAAACGATGTGCTGTATGACCGTATATTTTGAAGATTTAATGCTTCAAAGTTACAATGAAGTTTATGCAGCGTCACTTCCGAGGGGGGGTGTGCCGTGTACGGCACAGCGATCCTTAACAGGTTAATTGACCTTTCGCCGAGCCCCGCCCCCCTTAGTTACTGTTGCTACGTCCGACAAACAAATGGTCAACCAGCGCAACAGATTGCCATGACGGGAAGAGGTATACCCGTGCGTGTCAGTGACCTTTTTTGGAGTAATACCTCCGCGATATCCTCCAGATCGAGGGAAAAGGGGTTACAGTATGCCGTGGAGGGATATATTCGAAATATAAAAATACACAATGAAGGAGATACGACAACTATCAAGGCTAATGCATACCGGTCTCAAGTGAAATCTGAGAAACCCCATGACAATCGCAGAAAAATCTCTAATACCCTCGCAATCGACATAAACACTTGCAGACGGCATCTTGGAAGTTTGTGATCAACCAGCATCCCCAGGCATCGTAGACCTCTTCTTCTGTCTTGATTTTCTCCGATTTGTTGCAGACAATCGCAGTTATCTGAGCTGTTAGCTATATTTTGCTCATTTTTATTAGCAAATTAGATTTTTATTGTTTTGTTCCAGTTCAGCCCTGCTAACGTTATGTGCTTTGTTATTGGGGAAGGGGAAAAAAAACTAACCTTAGGGTTGCCAAATGTCCCGTATTTTGGGCATAATTTATTTGTCATAATTAATAATGCATAGTTTATATCTCCCTTGTCCTGTTTTTTTTTTTTTACTGCAAAGCTGATCTAACCACTGACTGATACAGCAGCAGTGCTGATCACGACACCTGTTATCATCCTATCAATAATAATAATATATAATATATTATGATTTAATATATCATTATTTAGGGACAAATCATTGTTTGATTTAACGTTACCGCTCCGAGCGGGACTTTCAATGTCAGCATTTTGATTTCGGCAAATCATAGGCGAATGCAAACAACGTGATCATTGATTCCAACATCCACCCACGCAAGAAAACGTGCAACCTAACGTTACCTGAGGGAATAATACGCTGATTTACTGCTCAATAAATATTTCTGATTGTTATCAATGTAGAAAACTGTTTTTTGTTTTGTTTTGTTTTTCAGGATTCTTTGATTAATAGAAAGTTTCAGAGTTTTCTGAAATAGAAAGCTTTTCTAACGTTATAAATGTCTATACTGTCACTTTTGATAAATTGAATGCATCCTTGCCTATTACTTTTCTTAATTTCTTAAAAAATCTTACTGACCCCAAATTACTTTTACTGGTTCTTTGTGGCAAGCTTTATGCGTGCGCTTGTGCGGCTATATTACGTAAACGCTCATTATCCTGTAGTAGGCTATATAGCCTATTTAAGTAATTTAAGTAATTCAATTAATATAAAGGGGCGATTTGTCCACTAATGGCTTAAATGAATAACTATAGTCGATTAGAAAATGTTTTTTTGTCGGAGGCAGCCCTTATTCCACATATTTACAAACGCCGTGGGCGCACCGCTTCACCATCTTGCTTGGAGAATGTTTGTCGGACATGCTCACATAGTAACGGTTGCTATGATGTGTGATTGGACAATGGCCGTTTTGGGGGAGGGGCCGGCGAAAGGTCAATTTATCAAGCTGTCTCAAATGTGAATTTCTCCTTTCATTTTGATAAAATAACCACTAGGTGGTGCTCTAAGCATATTTTTGTATTCTGGTCATTTTTCACAGAGGAAGAGATGCACATGTTGTTGAAAACGTACTCGGTTACTAACGTAACCTCGGTTCTCTCTAGAGAGGAAACGAGTACTGCGTAAATCTTACGCTAGGGGAAAATCTCTTTTCCGCGAGATACTGAAGCCAAAAAATTATCCTTAATTTTGAAATAATGTAAAACGCGTTGCGGCAGCATGCAGACACAGGCGAGACGGCTTGTGCGCCTATTGGCTGCCCTGCGGCAACTGCAGCAGCCTATCGATAAGGCCCACTCGTGACGTCAGCTCCAATGGGGGCGCTTCGCGCCCAATACGTCACGTCCCGCCAGAATGGGCGTGGTCTAGGGCTATAAACATAGCTTCGAGAGGCTAGCTCACTGGTTTTTCATCGCCGAAGCGAACCAGAGCGTGTGCAGGCACGGCAAGATACGCAGTACTCGTTTCCTCTCTAGAGAGAACCGAGGTTACGTTAGTAACCGAGTACGTTCTCTTACGAGAGGTACTCTCGTACTGCGTAAATCTTACGCTAGGGGAAACAGTGTAAAACGCCGTGCATGCTAAGATCCAGCACCAAAGTCCCAAGGGCAAGTGCCCGGGCTCATATAGTACATGATCATAATGGACTCACAGAGAGCCCAGGAAAGAGTGGCTAGAATAGCATCATTCCTGTAATAATATAACATCTTATAAGGAGCAGTTATACTGATGATGTGTCGTACAGTCAGGGCGACCCCCGGCCTGGACTGACGAATATAGTGGGTCTTACACACTGCCCATAGAGCTGCGCGATCCAACAGCGAGCATTTGCTCAAGCAGTTTCAGTATTCTGGCCCGAACACATCAGGGCAGACAGTACCGATTTTAGACCGAAAGCAGCTGTTATGGCAGTTTAATTCACTAAACAATCATCTTTGGCGTAAGAGACAGTCTGAAATCAAATGATCATTAAAAAGTAATTTATTGTCTTGCAAGAGGCCCAATTGCCACACAGAGGTAGACAGTACAGTCTGTGAAACAAGTGCGACCAGAAGGGAGGGGCAGGCCTGTCTTTATACTCTGTTATTGTTATCTTCCAAGGTTCTTTAAACTCCAGAGATGGATAAGACACCACCAGTGATCCTATTATACTGAACTTTAGTTTAGCTTAACTTACAGCCTGCAAGTCCTACATTGGACAGCCCTTTGACCTTAGGGGTCAGGGCTTCAGCCTTCAAAGCTCTCCCCCTCTTTCTCCTGCCTCACAGAAGTTCCACATCATTCATTATATCACATAGTCAGCAACACACATAGTAGTCAATCTAGTGTATGTTAATGAAAATCAAAGTAAGTAATGAAAATCAAAAATCTCCCATTACACTCCTCCCTTTTTATCATTCATTGATAATTGTTTCATCAAAAACACTCACACAGTACTAATAATCATAATGAAACGTACCAAGTTCAAGTCTTACATCACACTTATACTTCTCATTTCTCAATTTCATATAACTGATCATACTCTTAAACTTAGTAGACAAAAAGATTAAAATTAAAACTATTAGGCAAAACATTAGAATTAAAACTAGTTTGAAAAAAGATTAAAATGAAATAAGCTCAGGCTATTTTTTCAGGGATAGACCCTTAATTTTACAGCAAGCAGATAAAGGTTTATTCTGAAACCGGGCTAGACGAACGAGCTCTGTCATTGCATCCCCAACACTATAGGTCGGACCCTCAGTCATTACAGTATAAACAAGAAAAAGTTGGATTAATATTTAGTAGGAAAACAAAACATGCTATAAAAACACAGATAAAGTAGATAGGAAAACTCCTCATATTCAAACCCTGTCCTTGTATGCCATCTCGTAACACGGATGGCTACTGCTTTTAACCCTCTTTACATATCATCATCGTTCTAAAAAATAAAAACATCAGAAAAATTCAACAAAAATGAAATAAGAAAAATAAAAACATAAACAGAAAACATAAAGAAAACATTCATTTACCACATGTTACTATAGCTTCCGCTATCAGTATCAAAGTCACATTTTGTTCACCAGTTTCATCATCAGAATGGACTGTCATTTTCGCCAATTGAACATTCATTCCCGCACTCATATTCACCCATGAATAACAAAATTATCAGAATAACACATACAATCATAACCTATACATTCAGCCTTTTCCATTAATCCACGCCCATCCACATATTTCCTAACCATTTTTTGTTAACTTTTAATTCCATCGGGCAATGGTTTTACTTAGTAAGCTCTATTTAATACCCTATTTAATAAAATCTAACCCTAAGAGTCATCATTGAATAGATTTTCTACTTTCCCTGAAAACATTTGCACCAATCAAATCATTAGATCCATATCAATACTAAGCCCTAGTTTGATTTAATCAAATAAAATCATCAAAATCATCACAAAACAAATTATTCTGCTAAACTTAAACCATTAGTTGGTCCACATCCTCCTCCAGGTGTGTTGATCATCTCGTTCGCCCCATGGACATTCCGTCTTCACCAATATGACACTTTGCGTGCCGTTGCAATGGGCTTTCCCTCGCTGGCAAGGGAGGTACGTTACTGGCACGTCCTTGATCCCTCACTGCCCTCCGCGTCGGCACGTGGGGTTGCTGAGGTTGGTTGGTGTAGTCTAAGGTGAGAGGCGTGGACCCAGATGTCACCCTCTCCAACCACTTTCTGATCATTAGAGATTTTTCCCTCAGATCCCGACCGCAGCTCCACTGGAATGAACCATTTCCTGCCTGCTGTCACCTGTGAATGCAGACCCTAGCTATTTTATTATTGACCGCTTGTCTAGCCGGTCGTCCCTTTTGGTGTGACCTGTGGAATCAACCGCCTGAAACATATTGTCACCAGATAATTTTGCTCACTGAATAGCACTCAGGGTCCTTGTTTTACCTGAAAAACACTCAACCCATTTTGCTCATGTCAACAAAACAATATTTCTACATTTGGAACAGAATCAGTTCTGTTCGACACAATCCATCCTGACATTCTGCCCTGTATCAAAAGTCTGCATGCTCTGTAAAGAAAAACAAATGTCGAGGTTACTGTCAGATAGTAAAGTACGTAGTTTCTTTTGTCTGCGGTGCTGCCGCGGCCTTCGCTACCGCATCTGCCCTGGCGTTCCCTGTTCAAACAGTCCCTGTTATTAGCACACACATACAACACTCTTGTTAGGGAGAAGAATGACCTCAGTTAAACCCAGTGTCCTCCCAACATTTATTGTCCCACCTGTGCGATTGCATTCAGCAAATGTGAACCCCTTGGTATGGCAATTTGTTACCATCCCCCTTTTGATACATGATCCAACATTACATTCTTCACTCCAAGCCACAATCTCATCTTCTTATCGAAGTATTTGAAGGACAGCGGCCCTCAGTTTCACCGCATATCCTGCCTTTCAGACCTGTTGTTTGGTCTCTTAAGTCAGTCATCAACAAACATTTTCCAATGTCAAAGTCATCAATTGTTTCTATCAGGTCAGGTCGTGGTGTACAGACTTGGTCAGTATCAGTCAAACAACATTCTCCTTCTTTGTTCAATTCACAATATTCATAAATGTGAAGGGCTCTCTGGATAAGTTGATATTGCCTTCGCCAATGTGTCACCTTTGTTGTTGCCATCAAATCTGTACCATTTTCTCAACATAATGGATGACGATCTGCAACTTCACAATTCAGATTTACATAAATACTTAAACTGATCCAGAAAGTAATTCAAATCAACACCATCAATGTCAAAAATAATTACTGCCAGACAGATTTTCATCAGATTTTTGGCTTCTTTAAAATTTGTCATTTGCCTTAACCCATCTGTCATGATAAAACTCATTCCAGATGTTAATGACACAATATACACACTATTCAGACGGAATAGATCCCCTAAACAAACACATACCAAACATGAATTAACACTCATAAAACATACAATGCTGTCACCGCCAAACAAACACCCACGCATACCTGACTATGAACCGCTCATATTCTCATATTCATATCTTTTGGTGTTTACTCTAAACACTCTTTAAATTTTTAAATAAGATTTTAAACTTCTCATTTTCCTGTAGCTTTGATCTAATTTTACATGGTCTCTTAACCAGTTTCAAAGCACGTCTGTTCATTATTCATTTTCTCTTAGAAAAATCAGCTGGGTTGTTTTTGTTCATTATCATTATTTTGCTTCAGCTTGCTTTATCAGGCCGATAACAGAAAGACAGACAGAGTACCCTTCCTCCACTCAGCAGTCTCTCTCACTATAAACAAATAATCTTTTCAACAGCCCCCTAAGACTGTAACTAAATAAATCATAGTCTAGAACCCTTAATAGTTCACAAATTTTAAAATACAAATGTTTAACTCAAATTAGTACCATTACAACAATCTAAAATACATTATGCTATGAGCATTTCTAAGGTTATCTTTAGTTTAAATACTCAATTCACCTAACCTTTGTTATCCAGAAATTTCTCTTAACTCATCACAAGCTGTCTTCATCTTTAGCCACCAACATGTCTAATGACCTTCAGGAGTTAGAACTATCTTACAGACATATTATTTCAATATCAACACCCTTGCCCATAAGGCAACCAGCATCATGTTCCTGACATAAATTAAGTTTTGTTACTGTCTCCACAACAAATAATGACAGTCCTCTCATGGTCTCAGCTGGCTCTTGAAAGCCCATTCCCATTAGCTCTTAATCTATAATTTTCTTCTCTTCAGGGTGTTGTCCCCTGGCATAGTTGCAGACACTTGTCATAATGAAAAACAAGCCATACAATAAATGCGGTTTTTCTGGTGAGTGGTATATAGAGGAACTCACATTTTCTGGGTCAGGCGTGCCGTAACTCCTCACAGCCCATCCGTCCTCTCAGTGATCTGCTGATGCTGCTGGCCTCACAGTCACCTGCTCAACTCTAATACCTTTCTCACATAAAAACACCTCCCCATTATGGAGATGCCCAGTGTTTGTGGCGTGACTTCCCCTGTCTTAGGTTGACCTTTGGCCAAAAGATCTTACCCGTCTTTGGGGTAATCACTTCGTACACACTTGGTTACCGCTCTTTCCCATCACAAAATCAGTTTCCCCCAACAGACTCAGTTGTTTTCTGGAGCTTAGGAAAGGCACATTCAAGAGTCACCAGAGCACTCTGGACTGCCTAATAGTGTTAACACAGGGAGACAGGTTAATAACAACTGTTAAATCTGTCCGAATCAGCAAAATCTCAGTGAATTTTAATCACATCCGTCTATTCAGTGTACTGTTACATCTGTAGCCATAGCCATCAGCCCTGTTTCATGGTGGAGGCTAAAATCAGACAAAGAAGTTACTGGTCCTGAATTAAACTAGTCAAAAACGTCCCTTCTATCGTTTAAGACTTCTTTAAAGTCATTCAGTTTTACTTTTAAAACATTTACAAACTTCCCTTCAAATGTATGAAATGCCTGTAGCATGATTTCTTTTAACATCTCCATATCTGTGGTTTTCAACTAAAACACTGTGCCTTACTATAAATAGCTTATTATCATTTATGACACAGGCTCAGATAACAGCTTTTAGCTGACATTGAATGAGAGAGAGACCCTGAAGCATTTAGGACTGGTACACTGCACTCTCATAAATTTCTAAAATCAAACTTTATCTACCATCTTTTAACTCTAGCCCAGCATAAGGCATCTTTGCCAGAAATGACATGCGTTTTCAAATAAACATAATTCTTATATTTGTCTTTTGCCCACATCAGGGAATTTAGACATTACAAATTTCCACTCAGATTGTGTCTCTGTCGCACTGGCCATTTCAGCCACAGCACACACCAGATTCAGATAAGCAAACTGTTTCAGCCAATCACAAGCTTATCTTCTTAAAGCAAAACATCAGCTCCTAGTTCTTTCATGGTCAACACTATTCCTCCACGTTCACGTTCAAACAATCTGTTTGTTTAATCAGATGCATTTCTACACATTTTACATTTAGCAACCTGTATTCCTCAATTCACTAGCTCTTTCCTTCAAAAGGATTCCCGACTTAAATCTTTCAACCTTCTTTTAACCTTCTTTTAACCTTCAATCTTCTTACGACTTCCATCTATCCACTTTCCTTTAACTTTCTTTTCTACCTCACTTACTCGTACGTTCTTTTCACTTTCTTTAACACTGCGTTCACATTCTTAGTTCTTTCTCAGACTACTTTCAAACACACATTAATACACGTCACTTTCACATTATCACTTTCTTTTCTGAGTGTCCATTTACAATTACGGACTAAATGGCCCTGCTGACCACAATTAAAACACTCTCTTTGCCTATAGTTTGATCATTGAGCTTTGCAAACGGCTCCAACTTACTGCACACCCTTGAAGCAGTGTGTCCCGATCAGGAATGTAAACAGAGCCACTGATAAGCAGTTCTCTGTATTATTTTACAGTCCACCAGTGGCGGATTCAATCACAATAGCCAAATCATAATCTTCATCATTATTATTGGCCGCACTTTAATTTCATAAGTTGCAAAGAAAATCACTCAACATTTACTTGCTTTTTTTTTTTTTTTTTATCGGAAGCAATACAAGGCTAAAAATGAACAATTTTCAGTTTCTTTCTTTGTTTAGCCAGTCAAGTTGTTGTTTAAATTTCCAAACACAATCAAAACCCTGACTACCATTTACTTAATAATTTCTCCACATTTCTTTGAAGTCAGAGCTTCAGAGCACAGCTGTTTACAGCGTTTGCTCTCTTCTGTCCTCTATCAAATGGTTAGTCTGCATATTCAACTTAATGTTATCATTATTTTCTCAGTCCCTAAAATGCACAGACAGCCATTATAGCTGCCTCCTCCTTCAACTCCTGTTACTAAAATTATCTAGACATCATTATTTTACCAATAAAATATATAATTGTTCCCCATTCTGCTTAATAAACCTTTGTTCACTTAATTTGACCTGCATGCATTTTGCCCATAATTTTCTTCATTGCACAGTATACCGGTGTGCAGTATTTACTATTAGATGTCCCCATAATGGCTGTTATTTTCCTTCTTTCACTATTGCATGTGGATTTTACTTCAGCGCGCTTACTCTAATTTTCACCCGAAATCAGGAAAGGTTGGAATTAATCTCTGCTTACTTTCAATTTCTTTCCCTGGAATTCCTCCAGCGATCAATTATTTCAGCCCCTATTAATTTCAATAACGAGTACTCGGCTTCGGTCTGGACAATCGCTTGACCTGCCTAGGTCTCAATTTCCTCGCCATTTTTAAAAGCCTTCCCTTCCTCGTACCACAGCTCTAGTTTCAGTTCTCAAACACAGCCACTATGGTTCACCCACAAAATTTTCTTTTCAAAATCCCCAAATGAAAAATAAATTTGCTGTCTCTTACCCAAGATTTTCTGTTGCCACCTGGATTCTTTCTGATTCCAGTGGAGTTCCTCCTGGCCCTGATAGCAGTTGGCTCTTCTCTCTCAATTCTGCGAGGTAAGACTAAAGCCTGGTGCTTCAGGATGATCAGTCGTCAATCCGCTTTACTCAGGGCCAGAAGAAACCGCCATGGAATCCCAACTTCTGACACCAACTGTTATGGCAGTTTAATTCACTAAACAATCATCTTTGGCGTAAGAGACAGTCTGAAATCAAATGATCATTAAAAAGTAATTTATTATCTTGCAAGAGGCCCAATTGCCACACAGAGGTAGTCAGTACAGTCTGTGGAACAAGTGCGACCAGAAGGGAGGGGCAGGCCTGTCTTTATACTCTGTTATTGTTATCTTCCAAGGTTCTTTAAACTCCAGAGATGGATAAGACACCACCAGTGATCCTATTATACTGAACTTTAGTTTAGCTTAACTTACAGCCTGCAAGTCCTACATTGGACAGCCCTTTGACCTTAGGGGTCAGGGCTTCAGCCTTCAAAGCTCTCCCCCTCTTTCTCCTGCCTCACAGAAGTTCCACATCATTCATTATATCACATAGTCAGCAACACACATAGTAGTCAATCTAGTGTATGTTAATGAAAATCAAAGTAAGTAATGAAAATCAAAAATCTCCCATTACACAGCTTAGCCTGCAAGGCGGGAACCTCTAGGTTATAAAACCTTATAAATGTAGACGGGGAGGCCCAGCCTGCCGCCATACAGATATCTTGCAAGGCAATCCCACTAGACCAAGCCCACGACGAGGCCACGCCTCTCGTGGAGTGTGCTCTGACTCCAAATGGGCACTGTAAGCCCTTAGTGGTATAAGCCAGCGCTATAGCATCAACTATCCAACTGGATAGGCTCTGTTTCGACACGGCAAGTCCCTTAGAACGTCCGTAGAGTGAAAACAAAGAGCTGCTCTGTCTGTCTGAAAACAGACGTGCGAGACACATAAGCTCTTAATGCTCTGACTGGGCAAAGGAAGCTTGCGTCTCCTTCCTCGTCAGAGACCGGTAAGGCTGACAGGGAATGACCTGCGCCCTAAACGGTGTGTTGAGGGATTTTGGAACATAACCGTGCTTAGGTTTGAGTATAACTCTTGAGTCATTAGGCCCAAACTCCATACACGTCGCGCTTACTGAGAGCGCGTGTAAGTCCCCTGTGCGCTTCACTGAAGCGAGAGCCAGAAGAAACACTGTCTTGAAAGACAGGTGTTTAAGATCAATCGTCTGTAAAGGCTCGAATGGGTCACCTTTCATGGCTTCCAGCACTGTAGAAAGGTTCCATACAGGGACTGAGGGAGGCCTGGGAGGATTCAGTCTCTTAGCTCCTCTAAGGAAGACGATGACTAAATCGTTCCTTCCTACTGACTGACCCAGCGTTGTTTTTGAGAACGCTGCTATGGCCGCCACATACACTTTGAGCGTGGAAGGGGTCCTGCCCTTGTCCAACAGCTCTTGTAGGAAGGAGAGAACCTCCGTCACCCCACAGTCTAGGGGCGACACGCCACGAGCTGTGCATCAGCTGGAGAACACTGACCATTTCGAGGAATAGAGACGTCGCATAGACGGAGCTCTAGCCTGCGTGATCGTGTTTAACACTCCGCTTGGGGAGGTCAGCGGGTACCCGTTGATGGCCCAAACATGAAGGGACCACAGCTCTGGGCGCGGATGCCAAAACGAGGCCTGAGAGAGGAGGTCCCTCCTCACTGGCACTGGCCATGGGGCAGTGCTTGCTAGCTGCATCAGAACTGGGAACCAGGGTTGGTTTTTCCAGAACGGCGCTACGAGTAGCACTGAGCATCCTTCTCTGATCCGTTCTATCACCTGAGGCAGGAGAAAGACGGGAGGAAAGGCATAGAGCGGGCGGCGGGGCCATACGTGAGCCAGCGCGTCCCTGCTCTTGGAGAAAAATTCCAGACAGTGAACGTTTTCTTGAGACGCGAACAGGTCTACTTCCGCTCTGCCGAATTTCTTCCACAGCAGCTGGACTGTCTGTGGGTGTAGAGGCCATTCGCCTGTCGGAACATTGTTTCTGGACAGTCTGTCCGGTCCTACGTTCAGGAGCCCTGGCACATGCGCTGCTCTCGGCGAGAGCAGGTTGCGCTGAGCCCACACCAGGAGGCGTTCTGTCAGCCTGTGCAGGTTTCGGGACCTGAGGCCGCCCTGGCGATTTATGTAGGACACCACTGACATGTTGTCCGAGCGGACCAGGACGTGGTGTCCTCGTATTTAGGGACAAAAACGCGTCAGTGCGTTGTCTACTGCCAACATTTCGAGGCAGTTTATGTGTAGAAGCTTCTCCCGTTCTGACCATTGGCCGAAGAACGGTCTGCCCTTGAGCAGTGCTCCCCATCCCAAGGTGGAGGCGTCCGTAGACACTACCTTCACACTCGAGGAAGTCCCCAGGCTAACACCTGATTGGTACAAGTCGTTTGCTTTCCCAGGTTTCAGAGCTGCGATGCATTTCTGATTGACCTTGAGACGAAGCAGACCGGAAGCCCACGCTCGGCGCGGTACTCGCGCTTTCAGCCAGAACTGTAGCGGGCGCATGCGAAGCAAGCCCAACTGAAGTACTGATGATGCTGAGGCCATGAGACCTAGCATCCTCTGAAATTTCTTGAGCGGGACAGATGCGCCGCAGCGGAAAGAGCTCGCTGCGCGCTGAATGTCTAGTACGCGCTCTGGTGACAGTCGCGCTATCATAGACAGCGAGTCCAGTTCTGTGCCCAGAAAAGATATTATCTGTCTGGGAGACAGAGAACTCTTCGCCCAATTGACCCAGATTCTCGAGGTGATCGAGCAAAATGGTCCTGTGCTCTATGAGCACCGAGTGAGATTGAGCTAGAATCAGCCAATCGTCCAAGTAGTTCAATACTCGCATGCCCTGTAGTCTGAGGGGTGCGAGCGGCTAGAGACAAGCCGAACGGTAGGACTGAGCACTGATATGCCTGGCCCTCGAAGGCGAATCTCAAACGTCGCCTGTGACGTGACGCTATTTGTATTTGAAAATATGCGTCTTTCAGATCTATTGACACAAACCAATCTCCTCGGCGAATGTGCGTGAGGGTTTTTTTGGTCGTGAGCATTCCGAACTGTTGCTTCGCAAGCACTCTGTTCAGTTGCCTTAGATCTAGTATGGGTCTGAGACCCCCGTCTTTTTTCAGTACCAGGAAGTATCTGCTGTATAGCCCTCCTTCACTCTGAGCTTGAGATAAAGGCTCTATGGCCCCTTTGCTCAACAGTTTCAAAATTTCGGCTCGAAGTAGGTGGTGCTACTTCTGTTTTTACCGTAGCTTCGACGCGCGTCACATAGCGGCGAGGGCGTCGGCGAAACTGTTGCGAATAGCCTCTTTCTATAATGTCTAGCACCCACTTCAAAACCCCCGGGTAGCCTTGCCCATGCATCTGCACGAATGGCTAGGGGCTGAATGCGGAGCGCGCTCTGGTCGCTCAGCGACAGAGGGGCTTCGGTGTGCTGTAACATAAGCGTCGCGCTTCGAGGCAGGGGGCGCGCTGATAACAGCGGGCAGATTGCCCGCGCTCGACTCCTTTGCGGTGGTCAACCGAGAGGGGAGGGCTGGGCGAGTCCCGTAGGACCTGTCATGTCTATGTGTGAATGTGGGCGCGGGATAGCGGGCACATTTACAACACTGAGAGCATTGTCCGCCTGAGCAGAGCGAATGCACGTTGGTTTTGTTTTTACAGAAACCTTGAGATATGCGGAACGTAGTGTTTGTGGGCACTGGGCAGTGGGCACATTTACCACGTTTAATGCGCAATCGACCTGGGTCGATTTCATGTGCGCGAGCCCTGTGTGACGGGCTGTGTTTGTGTGTAGGAATTTCGTCTACATTCGTAACACCATCGGCCGTGGCCGGGACACCAGAAAATACACTCTTATGGGATTTATCTGGGTAGCCGTAAAAGCGGCGTTTGTGTGCAGGCAAGCGGGCTATTTCGCCGACTTGTTTACTGCAGAATACACTGGAACAGTCGCATTTACTGGAACTGAACGAGCGAGAAGTTGCCATAGAAACAGAAAGCGTCAACATGCTGGCGTTTGTTTGCAGGCGTGCGTGTATTACAGCAGGCTTGTTCACTGCAATATTGACATTTCCAGTCGTCTGAACTTCAGAGGCGGAAACCATAGAAACAGAGTTTGGGTGCAGGCGAACGGGTTGTACCACGCGCTCGTTGGCTGCAAAATACACATCTGCAGTCGCCTTTTCAGGGAACTGCCAGAGCGAGAATTGACGGCAAAAAGTGTGTTTTGCCGGTAGACCCGGGATTCGATCGCGGGTCTCTCGCGTGAAAATCTGACGATCTACCACTGGACCACAGAGGAAGACACATAGACATTCAGTAGCGCGAGTATTATCAAAGAGCGTCAACATGCTGGCGTTTGTTTGCAGGCGTGCGTGCAAAACAACAGGCTCGCTCACTGCAATATTGACATTTCCAGTCACCTGAACTTAAGAGGGGAATGAGAAATGTGTCAGGAGTGGAGGTCGGCCCGGCCGCAGCGGGGCTAAAAACACCCTTTTCTCCTTTCGCCAGTGACGCACGGGAACCATAGAAACGGTGTTTGGGTGCAGGCGAGCGGGTTGTACAGCGCGCTCGTTGGCTGCAAAATGCACATCTGCAGTCGCCTTTCAGGGAACTGACAGAGCGAAGCATTGGCGGCATAATATATCTGCCGTTAGACCGGGATTCGAACCCCGGTCCCCCGTGCGAAAAACCTAAGATTCCGCCACTGAGCCACAGGGGGGGAACACAAAGGTGTATAGATGCATGAGCATATAAAAGAGCGTCAACATGTTTTCTTCGGCGTTTGCTTGCAAGCGTGCGTGTTACAACAGGCTCGTTTGCTGCAATATTGATATTTCCAGTCGCCTAATCAGGGAACTGAGTTGTCTTTTCGCCGGTGAGTGACGCGTGAATGGGGCGCAAGGGCAGGGTAGCTTTCTTGTAACGTAAAGAAAAACTAACCCCGATCGTCCGCTTCCAGCCTCCCTTGTGAACGGCGCAGTTTGCGCGGCTCGAACAGAGGGAGAGAGAAAGCTAGCCCCGTGACCGTCCGCTCCTGACATCCCCTGTGAACGGCGCGGTTTGCGCGGCTCGAACAGAGGGAGAGCAGGTATCATCCCCCAAGCAGGCAAGGCAAGCGGGCGCACCGGCGAGCTTTGCGGGTTGGGGGGGGGCGGAGGAGCAGTCTCGGAGAAGGATGCCAGGTGAGTCCTCAGAGTCACCAGGCAGTAACTGGCTCGCAGTGAGGGCGGTCGCCGTCAGCGAGCGCGAGCGCGAGAGCTGCGTGATGCTCAGGAAAGGGGCGTCTTGAAAAAGACGCCCGGCTCTTTTAGTGCAATGAGAGTGTGTGTCGCGGCGGCGAGCACACGCACATACACAAAACACAGTAGCAGAGAAAGGATATAACGCCGGATAGCGCAGCAGGAAGGCGACTGAAGGCGGCGCGGCCAGCGGCTTCAGAGTGTCGACTCGTCCCGCTGAAAGGCTTTTTCAGACGGCGCGGCTTCTCTCCGGATCCAGCGATGCGAGAGCTTCGCTGAAGAGATGAAAAATCAGTGAGCTAGCCTCTCGAAGCTATGTTTATAGCCCTAGACCACGCCCATTCTGGCGGGACGTGACGTATTGGGCGCGAAGCGCCCCCATTGGAGCTGACGTCACGAGTGGGCCTTATCGATAGGCTGCTGCAGTTGCCGCAGGGCAGCCAATAGGCGCACAAGCCGTCTCGCCTGTGTCTGCATGCTGCCGCAACGCGTTTTACATTATTTCAAAATTAAGGATAATTTTTTGGCTTCAGTATCTCGCGGAAAAGAGATTTTCCCCTAGCGTAAGATTTACGCAGTACGAGAGTACCTCTCGTAAGAGAACGCAGTAAAGTGTGACACACTTTTTGTTCTGTGCGTTTTATTGAGAAATGAGTGCTCCAAGTCTTTACTAAAACCAACAACTGATATATTGTTAGCAGTTCTTTTTGCAGATTTATATTTAAAGTGAGGAATATACATTGCAGCGGCTGAACGCCGAGTTTCTGAACCATCTGTATACATTTGCCAAAAATGTAAGAATTCAGTATTTAAATATTGCTGCACTATTATCTCTTTTGGAACATATTTCTGGTTTTCATATATTTGCTTAAGTATTTGCAGATCAACTGTTGGCATAGAGAAGAGCCAAGGTGTATAACCACTGTTGGGCTAATATTGATATTACTGATGCCTTTTTGTCGGGCCTGGTTGCCTGCTGTCCAGCTAAAGCTATTCCAATATGTCTTCTTAATAATCCAAGCAGTTTTCCAATATTTTTTTGACTGGGTGATTTGTAAAATGTAGCTGAATTTCATGAATGTCAAGTGCCATTTCACCCATTTCTACCTGCTATTGGCTAAGCTGTCACATGAGATTATCTAAAAGCTCCATAGCATATTCTAAGAGCTTGGTTTTGAATCACCTCTATCTTAGTTAGCAGCGAGGTTGATGCTGAACCATATATTACATTATACCCTTTTAAAGGGATACTTCACCGTTTTTTCATATTAAACTATGTTATTCCCTTAACTAAGACGAGTTGATACATACCTCTATCGTCTCAGTGCGTGCACTAAATCCCTCTGTCTTGCGGCGAAACTTTGTTAGCCCAGTTCATTTAATATGGGCCAAGCAGAGAAGATACCAAACACCTCCACGTTTTCCCTATTTAAATACAGTTACTCGCGAAGTGTAACTCGACCTAGGACGGTGACACAAAACAAAACGTTGCGCTTTTCTAAGCGTGTAAAATGGATAACTATTTTGTATGGCGGAATACCATAGCAAGTGCTTGTAAGCACTTCGACTTGGCGCAGTAATATCTTCACTAGAGGGAGCGGGGGCCGGTGAGAGGATTTTTCACGAGTGAAGATATTACTACGCCAAGTCGAAGTGCTTACAAGCACTTGCTATGGTATTCCGCCATACAAAATAGTTATCCATTTTACACGCTTAGAAAAGCGCAACGTTTTGTTTTGTGTCACCGTCCTAGGTCGAGTTACACTTCGCGAGTAACTGTATTTAAATAGGGAAAACGTGGAGGTGTTTGGTAGCTTCTCTGCTTGGCCCATATTAAATGAACTGGGCTAACAAAGTTTCGCCGCAAGACAGAGGGATTTAGTGCACGCACTGAGACGATAGAGGTATGTATCAACTCGTCTTAGTTAAGGGAATAACATAGTTTAATATGAAAAAACGGTGAAGTATCCCTTTAAGCCTTGTAACACCCCAATCCACTCCTGCCTAGCACCTCAACTATCTTCTGAATATGAGACCCAAATGTTAATTTGGAATCCATCCACGCTTCCAGATACCTAATTATTGTTACTTGCTCTAGTGTTTGATTTTATAATTGTAATTTAATTTCAATTGATAATTTTGTTTCTAGCCATTGTGGTTCAAAAGTTATTAGCATAACATAAGTGCAACTTTGGACAGTTGGTGGCGCTAGAGGGATTGAGTTGGAGACTCCAAATTTGCTATGGAGACAGTTCAGACTGTCGTCTATCAGTGTGCCAAATTTCATAACTTTCCCGCAAGCGGTTCTCCCATAGACTCCCAGAGCGGAAGAAGAAGAAGAAGAACCGGAACAGATACAATAGGTGCCTCCGCATCTTCGGTGCTTGGCCCCCTAATAATAAGAACGCTAACAATTACAATAGGTTCCTCCGCATCTTCGGTGCTTGGCCCCTAATAATAGAAAACAATGAGATATTTCAAAATATTGATAGGGTAAGCTTATCAACACGAGACCGTGTCTTGCGCAGAAATAATCTGAGGATGAAGCAGGTCTACAGGGTGCCATTTGAACGCAATTCAGAAAGAGTCAAAGAATTGCGATATAACTATGTGCAAGTGAGTCCTATACAATCCCACAATTGATGCATACTCTCAACACGGTATAAATTATACATATTTCAGTACTGTAATCATAATGATTGTGCTTCACAATAGTGACCACTCCATGTCTATTTCAGATATTGTCAAGTGTGTTTCCTTGAACTAGAGGTGGCTGCAGTGGAGAACCAGTTCATCTTCATTGATGAGGTTGGATTCAACCTCACAAAAAGACGAAAGAGGGGAAGGAATATCATCGGCCAGCGTGCCATTGTTGAAGTCCCTGGCCAGCGCGGAAGGAACATCACAATGTGTGCAGCGATTACCCACCAATTACCCACCACGGCGTCATACATCATCATTGTCGTGGAAATTTTAAACTTTATATTAAACTAACCATGTTTCTAACATCTAACCTTATTTAACATCTAACATTTGAACAGGATGTACTTTACGAAACCAATGGAAAACTTGTGACTTTGAGTGTGCGTGTGTGTGTATAAATAACATAGTTTGGGAAATGAAACTAGACAGTCTGATAGAATCTTGTGATTAACAAATGAAGTCATCACTAAAATCAGAGTTTGCTTGTGTCAGTGACAGAGGGAAAAGGTTGGGGCTTTTGAACCAATTGAACCAATCATATTGAAGGTGACATGTTAGTCTTATTTGTTTTCTCGATTCTATAAAAACTGTTGTATCTGTGTTTTACGGTGGGATTCTCAATGGAATTTGTCCATTCCTCCGGCCTTGCTTCTTCTTGGGGGAAATTCTCTGAGAACTGCTCGAACACTCTCCCGGCCGTTACAGTAATAAAGGCATTTAAAGGACATTTGCTGAAAGTCTGTGTGTTCATTTCTGCTGCGCAGCAGGTCAGTTTAGGGAAGCAAGTAAGTTAGAGTAAGAGACTCGGCCAGTTGTCGACGGAAGACGCAGAGAGCTAGAGTATAAAAGCCAGATTTATTTTTATTAAGTGACGATTTGCAGACGCTAGATAGTCAGGTTTAGGGAAAGAATCCACTACAGTTTGGCGAGCCAGCCAGGAGTCCTCGGGATCTCCCTCTGTCTTCCCATGTTGTCTTCACACTTGTTACACTTAGGACTACCTTCCTGACCACGTTAAAATGTAAATCTGGTTAAACCAGATTTACATTTTGGGATTTATACAATAGGCCCATCTCAAATTTGTAATATGTAGCGCCTAATGAAATAGAGCATGGTTACAGACCTGCACAAGTTCAGGTGCATGTTCAGTGTGTGCGTGTTTTTATTTTTATTGTTTCTTGTTGCTGTTCCAAAATACTCTCTCTCTCCAGATCTGCTGTTGCAGATAGTAATGTTTTGTTTCATGTCTGCTGTTGCAGATTGTAATGTTCTGTTTCATGTCTGCGGTTGCAGATTTTGTTATATCTGCTGTTGCAGATTCTCTGTTCTCATATTTGTTCCTTAATTTTCCTTAAGTCCACTGATGTTTATGTGTTTCCCTGAAGTATGTTCTCTATGTCTAGATTGTGCTGAGTGCAGTGACACCGGTGCAGTTAAATGGATGCTCCTGCTCATGTGCTGCTGGAGAGGCGTTATGCAATCGTGTGGTTGCACTCCTATTTCAGACGCACCACTACAGCTTCACAGATGAGAAATGCGTGCCAACACTTCTGTCGTGCATTGTATTTTTTACTTTAAAAAGAAATTTGAGTTGGGAGTACTGTGAAAACTCTCTAATGACCTCTACTGTTTGTTTTTTTCACTGTGGACAATCTGCAATAAAGGCGAACCACAATCACTCAGTCACTGTGAATCACAATATGAATTCAATCCCACACACTTCATTTCCATTTCATTTCTTTTCACAACATTTCTTTTCTTTTCACAACATTTCTTTTATTTTCCCGTTCATGTGATTACTTTCTCTGTAAAATGTATGCTACATTTTTAACAAAGAACTGGAAAAAAAGATCATTACTGATGACCACAGACACTTTTATTTTATTTTTTACAACATTTCAGCAAATATTTTCTGCAGTTTAAACTTTTTCATTTTACAGTTTTTTTGTAAGCATATTTTTGTTCTGTCCAATGCAAATACATCTGCTGTGCATATGTTGCACTGACTTGTTCTGTGAAAAATAAAAAAATAAATGTGTCAACAGCAGCATGTGTGTGTAAATGCAAATATTTCTGTGCAGTTTGTAGTTGGTAAGACAAAAAGCAAATTTTGCAGTTAGGGTGTGTTTTAATGTGTCACACTGGGACATCCCCCTTCACATCCAAAGGACCTTGATAGTTGGACATTAAGCAGCAAGTTACCCACAGCTGATTTACAGAGCATGAAAGGGTCAAAGGAATGGTCCCAGATATGATATTCTTTGATCCTTCTGATGGCCCTCTCCACCAAGATCCTAAGTCGGGCGACACTCAGCTGAACCTGGCGCCTCTTTTAAATGGGGGGATTATGAGGGTGGCCCCAACTTCAGAAAGCATTTTGTCAATGACAAAGCCTTTGTCAGTCATGCATGCATCTCCAGGCTGAAGTAGACGAAGGATTCCTGACTGCTGTGTGATTTCTTTGTCTGATATGGAACCAGTGTACAGCTTTGAGATGAAGGTGATAACTCCACATCGGGCAATACCAATCAGACCTTTGAAGGTGTTGGTGTTCTTGTAGTTAGAAAATGTTTCAGACTGGAGGGTGAGTAATGATGGTGCCTCACACCTGATTTCTGTGCAGTCTAGAATCCCTCGCATGTTGGGACAGTACTGGGCATACTTTAATGGCATTGTTGCTTGCACTCGTTCCTTGTCCCATACAGAAAAAATATATATTTACATATATTTTAAAGTGTCAAAAATATATGTGGCATATATTCCAAATACATTGAAATATATTTGCATTGTTGTTCACTTATATTTATCATTTTGAAATATATTCTGAAATATAACAAAAATACATGATGTTAACATGTAATGTAAAATATATGACAAAATATATGGTCATAAAATGTTTAGCTTGCTAAAGAAGGGTCAAAAATGTATTTTGATCATAGTAATTCCTCTACCTTTTCCCCTATACACAACAGTAGGCTACCATATTTCACTACTGTACAGCTATAATAAATACTGTACTTACATTGGATTTCATGTTCTGCAGTGAGGACCATCTCGATTTTTCGCTGAACCCCCTCTCCGAAATTGTCCCAATAAATATATTTTAGTTAAATATATGTAAATATATATATTTTTTTTTTTGAAAATATATTTTAGTTAAATATGTGAATATATTTATATGTGAATATATTTACTTACAACATATATGTTCATATATGTTTTAACTTTTGCAAATTGTTTCATTTGAAATATATTTTGAAATTTAAAAAGTTAACATTTTCACAAACAAGCAACACATCATCAATTAATTTTTTACATTGAAAAGAGTTTAAAAGAGTTCAGCTATTTTTGAGTTGACAGCTGTCCAGTTGTCCCTTGGTGGCCTGTGGAAATTTCTTCAACACTGCGTCTGGGGGTAGAAGGATAGACACTTTGTTTAGGTTTAGCTATTAGATGTGATCAGTGTTTCAGCATAGTTAGCAACTGCATATGTTTCCTTGATACAGTATATCTAATAAACTGGCAACTGAGTGTGTAACTGTGTTAACATCACATTTCACATTGTAACATTATCACCACCTGACTGAATGTTAAGTAAAAAAAAAAAAGAAAAAAGGAAAAACACAACAATAAATGTAAAAATTGCACTTAGTGTTAGGTACGTGCCACCTAATATGGCCTAATAGTCCTAGGAAAGCAACTATCTGTCATTTTACATTGCAGTCATTTAAATATAAGTACAGTTTTTATTATAGCTGTACAGTAATAAAATATGGTAGCCTACTGTTGTGTATAGGGGAAAAGGTAGAGGAATTACTACACTCTAAAAAGTGCATATGGCTTGTCATTAGTTTAAAGAACTTTTTATACTTGATCTGACTCAATAAATTCACTTTTCTGGCTTGTCGTTGGTCTAATGTAATTGAGTTTAGTTGTCTTGAAGTAAAAAAAAATTTTGGGGTGTAATTTAAACTAATTGCTTTAAATCAAATTACAATTTTACGTCCACGTCCAAACCACGTGACTACTGACGTCATCAAGCTTGGGTCGAGAATTTTCTGTTCGGCCGCCATCTTGTTTTGCTGTATGAAGACCGTTGCGGATCCACAGTATTGGTGAGTAATCATAAAAATAAGTTTTCTTTAAGTTTTATTGCCGTTGATATACATTTGTATAATATTAAAGTAGAATTCAATGCATTCATGCATGTGTTTGGTTGAATATCTGTTTTATTTTGGTCAGAGTCATCTGATATTTCAACTGTACGGTTAATGTTAGCTATAACTGTTAGGCCTAGTAACGATGGATAGCCATTAATAGATACTTAAGTAACGTTAGATAATTTGTGGACTTTTAATTACATTATTTATTTGGGTTTTTCCTGCTTTGAGAATTACAAGGCGACCACCTCCGTCAAATGGCGTGCCCTATCCGGCTGTCCTCAAAACTCAGACAGGCTCAGATTAGGCCTGTCGCGATAAATAATCAGAAATATTGTTACTCAATCATTCACAAATTCTAATATAATGATTTAAGTGGTGTAAAGCCATTTCATATCTTGTTGTGAGGGACAGAAGAAATTTTACATCGTTAAATTAAAGTTTACGCAAACTCGTCTTCCCTCCGCTGCAGCTGTCAATCATTCTCCATTCAGCATTCAAACAGCGCGTCGCGGTAAAACCTTTACAGTCTATGGGTAAAACGACTCGTCTAGACGTCTACCAAATTTAATAATCGTGACAGCCCAAGTTCAGATACCTATTTTCCAAGCAGGATTTTACCACCTTCAACTCATTTTGATCCAGGAAAAACCCTAAAATAGTATATAATTGTTACTATCGGTAGATATTGTAACGTTATATATAATTACATTGCGTATCTGCATTTCGTTCAGTGGATTGCATACGTTAAGTTTCTGACATTTGTAGGGCTGTACTGTCCCAGTCGATTAGTCGATTAACTGGTCGATACGTTCTGGTTCGACCAAAATTCTGATTGGTCGATTTTTTGCCGCGTTCATTTCATCAGTTTTGCCGTGTTTATTTAATCAGTTTTGCCACGCTGAGGCGCGCTCATTTCATCAGGTGGAAAGCACTAACTGCTAATGGGGGTGTTTTTAGGCAAGGCAAGGCAAGGCAAGTTTATTTATATAGCACATTTCATACACAATGGCAATTCAAAGTGCTTTACATAGAAGAAATTAAAATAATGAAAAGAAATAAGAATAATTAAAACAGTTTAGAAAAATAAAATAAAATACAGTACTTTTAAAAAATAAAAAAGAATATTTATTATAGATCTTTCTTTCAAAGGATTCCCCTAAGACTTAAATCTTTCAACCTTCTTTTAACCTTCAATCTTCTTACGACTTCCATCTATCAACTTTCCTTTAACTTTCTTTTCTCCCTCATTTACTCACACGTTCTTTTCACTTTCTTTAGCACTTTAGCACTGCGTTCACATTCTTTCTCAGACGAAAACTTTAATATCGTCATTTAAATACTATTCTACTTTCAAATCCACATTAATCACTTTCACATTATCACCTTCTGAGTGGGCATTTACAGTTTCGGGCTAAATGCCCTGCTGACATAGGAGAAATTAAAATAATTAAAAGAAATAAGAATAATTAAAACAGTTTAGAAAAATAGAGTAAAATACAGTACAGTACAAACAGTCGGACGAACAGCGGCACAGTGCTCATTCAGTAAATGCACAGCTAAACAGAAGTGTTTTGAGTCTGGATTTGAATGTGACCACTGTAGGAGCACCTCTGATCTCTTCTGGAAGCTGGTTCCAGCTGTGGCTGGCATAATAGCTAAAAGCAGACTCACCATGCTTAGAGTGAACCCTTGGTATTTCTAGCTGATATGATCCTAATGATCTGAGTGATCTGTTGGGTTTATATTCAGTGAGCATATCTGCAATGTATTGAGGTCCTAGGCCATTGAATGATTTATATACCAGTAATAATACTTTAAAATCAATCCTAAATCTAACTGGGAGCCAGTGTAAAGACCTGAGGACTGGTGTGATATGTTCATATTTTCTGGTTCTGCTCAGAATCCTGGCGGCAGCGTTCTGTATGAGCTGCAACTGTCTTATGGTCTTTTTGGGAAGGCCAGTGAGGAGTCCATTACAATAATCCACCCTGCTGGTGATGAAAGCATGCACAAGTTTCTCTAAGTCTTGTCTGGAAACAAAGCATCTAATTCTTGCAATATTTTTCAGATGATAGTATGCTGATTTAGTTATTGCTTTGACATGACTACTGAAACTAAGGTCTGACTCTAGTGTCACACCAAGATTCCTGACTTGATGTTTAGTTGTTTGACCCCTAGAGTGAAGGTATGCGTTCACTTTGAGAACTTCATCTTTGTTTCCAAACGCAATAACTTCAGTTTTGTCTTTGTTTAATTGAAGAAAGTTTTGACACATCCAACTGTTGACTTCGCCAATGCATCGGCACAGGGAGTCAATGGGGCTGTAATCGTTAGGCGATAGGGCTAAGTACAGCTGTGTGTCGTCTGCATAGCTGTGGTAAGCAATTTGGTTCTTTCTCATTATTTGGCTCATTGGGAGCATATACAGGTTGAACAGGAGTGGCGCAAGAATTGAGCCTTGAGGGACTCCGCATGTCATGGATGTCCACTCAGACTTATGGTCTCCTATACTCACATAATAACCTCTCCCATCTAAGTATGACCTGAACCATTTTAGGACTATCCCAGAAAGCCCCACCCAGTTTTCCAGCCTGTCAAGAAGTATGTTATGATCGACAGTGTCAAATGCAGCACTGAGGTCGAGTAGTACCAGCACTGATAATTTGCCTGAATCAGTATTTAAGCGAATATCGTTTATTATCTTTATGAGCGCTGTCTCTGTGCTGTGGTGCGGTCGGAAACCAGATTGAAAATTGTCAAAGTATCCATTCGAGCTTAAGAATTTGTTCAGCTGATTGAAGACAACTTTTTCAATGATCTTGCCTATGAAAGGAAGATTTGAGATCGGTCTATAGTTGCTTAATATGGTCTTATCCAGATTGCTCTTTTTCAGGAGGGGCTTGACAACTGCAGTTTTCAGGGAGTTTGGAAAACTCCCAGAGAGAAGTGAGGCATTTACCACTTCTAGAAGATCTGCTTCTAAACTGTTTAGCACAATTTTGAAGAAAGATGTGGGAAGTGTGTCAAGGGCGCATGTTGATGTTTTAAGGTGTTGTACGGTTTCTTCCAAAATTTTGCCATCAATTTCTTTGAAGTCAGACATAGTAACTACTTTCTCAGGTGGTCTGATCTGTCTGACCCCAGCACAACTCAAGGATGTGCTGATCACCTTTCTGATATTATTGATTTTCTCAGAGAAGAAAGAAGCAAACTCACTGCACTTGCTGTTTGAGAGCATTTCACTAGGAATCTGGCTTGGGGGGTTTGTCAGTCTCTCTACAGTAGCAAAAAGAGTGCGTGTGTTGTTTAAATTGCTGTTTATAATATTTGAGAAGAAAGTCTGTCTAGCTTTGCCTAGTTCCATATTGAAAGCATGCAGGCTGTCTTTGTAGATGTTATAATGGACTACAAGTTTTGTCTTCCGCCACATGCGCTCTGCTTTTCTGCATTGTCTTTTCATTTTAGAGTTGTTTCACTGTAACAGTCTGTCTTCAGAACACCCCCCTTGTTTTCACCTTTTTTGGATTAGCCCAACCCAAGAGAGAGCGATAACTATAGAAGGTTTGATGCTGAATATTATTTATTTAATTGTGAGAGTGTTTTAGTCAGTCCTCTTCTAACATATCAACAACAAAGAAATCGACAGTGTGGCAGCATTTTGTTAAAATTGATAACAGGAAAAAAGTCGAATGCAAAGTTTGCAAGCATCAGTTTTCCACAGCTCGACGACAAACATGACATATCATCTTGGTAAGCTCACTTGTCTGCGTTAGCTTGCCCTGTCTGTTTTGAGTAGGCTATGAACATATCAGAATTTGCATATTTCAATGTTTTAGTGACTTTTTTATTTTTTATTTGGAGCCTAATGCGCAATTGCGCTGTGCTGTTGGTTGTGTTAGTTTTGAGCCTAGGATGCTTTATTTTTCAGTTATGCACTTTATTTCGTTTCTGCTCTTGATCTGGTTTGTTTAATAAATAATAATTTTTTATTAAAGTGGACGTGCCTTTTGTGTTTATTAAGAGTAAAAGCTTTAAGTTGTCTATTCGTGTCTCAGCTGCGAAGCTGAGCTCATGTTCAGCCTCGCTCGGTGCGAGGACATGCACGGTGAAATGTGTCTGACAGTTATAACTTATTATAACATATGACAAAAATAATTGTCTAAATTATGTTGCATATTCCTCAACAGTTCTTGTGATGATATCACTAGTTGACAACATAGTACTATTTTCGGAAATCATAAGCTATGATATTGCGCAGGTGCACGTGATGCAACGCTGTCAGAGCCGACAGACTCGAGTGTCAGACTCATTTCAGTGCAAAATAATTAGGTCAAAAACGATTTAATATACTGCAAATAGCCTACTAGTTTTTTATTTTTATTTATAATTCATTTAGGCGGACAACAAGGCTACCAAGTACTGCGTACAGTGCGCATCTAATTAATTTAACGTTTTTTTTTTCTACCGTCATTTTTAGTCGATTTTAGTCGATTTTTAGTCGAAAATTTCAGGACTTCAGTCGACCAAGATTTTCTTTGGTTGAGTACAGCCCTAGACATTTGATTGATGTAACTTAGAAACATTGGTGAATGAGAAAAATAAAGTAGCAAGAGTGGTTAATACTTTAAAATGAGTCAAGCAACAGTTAAGTTGGTGTGATTATGCTTCAAATCAAATGACAAGTTTGCATTCTGTTTAAGCCACGTGACCACGGACGACCACGCACGGACAAAATTCTTATCGACCATCATCTTTTGCTGCAGGATAACCTCATGGTGGACACAAAATTACATATGGTGAGTATCTTACAAATTAAGTTAAGTTTGTTTCTATCATACATTTATAATCACATGAGGATCAGTTAACTGATTAATGCAAACGTGTTTTATCAAATAATTCAAAGTTTGTATTCAAAGTGGACATCAGAGAATTTACACTTATCAATATATTGCACAGCACTGAATTGAGTTTTAGTGTCATATGGCGTTTGAATGGTCATAAATATTTTATTTTAATTGAAAATGTCTACCTTGCCAAGTATTCACTTTAACACATTTGGTTGTGTCTTAAACATTTGCCAAAAAATCGAGTTTGTCTTTGTTGGTATGTGTGTTAATTCTTAAAGTGACAGTAGCCTCATATATACATACTACTGTATGACCTTAAAAGAATAAATATATGGTAAATACTTGATTGATCAATTACGTTGTTGACGTTTTAACACACTGCAGTAGGTTCTGATTACGTCATAAAAGTTGAAACATGCAGACACGCACGCAATGACCTATTACATAATACGTTACACAAAATACATTATTTTATGAAATCTGTATGACATGACATCTTCGCAACTTTGAAAATAATTATTGATAAACGTTCAAATTACACCAACTTATTTAACGTATTATTTATAAATATCTAAACTTGCAAAAATGTTGGCTCTTAGGTGCAAAAGCATATCCATGCATTTGAATTTTCTTTATGAAAGTTGGTGATTGTTGTGTTTGTCTTTTTTTAAGATACAGATGTTGAAAGACAACAGTTTGGAGTCATTGTAGTCCAGTCAGAAGATGACGGTAAGTAATTGGTCTCTTTTTGGTAAGAGCAGTTGAATTTATGAATTAGCTCTCGGAGTAAGAATTGTTTCCTTTTTTTTTTTTTGCTTGTGTGTCTTTCAGATTTTGTGCTCTGTGAAAGTGATGGTCTAAGCACTCCCCTGGACATCAGCATTGTCATTGATGGTACTGAGGTTTTACATGAGTTGTCCTCAGTTGCATCTGCTTGTGCCATGATGTTTGGAATCACGTACTGAGAACTTGAGGTATCCTGAAGTACTTAAATATACCTTTGAGGCCTTTCAAAAAAATTGTCATGGACATAGCGAAGATGCAAATGGATTTTAAAGGGTTAATTCATCCAAAAATGAAAATTCTGTCAGTATTTACGCACCCTCAAGTTGTTCCATCCCTGTAAGACTTTCGTTCATCTTCTAGACGTGTTCACAAAAGCAACACAACGCATGCGCAAGAACTGAGAAGATGCCGCAGATGGGTCTCGATGTAGTGTTTAAAATGGTTCTAAAGTGTGCATTTACTGGATGTCCAAATCGTGAGAAACCAACGAGAAAACGTATAAGTTCCTTGCCAATGCTGCGAAATGAATGGCTTACCTTTCAGCCTTTCCCATCAAATGATCGTGAGCGTCATCTTCTCAGTTCTCGCACATGTGTCGTGGTGCTCTCGTGAACTCACTCAGACCCAAACTCAAGAAAATTAATAGTTGAATAAAGTCGAAAGTTTTGTTTGTTTTTTTGTACACAAAAAGTATTCTCGTCGCTTGATAAACTTGAGGTTGAGCCTAGTCCTTTAATATGCATTTCAAGGCTGAGATTATGCATCGTCTGCAGAGCTAACGCTAACGTTACTTACACAAAATAACATCTAAAGCGCATATGTGACGAAGACAATATCTTTATGAACTTCAGAAAAATATTTATTAGATTTAGGTAGGTATTAACTAACAGACAGACAGACAGTTATGTTCAAAATAACCCCAAATCTTACTAACTGACCATGATAAAGTGCATTTAAACAGATCCAACAAATAAAATGAAGAAAAAACATTATCTGTCGATATCTGTCTGTATAATGTTGGCCACTGAGAGTACAATGGAAATATAATTAACCACAAACCAACATGAGACTTCAACTCTTTTAAATAAATAATTCTCTCTTCTCTTGGTATAGAATAAAATACCAGTTCAGGGTTCCTCTTTCGGCTGTTGTCGCAGCCAACTGCACAACATATTGCAGGCATTACTGAGACAGTCGGTCGTCAAGATGGCGGCGCAAAGCTACAGTGACGTCAGGTGAACCGAATGAATTCTCCATTCCTCAATCCTATTGAGGAATTGTTTTCTGCCTAAAAGTGAATGACTGAAATCCACAAACGCGTATACCACTTCTCCAAGCTATGGAAGACGCATGTGCAGATATAGCAGTTGATGCTTTTCATGGCTGGAATCGCCATGTTAGGCGATATTTCCCCCGCTGCTTGGCTAGGGAAAACATGGCTTGTGATGTGGATGAGGTGCTGTGGCCAGACCGAAACAGAAGAAAGGATGTAGCATAGTTTTTTTAATTTGTAAAAACAATTTTTACTGTAACTGTATACAATAAATTCTTCTGTTGTTTTGTATGTAGACCACTGTATGTGCAGCTTTATGTTGGTTGGGATGTACACTGTGTACATTGTTTTTGTGGGAAAAATTTAATATATTTGTTACCGTGTATTTGTGTGTTCTGAGTATAAAAACAATATTCTCAAATATTTTACAACACACTTATGTATGTACTGTCTGTAGTAAGTGTAACACTAAACAAAAAAAGGCCTAAGTCATTATGATGAATGGAGAAGAACTGTTTTCCATTCATCATAGTGTTTTACATTGAGCACATCAGTGTTCAACTGGTTCTTATAAATGTCTATTCATATGATGGTTTGTGTGTGTCATTTGAAAACAAAATACCATTTTGAGAAGAAATTTTGAGGGGGATTTTCCGCATGGGAAATCAGAAAAATCTATATCTAAGTAAAATCTCACAAGCCTAGAGAAGTCATTCAGCTTATTTAATATTTATAAAATATTGATTAATACCTTAATATACATTGAAGCAGCAGTTTATTCCAAAAGCCACCCCTTCAACACATAACTTTATGGATTTTAGAGTTATGATGTCTTTGTCTGTGTAGATTAAATAAGTTAAAATTGATGTCTGATTTAAATTCGACGCATGGGAAATCAGAAAATTCTACGAAATATTACGATTTCAAATATTTTGGCAATGCCCAGTGCCCTAATATAGATGGTATTAAATGTGGTACTGCACAAGAACCTGAACATCATTTTGTAGGCTATTTTGCATAGATTGGACCACACAGTTTTGTTCTAATAAATAAAAAACATCACATAGGCATTAATTTGTCATTTAACATGCTGCATTCTCAACACAAACATTGAATATCTGTGTGTGTGGGCGAACGTTCTCTGCATATAATCTATATATGATGAAACACTATAGACTGAACACGTAATATACATATGCATGACATCATCATCTTCAGAGATTCGATTTTTTGTCGTTTACACGGAGACCATTTTCAAACATATGCACTTTGAAACCCATTTCAAAAGTTTGTGTTTTCAGGCGCCCAAAACGCTGTTCTCGTGTAACCAATGGCCAAAACGCATTAAAAAGTTTAAATTTTTAGTTGGAAATGGTGTCATGTAAACAGCCCCTTAAATACACTGTGATAATGAGGAGATGGCAAACAGGTTTGATGATCTGATGAGTGTCCATGGCAACTGATGAGTGGCGGGAAAATCAAACAAAGTGAATCATCAACAAATGAAAACAAATGTTCAGTCCGCAAGATAATGCGTTCTTTCTCTCAAGGAGAGCTACACTTTAATATAAAACAGTAAAGTAAAG
The DNA here is from genome assembly GCA_021554675.1 of Leuciscus idus. Classification (NCBI taxonomy): domain Eukaryota; kingdom Metazoa; phylum Chordata; class Actinopteri; order Cypriniformes; family Leuciscidae; genus Leuciscus; species Leuciscus idus. Next base: position 41,487,319 of record CM038627.1, read on the forward strand.
CTTTAACAAAGATATGGTCGCTTAAATTATTGGTTCCAATGACCCTTATATGTTTTTAACACATGTTGGAGACCATTCTCATCCAAAACATCTTTCCATAATTCATTTCTGGAAGCCGGGCTAAATGAGCAAGCACTGTTACTGCATTCCTGACATCAGCTTCAGTCAGATATTTAAATACAGACATTAGAGAATACATGAAAATAACATATCAGTAATCACACTGGTAACTTTTATATCTAAGTAAAATCTCACAAGCCTAGAGAAGTCATTCAGCTTATTTGATATTTAGAAAATATTACACACATTTTCTGAAAGCATGCCTCATATTCTCAGAACTCTACACACAAATCCCCAAAAAACACACACAATGGGCAAAACCCCTCAATTCTCCTGCAAAATGAAACTTTACATTCAAAACAATGTTATTTCTTCTCAAAATGGTATTTTGTTTTCAAATGACACACACAAACCATCATATGAATAGACATTTATAAGAACCAGTTGAACACTGATATGCTCAATGTAAAACACTATGATAAATGGAAAACACTTCTTCTCCATTCATCATAATGACTTAGGCCTTTTTTTGTTCAGTGTTACACTTACTAAAGACAGTACATACATAAGTGTGTTGTAAAATATTTGAGAATATTGTTTTTATACTCAGAACACACAAATACATGGTAACAAATATATTTTATTTTTCCCACAAAAACAATGTACACAGTGTACATCCCAACCAACACAAAGTTGTACATACAGTGTCTACATACAAAACAACAGAAGAATTTACTGTATACAGTTACAGTAAAAAAAAACAAAAAAAAAAACTATGTTGGCATTGAAGAGCTGACCTGTTTCCCTTTTATGCTAAAGCTCTGATTGCTAATTGTAAAACTGTGTGACGGGTGTTTGCCTATGTGATGAGTCAGTGTGCATATTTGAATGGCAGTGTGTTCCTTGTGAAAACAAGAGATTTTCTGCATGAAAATTGTGCCCAAAGCAGAGAATTGTGTGTAGTGTTTTGAAAAAAGTGTGTTTTAGAAGTACAATTTGAGTGTAAAGCAGGAATTGTGCTTGTAGTTTAGCAGAATTGGTTCAGGGGGTTGGTGAATGAGTTACATGTTGTGGTCATTGTGTCTCAAGTACCAGAAAATGGGTCTCATTCATGAAACACGAGCAGAACGAATTTTTGTGTAAATCGTGTGTAAAGTGGTTCTGGCGTAAATTTTCGGATTCATTAAAATGTTCGTATTTTCCAAATGTTAGTTGGTACGAAAGAAATCTACACCTGCTCCCAGCCACGCGTAAGTAGTGCGTTTAACATCCGAACGTTTTGCTCATTAATAAGGCTGCATTTTAATTCACCTTAATCGGGTACATATTTACACAGCATTTTGAAAAAATATTATATATAGTAATTACATACGGGTTTTCTTTTTACTTTTATTACGAGAGCCAGTAATAGCATCTGCAAACGGAACACAAGTCCGCAAGTCTTTTTTTATATTTTTTATATTCAGCTGTTTATTCATTTTTAAGTCCGCAAGTCACAAGTGTTGCAGTCAAGCTTCATGTCGAACCATTTTCTTTTCACTTCTGGGACTGTTCGATTAACAGATGAAACTCCATTAACTGCATCTGCCAAGCATTTTACCTAAAGCATTTAGGTAAAAGCATTATTACCTAAAAAATCCTTTTTTTTTTTAGGACCTGATACGCCACAATGTACGCTTGAAAATAAAATGTGGCGTTTTGAATGAACTTCTGATAATAAAACTTCAATTTCGCTTTTGAGAAGACATATGAAATCCTTCGTTTGGTGTCATAATATAATGCCCATATATAGTTGTCAGTCGGTTTTAATGGGCGGCCGCGGGATTTATGGTAATTGAGAGAATGAACGTGCACGCCCGTCCCATTTACGACTGATTGGAATTCATTAACCCACACACACATTTCACTATCAAATCTGACGTTTACGAAGTATTTGTGAATCAGGAGAAACATTTTCGGGAATGTCTCTTTACGCGCAAATCACTCACATATTTACTCGTATATTTACGAATGTTTCATGAATGAGACCCAATGTGTGTAAACAATCGAGAAAAACTGTAATACCTTAATATACATTGAAGCAGCAGTTTATTCCAAAAGCCACCCCTGTAAAATTATGATGTCTTTGTCTGTGTAGATTAAAGAAGTTAAAATTGATGTCTGATAAAAAAATTAGGTGAAAATCTTATGTAAATTGCTGCATTGGAACTGCGTTTAATATATATATGAAGTGCATTGCATGCTCACATGAAATGTCTTGCATGTGTTTACAAAAATGTAATTGGATAAACAGATGTATTTCAGTCAGCAAGGCAGAGGTAGCTGGCTAGCTTGTTTGGCTAATGTAATGTTAACCTAAACCTTACCTTCAACATAGGTGATTTAGTTGCTGTGCCCTTTCAGATCATGAGTTTCGAGTAAATATTTTATTACAGACGTTCATCACACTTTTTAAAAAATGCTAAGATTTTCTTTGATTTTTTAATACATTCTATAGTAACTTTTCCTTTATGCAAGGAAGAAAGAAAAGTCATGTTGTAGTTTTAATGCAGTAATTTTATGTTAAAAAAGTACATATTTTCAGTTCCTTAAACCCAATAACAGCAGAGCAGCAAACAAGCTTTATTCAGATTGTGTATCATATTGAGTTTGTTTGATGGTCTTTGCTGTAGAATCTGAAGTTCAGCTGGACTCACTGAAACAGGAAGTAGAAGAGCAGAGGAGACACGAGCAAGAGGAAGCTTCCCTTATACACTCCATCTAATCAAGACAGGAAGGAAATCAGTATTATTAACACTCCACTACTAAAACTTAGAATAATATTGATAATAATAGTTATGAAAACTGCATGTTCATTGTTGATCAATTTCTCACAGTTTTTTAAAAACAATAAAACTCTGAAAGTACTAGAATAATTCATAAGCTTCTCCTTTTCATGCTGCTATAACTTTACACTATTTTTGACTACTTTTGATATTGTGCTGCTTATTAACAATCACTTGTTCATATTGAATTATTGTTTGTATAATTTCCTGATTTTAAGTTACTGTGGATGAAATCAAACTGCTAGCGCATGATCAAACAAAGGCCAATACCTGCTGCATTGCAAAGATCAGTGTCACAGCAGCTCATAGTCCCTGGTACACATAGAGGTGTGCACCCTTTAACTGTGATGGACTCTATAATTAGATAATAAAACAATTCCAAGATTAGCAGTTAACAAGTATGCTTTCTCTCCAGCGGTATCACTTATACAGCAGATTTCCACATTATACTGGACTTACCGATGGATTTCACCGTATAACATTTAGAAACTCCATCTGGACATATCTCCTCTTTTGCTGCACAGGAACCCGTCAAAGCAGATGTGCAGGAGTAACACTTGAGAGAATAACCTTACAGACAGAGAGAGACATTGAGTTAGCGCTCTACAGTATGATAAGCAAATAATACATTTCAATACTTGCTGTTTTCTGTACCTCCAGTGAGAGAAATGAAAAGAAGAACGACGGAGACCTGCAGATTCATCCTGTGTCAGGAACTGAGTGACTATACAGAAAGAATGCTTCAGTTTCTTTTATGTCTGTTCAGAAAGGGGTGGGTGTAGGACTCGTTGTGCAGAAGGAAATCTGAAACTTAAACAGGTTGGGGCTCATTTGGAAAAGCGCTTTGTCTCCCTCCCAGTACTTCTCCAGAAGCATTTTAATGATTACGCAATAAATTATTCCTTGGATTATTCCTAGTAATCCATGCTGCTCTTTGTTAACATATCTCAAATGTTGTCTCACACACATGCTCATGCAGATTTATAACATTGAGGTTATCGTTTGAGATAAATAATTTATACTGTAACAAGAAATGATTTTCTTTGGTTAACTGTTTTGGCAAACCCATTCTACAGATCCTACACTCCTCGGGGCGGCAGTGGTTCATGTTCAATCCCCGGTTCCACCTGACCAAGTGTCGAGGTGTCCACGAGCAGGACACCTAACCCCAGCTGCTCCCGATGAGCTGGATGACGCCTTGCATGGCTGACACTGCTGTCGGTGTGTGAATGGGTGAATGTGAGGCATGTAAAGTGCTTTGGTGGCCATAGGTCTGTGATTTTTTAACCCATTTTCTTCAATTTAACCCAAATTCTGCTCACACTGACTAAACGCTAAACCACAAAAATTTTAGCTCATTATGGGTTATTTCCATTTCAAGCAAATTTAATTTATATATTTTATTTAGGCTATATAAATTATTGAATTATATATATTGGTAATTTAGGAAGTGAATGGAAATTAAACAGTCTAAATCAAATAATAGTATTTAACGGCAAGTACATTAAAAGCATCAATGCTGGGCTGTGCTGGGTTATTTTTTATCCAGACCGCTGGGTTCTGTCTATTGGGTCATTTTGTTGGGTTATTTTCAAGTTTTGTGTAACCCACTGCTGGGTTAAATTTCAGTAGAAATGGTTTACCCCCTCATAAACTTCACAGCTGGGTAGTAACCAACTGCTGGTGGTTTACCAAACTGGAATAAACTGGACTGGTAACAGTCATTTACAGCTGGACTGGTAACAGACATAACAGGATCAGGTTAAAAGTGACATTATTGGAGATTGACTGAGTTGTTGTTCGGGACATGCTGGCGCCCAGCAACCTAAATCTGCGATCTGGAAGGTCACGACATGTCTAATTTCAGGGTCTGAGTGTCAGCTGCATAATCGACGGAGATATGCTTCAGTCTATCTGTATATGTGTGGAAAATTACTATGTTTATCTATTTCTTAGCCAATGAGAATCATTCAACCTGAAGCAAGGACGTAGCTTAGACCTTGGTGAAGGGTATAACTGCTCTGTGTGTGTGTGTGTGTGTGTGTGTGTGTGTGTGTGTGTGTGTGTGCGTGTGCGTGTGCGTGTGCGTGTGTGCGTGTGCGCGTGTGTGTGTGTGTGTGTGTGTGGTGAAGGGTATAACTGCTGTGATCTATGTTAGAGGAGTGGCCTACGAACTCCCATGTGAGTCTTGAAGCTGAACTTCTGCTGATGAAACTGCAAACTATCTTCAGTAAAACTTTTCTTCAATTTATTATAATTCTGACTCCTGGTCTTCATTCCTCATATCTGGTTCTTAGTCTTTGACTGTAAATCCACTTACAGTGTAATAAAGTGAAGAAAGTACAACCACCAGAACCAATCTATTAGCTCACTTAATGCATTAGCCTACATGTAGTTTGGATAAGTATTGTTAATGACTTCTTACAACATGTTGGGCATTTATATTGTTATTATATATACTGACTTATCTATTTTGTTTTTATATTTCCAGGTGTAATTTCCATCTGCGGTTTCTTTTATCATTAGTCAGTCAAAGTGTAACAGCAAAGCAATTTTTGTCAAATCCCGAAATGACTTCCACCTGGAGTGCATTTCCGATGAAGAAAAATAGGAGTCAATAAAAACTAATTTGGACTTCTTTAACTGGCTGCCCAACCTGTGTTTATAAATCCAGGAGTACCACTGGCAGGGTTCTGTCACTTCTGTCTAGTTTATTTCTTGGTTTTGTGACAGAGCCCTGACACTCCTGTTTTGTTATGTGTATGTGTGGGCGCGCGGTTTCGAGCATTCTCGCCTTGTTACATGTGCGGTGCGTGGTGTTCGGATCACGGCACGTCGGTCTAGTTTGGCTTCCGCTCTGTGTCGGGATTCGGATACTCATGCTCCGCGTGTTTGTACTCTGTTGTGAGCGCACAGGATGAGATTTCGCTCGTTCTTGTGTGCTCTGTTGTCTGCGTGTGTTGTTGTGTTCTGTGTAGCACACGGTCCGTTTACATCGGCCTGTACCTGTCGTGTTTATTCTCCCTGTGTTTGCAGTCCTGTGCTGGATCGTTGTTGAATGTACCTTACGTGTTGTGCCAAGCCAAGCCTCTTGTTTTCCCCCTCGGGATAGTTTTGTTCTTGTTTTTTATTAAAGAAGCCATTGTTTCCTGCACTTGAGTCCTCGCCTCATCTCCTCAACCCACAAACCCTGACAACCACACACACTTAAACATGCAGTGCGCACGCAAGTCTGTAGTTATAAAATATTATAAAATATTCAATGAAAATACTGACAGTCATGACAGTGGGGACAAACATATTGTTTTATTTCGAAATGCATTCTGGTGTATACTGTCCATGTACTGTACAAAAAAACTGCTACCACAGAAACCGAAAATTCTCGGCCCAGCAGCATTTGTCCAAATTTCAATCTTAACCATTGTATTTCATCAGAAACGATCTGAAAACAGGGCTTTAAGTGTAAAATACCGAACTTGTCCTTTAAGGCCACATCTGGATGAGTGACCCACAAGGTGAAAGGGACAAGACTGTCAAAAACGTAGCAATCGTTGTTGTGTCTGATGGCGCTCTCAACATGTATCTTCAAGAGGGAAGAGCTTGTCTGTGTGATTTCATCTAATCAAGGTCATGCAGAGCCACAAAACCACAGGTTTCAACATTTAAATGAACAGCTGCACGATTCTGGATAATCACAACATTTTTGTTTAAAATAGAAATCCCGATTCTGAATAGACAACTAAACAAATTAACATGTTCATTTACTAGAGATTTTAACAATTAATACAGTAGCTGCAGTCTATCAAAATATGAATTAGTTTGAATATTTTTTTAAATCAGTTTGAAATAATGATTCATCAGTCAAGGCAGGACAGGAACAGGCAAGACATACAGACTTCTTTAACTAATCCTACAATTAATCATACAATGACAACCCAGGAGAGGACTGCAAACACAAGGAAAATAATTAGGACAGTGAACAAGGCAGGTAACGAGGGAGGACAGGTGGGGCAAATTAATCAAACAGGTAATAAGATGGGCGGGGTTAAACTGTACAAAATGTACTGCAGAATTTACAGAAATTACATTGTGTAAAAATGTTGTTAATTGCTGTAAAATGTATTACATTATAGTACTGTACAATTAATAATTTTCACAGTAAACTGTAATGCATTAGGATGAATACTATCTGAATATATTTACAAATGAATAAAAACTAAGTCAAGGGTGTTGGAAGTAAAGATTTATTAAAACGGGCAGCAAGGCATTGCAAGGATTTTACTGGTAAAACATTTTCAGTCTTTTAACTGTTAAAATCTTATAAAAATTATAGTATCACAAAATAACAAATAACTACAAATTTCCATCACAATATTTGAGAATGGATAATTAAACTGATCTGTTTCAAGAACCACAAATATTACTTAATTAAATTCAATATTATTAATATTTAATGATGTTTTATTAACAAGGTTCGGGAGGAGCACGTTCAGATAATTAACACAAGCGGAAAGCACTCAGCAATCAATGGTGAGAGGTATAAATACTCAGCAGTCTCACCTCATTCCATTGACAGTTTTTGCAGCATTTTAGTAGCTTCTTCTCAGCTCTGCAGCCATGTCTCAACGCCCAAGCTCTTCCTCTGACGAAGAAGCAAACTTTGCCAGGGAGGCACCTGCGCATTCCACCGGTCCCACGACCATACCTCCTACGCCGGATGTTGCACCTGAGCGCCAGGCTTCTTCTCGCGGCCGCACACCGGCCCGAACAGCCCTGCGCTCACCAAGGCGCCGTGGCCAGTCTTCACCGCCCCCGGCAAGACTTCCATCTACTTCTCCAGCTTCCTCCTACCGCTCGGCCGTTCCGACGATCCCACCTATCGGGAAATGGACCGTAGACGGATTAAGACAAGCACTGGGGAATTCAGACATACAAGCTTCGCGGAAAATGAACAAGGCGGAGCTGTATGATCTGTTCGTTTCCTTACAGTCAACTCCCAAGACGACCCACAGGCAGAGCAAAGCCCGTAGGGCCCAAAAATCGCCTGCCCAGTCACCACTATCGTCTTCCCGCTCAGGATCCGGATCGCTTCGTCCACCAAGACGCAGCAACAGGCCTTCAGCGAGCCTGGGCCGCGCACCAGATTCCGCTATGGCATTCCCACCTCTCGATGAGGCCCAGCCCTCCACCATGGCTCCTGCTACCACAGCGCAGCAAGTAGCCGGGCCCAGCGGCCCCCCCACAACCACTCAGTCTTTTACTCCAGCTGTTTCTAACCCTTTTCCTTTTCAGTGGCCTCCAGCTCCCGTCGCAGACATTAGCACAGGGCTATCACCGATAGCAGCACAGGCACATCCATTTCAACAGTTCAACTGAATGACTACCAATCTATCATAGCCGAACTCGCGCTGTCCTATGGGGGTGGGCATTTTTATACTTACCACCGACTTTTTTCAGCCAAAAGTGCCGTGCGAGTCGCACAGTGGAACCAGTGCACATACTGGGGCGCACTCGACCAGGATCTTCACAGCAGGGTGTTTCTGGGCTGTAAAAACATCACTTGCGCAGTCTGCAGGTCAGTAACACACATGACCACGTCGTGCCCGAAGGTTAATTCTTCCTCTCTTCCCTACCCAGAGAAAAGCAACGCTAGATCCACCAGCTATGTGCCGCGTGCTGCAACCACCAGCGCAAGGCAGGACTCTGCTTTTGACGAAAGCAGGCAGCCTTGTAATTTTTTCAATGCAGGCAAATGCCAAAGATCGCGCTGCAGGTTTATGCACATCTGCAGCTTCTGTGGCGGCGCTCATGCTCGCATTGTATGTCCAGTTTTCAAGTCTGTGAATAAAAAATCAAAAAATTATTGGGAGACTCCTGTAAATATTTTGCGCATGCACTTCGAACTAGCTCATCACCCGGATGCCGAATTTACTGATTATCTGCTGTCAGGTTTGAAAAATGGTTTTAAGCCCGGCTTAGAATGTCCGCTTTCCCAAAACATCATATGTAAAAATCTCCAATCCGCCCTTATAGAACCTGAAGTCGTAGACAAACTGATCAAAAAAGAAGTTGAGTCTGGCTTCATGATCGGTCCATTCGACAAACCGCCATTTAATCTGTTTCGTATCAGCCCCATCGGAGTGGCTACAAGGAAATTCTCGGGTAAAAAACGTCTAATAATCGACTTATCAGCCCCGCATAATTCCCCGTTCCCAAGCATAAACAGCTTGATCCCTCTCGACGAATTTTCGCTCAAATACCACGACATAGATCAAGCTATCGATATGATCAAAATCGCAGGTCAGGGTGCTTGGCTCGCAAAACTCGACGTCACATCTGCTTTCAAAGTAATGCCCATCCATCCAGGTTCATGGCATCTTTTTGGAGTGCGCTGGCTTGGGAAATATTATTTCGCAGTACGTTTAACATTCGGATGCAAAAGCAGCCCGAAAATATTTGATATGCTATCAGAAGCCGTTTGCTGGATCTTGTCGAACAACTACGCAATTCCTTACCTTATTCATCTGTTAGATGATTTTCTAATAATCTCGCCTCCCGATGCTATCCCAGCTGCGCACCTCCTCACGGTACAAAACGTTTTCTCAGAGCTAGGAATTCCTATCGCACAGGAAAAAACCATGGGCCCTGCAACATCTATCGAGTTCCTAGGAATTCATTTGGATTCAGACAAACTCCAAGCATCCCTCCCCAAAGAAAAAATCGATCGAATAATCCTCGTCTCTTCTACTTTCCTCGAAGAATCTAATTTTTCAAAACGCGAACTCCTGTCCCTGCTCGGACATCTAAACTTCGCAATGCGCATCATCCCGCAGGGCCGCCCCTTCATCGCGCATCTCCTCTCACTCGCGTCCTCCGTCCACTCACTAGAAGACCGCATTTCTATAACCCAAGCATGTCGCGACGAACTTGGGCTATGGATAACTTTTCTTAAACAGTGGAACGGCCTCTCTTTTTTCTACAACAACCTTGTTTCATCCCCCACCGACATCCAATTGTTTACAGACGCTGCCCCCTCTATAGGGTTCGGGGGTTTTTATCAAGGTCGTTGGTTCGCGGCTCCGTGGCCACCTCAGCTCCAGGACATATCTCAATCCTCAGCTCTATTCGAGCTTTACCCTCTCGTGGTAGCAGCTTTCCTGTGGGGAAAAGAATGGGCCGCAAGTAGCGTTTTAGTGCATTGCGACAACGACGCAACAGTGCATTGCATTAACAAAGGCCGTTCCCATTCACCCGCTCTGATGCCACTCTTAAGACGTCTCATCTGGATTTCGGCTTGCGACCAATTCATTATCATTGCTAAACACATCCCTGGGTCAAAAAACCAAATCGCTGACTCTCTGTCTCGTTTTCTGTTTCAGAAATTCAGGATGCTGGCTCCAGAGGCGGATCAATTCCCAACTCCAGTTCCTCGCTATTCAGAACTAATATTCCCGTAACCCATCCGTTAAAACCTCTGCTTGACGCATCACTCGACACTATCCTCCAAGCAGTATCTCCCAGGACCCTTCAATCCTATGTTACTGCTTGGAGATGTTTTAAAACGTTCCATGTCTCTTATAACTTGCCTTTCCCTGATTTTTCTCTTCTCTCAATCACCTCTTTTATCTCCTACCTTAATATCTCTAAGGGCCTGCAAGTTGGGTCCATCAAAGGTTATTTAAGCGGCATCCAGTTTTTTCATAAATTGATGTACGGCGCTCCCTCCTCTGAGATAAACAATTCACAAACCTCACTCCTGATTAAAGGGATTCAAAGATCCCAGCCTACCCGTCCCGACGCCAGGCAACCTATAACGCTAGACATTCTCACCATTTGTATTCGCGCCCTTCGCACAGGCTACCAAACTCTTGATATCGCTCGCACACTCGACGCCATGTTTATCTTAGCCTTTTTCGGTTTTCTTAGATGCTCAGAACTCGCCATCACTTCCAAATTTGACCCAAAAATCCATCCCACCATCTCAGACTTATCAGTACTAGATGGCGAAACCATTTCATATTTGATCAAACAAAGTAAGACTGACCAAACCAAAAAAGGTCACTTCATCTACATTTTTAACCTCGCTTCGCAAATCCAACCATACCAGTCAATTCTGGCATATCTGCAATGGAGAAGTTCTCAGGCTAAATCTCCTCTGGAACCCCTGTTCTTAGATGAATCCAAAAAACCCGTGACACGTTTTTGGTTCCAGAAACACCTCAAATCCGTTCTCCAACAGTCAGGCGTTCCAGCAAAGAATTTTTCGAGTCACTCATTCCGCATCGGGGCAGCAACTTCAGCAGCCCAAAAAGGCCTCTCCCAACAGCAGATTCAAGCCCTTGGGAGATGGTCCTCCGATGCTTTCCAAAGATACATCAGGACCAACCGGTTCCATATTAAAAAAGCTCTCCAAACCCTCATCGAGTAAAAAAAAAAAAAAAAAAAAAAAAAAAAAAAAAAAACCTCTTTCTCTTCTTTACTGTCTCTTCTTTACTGTCTCCTCTTTCTGTCCAGCGAGCATTGGTCTCACAGCGGACGGAGTGAGAACTTCCCAGTGGAGCACTTACATTTTCTCTTTCATCCAGCAATGCAGTATGAGAAACTCCTGGGCAAGCACTCACCTTCCTGTTTCCTTTCCGTCCAGCGAGCATTGGTCTCACAGCGGACGGAGTAAGAACTTTCCCAATGGAGCACTTGCGTTTTCTCTTTCATCCAATGATGCTGCGTGAGAAAATCTCCTGGGCAAGCACTCACTTTCCTGTTTCCTTTCCGTCCAGCGAGCATTGGTCTCACAATGGACGGAGTGAGAACTTTCCCAGTGGAGCACTTACGTTTTCTCTTTCATCCAATGATGCAGTATGAGAATCTCCTGGGCAAGCACTAATTTTCCTGTTTCCTTTCCGTCCAGCGAGCATTGGTCTCACAGCGGACGGAGTGAGAACTTTCCCAGTGGAGCACTTACGTTTTCTCTTTTCATCCAATGATGCAGTGTGAGAAAATCTCCTGGGCAAGCACTCATTTTCCTGTTTCCTTTCCGTCCAGCGAGCACTGGTCTCACAGTGGACGGAGTGAGAACTTTCCCAGCGGAGCACTTACGTTTTCTCTTTTCATCCAATGATGCAATGTGAGAATCTCCCGGGCAAGCACTCACTTTCCTGTTTCCTTTCCGTCCAGCGAGCATTGGTCTCACAGTGGACGGAGTGAGAACTTCCCCAGTAGAGTACTAATGTTTTCTCTTTTCTTCCAGCAACGCAGTGCGAGGAAATGTCAGAGGCAAGCACCCACCTTCCTGTTTCTGTAAACTACAACCGCTCCCGTTTACAGACCAACAGGGGACGTCAGCCGGGCAGGGAGCCGCCATTACGGGCCTTCCCGGTCAAGCATCCAGGCCTTCTTGAGATACCAGCCCGCCAACTCGGCACTCATTTGGGGGATCTTTAGTCCGGCGGCTGTCCTCTGCTTTAGCTTTGGGGGGAGTACTCTGGGTTCGGGCTGAACTCCGAGCTCGGAGCCCTCCCTCCGGACAGCACGCCATATACGCATTAAACTTACCCATTCAAATTATATGTAAGTGTGAACTCGTGAAATGATGTTTTATTAACAAGGTTCGGGAGGAGCACGTTCAGATAATTAACACAAGCGGAAAGCACTCAGCAATCAATGGTGAGAGGTATAAATACTCAGCAGTCTCACCTCATTCCATTGACAGTTTTTGCAGCATCCCTCCACCACCCCTTCTCCACACTTCTAGTACTAAACACTTACATACGGGGGGAGTACTCTGGGTTCGGGCTGAACTCCGAGCTCGGAGCCCTCCCTCCGGACAGCACGCCATATACGCATTAAACTTACCCATTCAAATTATATGTAAGTGTGAACTCGTGAAAGACACATAAGAAATTGATTGAGTTTACTCTATTAAAACAATGCACCCCTCTCCCACCCTCTGACGTGACAACACGGTTGAGTGAGCGCGCGCTGTATGAACTCTCTCCAGTCCAGAACAGTTCTCCTCTTCTCTTCTCAGCGGCGCAGAATTGGTACATTTCCTCTGTGAAATTCAGGTTTGTGTATGTTTTATTTTATCTGTATAATCCTTACTGAGCTTTAAATCATTTTATTTAATGCGAAAGAACATACGAATGTAACCGGCAGAATAATAGAGCTCGGGCGTAGATGTTATGGAATGGTGCATTGTGGGTAACGGCGGCCATTTTAGAGGCACCGCAAAAGCCTGTTTATAAGATATTAGCGTAGCCGGCCGGTATCCAGAAAGAGTTATGGACCGTGACACAAAAAAGTTGGCTATACCATATACGGACAAACTTCATAATGAAGCCAAACAACGCTACTTTAAAAAAAAGTTGATTATAGGCGGAATCGATCCCTATGAACAAAGCCTGGAGTAATATGAAAGTTTACCAAGCCTCAGTTTCCCTGATATTTTCTCCTATCCAGGGCCGGATTAACAATTTCATGTGCCCTCGGCAATAACATTCACACACACACACTTTAATTGTTTATTAATAAACAAGTGGGGGGGGGGTTTTGTCAGTCGGCTGCAAAGATGAGGTTGACGACTGGCGATCTTCGCTGTAACGTTAGTGAACGCGCCAGAGAGACATGCACATTGCATACGGATTAACGTAACATTACATAAGCAGAGAGCTGTCTGTTTTCTTTCGTTTTGAATTGTTTGTTTAAAAGTAGACATTTCTATATAGATATATTTATTAAAATACAAATTAATGCAAAACGAAATTCACTTTAAAGAAAGGCTTTGTGCTTTCTGTTAGAAGTCTCTGCTCCGATCAATTTAAAAACTTGTCACTGGAGGCTCACTTGCATTTCACAAATGAATGAGTGCAAGATCTGCAGATCTACAAAGTAAACGCGGAGAAAACAATCGTTCGCACCGTTAACCAAGCATCAGTGGTGACACACACACTTGTCAGATTCTGTGAGCTACGAAGCTTGTCAATGCGGGTTTGTTACACTTCAGGAGTAATTTATCATACGTGCAATAATCCACTGTTTTCGTCCGGTAGCTGCTAGGTATATTGACGACCAGCGGCGACCCAAGCCATCCGACGAAAATAGGGAAAACTAATATGATTTATGAGGCGTTTGCCCTGTCGATCATGAGACCGATTACAGCAGTTCACAATACAGCAATACTGAACCATTTTCCAAAAAATAACCTAAATTAATGACCAAATGATCAACGTTACCTACTGCCTACTATACAGTACATCTACTTCCGTACCGTGATTCCCACAATGCATTGCGGCGTGACGCAACGATCCCGAACGTCTCAGGTTACGACTGTAACCTATGTTCCCTGAGAACAGGGAACGAGACACTACGTCAGAATGACGCTATGGGGAACGCCTCAGGCGTGACAGGTGTCTGAAATCAAATATCATCTCACAGCAATCATGCTGACCGGCGACAGCCCGTGAATCATTAGCGTGAATGATTAACGTGCAACCTGCAGGTATAAAAGGGGCGCTTTGCAAACATGACAACATCCTATCGTCTGAAGGGACTGTTGCAGGCAGGCCCCGAGGCATGGCAGGAAGACGTAGTGTCTCGTTCCCTGTTCTCAGGGAACATAGGTTACAGTCGTAACCTGAGACGTTCCCTTTCGAAAGGGAACTCTACACTACGTCAGAATGACGCTATGGGGAACGATATACCAACGCCACCATGCTAAGGGGAGTGCATGCCAAAAGGCAGTGACAACTGTCAGAACCGGCAATTCAAATGAACGCTAGTACCACTCACCCCCAGGTCACACTGAGCTGTCAGTGACAGCACTCCCTACGGTCATAGCCCAAGCTAAATGACACCACAGAAAACCTCCATAAACATAGTTTAGAGAAAGGTCTACCTGGGCCTGCTCAAGGGCCAAGGACCACAACTTCAACTTCTTAGAAGGGGTCCCTTCTAGGGAATGTGGCTAGGGAACCTGAGGAACCCCAGCCAGTCACTATTCAGGGGAACGTGCCGCCTGAAACGCCACCAGGCAGGCCTGACCTGGTGTCACTATATCAGACACTACAGTCTGGCCACTTCCTGTCTGTCCGAAGACAGAGCCTCTGGACACTTGCCTTTAGGAAGGCATCCAACCCGAGGGACTGTGAAGCAGGCAGTGAACCACTTGGACCGGATCTCAGAGACGGGATATCCTGGAGAGTATGACTCAGCATAGTGCTTTACAACCCTTGCCAGCGAGGGGAGTTTCTCTACTCAATCCACGGATCAACTCAGTGTTTGTGTTTCAAAACACTGAGGAGGCCTGTGAGGGCCTAAGGGCTGATCTAACTGGGAGGCCTCAAGAGAGGCCTACGACCGACTGACCAGACTCAGGAGACCACATACTCAAACTGACCCTCAGTGAGGGGAGGAGCATTAGATCTACCTGGTAGGCAACCAGGCTGTAGCAGGAAAAAGAGGTTCCAGGAGGGAACCCGTAGCAGAGAATAAAAACTTGAGTCGAGCCAGGGCGCAAGCTCACCTTCGCTAGCTGCCTGATAAGGTCTGCTAAACTGAAAGTAAGCGGCCACTAGCTTACAAAAACCCAGCACCACTGTGAAACTACTCTCAGGGAGACCTGGAGAGGCCTTACTACCTGACAACCACAGTATGTGGGAGCTCACTTTCAGAGAGGCCTGGTGAAGCCTACTATCTGATAGCCACAGAACGTGGGAGCTCACTTTCAGGGAGGCCTGAAGAGGCCTACTACCTTAAAGACCATGCTAAGTGGAAACGCACAGTAAGTGGGAGCTAACCCTCCAGGGAGGCCTGGTAAGGCCTACTACATGACAACCACAGTATGTGGGAGCTCGACTTCAGGGAGGCCTAGTGAGGCCTACTACCTGATAACCACAGTGCATGGGAGTTCACTTACAAAGAGGCCCAGAGAGGCCTGCTACATGACAACCACAAAACGTGGGAGCTCAACTTAAGGGAGGCCTAGTGAGGCCTACTACCTGATAACGACAGTGCATGGGAGTTCACTTACAGAGAGGCCTGGAGAGGCCTACTACCTGACAACCACAGTATGTGGGAGCTCACCTTCAGAGAGGCTTGGTGAAGCCTACTATCTGATAACCACAGAACGTGGAAGCTCACTTTCAGAGAGGCCTGGAGAGGCCTACTACCTGACAACCACAGTATGTGGGAGCTCACCTTCAGAGAGGCCTGAAGAAGCCTACTATCTGATAACCACAGAACGTGGAAGCTCACTTTCAGAGAGGCCTGGAGAGGCCTACTACCTGACAACCACAGTATGTGGGAGCTCTCCTTCAGAGAGGCCTGGTGAAGCCTACTATCTGATAACCACAGAACATGGGAGCTCAAGAAAAACCACATTAAGTGGAAACTCAAAGTATGATGGAACTCAACTCCAGGGAAGCCTGGTGAGGCCTACTACCAGAGAACCATGACATGAAGGAGCTTACTTTCAGGGAGGCCTGGAGAGGCCTACTACCTGAAAACCACAGCTGACAGTGGGCCAGACTGGCAGTCCAGTTGACTGTCTATGGGGCTTTGCCTTCAGGGAGGCCTTATGAGGCCTACTACCTGATAGTACAACCTCAGGGCCACTTAGTACCACAGTATGAGGGATTCAGCCCTCAGGGAGGCCTAGTAAAGCCTACTACCTGATCCCCACAAAAAAATGTGGGAGCCCATCTTCAGGGAGGCCTGAAGAGGCCTACTTCCTGAAACGGTCTAATCAGCTGGATGTGTACTGCTGCTGGGGACTCGCCTAACAGGGAGGCCCGGTCGAGCCTACTAGCTGATAGCGAGTCTTTCTGCTACTTTAATGAACACTGCTGGAACCATACTAATAAAAAACTTTCCTAAAGTTTTGACCTAGTGTATGCTCCACAATGTTGTGACCCACCTCCGAGGAGGCCTGTTAAGACCTACTACTCGGTAGTGAGTCTTCTGCCCGAACTACCAGGGCCAACCAACGAAGGTGAGCTGGCCTAGGAGCCCTATCTTAGGGGCTACCCGGTCAAGGAGGCCTGCTGGGGCCTACTACCTAACTGTGCAGCCTTCAAGGCAGAAAAACTGTTACTACAGCGCTTACAGCATCCTGGTACCTAATCACATTGCCAAAGGCAGTGTACTCCGCAAAAAGCAATACCCCTATAGCAGGGGAGTACAACATACGCCACTCTGCCTAGTGGAGGCCCCACTTTAAGGGCCTACCTACTATATGCATGGGCGTCAGCTCATGGCAATGCTCTGGCTTCAAGGGAGCGGAGTTCAAAAGACCGGAATGAAATGTAGTTAGAACTCCCTGCTCAACCGGAGCCATCGTGGTGTGAGGTAGATAATACAGAGCTGAGAATGGAATACTCAAAACTACCCTGAGTTAGCAGGGGAGTAAAACCATATGCCCCTGAAAATTTAGACAGGGAGCGAGCCTGTGAATGGCTCCAAAGGGTGACAGGGATTTGTCCTGTGCCCAGCCTAGGGGAGCGGGGCTTGCTTGCAAGCCAACCAACTTCTACCCATCACTCGAGCGGTTCAGCTCAACGGGCTAAGTGG
Organism: Leuciscus idus; assembly: GCA_021554675.1. Taxonomy (NCBI): domain Eukaryota; kingdom Metazoa; phylum Chordata; class Actinopteri; order Cypriniformes; family Leuciscidae; genus Leuciscus; species Leuciscus idus. The sequence continues at coordinate 41,504,769 of CM038627.1, forward strand.
AGCCAGCTCAAGGCCTAATCATAAGTAGCTCTGTTCGGCAGGGTCTGGCAAACTATCACATCGCAGAGCGAAAGACAGCCTAACCCTGCCTGAAGGATCATACCTCAACTACCACCCTGCATTACTCTATCACCCCTGAATGCAGTGAAAGGGGCGGGCCTTGGCCAACAACTCCCATTTAAGGGAGGAGGCTGAAATAAAGGGGAGGAAGCCTACACCTTGAATGAATGCGGCAGCTATACTTAGCAGAACGCCTCCAAAACCCCTAGCATAGCCTAGGCCAGCTATAGAGGCGGCCCGGGTGAGGGCCGACCTACAAGCATAGATCTACCTGAGGGCTCGGAGGAGCCACAGCCTACTTGATTGAGAGGCTGTAAAACACTCACCTACTGACACCTTACAGAGCTCAGGGGAGCGAAGTACTCAGGATACCAATGTCACAAACCAATAGGTAAGACATAAGATCTATCTGAAGCGCCAGCGTCAGTCTAAACCTAAAGCAAAAAAGTTCCTTTTTTTTTTTTTTTTTAGGAAGACCAACTACTCTACCCCAGGGTGGCTAACAGCCCTGCGGCTAAAAAGAAATGAGCGGTGGCCCACCACGCATAAAAAATGTTATGACAGGAAGGCCATCACATACTCAAAACGGAAGCCAATTTTCCTTGAGCTTCTCGTTAGATCGTTCCAGCCACCAACTGGGGAGGCTACAGGGCCCTGAAGTCTCCATACTTTACCTTTTCATTCTAAGAATGACCCCTAGGTCTATACAGGGAACAAGGCTTCTGTAGAGAGATACAAATAAGTGTTAGTTATACACACAAATTCTCCAAAAACCAAAAAAGTTCACCTGCGGCGTGCGGAGTGAAGACTTCACCAGAAAGGTCTCAACGAACCTGGGGTCCACCACTTTTACATGCCTAAAAGAGGCACTCACATCAACCAGTTGCTACGGCGGGCCATCAGAACATAGTTCTCATCATAGGCCCAACCCCAGGACTGGTGTAACGCAAACGCCTGGGGAGTAAAGAAGAGGGAGAGGGCCGGTAGAAAAAGCCCTCCAGGGAGGTCATACCCTTACTTCCGCTGAGCGCTGCTCCGCTTGTGCTGAATGACCTCCCTTAAGTCCCTCTTCTTGCGGGAGGCTCGCCTTCTCTGCGTCCTACTCCTCCCTGGAGGGGGCGCACGAGAGGCAACACTAGACCTCTGGTCCTGTCTATGGTCCTCGGACCAAGACGGACCAGGTCCTCCCGCCTGCCTGGGCCGGGGCCCGGATCTCAGCGGTATACAAGTTTTAAATGCGGCTGAGCGCGCCTTCGCCTCCCTAAACTTTCCAACCACCGCCTCAACGGAGGTGCCGAAAAGTTTAGTGGGCGAAACTGGTGAATCAAGGAGAAGGGCCTTTTCCTTCTCCCCGATATCAGCCAAGTTGAGCCACAGATGCCTCTCCGTGGCCACCATCGCCGCCATCGACCGGCCGATCGCGGCAGCAGTCTGTTTAGTGGCCCGGAGAGACAAATCTGTGGTCCGGCGCAACTCAGCGACCGCCTCAGGGGACAGCCCCGTCCCCTGGTCGAGATCCCGCAGCAGATCAGCTTGGTAGGCTTGGAGCACTGCCATGGTGTGAAGGGCAGCACCAGCCTGACCTGCTGCCATGTACGCTCTGCCATTCAAGCGAGCCGTGACTTTAAGAGGCTTGGATGGCAGAGTCGGAGCTTTTAGTGTCGACGCCCGCCCAGATACGAGATAGTTCGCAAACGTCTCGTCAATGGGCGGCATCGACACATAACCATACTCCCCGATCCCCTCAACATCAGCGAAATTACCCCGCTGATGTCGATGAATACGGGCCGAGTATGGTTTCTCCCATGCCCTCTCGATCTCAGAATGAAGATCCGGAAGGAATGGGAGGCTCCGTTGAGCTGGTGGTCTATGTTCAGGGAGAAATCGATCGTCTAACCGGCCGCGAGCGATCTCTCCCTGAGCGCGCCGCCATGGCAACTGAAGCTTGTCAGTGGCGCGCTCCATAACTTCCACCAACTCAGCGTACATGGGGCAGGATGGCTGACGAGGTTGAGGATCTGATTCATCCTCCTCAGCCATCTCTTGCCCAGCCTGAAGAGCACTCGCTGCAGTATCAGTAGGAGAATCTTCTCCGTCGTCCACCTGCAGCTCACTCTCGTCAGCCGATGACTCGTCCGAGAGGTGAACAACCCTCTCGAGACTGTCAGCGAGCTCCATCTGGGAGCCCCATGAAGCGCGTCGCCGCTCTGCCTCGGCACGAGCGGGACCCGATCCGCGAGGACCAGATGCTGAACTCTCTCCCCTCGAGAAGAGAGCCAGACGAGAGCGGAGCGTTCTCATAGGAAAACACTCACAGTTTGCACAGGATGCTCCCTCGAGAGCATCCCGTGCGTGCTCTTCACCCAGACAGTACACGCACATCTCGTGAGTGTCACCCGGCGACAAATATCTTGGGCACGGGTCAACACATTTGACAAATTCCTTAGGACTTGCCTTGGACGTGCGTTTCATTTCCTTGCTGGAGTAGACGTTTTTAAATTACAGACAAAAACAGTCCCTGAAGACGAAAAGATGTTGTCATGTTTGCAAAGCGCCCCTTTTATACTTGCAGGTTGCACGTTAATCATTCACGCTAATGATTCACGGGCTGTCGCCGGTCAGCATGATTGCTGTGAGATGATATTTGATTTCAGACACCTGTCACGCCTGAGGCGTTCCCCATAGCGTCATTCTGACGTAGTGTAGAGTTCCCTTTCGAAAGGGAACTCTATTGCCACAGCATGTTTGTCCTTCTGTTCTTACCATATCCCTCTTCCTTTCAGCCACGCCCTCTAGTTAGCTTGCAAGTGGCTAGTCATTCATTAGCGTCAGTGGCATGTTGTATAAAACCGGCATACCGGGTGGCAAACAAAGTAATTTCTCGGCTCGTACATCCTCTTTACACTGGGTACGCTGTGTTGTTGCATATGAAAGACGCTTCCGGGTAGCATATGGTTGATTTACCGAAGGTCTCGGCCGAAGACACTGTGCGCGCGCAGTCTGTTATTGTCTATGGGGATACGAGTTGAGGTTTTCATACGGGGAAGGTAACCAGGGTGTCCCATTTCCGTGTATGTTGAGTGTGACATTCCAAGAGGTTTGCATACAGGGAAGGTAACCAGGGAGTCCGATTTCCGTGTATGTTGAGTGTGATATTCCTAGAGAAAGATTGTCACTGCTGCTTTGCCTCCGGTGAATTTAATGTAATTGTAGCTTTTGCCTCATTTTGTTTTCTTTTCTTTCTTTTGTTATTTTGTGTTTCAGTAATAGGTGTGGTATTGGCTGCTCCAGTAGTTTGCTGTGGTAACGCTAACATCAGTTTTGCTTATTTCTTTATCTGGTTTATTAGGTTTAATAGTAACATCAAACCTTTCTTCTCTGTTCCGGAGAACCAGAGTGTTGAAGCTGTTTCGTGGGATAGGTCGCCGGATTGAGCCCTCTTCACGCATTGCGCACAGTATTTGTAGTGGTAATGTGCACTTCACTATTTGCAGTGATCACTCTTTGTAGTATTTGTGCGTGTGTGTGTGTGTGTGTGTGTGTGTGTGTGTGTGTGTGTGTGTGTGTGTGTGTGTGTGTGTGTGTGTGTGTGTGTGTGTGTGTGGGGTGGGGGTGGGGGTGGGGGTGGGGGTGGGTGGGTGGGTGTGTGTGTGTGGGCCGCAGATTCAGAGGCACGGGTGGTGTCGACCTCACTGCTTCTTTAGGACAGGTAACCTCTCCCAAACAGCTGATCCATTTGACTATTATTCGCTTTCTTTTATGTTCCTGGTGGCAGCCACTACCTCCCTCTGGCTGGTCTAGGGGGCTTAATTTGTGTCGCCCCATACTATTCGGGGAAACAAACCCCAGACTGTTTTATTGAATTATTTGTTAATAAACATGTTTGTACTTTTATATTGATATACTACGTCTCTGTCATTCTTTTAGCATCTGTGTGTGAGAGCCCTCTTGTCTAAATTAAGGTGTTGGAGGTCTAGGTAGCCTACATCTTGGTGTGAAAGGCCCCAGGTGGCGTAGTCGAGCACTCTAGAGTCAATATCATATGACTCGAGCCGGTCACACAGAGACGCAATTTGACTCACCTAAGTTAAACGAGTGTCGACTCACGCCTGTCTTTTCGTGTGATTGTAACGCCTTGCATTAAAAACAGACGACTATATTCCTAAAGATAATGAATATAACTGTGACAGTCGTCAATGTGTCTTCCTATTCCGTACTGGGGATGGCGCTGTTGAGCGTATATCCGGGGGAATCAGGTGGGAAGTTATTTAAGTGTGATTGCGTCTCTCTCTCTCGCGTGCGCGCTCGCTAGTCTTTGTTGTCAGGCGTGGGTCGTTTCGGTCATGGCCACGCTAGCGGATGGCTTGTGAGTATTGTTGTTGTAGCCCGCGTGGCATTGATTATGTTAATGCTGCGGTCTTTTCCTGTTTTTAATGCTTACGATTCAAATATTGAGGAATATGTTTCCCTCATTGAAATTCGTAGTTCATTAGGAAGTTGTTTAGAGCGCTTCGGTGTTTTGTGGGTAAATGGAGCGTTTGAGAGAGAGCTTGTTCCAATCCAGTTTGTTGTGGTTTAGACGCTAATTCAGGACATTATAGGTAATATGTTTTGAGGAGGTTTTGGTGTAGGGAGGGTTTTCTTTGGGGTTTATTTTGGCGCTCGAGTTGCCAAATTATTTTTGTAAAAATTGTGTTTGATGTAACGAATTGCATTTCAGGCCCAGTAGTTTTATGAGTGACATGGTAAGCAAACGTTTTTTCCCTTATGTCCGTTTTCCTTTTATGCGGCTGCTGTGTTGTATTTTGAATGTTTCTTGCATTGCAGTTAATTACATGAATTCTTTATTGGATTTATTTGACTTTCATTTTTTGTTGTGAGGTAATTAAAAGGTAAATGTTTCTTGCATTGCAGTTAATTACATGAATTCTTTATTGGATTTATTTGATGTTCATTTATTGTTGTGAGGTAATTAAAAGGTAGATGTTTCTTGCATTGCAGTCAATTATATGAGTTATTTGATTTATTTGTCATTCATGTATTGTTGTGAGGTAATTAAAAGGTAAATGTTTCTGGGCCTGAAATTAATAGGTGTTTTGTTTAATTAGTTTTTTTTTTCTCTTTCGCTTTATTTTTCTTTTGAATTGAACGTCTTGATGTACTGAGTGGTAATAAGACTGGAATGGAATTTGAATAGAAAACTTATTTTCCTCAAATTTCTTGTGGTTCCTTGGTCTGTTATTTCATAATTGATTGTCAACCCTTATGTGTAGTGTTTCTAATGAGGGATTAATTAAATAATTGTGGTGGTTTTTACCCCTGGCGCCCGAACCCAATCCTTTAAGGCCAAATACCGTCACATAACTAATTTGGATGATAAACTGTCCTCAGAACTGTGCACTGTGTGTTTATTGGCAGGTTATGGAGTCAGTCGCGTCGCAGCATCTCTCGGCTGTGAGTGACGCAGGACGGCGGTGTAAAGTTAGAAGTTCACCCGCAGAGGCGAGTCCATCTCCGGCACGGGAACCAGCGCTGATCCGGTGGATACTGGATAACAGACCGGTTGATTACACTTGAATTACTTGAATGTTTAGGCCTAAATGTTTAATTTTTACTTCTAAAATGTTTGTTACATGAGTTTAAATGTTCAAGATGGCGCCGCGGATGGCTGCCTCGGTGTTGAGCTCTCCAGTTGTTACACTGTTTTTGTTAGTTTGTCCTGTTTTATGTTTGTCATACGCTATCAGTTATACCAGGGACGAACTGCTGAACATTCGGCAGTGCACACCAACTGATCACCAACCAGTTTTTGATTCTTCTGGCGTTTTGCGGAACATTGTCGTCGGTTGCGCCGCTGCACTGTGGAAACAGTATAAGACGCGCAGGCGTGGGAAGCGAGCCGGCACACTCGTTAAGCTCAGGCAGCGCGGATTCAGAACGGCGCTGCCTAGCATCCATCTGGCGAATGTCCGCTCTCTCCCTAACAAAATGGACGAACTACTTCTGCTCTCACGCAAAAACAAGGACTTTACCAACTCTGCTGCTCTTTGTTTCACGGAAACCTGGCTGAACGAAGCCATTCCGGACAGCGCGTTACATCTACCGGACTTTCAGCTGTTCAGAGCAGATCGCGATATGGAGTCAACGGGTAAAACGCGCGGTGGTGGGACATGCTTTTACATCAACAGAAGGTGGTGTACTGATGTAACTGTGTTAAGGAAGATGTGCTGTCCTGATGTGGAAGTGCTTTTCCTTAACTGTAAGCCGTTCTACTCGCCGCGGGAGTTTTCCTCGCTCGTTCTCATCAGTGTTTACATTCCACCGCAAGCACACGTGAGTACGGCGCTGCAACAGCTGGCTGATCTGATCACAGAAACAGAACAACAACACCCGGACTCTGTTCTTATCATTCTCGGAGACTTTAATCAGGCAAAACTCACACGTGAGCTGCCTAAATTCAAACAGCACATTACATGCCCCACCAGAGACAATAATATTTTGGACCATTGCTACACCACAACAAAGGATGCATATCGCTCCGTCGCCAGAGCAGCTCTAGGACTTTCCGATCACTGCCTGGTTCATCTTCTACCAACTTACAGGCAAAAACTTAAAACTGCTAAGCCAGTAATAAGGACTGTAAAGAGATGGACCAACGACACAGAGCAGGTCTTACAAGCCTGTTTTGAATGCACTGACTGGAGTGTTTTTGAAGCTGCTGCCAGCGATCTGGACGAGCTCACAGAGACTGTAACATCATACATCAGTTTCTGTGAGGATTTATGCATCCCTACCAGGACTTACTTATCATTCAACAATGATAAACCATGGTTCACACCAAAACTCAGACAGCTTCGTCAGGTCAAAGAAGATGCCTACAGGAGTGGGGATAGGATCTTGTATAATCAGGCCAGGAACACATTGACAAAGGAGATTGAAGTGGCTAAGAAGAGCTATGCCAAAAAGCTGGAAAACCAGTTTTCCTCCAACGACCCTGCATCAGTGTGGAAAGGCCTGAAAGACATTACCAACTACAAGACACCATCCCCCAGCATCGACAGCAACAAGCATCTTGCGAACGAGCTGAATGTCTTTTACTGTAGATTTGAGACCCCCGATCAGACACCCCATACCCGCCCTGACCATCTCTCTACACAGCCATCAACACCTCCAGCCATCCCCCTCCCCTCCCTCCCTGCACTTCAGATCAGTGAAGATAATGTGCGTCAGATCTTCAGGAAACAGAAGAGAAGGAAAGCACCAGGCCCAGACGGTGTTTCACCAGCCTGTCTGAAAACCTGCGCTGACCAGCTGGCCTCTATCTTCTCACTGATCTTCAACAGATCACTGGAGCAGTGCAAAGTCCCTTTCTGCTTTAAACGCTCCACCATCATCCCAATCCCGAAGAAACCAAAGATCACAGGACTCAATGACTACAGACCTGTTGCCTTAACATCTGTGGCCATGAAGTCATTCGAAAGACTGGTGTTAGCATATCTGAAGGACATCACTGGACCCTTGCTGGACCCCCTGCAGTTTGCCTACAGAGCAAACCGGTCTGTGGATGATGTGGTCAATATGGGACTGCATTACACCCTACAACATCTGGACAAACCAGGGACCTATGCAAGGATTCTGTTCGTGGACTTTAGTTCTGCCTTCAACACCATCGTCCCATCACTGCTCCAGACCAAACTGACCCAGCTCTCTGTCCCTAGCTCCGTCTGTCAATGGATCACCAGCTTTCTGACAGACAGACAACAGCTAGTCAGAATGGGCAAAATCACGTCCGACAGCCGCACCATCAGCACCGGTGCTCCACAGGGATGTGTTCTCTCACCACTGCTCTTCTCCCTGTACACAAATGACTGCACCTCTAAAGACACCTCTGTCAAGCTCCTGAAGTTTGCAGACGACACTACTGTTATCGGACTCATCCGGAACGGTGACGAGTCTGCGTACAGACAGGAGGTGGAGCAGCTGGCTCTTTGGTGCAGTTATAACAACCTGGAGCTGAACACGCTCAAAACAGTGGAGATGATCGTGGACTTCAGGAGAAACCCCCCTGCACTCCCTTCACTCACCATCATGGACAGCACTGTGACTGCAGTAGAGTCATTCAGGTTCCTGGGCACCACCATCTCTCAGGATCTGAAGTGGGACACTCACATAGACTCTATTGTGAAGAAAGCCCAACAGAGACTGTACTTCCTGCGTCAGCTGAGGAAATTCAACCTGCCACAGGAGCTGCTCGTACAGTTCTACTCAGCTGTCATCCAGTCCATCCTCTGCACTTCCATCACCGTCTGGTTCGGCTCTGCTACCAAAACCGACCTCCGTAGACTACAGCGGATAGTTCGGACTGCTGAGCGAATCACTGGCACTACCCTTCCCACACTCAAAGTACTGCACTCATCCAGAGTGAGTAAAAGGGCTCGCAAAATCACTCTGGACCCGTCACACCCAGCACACTCTCTGTTTGAACTGTTACCGTCTGGTCGACGCTACAGAGCACAGAGCACAAAAACAACCAGACACAGGAAAAGTTTCTTTCCCCAGGCCATCTACCTCATGAACACTTAAATGTTCCCCTACTGTGGAACAAACATGTGCAATACTTCCCTCAGACATTTCATTATAGCACCTTATAACTTTATATATATTTATAATTTATAATCTTTTTATTTTATTTTTTCTATTTTTTTATTTTATTTTTTATTTATACCTGTTACTTGTCACTTGTCTTGTCACTTTGTATTGTATGTGTACTGGAAGCTACTGTCACCAAGACAAATTCCTCGTATGCGCAAGCATACTTGGCAATAAAGCTCTTTCTGATTCTGATTCTGATTCTGATTTCTGATTCTGATTCTGATTCTGATTCTAATGCAGTAATGTTTTGTTAAGTTTTGACAGTTTATTTTTATTTATTTTTTTCATTTATATTTATACTAAATGTTTGGGCTACTGTTTTTGATAACACATACAATAGGTTTATAGAAAATCAACAAAAAAAATCTATAAATATTTTCATAATTTTTCAGGAATTGTTTTTTTTTCAAACGCTTGTAAGTCTGAACCAGAATATCAAGATATTTTATTATTTCCCATATGATGGTGAAAAGTAAAAAAGCTTCACCATGTTATGTATAATAAATATTGGAGTATAACAAATAAAAATTCCTTCTAGATTATTTTATCCCTTGAGTATAGCCCTCGCACACAAAAAGGTTGGACCCTGGTATATAGTTACTATATGTTTTATAATTACAAGTTTGTGTAATTTGGGGTTTCTGTAGCCAGTGACATTCCATTATTTGTATTTTATGGCATTGTACATTTTTTGTTTTTATTTGAAGGCTGAGGCTTCATTAATAAACACAACCCCAATAATCATCATTGGTTTTGAGATGTTACTTGCTGTGAATACCTTGTCTGATAGGCTACAGTATTGTGGCATAGTATCAGGACATCCTGGCTACTGTCTGTCGCACACGGCTAGAGGCGAATGGCCGAATGATGGGCCTATTTGGGAGAAAGTCCAGGGCTGTTTTTTAGCCCCAGTCCGTCCCTGTTTGTTGCACTACAAATGTATGGTTAGTTCACCCAATTCAGTCATTAAATACTCACCCTCATGTCGTTCCAAACCCGTAGACTTTCGTTCAACTTCGGAACACAAATGGAGATATTTTTAATGAAATCTGAGAGCTTTCTGTTCCTCCATTACCACTTACAAGCCCCATAGGTATCGACATTATTAAAGTAATCCATGTGACTCCAGTGGTTTAACCTCAATTTTATGAAGTGATGTGAGTGTTTTGTTTGCACAAAAAAAAAAAAACATGATATACCACATTATTTTCAAAATATTAATCTCCAACGCGCACACACAAAACCGAGGGGTACGCGAAGTGAGGGGGTACTTGAAGAAAATACTGAAATGTACCATTAATTTTATTATATCGCACTCTTAACATGTTAGCCTTAACATTTTTCACTTTTGAAAAATGCCCAGAAATGGCATACCCAAACTAAAATAGATATAGTTCATGAACCCTTTGCACTAAAATCACAAGTATGGTCTCATTTGAAAGCTGACACTTGGCAGTTTATTGTAAATGTAGAATAAATTATTGTCATAATGAACAAAATTGTTATAAATAGCTTCCAATTCATCTTCTAAGCATCTATTCAGTCTATAATTGTCTCTATTGTTTTGTGGTGCAAACGAGCCCCATTCAGTCTCAGTCTCTCCAGCACACATTCACACCTCTCTGGCCTGGTTATGGCTCTATATATGCATTTCTTTTGTCTGCATTATCATTACTAACGACTGGATATTTACACTGTTTCAATCCCTAATTTCTTTTATCAAAGTTCTCACTTCACATTTGAAACTGTATCAAATGCCCTTCTTGAAAAAAGATTTCAGTAAGCATTCCTATTTATATATTTTTCATAAAAATAACAGCTAGGTGGCATGTTAGCTTAGCACACCATCAATACATGACATTTTTGAGATTAAAACCATGTTTTTGCTCCAAACTTACTTTATAACGCAAGTCGAGTGTTTTAAATAACCTTCTGTGATCTGATATGCTTCCGATAAAAAAATCTGACAGAAAATATATTATTTTATAGTATTCTGCACAATGATAAAGTCTATATCGATTAGCATTACATTATAAATATAATATATTATTATGAAAATACCTGACATGGCTCGAAGAACACAGATAAGTCATATATCGTTGCAATCATGTTTATTGTCTCCAAAACATCTTTGTTAGGGAGTCAGAGGAGTCCAAGATGGCGTCCTGCTAACTTTACTTTTGCAGAGCTCCGCTGACAAACTTTTATAACGGCACTGATATCACTTATTTAAGTTTTATTTTTTGTAAAAACACCAAGTTTATTTATTTTTTGCTCTCTCCGAGATTCGAATATGAAGTCGACAGCAGACAAAAGGAAAGAAATGTCGCGTGTTTCGCGGCAAACTGACAAGATGGACTTTCACAGCTATGTGTCTGTGGAAGAAACTCTGACTGGGGCCAAAACACCGCTTCCAGATAGCCCAGCTAAACCTCCATCTAAAAAGGGCAAGGCAGATGATGATACCTCATCTATTATTTCAACGCTGTCTAATCTGATTAACACCCGCTCTGACGCCATCGAAAAAATGGTGAGTGAAAATGCCCTAAAGATTGAAGGTTTGAAAAAAACAGTGGATTTCGTATGTGCTGAATTAAACGATATCAAAGGCAAAGTCAATCACGTTGAGACAAGATTGAACACTGAAGAGAAGAAGATGGGATTCTGTGAACAACGTCTCACTGACTTGGAAAGATACTCCCGTCGCTGGAACCTACGTTTACACGGTGTGACCGAGAAGGAAAGGGAGGATGCGAGAGCGGAGTCCATCCGTATATGCGAATCCACGTTCCCTGAGGCAGGAAGCAGCCTCGCAGACAAAATCGACACCGTTCATCGCATTGGAAGGAAGCTCCCGAATAGTTCGCGCCCGCGACCCATCATTATTCAGTTTTCTTCGCGAGTGTTGAGGGACGGAGTGTGGAAGGCAGCGAGGACGTCGGAGTTTCTTCGTACCAATCAACTTCGCTTCACTGAGGATCTCATCGCGTCCGATCGGGAAAGAAGACAGCTACTTTGGCCCGCTGTTGACAAGGCTCGAAAGGAGGGAAAGAGAGCTCACTTCGTTGGAGGTCGTGCCTTTGTTGATGGATCTGAAATTTATCCTTCATAAGCATGGTAAACATCTAGTGGGTGTACTTGTTCAGTTTAAGAATGTTCATTAATCTGATTGACTTCATTTATGCCAAATATTGAACTTATTTGACTGTTAGTCAGCTAACGATGCACTTTTATCCCTAGAGGGTTTTACAACCGTTCATTTTGATATCCTATATTTTGTTCTGTTCTTTTGAATGTCCATTTCAGTTGTTTCTCTCAATGCCAGGGGGTTGCGTGATATAGTAAAGCGTAAAGCGTTGTTTTTGTATGCTAAATCCTTCAAAACAGATTTTTGTTTTTTCCAGGAGTCTCATTCTGTTTGTAATGACACTACTTTTTGGAAAAACCAATGGGGCAACGAGGTTTGGATGGCTCATGGTTCGGAGCATTCTGCTGGTGTAATGATAATGAAAAACCATTTCGCAGGTTCAGTGCTACAGAATTATATAGATCCTAAGGGGCATTTTCTTTTATTGTTAATCTGTATAAATAATAGTTTTGTGTTATTGATAAACATTTATGGGTATAATGCTTCTCGGGAAAATGACCTGTTATTAGAAGATATAGGAGATAAAATTTCGTTATGGCTTAATACATTTCCTGATGCTGTAATCTGTATTGGTGGAGATTTTAATATCGCTCCCAATAACAATCTTGATAGATTTCCTCCTAGACAATCCACTTTGCCTAATTCGAAATTGAAAATTTTCATGGAGAAGTTTGATTTAATTGATATCTGGAGGGAGAAATTTCCAAATACTAAATCTTACACTTGGGGCAACAAGAACCACTCAAGACTTTCTCGCTTAGATTATTGGCTTGTACCATACTCTTTCAAACATTATAATGTTTCAGTTAGCATTCTTCCTTCTCCTTTAACAGATCACCATACTATTCTTCTTTCTACTCCTCTATCCACAGATCTTTCAAATACAGTTTCTAGAGCCTCTTATTGGAAAATGAATTCCTCTCTACTTAAGCATGATGACTTGAAAAAAAGAATTTCCTTTTTGATTCAATACTACTGGGTGAAAGCTTCTTCTGACAAAAAATTTTGCCTAAATTGGGAGTTACTAAAATATGAAGTAGGAGTATGTATTAGGCATTTTAGTAGCAATTTGGCAAAACAGAGAAGGTATGAAGAGGAGAGGGTTATAGCAAAGATTATAACCCTTCAGAGTAAAACTCACGAAGACTTATCTGAAACTGACCTAACAGAACTTGCAGAGCTCCAATCTAAATTAGACAGTATTTATAAATACAAAGCTGAAGGCTCCTATGTTCGTTCGAGAAGGAAATGGCTAGAACAAGGAGAACAGAGCTCTGCTTATTTCTTTAGAATGGAAAAACACAACTCTAGAAATCTCATTATTAGTTCGCTGCAAATTAACGGAATCTTGACAGATAATCCCAAGCAAATTGCCTCTTTTTGTAGTAATTTTTATTCCAAACTTTATAAATCTAATTACTGTAAAGATTCAGCCTTTCTTTTCTTTCAGTCATTAAAGGAGGTTAAGTCAATATCTAAAGATGACCAGCTCGCTTGTGATAAAACCATGACTATCAACGAAGTATTTGAGGGGATTGAAGGCCTTAAAAATAACAAATCTCCAGGAACTGATGGCCTAACGGCTGAATTTTACAAAAGCTTTGCAGAAGAGTTGGCACCGTTCCTGCTAGAGATGTTTTTGGAGAGTATCCAATCAGAAACGTTGCCTTCTAGTTTAACACAAGGACTCCTAACCCTTATACCTAAGCCTAAAAAAGATACTACTTTAATAGATAATTGGCGACCTATTTGTCTTCTCAATAATGATTATAAAATATTAGCTTGGGTTTTGGCCAAGAGGCTTAAGTGTGTTCTGAGTTCAGTTATTGATGAAACTCAATCAGGGTTTATACCAAAAAGACATATAGCAAACAATATCAGACTTGTTCTAGATTTATTAGATTATAGTGAATTAGTTGATGATGAAAGTCTCATTCTTTTTGTAGACTTTTACAAAGCTTTTGACTCTCTCGAACACGATTTTATGTTTCTATCTCTCCAAAAGCTTGGGTTTGGTGATTCATTCTGCAAATCTATAAGAACTCTTTATAATAATGCCAACTGTTCCATTAACCTTAAATCAGGTACTTCGCCTAGATTTCAAGTGTCAAGAGGAGTCCGTCAGGGTTGCCCTGTATCCCCTTACTTATTTCTCATAGCTGCACAACTTCTATCTTCTTCTCTTTCAAGTAGTCATTTGCAAGGAATTACTATTGGCAACAAGCATATTCTTATTAGTCAGCTAGCTGACGACACTACTCTATTTTTAAAAGATGAATCACAGATTCCTATTGCCATTCAACACATAAATTTTTTCTCCAAAGCTTCCGGTCTAAATCTAAATCTTAATAAATGTGAGCTGTTAGCTGTCAAAACCTGTTCTTCTCTTTCTCTTTATGGTATTCCAGTTCAGTCTCAGGTGACGTATCTGGGTGTATCCATATGTAAGGATGATAAAGTCAGATGCAGACTGAACTTTGACCCAGTTATTGAAAAAACTAAAAGGAAATTCAACTCATGGTTACAGAGGGATTTATCTCTGAGAGGGCGAACCCTCATTGCTAAAGCTGAGGGTATCTCAAGATTGACTTATCCTGCTCTCTCTTTATACGTGGATAAATCTGCATGTGCCGATATTGACAGAATGCTGTTTGACTTTCTGTGGAAACATAAGAGGCATTACATTAAAAAGTCTGTGGTTATTAACAAATATGACTCTGGTGGGCTAAATTTTCTAGATTTCACTTCCTTGAATAACACTTTCAAAATAAATTGGTTAAAACAGTACTTAACAAGCCCCTCTTCTTTCTGGAATACTCTCCCTAATCTAGTTTTCTCTAAAGTTGGAGGTCTCCCTTTCCTATTGGTATGTAACTATAACATCACTAAGTTACCCCTTAAATTATCAAATTTTCATAAACAAATGCTTTTGGCCTGGCACCTAATTTATAAACACAATTTTAGTCCTCATCGGTATTTAATTTGGAACAATTGCGATATTCTTTATAAAAATAAGTCTTTCTTTTTCCCAGATTGGGTTAATAATAATATTATTTTGGTCTCTCATCTAATCAATACTGATGGACACTTGTATTCCTATTCAGAATTTTTAAATAAGTATAATATACCTGTCACTCCACGAGAGTTTGCCATTGTAATGGATGCCATTCCTCATGGAGCAATAACTCTTCTCAGAGACTCTGCTAGATCTCTGATTTCCACATCTGTAGCTCATCCTTTTGATACCATGGTTGGGAAGATTTGTTTTTTATCTAACTCCTCTGGTCGTAACAGGAGAATTAGACAGCTATTTCAGAATGAGTTTGTTTCTCTCCCATACATTGTGTCCTATTGGAATGGCCAATTTGTCGATATTACATGGAAGAAAGTGTGGACTTTGTCATCTAAATATTTAATAACCAATAAGGTCAAAGAGGTGTCATATAAATTACTTCATCGTTTTTATCCTGTGAAGCTCTACTTAAAAAAAATGTTTCCTGATATTGACTCTTTATGTTCCTTTTGTGGTACCGAAGATGAATCTATCTCTCATCTCTTCTGGGAATGCACTTATACCAGTCTGTTTTGGAAGGATTTCTGTATCTTTGTACGCACCTTTTCATCACAGAGTTTTTCTTTGTTATACAAAGATGTTTTATTTGGTCAACACAACTTTGGTAAAGATGTAAAGGACCAATATTTTTTGATAAACTTATTTATTCTGTTAGCGAAATTTTTCTTGCACAAATGTAAATTCCAGGGTGCTAAGCCCTATTTTTTCATATTCTGTAAGGAACTTAAATCGTACCTGGACACTCTTCTTACATCCAGCAACTCTAAAGCCCTTAAAACGGTTTCTTTATGTCATTTGTATGATATTTTCCTGATGCTGTAATATGTAATTGTAATCTAAATTGCATTTACCCCTGCATTGATTTATGTATGTTCTAAGCATTAATAAAAAAATAAAAAAATAAAAAAAAATCTTTGTTAGGGAGTTCCTGGAATGTCACATGACATGGCTCTTCTTCATGTTCCATATATGGACTAAATGTGCATAGGGCGCCCTCAGGCTGTCAGTGTATTGAAAACACAGTACATCAGAGTATCCAGCGCTCATAATGATTACATCGGCACATTTGGGTATAAATTCAATAAATATTATTCCTCTCTATTGAAATCTGACACAAACCTATGAGAATCTATCAATATTTCTCCAAATCTGCAAATTTTTTAGCTAAAAGCCCTGAAGGACGTTGTTTTGTGAAGCGCTTTCATGGCGCTCTGAATGGGAGCGGCTGATGCTCATAATTCATTAAAAGTATCGACAAATGTTTTCATTACATAACTCCTGACACAAAATGACGTTTTATGTAACAGTTCGGGAGGAGCATGTTCAGGTAATCATCCAATCAGCACAAGAAGAAGCCAGTATAAATAAAGCCTTCCCTTACCTCCTGTCTCATGACTCATTTCTCAGCATCCCGCCGCCTCCCCATCACCTCACACTCGGCTGGGTCTGCTCATAGATACCTATGAGCTATACATTCATAGGGGGGAGTACTCTGGGGTCGGGCCGAATTCCGAGCTCGGAGCCCTCCCCCCGGACAGCAAGCCAAATACGCATTATAATATTACATCAGATTTCATTAACATTTGAACTCGTGAATTTGGACAGAACTGTCACTATGTCAGGATATACACTCGGATAACAAGGTTAGAAGGATTCAGAATAACTTTTAATGAAGCTTTCGTTGGACAGCAGGCAAATTCAGATGCACAAACAGGTACTGTGAGAATAACATTGATGAATGACCGTCTTTTCTTTTGCAGATAACGGCAGGCTTGAATGTGGCATGAAACACAATCCGAGGAACGCAGAGCATGGACACCAAGGAGAGTGTGGGATCTCAGGATGAGGAAAACAAGTAAGTATCACAAGGGTGTACCTGTGGAAAGAGACTGGAACAGTTCGGGAACAATAGTGTGAAATGCACAGAGAGCAGGTTAGTGGGTCTTTCCTAGTTCAAGGTTCAACAGAGACTGGAGGTGAGGTGTGTTCCTTTGTAGTGCTCAGTGATTGCTGGGATTGATGACAGGTGCAGGTGATTAGTATTCGGGTGAGTGTGATCTTTGTGTTGTAGATATGAATGAGCCTGACTGATTCCTGACACACTATAAGTTTCTCAGAATAAAATAGTGGTCAAATACTGAAACTTGAATCTTATATATTTTTAATGATGTATTGTCAAGGTAATAACATTAAATCTAATAGTAACTTTGAACTATTTAAACAAAGAACAATTCAGTGCGTCGGTGCACTGATGAAGCTTATAAGGTTAAAGGGGTCATGAACTGAGAAATCTAAATTTCCTTGATCTTTTGACATATAAGTGGTCATTGTACTATAAAAACATCCTGTAAGTTTCAGAATCAAAACTTTCTTGTTAGTCTAAAAACAGCTTATATTGAAGCCAATCTGCCAAAACAATAGACTATAAAAAACTATGGGCGTAGTGTCTGTGACGTCACCCGTAGGTTTCTGAAGAGCATTTTTGAAGCTAAAAATGTCCGGCCGTCGCCATCTTGGCAGCGCGTCACTCCCGGATAACAGAAAATGGGCAAAGAGGCGGGACGTGGGTGGAGCTGAGGTGCCTGGTTGCTGAAACCACGCCCGCCTAGCTCGACGTGATCACCTGCAGGATTTCATCTGACGCTACTTTTTATTTAACACTAAAAAGTTAAATTAGCATATAATGCCTATCTGTTCCGTGAGCTCAACGGTACCACAGAACGAGTGTAGCCACTATATTTGTAGACGTTTTTAAATCTGAACTCGAAACTCGAATTCGACTTGTCAGACATCCATGAGTGCATGTTCACAGAGGAAAAAAACTGAAAAACAGTGCTGGTTGTTCTCTCGATACTCGACAACGACGGAATCCTGTATTAAACTGTATGAAATAATCATATAATCAGATTTAAAGGTGCTCTAAGTAACTTTTTTACCTTAACTGAACAGTTTCGGAGTCAGTGGAATGGTTATATTACTTATTTCGGGTTGAATGGTGGTGGTTTCGCACCCCCCTGGTGCCCGAGAGCGGAAAAAACTCACTTGCAACTTTGGGCCGGCGGGCCGCCGGCCTCGCCGTCAGGAAGTATCGCGTGATATCAGGTCTCGCGATGTAACGAATTGCTTGACGGCACTGCACACGTACACGCCCCCCATTCAAGCACCGGCTAGCTATAAGCAAAGGGCAACGATAGATTGAGTTATGGCTGAGCCTGTAAAAAAGAAGAAGAAAGCTAGGAAATCTTTGTCGGAGGACCAACGAAAGAGGAAACGGGAGACTGACCGAGCAAGAAGTCAGACTCGAGTAAATATCGGACCGGCTTTTTCAGAATGGCGAGAACTGAGAGAAACAGAAACCTGCAAAACGGATGCTGACCTGGCCTTCTTGCTGTTGTACTTGTAAGTATCTTTGGAATAAACTGTGTTTTATTCCCTGATATATTTTTTATTCTCATGCCCACTCTCCCCAAAAAAAAAAAAAAACCCACGAAAGCAGTAGTTCGCCTCGTTCATATCGTTCGTTCCTGGTAAAAATGCTAGTATGCATGACAACACAATAAAAATTAAAAAATCGGCATCAGTTGGAAAGAAAATATTGCTTTACTTGCCTCGGTAGACATAACTGGTTTTGAAATAGCCGGTTCCTCTGCTCAGCTGGGTTGACAGCTGGGTTGCTCGTGGCGAGGGGGGAGGGACAACAGTTTGTTTTTACGACAGAGTGTTTGAAAGTATTTACTACCAGACACTAGGGGGAGCTTCGTAGAGAAAAAACACTCAGGCTTGCCTAGTGTCCCTTTAACTCCCTTTTGCATCCAGCCTCTAGCGGCCAGTCGAAGAATTGCAGTTTAAGTCACTTCATTGTTGGTTTAAAGAGAGAGACAGAGTGTTTGCCGCTCGGCCAAAATTAAAAAATGTGCCACTTTATTACGTAATAGGGTGGCTAAACACCGCCTCTGTAGAAGTTCAATGCCTGCTTCTACATCCCTGCCTGTTTAGCCCCGCCCACCGATTCGTGCATGTCATGTAGTAGGTAACAGAGAGACGCTGACACTGTGTTACTAGAGCAAGCGAGAGATAAAGATGGCTAAATTTGCAAACAGACTTTTATGATATGGACTCAACAGTAATGTGACAACATGTAAGTAACTGTTAATTCTAATGTCTGATCTGTGACCAGTGATTTCTGATATGTAATGATTCAGGTACAGTCAGATGTTCTTTGTCTATGTGTCAGTAAATCAAACCAGTGACTAAACGGTCAACTTCACATTGTTTCTATTAGTACGATAAAAAATTATCTGTTATTTAAACTGTGCTTAAATTATATATAGAAAGCAATCTAAAAACCCTCCCTTTACAATCTCTGGAGCTGTCAATCAAACAGTGAGAGTTTATCAGTGACTGAGTTCTGGACTTGCACCAAAACTCCCCTATTAATCAACGAATGTCTTTTATACATTGTAATTGCACTGTTAGTTATGCTGAAAGCATTCGATAGTGTGCAGAAATCGAGTTGCAATGATGAGATCACTGCATTCTTGCGCTCAACATGTATGTGATCGGCTACAATGCTCATCACTGCAACCTTTCATTCTGCGATCTAAATATAATGCCATAGATCTAAATATAATGCTCTAATCAACACTTTTCACGATTAGTTAACCTTGAGAGCTGTAATAGTAAAAACGTGCTACAATTTTTTGCGAGAGTTCCACAAGTAATACTTTGCTATTTCATATGCAAAGATGATACCCAATCACAGCAGTGGGTGTTTACACTGAAGCCTCACAGCAGCCAATCACAGCAGTGGGTGTTTACACTGAAGTCTCACATCAGCCAATCACAGCAGTGGGTGTTTACACTGAAGCCTCACAGCAGCCAATCACAGCAGTGGGTGTTTACACTGAAGTCTCACATCAGCCAATCACAGCAGTGGGTGTTTACACTGAAGTGTCACAGCAGCCAATCACAACAGTGGGCGTTTACACTGAAGCCTCACAGCAGCCAATCACAGCAGTGGGTGTTTACACTGAAGTCTCACAGCAGCCAATCACAGCAGTGGACGTTTACACTGAAGCCTCACAGCAGCCAATCACAGCAGTGGGTGTTTACACTGAAGTCTCACAGCAACCAATCATAGCAGTGGGCGTTTACACTGAAGCCTCACAGCAGCCAATCACAGGAAAGGGCATTTACACCGAAGTCTCACAGCAGCCAATCACAGCAGTGGGCATTTACACTGAAGTCCCAGCAGACACGCCCCTTCAAACAGCGTTAAAATTAGGGGACTAAAATCTATGCAGGACAAATGCCTTTTAATTCTAAATTAAGACCATTTGTTCATGTAAAAATCATCTAACATTATAAGTGCACCCCATAAAACATAAAACAATGATGAATGAAGTAACATTCAACTAAGCATGTGTTTCTTACAGGTAGGCATGGGCGTAGATTACGCGGGGGACGTGTCCCCCCCACTTTTTATAAAATGTAAATTCGTCCCCCGCACTTTTTCGTTGGGCAAGTGTGTTCACGACAAGTTGAGGTTTTCGCGGGCCAATGTGTATACATCCAGATTTAAAATTCAAAGAGTCAAGATACGGGAGTTTCACGTTTCCATGGTAATCAGTCACTCATGCATCACGACCATAGACTGTGATGTGATCACGACACGCCCATGCTCGCACCCGCTGGATCCATCATTTTCATAGAGGTCACAATAAGTTCAAAACGGCAAAAAAACTCTTCACTCCTTTTTCCCGAAAAAGTCAAGCACTGTAAGTTGTCATGTGGTGTCTGAATTGCCCATATGGAAAAGGTTTGCTAAAAACACCTGTGATTCTTATATGTTCCAACAGAATATTGTAAGGGACATATATGCTGCAAAAACCACATATATAAATTGCATAATATTAATGTATTTTTAATCATATTATGTGATATATGTCCTACATTCAACTAAAGCCATAAAGATTGTCATGATGTAAAAACATAGGAAAATAATGCTAATTTAATATGAATGTCCAGCATGGACGTGTATAAAACACAGTGCAGTTTACCATTCAGTATAAGGCTTTACTTCACTCATGCTTGTTCTTATCTTGTCCTAAGTCGAGCCCTACGCCTGTAGTCAATCATGGTTACTGTATATACTGTATAATCAGCCTTAGATTAAACACAATATTTAAACTACACACACAAGCACACATTTTAATTACAAAATTATTTATTAGAGTGTATTCTACAATATACAGTTGCATATTTCACATATCGATAGTTTTCATTTTAAATCCTGCATCACCAGATTTCATTTTCATTTGTGACAATTTCTCTAAACTTTATCACAGTACTACTATGGTATACAACAGTTCTATTCTTAAACTACAAACATAAAACTTTCCTAAATGTCGAAGTGATTCGTATGCGCATCACCACCAGAGTTCATGTCACATATTCCAGCCAATTTTCAACATTTTAATCACTGTTCTAGAAACATATTTGACTCAACTTTGTTCATTTGCAATATGTTATGATTTGTTCACAAACAACAGGCCCAGACAGTTCACAACTAATGTAAATACAGTCTTACAATGTCATTGCTTTATAACTGCTCTTTCAAATCCTGTAGGAAAATGAACAGTCTTCATAAAGGTCAGTGATATTCTGACAGTAATCCTCGAACCGGCTTCTGCACTGTACAATTTAAAGGGATACTCCACTTTAAAATGAAAATTTTGTCATCATATACTCACCCTCATGTTTCAATCCTGTATGAATTTCTTTCTTCTGCTGAACAGAAAGGAAGATATTTAGAAGAATGTCAGTAACCAGACAGTTTCTGGTCTCATTGACTTCCATATTAGGAAAAAAATATACTATGGAAGTCAATGGTACCAGAAACTGTCTGGTTACTGACATTCTTCTAAATATCTTCCTTTCTGTTCAGCAGAAGAAAGAAATTCATACAGGTTTGAAACAACATGAGGGTGAATATATGATGACAGAATTTTCATTTTAAAGTGGAGTATCCCTTTAAAAAATTGCCAACTGCATATAAGTGAATCAGATGTTGGTCATCAAAACATGAAATCTGTATGAAACACATAAATAAATGACACAAAATGTGTATAAATTCTATATGACTTTAATTTGACTAGCATATGATTCAATATAAGAACTTTAAATAATTTATATATGAATGTTATATGAGTTTTATATGTTTCTACTAATACCATACACTTTTGCATACTTTTGTCATGTAAAACTCATATAAGTCTTTTAACAGTATTCATATATAACGCAAAAAAAACCCTACAAGTTTTATGTGTGCTATTTAGTATGAAATGGGCCATAATCGGTCTGATTTTGTATAGGACATATATTGGCCTTATATGAAACACAGAAGGTAATTCTGGCCGATTTAAGTAAGGAAGATATATGGTTGCTGTATATTAACCATGCAGGTTTTTTTCATATGGGTGTGTTGTACAATGATGAATAACACTGCCTATTTCTCGAGTTGAATAATTAACAAGTTTTGTTGGAAATTGAAAATATTCACTACCCGCACAAACGCTTATTTTCAGTCTTTTTTTTATTCGTAATGTCTTTTATTTTCACAGATATGTAATGAAAGCCCTTCAAATTAGAATAAAGATGGTGATTGTTAATGCTGAATTTGGATTTCCATGCATTAACAGCCACTATATCTGCTTGAATCATGCAGCGCTGTAACGTGTAGCCTACATGATGTTTACCATATATAATTTGGTAACACTTTACAATTGTTAGATAAAAAAAAATTGTAGACAAACTTTAAGTTGTCTTGAAAAAGCCTAACCAGAAAGTTTGAAGTAGTTTTAAAAGCTTGAAGTTTGATGTAGCCTACACAAAAAACAATTTGAAATATGTAAACAATATAGTACAATATATGTGCATTATAAAGTACAGAACATCTGCATTTCTTTCTTTCTTTCTTTCTTTTTTTCTGTTTTATTGCTTTAAACATAAATAGCATATTAAGCCAATTAAGCAAAAACCTGTCAACAAAGGTCTGCAAAAAAAAAAAAAAAAGTATAACGCTTGGCATTCTGTCCCCCTCACTTTTGAAATGATGGCTACACCCCTGCAGGTAGGTACAATTTATAAGCGCATGCCGCCTCTAGTGTACAAACAAAAAAATGGATGTCCCATAAAAGGTCAAAAGGTCACCTCAGTGGTAAGAGCATTGTGTTAACAACGCAAGGTTGTGGGTTCGATCCCAGGGGATTGCACAAACCTATGTATAAATGTATAGGATAATGCAATGTAAGTCGCTTTGGATAAAAGCGTCTGCCAAATGCATAAATGTAAATGTAAGTGCACATCTTGACTTGCCGCATGTAGTTGGTATCGACAGCACACGGCTATAGGTAACGACACAGAAAAGCTGCGTACCTCAGGTCCCTCTGACAGCGCTTCAGTAGCGAAGGGGAGTGAACCGCATGCTACGGTTGACACCGATACTGACAGCGCTTCAGTAGCGAGGGGGAGTGAACCGCATGCTACGGTTGACAGCGATGCATCTGAAGCCAAAACGACATCTCACCATTACCAGCACGACATCTCACCATTACCAGCAATTCGCAGAAAGACCATCAAAGAGGCGTAAAATTTATGAGAAATATATTTATTTGGCTTTACATACATGGGCATTGAAGAAAATCCCCGACCACAGTGCGTTCTATATGCAAAAGTACTCTCTCATAACTGCATGAAACCAGCATTTTTGCACAGGCATTCAGAAACAGTTTTTTGAAAGACAATTAAAACAACTCGGAAGTAGCAAGGCCCCTTTAACAGCGTCAGAAAACCTTAAAACCTTAGGGTCTGGAAGCATCCTACATGGTGAGTTAAAGCAACAACAGACAGCACTGGCATCACATCACATCGCTATGGCAGAACACGTTTTAAAACTATTGCTTCGCATAAATGCCAGAGAATTCCACACTTTACAAATTGATGGATGAACAGATGTAGCTGGTTTAGCTCAACTGCTGGTAATTACATTTATGAAGGTACAATAATGAAAGATGTACTTTTCTGCAAACCGTTGGATGGCAGGGCAACTGGGGAGGAGATTTTCAAAGTCTTAGATGGCTTTATAACGTCACATGGGCTTCTTTTGACAAAATTTGTGGGCATCTGTACTGATGGAGCGAAAGCCATGACAGGAAAGCATAGAGGAGTTGTAACGAGCCCTGTGCGGCTTGGCCGTCTGAAGGAGATTTTGGACGATGCTGTGAGAATTGTGAACTTTGTTAAAGCAAGGCCTTTAAATTCCTGTATGTTGTCTACATTGTGCAATGAAATGGGCAGCAACCACATCACACTGTTAGTCCATTCTGCTGTTCGATGGCTGTCCAGGGGAAAGGTACTGAGTTTGAATTGAGGGATGAACTTAAATCTGTTTTTCTTGAACATCCTTTTGAATTGTGTCACCGCTTACACAACAAAGAGTGGCTCATAATACTGGTCTATCTGGGTGATGTTTTTTCCTGTGTGAAAGAGCTGATGCAGATCATTAAAAACACACACACCCTCACAATTAAACACATTTCTACATGCCACGGCACATACCTGCCCATTTCTGAGCAAGAGGCTCTTGTTGAAATCTCTACTATTGGATCACAAAAATCACTGCCAGATTTCTGGAGAGTCCTGCATGCAGGATTACACATTGGCAAATCGCGCTGTAAAGACTTTGATGTCCTTCGTGACCACGTACTTTTGTGAAAGTGAATTCTCAAGTTTGAGAACCACTGGTTTAGTAGAAATAGTTGAATTGTTGTCATATGGGAAAAGAGTGCATGGGGTATTTTAATCATTATCGCAATCTTTTAACCATTAATCACACAGCTCTATAAAGAACAAATATCTAGGAGGTCATTTGGTCATCATGCAACTATGATGCCTGTATAGAACCTCTTTCACTGTGTTAGGCATGAGTTAGATGAGTCGCTCTTCTCCTGTGCTCTGATTAGGAAACCAATGGTACTCTTCTCATCAAGAGTTTCAAAGCAAATTTTCAATTTTGGATGAACTATTCCTTAGGAAAAAAAAAAACTTGTAGACAGTTTTTTTTTTAAGGATGCTGGGGTTTACTTGTAAACAAGTAATTCGGGATATTTCAATGAACTGATTTTTATCAGCGTATTGCTGTGCATGAAAACACTCTAAAAATCCAGACAAAAAACTTAAAGAAATAATACCAATTAATAAGGTCCCATTAGTTCTAATTATAATTCATTAACATTAATTGAGCTATACAGTATATATTCCTCTTTGTAAATGTTAGTTAATAAAAATACAACTGTGCCTTTTTAGTTAAATTAAGCTGAGGTCCATTAAATAATAATAGATGCAACTTTTGATTGTAAAAATTTGTTAATGCTAAAATTAACATTAAGTGTAATAAATGCTTTAGAAGTATTTCATATGTTAACAAATGTAGATAACTAATGTTAACAAATGAAACCATATTGTAAATTGTTACCAAAGTAATACATAAAAGATAAAATAAATATGCGTTTTACTGTATTAGTTATTTTAGAAAAACGTATGTTTATATAAAAATATCACAGTACCCAAAAAGTTTGTAAAATGGAACAAAGTTAGAGTATTCTGGATTTAAAAAAAGAAAAACAAAACAAAACCAAAGAGAGGAATTGATCATTTCAGGAGACAGTTTATGAAACTGCCTGTAATATATTTGTTGAGTTAAATAACCTGTTTATGATTTGATTTTAAGGTTTTTTAGTTTTTTTTTAGTTTTCAGTATCTGAACAAGTAAAAGGATAATGACAGAGTATACACACCACATCGTACTAAAAGCATAATACAGATGAACTTGTGGAGAAGTAAAAGTGATTAAATAAAATGATTCACTGTCCACCTTAGTGGTTATTTTCAATAGGTCCGTACTGAAATATTACTAAAAAATAATAACTTGATGTATTAAAACTGTAGAAGCCAAGTACTTTTATGTGTGTGCCCCCTCTACAGGTGAAGAGGGTAAAGGTGATAACTATTTAAGTGCAACTCTAGGCCACAAGAGGGAGATGCTGCATCATGAACTTTTTTCTACATTGTAGTTTAAATGCCTAAGAATAAATTCATCAACATATGCCTCAGACCATCTCCCTTCTTCTGCATGTGACATAAATTGCCACACTTGTGGTTTTTGATCACTTATCTACTTACACGATGTATTCCCGGAGTTTGACCAAAGTGGGTGTGATGACAGAAAGTGGCTGCGTTTGAAACCGCATACTCACTGAATAGGTACTTAATTTCAACAAGTACTTGCTTAATGAGCGCTAAAAGAGTAGGTACTAAATAGCCTGAAAGCGTGAAGTATGAATGCGATCCGGACATCTGCCATGTTGATATAATCGTGTGACCTACGACATTATCACAAGCACAACAGCTTCAAAGATATGAGCGAAAGGTTTAATTCATCTCTCTGTAAATATCTTGATATTGATGAAACTTGTTCATTTTGTGGTCTTGTTGAAAAAACAGCTGCCCCTTTATTTCGTGTTTGTAGTATAGCAAATACATTTAGGGTTGATTTAAGTTCTTATATTTTTAACCCTTCTAATAAGACCCACAGTTGTATCCTTATATTATTTTTAATTACAAAAACCCCAAATAGTTATCTCTTGAATATGTTTTAATTTCTTTATTTTATAAGCAAAATATTTCATCCACAAGCAAGTGGCTTAAATCTCTCATTTTCCCCTCTTTTTCTTGTTGAATTCAACTCTCGTTTCATCCCTCAGGCTTATAAATAAAATAAAATAAATAGCATTTTTTATACATTATGATGAATTATTCAAAGATATTTAACCTTGTCATTGTGCTTTTTTTCTATCTCATACTATGATTTTAGGCAAAACCATGATTTAAAAAAAAAAAAAGTATTTTTTTTTTTTTTTTGTAATTGTTAGATTATTTTATCTCTATCTTGTTCCTTTTTCACTAATTGAAAAGAATTACAGGCCTGGGAGAATCAGGAACATGAAGCCTATTGATGTTCACAGACCTTCTCAGCTTTTACTTGCATACATCAGCATTTATACAGGGTCCAGAAAATGAAATATATTACTGTTGTACAATACCCTGGTAAACCAGAGTTCTCGCGAGAGCACAAGTTGAATTTGCTCAGCGAGCACTCTGGTGTCGAGCAATGGAGCTCATTAAATATGCCCCTCGATCTGAGCTGCACCAATCACATCGGGTTATCTGATATAGGCGGGCCAGAGGCGAGATGACGACAGCGCTGTGACGTCGAAGTCATCAGTAAACATTGCAAGATGCCTATGGATAAATAGCAGTGGTTTGAAACGGCTTTGGCCGCTACAATGAACGAGTTAGACTTGGCTTTTTCCCAAAAGAGGAACAGAAGACGCCGCTCGAATCGTTCCTTTGCAAGAAGGGTGTTTTTGCTGTTTTGCCGACCGGAAGAGTCTAATCTACCAGTTAGCTCCGCTGGTAGCTAAGCGTATTGGGTTTATTGTTGTGATTGGTCGTAGTGTTATCCAATTGCGTGCTGTGAGATTTTCAAATGCATGCTTGGTACCGCCCCTCGAGCTGGACGATTTTCATTGATCGACACCAGACCATTAATCTTTTAGATTTAGGTCTGGATTTCCAGGCTAGTTGTACAATAGAATGTAGCCAACTTAAAGTTATAACAACAACAATACTAATTAAGTTTATTTAAACATTATTTAAGAAATAATATAGATTTTTGTTTGTGTTTTAATTTAGTAAACCTCTGTTGTGGAGAGTCTGCAGACAAACAAAAGTTGTTACATTTCATCTGATTGCATTTTCAATAATATATTTAGTATTACATCATAGAATCCAGACAAATTATATCAGACAACCCAGAAGTTATGTGGACATAAAATACATTTCTCTTATTTAATAAATAATAAGTTAAGAATAAAAATAAGTTACGTTTTTATGAATTCGATTGATTGATTAGACATGTTTTATATCCCACATTTCAGTTCCCATTTACATCCATGTTGTCGGTTCATTATGTGGTTATGTGTAGTTACATGCTTTTTTTTTTTAAATCATGTTTATAATTCTGTTAATTCTTTAGGGTCAGGCTACCTCTATAAAACACTTCCTGATCCAGCTCAGCCAACTGCCACATGGTCACTTGCAAAAGGAATCAAGTTAGATCCTACATCCAAACAAGCCAGAATCATGGTGTAGCTTATTTCATTGCTAAAGACATGATGCCCTTTAGAGTAGTGGAAAAACCTGGCTTTCTCCACCTGATGAAGAAGGCAGTCCCAATGTACAAGGTACCATCCAGAACATATTTTTCCACTAATTTAAAAAAAATGTTTCCTAAAGACCACACCTCAGAAAACATCTCAGAGATGCAATCTGCAGTCTGCAATGAAGATGTACAAGTCTCTTCCAACCATCAGCACGGACACTGACCCACTGGCATGGTGGAAAATGCATGCTGACGAAATGCCTCTTCTGGCAAATGTGGCCAGAAAGTGTCTTTGTGTCCCTGCCACGAGTGTGCCTTCGGAGAGGATGTTTAGTACGAGTGGACACATTCTCTTGTTGAAAAAAAAAAAACACTCTTACCAGAATAGTTATATTAAACTTGTGTGTATTTCAGTTAAAGCTGTTTAAGTTATCAAGCTGTCTCAAATGTCAATTTCTCCTTTCATTTTGATAATATAACCACTAGGTGGTGCTCTAAGCATAGTTTTGTATTCTGGTCATTTTTCACAGAGTAAGAGAGGAAGAGATGCACATGTGGTTGAAAACACAGTAAAGTGTGACGCACTTTTTGTTCTGTACGTTTTATTGAGAAATGAGTGCTCCGAGTCTTTATTAAAACCAACACCTGATATATTGTTAGCAGTTCTTTTTGCAGATTTATATTTAAAGTGAGGAATATGCATTGCAGCGGCTGAACGCCGAGTTTCTGAACCATCTGTATACATTTGCCAAAAATTTAAGTATTTAAATATTGCTGCACTATTATCTCTTTTGGAACATATTTCTGGTTTTCATATATTTGCTTAAGTATTTGCAGATCAACTGTTGGCATAGAGAAGAGCCAAGGTGGATAACCACTGTTGGGCTAATATTGATATTACTGATGCCTTTTTGTTGGGCCTGCTTGCCTGCTGTCCAGCTAAAGCTATTCAGATATGTCTTCTTATAATCCCAGCAGTTTTCCAACATTTTTTTGACTGGGTGATTTGTAAAATGACCTTTAATACCAGTCCAATATACCATTTGTAGCTGAATTTCATGAATGCCAAGTGCCATTTCACCCATTTCTACCTGCTATTGGCTAAGCTGTCACAGGAGATTATCTAAAAGCTCTCCAGCATATTCTAAGAGCTTGGTTTTGAATCACCTCTATCTTAGTAAGCAGTGAGGTTGATGCTGAGCGATATATTATTCTACAATAATCAATTGATGACCTAATTAATGCACAATATACCCTTTTAAGCCTTGTAACACCCCAATCCACTCCTGCCTAGCACCTCAACACAATCAACTATCCTTTCTTACCCTTCTTATCCCTTCTTACAATTATCAACTATCTTCTGAATATGAGACCCAAATGTTAATTTGGAATCCATCCACACTCCCAGATATCTAATTATTGTTACTTGCTCTAGTGTTTGATTTTATAATTGTAATTTAATTTCAGGATTTTTCTTCTTTTTTGAAAAAAATATTACCTGGGTTTTAACAACTGAAAGCCGGAATCCCCATTGCATTTTTTCCCTATATACTGCAGACAATTTCCCCAAAAATATCATTTATCATCATATTAAAAAAGATGGAGCTACAAACACTACCTTTGGGGGTTCCATTGTCTATTTGATTAATATCAGAGTATTCAGTACCTACTCTCACTTTTCATAAAAGAGTTATATAATCTCCCCTTGATGCCCACTTGATCTAATTTCATTAGCAGTCCTTCCTTCCTTCCACACCATATCATACGCTTTCGCAATGTCAAAAATACTCCTGTTACCGCTTCTTGATTCTCATGAGCTTTCCTTATTTCATTCTCCAAGCATACAACAGCATCTAGTGAACTACACTTGTAAAAACTAAAGGAGCCTCAAATATCCTGTCGGATACTCAAGGAACTTCAAAATGTAATTTAAGTGCCTCAAAGCTCTTTCTCCTATAGTAGGGTTACTGGAGCATTGACAAGCTTTGAGGTTCTTGCTGGAACTTATGGGATCCTTTAAGCACTTTGTATTTAGTTCATAGGTTCTGGAGTCACCTTTTCATTACCATGAGACCTCAAAGTGCTTTGGGGGAAAATAGAGGAATACGGTGTGATACGGTACCTGTTTCAACGCGAAAAACAACTCTCAGCTGTTTGTGATGATTTACAAAACAGGCTGAGGAGAAACAACCTTCGAATATTTCAAATACCGGAGGAGAGTGAACATGGAGACGTGGTTGCATTTGTGAAAGCCCTGCTCCCCAAAGTACTGACGTTACCACCTAATTTGGACATTAAAATTGAAAGAGCGCATCGCTCACTTCAGTCCAAACCGACAGATCCAGCGGCTCCCCCCAGATCAATCATTGTGAGATTCCTTGACGCAGCGGTGAAAGACATTGTTTTGCAGCAAGCATGGAGCCAAGGAAAGGTGATGTTTGAAGACAAGAGGATTTTCTTCGATCAAGATTATTCTCCTGAGCTACAAAAGAAGCGAGCTAAGGTTCACGCAGTCGTCAAGCAGCTAAAGCAGAAGGGCATTCAGGCAAAGTGTCTGTATCCAGCACGACTGAAAGTCCAGATGGACTCGGGAGAAAAAAAACTTTTCCCTCGCTGACAAATGCCGCGGATACTTTGAGAGAGATGGGTGTAGAGGTGCAGTGCGGAGAGAAAGAGCGCATCGAGGAGAAACTAACTGGAGGATGGACCATTAGCGCGAAGAGGAGGAGAACCAACATGCTGGCGATAGCTGACTTGAAGGCTATGATTCAAGAGGAAGATGAGTAGTCGGAGGTATATAACACTTGAAATTTATTTCAGTTTGATTTAAGACTAGGGCTGCTAAGGGCACACATAATGTTGAATGTGTATGAACAATGCATAGACTGAAAGCAATAACAGCATAATACAAAATAAAAAAGTAAAGGTGTCACAAAGGGTAAAAAAAAAAAAAAAAGGAAAAAGTTCTGACGGACTCTTGATGTTTACATGAGTGGGTCACACTCATTAAGACCTTTTTTTACATGCTAGTGTAATATTGGTCATTATTGCACATTGGGTGCTCTTCTCCACAGAGGGATTAGGTCACCACTCTCTGTCCCATTATCACCGGGGGTCAGACATAGTTATAGTCTATTCTCTGTGTCTGACTGGAAATGTGGAAGTTCTGTTCTATGTTCATAATGTTATTGTTTTGTTTTATCTGAGGCAGGTTGCGAATTTCTTTTTCTTTAACTTTGTACATTTGGAGTTAAATTATTTTATTTGTTTTTGTCTAACAGATGCTTATGAGAGGTTCGGGCTGTGTTACATGAATCAGTATAAATACAATGATGGTTCTGTCAGGACCACTATCGTCATATATGATTGACAATTAGCATACAATTTGGATTGGCGGTATGGTTCCGTTCTGGGCGAGAACTCCCTGCGCATCCATGCAGCCTAGCATGGATAAGAGCAGGGAGAGCAGCAATAATCCCCCTTGGGGTAAACAGAACAGAACCAACATGAATGTATTGCAGATATCCTTAATTCAAGATTTTAAAGTACGACATAATTCGAGAATTTATTCTGATTCGAAGGGAATCAGAATGCCAAATCCTGACTGATGAGAGGAGGAGCTAGGGATGGAGGAGGGTAATTCGCTCCTGAGAAACGCGATAGTTGCGGATAATACTGAAGCAGCTTATATATGTATACGGTGATAGGCGTCGTATTCCTATAGGTAGATGTGGATCAGCTGATAGTCAGCTGATGCGAGCTTGACTAACGTGACCTGCCAGAACTAACGCTACGCTTGATCATTACTTAATTTAATTACCTACAACATAAAAGGAATAAACAACCCAATTAAAAGAAAAAAGATACTGTGACAGTTGAAGAAAATGCAGTGCTCTATAGCCTTACTGCAAGAAACTCACCTCACAGAAACAGAACACCAAAAATTAAAAAAGAGAATGGGTGGATCAGGTTTACAGTAGCTCTTATGGGAAACGTAAAAAGAGAGGTGTAACTATACTATTTAGTAGGTCTGTGTACTTTCATTGTGAAAAGGTTTTCCAGGATACTGAGGGTCGTTATGTTATGGTCATAGGAAGGATTGCTGGTTTTAAATTAACTCTTTTGAATGCCTATGCACCAAATGAAGATTGTCCACAATTTTTCAAAAAGCTTGCACATTTGGTAGCAGATCATTGCGTACTGAATAATAGAATAGATAAATTACCATCATCCTCAAAACCTCAAAGCAGAATGTCAAAAAGTCTAATGAATATGATGAAGGAATTAGGGTTGATAGATGCTTGGCGACACCTTCATCCAAAAGAGAGAGACTTCACCTTTGTCACAAGTGCATGGAAGCTACTCACGGCTGGATCATTTTTTGGTGTTCAAAAAGGACACATACCGAGTTAAAAACGGTGTTATTGAGCCAATAACCACTTCAGATCATAGCCCAGTACAAATGACACTTGATTTGGGATTGGAACCGTGTATGAAGTATTGGAGAATTGATGTTTCACTATTAACAGATGTTAATATAAGAGAAGAAATAAGGTCAGTGTGGCAACCACAGGGACAAAGGACACTATATATGTTATATGTTTTAGTTTAGACTACGCCACCCTGGGAATTTCACCCAGAGAATATTATAGCACAGGTTCCCCACTAAAGACAGAAAAGTATGGAGACACGGGTATTTATACAAAATTACAAAAAAGAAGTTTATTATAATTTACAATAATAAAAAATAAAAAAACATACACAGAAAAAGGGACAAGCCTCAAACAGTCAAATACACTGTTCACAAAAAGGAAGCTGCGGCCTTGCAAGAGATATGCGTGTTCCCCTCACACACACACACACACACACAGCACAAAGAGCCCCAGTGAAATGATCAGTCACGGCACACGTTATAGACACCACCACCAAAGATAGGAGGGAAACGATCAATTTCCTAAGCCAAAAAGGCCACAGCTCCTGAAAAAGAACACTCTCCACACCACACACACACCACACAGAGAAGAAAAGATTAAAAAAAGGTTATACAAGCTAACAGGTGGATGGCAAATACTCATCCACCAACAGGCCTTGACGTTCAACCTTAATAGGCCCAATCAAATGAAGAAAACAATTAAAGTAAACAAATTCAACAGTCTCTTTATATTTACCAAAAAAACAATTTAAGACATGGAAAATTATACAAAAGAAAGAAAATAATTTGTCGATAATTTGAGATCTTAATATGGGCAAAATATCCACTGAGGAAGTGTGTGCAAGCAGAAAATATAAAGATGTAACAAAGCACAGCAGTATCAAAACATTGTATCACAGCAGTATCAAACATGGCCTATGACAAAACAGCGGTGACACTGCACGAACTGTAGTTCTCCTGAAATTCACACAAACGATTAAGACAATCTATATATGCACATATACATTTTTAAAAGTAGTTAGATGGTGACCTACCGTAGCTGCGGGGCCAGGCACCCAAAAGGACATCCCCTCAATAGTTTAATGCAGTCGTCATTTACACACCAAATCACAAACTAACAAAAACAAATGCAGGAGAGTTGCCATCTAACCAGTTGCTTCACTTTAAGGCGACAACAATAAATTAAAACCTGTCATACCCGCACCTGAAGTCCACAGACGCCTGCACAGCAGCCATCCGAATTAAGCCAAAACCATTTGTAATGAAACGCAAATGGGAAATTGTTGTCCGCTAGTAGCGGTCACAACAGCGTACAAGCGTGCAGCATTAAGCGAGCAGGCGAGAGTTCCCAAAAGACGCGCTGGACACGGCCACAGCAGCGTGCAGCATGAAGCAAACAGGCGAGCGTTCACAGAAGACGCGCAAGGAGCCTAAATACAAGCGCAGATTAATGACGTCACATAACTTAGAATGCCAACAAATGGGCTTTCAGCTCATTATGCCACATCAGCAATAATGGAATATTTTGCTTTGAACGACAATGGAATGGTCTCACCTACTGTTTTATGGGACGCAGGAAAAGCCACAATAAGGGGGAAAATAATATCTATAGGATCAAAGTTAAAGAAAGACAGACTTAAAAAACAAGTAGAATTAGAAACTGAAATTAAGAGATTAGAAAATGAACATAAACGAAGTGGAAAACAAGAAGTATTTAATAAACTTAAAGAGAATAGAGCCAAGTTAGATGAGATTCTGACCTATAAGGCAGAGGGTGCCCTTAGGTTTATCGATAGAAAATACTATGAATTGGGAAACAAGGCTAGCAGGTTATTATCATTTCAACTACAGAAAGCACAAGCTAGTCGAACAATTGCTAAAATGATACAACCTCATTCCAACAATGTCGAAACTAGCCCAAAAGCAGTAGCAAATACCTTTGCCAAATATTATGAACAATTATATAAGGGTCAACATCAGGAATTGAAAGAAGAAAAAATACATGATTTCTTTAAAAATCTTAAATTAGACATATTGACAACGGATGAAGCCTCTGCGTTAGTAGAGCCAATTAGAGAAAAGGAGGTGAAAGAAACAATTATTAAATAAAAAAATAACAAAACGCCAGGATAGACGGATTTGCAGGAGAATATTATAAAGTGTTTGTTGATGACCTCACTCCAGTATTATGTAAGTTATATAATTATGTGTTAAATTCAGGGAACCCTCCAGAGTCATGGTCAGAGGCTATCATCACAGTCCTGCATAAGGAAGGAAAAGATCCATTGCAGTGTTCTAGCTATCGTCCTATTAGCCTTCTGTGTGTGGATTATAAAATATTAACATCTATTTTAGCAACTAGAGTACAAAAATATATTAGGAAATTAGTAAAACCAGATCAGACGGGGTTCATTTCAGGCCGCCAAGGGACAAATAATATAAGGAGAGCATTAAACCTTCAGTCACTCATGGCAAAGGGTACTCAAACGTCAATGCTTCTCAGCTTAGATGCTGAGAAAGCATTTGATCGGGTTGATTGGCAATTTTTAGAACAAACATTAACTGAGATGGGCTTCAGTGAAACATTTACCTTTTGGTTCCGGATGATGTACAAGAATCCCAAATCAAAAATTAGAGTTAACGGACATTGCTCTGACTTTTTTGATATAGAGAGAGGCGTAAGACAGGGTGATTCTCTCTCACCCATTCTCTTTGCTCTCAGTATCGAGCCTCTAGCGGAGGCAATAAGACAGGATGTTCAGATTGAGGGGGTTGAGGATGGTGGGGGGAGAGTTCATAAAATTTCCCTTTTCGCTGACGATATCCTGCTCTTTATAAAACATCCCCTTACTTCAATACCGCGACTAATGCAATGCCTAAAAGACTATGGAGACATTTCTGGATACAAAATTAATCAAAATAAATCAGAGGCAATGATGATATCAGGAATATGGCCTAAACAACTAAACGAGATGGTGTCATTTCACTGGGCTAAACAAGGATTTAGGTACTTGGGGATTATTATCACACCTGAAACTACAAGACTTTTTGAGGCAAACTATAATAAGCTAATTAATCAAATAAGGAGTGATCTAGGTCGTTGGGAAGTTCTTCCTTTATCTTTGTTTGGCAGAGTTGAGACCGTAAGGATGAACCTGCTCCCACGTTTCCTATTTTTATTCCAGTCGTTGCCCATAAGAGTTCCAATTTCCACTTTTAATATGTTAAACAAATTAATTTCTCAATTTATATGGCAACACAAAAGACCCAGAATTAAACTTAAAACACTTCATCTGGCTAAAAATAAAGGAGGTCTGGCTTTGCCAAATATAAAATTGTATTATTGGGCAGCTCAACTAGCAGCAATGTTGACTTGGATCAGTGGAGATGTGTCACGAACACACATGGGGAACAGGAGGATCCAATAGCAGTAGTTTATTAAATGTAATCCAATCTCGTAGTCATCCAAGCAGGGGGTCAAAATCCATATATTCCAATCCAAACACGAGAACTAATACAAGAACAGGCAAGGAAAACAGACTTCAAAAGTGCAGTGACACACAACAAGGACTCCGTAACACACACTAAACAGACAGGGTATAAATACACAGGTGAATGACAATGCTAATGGGGAATTGGCTGAGTGTAATAATGAGTGACAAGGGACAGCTGAGTGCAATGAAGAGACAAGGATCGTGGGGAATGTAGTTCAATTGTGACAGACACCGTGGGGAAGGAGGACATCTAGTGGTGACCCAGGGAACAAACCCAGACACTGTGACAAGATGAGGAAGCAAAGTGGACTCAAATAGAGCAAGGGGAAGTTAAGGGTGCACAACTGTCTGCCCTACCCTTTATGGATCTAAAACATGTCAATAAAATGAAGATTGAAAATGAATGGATAAAACATACAATAAAGGTATGGGCAGAAGTAAAGAAAATGCTCAAGGATGTTGGAACAATTTCTCGAGCTATGCCCATAGTGGGTAATGTAGATTTTCCACCTTCGATGTGCGACCATGGTTTTAGGAGATGGGCAGTTAAAGGCCTCTTTATTTTTAATCAGCTCTTTGAAGAAACACAATTAAAGTCTTTCTCACAACTTCAGGAACAATTTGATCTTCCCTCAAGTGATTTTTATAGATATTTGCAAATTAGGCATTACATTACAAACCATAAGGAAAAAGAGAGAATTGGCAAAATCCCAAATGGCATAGAACAATATTTTATCACAGTTTCAGAAAAACGTCTCCCTGTTGGTAAACATGTTTCTCATCTTTATAAAATATTGTTAACAGACATGGTTGGAAACACTTACAATATTAAGGAAAAGTGGGAAATGGAAGCTAATACAGTAATAGAGGATGAGTTATGGGATAAACTCTGTTATAGGTGCCATAAGGGAATTAATAATCAACAATGGAAGGAATTCGTTATTTTATAAATACGTTATTTTCATACTCCTCTGGTTATTTCAAATTTTGTAAAAGACCCCTCTGCAGCTTTATGCTGGAGACAATGTGGTAAAACAGGTGACCGTACACATATATTTTGGGACTGTCCAGTAATCCATCAAATATTAAAGAAGAAATGGAGAAAATTGTAAAAAGAGAAGTTCGCTCAAATGTAAGCTTTTTCTTATTGGGTGTTATATCAGTTGAAGTTTTCAATGCCGACCAAAGATATATTTTACGGGTACTACTACTAATTGCAAAAAAATAACTTTACGGCTAATTGGAAGTCTGTGAAATCACCAACTGTAACCGAATGGAAACAGAGACTAAAACAGATTTATATGACGGATAAAATGACTGCATCATTACAATTAAAAACTGACCTTTTTAATAAGAGATGGCACTTTTATTTTTTTTATTTTTTTTTTATTATATGTATATGTATGTATATATATGTATATGTGTGTGTATATATATATATATATATATATATATATATATATATATATATATATTGGTTTATTATAATTTTTTTTATATATATATTTTTTTTATGTATGTGTATGTATATATGTGTGTATGTATGTGTATGTATGTATATATATATATATGTATATATATATATACATTGTATATTTTATTTCATTATAGGGCTGTATATTATTGTATCATGTTTGTTGAGATGTGAACATGCATATTAGGTGCAGCAATATATACAGTATATTTGTATTTATTATTATTTTTCTCTGTATTATATTTGTTATTTTATCACTTGTCTCAGATAATGTTCTTTTTGTTTTGTTCTGTGAAAAATATAAATAAAAAGTAAAAAAAAAAAAAAAAATGTACTTGACACACACACTGAGTGTGTTTTTAGTAGGCCTACAATGCAAATATACTTTAATGCATTTGTAATACATTTAACTGTAACCTTCGTCTTTTCACCTGGGTAGCTCACATTTATTAAGTATCTATAGGCCTATTTTATAGATTAATTTAAACCTTAAACTACAACACTAAATAATAATAATATTAATAATAATATGAAGAAGAAGAAGAACCAGGAGGAGAAAAGTTTTAAGTTAAAAGTTTTATTCTGTCACGAAACTGCTGCTCTCTCCTCTGCTGTCGTCACTTCAGTGATGCTCGCGTGCAACAAAGCTCAGCTGAGAGACAACTCTTTCACACTTTAGGGCCAAGATGGCGCTATTGCAAGCAGACACGCTGCGCTTTTAATCCTCAGACATCATCGTGATTTACATGCAATAAGTGAGGAAAACTACTTTTTTCTTCTTATTTTGCTAATGACATATTAGGGATTAATATTATTTTTGTTTGAAAATTCGGTCATATGGGCAAACGTAAAGCGAAACATCACTCTGAGACGAGCATGGAGAAAAATGAAAAAATTGCTCCATCCCAACTCTCCGCATCATATCCCGACGATGCAATGCTAACAGATGTATCCAGTGTTTCTACTGAGACTGTCGATTCAGAGAACTTAGCAGCAACTCCTCTACCTTGTACTCCAGCTAAAAGCCCAGCACCCAAAAGAGGAAAGATTACATCTCCTGATTCTGACATTAATAAGGTTATGGCCGCTATTCAGTCTCTCTCCGCAAAATGTGAAGTTATTTTTGAGAAGGTTACTTCTATGGAGACAACGGTGAGAAACTTGGATCATGCCATGACCTTTATGAATGAAACTGTTGAAAAACTACTTAAAGATACCGCTAACCACAACGGGAGAATTGTTGCGTTGGAAAAGAAGACACTAGATCTGAAAGAGGAAAACAAACAACTCAAACTTCAATTGATGGAGGCGAATAGCTATCGACGAAGATGGGGACTGAGACTGCAGGGGGTGAAGGAGGAAGATCAACAGGAAAACACTCGGGATCTGGTGATCAGTATTCTTGGCAAGATTTCTCCGAAAATTGCTGGAAAGCTACCGGAGGTGGTGGATTCCGTGCACAGAATTGGAAAGAAGAAAGACGGTAACACAGCGAGAGGCATAATCATCCAATTCAGCATGCGTCACTATCGTGATATCGTATGGAGGGATGCAAGAGGCTCGAAATTTCTGGAGGATGCCCATCTCCGTCTAAAAGAAGATTTGTCACCTGATGAAAGAGCGATTCGGGCCAAAGCTTGGCCTTTGGTTCAGAAAGCTAGAGAAGAAGGCAAAAGAGCGTCTTTCATAGGTGCTTTTGCTTACATTGAAGGTAAAAAAGTGAATGTTGACATTTAATCATACTGAGTGAAAATGGACATACACTGATAGTTGTTATTTAAAGTTCTTTGGACATTTCATAGTCCCTAACAACTCACAATGTGGTTGTTGCAATAATTGCTGGTTGACATCTTGTTGCATGTAAGATCCCGGTGGGTCTATTTGTTTTATTCTAACGAGAAACTTAACCTAATTTGGGAGGTCTTTCTTTTTTCTTTTTTTTTCTTCTCTCTCTATCTTTCTCTTTCTTTCTCATTGTTCGTTCTGTTGGATGACAGTTTTTAATTTTGGGAGATTAGATCTTATTTCTCTTAATGTTAGAGGTCTAAGGGATATTGATAAAAGGAAGGCACTTTTTCTTTTCGTTAAACAAAGGGAGGCTCAAATTATTTTGTTTCAAGAAACTCACTCTTGTGAGAATGATATAAAGTGTTGGAAGTCTCAGTGGGGTGATTCTGGTTTTTTTTGTCATGGAACAAACCATTCTGCAGGGGTCGCTGTTTTCCTAAATAAGTTGAAAGGAGACATAGTGGAAACAATTTATTCTGGTGAAGGGAGATGGATTATAATCATTGTAAATATTGACAATACGAAATTTATCATTTGTAATGTTTACGGTCATAACAACAACGTCTTAAATGCATCTATGTTCAAGAAACTTAGTTTGATACTTATAAATCTAAAAAGTAAACACATAGATGCTTATTTATTGATAGGAGGAGACTTTAATGAAGCCCCCAATGACTCTGTGGATAGACTCCCCTCAAAGAATAGTACATCTAAGATTTTTGAGTTGCTTTGTGATGATTTACAGGTCACTGATGTTTGGCGCTTTTTACATCCTCATCATAAGGAATATACATGGACAAATAATGCTCTTACTCGTAAATCAAGAATTGATTTTTGGCTCCTATCTATTAATGCAGTCCAATTTGTTTTGGATACTCAGATTATTTATGCACCTTTATCAGATCACAAATTAATTTTAATTTCTTTAATTGGCAATTCAAATAGTTGCAAAAAAATTCGTGGTTACTGGAAATTTAATAATAAGTTACTTTCAGATGTAAAATTTGTAGATGGTGTTAACAAAATTTCTTCTATTTTGGTCGATGAATCTATGAATCATATCCAAAGATGGGAATTTTTTAAATTTAAAGTTAGACAATTGGCAATGCGTCGAGGTAAAGAACTTAAAAGAGTTAATTCCCAAAGATGTCAAGTTCTTCTTAATGAACTTGATAAATTATTGTCCAAGGAAAATCTTAATACTGAAGAGGAAACATATCTATCTAATTTGCGAAATGAAATAGATGATCTTTATCTTGATTTAGCCAAAGGTGCATTCATAAGATCCAGGGCTAAATGGTTAGAAATGGGAGAGAAAAATACCAGCTACTTTTTTTCTTTGGAAAAAAGAAATATAAAAAGAAATTCTGTTACAGCTTTAAAAATTGATGATAACATTAACAAAAACCCCTCTGAAATAAATAATTATGTATATTCTTTTTTTAATAAATTATATAGTTCAAATTATAATGTAAATTATGTGAATTCCTTTATACAAAAAACCAAACATTACATACCAATAATTTCTAATGAATTTAAAACAATTTGCGAAAAGGACCTTACTTTAACTGAACTAACCAACGCAATGCAGTCTATGCAAAAAGGTAAATCCCCTGGCTCAGACGGCCTAACTATTGAATTTTATGCACATTTTTGGGAAACTATCAAGAGACCACTACTTAAAATGTATAATGATTGTATTATTAATGAAGAATTAAGTACTTCTATGAAACAAGGGCTCATCACCCTGATACCAAAACCAGGTAAAGATCTTCTCTCACTTGACAATTGGAGGCCAATCACATTACTAAATTTAGATTACAAAATTATTTCATTAGCCTTTGCCAAAAGACTAAAAACAGGTTTGTCTGATATAATTAATGAAACACAAACAGGTTTTATGCCTAAACGACATATAAGCTGTAATATCAGGCTAATCTTAGATCTCATAGATTATGCACATCATATTAATTCAGATGCAATCATATTGTTTCTAGACTTCTACAAAGCGTTCGATACCATTGAACACAAATTTCTATTTTTGACACTAGAGTTGTTTGGCTTTGGAGAGAAATTTATCAAATTTGTTAAAATGATATATAAGGATATTAATAGCTCGGTTCTTTTACAATTTAATACCTCTACTAGATTTCCTATTAATAGGGGAGTGAGGCAAGGTTGTGGAATCTCTCCTTTTTTGTTTGTGTTAGTTGTGGAATTACTCTCGCTGAGTGTTCGCAATAATCCTGATATTAAAGGGGTGTCTATTTTTGATCGTGAGATCAAAATTTCACAACTTGCGGATGATACAACCCTGTTTTTAGAGAATACAAATCAGGTTGGTAAGGCTCTTGAAACAATTACTGCATTCTCAGAGGCTTCTGGTCTAAATTTAAATATTTCTAAATGTGAAATTCTTTGTTTATTTGACTCTCCTGAGACTTCTGTGAATAATATACCCATTAAAGATAGTGTGAAATATCTTGGTATCCATATTTCTAAGAAAATATCTCTTAGACAAGATATGAATTTTCTCCCTAACATTAAAAAAGCTAAATTAATCTTTAACAATTGGCTTCAAAGAGATTTATCTTTTCTTGGTAGAGTTCTTTTAATAAAAGCTGAAGGTCTAGCTCGCTTTATTTATCCATCCTTTTCATTATTTGTCCATGAGAATACCTGTAAACAGATTAATAGTTTATT
Organism: Leuciscus idus; assembly: GCA_021554675.1. NCBI lineage: Eukaryota > Metazoa > Chordata > Actinopteri > Cypriniformes > Leuciscidae > Leuciscus > Leuciscus idus. The sequence goes on from CM038627.1 coordinate 41,546,875, forward strand.
GTTTAAGTTTTTTTGGAAAAACAAACATCAGCATCTGAAGAAACAGGTTTTATGTGGTAAAAAAGCTGAGGGAGGTTTTGAAATGCTTGATTTTTTTGATGTTAATAATACTTTTAAATTGAATTGGGTAAAGAGTTGTGTCAATTCGCCAGAGTCTATTTGGTACTTTATCCCACATAATATCTATAAAAATGTGGGAGGGCTTAAGTTTTTGCTTACCTGTAATTTCTCTCCTTCTAAGCTTCCTATAAAGCTTTCTAAATTCCACGAACAGGCTCTTTTGGCATGGAAACTTTGCTTTGTTCACAATTTTTCCCCACATAAAGTTAAGCTATGGAACAATGAAACTATACTTGCTAAGAACAAGTCGATTTTTCTTAAGAATTGGCATGAAAAAGGTATTGATTATCTTTGTGATTTGTTAGATCCACAAGGGAATGTTTATTCTTATTATGATTTCATGTCTAAACATAATTTCCCTATTATTCATAAGGAATTTCTTACAATGGTAAAAGCTATACCAAATGGACTTGTTCATCTAATGAAATGTCATTTATCTTTTGAAGAGATTGTAAAGAGTGAACAGAAATTTATGATTGAAGATAAGAGTATTTACGACCCAAAATGTAATAATACAATTTTAAGAAATGTGTTTCAGTCAAGAAAAAGAATTACTCCGAGGGGGAAATTCTTTTGGAATTCTTTGATAGTTAATATTAATTGGAAAAAAGCATGGCTTTTACCTTACAAATTTTGTATCCCCAACAAGGTGAAAGAATTACACTTAAGAATTTTACATAATATTTATCCCACCAACGAACTCACATCTAAATTTGGTAATGGTAACTTGAATTGTAATTTCTGTAAAAGTAGTATTGAGTCAATTGATCATCTTTTTTTTAATTGCTCCCTTGTTAAAGAATTTTGGTTGGATTTGTCAAAACTCCTTGTTGCAAAATTAAAATTAGATATTGAATTTGTATTGGGTGATGTAATTTGTTATTTTTCTCATTGTAATCATAAAATAGAATATATTGGGAACATATTTATTTTATTAGCTAAATATTTTATCCATAAGTGTAAGTTTTCTCTAAAAGTACCCAAATTATATAATTTTTTGAGTGACTTTAACTATTTAATTAAGACGTTGAAAAAAATTAACAACAAAAAAAGTGTCAAATTTTTGAAATTATATGATATTTTGTTGAGCGAAGTGTAATTGGATTAATAAGTCTTTTTTTCTTTGTAGGAATAATTAAAATGTATCTATTGTCTTCCATTTCTATGTTTTTGTCATCCACTGTCATTTCATTGTTATGAATGTTCAATTGTATTATTATTTGTTACTTGATTGTTCAACTGCAATAAAAAAAAATAAAAAAAAAAAAAAAAAAAACAGAAAAAAAAAAAAAAAACAAAAAAAAAACAAAGCTCAGCTGATCGACGTCATCGGGAAAGTAACGGCTCCTCTCATCAAAGCTTCCGCCGTTTGTTCTGCTCTCCGTTACAAGGTTTGTAAACTCGCCAAATAAATATAAATACAGACTCTACTGACTCTACTCACTATATATTCAATCACACACATATATAAACTAAATGTATTATACAATACTACGTTTTTACAGTGTTTACCACTCGTTTATTGCACAGTATCTGGTATGAAGGTTTTAGCCGCGATGCTAACTACGTAACGTTAGATCTAATGAACAAATGGAAATTATTGACTTATTGTCTTAGATTGATTTAGTCATTCAATTCAACATGTGTCTTCAAATTGCTGATATAGCCTAACTAATGTAGCTGATTCCTGCTGTCGTCATTGGCGTTTGTTATGAATAACAAAAGCAGGTTAATATAGTTTGGTCTGTTTTTGTTTAGCCTATCTTTACTTTCAAGTGCCCTCATTCTCTCAAATAACATTTTAAAGCCATTTACTGGTCAATAAATATTTGTGAATAATCAGCTTTGTTCTTTTGTTTCCCCAGAACAACCAGTACATTTCTAAAATAATCTGAACATTTCAGAGGCAACATTGAATTACAGTAAGTTACCTATACACCACATGCACGTACCTTATTACTATGAACTTTCTCTGTGTGAAATTGTATTGTTTGACTGTGTACTTTTTTAATCAGTTATTCTCTGAAAATCTTCCCTCATGCTCTCAAATCTCATTCATGTTACTCAGAAAAATAATATCACAGGTTTGGCGCCAATAATGCTCTGCATTTTTTCTTATATCTTTATCATTTGTATTTGAATATAAGACATTTTAACTCTGAATTATAACTTCAAGTTTAGTATTTTTCGACAAAAAAAAAAAGAAGAAAAAAAAAAAAGGAAAAAGCTATTTAATGGCTTCAGAAGACTTACAACACAACCCATAACACATGAGTTGTGAACTCATTGATTATTTTTAGGATCTTTTCTGGGGCATTTTTGGAGCTTAACAGAATATCCATTTTACATAAATTGTTGCATTGATTTGAACTAGACAAGTGTACATAAGAATGGTTTAATGAATGATTTACACAATTTCTTTCTGCTGGTGTTTCATGCAGTGAAAGCGAACGGGGACTGGGGTTGCATTATGCCTGAGATCTGCTTTTGGGTTCCACAGACAGAAAGTCAAACAGGTTTGGAACATCACAAGGCTGTGGAAATTATTTAAATTTGACAACTATCACTTTAATAACCTTACTAACAGTAAATGTTGTACTTTGCAGGGATCTCGGTAAGCTGAAATACAAGTTTGAACAAGAATAAAAATCCTCCTGTAGACCTGGAAATCACTGAAGTGCCTGGACCATCCACCAGAAAAGAGGAAAAACAAACGGAAAACGAATCTGCTGTACCTTTTCACTTTTCTAACTCTTTAAGTGCCTCACATGTCCCTTGTGAAGATTTTATTATTGATTGCATTTTATGTTGCAGCGAGTAAAGGTGCAGTCACGTTTTTGAATTTCGTGAAATTACACGGGCAAAAAAGTCCATTGACCATTGTCAGCAGTGTAGCGATGTAATGTATGAAGCACAGTTCACACAGGAGTCACTTTCACACAGCTTTCTGTTGGTCAAATCTAGCGAATTCCAGTAACCAACTTGGTCCCATAGTGACATTTTTGACCATAAACGAAACTGCTGATCGTGTGGATTCTTATTGAAATGACTGGAATTCTACTTCTCTATCTCTACCTCTACTTCCTCTATCTTGTTTCATGAGAATACTCAACAACCATTTATGAACACTGTTGATTCAAGTCACACATTTAAGCTTTTCAAAAGGCATAGTGTACATTACAGTCTCCAGTCTCACGGCATCCCAGACTTCAACACTTTATGATTCAAAATAGCTGAATAACTAATCATCAGAGATTTCTGTATAGAGATAAAGGTTAGGATCATAATTTTCAGGAATATTACAGCACAATGAGTGCATATTAGCACTGTTTGTTTGTTTTAGGCATCTGATAGAGCTTTTGGACTTGGAAACAGTGATGTCAGACTTACCATCGGACTGAAACAGTTAAGTGAGGTTAAAGTTAAGTGAGGATGGACATTTTTAATTAGTCAAAATTAAAAAAAATTACATTGATTTATTTCATGGAACATATGTGTTTCCATGCATTTTGTTGAAATGTCTTTTATTGTGTAGCCTATTGCACATACTTGGTTGATTATTCATGTTGCTTATGTATTATAAAAAATAAAAAAAGTGTATTCATTGATATTAATCTATAGTTAGCTTTTTTTCCCCCCATGTGTATGGAAGTGTATGTATAAAAATGAATATAAAATATGTAATAAACAATTCTTATTTTGCATTTGGTTCAATTTGTTTATTATAATAGAGGTCAAAGGTAACCATAGTAACAACATGAAATTAAATATTAAAAAAAAATGAAATTTGGTTCCTGGAGGCACCCACAGTGGTTCCACACAGTGCCTAATATAAGAGTTCCTCAGGAAACCTGTGTGGTTCTTCAGAGAACCACCCCTTTTTAAAGGGTGCCTAGAGGATCTTGCCGGTGTGGCAAAGTGAAGAACCCCAAAAGGTTCCTCCAGGCACCTTTTATTTTTACAGTGTACTGTTAGACATTTCAAGGGTTTTTTACAGTAACTAAGATTTACAGTACCATTACCGTATTTCAGTTTTACAGTAACTACATGGTACTGTAATTGTGTAATACAGTGTATTACTGTAAAAACCAAGCTAATCAGTACACTACTGTAATTTTTATTTATTTGTACTAAATATAAATTAGATTTCATAATTCTGATATTGAATTATCACCACCAAATGCGCCACCACCAAACCAGGGGTGGTGGTGGCGCAATGGATAAGACACATGCCTTTGGTGTGAGAGACCCGGGTTCGAATCCACTGTGAGACACCAATGTGTCCCTGAGCAAGACACTTAACCCCTAGTTGCTCCAGAGGTGTGCGACCTCTGACATATATAGCAATTGTAAGTCGCTTTGGATAGAAGCGTCAGCTAAATGTAAATTAATTTTAATTTTATCATACATAAGTACTACTGACATACAAATCAATTTATACAAAATTATTACAAAATACAATTTTTTATTTATTTAAGTGTGCGATATAATTGAATTAACAGTACATTTCAGTATTTTGTTCATGTACCCCCTCCATCACTTTGCGTACCCCAGGTTGAGAACCACTGTAAACCTTTGACTAACCCTAACACCCAATCACAGCGAACATTCAAATCTAACGCAGAGAGAGCAATTGTCATGTATGCTTCACAAACAGTCTTTTCAAACACACAATATCATTATTTCTGTCTTACAATAATTCAAATGATCACAGAATTTCAGGAATAAAACTTTGGATATAAACACTAATGAATGATTAATTCAAACTGAAAAAAAAAAAAAAAAAAAAAAAATCATATTTTAATAGACTGCAGCTATTCATTGTTAAAACCTCTAGTAAATGAACATGTTATTTTGTTTAGTTGTCTATTCAGAATCAGGATTTCTATTTTAAATGAAAAAGTTGTGATTCTCAATTCCAGAATCGTGCAGCTCTTCATTTAAATGTTCTGTTATCTTATGTCTTAAAACCTGTGTTTTTGTGGCTCTGCATGACCATGATTAGATGAAATCACACAGACAAGCTCTGCCCTCTTGAAGATACATGTGGAGAGCGCCATCAGACACAACGACTGTCTTGTCCCTTTCACCCTGTGGTTCACTCATCCACATGTGGCCTGTTTGTGCTCTACTGACAAAGGACCTCTATTTTAAAATTTGATGTCTGATCAAAATTGTATGTGAATTGCTGCATTGGAACTGTGTTTAATATATATATATATATATATATATATATATATATATATATATATATATATATATATATATATATATATATATATATATACATACATACGAAGTGCATGACATGCTCACATAAAATGTCTTACGGGTGTTTACAAAAATTAAATTGGATAAACAGATGTATTTCAGTCAGCAAGGCAGAGGTAGCTAGCTTGTTTGGCTAATGTAATGTTAACCTAAACCTTACCTTCAACAAATTTGATTTAGAGCTCTATCCAGTTGCTGTTCCCTTTCAGCTCATGAGTTTCGAGATCCTTCATTTGCCCACATCTAAGCTTGTAAATCGCGGTAGCAACAGGTCTAACACAGGGCTTGCAGTGTTTGTCTTCATGTTCTACTTATATACTACCATCCGTGACACTTACTAAATGAACCAAAAGTTAAAAAAAATTCTGCTCACTTACTGAGATAGATGTTTAATACACATAAGTAAATATTTTATTACAGATATTCTTTATTAAAATGTCTTTATTTCTCCAATTCTTTATTACATTCTATAATAACTTTTCCTTTATGCAAATAAAAGTCATGTGGTAGTTTTTATGCAGTATTTTTTTAATGTTAAAAAAGTACATATTTTCAGTTCCTTAAACCTAATAACAGCCGAGCAACAAACAAGCTTTATTCAGATTGTGTATCATATTGAGTTTGTTTGATGGTCTTTGCTGTAGAATCTGAAGTTCAGCTGGACTCACTGAAACAGGAAGTAGAAGAGCAGAGGAGACACGAGCAAGAGGAAGCTTCCCTTATACACTCCATCTAATCAAGACAGGAAGGAAATCAGTATTATTAACACTCCACTACTAAAACTTAGAATAATATTGATAAAAATAGTTATGAAAACTGCATGTTCATTGTTGATCAATTTCTCACAGTTTTTTAAAAAACAATAAAAAACTCTGAAAGTACTAGAATAATTCATAAGCTTCTCCTTTTCATGCTGCTATAACTTTACACTATTTTTGACTACTTTTGATATTGTGCTGCTTATTAACAATCACTTGTTCATATTGAATTATTGTTTGTATAATTTCCTGTGGATGAAATCAAACTGCTAGCGCATGATCAAACAAAGGCCAATACCTGCTGCATTGCAAAGATCAGTGTCACAGCAGCTCATAGTCGCTGTCCCTCCAGTTGGTAGCGTTAAAGTCCCTGGTTCACATACAGCTGCGCACCCTTTAGTTGTGACGGACACCTTAGTGGAACCTGTAAAAAATGTCAATATAATAAGATAATAAAACAATTCCAAGATTAGCAGTTAACAAGTATGCTTTCTCTCCAGCGGTATCACTTATACAGCAGATTTCCACATTATACTGGACTTACCGATGGATTGTTCCACTGTAGTGCTTGAACATTTAGAAACTCCAGCTGCACAAATTTCCTCTTTTGCTTCACAGGAATCCGTCAAAGCAGATGTGCAGGAGTAACACTTGAGAGAATAACCTTACAGACAGAGAGAGACATTGAGTTAGCGCTCTACAGTATGATAAGCAAATAATGCATTTCAATACTTGCTGTTTTCTGTACCTCCAGTGAGAGAAATGAAAAGAAGAACGACAGAGACCTGCAGATTCATCCTGTGTCAGGAACTGAGTGACTATACAGAAATAATGATTCAGTTTCTTTTATGTCTGTTCAGAAAGGGGTGGGTTCATGGGCGTCAGCTTGGTTTGAAATGTGCTGGGGACAGAGACACATTCATTTTTTTTCTCTCTTTTGCGCAGGTCATGTTTTGAAGGATGATGTCCTGTAGCTTACTAATGTAAATAAATAAAAATGTTTAATAAAAAAGCGTTGCTAACACAATGCTAAATCATAAATCAGATGTATGTACAATAACATTACGATTACGATGTCCAGCAATCGATTTAAATAGTACATTTGGTTTAATTTGTCGTTTAATGAGGTCTAATATATGTTGTTAGTGATGAGAATTTCCACGTGAATAAATCCATAGATTTGACTATTCTAGACTACTCGTGACGTCCCCAAGGAACTATAATGGGGTCGCTTGCAAGTCGCAGCAGCACGAAGTGCGTGATCAGCAACATATTTCTGCTTCAAATATTGTGCGTAGTTAACAGTGAGTGGTAGCCTGGGAAAACCCAGACAACTTCCGGCAAATTTAGATTTGCTCTGCAAGTAGTCTGGCAAAGAGCTCATTCAAGCCCATTTCTAATCCGTAGAAATCGTGGCACCAATCAGAAACGTTGGGGCGGGCTTTACACAATGACGATCGCTCTGATTGGTTTTAGGTCTATCCAATTGCGCCCAGAGGCATTTGAGCGACGTCCGTTGGTGAAGCGCATCAACTTTTAAATGCATTATTATATTCAAATTGCAAACACATGAGGACAGTCTCCATGAAAGACCCACTGACAGATGAACGTGCTACTACACTTCTCACCGAAACGGTAGGAAATTAAATTAGATTTAATAGAGGATTTTAACTGTGACAAGATGATTGACAGGGCAGTTTACGTGACAGGATGCACGCGACATCCGTCCGATAAAGATGACGAAGTAGTATGTCCCAAAGCTTGCCTACTTTTTTGCTACACATTCAAAAGTAAATACCTTTTCTTCACAAAAAGAGTACATACTTTTATGGCGTAGTGTAACTTAGGCGAATTGGGACGCAGCGTATGGCTTTACACGATGACGTTGGTTGGTTTTAGGTCTATCCAATTGCGCCCAGAGGCATTTGAGCGACGTCCGCTGGTGACGCCCCTTTGGAAATGAGTTATTAATGAAGCTTTGCCTGACCATAACTCAGTTACTACTGAGAATGGTCTGGTTTTGACCAGGCTAAGTGAGTGGTGGTTTCAGACATTATTTTATTAAAGTGCATTTGTCAGTGACTCGTACTGACTCTTATTCTGCCTGACAGAATTAAAAGCTCGTACTGAAGGCAGAGCAGTTTGCCCAATCTGATGAAAGGGGCGTTTCAGCGCCACCCACGTGTGCAAATTATATATCGAACCCATAAACCGATTTGTAAACCACTAACGAAAAATTAAAAAATTAATAAACGAGCTGGTTTTCATTTCTCGTTATTCCATTACAAACAGGAAATGAAATGATCAAAAAGTACACGGACCCCATGCAAATCGTGACATGTGTTCTGAAGGGATACTGGGTTTGACAAGAAACAAACCGAAAATGTAATTTATTATTAAGTGAAAATTTTGGCCTCGCTGTTGCTACATACGCGAGTGCGCAGCAGTTCTCACCGGTGCGCCCAGGATAGAATAGAATAGAATAGAATGAGGCATTTATATAGCGCTTTCATATGTACTACTGTACACCCAAAGCGCTTTACAATCATATCAGGGAATCTCTCCTCATCCACCACCAGTGTGAGCATCCACTTGGATGATGCGACGGCAGCCACAGTACAACGGCGCCAGTGCGCTCACCACACACCAGCTATAGGTGGAGAGAGGAGAGAGAGTGATAGAGCCAATTCAATGGATGGGGATTATTAGGAGGCCATGATTGGTAAGGGCCAATGGGTGGAATGTGGCCAGGACACCGAGGTTACACCCCTACTCTTTACGAGAAGTGCCATAGGATTTTTAATGACCACAGAGAGTCAGGACCTCGGTTTTACGTCTCATCCGAAGGACAAGGATAAGTTAGCCTGTTTTTTTGTTTGTTTGTTTTTTTAAGGATTTCAGCTTTTATACATTTTAATTACCCAAGGCTACAGTATAAACCTCAGAAGGGTATGTGTATTTATCTGGGCCATTCTACAGAATTGGTGCAAACTGCTGTCCCACAAACAAAAAACACATTTAAAAACAATTTAAGTATTATAATTTTAGATGTTTACAAAGATCCTTCTATTTCTAACTAGTAAAGACTAAAACATTTGCATCTTTGAGTTAGGCTAAAAGTTAGGCTAAAATCAAAAATTGTCATTACCGAAACAGTCATAACCGAAACATGTCATCATTGTTTTGATAATTGATAGTGACAAAAGGCAACACATGATCATTCATTTGGAGGAAATAAACAAAATGGTAGTACAGTTATGCAAATCATTAGCAAGCAAGCAAGCTAATTTTAGCACTTTTCCAGACAAGTCAATGCAGTTCAAAGTGCTTTATACAGGTAAAAAAAAAAAAAAAAAAAAAAAATGCAAGTACAAGTAAAATACAGGAATAAAAATAAAAATGTAGGAAAATGTATTAAAATGGGAAAAAAAGAAGAAGAAAAAGGAAATTATAGGATTTATAGGAAGGCCAGGCTAAAAAGATATGTTTTTAATTTAGACTTAAAACTATTTATATTTCTAGCACGTCTTACTTCTTCTGGAAGATTATTCCAGAGGCGAGGAGCGTAGCGGCTAAAAGCAGCATCACCAAATCTTTTAGTTCTACTGAGTGGTAATGTTAAAAGTAAAGAATCCGATGATCTGAGAGTCCTTATAGGTTCATATACTATAAGCATTTTTAAAAGATGGTCTGGAGCAAGTCCATGCAGTGCTTTATAAACTAATAAAAGGTTTTTAAAATCAATACGAAAACTAACAGGCAACCAATGTAATGATTTTAGTATAGGTGTGATGTGTTCTCTCTTCTTGGTCTTTGTCATTACTCGAGCAGCTGAGTTTTGTATCAATTGTAGTTTATTAATTGTAGTCTTTGGTAGACCAGAAAGGAGGGCATTACAATAGTCAAGTCTGCTAGTTATAAATGTATGCATTAATTTTTCTGTATTGCTCAAAGAGAGAAATGGTCTTATTTTAGCAATGTTCTTTAAATGATAAAATGCTATTTTTGTAGTATTACTCACATGCGCTTTAAAATTAAAATCAGAGTCAAAGACTACCCCTACATTTTTTGCCACTTTACTTGGGTTTAATCCCAGGATATTTAGTTTAGGGGTCAATTTTTCTCTCTGAGCTTTTGATCCGATTATCAAAACTTCTGTTTTGTCTTTGTTAAGTTGTAGGAAATTTTGCGACATCCAGTCATTTAATAGGCAAATAATAGGCCTATATATCCAAGTCAATGTATTATTCTTTTCTTTTTGTATTTGTATTTAAAGATATTTAATTTACAACTAATTTAATAATTTATATCTTGATGCATTTTATTTATAATTATATATAAAATATATATAACTCGACGCCCGTGAAGAGACGACTCGACGCCGGCGATATGTTATGCCCTAAATTAATACATGATTAACTAACTGTATTTTTCTATGTACATTTCTGAAATGCACTTTCTGTAAAGCTGCTTTGAAACAATATGTATTGTGAAAAGCGCTATACAAATAAATTTGAATTGAATTGAATTGAATAATTATTTTTTTTAGCACTTGGGTATGGCAAGGTGGCTTACAAGCACTGCCAGGTTCTGCAACAGAGAGGACCCAGAAGCGAAGAATTCAAAATCAACAATGCATGTATTGAAAATCAACTTTTAAGTTGGGCAGCCGAGTCCCAAGCCACCAACAGGGCTGAGGCTAAAGGGGTATCCGTTAACCAGGCAGGGATCAATAACAGAAAGCAGTCTGAGGGCAAATGCAGAGAGCAAGGTCAAACAGGTGGGAGATCAGTAACCGGTAGGGTTGCCAACTTCAGAAAAGGAAAATGCGGGACAATCGTGGTTCTTTATAGGAAAATGAGGGACACTCAAAATATTTGTACTGTATCACACAGTGTACGTCATTTCAGTGTCTGTAGTTAAGTATGTGTTTAAAAGCTTATCAGACATAAACACATTTGTTTTGCTTAACCTATTTATGTACAATTTAATTCTAAAAAGAATTGTAATGTCATACATGCATTACATTAATCAAAAGTGACAGTAAAGACATTTATAATGTAACAAAAGCTTTATATTTCAAATAAATCTCTTATGAACTTTATATTCATCAAAAAATCCAAAAAAAAAAAAAAAAACTGTTTTAAACATTAATAATAATCAGAAATGTTTTTTGAGCATTATTCCCAAGGTAGATTACATGTTTTCTTGCGTGGCTGGATGTTGGACTCATGAACAATAATCACGTTGTTTACATTCTCCAAAATGTATTTGCCGAAATCAAAACGTGGACAGTGAAAGGGAATTACCGTTAGAGCAAGACGAGTCCGGCTTGAAGCGGAAGCGACCAGACGGCAGAGGATTATGTTCGCAAATCTGTGATTGGATGATGACAGGTGTCGGATCATTCTCAAGTGTCGTGATCAGCACTGCTGCTGTTGCTGTTGTATCAGTCAGTGGTTAGATCAGCGTAGTAGGCTAGTCAAAAAAACGGGACACGGGAGGTCACGCACGGGACAAATAAATTAGGCCCAAAATACGGGACGTCCCGGCTAATACGGGACAGTTGGCAACCCTAGTAACCGGACAGGTAGGCAGCGAAACCAGGGGACAGTCTGGGACAAAAAGAGTGAAATCTGGTGACAGACAGAGTGCGATTAGCTGTGAGCAGCCTGAAAAATGCAAAAATGCGAACAAAAACAAAGCAAAGAGAGAAATGCTAACAAATTTGAAATGCTAATATTGCATAATCATGTATTGGCGGGCCAGACTAAACATCTACCCATCTTACCTTGCATGGCGGATATCTTTTTTTAAACAAGTCGGAGTCGCCTGGGTTTAGAATTAAAGATGTTGATAATTTCGTCATAATCCAATTTATCCGGTAATTCTTTTTCAAAGGACAAAAGTGTTAAGTTACAAATGATTTGCTCTTATCATCCGATCGTGGTTGTATCTCTCTATTAGTGTTACTGGATCTTAGTGCTGCATTTGATACCATTGACCACTACATTCTTTTGAATAGACTCAAAAATTGTGTTGGCATTAGTGGAATTGTTTTAGCATGTTTAAATCATACTTATCTGACCGTTATCAGTTTGTAGCAGTGAATTAAGTTCAGTATGGCGTACCACAAGGCTCAGTACTAAGACCGTTGCTGTTCACTCTGTACATGCTATCCTTGGGAGATATCATTAGGAAGCATGGAATTAGTTTTCACTGTTATGCTGATGATACTCAGCTCTATATTTCTTAACGCCCTGACGAAACTTACCAATTCACAAAATTAACATGCATAGCTGATATAAAAAATTGGATGACTAGTAATTTCCTACTACTTAAAGGACAATTACGGTATTTAACACTTTGAGTCTATTTTGTAGTCTATTTTGGATGAACAAGAGTGGTGGACAAAGAAATTTTGACAATGGTTCCTGTCTCAACTTTTTGACTATTTTAGAATTGCCCATGACCGCTTTAGAATGGGAGTCTATGGCCATGCACAAACATGCCCTTAAAACAACCCTTAACGTTCGTTTTCAAAACTGTTCAACTCACCGAGTGGTTAGTGGTGTTCGTTGATGATTAAAAACAAATATATTGCCGCAATGTATGATTTCAATCCGTTTATTTTTCTATAGTGGAACTATTTTTTCAGATACCTCACAACCGAGTATAAACTTCCGCTCTTCCGCAACTTCCGTTGCTCTGCTCACGCTAGCCTTCTGAGAGACAGAGAACCGAGCGAAAAGACCTAAAAGACTACAACCAAATGTAACCAGCCCCCTTTCCGTCTCCGGTTGCGCAGTAATATCAACGAGCAATGAGTCCTCCAACGGAAATCAATGGGATTTTACAAAATGGCAAATAAAACACGACAGAAACTGTATTTCGCTACGCTACTTGTTTTGGAACATCAACGAACACCACTAACCACTCGGTGGCAACTTTGACAACTTTGTCAAAGTCACAATTTGAATTATCCCGGAGAGCCGCAAAAGTAACTTTCAGTGATCTCTGTAATCCTTTAGTTGCAAAATCACTGTTCTCAAACAGAAGAAACATGAATATCTTTGTTTGTATCTGTTGTAGCAGCTGTTCTGCATCTATTTTAGTTTGACCACTTGATTCGGAATATTCAGCCAGAGCCTCCAGTATTACATCCAGCAAATGTAATATTTTATGCACAGATCCTGATTTTGAGCTCCATCTAGTATCGCACAATCTTTCCAGTTCTATACATTGACGGTTTGGATAAATCTCCTTTTGCAGCGCAATGAACCGAGCGTGCCTTTGAGCCCCAGTGAAAAAATGGTGTGCATTATTCACAATATCAAAAAAAGTGGTCACATGCCCAGACAATTTGGCAGCAGTACAAAGCACCAAATTGAGTTGATGGGAATTGCAGTGTACATAAACAGCTTTCGAAAATGTTTCTTTCAGGAGAACTTGAACCCCTCCTTTGTGTCCTGACATGACCGATGCACCATCTAAGCATATCCTCAAGGATCCTCTGTGAAATTCCAACAGCAGACATTTCTATCGCCCGTTAGTAGCAGCGAGGCTGCCACCTCAACCAGCGAGTCCTGAACCTGGTGGCTCATAAGCGTGACATTTCTGGGCAGTTCCTTTAGTCTATTTTCAATTGTTGGATTATACTTCAATATGAACTTAAATAGCTCCAAGAAATTTCCTTTATTAAGTGCATCGTCTGTTTCCCTGTGACCTCTGAGTGGAATGTCCAGCTTGGCACACAGCATAACCATGTCCAAAACAACTTTAACGGGTTGCCTGTTTCGCTCTAAAAATGAAATGGCATCACTGTGCAGTTGATTTAACAGTCCCACGGCTTTGAGGTGCATGGCTTTCCCTGTGTGCATTAATCTTAGAAAGCGCAAGTGCGTGTGGTTTACTAGACTCATGTTTGTTACAGGCCTGTCGGAGGCATTTCCAATTTTTATAACCGTCTCTTGTGAAAGTAAACTCGGTATGTATCTCAGGAAAATGTTTGCATGCTTTACAAAAAAATGGCATCTCTTGTTTTGCTGTATTCAATCCATTTAAACTGTTCATACCAATTAGAATTGAGTGATTTTCCTTCAATTATGGTAATCGGAAATTTTCCCAGCACTGCTTGAGTGGCTAGTTCCTCTATCGCGGACAGATCTGAAGGTCCACGATTTAGATTTACAGATTCCGAAGCCGTTGGAAGGAGAAGATTTTTGGAATCTGAAGCATGCATATATTATCATTAGCATCCGACTCGCAGGATGTTGCTGTAACGGAGTCAGATCAGCACACTCCGCCCACTCGTTCAATCTCCCCGGAATTCTGATTCACTGCTCCTGCACATCATTATCAGCACACACTGTAAAGAGTCACTTCAGAATAAATTATATTTACATAACAAAACAAAAAATCTATTTGACAGACGGATTTTTGACAAGCAAATTTTTTACTTGGACAAGTGAATGACCGATTTACTTGTTTGAAGGACAAGCGCATGAAAAGGCTTGATGTCAAGCTCTGAGTTATATTTTATTTAGTATTATGGTTATGCGGCGAGCCGCATCAGCCCAGTCTATTCTGTAAAGTTAGTGATACAGTTTTTCTTATGCACTACGCTAGTGAGGTTGGGACTCATTTGTGAAAACAAGCAGAATTAATTTCTGTGGAAAAGCGCTTTGTCTCCCTCCCAATACTTCTCCAGAAGCATTCCGATAATTGCGAAGGGTTGGGTTGCACAATTTAACCCAAATTCTGCTCACACTGACTAAACACTGGGCTAATTTGACCTCTTTATGGGTTATTTCCATTTCAAGCAAATAATATTTATATATTTTATTTAGGCTATATACATTATTTAAAGGTTGGGTAGGTAGGAATTGTCTAAAAAAACTTATTTTCCAAATTTGTTTAAACTTTATTTATATATCAATACATAATTAAAATGTAAGTACTCTGAAAAAGAAAGTATAAAAATCGAGTGTCTGTAGACCTCTCACGACTGTTTTAAAGACAGCTCATTATTTCCATTCACTCCACCCCCTCCCTTCTGGGCTACTTCCAAAGCCACGCCCCCAAATCACATGAACGCGCGACTCCGGCTAGTAAACATGCAGGGACACTGATGACGGCGGATAAACAGTTATCGCACATTCACTGGTAGGGACTAAACATCAACAATATGCTTTACATTGACTATGGCCTGCCCATATTTTGACTACAAACTTGGTCCTCAAATCATTACGTATTTTGCAATACATGTAATGTAACTTCATAACGTTGCACTTGTTACGCCTCTGTAAAAGAGGAAATGGACAATAAACCACGGACACGATGCAGCTTCTGTCCAGTCCAATGTTATAATGTATTTACCATGAACAGCATAATAACATGTTTACACAGTATCACAGTTAAACCTGTTATTTTCCCTTTGCACGACATAATAATGTCCCTCTAAGAAACTACACAATTAGGAAAAATATCAGCTGGTCAGTTATAACTCCATATTACTGAAATACCTGAGTTAAAGAGAGAATGATTCAGAGTTACAGGAGAGAGAATCACCGCTCCCGGATTGTAGGGATAACTCTGATCACAAATTATTTGGAGCCATTCTGGACGAACACTATTATCATCCAACCACATTGAAATTTGTCTGATGTGAGAAGCCCAGTAATAAAGATGAACGTCTGGGAGTGCCAGACCTCCCTCTTGTTTAGGTTTACAGAGATGTGCCGCCTTAACTCTGTGATTTTTGTATCCCCACAAAAAAAGAAGAATAATCGAATCCAACTGCTTAAAAAAGGATTTAGGTAGAAAGATTGGAACATTCTGGAAAATATATAATATCTGTGGTAAAAATATCATTTTAATTGCGTTTATTCTGCCGTACAGAGAAATCGGAAGTGCTCTCCAAAATTGAATATTCGCTTGCAATTTGGAAATTAAAGGGGTGAAGTTGGCCTTTAAAAGTGAACAATATTTAATGGTAACAACAATTCCAAGATAAGTAAATCTTTCCATTGAAACTTTAAATGGAGAAGATTGTATCACAGACAAATCTTTTAGTCCAATAGACATAAGCTCACTTTTATTTAAATTAACTTTAAAGCCCGAAAACATTTATAGTGTCCAGAATAACCGGCAGACTCAAATGGGGTTTGGAAATATATAGCAGGATATCATCTGCATATAAATATATTTTATTGGCTGCATTTAAGGTGTTAAAGCCATGAATAGAAGGGTTAGAACGAATGGATTGAGCAAGAGGCTCCACGGTCAATGCAAATAAGAGAGGAGAAAGGGGACAACCTTGCCTGGTCCCTCTATGAAGATTAAAGGGACCAGACAAAGTATTATTGGTTAATACCTGTGCTGTAGGACTTTTATACAAAATCTTAATCCAATCTATAAATGTATCACCCATATCAAATTTTCTTAACACTGCGAAAAGATAGTGCCATTCCACTCGGTCCAAGGCTTTTTCAGCATCGAGAGAGATTATTACCAGATTGTCTTGAATAGCTTTGGAGTGGTGCATTATATTGAAAAGACGCCTAGTATTTTGTGAGACATTTCTGCCTGGAATAAATCCGTTGTGATCGGGATGAATTAGACCACTAATTAATCTACCAAGTCTATTTGCGAGTGTTTTTGACAGTATCTTCTGATCGACATTAAGAAGAGAAATCGGTCTGTATCCTTCGACCTCCTCTGTTTTTTTTTACCTTTTTTGGGAATAACAGTTATGATTGCTTCATTGAATCTCTGTGGCAGTCCATTCACTGATGCCTCCTCAAATGTTCTGAGCAGGTAGGGGAGAGGGAATCACTACATTTTTTTTATATAATTCAGAGGGCAAGCCATCTGGGCCTGGAGTTTTACCATTCTTTAAAGGATAATTCTGGAATTTAGCACTTTGAGTCTATTTTCTAGTTTGTTTTGGATGAACTAGAGTGGTGGACACATACATTTTGACGATGGGTCCTGTCTCGACTTATTGACTCGTTTAGAATCGCCTTTGACCGCTTCAGAGTGACTGTCTATGGGCATGCACGAACATGTCCTTAAAACAACCCTTAACGTTCGTTTTCAAAACTGTGCAACTCAATCAGTGGTTAGTGGTGTTCGTTGATGTTCCAAAACAAGTAGCGAAATACAGTTTCTGTCGTGTTTTATTTGTCATTTTGTAAAATCCCATTGATTTCTGTTGGAGGACTCATTGCTCGTTGATATTACTGCGCTTCAGACTCAAATATCGAGCGGAAGTTTATACGCGGTTGTGAGGTATCTGAAAAAATTGTTTCACTATAGCAAATAACACGGATTGAAATCATACATTGCGCCGATATATTTGTTTTTAATCATCAACGAACACCACTAACCTCTCGGTGAGTTGCACAGTTTTGAAAACGAACGTTAAGGGTTGTTTTAAGGACATGTTCGTACATGCCCATAGACAGCCACTCTGAAGCGGTCAAAGGAGATTCTAAAAGAGCCAAAAAGTCGAGACAAAAATTTCTGTGTCCACCACTCTAGTTCATCCAAAACAAACCAGAAAATAGTATCAAAGTGCTAAATACCGGAATTATCCTTGAATTCTAACTTGAATCTTATATCTTTTTAATGATGTATAGTTTGTCAAGGTAAAACATTTAATCTGATAGTAACTTTGAACTAAATAAATAAATAAATAAAAAAATGCTTCAGTGCGCCGACGCACTGGTGCAGCTTAACAGAGTTTATTGTGCCTTTTAACTCTCCTAAATATATATTATATATCCTTATTAAGGGAATCACGCTCATCCTGAGTAAGAGAGGGAAGGTTACATTTATTTAGAAACTTATCCATAGCTTCTAAGTCAGTACAAGGGTCTGAGGAATATAAAGTTGAATAGAATTCCTGAAAGCAGTTGTTTATATCCTTGGATGAAATACATTGTGCTCCATGCTTTGTCTTGATCTTATGAATTGTCTTGTCACTTTCTAATTTACGCAACTGCCTCGCAAGCAATTTATGTGGCTTTTCCCCGAATTCAAAATATTTCTGTTTAATGAAGAGGAATGATTTACTTAATTTATCTGAAACAATTTTATTGTACTCATATCTTAACTGTAGAATCTTATTGTAAGTTTTTAATGAGGGACTTTGTGCATTTTCCTTATTCTAATTGGTGAATTTGTTTTCCTAACTCTAAAAGTTTTGCTTTATGCAGTTTATTTCTGGACCCGTGATACGAGATAACACATCCTCTTAAAAAGGCTTTCAGTGTTTCCCAAAGTAATCCTGGTGAAACTTCGGGGGGTGTCATTTTTCTCAAAAAATATTTCCAATTGTGTAAGCATGAAATCGTAAAATTTAGGATCATCGACAAGTCGAGGATCCATTCTCCACACAGGAGGTGAAGGTGTTAGATTATTAAGAAGAAGTTCAAATGTGACAGGAGCATGATCTGAAATTAGTATATCATGGATCTTATTATTTAAGACATAAGAAATGAATTTGTTTTCCACCAGAAAATAATCAATGCTTGTGTACATTATGAACTTGTGAGTGAAAGGTATAATCTCTCTCGATGAGGTGAAAAAGTCTCCATATATCCACTAAGTTAGAGTTATTAATAAATGCATTTAAAAAGTTCCTTGAATTAGAGTGAGGGGCTCTTTTAGATGATGATCTGTCCAGGTACACATCTAGGACACAGTTAAAGTCTAATCTAAGTCTAATCACAGTCAAACTAATCTATGATGAGATTAGTTTGACACATATTTGGGATAAGAGCCAACACTTTCTTGAAAAAATCTGGGTCGTCATAATTTGGGGCGTAGACATTCACTAAAGTAATAGGAAAGGAATGTATCTCAACAGACAAGATAATATATCGACCCTCGTTATCTGTTTTTAGTGTTTCAAGTTTAAATGGCACACCTTTTCGTATTAGAATAGCAACCCCACGAGCTTTAACAGAGAAATTGGACTGATATACATTTCCTATCCACTTGCATTTCAACTTATCCTTGGAATCCGGTTTTAAGTGCGTTTCCTGCAAACATATTACATCCGCAGAGAGTGATTTCAAGTGTGATAGTACCTTACTTCTTTTCACAGGGTGATTTAGACCTTTCACATTCCACGAAGCAAAAACAAGCCCTTGTTTGTTACCTGATGTTACAGCATTACTTTGCATCATTAGGTACCTAATATTTCGTTATCACCACACATTTTAATGGTTTGAAGTACTGTCTTAAACAGGTCCCCACCCCACCCACCCACCAGCTTAAATAACAACCCCGTCATCTGACCGACAGTTAGAACCAGCGGCGCGAGACAAGGTACATTGAAAATGAACAAATTAGTATCAGAACAGCGATGAGTGATAAATTAATTCTAGAAAACATCTCAGAACAGATATAACGGGTCGTGGTTATGAACATTTTACACTTATCATAACAAAATAATTACACTCAGAGAGTGTATTGTTGGCACTTATCTCAGATGCATGACATCTTTAAAACAATCACCCGGACCCAAAGCAGTTTTCTGCGAACTTGACGGCCTGTCTGGATCCGTGAAATAATCTTCCTTGCCGTTGAAATGAGATCCTTAGTTTTGCTGGGTATTGTAGACCGTACTTGACACCAGGTTTGTCTCTCAGCAGTTCCCTTGCTCGTTTGTAAAGCGCATGGCGTTGATGTTGATCCTTTGCCCCTTGAAAGTGACTTGCTGCATCTTGGCCGCCTTCTGCTAAATTTCTTCCATTTCGTGAGTGTAGTGTAGCCGAAGAACGAAAGCCCGCGGGTGGTTCATCCTCCCCGGGCCGATTTAGCAACGCGCGATGAGCACGATCAACAAGTGGCAGATTATCTAGCAATAAAGCCTCCATCAGAAGTTGCGCGGTAAAGTCCCTGGTTTCATTCCGGACTCGGCCCCTTCCTTGATGTGTAATATGCGAATGTTCTGTCTCCTACTACGTCCTTCAAGGTCCGTGCAGAATGTCCCACTTCTTGTTCAAGCTTTGTTACTGTATCCGAAGCGTTAGTTTCCAAGCTTGCAATTTTCAAAGCATGCTCATCCACTAGGGATGTTGCGGTGACGGATTTTTTCCACCGGTTAATCGACGTGTAAAAAAACCGGTAATCCCAGTGTCACCGGGGTTGCGTGTCGGGGATTTCGGGTGGCCGAAAATGCGGACGTGCACACGTCTCAATTTACTTTCACTTTAATTAGCGGCAATTCAGTAGCATTTGTTTGAATTAATCATGGGTTAATTTATTTTATTCTTAATAAAAATACACAAAACAATAAGAAACTCGCTTGTATTACACACATCTTTATTGCAAAATGAATAATAACTTGACACACCATGCAAAAACTAAACAAAAGCACTTATGAAACACCTTTAAAGTGCATTTATTAACAAAACGAACCACTGCACACATCGTGCAAGTATCAAACAAGAAATTATATATAAAAAAAATCACTATTCGTTAAATAAAGTGCCTGCCTTTTTCAGCAAAAAAAAAAAAAAAAAAAAACACCGCACAACCATCGAATATGAAACGAACGAACATCAAAAACTTCGTTAAATAAGGTAGCCTACCCGAATAATCACTGGACACTTAAGTGCAAAAAAAAAACTAATATAAAAATTAAACTCACGTTAAGCTGTTAAAAGATGTGCGTGTAAATTCGAAGTGTTACCTCCGGATGCTGCCACTTTCATCAGGCAAAGTTTACAGGTTGCCTCGTTAACGTTTTCAGGTTCCCTGTTGGCATTTGGTTTGAATCCAAAATATTTCCAAATAGGTGCTTTTGTATTTCGCTTTGAAACCAGATCTTCCGCCATCCTTTGCCAGTTAGCTCGCCTCACTCTCCTCAAATGATAAATGAAATCGGACACCTGCTGCTTTACTGCGGCACTCGTTCCGCTTACGCTAAATTACGAAGGCACGTCACTAACTGAATTAAGTGCTTTATTGCTATAGGCTAAAACTTCAACACGATGGGGACGGTGCCGGTGGTCAAGTGCTATGACCGGTAGGTGGGTTAAACACCGTGTATCACCGGTAACACCGACTATCGCAACAAGCCTATCATCCACCGTGATTTTAACGGCCGAAATCGCAGAGCTGGCCTCATGCTGGAATGCCATTATCTCTCCTCGTATAGAGACAGCAAGTTGTTCAACCTTGAAGTCTATTATCTCCCCGATATCCGATTTGATTGAGCGTATTTCACTGCGTAGAGAAGAGATTGCACGAAGAATCTCTGCATTACCCGCGTCCTGAGTACTTTCCGCCGATGCATCTTCTGTATCAGAGTCCGAGCCGGACACGGCCTGATCCGGTACTTTACGAGGTTTGGCTGGCATGTTTAACTACGAATATCCCAGATCAACAATACAAAAAAAATCAATTATAATCAAAACTCTGTTCCTTCCCTAACAATAAAGATTATTAAAAGATGTTCTGAATGTAATACTATTTGGATTTATTGCGGATCTGACGTAGAACGCGTGATACCCGCTCATGTTGAAACCGGAAGTCCTTCGGGGGAGACATTTCAAATCTATACATAAATGATAATATATATAATTATGAATACAGTTTGAGTCGGTAAACATTATTGTTTGTGTTGCTCTTTATTTTTTTTAAAGTTTTATGATCCTTGTTAGTTTCTGTACAAAACTGTAACTGTAGTGATTGACGACATTGAGAGTCATTAGTGTTGGTTTTTGTGTTAGTGATGTTTTACACGTGTGATATTGTGAGAAATAACAGTATGGTCTTTCGGTAGAGTAATTTTATAGACTTTTAACATATCCTTACTTAAATAATCTGGTTAGGGTTAATATTATACTATAATGTAGTATAACGTAATATATTATATATTATCATAAAGTATAATAAAGTGAGATGATCTGCTGATGATCCTGAATGGCTTGTTGAATGAGTGTTGATAGTCTGAGGCTCATCAATATTAACAGATCTGCTGATAAAGCCCTTTATTTCACATCAATACTTCCTGTTTTCACCTCATTTATTATGCTGATTTCTTAAGTTCTCCTGTAAATTGACACTTAAAGCTCATTTCATTGGTGTCAACAGACTAATGGAATCTGTTTACAAATATGTACCCTACATTTATTTCTGTTTAAGCTTTCAACTGTTTTGCTTACCATTATTTATATTTGTAAGAATTGATATTACATTACTTTTATTCAATTCTATATTTCTTGATATCTGACTGTATATCATTAATCGTTAACATCATTAATCATGGCAATCACATCATTAATGAAGCTTCTCCCACAGCAATTCACCAATATTTCCTGGAATATTGCCATCAGCCTACAAGTGAAGACGAGCATCAAAACATCAGGAAAAGCTGAAATCTTCAAAGACTGAGTTTATTAAAGAACATGAGTGATCCAGAACCCTGCAGAATGAAACACACTGAAGATACTGAAGAACAAAGAGGTTGGTGTTTATTCTTCATTCAATCATGATGCTGAAGAACATTCATGTTATACAGCTTCAAACACTTCATCACATTTAGTTAAATAGGCTAGTTAAACTATCAAATGGTACAAAAATGTTCTTGTTTGTTTGTTTTCAACAAATGATCTGTAAAGGGAGGTTTGAGGGAGGTTCATATTTAATTGTTCACATCAAACTAAACATTATTTTAAGGTTTGGACATTACGTCCAGGTTTGGAGAAATATTGATAGTCAAATTTCTATAGAGAGGAGTAATAATTATTAAATTTTTTGTGGATTTTTTGAAGGGACAAGTAATCGAGAAATGTATTTGCCCGGCTGGACAAGTAGCCTGATTTAGAACATCAATAACAAAAAAAAAATTACTAGCATGATTGAACATTATCAACTAGACCAACATGGATCAACTAGACATTGATTCCATACAGCTGTTCAATAAAGTTGAAATTAAGTTATTCTTACATTTACAAGTTACTTATATTTTAGATGCAATATTGACTGTTTTTGTTCTGTTTTAGTCCTGCTGTAACTTCACCTGCTGGTGTCACTGTTGGACCTTTTAAAAACAAGTGAATTTTACACTTTTTAATGTCAATTTTTTTTTATATTTGTGTTTTTATTTTTTGTAATATCTATTATTTTCTCATCTAGTTTTTTTGAGGAGACACTGTCTTCCTTGCCTCCTCAGAGGAAACGCCCCTGATCATAACATTTTATAGCAGTTGTCTACTTTGTTACATCAGGGCTCACTTCTATGTCCTTTTACTTCATGATCCTCTTTTTGAATTGTTTTGATGTACTGAAAAGGAAATTTTCTCTTTCATTTCAGACCTTATGGAAGAGAACGAGGAGAGTGAAGTCGAGGAGGGACATCATGTCAAACCTGGAGAAAAACAGTTGAGTCGATCAAAGACTAAAATAAATTTTTAAAGAAAATGAGCGCCAAGAAATCTTTCACCTGCACTCAGTGTGGGAAGAGTTTTTCAAGGAAATATAATCTAGAGATTCACATGAGGATCCATAGAGAAGAGAAGCCGTTTACTTGTGATCAGTGTGGGATTAGTTTCTCAAGGAACCATAGACTAAAGCTTCACATGAGGATCCACACAGAAGAGAAGCCGTTCTCATGTGATCAGTGCGGGAAGAGATTCTCATACAAAGGAGGTCTTGAAATTCACATAAGAGTTCATACAGGAGAGAAGCCGTTCATGTGTGATCAGTGTGAAAAGAGATTCTCTAGCATCCAACATCTTCATGCTCACATGAGAATTCATACTGGAGTGAAGCCGTACACATGTGATCAATGTGGGAAGAGTTTCGCACAAAAACCAGGCCTTACGAAGCACATGAGGATCCACACTGGAGTGAAGCCGTATGTATGCGAACAATGTGGAAACTATTTCACACAGAAACAAAGTCTTGATTCTCACATGAAAGTTCATACTGGAGAGAAGCCTTTTAAGTGTGATCAATGTGTGAAGCGTTTCACTCGATTAAGAAGCCTTAAAGAACACACGATGATCCACAGGGGTGAGAAGCCGTTCACGTGTGATCAGTGTGGGAAGAGTTTCTCAAGGAAACGTCAACTAAATATTCACATGAGGATCCACACAGGAGAGAAGCCGTTCTCATGTGATCAGTGCGGGAAGAGATTCTCAAAAAAACAAGGTCTTGAAATTCACGCAAGAGTTCATACCAGAGAGAAGCCATTCATGTGTGATCAGTGTGAAAAAAGATTCTCACACAAACAGTATCTTCATGTTCACATGAGAATTCATACAGGAGAGAAGCCGTACACATGTGATCAATGTGGGAAGAGTTTCACACAACAATCAGGTCTTACGGGGCACATGAGGATCCACACTGGAGTGAAGCCGTATGTATGTGAACAATGTGGAAACTATTTTACACACAAACAAAGTCTTGATTCTCACATGAAAGTTCATACGAGAGAGAAGCCATTTAAGTGTGATCAATGTGGGAAGAGTTTCACCCGATCAAGGGTCCTTAAAGAACACATGATGATCCACAGGGGTGAGAAGCCGTTCACTTGTGATCAATGTGGAGAGAGTTTCAGACGCAAACATAGTCGAGAGGTTCACATGAGAGTTCACACTGGAGAGAAGCCGCATGTATGCGATCAGTGTGGGAAGAGTTTCATCCGACCAGCAAACCTTAAGAGTCACATGATGATCCACACAGGAGAGAAGTCATTCACATGTGATCAGTGTGAAAAGAGTTTCCTACACAAAGAAAATCTTAAGCTACACATGAGAATCCACACCGGAGAGAAGCCGTTCACATGTGAGCAATGCGGCAAAAAATTTATTAGGGCATCAGTCCTGAAGGCACACCTGGTAGTTCATACGAGGGAGAAGCCGCATACATGTTCTGTTTGTGGAAAGAGTTTTTCACTGCGGCAAAGTTTACAAATACATGAGAAAATACACTCTGGTGTGAGAGAGTACATGTGCTTTGAGTGTGAGAAGACTTTTATTTCAGCAAACCATTTAAAACGGCACCAGAGAATTCACACCGGAGAGAAACCTTACAAGTGTTCACACTGCGACAAGAGATTCAGTCAGTCAGCAAATCTGAAAACACATGAGAGGATCCACAGCAGAGAGAAGCTGCACACGTGTGATCAGTGCGGAAAGAGTTTCTCTATTAAAACTCGCCTGAAGCTTCACATGAAGATCCATGAGGATGAGAAAACACATCACCGCAGTCTGAGATCACGGTTAGTAGTTCATCTTTATGTGCTGAGCAAACAAATTCTCTTATGTGCAAGTTATGCACAGACAAATCAGCCTGTAGCCCAAGACTGGTCGCCCACTGAAGCTAAGCAGTGTTGAGTCTGGTCAGTACCTGGATGGGAGACTCCTGTTAAAACTGGGCTGCTGCTGGAAGAGGTTTTAGTGAGGCCAGCAGGGGGCGCTGCTCACCCTGTGGTCTTTTCGGGTCCCAACGGCTCAGTATATTGACCGAGACATTATACTGACATAAGCACTGTCCTTCAGATGAGACGTTTAGCCCAGGACACACCAAGTCGGCTTTAGTTTTTTCCGCACCGTTGGCTCTAGTCTAGGGTTTTTTCGGCTGATTCGGCATGTATAATTAACGCCGGCCTGTCAGTGAGAGAGAGCTCCGATTGGCTGTTCAATTAAGTGAATGAGTCCATAATAGCAAAACAGCGAGTAAAGAAGTCAAAACGGTACAGATAGGAGGCTGTTATAATTTTACATCATCTTACCTGAGTATTCTATCACTCAAATAGTTTCATAATAATAATATGAGTGGAATGAAGAAAGTGATCGGCATGATTAATATGGTAAGCAAATGCTGCTAAGTTTACAGTTTGTGTATCTGCAGTCCTAGTTTTGGTTTCATGTTTTGATTGATGAAAATAGACACCAGCTAATATAGAGAGCTACTTCCTTACATGAACGCACCTGCAAGTTGACAGCCGGCTGTAGTCCTTTTGGTGTTTTTAAGCGTGTGTTTTTTGGCCAACATGTTGGCCATGAGAGGCGACAACACAGTTAGCTTTCAATTCCGCTATTTCTTTGATGTCAGCTTGTTGTGTCCCCATACTTAAAGCGAGGTCCTGACTCTCTGTTGTTATTAAAAGTCTCATGGCAATTCTAGTAAAGAGTAGGAGTGTAACCCCGGTGTCCCTGCCAAATTCTCTCCATTAGTGCTTATCAATCATGGTCTCCTGATAATCCCCATCCATTAAATTGGCTCTATCTCTCTCTCTTATCCACCTATAGCTTGTGTGTGGTAGGGTTGCAATGGTTCTCTGTAAAAAATCCACCCACGGATCGGCCCCCATTCTGACGACGCATCTTTATTATGGTTTGTTGAAAATTACACGTAAAACAGACAGAGTTCGGATAATGTATGCTTCTGTTGATGGTTACGCATTCTGGCTTTCCAATACGTTACAACAGCGATGATCAAAAACTTGAATAAACCGTTCATTCTTTGTAAACTTTGTTCAATAGGAGTGCTGCACACTCTAATGCAATCAGTCATTTAAGCCGTCATCCCTCAGGTGTTGATAGCGTGTGAGCGCAGGTAAGACCAGAACAGCACGTTACTATCTGTGTGTAAACTAAACTCATTTAAGCCGAAAGATAACTTGCATGCGTTGTGAGAAGATTTTGTGTGTGCACTCATCTGGAGCACACACACGGAAAGCCCCATCTCAGACAGCGCAAATATTGAGTTTTCTTTCAAGTCTTGCGCTTGAACAGACAAATTCACACACAAATTATGTCAACATGCCCATCTTGGCAAGTATTCTAGCAAACACAGTCTGTTTTGTCTTAAGTGAACGTAAACCGTTGAGAAAGACAATACATGTGTATCAGTATCAGTGTACTGCAGGGAACGGCAACTGGCGGCCCGCGGGCCAAAACTGGCCCGCCAGCAATATTTTCTGGCCCGCCGGATTATTTTGGTAGTCCTAAATGCTGCACAAAACTCTTCCACTACTTGAGAAAAGCCGTAGTCGCGCGGCGATTTCACCGCCGCATACTGTGTGAAACACCCATAGGGAATCATGCGGCGCGGGATTACATTTTAAAGTATAACTGGCGTTCACACCGGACGCGAATAGCGCGTCAAATTCGCGCCTGCCGCGTCTAGTTATACGCTTGACCACTTTGTGTCCGTTCGCGCGTCAAAAGACGTTAGCGGTCAGAACTCTGGTGTACTTTGGACGGAGCGGGCGGTCTGACTGACAATAGCCCACTCGCACTCCCGACATCTTTTGACAGCGTATCCGCACTTAATTCTGACCGCCTGTACACCGAGCTCTGAGGAGCTGTTTGGTACTGAAACCATTGTCAGTCAACAACATTCTTTTTTTGCAAGGATGTTTGAAATAGTTCGGCAGAAAATAGCCTACTTCATTTCGTCAGTAGGGCAATATGATTTTCGTTTATGTTGCTTAGAAATTTGAGTGATAGGCTTTGTCCTATTTAATTTGTTATTTATATTTCTTTCTTTTTTTCTGTGGCATTTTTTTTCTCTGCTGACAGTACAATGTTAAAATAGCCTACTATTTATATTGACACGAACACAATTTTTGTATAGCATTTATAATTATTATAGGCTACTTAATCTCCTTCTTTCCGTTAGAGACATTTGAATGTGAGATTATGGAAACGAGATCTAAATTTTGTAGACCCGTCAGGTCGGGAAATAAAGCGGGGGTAACACCGAGTATATTTTAAGCGGTTGCTGAATAGAACCTTGTGGGAGCGGGACGGAAAAAAAAACAGTCCCGCGCAGACCTCCTTAAACCTTAGGTGTGTATGTGTGTGTCCCGAATAAATAATAATTAAAAAAAAGGAATAAAGTTCAAAAGTCGGACTGTACGGAATGAGGCATGCTTAAACCTTAGGTGTGTATGTGTGTGTCCCGAATAAATAATAATTAAAAAAAAGGAATAAAGTTCAAAAGTCGGACTGTACGGAATGAGGCATGATTGCTATTCACACCTTTATTAAAATGGCTGTAATCTGTTACCACAATAGTACTTGATCTGTTTAAAATGATTTCCTTGATATATGCATAAATTAAAAATAAAAATAAAAATTTGTCTAATACATTTTTTCTATTTTTGATCTGAGCACAATCAGAAAATCAGAAAACCCGTCCTTATTCGTTTTTTTTTTTCTTTTTAATTTCAGTTCAGGAAATAAATAATGGAAAAACAAGTCATTTTTCATCTTTTTATTTTTGGTTTTAATAAAAAATAAAATAAAAATAAAAAGATTGAATGAATGATCCACGGACGGTGACGGACACATCATATTCCACAATTATAGGCCTATATAAGAGTATTTAATTTGTATCCATAGGCCTACTCCGTGTAGCTGGCCCGCCATCTACTGGCTAAAAAAAAATATTGGCCCGCGGCCAAAGTTACTTGCCGACCCCTGGTGTACTGGATCCGTGTATTAGCCTATGCCTTAAAGGGACAGCAGCCTAATATTCCTGCTGTCTGTTTTTAATATTAATAAAACAACAAAAGACAAGGAAATCACTCACTGCTCTTGATTGAATAGCTTTTGTAACTAATAAGGATTAATCTTTAATTTAAAGAATCTTTTCTCTATTGTGTTTGTGCTATTGCTTGTAGTTAGATTATTATTATTTTTTCCCTTTTTTTATTTGACGGTAGTCTTTTTTTCCCCAGTACATAGCACATAATTTACCGTACCGAAACCGTGAACCTAAAACCATGATACAAACCGAACGGTGAGCAATGTGAACCGTTGCACTCCTAGTGATAGCGTCATGTGCCACTAAAACTTGTGCCATGTGCTGACAGATTGATTCATGTGCCACTAAAACTTGTGCCATGTGCCGACGGATGCACTTTAAGCATAAAAATTAAATGAACATTAACATGGAGCCCTGAGAGTTAGAGGTATAAGTGCAGGTTTTAATGAACAGAACCTTAAATAAGAACATCAAATGCACACATACAAATAACACAAGTAAAGCAATGTGCATGTAATAACAATACAACCATATGTAAACAAATCAAATGAACAGCAATGATTGATTGTATGTCCGTTCTCTTCTTCTAAGGAAAAAAGTGCAGCTGACCTAACATCCTGTATCTTATATATGCATCTTTGTTCACTTGAGATTGAAATGCAAAAATGTCAGCATATTTACTTTGTCTGGTTTAAGTAATGCTCTTTGAGGAGAGACAATATGCCCGCTGGCACTGAACACTCTCTCTGATGGCACGCTGGTTGCTGGGATGCACAGAATCTTCCTGGCAACCCTGGCAAGGTGAGGCAGCTCTGATGCATGGCCCCTCCACCACACCAGTGGATCCTCTTCTGCTAGAATTGGGGGCAGAGACAGGCAGGACTTTGATTTCTCCTTTCACACTGTCTTCTGGAGTGGTTGGAATCTGACCCTCTTCACCTCTTTGCTGCCTTGCTGTTGAAGTTATCTTTCTCAGCAACCCGGCTAGACCTTTCCCCTCTGATGCTGCTGGTGGAGGTGCTGCTGCTGGTGGAGGTGCTTTGTGTGTTCATCCCTGACTTGTTCAGCCAGCTTCACAGCTTCCTGGACACAGTCAGTTTAAATTTTTGAAGCCTCAGACTCATCTAAAGAGCTCCTTTTGAAGCGGGGGTCAATGAAACAAGCCATGTTCATGACTCTCTTTGCCTTCTCTGAGTATCTATTTTTGAGGTCTTCTCTCTTTAACTTTTTCATCTCCTTAGTCAGGGATGTATCTGTGTCCTTTTCAACCAGAACATCAGAATTCATGTGGTCCAGGACAGGCTTGAATGCTGACAGTGTAACTCGTGTTTCTGAGGCAAGTGCATCTGTTAACTTGCTCAGAGGTTCGAGGAGCAGGCACAGTTGCTCCATAAGTTATTTCGGTGTCCTTGGGCATTAGATGCCATGCTCCTCTTTCTCCAGCCAGTGTTGCACAGACTGGTTGCTGTTGACTAAGGAAACGCTCAACCATCTTGTGTGTAGGTACTAGTGGTCGACCGATATGGGATTTTTAATGGCCGATGCCGATGTTGAGAAAGCAATCTGGCCGATTGGCCGATATGAGGTCGATACAATACATGTGAATACAGTAAATGAGAGACATAAAGAATATTGGTGAAACTAAATGAACATTTATTGTACATAATATTTATGCAATATTCTTTTTGCAATAAATATTTACTAAGAAATTAAAATGTAAACAAAAAGGTAAGGTAACACTTCAATAAATAAAGTTTTAGTGCAGCTTCTTGTCTGCTTAAATATTTACAAAAATGAAATGGTGAAAAACTTAAACAAACAAAATGCAAACAAATGCAATGTGGTACTGTAACGCTTCAATTAATAAAGTTTTAGTGCAATTGAAAGCAGCCTTGTGTTTTTTACAAAGTGCATTTATTTGGTTTACACACACTGAACTATGTTTACAAAAAAAAAATGTTTCTTGTTTAAGTGCTTTTTAAAGACTAAAGTGCTCACAGCATTACCACCAGTCCCATTAGTCAGTAATTCCAGTTTAACAGTGGCAAGTTGTAATTCAGGAAACAAAGTTTCTCTGCATTTTCTCCAGTGAGCCTGTTTCTCTTCTTCTCATAAATTTCCCCAACCTCACTAAATACTCTCTCACTTGGAACAGTTGAGGGCGGGGGACAGAGATATTTCCTTGCCAATGGTGCAAGGAGGCTCAGTCGTGACTCATTCCGTTTCCACCATTCCAGTGATTGACCCCTCTTTCGGTCAATAAGTGGCTCTCTAAGGTAAAGATTCAGTTCCTCTGTGATGTTCACTCTCATTTCCAGAGGTGTTTGAGCTCCAAGGAAGTTGGCATCAATTTGATCAACAATACCAGTGGGTTCCTCTGCCTCTCTCCTTGATTGTTTAGGAGGACTGGTCCTTGGCCTTCTTCGTGTGTGGCAGTGACTTCTGGTTGTGCTGAGGCAGTAGCATGTTCCTCCACTATCCACTTTTTGGCTTTATCCAGTGTGTCTGCAGCTGTAAACATATGGCCTTTATACAGAGGATCCAGCAGTGTTGCCAACACCAAACATTTGTTGTCTTCTATTTTGGAAAACCTTCTTTCCAAGCTCTGCACCATTGTCTGCCTCAGTGTTTGGATTCCTCAGGTTGTGGGACCCTCTACTTGAAGAATCATGTTGCAATATATCGGTCGACCACTAGTAGATACCCATCGAGTCACCACATCATGAATCAGAGCCTTCTGTGGCATGTTGAGGGCAGCTTGTTTTTCCCTCAGTTCTCGCCCTCTCCTCCAGCTCCGTGAGAAGCCCTGGACCAGATGACGGCAGGCCTTGACTGCTGTTTCAACTCTCTGTAATTTCAAAGCCTTTGAGATGGCCAGGTTCAAATTATGGCCAAAGCACCCAAGCCACACTTCTGAGAACTCTTCAAAAGCCTTTATCATGTTTGTTGCGTTTGTCTGTGGTTATGCGGTTAACTTTTCTTCCGGAAGATTTGCGTTAATAACAAGTGAGATAATGAAATATTTCATCTCTAATCAATATTGCCATGTGCCGACAGATTGATTCATGTGCCACTAAAACTTGTGCCATGTGCCGACAGATTGTTTCATATGCCACTAAATCTTGTTCCATGTGCTGACAGATTGTTTCATATGCCACTAAAACTTGTGCCATGTGCCGACAGATTGTTTCATATGCCACTAAATCTTGTTCCATGTGCTGACAGATTGTTTCATATGCCACTAAATCTTGTTCCATGTGCTGACGGATTGTGTCGTGCCATTTGTTGGTTGATTGGTATCTATAAACCTGTGTTCAACCAACATAAATATGATTTTCACATATGATTTGGTCTGTTGTGTGTTTTGACTCCCACTTGTTAGGGTGTAGATAAATCATCAAACAGTGTTTTCAAACAGCAGTTCATATTTTTGTATTTGTGATGCGATCTGGGAAAACCCACCGCATGGTGAAATTTTACCTATTACAGGTTTTGATATCATATGGAAGCTGGTATCAAGCCCTTTCCAAATCTTTTTTTATTTGTATCATAGCTTGTTGGTAGCAAAAGTTATGTTTATCTGAAGTCGGCCGATCGCTATGATTTTCTGGAACGGAATTTTGAGAAAAACAGGTTTAATAACGGTCACCGTCGGGACGCTTGGCACTCTTTTTTTTTTTAAACAGGATTGGCGCGAAATGCGCACTAATACACATTCACTGTACATGTTATGTGGTTTATTTTATAGGTAAACTATCTTTGTAGTGTTAAGAGACGGACAGGTGTATGGTATATACGGGGTTTTATTTTTATTTTATTTATTTTTTCACCTCTGCGTGAGTTAGACGCGTTAGAGAAAATGGTCGCATAGAATGCATTAGAGAAAGAGAGTATTTTCAGCTTGACACTATCGCTGTTTTTCTGCACTGAACAAGGGAATTTTGCCAAGATATTTTCAGAGATAAGAGAAAAGATTTAATGAAAAAAAAAATTTTGACAAAAAACTGACATTCAAACTACTGAAAACGCGACATCCGACGGGTTTTCCCAGATCGCATCACATTTGCTTTGGTGCAAACAGCATCTTTATTTTCAAAAAGTTATTTTGTTTGTTAAACACAACGTTTTCCCTTCCTCTCCCCCACCCCTATGTGATGTCACTAAAACTCGACACATGGACAATACTCAAACAAAATAGAAATAAAATACAAATATGTAAATGCACATAATAATTAAATAATAATTTCACATAATAACAATAATAATAATAATAAACAGATATAAACAATAAAACAAATCACTTAAAATAAACTGCTACATCAGGAATGCTTTCAGATCCTTCCTGATGTTAGAAAGGCGTTCGACTGTACTAAAGCTAGCGTACGCATAAAAATAAAAAAAATAAAAAACCGGAAGTATACTTTGGGCTTTATTCGCTGTCAGTAACACAGTCTGTTAGTGAGCCACCAAGTGGTAGTTTTATGTAAGAGCAGTGGCTCTGGATATGTGACCAAAAGCACATAACTTTGGTCAGCCTTTTTCACAGTGCAATGAAAAAATTAGAACACCACTGTAAAAAAAAATCTGTCACATTAGTTACAGTTTCTGTTTTCATAAAAGTACTAGGGCTGAAAAAACGGCTGAAAAGCTAAATTCGAATTTCTTTCTTAAATATTGGCAAAATTCTAATTATATTCTAATTCTAAAGGCAATACTTTATGTTACAGGAAAAGGGCGCAAGCGAGCGCAATAAGTAAATATAAACCAAATCAGGCATTGGATCTGTAATTGAAATGGAATTCACTTTTTAAAGTGCATTAACTTTTGAAACAATGTTTGTTAAATAAAATATAATTTCCTTAATGTGCATGCAAGGAAAATTAGGCATAAAACGGTGTAAGTGCATCAGTAACCTGAGAAAACACGCATCAACAGACATTGTAATGTAATACATGAACACAAAATAGAAAACTTCCATTCAGAAACAATTTCTACTCACTACACATCTACATATTGTTTGTCATAAACACCAGATGCTCAACTTGATCTGCAGCGAGTGCTGAGCGCCTTTTGCTGACAAATGGGAAAAACATCTCAAGCCAGAGTAAACAACACAGGCAAACAGGACAAACTGTGTTAAACTGAAATCTGAAATATTGATTATTTATCTGTTAGAAATAAAACTTGTTTGTGTTTTTGGCAGAACTACCAGAAAGCATCTGGATGGAGAGGACAGAGATAACGCCAGTGATGCAGAACCTGCCGAATGAAACATCATGATACTGAAGAACAAAGAGGTTGGTGTTTATTCTTGAGTCCTCATTCATTCATCATGCTGAATAAAATGCTGATGCTCATTAGATTTACATTGTTTCAGGTCTAGAATAAAAAATGACAGACTAAAGCTCATAACCCAAGTGTATTATTTTAACTTTGAACTTTTAAAACATTTTATTTATTTCAAGTGCATGTGGCGCCCTCTAATTTACAACCTTTGCTTTAACTTCAGTCCAACACATATTGACGTTTGGTTTGAAAGGACCATCTGTCAAGAAATTCTCACATTTTTGCATAGCTTAGAGGCCAATCAGCTTGTGCCGTGTAGGAAACGATGCAATTGCTTACAGATTACATGTCAAGCCTGCACCATCTAGAGTTTCATGACCAAACTACTGATTTATAACACAAATCATCGTCATTTTAATGACTTTAAAATAGATCATAATCATGAACCGTAGTTGTCGACCAGATTTGATGGGATTAAAATCACTGTTAATCTATCAGTGATCTTGACTTTAAGCTTCACTTTTCACTTCACGTTTGTCTCCCATTTGAAATCTCACATTATTTCATGTTTCTTTTAGACCTGATGGACGTGAACAAGGAAGGAAAAACAGAAGCCAAAATTCACATGAGTTCACACTGGGAAGAAGCGGCTCAGGCTTTCGCTCTGAAACCACATCCATCTCATTCTGCAGACAGTCTACTGAAATCTTTGATTTATCCTGGACGATGAAAAGTATAAGAATAATACAATGAAAATGTAGTAGTTTTGTCAGGATAGATGATGATCAAACCTGTTCCTTGACTGAGAAGTAATTTTATACCTTCAGCAAAATGTTTTTCAGTTTTTTTTTACCAATGCCTGTCGGGCCTGCTCATTTTCCTATTAAATTCCTTTTGCCTTACTAAGAATTATTTACTGTGCATTGGATAATAATAATATCATTTCATTTTTAGTCATGCAATTCACATTCATGTCCCAAAATATGTACATCAGCGATCCTGTGCCCTTTCTCTTGGTTTGGCAACCGTCCCCTTAAGATATCTGTGCATCGCCATTGCTCTGCAAAAATGTTATTGAACTTGTTATCTGTCTCAAAGAACAAGCAGAAAATTAGCTAAATATTAACAGCAAAACAAACTGTCAAAGAGGAGTTTCTGCAAATTCACCATATGTGGGAATGTCCAGGGAGCTTTTACGGTTTACTTAAAGGGTTTGTTCACCCAGATTTTTCCCCATAAAACCCAGTACTACTAAAAGCTCCTGTAATGCCTGGCAAACATGAGTTTGCTGTTTGATGTCACCAAAGGCTTTTTATTGCAACCTTACCAAACACATTGTGGTTATATAGGTGAGGTCTGATCATAGTTTTGGAGACTTTCTGATCTCAAGACCCAACTAACCAATCATTTTAGCACACATATTTTGGAGAAAACCCTTTTTGTATCATCTATTCCAAATTTATTTGTGTAGTTTAACTGCAATTAAAGGTAATTTTTATTTTTTTTATTTTTTTTACCAATGGCCATTATTGCCATTATTTCACACAATCAATGTTTGTATGCAATATGTAATAACACAAAAAGTGTATAGCACAAAAAGTCTTAGCCAAATATGAAGAGTCTGGGTCCATGAGGGCAGAGGGCAGTTTTTCCTGAGAGTAAATATCTCTACAGAAATCTGCTGAGCTTCAGTCTTCAGTTGAAGACTTTACCAGAAGATTTCATCTCTAAACATACCACGGACACACAGAGACTCCAGGTAATACGTCATTTTAAAACAATATGAACAGGTAATGTTAGTGTTAATGTGCCGTTTAGAGCTCAAGCAGAATATTCATTTAAATGTGATCACATGACAGATGACACATGATTTACAGACATGTTTTATTACAAATAAAAACATCACTAGATTGCAAAGGAACTGAAGGAAAGAATGTTATTTTTTGTTTCTTAATATTGGATTTTTTTAAAACAATGAATTAAATAACCATCCAAAATTTTAAACGGTGAGAGAATTAATGAAATATTGTATAGTAAAGTAAGTTTTTTTTTTTTTTTTTTTTTTTTTTCTTCTTCATGGAACCAGAAGACGAAACTCAAAACTTCCTTGCTAGTCCAAAAAACTAGACTTTTTTTGTTGCTTTTATTGAGACCAAGCTTCCCAAAAAAACTCGTTTCTGATTTAGTCTCAGTATGATGTCATATCTGCAGAAGATCAAAACCCACTTTTACATCATTGCCTCTTTAGCCCCGCCTACCGATTCGATCATGTAGTTGGTTTTTATGCAGATGCTCTTACTAAAGCAACAAAATGATAGAGACACCTCTGAGGAAAACAAGCTGCATCCCAATTTGGAGGCTGCATCCTTCGAATGCCGTAGAAAGTAAACACTAAAGTAAAGACAACCCACAGCAACAGTGTAAAAGTAGCCCAATTCCAGGCTTGGCAACACTGAACCGAGTGTCTGTAATTAGCCTAGCAGCTTTGTGACAGCTGACAGCAGAGGTTTGTAAGAGGGTTTTAAAAAGAGAAATGAAGCAGGAAAGTTTTTGTTCAGGAAAGGAGGAGGTAGGAACTGGTGAATGTTTCAACACTTTAATAATAAAACGAAAGAAAAAGCAGCAGACCCTCACGGACGACTGCCACACACACATAAACAAAACAAGTAAATGTCCTGGCCTGGTCCTCTCTTGTCCTTCACTGTCGTCGCTCCTCCTTTTATGCTTCCGAAGCTCCTCTGTGAGAAACTCGAGACCGGTGCGGTGGGCAGGTGCTCAGCACAAGTGTCTTGAGAGTTAGCCAGCAAATAATCAAAAAAGGGGCGCCACAGTTTGTCAAAAGTCCTTAAAGAACCAGTGAGTGACAGTCTGATTTTCTACAATTTAATGCAAGTGTACAAAACAATAGTTACAAAATGGCAGAAGCTGCGTTTGTTTGAAACAAGAGAGAGCGAATCCATGATACTGGATGGCATAATCAAATAACTGTACACAAAATATTGTGTACAGTTTCTGTCTTGCCTCCACCCAGGTCCACCGCCGGCGGCCCGCCCGACCCGTCCAGGCTGCCCTCCAGGGGGTAAATGCAAGAACAAGCAGCTCTGAGACGGGCTACCAAGAGATGGAGTCACTGGCTCATCTGTACCATCAGACTTGGCAATGCAATAAGTTCACCTGACGCCCCCTACCCCCTTGGACCTGAGAGTTTTGAATCGCAGCTGGGATTACTCCATATGAGTCCGCTTTCAGCACTGGCTTCACGGCCCAGTCCCAAAATGGGCGTGGCAGACCAGCACACACCAGGTTTCCGGAAGCATCTGAGGTCTCTTCATTCAATTCACATCCCAGGCGTGCTCAATCGTGCAGCCGATGAGCTCTCACTACAGACTGCGCTTCTGGGAGAATGGAGACTCCATTCCTGCTCGGTCCAACTGATTTGGAGACGCTTTGGAGTTGCACAGGTAAACCTGTTTGCCTCTCCGGACACATCACATTGCTAGTTGTTTTACTCCCTAACCGAGGGGCCCCCTTTGCACGGACGCGCTGGCACACAGTTGGCCATGGGGCCTAGGCAAATATGCGTTTTCCACAGTAAGCCAATTCGCACATACACTATTCAAGGTTTGGGAGGACGAGGAGCAGGTCTTGCTAGTTGCACCCTTTAGGCCCAACCGGACCTCGTTCCCAGAACTCATGTTCCTCACGACAGCCCCTGGAAGGACCTGCTTTCTCAGAGACGGAGCACCCTGTTGCACCCGTGTCTAGACCTCTGGAAACTCCACGTCTGGTCTCTGGATGGGATGCAGAGGACTGCACCGACCCCAAGCGGTGGTAGACACCATCACTTCGGTAGAGCCCCCTCTACGAGGTGCCTCTATGCGTTGAAGTGGAACTTGTTTGTTGAGTGGTGCTCCTCCCACCGAGAAGACCCCCGAAAATGCCCGATCAGGACTGTGCTTTCCTTCCTGCTTTCACCCGGGTTGGAGCGAAGGCTGTCTCCTCTACCCTGAAAGTGTATGTTGCCCCTATTGCTGCACATTACAATGCAGTGAAAGGTGAGTCTATAGGACAGCACGACCTGATCGTCAGGTTCCTGAGCGGTGTGAGAAGGTTAAATCCTCCTCACCCTCACTCTATACCCTCTTGGGACTTGTCTCTAGTGCTTACGGCATTGCAGAGATCCCACTTTGAATCTCTGCAGTCAGTTGAGTTAAAAATCCTGTCTGTGAAGATTTTCGGTCAAAAAATTGTGCCTGGAATTCGGGCCAGCCAACTCACATATTATCCTAAAACTCTGGCACAGATATGTGCGCAAGGTTCCCAACACTCCCTTCAGGGACCAGGTGGTGAACCTGCAAGCGCTACCCCCGGAGGAGGCAGACCCAGCTTTAGTTTTGCTATATCCCGTCCACGCTTTGCGCCTGTATGTGGACCAAATGCAGAGCTTCAGGACCTCAGACCAACTCTTTGTCTGTTGCGGAGGCCAGCAGAAGAGAAAGGCTGTCTCCAAGCAGAGGTTAGCCCACTGGATAGTGGATGCTATCGCCCTGGCATATCAAACCCAAGGCGTGCCTTGCCTGCTCGGGTTGAGAGCTCATCCTTCTAAAAGTATTGCTTCCTCCTGGGCGTTGGCATATGGCGCCTCGCTGGTAGATATATGTAGAGCTGTGGGCTGGGCGACACCCAACAGGTTTGCTAGATTTTATAGCCTTCATATTGAGCCGGTATCCTCCCGTGTACTCGCCCCAAGTGACCAGTAGCACAGGGAACCCGCTCAATGTCGGCTTGCTGTGCCATTCCACTCCTATGGACCGGATACGTGCGCTTATTTGCTTCAGTGGAGCAGCGAACCCTGTTGAGTTGCTCCATCACCCTTGGCAGTCAGACGTGGCAGAGCGTATGACGCCAGACCTAACAGTCATATACATTCTTCCACAGTACAGTGTCTTTCCCCCGTCTCTGACGGTGTTGTCTCCTCCCTAACTAGGCCGGAGCCACCCTAGAGACATTCCATATGTTGTATTGCCCTAAATCGGCCAGTCCATATGTGTAATTTCCACATGATATGTGTAACTTCCTCCCAACGTGCAGGATGTGGCTTCCGCAGTGTTCCTTTTCCACTAGAAAGGGCACGCTTTCCCAGTGTCTCCCTGAGTGGGTCAGACGGAACAGCAGTGATTGACCTTCTCTGCATAGAGCCCCGGTCTTTTTGCATCAGATGGGGGCTGATTAGGAGGCTTATGCAGGGCGCTGGAAGGGCCAGCAACAGTGGCGTTGAAAATATATAATAATAAATAAGAGAACATGACTTTTCTGTCAATATATCACAGCTGTTCCAATGAATAAATATCTCTATATCAATCAAATTGGTCTTTCCCCCCTTTTTTTTGTAAATTTCCTCCAGAAAGAGAACTTCCTCGAGATTGGAACTGTCTTTAAAAAAAAATCCTGTTGTCACCGACGCAATGAATCTTGGGACAGGCTAGGCTGCGAAGGATCTACTCGTTCTATTCTTTGCAGTCTGGGGAATGAAGGACGCATTTGTAGTCGCTGTGGCGCAAACGGCCTTCGAAAGATGCAGCCTCTGAATTGGGATGTCTTTCAGTTATTCTGCTTGTTAACAGCAGGTGTTCATCAGTGTCTGAATTTACTCTTCTTTTCATTCACTGTCAAGTGGACTATATTAGTAAACTAATGTAGGGAATAGTGAATGAGGGTATAGGGTGTGATTTGGGACAGTCTCTGAGTGTCGATTTTGGGCGCTGTTAAATCATGGTATATTCCTGCAGGCTATTTTCTCAAAAACAGTGAATATTACCCGGAATGGATTGTTTTCTAAATGGCATGTTACTGTCAGAATTTGGCAGGTTTTTTGGTAATGCTTTAGATTACAGCCTGGAAAGTACTGCGTAATTAAAGTGTAACTTCCTTTAATTATAGTGTACCAATAAAGTACTTGCATGTAAGTATATGGGAATAATATGTAATAGTTTGGAGAATAAAGTGGTAACAACCAGGAGAATTAAACATTATTTATACTCTTAAGTATTATAGAACTAAGAGGTACATATTATACTATTATGATACAACAATCTTACATTTGGGAGCAATTTAGGTACCTTTTTGAAATAATGGTATACCAATACATACTGTATAGGCTTGTTAAATGTTAATACTTTAACACTTAAATGCTAATACTTTCCGGACTGTAATCTAAAGCGTTACCGTTTTTTTTTTTTGTGTGTGTTTTTTTTACTGCAAGATTTTAGTATGCATATTTGCTGATGACAGCAACAATCCTCCATTCATTCAAGCTGACTCTGACATATTCAAGGTAATTTTGATTCCAGCAACTGCTCATGTTCTCTTTCTCACATGCTGTTTACACAATGCTATCACATTTGTGAAAATGCTTAAACAAAAGTTTCATAGTGTCACAGAAAGTACAAAGTTTCAGCATTAAAATTAACAACATTTTCATTGGAAATTGTTATCCACATAATACCAATTTAAAAATTAGCATGTCTAACATGAATCTCAGAATCCATATGCGTTTTCTCACTTTTCTTCCAATGACAGCAGCACTCAAAGTGCATGAAATCCACAAGTTTGTGTAAAACCTGATGAGCATGTTCTCCAGCATGATTTGAGTTGATACTAAGAGCATCTTATGAAGGGTGAGAGAAATGTATAAAACATGCACATAAAACATTTACTGATGCAATTACAAAATTACATTACCGAATAGATGAATAATATCTATTCATCTATTCAGTATACATACCAAGAACACACATAAAACAGCATTAATCCACATCGTAACAATGGTACAAGTATTATAACAGAAAGAGTGGGTACAAACTATACAAAAACATTGTTTGTACAGGAAGTGAGAACATGAGCAGGTGCTGGCTGGTACTGATAAACGAACTCCCCTCCAATATATAAAATGATAAACCAGGGCCCCACAACGCATCGTCCAGACATTGACATTGACATACTGAATTGGTTCGTGACACAAAAATGCATAATTGAACCATGTAAACTTTGTAATACATTTTTTATGTATAATTCTGTTTTAAATTCAATACAGAGTTCCAGTATTCATTGAGAAACAATGGCAGTCTGGACTGTCTACCTGTCTCTCTGTCTTCTCGTAGCTTTGACTGCTTCAGGTAAGACCATTATTCCACTTTTCACATCATAACTGTTATTTTAACATGAACTGTAGCACACCTGGGACACTGTAATGACTAATCAGAAGCCAGGAATGGAATGATCTAATACACTATGTGCATGCACTAAACTAAACCTGAATTTGTCTAAGTTTTAAGATTATCATACAAAAGGATTACAATATAACAATAAAACAACAATTATATCATTATATCAGCTAAAGTTATTTAGTTATTTTACATATATTTATATTATTATTTTTGACAATAAAATACATCAACAAATATGCCTGTTAATCTGTAGTGTAGTATATTATTATTATTATTATTATTATTATTAGCAGTAGTAATAGTGCAGCTATTGTTTCTTTTATTCTATTAAATAATTGTTTGTATGAACATTTGATGCTGATGTTAGTTCTTCATCATTTCAGAATTTGTTGTGTACCATTTTACGTTCCCTATGTTAATGTGATTTATGCAAAGCTGTCCAATATGACTATATCTAGCCTATAATAACAAGTTATTGATATCCTTATGCACAAAATAATAGCCATATTTATTTGATGCAAAGGAAAACAACAATGTGTGTGATAGACATACAGTCTGTTCCATAGAAGAGATACACAACCAATGTCATCTAGAGCACGCCTGAGATGAGCGCGCCCGTCAACCCGATACCACCGTACCTCAACTACCGCTTTCCGTGCGAATCCAAAAAACTCCACGGGATGATGTACTTCAGCGAGGACATTTGGATACATTTGGACATTTGCGCATTTGGATCGGGATTTGGTCTGTTTTGTGCTGCGCGTCCACTTTATTCACCGTCCTTACTTATTTAGTTGACATGAAGTGTTTAAGTTACCCAGAAAGACCCATTATATTCCTGTCAGGGTGTTGAACGATGGCGTCCATCGCTTACATTGCCGGATTCCTGCTGGAAGACAAAGTGGTTTGCAATGAGCAGTTCGATAATGAGTTCAGGACAGTGGTTCAAGGCACCAAAAAGGTTGCACCATCCTGTTCATGATGTTGTAGTTCTTCAGCATGTCCAGCTCTATCTGGTGGGTCATCCTCACTTGGTTCGTCGCGGCCAGGATGAAATGGGGTCACGAGGCCATTGACGCAAATTCGCAATGTTTCCATCTCGCAGTGTGGGAAGTGGCAGCCATCAAGACCATCAGCATCCTGGCGGTGGATCAAGTGGATGGAGATGTTCTCAATGGCGTTTGCTTCGTGGGGATTCAGCAGCGTGGAAGCGCTCGTTCATCCTGGCGCCGCTGTTCATTGGCACCTCGTTCCTCCTGGCGGGCTTCGTTTCTCTGTTCCGCATCAGGACCATCATGAAGCACGACGACACCAAGACAGAGAAGCTGGAGAAGCTGATGGTGATCAGTGTCCTCTACACGATTCCAGCCACCATCGTGATCACGTGTTATTACTTCTACGAACAGGTCTTTCGGAATCAGTGGGAACAGACAAGGAACATGGTGCCGTGTACCGCATACAACCCGCAGATGAACCCGGACTTCACATTGTTCATGATCAAATACCTAATGACCCTGATCATGGGGATCATGTCTGGATTCTGTATATGGTCCAGAAAGAGGCTTAACTCATGGAGGAAGTTCTACACGAAACTGGTACACAGCAAACAAAGAGAAACAACCATGTGACTTACATTAACCAACTGCTTAGAGCGGCTATATATAAATGAACTAAATGAATACAAATTTTACAACGAAAATGAACCATCACTGAACTTCTTAGACTTTCTTCTAGATCTGCTGTACAGCAGAACAATCTTTGTTCAGTGATGGTTCATTTTTGTTGTAAAAAAAGTTATTAATTTAGTTAATATATATATATATATATATATATATATATATGAATGATCACAACTCTTGATTACTAAGCCAGTGTCAGTTAAGGGTTTAAGGAAGGTGTTAAGATTAAGTTCAGGGATGTGATTAAAGACATTAAAGTTTAAATAAATCAAATATTGGACTTTTACATTTGCCATGCAACATTATATAGTATTAATATATAATTTGTATGTAATACAAGGTACACAAGAATGTAAACGCTTTGGCTAAAAGTGTCTGCCAAATACATAAATGTAAATGTAAATAATTTAATTACTGTGTGATCACACGTGCATTTTATTTGTTTTTAGCAAAGAAACTTCCATAAATTATTCTCTCTCTCTTTTTATCTTTTAAATTATAGCACAGTGGTCATTTTTCCCTTTGTCCCCAACTTCAGATCCAGGTTCAGATGGAGACATTGTTCCAGAATGTCCCAACGTTCCACATGGCGAGAGAGTGGACTGTTTCCCAGATCCCGACGCTTCCCAGGTAAACTGCAGTGGATATGGCCTACATTCCACACAAACCCCCAGCATACTTTGCTAAATCTTACTGTGCGTCCTTACAGCAAAAGTGTTTGGAAAGAGCTTGCTGTTGGAGCCCCGTGAGTGAGGCTAACGTTCCCTGGTGCTTCTTTTCCAAACACCACGGCTACAGCGTGGTCAGCGAAAGCAAGCCTGACAGCACACGTGAGTTCAGCCTCAACCCAGATGTTGTGCAAATAATCTACTTTCCATTGTGCTTTGAAAAGTTTGTATTCGACCATGTAACAAGTAGAGCAAACAATTTGCCAAGACCTCATGGAAAATGTTTGTTTTGCTGTAGATATTGAGGCCAAGCTGACAAGAATGGATGCTCCATCTCTATTTGGAGCTGATATTAAAGAGTTGACCTTCTACGCTGAAATGCAGACAGAAAACCGTCTTCGATTTAAGGTCTGTTTGAAAACTGACGCAGATAGGAGAGGCATCGTGTCAATGTAAAGACGTCTATAATGGCGTGCAATGTTCTCTTTGTCAGATCACTGATACAAAGCAAGCCAGGTTTGAGGTTCCTCATGAGCATGTGCAAGCGCCTTCCATCCCTCCCACCGGACCCCTAAAATATAGACTGGAGCTGATCCAGAAGCCCTTTGGACTGAAAGTTTGGAGAACATCTCCTGAAAAACTCCTGTGAGTTGGAAGCTCTTCCTTTTCACACACAGATCATACACTATATTGCCAAAAGTATTGTGACACCCCTCCAAATCATTGAATTCAGGTGTTCCAATCAC
This sequence comes from Leuciscus idus, assembly GCA_021554675.1. NCBI lineage: Eukaryota > Metazoa > Chordata > Actinopteri > Cypriniformes > Leuciscidae > Leuciscus > Leuciscus idus. The sequence goes on from CM038627.1 coordinate 41,591,153, forward strand.
TTCCATGGCCACAGTTGTATAAAATCAAGCACCTAGGCATGCAGACGCTTCTACACACATCTGTGAAAGGATGGGTCGCTCTCAGGAGCTCAGTGAATTCAAGTGTGGTACCAAGATAGGTTGCCACCTGTGCAATAAGCCCATTCGTGAAATTTCCTCACTAATAAATATTCCACGGTCAACTGTTAGTTATAACAAAGTGGAAGCAATTGGGAACAACAGCAACAAAGTGGTAGGTCACGTAAAATCACAGAGCGGGGTCAGCGCATGCTGAGGCGCACAGTGCGCCGAAATCACCAACTTTCTGCAGAGTCAATAGCTACAGACCTCCAAACTTCATGTGGCCTTCAGATTAGCTCGAGAACAGCGAGTTTGGTGTGGAGGAACTTGACTGGCCTGCACAGAGTCCTGACCTCAGCCCGATAGAACAGCTTTGGGATGAATTAGAGCGGAGACTGGGAGCCAGGCCTTCTCGTTTAACATCAGTGCCTGACCTCACAAATGCGCTTCTAGAAGAATGGTCAGAAATTCCCATAAACACACTCCTAAACCGTGTGGAAAGCCTTCCCAGAAGAGCTGAAGCTGTTATAGCTGCACAGGGTGGGCCAACTCCATATTAAACCCCACGGATAAGGAATGGGAGATCATTAAAGTTAATGTCCATGTAAAGGCAGACGTCCCAAAACTTTTGGCAATATGGTGTGTTGGCTCTTTGTGAGTTTAGTGCATTACAGCACAGAATCATTTTATAGTGTTTCTTTGACTAAACAAGGGACAATCACAGCACCAAAAATACAGAAATTAGAGGTATGAATAGAATGAGGGAATCCAGCCTGAAATAATGCAAACAGGCTTTCTCTAAAGCAGTCAGTCTTCATCTCGCTGTCTACACGATATTGATGGAAACGGCTTTGTTTCCTTTTGCCATTGTCTGCCGTCATGTGTGTTTTTGTGCACTGCTGAAAAATGACAGGCAGGTAAAAAGTAAGTTATGATTCCTAGTGTTCAAATCTAATTTGATCATTTTTAAGTCACAGTGACTATCAGCCCTGCTTCATGCATGTTGCATCTGTCACATAAACAATGCATATTCATTTCGTGGCTTTTTTAAAGAGATATTAAAGAAAGCAGTGGGCCGCTGCTTATTGGAAGTTTATGCAACAGTTTGCTAATGAAATTATGTTCAACCAACAAACTAGATTGAGTTAGAGGAACTTAATAATTTGAAGCATGAACAGTTGATTATAAAAAATAAAATAAAATAAAAACTGAAGTTGGTCCTGGAATCAATTAATCTGATCTATTTCAGTTAACATCAACGGCTAGCATAGCACATGCTAATGTAACTTATTTAGCATGTAAACTCTTTTAAATGTCAAACATAACAGTATTAAATAAAAATGTTCTTGGCAGGTTTCATGACATGACAGGTTTCTGTGAGTAAACGTCCTCTCTACAACACCTCTTCCTCTCTTGCTCGGTCAGGTTTGACACAACCATTGGGCCGCTGGTTTTTGCTGATCAGTATCTTCAGCTCTCGGCTAAACTCCCCTCTCACAACATCTATGGACTTGGAGAGCACGTCCATCAGACCTTCCGCCATGACACCAACTGGAGGACCTGGCCTATCTTCGCAAGAGCTGCTTTTCCCAATGGCGTGAGTCATAGCATTTAGACCATTTGCACAAACATTTTCACTATTCCAAACCAGTATGACTTTGGGAAATGTCTCAGTGAAATATACAGTTTTAGATGCGTTTTTGAAGAATATCCTGGCCACTCTGAGGGACTGAGGATGACAAGCTTCAAAAAGGAGCAGTTCACAACTCATGCACCGTATTCAAAATCTTCCGAAGTCATTTGACTAAAAATTTAAGTAAACCGGATCATTGAGTCAGTGATCAGAACTCAAGAACTGGATCAGTCTGATTCATGAATGAATCGTTTAGAACAACTCACTACTTAGCACTACTTTTCTGAAGAGATCTAGGGTGGATTTCAAGGTTTTCAGTGAATAACAACTTTAAAAGACTTAAAATATAGTGCATGATCAGAATGTACAGCTTTTATAATACTTTTATGGTGACTTTCTTGTTGCTTTAGAGCTCAACAGCCCCAACAGAACTTTTCTTTTAATTCTAATTAATCTGACTCTTTTATGGTATAACCAAATGCAGTCTGGTTGATTTAATCATATTAACTAAATGTTGATGTGAATGAACCAATTAATTTAAACATTTCACATGAAGAACATTTTCAGGTTACCTACCAAAACACTTATTACAGTGCATTGCCTGTGCGATTATTTATTGTGTAGGATTATCCTGCAATTTGTGTTTCAAGATCATGACACATAAATATCCCAAACTGTCTAATTAACTGATTAAAATGTTTAAATTTGCCATTACAAACCGTGATGTATTTTCCTACCCCAGGGCCCAGACAACCTGTACGGCCACTACCCCTATTTCACATGTCTGGAAGATGCCAGTGGCCAATCCTTTGGTGTTTTTCTCATGAACAGCAATGCTATGGGTAAACAGACCCTCTCTTGAGTAGTTTTATTGTCTCATTGTGATGGCTTTTTATTTCTTCTTTTTTTTTTTTTTTTTTTTTTTTTTTTCATTGCTGGTCAAAAACACGAGCTTTGCTGTGGACTAAATTCACAATCTTTATGTATAGTGCGTTGTGATGTGTTTGTGTGTTTGGAATGGCTGCTTTTGTTAAAGATAAGTAAATGAGAACAGTTTAAGTTGTTTATGTCAGTCTGTTCTTGTCTGTGTGCAGAGGTGACTATCCAGCCGGCTCCAGCCGTGACCTACCGGACTATTGGAGGGGTTTTGGACTTCTACATCTTGCTTGGAGACACACCAGAGGCAGTGGTGGACGAGTTCACACAGGTGAGCGGAAATAGAAACACTAGTGACTCTTGTGGGTGGAATTGTAAATACTTGGAATTGTTTTTTCGTGTTGGACACACAGCATGGTGGACAGTACACGTCATTCCTCCGCTTTCCAATCGGATTAAAAGCAAAAAGCTCATATTTTAAACAAATATTTTTAACAAAATACTATAATTTATTGTACGAAAATACTTGATTCTTATTGGTCAGTCATAGTATTCATAGTATTTTTGTATACTGACAAAAAAAAAAAAAAAATTCTATTATAAATTAAAAACATTTATTACATGTTTATTTTCCATTCAAATTAAATCGAAAATCTGAAATTCTTTATTGTGATTCTGGTCATTTGTGGCATTATGTGGCAATCTGTTCAAAAGTTTTAGTGAAATAACCACTAAATGTTGTTATTATTTACAAATATTATAAATTACAAGTTACAACTATTATGAATTAAAATCATATAAAATAGTATAATTTATTACACAACTATAAGTGACTATTGTCCTGGTCAAAATATTTGTATTTCTTATAAAAAAATAAAATCACATCAATATTTCATGACCATTTCAGGGTTATTTTCATTAACTCAAACTTAAAGCTAAAACCATTAAAAAATATAAAATTATTTCAGCTATAGTTAAGACATAATTTCTCTTTTTCTTTCTAGTATTAAAATTACTAAAACTAAAATTGAAATAAATATTTATAAGAACTATGTAGACATTAAACAAACCTACTAAAAATGACAAACACATGCAAGAAAATTACTAAAACTTGAACTAAAATTAAAATTAAAATTGAAAACTTAAAAACATTTTTTTCAAAATATTAATAAAAACTAAAATAATATATCAATGATACTAAAATAACACTGGTCCATTTATGTTTTTTTTCTTAGCAGTAATAAGCAGTCAGACAGTCATTATTGCAAAATAAACCCTGATCCTGATCTCGCCATGAACTTCTTACCAAAATTCCATCAAAGCCAACTGACATTAGTTCGTGACGGGAGTTGGAGTGAACTCCTATAGGCCCAGATGAAGCTTCCAGATGAGCCTGAGGAAGTCGTGTGATGTTCAGCGTCTTTAACATTGCATTATGTCTCTGCAGCTGATCGGCAGGCCTTTCATCCCTCCGTACTGGTCTCTGGGCTTCCAGCTCTCTCGCTGGGACTACGGCAGCCTGGACGAGGTCAAGAGAGTCGTGGAGAGAAATCGACAGGCCGGCCTTCCGTATGTAAGGGCCAGGAACAGAAGGAGGCTCCTCACTTTCTTCTGCAAAACTTAATTCCAACCCAGTCCTTCAAAGCCACAGTCGAGAGCACGGAATATAGCTGACAGATTCATGAATAATAACTGCACGTATACATGCATTTAGAAGCGTTTGACACCTTATGGTGGGACTCTAACTGCCGAAAGATGCACTGAAGCTCAGTGTTTAATGTAGTTCGAAACAAAAAAGGCATTAGCATGTCAGGATGGTGCATCTCCACCTGATTAGCATTAGAAAATGACTGGCATCTGCTGATGGCTGATGGAAGTCAAGCCTTCCAGAACAATCAAAACAGACAGCAGTGAATCTACAATGTTAGCTTGCAAAAGAGGCATTAGCCTTCAGTGTTATAGTGCATGATCTTGATTCCTTAGTGAAACGTTATACATCAAATAGATCCCTGCGGTCTTCCGATCAGTCTCTTTTAATGATTCCAAGATCTAGATTAAAACTTAGGGGTGACCGCGCCTTCTCGATCGCTGCCCCGAAACTTTGGAATTTGTAACCTGTTCACATCAGATTGGCTCAGACTATTTCGAGTTTTAAATCATTGTTAAAAACTCATCTATTAACTCAAGCTTTTAATTCCTCTGGGTGTTGAGTCTAAATTCTCTGTTGTTGTTTTATGTTGTTTTTGTGTTGTCTATGTATTTATTTATATTTTATTATCTCTGGAAAGCACATTGGTGCAACTGCAGTTGCAATGAATTGTGCTATATAAATACAATAAAGAAAGAAAGAAGACAGAAATGAACATTAACAACCTAAGAATAAAGCTTCCAAAAGCGTGTTTTCACAGTTATGCCATAAAAGAACCATTTCTGGTTCCCCAGAGAACCTTTCAGTGAATAGAACCATTAATGTCTTAATGTAAAGAACATTTTAATCTAAAGAACCTTTTCCACTATAAAGAACCGTATGTGAGATGGAAAGATTCCATGGATTCTTCACAGAACCATTGATGCCAATAAAGAACCTTTATGTAACTTCCTTAATTATACGTTGAAGTGAAACAGGATATTCAGTGAGAGAGGGAAACTGATTTGATGTAGATTTTACAGAGACTCACATCATTATTTTGTGTTCCAGGACGTCCAGTATACTGATATTGACTACATGGAGGACAATAAGGTCTTCACCTTTGATACAGTGAAATTTGCAGAGCTGCCTCAGTTTGCTGACTATATGCATGATAAAGGGCAGAAATACATCATCATATTGGTGAGCCATTGATATTGTGGTTTCATTTATGCTGAGCTGCAGAGTTTTATAGGTTGGCACATTAGTTCTGGGTTTTGGACTGTAGTTTAGAGTCATACATTTCAACCTCTTGCTGAATTTGATTTTGTCCAGTTGAAAACCTCAGAACATTTTCTTCTTGGTAGGATCCTGCCGTGTCCACCAGTCGGAGGATAAACGGACCTTATGAAGCTCTTGACAGGGGTCATGTGGCTAAAGCTTGGGTCACCGAAGCGGACGGAGAAACACCTCTACTGGGAGAGGTACGATCCTCCAAACATACTCCTGATTGGGTAATCGTTAGTAGGGTTTGGGACTGAGAACTGGTTCTTCTTTATAAAAATATCTGAACTTGAATGACTTCCATGATGTTCGGTTTTAGTAATTGTTGTTGGACATCTGCATTTTTACACTGATGTGGACAGATAACATGTCATTGTATTGCAGTGTCCTCGCTGGTTGAAATACACAGTGTGAACAGGGTCTGATCTACTGTAGGAACAAATGAACAAACTTATTTTTGGTGAATTGGTCAAAAAAGAGCATGTACATCTCATTTTAAAATGTATTAAAATTGAAAACGGTAAATTGTAGTAATATTTCACAATATCAGTGTTTTTACAATATTTTTGACCAAATAAATGCACCCTTGGTGAGGAGAAGAGTCTTCTTTTTATTCTCTCTCTCTCTCTCTCTCTCTCTCTCTCTCTCTCTCTCTCTCTCTCTCTCTCTCAGAGGATTGGTGCCTTTTAAAAGAACTGAAAGAGTGGAATCATTAAATTAAAATAAAATCAGAGCCATAATCATCATATCTCTTACAATTCCCATCCACATTTTTACCCATTAAACATTATTAATTGTCCAATTCTATTTTGGGATACAATTATATTGGACATCTGGAGTTGACATTAAATTTACCATATGCAAACTATAAGGCACATATCACTTGGCAAAAATATCATGTGTGTCAGATGCGGATTGCTTTTTTATGGTTTTATTTTAGGTCAGTGTTTGCATTGATTTTGCATCAGAGTTTAATGTCACACCTTCCTGCAGCTCAGAGCCATGTGAGAAGAGGGGGAAAGGACACAAGAGGGAATGGAAATGCCAATGACTTAAAAATTACAACAACAACAAAAAAACATTTTGCAGTGCTAGGTGTCATCTGTGACCTATTGTAATGCTAGCGAGTGAATCATGGCTCATTCGTTCATTCGAATGAGAATAAGAATTCAGCCCATTCTCCTCCTCTCTCTCTCGTGTCACAGGTCTGGCCAGGGGAAACCGTGTTTCCTGACTACACTAACCAGTCTTGCATTGATTGGTGGGTTGATGAAATTTTGCGCTTCCACAAAGAAGTCAAGCACGACGCTCTCTGGATTGTAAGTAACCGGCAGAGATCCTTATCCGTCACCAGATATTGAACCTGATCATTTTACGACCTGGTGGAAAGGTCATTTATAAGTCACTGCATCAATATGTATTAATCATGATAATTAATCAAAGACAGTAAAGCTCAATAAACATCTCATCTAGAGTACAATATAAACCACAAAAGCTTTAAAGCTCAACATAATATCATAATTGGCCCTACTTACAGTAGTAATTCTTCAAACTCCTGTTCAAGTAAATTCACATTATTTTGTATAGCACTTTCGCAGTACATATTTCAAATATTGCAATCAAGAAGCGAATGGTGACTGTGTTGAAGAAATGCATTTTACACCATCCAATCAATTCCCGATTGATAAAATCTAGTTCAGAAATTAATCAATATTCTGATTCAGAAATGAAAGTAAAATGGTTACGAATGCCATTTCATGTTGACTGTAAAGCCTCCCTACACTGTAAAAAAGAGAAGATGAGCTGTCTTTAAAAAAATAAGACAACCTATCACACTAAACGTTTTAAGTTAAATCAATGTATTCGCTCCAATTACAGTCACCTTAAATACTTTTTGTTCATCGGAGTAACATAGTCTTCTGAACTTAAAAATTATTGTCAAGGTAATCAAAGAATGTTTAGAGCAGCTACAATTTTTCATCTCCATTTTTGATTTTCAAAGATAACTTCACGACATGAACATTGTTTGCCTCTTAAAACTAGTGTTTGCTTTAATTTTGAGACATTTAGCTGCTGAATTAGGGAGCGCTGAACTAACTGCTGTTTTTTTCTCAGGACATGAATGAGGTGGCCAGTTTCGTGAAGGGAAGCATCAAAGGCTGCGCTGATAACAAGCTCAACTATCCTCCATTCACCCCACGTGAGTCTGAAATGGATCTACAGCAAGATTTCACATCAGCATCTCCTCACTCTCTGTAAACATCTGTCCTCTTGATTTCCATTCGACTCTAAAGGTATTCTTGATAACCTGATGTTCAGTAAGACCTTATGTATGGATGCTAAACACAACTGGGGGAAGCACTATGATGTCCACAGTCTCTATGGCTACTCTATGGTCCTGGCCACTGAGAAGTAAGTGTTGGCTTTTCCACACTCTCTGTGCAAATAATCTCTGTTATGACTGACTGATGCTGCGTTCTAGTCTTGTCATAATGTTTAATACGGATTAACATCTCAACAATGTTGTATTTACTAGTGGATATAGTCATATATTAATGTGCTCATGGTTGTGACATCATAACCATGATGAGTTCGGAATTATGTTTATGAATCATTTCATAAATGGGTGGTTGTAGGAGGGGAGGTTAATGTTGTTAGTCTTAGTGTATGTCTACATAGTATATTCAGTTTTTTTTTATTTCTCTGTTGCACAATGTTGAATCTGGATAAACTAATTTTACTTCATTTTGCAAGCACCTGATTTTTAAGTTGGAAATAAAATGGTGGTTGTGTCTTTCCAATACGCTCCTTGATGTGGTGCTAGCGCTCCTATACCTCTAGTGAGTGCCGGTCCTCCCTATACACAAAGTACACAAGTTGCATAGGGTCCCAATGTCTGTCTTGGCAAGTTTCACTTAAACACAGTTAGTTATGTCTTAAAGGTGCTGTGTGTAAGTTTTTTACTGTACTAAAGTATAAAAATACCATAAAATGTTTGCAGATATTTATTAAACATGCTGAGTTCACATTCTCGTTTCTCTGAAAAACACTTCTACAGCCAGTTATTCGACTTTGAAATGCTCCTTCCGTGTCGGACTGTCTTTTTTTGTTTTGGTCTGTGTGATCTCGCTCACTGCCAGTTTATCCAATAGTCTTTCGCCACCACAGGTCACCAGTTGGTGGAAAACACAGCGTATTGCAGCCATGGAAGCCAGCGAACGAAATGGGTCAGAGATCGCGGATTCTACCCGACCTAAAAAGCCTCGCCATTTGTCTAAAAATCTCTACAAATGGGAGATATTAACTCATCATAAATCAATAAATGAACTCATCAATTTACAGTGTGTAAGTCTCCTCACATTTCATTGTCAATTGCGCTCGTTCCTGTTGCGTGTCTCAATCTGGCAACCCGTGTGAGCGTCGAGTCTGAGGAGCAGGAGGTGCGGGAAACAACTCTCCCAATATTTTACATTTGGACTGTAGTACCCATTTCAATCTCACATACTGCACCTTTAAGTGAACATAAACAGATGGGAAAGGAATGCTTGTCAGTGTATTAGATCTGTGCATTTGGTCTTAAAGTGACAGCAGCCTAATAAACCTGCTCTCTTTGTCATTAATGTCAATCAAACAACAAAAGAAAATGAGAGAATCATTCACTTCTCTTCACTGAATAACTTTAGTAACTTTAATAAGAATCAAAGTAGGCCTATATTTAATTAATTCAGTGAAAATTATGCAGTGTTTTATTTTTTACATTTGATTGCTTTATTCAATTTCTGTATAGTATTCTATTATTAGTAATAGGCTAAATTGTTTATTTCATTTGCATCTTTTTTTTCTATTGCATTTGTCCTTTCGTTTGTAATTTTTAATAATTTTTTATTGTATATTTTGTTGACAGTGAAATTGCTCTGAAAGAACAGATTAAGGGGTTGGGGTTCACTTTGGGGTTTTTATGAACGCACATCGGCAGTCTTACAAAGTTTTGGCCCCAGAAGTCTAGGACCGGCACTGCATCTAATGTTGTGTTTCTGCTTCCAGGGCATCGAGAGCAGTGTTTGGGATGAACCGTTCAATGGTTTTCACCCGCTCCTCCTTCCCCGGGGTGGGCAAGTACGCTGGGCACTGGTTGGGTGACAACGCCGCCACCTGGAATGACATTAAGTGGGCGATACCCGGCATGCTGGAGTTTAACCTCTTTGGAATCCCTTACGTAAGTGGTTTGACCCCAAATGTCTTTTCCAACATGGGTAATTGATGGTAGACACCAGTCTTTCTTCATAACACAACTGATTGAGTTTCCATGAAATGCAATTAGAAATTGAATGGGAATGCATTTGCACTCAGTGTTCAGGTTGAATATCGAGTGATTTTTCCCTCCTCTGGAGAGTCTAAACTGAATCTGATGATGTTATTCTGCAGGTCGGTGCAGACATCTGTGGGTTCTTCCTCAACTCGACGGAGGAGCTTTGCAGACGTTGGATGCAAGTCGGCGCATTTTACCCCTTCAGCCGTAACCACAATGCAAAAGGTTTCAAAGTATGTGCTGCTCTTTAAACACCCATAAACATTCAATCTTGAAGTGTCTTGCACTTTGTAATACATCTTCCCCTCGCGGGTCAAAATGACCTGAAGCACTAAAATTATACTTAAAAAATGTTTTGGTCCAGAAAGCTTATTTTATTTCATTTTGATAATGCAAATATTTTTGGTAATTTTTTATTTACCTTTAAATTACTAGATTTGATTAATAAATAATAAATAAATAGTAATTTAAGCACATTCCTCACATTCTTTCAACTTAAATTATAAATAACTCACAATTTCATGCATAACCCTTTTAATTTGGACCTCTTGTGGAAAAATAAATAATATAACATGATATTTCATGACTCTTGCCACTAGATGACTAGATCTATATGGAGCAAATGAGCTGTTCCTCTGGGTCCTAAAGTCAGTTTCTCTTCAGTATGCATTCAGATACACATGTAGACATTATACAATAATTTTCAAATCGATTAAAAAAATGTTGTGTGTATTTGTGGTTCAAGTGCGACAAAAGTCCTAGGGTCTTGGACCCCTCTGATGAACACTCAATTTTTTTTATCTTAAAAAAAAGAAGAGTTTTGGGTGAAACCTGACCCGAGGGAAGGATGAGGGTTTAAACATCTCTGCGATGTGTTCCTGGCCCGACGGCAGCGCACTGAATTACAAACTCGTCCTCTCTCTTTAAATGCAATTATTTCCCTAATCATTATTGTGAGATTGGCGTGAGAGAAGCATTGATGAATATATTATCAGGATCCACGTGTCCATTTCTCTCTTTGCTCTTTCTATCAGGACCAGGACCCTGCATCATACGGCACTGACTCTCTCCTGGTGAACAGCTCCAGACATTACCTGGAGATCCGCTACAGCCTCCTGCCGTACCTCTACACGCTGTTCTACAAGGCCCACGTCAGCGGAGAGACTGTCGTGCGGCCCATGATGCATGAGTGAGTTCGTAAGCACATGCAAACAGCAGTGGGACAGTTCCAGTGTTGCTTCTGTGTTTATGAACTTCATGTATTTCTATATGAGATCTCTCATATAATAAGATGTGTTTAGAACTTAAAATAATTACTCGAATTAAACTCAAAACCTATTTCTTCTAAGTAAATACAATACCGTTCAAAGTTAAGGGAAGATATTAAAAAAAAAAAAAAATCTGAAAAGATGCATTAAATTGATCAAAATTGATCAGTAATACATCTTATAATTTTTTTTTACTTTATATTCATCAGAATCCTTAAAAATGTATCACGGTTTCCACAAAACTGTGAAGCTGCACAACTGTTTTCAACACTGATAATAATGATAGTAATGATGCTGAAAAATCAGCTTTGATCACAGGAATAAATTACAATATAGTCACATAGAAAACTTTAAATGACTGTACTGATAAATGCAGCCTTAGGGAGAAATCTTTTCACTTTAACTGCCCCCCCCCCCCCCCCCCCCCCCCGCCCCCCCCCCCCTCTAAATAGTTTAATAATCCATTTTTTTTTATAGTGCGCAGTGTATATGTGTGTGTGTGTGTGTGTGTATGTATATATATATCATCACCCTGAAACGTCAGTATCTGCTTGATAAGAATTGTTTCCCGCTCTGCAGGTTTTTTTCCGACAGTGAAACCTGGGCAGTGCACAAACAGTTCATGTGGGGAGCACATCTCCTCATCACACCTGTGCTGGATCCTGTGAGTGAACACACACACACACACACACACACATACACACACACACACACACACACACACACACACACACACACACACACACACACACAGCTCATCAGCTCAGACTGCTGTCAGCTTGATCTGAATTATATCACATTATTTGAGTGCCACCATCTGAAGTGTTCTCTCATATTTTCTTTTTGTTCATTTGCTGCTTCTCTTTCTGTCAGCTTCTTACTCTCCAATATCTCCCTCATGTTCTCTTTTTCTGACTCTTGAAAAGTCATCACAGGAGGACCATATCTCTCTGAAAAATGACCACCTGTGATGGTCTGACCAGTAGTTTAATGAACAATACTTATTAAATCATCAAAATAATGTTTGTCATTATGTTTAGCTGATTTCCTGTTTGTTTGTTTGTTTGTTTGTTTGTTTGTTTGTTTGTTTAAGGGTTTTGAAACTGTGGAGGCCTATATTCCAGATGCCATCTGGTATGACTTCGAGAAGGTAAGACCATCCTCTCACACCACAAACTTATATATATATATATATATATATATATATATATATATATATATATATAGAGATATATATATATATATAAACTTATATATAGATATAAACTTATATATAGATATATAAATATATATATTGACAATGCAATTTTTTGGATTGTTTTATAGGAGATAAGAATTACAGATCGCAAAGCAAAAGTTTCCTTGAACCTGCCCGCTGATAAACTTGGTTTACATCTGAGAGGCGGAGCCATTCTTCCTACACAAAGACCAGACGTCACCACTACATACAGGTAATGATGGGAAAGACAAAGAACATACCTGTAGATTTCCCCTAGAAATACACATCACCAGCTCATATTAAAGCACTGTCACTAAACTCTATCCGTGAAAATACAGTCAATCCGCTCTCAGGGAGTCTTTCAGCCCCCTCCACTAAACACATCTAAGGCCCATTTCAAAACGTGTCTGCAATTTTTTGGAGATTTTTATGTATTATAGTCTTCTTTGAACTACTATAGTATTTGAATGAATTCAGAGCAGTTGTAACATGATTCACAGCATCACTATAACATGGTTAATATTGCAAAGTGAGTTTAATATGAGACTGAGAACGTACAAATATTTAGATTTTTGTGTATTTTTGTATTTTGGAACGTTAATCTTTTGTTTATTGTTCCTCTGTGTTTTCATTCATCTCATTCCTGTTCATCTGCATGAGGCCTGAGTTTCTATTTAACTTTAGGAAAATACTTTGAATTTATCTGTGTTCAATAGCTATTTATTTTGTAGTGCATTTATTTCCCTCTGAATATATTACACCTTCAGCAGTAGAAATGGAAATGTACCGTATCTCTCAAAGTATCTTTTGGGCTGCACTAGCATTAAAAACAGGGCTGATACACAAATGCATCACAAATACATATATTTAAAATCCACCCGGCTTTGCTGCGGTGTCTGTGGCGTTATTCACAAACAAGAAACACATCTAATTCAAAGGATCCATTTTCTGTCTGCTCTTGAGTTTCTGGTAAAAGTTGTTTGTTCCCTCAGCCGCCTTCATCCCATGGGACTGATCGTCGCACTCGATGACAACAAGGCTGCGTCAGGCGAGCTATTTTGGGATGACGGAGACTCTCGAGGTATTTTGGAAGGACTTGCTATTGATTAAAAGTTGTCCAGTTCACTGTCTGAAACACAAATCGACCTTACACATGGCTCAATAACAAGAATGACAATAACAGATGTAATTACATGCAGGTATTTTTTTTAAAATATAAGTACATTGCAAAAACATGTATGTACACAATAAGTGCATTGTATCAAATTATTAATTTAAATGTTAGTACATAGTAGTTAAAGTCACCTAATGTAAAGTGGAACCAAATGTAACATTTTACAATAAGGTTCCATTAGTTAACATTAGTTATTATTAGTGATAAAGTTGATTTGTCTCTCATAACTTCTTTCTCTTTTTTTCTTAGATACTGTTTCATCCGGCTCCTACATTCGTTACCAGTTTTCCGTGGTTAATGTATGTCATCCTAATATCCCTAATGTTTGTTTTTAGGTGGAATTACATTGTATGTCCAAAAAGCAATGTTTAAATATATATACAGTACAGGCCAAAAGTTTGGAAACATTACTATTTTTTATGTTTTTGAAAGAAGTTTCTTCTGCTCATCAAGCCTTCATTTATTTGATCAAAAATACAGAAAAAAAAGTAATATTGTGATATATTATTACAATTTAAAATAATTGGTTTTCAATTTATTATACTTTAAATTATCATTTATTTCTGTGATGCAAAGCTGAATTTTCAGCATCATTACTCCAGTCTATCAGTGTCACATGTGACATCCAGTCTATCACATGATCCTTTAGAAATCATTCTAATATGATGATTTATTATGAGTGTTGGACACAGTTCTGCTGCCTAATATATTTGATGAATAAAAGGTTAAAAAGAACTGCATTTATTCAAAATAAAAAAATATTTTCTAATAATATAAATCTTCTTTACTATCACTTTTTATCAATTTAACACATCCACGCTGAATAAAAGTATTGATTTATTTCAAAAAAAAGAAAGAAAAAAATGACTGACCCCAAATTACTGACCAGTAGTGTATATTGTTGTTACAAAAGATTTCTATTTAAAAAAAAAACTGTTTCCAACTTTGATAATGAATCATCATATTAGAATGATTTCTAAAGAATCTAAAGATAGACTGGAGTAATGATCCTGAAAATTCAGCTTTGCATCACAGAAATAAATGATAATTTAAAGTATAATAAATTGAAAACCAATTATTTTAAATTGTAATAATATATCACAATATAAAAAAAAAATCTGTATTTTTGATCAAATAAATGCAGGCTTGATGGGCAGAAGAAACTTCTTTCAAAAACATTAAAAATAGTAATGTGTCCAAACTTTTGGCCTGTACTGTATATATATATATTTTTAATTTTAATTTTAAATGGCATCTATTACTAAAATCTGTAGTGATATCTGATATTTTTCTGCTGGATCAGGATGTCTTGACAATGCATGTTGCTCACAATGGCTACACGGATCCAAACAGCTTGAAGTTTGAGAACATCACAGTGATGGGAGTGAGTGCGGCTCCCGCCTCTGTGCTCGTGTCGGACGGCGTCACTACAAACTCTCTGTCGGAGTCCCAGGTTTACTACGATTCCACCAAGAAGGTAATCATAGTTTTAATATAAAAGAGTTTTCTATTCACCACCAAAGTCAATATGAAAATGTGTTTGTGACCAGTTTTACTGGTTTTGATTGAAATAGGATATTGAACACCCTACAGAAATGGGTGAGACCACATTGAGACCAGGAATATAAAGTAAATAGGGTCCATTTTTATTTAGATCACTTTGGAGGATGTGATTGCCTCTTCAAATATTATTGCATGATATCAAATGTAGCTAGAATAACAGAATGAGCAGATACTGTACGAATCATAGCATGTTTGCTTTGGACTCATCAAAGTTCTCTAGTCTGAGTCAAAAGCAACAGGCATATAAATTGACAGAAACTTCAATCTAATACTTCCTTTAAATGCCAAGGTTTTCTTAACAAAAAGCCATCTGAAAATAGCCACCCTTCAATGGGCTTTACAGAATTCTCTGAAATGTATTAGCTAGTTTGACATTTGGAGAACATATCTAATCAAAGTGAAAAAAAATCACAGTCGACGTAACGTAATTACAAAATGGAGCCTGACTTGTGTTTAATACTGAGCAGGATTCCCTCGGGTACCAGGAGAGGCCCTTTCATTCCAAGAGAGATGCTCATGGACCAGGGCTTTCAAAAGCACACACATGTTAGGCTAGGATGAAGGGTATTGCTTTCTCCCAGAGGTCTTGGAATGACAACACAAGGTCGCACAGACTTCGGTCTTAATCTATGCATGACACATTAATGTCAGCTGCTGTAATTTATGGCACGTCCACCAACTAACGCAAGAAGACTGTGTGAAACTCAACAGTATTTGTCATTTTTGTTATTTACATACTTTAACTAGAGGATAAGATTCTGACATGAATACACCTGCTGTCTTTTGTGTGATATACTGTATAACATTGGGTGTTTGTGTCTGCTAGGTGATGTATCTGAGAAATCTGGAGCTGGAACTGGGGAAGAACTACACAGTCAACTGGGAGGCCAAATACCCAAACTCTAGGCACTTCGACTGTCACCCTGAAGCAGGTGGAGATCAGGACAGATGTGAAGCCCGTGGCTGCATCTGGAAGGTCTGAGAGAGAATATAATCAATATCATTGTTTTCAAAGACGCTGTTTGATCTGAAGTGTTATAACGTGATTCAACACATTGCCTTTCATAGCCTTCAGATATTCCCAAGGAGCCGTGGTGTTATTACGCCGAGACCCACGGCTACGTCACCAGCAACATGGTTGAAACAGCAAGCGGCATCATTGTAGATATAGAGCGCAATACCGATTTCCCATGTCAGCGTTCTCAATCTCGAGACGTCAGCAAGCTCCGTGTGGAAATCACATACCTAAGTGGAAAAAGCCTACGCTGGAAGGTATGCGTTTCAAAATTTAGGTTTAAGACCAAGACAATAGGGGCTTTTGCACCCGTTAGTTCCAGGAACTTGGTTTAAGGAGATAGCCACCAGGGTGAATCCCCGAGAACTAATGGTTTCCTCAGGAACATTTTGTTACATTCGCACCGCCACTAGGAACTCTGAAGTGACGTAAGCCGTGCTTGTTGTTGTGACTTTTATTTTGAATGAGTGGCGGACCTTTATTTTGACAGCGCTGAGAACGCCTAAGCACACAGTGCTCACATTCTCAGTGTTCATTAGTTGCTTTATAAAGCAACAGGCATATAAATTGACAGAAACTTCAATCTAAAACTTCCATTAAACGCCAAGGTTTTCTCATCAAAAAGCCATCTGAAAATAGCCGCCCTTCAATGGGCTTTACAGAATTCTCAGAAATGTATTAGCAAATTTGACATTTGGAGAACATATCTAATCAAAGTGAACAAAAGCTGTGTGGTTGATGTCCAGTGTCACTAGCTGACATAAGAGGCCCATCTATCACTGTTTTCCATGTTCGTAGAGTTAGTTTCTGGAGTAAATATATAGGCTATAATCTGTGTTTACACTGCTTTAAAAAAAATGGCGGGTGCGTGCGTTCGGCCAATCAGCGTACACAAACGTCACGGATAGTTCCTGTAGTGCTGGTTTAGACCGACTCTGAAGTAGGAGCTACATTAGTTCCTCCAAAAGGAGTTCCTAGAACTAAAATCGTTCCCAGTTCCTGCGGTGCAAACACGCCAAAATCTGGGAACTTCCGGCAATAGTTCTAGGAACTATGAAACGGTTCCTCCGGTGCGAAAGCCCCTAATGACTAAATATACTATTTACATTCATGCATTTTGCAGACGCTTTTAGAGGTTCGGAGAGATTACTTCCTTTGACAATAATGTGGGAGTTTTCAATGTGAAAATTTGGCAGGTCCATTTATAAATTTTAAATTGGATTTTTTTTTAATTAACACCAAAAATGTATTAGGCAAAGTGTATATTTGTATCTGCTGTCACTATTCTCTGAGGTCACCATTTATAATCACAGTATAAAATACATTTACATTCATGCATTTGGCAAACGCTTTTATCCAAAGCGACTTACATTGCATTTAAGGTATACTTTGTTAATATGTTTATACTGTGTTACTAGCGCCATGCTCTATTGTTGAGCTTTTTTAAGAATTAGGAATTAAGAAAATAAATAAGAGATGAAGACTACGACTGATATTGGTCCTATTGATCTAGATCTTTGACCCAGCCAATGCCCGTTACGAGGTCCCCGTTCCCCTCGAGCTTCCCGCCACACCAGAGACAGAGGAAAACAACAGACTGTACAGGGTTCAGATCCAGCACAAGCCATTCGGCATCCAAGTCATCAGAAAGGGCTCTGAAGAAGTTATGTGAGTAATAAAAGAACTGAGAACAATGTAAATGTGTACCTTGAAATGCAATGTAAGTCGCTTTGGATAAAAGTGTCTGCCAAATACATAAATGTAAATGTAAATGTAATACTTACACCTCAATTACTCAATTACTTTATATGAATATCTGCTGTCACCATTTATTGGAGGTTAACCTTATAAAATACATTTATATTTATACATATGGCATTTATATCCATGCATTTGGCAGACACATTGCATTCAAGGTAAACTTTTTATCAGTGGAATCTAATGTTTGAGTTACAATAAATGTTGTTTACATATTTACCTTAAATATTTATTTTTACATATTTATATATATATATATATATATATTATTATTATTATTATATTAAATAGAATGCACTAAATAAATATATATTTTATTTATTAATTAAAATGCATACATATAAAATAATTAGCTATATTCTATTTAAAACTGAAGGAGATTAGCATGTCAAAGTTCCCAAAGGTATTGCAACTACAAATGAACTGGAGAAAGCCAGAAAGAGGCAGTGTTTTGGAGGAGCACATGATTCCAGCTCTGAATAGCAGTGCTGATGGTGCACTTCTAGGACTATAAAAGCACAGTTTGCCTTCTTAATAAAAGGAACTTATTTTTCAGTGTTCTCAATGTGTTGTTAAATCTCTTTTCCTCTAGATGGGACTCTGCCGTGCCAGGGTTCACATTCTCCGATCAGCTCCTTCAGATCTCCACACGCCTCCCCTCAAACTATGTCTATGGTTTTGGTGAAACAGAGCATCCCACCTACAAACATGACCTCAACTTTCACACATACGGCCTGTTTGCCAAAGACCAGCCTCCAGGGGTGAGTGTCCCAACCAGTGCTGATGTTTTACCAGCGTTATATAATGTCATCTGCAGTTTAAACACATCACGTTACAGCCGGCCTAATTCAGCTAAAATGTAATTTATTCCTTTGATAATATATATATATTAGTGTTGTCAAGCGATTCAGTTTGATCATCTAATTAATTACACGATGTGGCGATTTCTAATTAATCTCAATTTAATCACACATCAAATTTGGCTGAGAAATTCAACATAAGGGTGAGTAAATGATGACAGACTTTCTTTACCCAGCTAACCGTCCTGTTATTGGCGGTCAGTTGTCTATACTGGACACGCTGACAACCTTCTCTGACTCACTTCATGACACAATGGCCAGAGAAAGAGAAGCAAAAGGAGAGATACATGAAATAAGAGAGAGAGATATAATGACATTAACACTTAATTGTCTGTTTAACACTGAGGACAACTGAAATCACATCACAAACTCAGACTCTGATCTCTTTCTCCCCGTCTATAGTTCAAACTGAACAGTTATGGAGTGCATCCCTTCTACATGGGTCTGGAGAAATCACGAAACGCTCACGGCGTCCTCCTGCTCAACAGCAATGCCATGGGTGAGTACAACCACACACTAAACATGTGTCTCACGGACCCACCGGACACAACCTGTGCTCAATGCTCTAAGACCAACCTAAATACATCTAAAACCAGCCTGAGATGGTTTAAACGGGTCTAGTTGGCAGCTTGTTCGTGGACAAAAGCAATGAAGACACTTTCAAAATAATAAATTAAAGCCTATTATTTCACCACAAATTAGAAGTTAGAAAATAAATGTATTATTCAATTTAGTTTTTAAAAAATCTATCATTTTTACTATTAGTAGAGACGCTTCTGCCAAACACTGTTGAGAGACGCAAAGACTGTAATACACACACGCTTATTCTCTCTCTGTGAGCTGAGGCGACACATTGAGTCAGGGATGATGTCATCCTTTTCTCTTTTTTTGCTTGTTTTGCTCTTAGATGTGACCTTCCTGCCGACTCCGGCTCTGACCTACCGCACCATCGGAGGAATCTTGGACTTCTACATGGTGATGGGACCCACTCCAGAAGCTGTGGTTCAGCAGTACACTGAGGTGTGTGTGTGTGTGTGTGTGTGTGTGTGTGTGTGTGTGTGTGTGTGTGTTTTATTCCTGGATTGATAAGGTTTAGCAGCTGGAGTCTCTCTCATTTCCCACAGTGAACTCAATCTAAGCAACATACAAAATAACATTGGAAAACTCACATGCATAAATGAAATGCATTAATATTTATCTTAAGGAAGCTTGCTTGTAACAGACAGAAGGCACCATTAGATTATCTTAAGCCACTTGAATATTTGTTTTATGAAATGTATTTGCATAAAATGTAAAATATTTTTCTCTCGGTTTGTGCGTTTTGTTTGACAGATGATCGGCCGCCCGGTTCTTCCAGCCTATTGGTCGCTTGGATTCCAGCTTTGTCGCTATGGCTACGCCAACGATGCGGAAATCGCAGATCTTTACAATGACATGAAAGCTGCTAAAATTCCTTATGTAAGCGATCTTATCTTTTAGTGTGTGTCTTTCATTCTCCGTGTGAACGCAACAATAAACACATGTAGTAACTCTCACCGATCTTCAGAACTTGCATTAGAACTTCAGGAATATTGCATTTCTCGCTGTAAATACCTCAACCAGTTATTCTGCAGTGATGTGCAACTTCAGTGATGATAACACAACGTTATGTGGCCGCATTTAAACAAGGAGTGAGTCACTGAATCATTAAGTTTATCTTTTCATAAAATGCCATTAAAGTAGTATTTAGAATTGTCCATACTTTGAGCTGATGATTTGAACAAAGTACTAAAGTACTAACTAATAGTAAAGTACTATTAAGTACTAAACATCGACATGTCACGACCTGCTACTGATAATGAATGATACCTCAAATGTTATGACTTGATTTTTGACAGGCAGGCCATCAAATTGTGAAAATATTCCATAGACTTTTGACTTGGGCCAGTAATTAACCACCTAGCAACCGCATAGCAACCACTCACATCATCCTACCATCATTCTGCCCGCATTTGCAGAATTAAATGTTTCCAACCAAAGCATAGCTAAGTAAGCTCTAAATTACTCAATCATCTTAGAACTTCACATTTAACTTTAATGATCATAATATTTGACCTTTGATCCCTTAAAGGATGTTCAATATGCAGACATTGACTACATGGAGAGGCAGATGGATTTTACGCTGGACAAAGTGAATTTCAAGGGACTGCCTGCTCTGGTGGACCGCATGAGGGCTGAGGGGATGCGTTTCATCTTCATTTTGGTACTAAGATTTCTCAATTACCGGCAAAAAAACTTGTTTCCATAAATTGTTAAAGGATGTTGGGTAACACTTTATTTCGATAGTCCACTTTAGACATTCTACTAACTATAAGTAACTTTGCAACTACATGTCAACTAACTCTCATTAGAGGATAAGTAGACTGTCTGCTTAATATCTGCTAACTCTTTATTTTGTTGGTCCCCCAACAGATATTCTACTGACTATAAGTAACTTGGCAGCTACAAGTCAACTTATTCTCCTAACCCGAACCCTAACACCTAACCATAACCTGTACAGTCTACTACAGCCTACTAATACTCTAATGAGAGGTAGCTGACGTAGTTGAAAAGTTACATATAGTTAGTAGAATGTCTAAAGTGGACTATCGAAATAAAGTGTAACTGGATATGGTTTAATGAGAACAGCGCTTATAAATATAGACTGATGTTTTCTGTAGCAAAACTACATGCTTTATTTGTTTGTGTGCTTCAGGACCCGGCTATAGCGGCCAATGAGACTAAAGGCTCCTATCCTGCATTTGATACCGGGATTGAAAAAGACGTTTTCATCAAATGGCCTCCTGAGCTCAGCAATGACATTGTGTGGGGAAAGGTATGACAAAAGCAAGGAGGAAGAGTATATTGATGTATTTTGAGTCAATACCTCATAGTTTTGTTGACAGTATATCTTTTGTATATAAGTTTGGAGTTCTTCATGTTCTCCGGTACCTTGAACTCTGTAGCTTTTAAAACTTTGGTGCATTCCACAAGTCCTAAACTGGAATTTTCCCAAACTCTTGCTTGGGAATAACCTCTGGAAGTCAAATTAATCAAGCCATACTTCAGTAAAAAAGTTTAATTTGATGTGATCTACAAATTAGTGATGAATTAAGAGGATTCTGTTGATTATTTTCAAATGGTGGTGGAAGAATTCAGAGTTCCGAGTTAAAGTGGGAAACTTAATCTACAACGCCACATTAGTTGAAGAGATTTTTTGATTAGATGACCTGTTCATCTGATGTTTTCAGACATATACAGTATGCACTGAAAGCAGGAATGATCCAGAACCACTGATTTTAGCTTTTGTTTCTGACTGTCATAGGTGTGGCCTGATTATCCCAATGTTACTGTAGACAATTCTTTGGACTGGGATTCTCAAGTAAAGGTATCTGCCTCTCAGTTTCATTATCTTTCTCTCTCTCTCTCTCTCTCTCTCTCTCTATATATATATATATATAATATATATATATATATATATATATATATATATATATATATATATATATATATATATACACATATATATATATATATATATATATATATATATATATATATATATATATATATATATATATATATATATCACTTTCTTTTTCTTTCTCTTTCTATCTCTCTTTAATCAGAGAACAGGACATCTTTTCTCTTGTTCCTCCATATTCAAGTCTGTTCATTCTGAAATCATCCATACACTGGGCTATACTGTAATTGCTAATACAGTCAAGTGAGATGAGTGTGACATCATAGATACTATCAAGCAATTGGCTTGTAGAAGACACACCGTCAGCTAATGAGCACATACTAGTACTACTATGCTATAGTAAACAAACTCAAACTTAGCCAATCAGAACACATAGCAAGTCAATCAGCACATTACTATTTTAACAAATTAGCAAACATCCAATCAGCATGTAGTAATGTTTAAAGCTAGTCCAACCTAATGTTTCTTTCATTTAAACTTTTAGCTTTTCAGATCTTTTGTGGCGTTCCCCGATTTCTTCAAGAACAGTACAGTAGAGTGGTGGGGAGAGCAGATTAAAGACTTTTACAACAACGTTGTGAAGTTTGACGGACTTTGGATCGTGAGTGGTTTGTTTTTGTCATTTTTCATGTTGGAATGAAAAGTAAAGCAATTTCGTGAATTAAAATTGTACGATATGTTCATTTGTGCCATTAAACGAGTCATAAGAATGTTGTTAAAATCCCAGCAAGGATGTTGATTCAGGAATACATCATACTTGACAAGTCATGGTGAGCTGTGCAGGAACAAGTGAAGGTTTAGCATAGCCATGCCCAATTTATATGCTCATTTGCATATCATCACTCTTTTTTTGTCCTTTTGGCTTCATTGTATGATAACACTGTCACTGTGTTTTGCTTTCTGAAGGACATGAATGAGCCGGCCAGTTTCGTGCATGGCACCGTCGGAGAGAAGTGTCTAGGGAATCAAACTTTGGAAAATCCTCCATACATGCCCCGTAAGTTCATATGAGCGCATCCTGGCATGTATACGTGGCTCCAGAGATTTTACAACACGATAGTCAACAAATACTAGCCCCTGACTAAAGATTGTTTGTTTATATTAATTTAATTACTGGGAGAGGGAACTTATTCCTAATGAGCCTTTAATATATAGCCTTTTCCGTGCTCAAGCACACGCATAAAGCTTTACGCAACGCACTGGCAAAAATAATGACTATGACACTAATGACATTTTAATTGTTTATTAATAAACTAGTGTTTTCTGAGTCAGTGTCGGCTGCAAAGATGAAGTGGACGCGCCTATAGAGAGAAATGCACCTTTCATATGGATTACATAATCAGAGAGTATTTGTTAAAAGTAGACATGTCAATCTTTCTATAGATATATCTCTCATGTCTGTGAGGCGAGTATATACTGAGTTTCGGTTAATTTTTGTGACATGCTCCAAAAAGAAGTTCCCGGAGACGGCAGAAAGCGCATCCTGTTTGTTTTCTTTATTTTACAGAAGCACAACGTTTTATTGATATTGTGAGTTTGCACAAATAAAAGTAGACCCTTTAGACTCAATTTCCAATGATGTATTACTCTTATCTGTATGGCCAAAAATGACGAGTATTTTACGTTGTTTCCGCTTTTACAAGAAAGAAAATGCAAATGATTGCACTGGTGCCTCCATGTGATGCAGTAAACACACTAAACTTCAACTTCCACACTCCACACAAACACTTGGATATCTGTCTAATAATAGCACTCATTTATCTAGGTTAATGTTAGAGCGAGCGACCATGTAAAGTTACAGCTAACCAATGAATAAAGTTTTGGTCGACTAAGCCTCTTCTCTTCGACTAACATTAAGGGGGCAGCCCTAACATTTACTGCCCTATGTATGTGTTTGATCTCTTCCCAGCACTGGAGTCCATGCATAGAGGTCTGAACCATAAGACTATGTGCATGAACAGCGAGCAGATCTTCGCTGATGGCACACGCGTCAAGCATTATGATGTCCACAACTTGTACGGCTGGTCTCACACCAAACCCACTTATGAGTGAGTTTTCTGTTCCTCCATATTCACTTATTTCTCTGTTGTTCTGGAATGTGTTTTGATTGCTGTGTGTGTTTATGTGTATTTCACAGTGCTTTGCGTAGTACCACTGGAACGAGAGGTGTGGTTATTACCCGTTCAACATACCCGTCTAGTGGTCGCTGGGCAGGACATTGGCTGGGAGACAACTACTCCAGCTGGGACCAGCTTCTGAAGTCCATCATAGGTGTGATGATGATGCTTATTGCTATTTACTGTACAGTTCAGTGTATAAACTGAATATCTGTATACATGGAAACCAAACTCTCTCTCTCTTTCTGTCTTTCAGGCATGATGGAGTTCAGCATATTTGGCATCTCTTACGTAAGTGCCTCTCTCGTCCTGTTGATTTGTCATTTGTGCTTTATTTCCTATCAAATAAATTTTTTAGTTCCACTAGCAAGCAGCCATTACACTGACTCTATTTTATATATGTTATGCTTTTTATATATGAATGCTCTTGTGGCCCCGTTTTTTTTTTTTACAGAGATCTATATTTGTGTTTCTCTCTATCACTCTCTCGTTCCAGACCGGCGCTGATATCTGTGGCTTCTTTAACCCTGCCGAATACGAGATGTGCCTGCGCTGGATGCAGCTCGGAGCTTTCTACCCGTTCTCCAGAAACCACAACACCATTAACATGCCAGTAAGAAAACACACACACACACACACACACACACACGTGTTAATGGACAGATTGAGGATTTCTGGACCAAAAACTTATGATTATCTTTAGGGATGTCCCGATCAGGTTTTTTTGCCCTCGAGTCCGAGTCCAAGTCATTTGATTTTGAGTATCTACTAGGGGTGTGACGAGACGCTTACTCCACGAGACGAGACGAGACACGAGATTGGGTTCACGAGAACGAGACAAGACGAGATTTTTACAAAATTTTTAAGAAATCCTCAATGATGAAATATATGAAAGGAAAATAGTCTTTTATTCAACTGAAAATCACAAAATGCAAAACAATTTAGGTGCATTTTGAAATCAACTTGTAATGAATGTTATTTTACTTCTATTTTAATTAATTCTATGCAGTAAAGGACATGCAAACACTGCAAAATGTTTTGCTATAAACTCTACCGTCTGGCTTCTCCCCTGTACGATTTCACATGAGAAATCTAACTCCTTTCCACAAATCGAACATAAAAAAATAAAACAGTATAAATAAAATAAATATAAATAACTGAAATAACACTTTAAATGCAAACAGTAAGTGTGTATCCATAATCAAAGTACTGCTCTCTCAAAACTACATGTTCAAACAGAAAAGAAAAAAAATGTTCTTCAAGCATGAAAAAGAGATAAATTAACTATACACAGAACAGCCTAAGATTATGGTCATGTTCTTTTTCAAGAATATAAGCATGTCGACGATTTCTGGCAGCAGTTGAGACCTTTGGGCAGGGCTGCACGATATGAGGAAAAGCTGCGATGTGCGATAACATTGTTTAATATTGCGATGTCGATATGACTTGTGATATGTGAATGTTAGCTATACTGTTCCCATATCTTAGTGCTTTAATCAGGCATGAAAACAGGTCAGGGGTAAAAAAGGTGAGAAGGATGCGGCAGCAAAAAATCCAATCCAATCAACTTATATATATATATATATATATATATATATATATATATATATATATATATATATATATATATATATATATATAAGTTGATTGGATTGGATTTTTTGCTGCCGCATCCTTCTCACCTTTTTTACCCCTGACCTGTTTTCATGCCTGATGATCATATATATATATGTGAAGAGTTCAGATGCAAAAGCCTCTAAATGCCATCTGAAATTTTCTTATAGAATGATCATTTTTATCTAGCTTGTATATTTAAGTTCAGTAATTTCACTTAAATGACAATTAATAGGTAATCTTCATTGCCATTTGAGTGTAATTATTGAATTTAAATATACAAGCTTGATAAAAATGATCATTCTATAAGAAAATTTCAGATGGCATTTAGAGGCTTTTGCATCTGAACTCTTCATATATATATATATATATATATATATATATATATATATATATATATATATAGATAGATAGATAGATAGATAGATAGATAGATAGATAGATAGATAGATAGTGCTTTTTAATGTTAAATTCATCAATCTGGTGAAAATTAAACAAAGAAAAATTATTTTAGTTACAGTGTCTGTCCACATTACTACTACATAATAATAGTTATAATATTAATCTCATGATAGTAATAGCCATATATTGTAAAACAAATGCACTGAAA
Source organism: Leuciscus idus (assembly GCA_021554675.1). Classification (NCBI taxonomy): domain Eukaryota; kingdom Metazoa; phylum Chordata; class Actinopteri; order Cypriniformes; family Leuciscidae; genus Leuciscus; species Leuciscus idus. Next base: position 41,617,642 of record CM038627.1, read on the forward strand.
AATAAAGGAAACTTTCATAATTAGTTTTGTACAAATTTCTATACTTGAAAGAGTATATTTCTATACTTCACATTAAAGGTGTGATTGGGCTAGCCCAGTGTCAATCAAGAAAAGAACCAAATGGGCCGCTGATCTACGTGTTTCATGGGGTGTCAGAAAAAACAACAACTAACGCTTACTTTTTATTGACCAATGCATTACACACTAATTACGCACTAACCCAGCGCCGCCAATTAAGCAAAACAAAACGAATGGGCCGCCGATGTACGAGTTTTATGGGCCGTTAAGACAAAAAACGAAACAAAAAAGTATGAGATGTATCGGCCCAAAAAGCACGTCGGCCCACCGGGAATCTCCCGGTAGTCCCGATGGCATTAGCCTACATGCCTGGACGTCACACAAAACAAAATCCTACCTGTAGCCTTTCACCATCCACTTATTTAACTGCTGTTGCATCAATTGACATGCCATCTCCTTTCCTCTCTTTCTTTTTCTATGTTTAGCCCCCGACAGCTTTTTTGCATTATCCATCTTTTTCGACGACAACTCACTACTCGTTCCTGCTCGCTCAGCGCTCACGGCGCCCACGCCCGCTCGCGATATTATCCCGCCCTCTTCTATGTCAAAATTAAAAATAATGACATTGGCAACATCGCTGTCTGTATCTGACAGGACAGTTAACATTGTAAGCTAACTTACCTCAGGCTTGCTTTCCGACGTGCGGTTCTTTGTTCGGCAGTGTGTCATCAGACTCGCGGTGTTAAAGACTTAGAAAACAATTCTGCCCTACTCTGACTCGGATTGGCTGTCAGGTTTCGGCATTAGGAATGATTATTGTTTTTTTAAAGCTGCTAAGTTTATGGTAACTATAGAGATATAGCGGACCCGTAAATGCTGGCCACGAGCACGACAGATCCAGGATGTTCCTTATTTTTTATTTAATTCACCTTATTTTAACATTCAACAACTCTTACAAACAGAGCACTTCTGTGAGGTAGCTTGAACAATCATTTATGTAATAAATAACAAATTCTTCACCTTTGCAGGGCTTGAATTTTCGGTGCGTGAATGCGGGGATTGCGCATAATTTAAACCATTCCTGCACGGTTAGCTTTTATAGTGTGAGAAATTCCCGCACAAATATTTTTGCTTCATCTCAGAGCAAATGATTAAAAAAAAGAATAATTTCACAGATGCGAGAAAAAATATGTCAAACTGTCTTTTATTTTCGAATTTAATTCGAATTTAAATCCTCAATCAGCGCTGGACCGGCTTTCTCTGTCTTCCGCTGAGCCCTGGCTGTAGACAGATCATTTGTTTCACGCTGTCAATGCAGTCTGCGTTGCGCTGATCTTATTCACACTATCGAGTGTAGGTGCAGCATTCTATCATTTTGAGTCAAAATGAGCTGTTTGTGAAGAAATTATCCGCTTCCAAATTATGTCATTTTAATCAAGAAACTGAAACATTAAAAAACATGTTGCTCTTTATGGTGTGCGAGTGATAGAGCGCGGCAGCAACGAACCAACTGATCAGCTTACAGCGTAACAACATTGAATGCTCGGCCGAACAGCTGATCATAGGGCGCCTTATTATTTTTCATCTCCATAAATATATCTAGTAGTAAAGCTAATGAAAGGGCTATTAATCTTTTGCTGATACTTCCTTGTCATCATGGAGAGCGCAGTTCATGGTTGCATAGCAACGACAGACGCCACAGAGAGCAAGCGCTTGTGGAAAGAAGGAGACAGCGGTGCGCCCGCGCTTTCACTTGTTTTTCACTTGGTTTTACACATCATACGTCTTTGCAACAAAGTGATGTCATGCCGCACGCGTCGCTGTTTCTGTGTGGAGTCAAAAGGGTCTAACTCTGTGCCACCGCATAACTATAGATGTGTTAAAAAATAATGAGAATATATATACATATATATCCGAGTCCTGATCGGGAGGTAACGTCCGATTCCGATCGAGTCTGAAACCACGTGATCGGGCCCGATTTCCGATCACGTGATCGGATCTGGACATCCCTAATTATCTTATTCTAAGCCTAGTGGTATTTGACCCTCTGGTGCTCTTCGCGTGTCGGTCAAAAACGACCAAATGTATTTTTTTATTTCAATGAAATGAATGTACTATATTTTAGTTTGATAATGTTTTTGATTTAATATTTTGTATTTTTAGGGGCTTTTTTTTTTAACTGGCCCCCGACTGAGCCTGGGTTCTCCCAAGGTTTTTTTTCTCCATTAAGGCACCTGATGGAGTTTTAGGACACCATTAGGTCACTTGATGGAGTTTTTCGGTTCCTTGCCACTGTTGCCTTTGGCTTGCTCAGTTGGGGATATTTTGGGGATATTTAATTTAATTTTATCAATCAATAAATTCCTCTTGAAACAAACTTTGTTGTATTATTTTAATTTAATACTGTGAAGCTGCTTTGATGCAATCTGTATTGTGAAAAGCGCTATACAAATAAACTTGACTTGACTTGACTTTTAAGGTACTAAATTATATTTACGCTGAATTTATAATCCATTTATTCACTTTTTGAGCATAGACCTGAAAATTACATTTCCAATTTAAACTGTGGTAAATCTTGAATACTTTAGAGCACAGACTTAAGTTTGAAAGTGAAAAAAGTTTTGAAATGTGAACTTCAAAAAAGTTACATAATTGTACTTTTATTGTTGTGAAAAATTTGCAAAAATACTATTTTCAATTTTTATATAAAGTATGTTGAGTAATGTTTTACTCAAAAACTGGGAGAAAATCAAAGCCATAAATCTAAACAAGTTGTGTTCAAAATTTTAGCCTGATATCTAAAAAAAATGAGCTTTCAGTAAGATTTTTTTTGGCTGCAGTACCAAAAGTTTCCACTAGATGAAATTCGTCTCCCATTCAATTCCAACGTGCTCATTTTTGACCGCGAGTAGCACAAGTGTGACTATTTCTTTCAGGACCATTTAACCTGTTCGAATCATGCCCATGATTTTTTTTTTGTGTGTTCACACAGCAAGTGGCAAAACCTTTACCAAGTTTCGTACCATTCCGATGAAGAAAAAAAAAAAATTCAAATGTAACATTTTTCATTCAGAAATGATGAAGAGCACCAGAGAAAAGCTCTCATGGTTTCATCACATTATAATATTTCTTTGGCTCTAAAAATGGTGATTTTCAGATCCTTCATCGCTGTGCTGATGAAGCTCGCATTAGAATCTGTGTGTGTGTTCTTCAGAAGAGCTGAATGATGATGATGTGATCTTTGACAGAGGCAGGACCCCGTGGCCTGGGGAGAGGAGTTTGCTGCTGTGTCTCGTGATGTGCTGAATATTCGCTACACCCTCCTGCCGTATCTGTACACACTGATGTACGAAGCTCACGCTCACGGAAACACTGTGGTCAGACCCCTGCTGCACGAGTGAGTGTTTCTCAGGAGTTCACACACACACACACACACACATGAAAATCACCCAAAACCATGAGCCAGATGTTCAGCAGAACGCTCATGTTACAGTTCTCTTCTAGCATGCAGAAGAAGTACATGAGAGGAAATGATGACAGAACTTCCACTGTCCCTCTAAGACCTTCGTTCTTCTTGTGCTCCTCTCTTTCCCTCCGAATATATCTTCATCACACCATCATTTCTTTCTGAAACTATTTCCAGTCCATCCTCTCGTTTCAATCACACCATACCAATCATACCAAAGCATCATGGGAATGACTAAGCAGAACTTGTGCCAAATTCTCTGTCTAACATTCTCTAAACTTGCTCTGCATCATGTCCAGTGTTGAGAGATAATGTCCAGTGTTGAGAGATCATGTCCAGTGTTGAGAGATAATGTTCTGTGTTGCAGGTTTGTCACAGATGAAAACACATGGAAGATCGACAGACAGTTCCTCTGGGGTCCCGCTCTTCTGATCACACCTGCTCTGGACCCGGTACTGAACACACACAAACACACACACAACTCCACTATGTTCACACACACACAACTCCACTATGTTCACACAAACACAACTCCACTATGTTCACACTGCAAGCCAGAGTATCCAGTAGTCATGTTTAAGTTCATTTTAAATATTAATAATAATGAATTTCTCACTGACTTTGTTTTGTGAAGGGTGTAACTGTGGTCAGGGGCTACGTGCCAAACGCCCGCTGGTACGATTACCACACGGTAAGCATTTCATCTGCAAGATTTTAGCATCATGTCAACTAAAGAAGCAGTTATAATGCAGCTGGCTTCCAAACTCATTCAGCCTGCGATACTTTCTGTATATTGGGTTCTCTTATCTCTTGTATGTGATGTATCCACCAGGGTGAAGCTGTTGGAGTGCGAGGACAGTTTGTGGATATGGATGCACCATTATGGAAAATTAACCTGCATGTGAGAGGAGGACACGTCCTGCCCTGGCAGAAAGCAGAGAACAACACACACTACAGGTCAACAAGCTAACCGCCATCTTTATGAAGACTTCTGACATTTCTCTAGAGTGGTATTTCTTTTCACTTTCGAAAGGTTTCTTGCTCCAAAAACAGTAAAACAAAATTGTATATGTCCATATTCCACTCTCTGTGTGTGTCTTTTAGAGTTCACTTTGTTGTTTATCAAGATGACCATGTTTCTGATCACTGAAGAAATATTAAAGTGCCCCTATTATGCTTTATCAGAAATGACCTTTCATGTAGTGTGTAATAAAGCTGTTTGTGAATGTAAAATCGCTGTAAAGTTTCAGAGATCAAAGTGCAGATACATTTAGTCTCTCAAAAGAAAGAAGCGATTCTGAACTGAAACGAATCATCAGTAATCTCACTTCCTGCTGAATCTACGTAGGTTTGTAACTAATTTGCATAATGCCAGCCTATGGTCTTCATTGGCTGAACAGCGTCTGCTTTGCCCCGCCCTCAAACACTGTATTAAATAGCTGATGCTGCAGTGGATATTATGAGAAAATGAAAGTGTTTTTTGACCTTGGATGCATGTGAACCTGCTGTAGGAGACTCCAAAACAACATCAGGAACCTTTAAAATATCATAATAAGGGCACTTTAACATGTTAATGTAGGTGTTAATATGTTTATTCTTATGATGTCAGACTCACAACACTAATTTAATGTTCACTGTTTTGTTTTGTGTTTTCTTCTTGTAGTCGTCTGAATCCTCTGGGTCTTCTTGTTGCTCTAGATGATGGAGGTTCAGCACATGGATCCTTCTTCTGGGATGACGGAGAGGGAATTGGTAAGTTGTATTTGTGTGTGTGTGTGTGTGTGTGTGTGTGTGTGTGTGTGTGTGTGTGTGTGTGTGTGTGTGTGTGTGTGTGTGTAGAGATGAGAATCGTGAGGAACTTAATGGTTTTGACATCAGAAAAGCCATATATATGGAGCTGGTTATGTGATGCAAATGACAAAATGTATTAGTTTACAATAATCATATTTTTGTATTTTTTGTATTTTTGATTAGTCTGTGTTGGATTTATTACTGTTTCCTCTTAGTAAATGCTATTATTGGTAACAATTTAATCTCATCAGCATTACAAACAATAAAACTCTGTTCTGACTATGTGTCTTTATATTAGTATTTTATTTTAATGTAGATCATTCTAAAATCAGAGTAATTTTACCACAGGGTTTTTTAAATTGTCTTTTCTTGTTCTTCTCTTAATCTTTTTTTTCTCTCTCTCTCTCTCTTTACAGATACTGTTCAGAACAAGCGTTTCCTCTTGACGACTTTCACTGTGTCTTCGGTACGTTCGTATGTTTTGAAGAACGCTGTGTGTGCAGTTCTTTCAGATTTATTTGGATCTATTTATTAGAAAATTATTATAGATATATTATATTATATATATTATAAATATTATCTATTTATAGATTTATTTTATATGTGTGTAACAGCTGTGTGTTTATGTGTGTGTAACATCTGTGTGTTTATATGTGTGTAACAGCTGTATGTTTATATGTGTGTAACAGCTGTGTGTTTATATGTGTGTAACAGCTGTGTGTTTATATGTGTGTAACAGCTGTGTTTATATGTGTGTAACAGCTGTGTGTTTATGTGTGTGTAACAGCTGTGTGTTTATGTGTGTGTAACAGCTGTGTGTTTATGTGTGTGTAACAGCTGTGTGTTTATGTGTGTGTAACAGCTGTGTGTTTATATGTGTGTAACAGCTGTGTGTTTATGTGTGTGTAACAGCTGTGTGTTTGTGTGTGTAACAGCTGTGTGTTTATGTGTGTGTAACAGCTGTGTGTTTATGTAACAGCTGTGTGTTTATGTGTGTGTAACAGCTGTGTGTTTATGTGTGTGTAACAGCTGTGTGTTTATGTGTGTGTAACAGCTGTGTGTTTATGTGTGTGTGTAACAGCTGTGTGTTTATATGTGTAACAGCTGTGTGTTTATGTAACAGCTGTGTGTTTATGTGTGTGTAACAGCTGTGTGTTTCTATGTGTGTAACTTCTGTGTGTTTATGTGTGTGTAACATCTGTGTGTTTATGTGTGTAACAGCTGTATGTTTATGTGTGTAACAGCTGTGTGTTTATATGTGTGTAACAGCTGTGTGTTTATGTGTGTGTAACAGCTGTGTGTTTATGTGTGTGTAACAGCTGTGTGTTTATATGCGTGTAACAGCTGTGTGTTTATGTGTGTGTAACAGCTGTGTGTTTATATGTGTGTAACAGCTGTGTGTTTATGTAACAGCTGTGTGTTTATGTGTGTGTAACAGCTGTGTGTTTATGTGTGTGTAACATCTGTGTGTTTATGTGTGTAACAGCTGTATGTTTATGTGTGTAACAGCTGTGTGTTTATATGTGTGTAACAGCTGTGTGTTTATGTGTGTGTAACAGCTGTGTGTTTATGTGTGTGTAACAGCTGTGTGTTTATATGCGTGTAACAGCTGTGTGTTTATGTGTGTGTAACAGCTGTGTGTTTATGTGTGTGTGTAACAGCTGTGTGTTTATATGTGTAACAGCTGTGTGTTTATGTAACAGCTGTGTGTTTATGTGTGTGTAACAGCTGTGTGTTTCTATGTGTGTAACTTCTGTGTGTTTATGTGTGTGTAACATCTGTGTGTTTATGTGTGTAACAGCTGTATGTTTATGTGTGTAACAGCTGTGTGTTTATATGTGTGTAACAGCTGTGTGTTTATGTGTGTGTAACAGCTGTGTGTTTATGTGTGTGTAACAGCTGTGTGTTTATATGCGTGTAACAGCTGTGTGTTTATGTGTGTGTAACAGCTGTGTGTTTATATGTGTGTAACAGCTGTGTGTTTATGTAACAGCTGTGTGTTTATGTGTGTGTAACAGCTGTGTGTTTATGTGTGTGTAACATCTGTGTGTTTATGTGTGTAACAGCTGTATGTTTATGTGTGTAACAGCTGTGTGTTTATATGTGTGTAACAGCTGTGTGTTTATGTGTGTGTAACAGCTGTGTGTTTATGTGTGTGTAACAGCTGTGTGTTTATATGCGTGTAACAGCTGTGTGTTTATGTGTGTGTAACAGCTGTGTGTTTATGTGTGTGTAACAGCTGTGTGTTTATATGTGTGTAACAGCTGTGTGTTTATGTAACAGCTGTGTGTTTATGTGTGTGTAACAGCTGTGTGTTTATGTGTGTGTAACAGCTGTGTGGTTATATGCGTGTAACAGCTGTGTGTTTATGTGTATGTAACAGCTGTGTGTTTATGTGTGTGTAACAGCTGTGTGTTTATATGTGTGTAACAGCTGTGTGTTTATGTAACAGCTGTGTGTTTATGTAACAGCTGTGTGTTTATGTGTGTGTAACAGCTGTGTGTTTATGTGTGTGTAACAGCTGTGTGTTTATGTGTGTGTAACAGCTGTGTGTTTATGTAACAGCTGTGTGTTTATGTGTGTGTAACGGCTGTGTGATTATATGTGTGTAACATCTGTGTGTTTGTGTGTGTAACATCTGTGTGTTTATGTGTGTAACAGCTGTATGTTTATATGTGTGTAACAGCTGTGTGTTTATATGTGTGTAACAGCTGTGTGTTTATGTGTGTGTAACAGCTGTGTGTTTATATGCGTGTAACAGCTGTGTTTATGTGTGTGTGACAGCTGTGTGTTTATGTGTGTGTAACAGCTGTGTGTTTATATGTGTGTAACAGCTGTGTGTTTACGTGTGTGTAACATCTGTGTGTTTATATGTGTGTAACAGCTGTGTGTTTATGTGTGTGTAACATCTGTGTGTTTATGTGTGTGTAACAGCTGTGTGTTTATATGTGTGTAACAGCTGTGTGTTGATATGTGTGTAACAGCTGTGTGTTTATATGTGTGTAACAGCGGTGTGTTTATATGTGTGTAACAGCTGTGTGTTTATGTAACAGCTGTGTTTATGTGTGTGTAACAGCTGTGTGTTTATGTGTGTGTAACAGCTGTGTTTATGTGTGTGTAACAGCTGTGTGTTTATATGTGTGTAACAGCTGTGTGTTTATGTAAGTCAAGTCAAGTCAAGTTTATTTGTATAGCGCTTTTCACAATACAGATTGCATCAAAGCAGCTTCACAGTATTAAATTAAAATAATACAACAAAGTTTGTTTCAAGAGGAATTTATTGATTGATAAAATTAAATTAGATATCCCCAAAATATCCCCAACTGAGCAAGCCAAAGGCAACAGTGGCAAGGAACCGAAAAACTCCATCAAGTGACCTAATGGTGTCCTAAAACTCCATCAGGTGCCTTAATGGAGAAAAAAAACCTTGGGAGAACCCAGGCTCAGTCGGGGGCCAGTTCTCCTCTGGCATTGGATAGAGGCCGGATTGTAGTTTGAACTGTAGGATTATATGAATGCCTGGCTGAAGAGATGCGACTTTAATCTAGTTTTAAACTGGGAGAGCGAGTCTGAGCAACGAACAGTATCAGGAAGACTATTCCAGAGTTTTGGAGCCAAATGTGAAAATGCTCTCCCTCCTTTGGTGGTTCTGGATATCCTAGGTATGACCAAAAGCCTTGAATTTAGTGATCTCAAAGAGCGCGATGGATTATAGGGCGATAGAAGATCCGTTAAATAGACTGGAGCTAAGCCGTTTAGCGCTTTATAAGTCAGTAGCAATACCTTGTAATTAATACGGAACTTTATAGGTAACCAATGCAGTGATGATAAAATCGGTGTTATATGATCATATTTTCTTGATCTCGTAAGAACTCTAGCGGCGGCATTTTGGACTAACTGTAGCTTGTTTATTGAGGATGCAGGACAACCAGCTAATAAAGCATTACAGTAATCCAGTCTCGAGGTCATGAATGCATGAACTAACTTTTCTGCATCAGAAACTGATAGCATATTACGTAGCTTAGCAATGTTTCTAAGGTGGAAAAAGGCTGTTTTTGTAACATAAGAAATATGATTTTCAAAAGACAGGTTGCAATCGAGTATAACACCCAGGTCTTTTACTGTAGAGGATAAAGTAACAGGACATCCTATGATGTTAAAGTTGTATTGTGCGAGGTTTTGTGGGCGGTTTTTTGAACCGATAAGTATTACCTCTGTCTTGTCTGGATTTAATAAAAGAAAATTACGCGTCATCCAATCTTTTATATCTTTAACACACTCTGTCAATTTGGAAAATGTAGCGTTTTCATCCGGCCGTGATGAAATATATATTTGAGTGTCATCAGCATAACAATGGAAACTAATTCCATGTTTCCTTATAATATTTCCAAGTGGCATCATATATATTGAAAATAACAGAGGGCCTAATACAGATCCCTGCGGCACTCCATAGTTTACTGGAGTTATGATCGATTTTTCTCCATTTAAATAGACAAAATGGTAGCGGTCAGATAGGTATGATTTGAACCAGCTTAGTGCTTGTCCTTGAACACCAGTATAATTTTGTAGTCGATCTAAGAGTATTGTGTGATCTATAGTATCGAACGCAGCACTAAGATCAAGTAAAACTAGTATTGAGATACAGCCTTGGTCAGAAGCTAAAAGTAAATCATTTGTGATTTTAACGAGCGCAGTTTCAGTGCTATGATGCGGTCTGAATCCAGACTGAAACTTTTCATAGATATCATTTTGTTGCAAGAAAGAGCCCAGTTGAGCGGACACCACTTTTTCTAATATTTTAGACATAAATGGAAGATTTGAAATGGGTCTATAATTTGCTAGATTATTATGATCTAATTGTGGTTTCTTAATGAGAGGTTTTATAACTGCCAGTTTAAATGTTCTTGGAACATGACCTAAAGATAAAGACGAGTTAATAATATTGAGGAGAGGCTCTTCCACTACAGATAACACTTCTTTCAGTAGTTTAGTTGGTATAGGATCTAATAAACATGTTGTTGTTTTAGATGAAGTGATAAGTTTATTTAACTCTTTTTGTTCTATAGTTGTAAAGCACTGTAATTGTTCTTTCGGGGTGATAATTGAAGCTGAATTGTAAGGCGCGATTGAAGATTGAACGTTTATAATTGTGGTTCTGATGCTTTCTATTTTCTCAGTGAAGAAGTTCATGAAATCATTACTACTGAACTGTAACGGGATATTTTGTTCGGGTGACGTCTGTTTATTTGTTAGTCTAGCCACGGTGTTAAATAAAAACCTTGGATTGTTTTGGTTGTTTTCTATTAGTTTGCGGAGGTGCTCAGCCCTGGCCGCTTTTAGGGCCTTTTTATAACGTGACATACTGTCTTTCCACGCGATTCTAAAGACCTCTAAATTAGTTTGTTTCCATTTACGCTCTAAAATACGGGTTTCTCTCTTTAAAACATGCGTAGTATTGTTATACCATGGTGCTTTATTTTTCTCTCTGACCTTTTTTAATTTAATAGGTGCAACCACATCCAATGTTCTAGAGAGAATGGTGCTCATAGTGCTAGTTAGTTCTTCTAGTTCATCTGTTTGTTTGGGTTCAGGCAGCAGCTGAGACAGATTAGATAAGCAATTTGAGAAATTATCTATGGTGGATGGGAGGATTGTTCTGCCTGGTTGATAACGCGACGCCGCATGACATATTACAGCAGTACGTAATATGCAAGTTACCATGTAGTGATCAGTGACTTCATCACTTTGTGGAATGATATCTATATCGGTTGGATCGGTTCTGTGTGATATAATTAAATCGAGTGTATGATTAAGACGATGAGTTGGTCCGGTGACGTTTTGCTTGACCCCAAATGAATTTAATAAATCTGTAAACGCAGCTCCTAACGCATCATTTGGATTATCTACGTGTATGTTAAAATCTCCAACAATTAATGCTTTATCGACATTGACTAATAGGTCTGAGAGAAAATCTGCAAACTCTTTTAGGAAATCAGCGTAAGGCCCTGGCGGTCTATATACGGTAGCCAAGGCTAGAGATAATAGGGATGTTTTTCTAACATCTAAGAGCGTAACATTTAGTACAAGTACTTCAAATGAAATAAACTTATAACCCGTTTTCTGAGTAACATTTAGAATATCTTTATAAATGGTTGCAACACCTCCGCCACGGCCAATCAGACGGGGCTCATGCTTATAACAGTATCCAGGAGGAGTAGACTCATTAATACCGAAATAATCATTTGGTTTAAGCCAGGTTTCAGTAAGGCAAAGTACATCGAAGCTATTATCTGTGACTATTTCATTTACAATAACTGCCTTAGGTGTGAGTGATCTAATGTTTAGAAGACCTAGCTTTAGAAATAGTTTTTGTTTACTAATAGCAACATTTTCTGTTTTAATAACAATTAGATTTTTCCTAGATCCTGCATTAGATTTATTATTTGATCTCACTAAACGAGGAATAGACACGGTTTCTATGCAATGTTCTACACTAGTATTTATATCAGTTGAATTGGTGCAGCAGAGACTATGATTTGGACTTTTGGTTACTAGTCAAAGGGTATTTAACATTTTGGAGATGTTATCTGACAGAAGATCCGCTCCGAATCTGCTTGGGTGTAAGCCATCAGCACGGAAAAGCCTAGGACGCTCCCAAAACAGATTCCAATTATTTACAAAGAGCAGTTTCTGCTCATTGCACCATGACATTAACCATTCATTTAGCGCAAATAATCTGCTGAACTTTTCATGCCCTAGTCGGTACGTGGGAAGCGGTCCTGACACAATGATCGTTGTTTCAGGCGATGTGCTGCGTACCGTATCGATTAGATTCCTGAAGTCTTTCTTCAGAATCTCCGTCTGGCGCAGCCTGATGTCGTTCACTCCCGCGTGCAGGACCACAGTTCCGACGCGCTCGTCACCGTTCAGGATCTCGGGAACGCGAGCAGCGATTTCAGAAACACGAGCACCAGGGAAGCAGTGACTTTGCACCTTACTTGTACCTAACGTAGCGTGTACGTGCCGAACGATGGAATCGCCGATGATCACAGCATCGCGTTCTGTTTCGCGTAGAGGGGAGAAGCGGTTTTGTGTCGATAACTCGAAAACCGGGAGGGTCGGAGAAAGTCTTGGTCTAAACCTGACTCGCGTCTTCCGCTGCGGAACCACCCAGCTGTATGTTTATATGTGTGTAACAGCTGTGTGTTTATATGTGTGTAACAGCTGTGTGTTTATGTAACAGCTGTGTGTTTATGTGTGTGTAACATCTGTGTGTTTATGTGTGTAACAGCTGTGTGTTTATGTGTGTGTAACATCTGTGTGTTTATGTAACAGCTGTGTGTTTATGTGTGTGTAACAGCTGTGTGTTTATGTGTGTGTAACAGCTGTGTTTATGTGTGTGTAACAGCTGTGTGTTTATATGTGTGTAACAGCTGTGTGTTTATGTAACAGCTGTGTGTTTATGTGTGTGTAACAGCTGTGTGTTTATATGTGTGTAACTTCTGTGTGTTTATGTGTGTGTAACATCTGTGTGTTTATGTGTGTAACAGCTGTATGTTTATATGTGTGTAACAGCTGTGTGTTTATATGTGTGTAACAGCTGTGTGTTTATGTAACAGCTGTGTGTTTATGTGTGTGTAACATCTGTGTGTTTATGTGTGTAACATCTGTGTGTTTATGTGTGTGTAACATCTGTGTGTTTATGTAACAGCTGTGTGTTTATGTGTGTGTAACATCTGTGTGTTTATGTGTGTAACAGCTGTATGTTTATATGTGTGTAACAGCTGTGTGTTTATATGTGTGTAACAGCTGTGTGTTTATGTAACAGCTGTGTGTTTATGTGTGTGTAACAGCTGTGTGTTTATGTAACAGCTGTGTGTTTATGTGTGTGTAACATCTGTGTGTTTATGTGTGTGTAACAGCTGTGTGTTTATATGTGTGTAACAGCTGTGTGTTTATATGTGTGTAACAGCTGTGTGTTGATATTTGTGTAACAGCTGTGTGTTTATGTGTGTGTAACAGCTGTCCTGTGTGTTTGTATGTGTGTAACAGCTGTCCTGTGTGTTTATCTGTATAGGGTGTTCTGACCAGCATGGTTCCCACAGACGGTCTGGCCGAGGTCGACAGGTTGACTCTGGGTCTGGTGAAGGTGTGGGGTGTAACAGCGCCCGTCACTCGTGTTACACTGAGCGTGACTGGACAGCCTGACGCCGACCTGCCATTCACATATAACGCTGAGGTCAGACGCTTTATGCAAACATATACTTCAGCTAGATACTGTCAGAAACACTGGGGGAAAACGGAATCTATTTAATTTAGTCATTTAAAAAAAAAAAAAAAAAAATATATATATATATATATATATATATATATTAAAAAAAAAATATATATATATATATATATATATATATAAATATAACAATTATATTTATTAGTTATTTAATAAATGTAATATTTTTTTATGGAATTTAAAATATATATATATATATGTATTTGCCAAATTATAAAGTTACTGATTTAATTGAAATATACATTTACTGTATAATTGGGTGAATCTTATGAAATTGTCCTTATAATATTTCACCCCAAAATCAATACAAATATGAAAATATGTTTTAAAAAGAGAGTTTAATATTTTAAGAGATATTATTTGAATGACAATTAAGCACTTATAAATGCAATTATAAATGATTATTTTATTTAAATTGAAAATGATTTATATGTCATGGAAGTATTTGTTTATCCTGGTCATATTTCACCCCAAAATCAATTCAAAGAAATACGAAATTATATTTTACTTAAAATTATTTGCCATTTTTAAAAGAGATTTTAATATTTACATTTGAATAGTTTTATGTGCTATTATTTTCATGACAATTAAGCATTTTATTAATAAATATAGTTTTTAAATTGAAAATTAATTATGTATCATGTAAGTATGTGTTTGCTGCCTTTACTTTATGCTGAGAAATCCTTTTATTACAATAATAAGAATCACTGACAAAGAATAAGAACAATGTGAAGCTAAAGATGTGGATGCATTAGCCTGATTCCTCCTGGTATTTTGTCCATGGCTCTCCTCGTCCTCCATATCTTCAGGCCGGAGGAAATACAGAGAAGAGTTTACGTTCTCCTGGACTGCTTTTAAAAGAGTTGTGTGTGCATCGACTGCTCCGTTTCTATTAATAAGACTGAGATTTATACGATTCATGAGAAGAATAAAAGGGGGGAAATGGGGGAAGTGCACATGTGAATCTGAATAACTAATGTTCCAGCCCACACCAAATCATCGATGTTTCTAAGTATTTTCCGACTGAATAATGAGTGTGAAAGAGGTGAGGCGGCTCCGTCTGTCTCCATGTGTTTGTTTGCAGCGTATGTCAGATCAGCGTTTCCCAAACATTCACTCCAAAACCTTTGATTTCTCTCCATCATTTCACCATTATGAGGTCATTGAAGGAACTGGCCTACAATCACACATGAGTTTAAGCTCTTACAGGAATAGTTTACCCAAAAATGCAAATGTGCTGTAAATATATTCACCCTGAAAATATGCTGAAAATATATGCGACCCGAGATGTACTTGAGTTTGTTTCGTCATGGGAACAGATTTGGAGAAATGAAGCATTACATCACTTGCTCACCAATGGATCCTGTGCAGTGAATGAGAGTCAGCTGATAAAACACATCACAATAATCCACACCACTCCAGTCCATCACACTGGAAAAAAATGAGTTATAACAACATATATTTTTACTCATCAAAACAAGCAGTTTTCAACTTTTTTTTGTAATTTATACCAGATTCAACTCTTTTTTTTTTTGTCTGTTTAATGTAATTTAAGTTGAAATGACTTAAATAGCTGTTGATTGTACTTAAAAATGTAAAAGTGCAACTTTTTTTACAGTGCAAATAGCGTCCTGTGAAGTCAAAATCTGTGTTTTTGTAAGAAACAAATCCATCATTAAGACTTTTTCACTTTAAACCGTTGCTTCTGGCTAACATACGAGTCCATAATCCATAATACTTCTTTCAATGAAAAAGTCATCTAGTCTGAATCAGGAGACAAATATGCACAAATCAAGTACTATTTACAGTCCTAAACAAATATCTTGGTGGATTTTGATGTAAGAGGACAACAGGTGATGGACTTTTTCACTGGAGGAAGCGTTATAATGGATTATGGACTCCATGGTTTGAAGTTCAAAACGTCTTAAACAAGAGGTTAATTGATGGACTGGAGTGGTGTGGATATTGTGATGTGTTTTATCAGCTGACTCTCATTCACTGCACAGGATCCATTTCTGAGCAAGTGATGTAAAGCTACATTCCTCCAAATCTGTTCCCATGGAAAAACAAACCCCTCCACATCTTTGATGGCATGAGGATGAGCTCATCTCCAGCACATTTTCATTCCCTTAAAGAGGATTTGTATAGTAACTGCTGACCATGAGTGTGTAGTTTAGCTTTCGTTTAGTCTGAAAAACTGCATCCCAAACTCTGTCTCTTCCTCTCCCTCAGGTTCAGGAGTTGCAGTTTGATGCAACATCACAATCTCACACCGTTGAAAAGCCTTTCACGATCACCTGGAACACAGCTTAGACTCGGACACCAGTCTGTGGGAAGAGCAATCGCAGGATTATTTACTAATGTTCAGTCAACTAGTCATTTATTTAGCATTTCCACAAGGAGCTTTTTATGGTAGATATCATCTGGATTTGAAATCTGAAATTATTTATTCTAAAATAAATGTTTTGGTTTGGATCTCATATTAGAAATAATAGTGGTTCTGTGTCTTTAGGTGAAATTTGGAAGATTGAATCTCTAATGATGGCGTTTGGGGCAGTGGGAATATAATGATAACCATTAATTATCAACAATCACAGCTTTTTAACGAGAAAACCTCTCAGCGGCAGCTTAACGCACAATTACAGTTTGATGTGATGATACAATAATTAATAATTCATTCTACAGTAAACATGATGATATGGAGACTGTAAATTGATTTCTGCTGTAATTGTCCATCATTAAGAGTTGGAGACATGTACAATATGTAGAAAAGTCATTTGATTTGAAATCACCCATCCGGGTTTTTGGAGGAGTGACTTTTATTTATTCTGTCTTTCTTGCAACACAAGAAAATAGCATCCATTCTTAAGGTTTGCGTTGGCATGAAGAGGGACAGTCTGCTCTGAAGCCTAGGTATTTTAAACAACTTTCACAATAAAAGTGAACTTCAAATTTAGACGAACTTCCAAAATCTTTGTGGAAAAGGTAATGTGAAGATGGGATCAGACCTGGAAACATTATTAAACATTTCCAGTAAGTGAGTAAGTGCTTTGCCTGTTAAATGATGCCGTGACAGGACATCAGCATTAATACACTTTCTCCTTTTGAAAGAGGTGCACCGGATACAAGGGCCTGTCACCAGTAGCTGCTATATCTTCAGTTCCCTACAGGGAGAGAGAGACAAAAGATTTAATAATGTGAGCAGCAGCAGAGTGATCAGGAATATCAGTTCAGCTTATTTTCTTTCCTTTTTTTTTGTGTATATTTTCTAGAAACATTTACCCTGGATAATCACAAAATGGCTAATAACTTCAACATCCTTCAGAGCTGCAAACCAAAAATAACAGAGTATCTGCCTGTGTGCGTGCCTATGTGTTCAAGTTTGGTGCATTCCTGAATTTTAGAATTGCCCAGGAATGATATGTCCTAACGGTGTCAATAATCGTATTCGTTTTTTTTTTTTTTTTTTTTTGTGCTTTCATGGGTTGGTAATTCAGAATACTGTATTTGTATCTGTCCATTCACTTCCATATTGTAGCAAAACAGGTCTCATAACACGTATAGCACATAGACACAAAGTGGATTATACAAATATAAATAACAAGTTTCTTGTACAATCAGTTATTTTGACATTACCTGCTGAATGTTGTCACAGAGCTGCTATTTTGGCATAATCCATTTTACAATGTTTGTTATTGTCCATTATGTTCATTTATATAAGCTACTAAATGTGTAACTTTGAGACTTTTGTGCTGTGCTGTGAAAGTGAATGGATGGATATGTTACAGTAGTAGTAAAGTTAAGTAATTACTGCCATCTCAGTGCAGTATAATGTCACATTGATGTACTATTACAGCTAAATTTAACCCATGAGTTTGTTTCTTTTAAGAACATTTTATTTTGTCTCCAGTTAACAATAAAATTTGAAATAAACATTCAGAATTTTAGGAGGCTGGTGGAGTCTGACATTAGAATGCCTCGCACTATTACATGCTTGCTTAACTCCACCTGATGCAACTATTAAAAAAAGTATCATTTGTAGCGACAATGACATCCGGCCAGCTGCTCTCTCCAATTAAGTGAATCATGAGGGTGTCGAACACATCTTCTTTGTCCTTAGGAAGACGAGCTCTGGTTATTATTACTCCCTAAGGGGTAACTCACCAGCGCCGGGGTGTCTGGAACCTTCAACTCTCTCTCAACTCTCATCCTCTCTTCTCCCTCCTTCGGAAACTCTGGAAACCCAAGTCCGGACCGGCTTCGGCCTGCTTCTTTTCTCTTTTATTTCTTTGTATGTTTTTCTATAAGTCTAGTTTCGTTTTCCTATTCGCCTCTGTTCATTCACAAGCTGAATGAACTTAGCCTGAATCATTCTCGGTAACGTACGCTCAAGTGAACCTTCAAATCTTCCCGCTACACAACTCCGGAAGAAGACCAGGACACGCATTTCAGCCCTAAAAGGAACACACACATATTCCTTTTTCTCAGCTCCACAAAAGAGTGCATCAAACTGCAAGTATATAATCTGACATATTTTAAAGCTGAATCGATGGTGTCTCTCAAGAGGGTTCTTTGTTTGTAATAAGTTGCCAGGCTCTTCTTCAATTCTCTGATCGCAGATTTTTGCTTTCACTTCCGATCTCATCTCTCCTCCTTCTCTCTTCTCTTTCTCTCATTCTCTCTCTCATCCTTTTCTGTCATTCTATCTTTCTCTAATTCTGATCATTTTATTCTCTCTCCCACGTTATTCCTTATGTTCTTGTTTGGTTAAATGTTTGTTATTTGTAGCTCATATAATCTCTTTAGTTTACATCTATTAAAATCCATTTATACTTTAACTGTCTCTGTGTTTGAAAACCCACCTTGTAAGTCAATGAAATCAAAGATCTAATTAAGCTACAAGCTCGATATTATAGACTACCTTGAGTAGTTTTAATTCATAAACTCAGAAAGTTTGATGTTCGTGGCCAGAAGATAAACTTTCTTGGAGTTTGTAAGCAGGGATACTCCTTCTTAACTGTGATAGTCTTACATTTATTTGCTGGACGAATGAATGATGACGAGACCAGTTACAGAACGAGGTATTTCCGAAAATTGATAAAGTAATGTATATGCGATTTATGAATTATGACCATGAGTTATGATTAGTAATATTTCCCAAATTCCCTATATTCTTGAGCTAATTCGCATTGACCCAGAGTCAGATGTATTTACGTTACACATTTAAGGACAAAAAACAACTTGCAGTTCATATAAACTGGGGTTTCCGGTTGTTCAAATCCGTGTCTGTCGACCTAAGGGAAACAGCTGCTAATGCTATAGTTACAGTATTTTACATTGCCTAAAAAAAACTATACCAAAATGTATTTAAAATATACTTATTTCATACTAAGTATAGTACAAAACCATTAACATATTCACTGACATATTCTTTATTGCACAATGCACATTTCTTAATATTAAGTCAAGTCAAGTCACTTTCATTCATTAACAGATTGTTTCAAAGCAGCTTTACAGTGATAATAGGAAATGAATGCAACACAGTTTGTTTGGCTTAGTAAGATTTTGATTCATTTCCATTGTAAAAATCATAAGTTATTAATTCAGGGGCTGTTAACACGACAACTTTGAATGTGTTCTTGCTGTTCATCCACACGAAGCCTAAAATGTGTTTTAATATCACTATTAGTAAGGATAGTATGATCTCTATATAATATCAGTCTTTAAATGCAAGATATTTAAAGTGTACCTAAAGTATACTTGCAATAGCTCCATTTTATCACGTTCAAATATACTTCAGTATATCTTTAGTTGGATCTCAGCACAATTTCTGGATAACTAAAGTACATAAAGTACAAAATGAGTTGCTCCAATTTAGCAGACTTAATATTAAGTTTTTAATATTAATATTAAGTATAACAGTGTAGTAGTATAGCCAACTAAAAGTTAAACTGCAGTTTTTTTTTCTTCTTTTTTTCGTCATGGATGAATAATAAAAAAGGGTTCAAAAAGGTTCATTTTAAAATAACAGTAAAATGTTCTCATAGCAGTTTGTGCTGATTTGTATTAATTTATCAATTAATATACTGATAGGCTATTGTTATTTATAAATTTCATATAAATGTCAATGTTTAGACAAAATGTAAGACAAATTAAATATTTATTCGTTTGTTTTGTTTTGTTTTGAATTATTTTTTTACATTTTTTTTTTGAATATCAGGGTCAAGCAGTTTATAAGATGACACTGCCTTACAGGTGAATGTGATTTCAACAATGATTAGCCAGCAGCCATGTCACCCTGAGGTTGAGCTTGGTCAGTACCTGGATGGGAGACCTCCTGGGAAAACCAGGTTTCTGCTGGAGAGGTGTTAGTGAGGCCAGCAGGGGGCGCTCACCCTGTGGTCTGTGTGGGTCTTAACCATAGAGAGTAAAAGAAATGGACACAGCGACCCCATTGGATTCAACGGAGACAAAGTGAAGTCAATTAAGCCCCTTTCACACAGAGATTCCGGAAAATACACGGATAAAGTGACCCGGGATTTGACCTGGGTTCGTTTGATTTTGGTTCATTCACACTGCCAGTGATTTTCCGGAATCAGAGAGTGCGTTCACACACAACCCGTAATAATGCCGTAAAGACACGTGACATCGATGTGACTTGTAATCTCAGCAGTGTCTTAAGTTTGCTTATGAGCTGCGATCTCTCTCTCGAGAAACCACGCTTGTGCATTTTTTTCTCTGATTCGATCCTAAACTTGCGCATTACGTACCGTTTCACAGCTGGCGAACGATCCCGGCTTCAGCGTCATCACATACGACACGGCATTATTATGGCTTTTGTTCGCACAGCGCGCGTTCCGGGACTGAACACGGCAATGTTACTAGGTCCCCAACACGGCATCGATCCCGGCATAAATCCCGGGTCGAGTTTGCGTTCACACAGAAGGCGCTCTGGCAATTTGCCGGCAATTTCCCGGGTTCAAAGCGCTGTGTGAAAGGGGCTTTAGAAACTCTTACTTCCTGGGGGTCGAGCGTACTGCGCAGACTCAAACTGAGCTTGACGACGTAGATGTGACGTGAGCAACCCGTCTGTCTTCTAGTAGCTGTGCCGAGAGAAATCTGAATCATTCCCTTCTGAAACTTGCAGAGACGGAGAGTGTGAGTAGGAGGTGTCCATGAGCGAGGAGCAGGAGCAACTTTTGCTATGTATTCTGATTAATAATTTTGTCACTTTGCCTCCACATCCCCCCGATTGCCCGCGAGCTTCTCCTCCTGTCCATACGGTAATCTCTCTACTGTGCGACAGAGAGTCGAGTGGTTATGACGCAATCGTTAGCCTATTTTTACAAAAATTGCTTCTACGGGGCCATAACGTAAGATACAAGGTAATGGAGCCTTTTATACATTTTCGTGTTTCTTTAGAAATAATGGACAAATGGAGTCTTTAAACGCCTCAGTTGTAAAGTTATTCACTGTCAAAGTGACATCAAAATGAATGGGAGTCAATGGGATGCTAACAGCAGGTGGGGGTCCGCTAGCCAATGGCGGCGCCCGGGGCTACTTCAAAATAATATAAAACCCTGCGCCCCTGGTCCTAACGCCCCAGTGTAGTGACGGGGACACTATACTGTCAAAGAGCACCGTTCTTAGGATGAGACGTTAAACCGAGGTCCTGACTCTCTATGGTAACAAAAAATCCCAGGATGTCTTTTTGAAAGCGTAGGGGTTTAACTAGTGATCGACCGATATTGATTTTTTATAACCGATACCGATACCGATTATTTGCATGTTTATGTGCCGATTACCGATATGCAGAACCGATATTTATTTACTGTTATACTTCTGGTTTTGACACAATTATTACAACACAAATGAACTGAACAAACAATTTTATTTATAACAATCACTCCCTACTTGCATACATAAAAAACTTTATATTTATACACAAATAAATAGAGGGGTCTGAGTCCAAAAAATAAAGTGCATTGTTACTAAGTGTCTTTGTTTAAAAATAAAAGCTTTGATGAGGTAAAAAATAAAGCACAAAAATTATTCTAACATATATTCAAAGATAGTTGAGTGATGTATCTTTAAGTGGTTCCACATGTTGGAGGTATTTTTTGTATTGTATTTTGTATTGAAATGTAATTCATTTTAAACAGTTTTAGAAGGTTTATGTGCCGTTTAATAGGTTTAAAGAATGAGGATTCACTGGGTAATATTAATTCACTGAATAATATTAGCTGGAATATAACATTATCAGGAAAGTAACAAACAAAACAGCATATTTGCATTTTCCAACTAGTATGTTATTAATTATTAATAATGTTTTTGTCGGTCTAGATCATGAAATCCTTTCTGACAAAGTGCTGTTTATCTATGCGTTTACACAGAACTATATAACTTACTCAACCGCGATCGCGCGTGGACATAATAAATAATTAATTTCCACAGAGCGGTATTTATTTAGATTTGTATTAGCGAAATAATGGTTATGCAGTAAATGATAATATAATTTAGGTTGTTTAAACGAGATAATCTTGTCAAAAGTTTCATGCAGTAGCCGTGCTTGAGCATTCCTGGTCATCAACCCAGTGAGTGCGCAGCAATATGAACAAACTTTTTTTTTTCGAGACTATATAAACAGCACTTTGTCAGTTGACATTTCATGATCTAGACTGAATCTAGATCATGAAATGCCAACTGACAAAAGTGCTGTTTATCTATGCATTTATTTTACACAGAACTCAACCGCGATCGCGCGTGGAGATAATAAATAATTAATTTTCACAAAGCGGTATATTTAGATGTGTAACGTTATTAGCGAAATAATTGCTATGTAGTAAATAATATAATCTAGGATGTTTAAACAAGATAATCTTGTCAAAAGTTTCATTCAGTGGCCGTGAGCATCCTGATCATCAACCCAGTGAGTGCTCAGCAATATGAACGAACTTTTTTCTCGAGACTAATGGTGAGCAAATACAACTGATAGAGAATTAAATTCAGTGCTTTTATTTTCAACATGCACTCATTCATGTCTGTTTTATTTAATTCATGTAAAGTTACGTCTTTATTGGGGCAGGACATGACGGATTACGCTACGTGACTCCATGAGTTCGTCTCAATTTTTTAGAACCAAGCTGCATAAATAAACTAGGCTATATCAGGCATTCATGTCTCAAATCTCATTTCTGCATGTCTGTTATGTTAAATAAAGTTGAAAAATTAAAGCAAAGCAAGCAGAACATATGTTTTACCTGTGCACAGAGTTGTTGTTGACTGATCTCCTCAGACGCGGGCTGCAATGGCGGAATTCTCAAAACGGCCACAAGATGGCGCCGTTTATCGGCGAATCCGATATTACAAAACCGATACCCGATTATGGGAAAATGCTTAAATATCGGTAAAAATATCGGTAAACCGATACATCGGTCGATCACTAGGTTTAACCCCGACATCATGGCCAAATTTGCCCAGTGGCCTCTATCCATCATGGCCTCCTAATCATCCCCATATATACTCATTGGCTTCATCACTGTCTCCTCTCCACCAGTAAGCTGGTGTGTGTGTGGTGGGCGTTCTGGAGCAATATGGCTGCCGTCGCATCATCCAGGTGGAGCTGCACATTGGTGGTGGTTGAGGAGATTCCCCACTTCCATGTAAAAGCACTTTGAGTGTAGAGAAAAGCACTATATAAATGTAATGAATTATTATTATTATTATTATTATTAACAAATATGTTTCAGGATAAACATCTTTGTTAATTCTGCATTCCAATTAACAAATCATATTTGAGTGACAAGTTTACAGTTTATGTTAAGTTTATGTTTACAACCAGGGTTTGGTGCTGGTTATTTACCTGTCATTTCCCTCTTTAAGGATAAGTTATGTGTAGGGTTAGGGTTTCTGGACAGGAATTGTGTTCCCCAAAAAAAAAAAAAAAAATGTTGACCCAAGAATATGTCCTGCTTGAAACCACAGCAAAGATCTTTACATACAGCAACTCAAAATGTATCTCAGCCAAATATTCAGTTACGTTTCAAGACCATAACATTTTTTTCTCAATCAGACACTCTACCAACATGAGTTACCACACTACAACATAAGTTAACTGACTGTAAGAGCTAGTGCACGTCTGTGTTTGTGCTGCACAGTACACACACACACACACACACACACGTTGCTTACTGTGTCATAAAGCTTACACCCTGGTTAGCCAGTGCTGACTGTGTCATTCATTTGCCAAATGTTGTCCAAATTATTTTGTAATGTAATCGGCCATATTTGCTATGTCATGTTTGGGCCACTTTAGGTTCACATTCAGATTCACAGTGATTACTGTCCCTCATCTTTGCCAAAACTGGCCCAGATATGTTTGAAAATAACTGGGCCACATTTGCTACAACATATGTGGGTTTACACCCAGATTTGTCATTGTCGATTGTGCCACAGTTTTGCCATAGGTGGCCCACATTTGGTTTGTGATATTTGGGCCATATTCATTATTTATCATATGGGCCACTTTAGGCTCACATTCAGATTACACATTGCCATGAGTGCCGCATCTTTGCCTAAAAAGGCCCACATGTGATTTAAAATATTTGGGCCATATTTGCCATTTTACATGTGGGCCACTTCAGGCTCACATACATTTAGTCCGGGCCATAAGAAGGCCTGCAGTGCCGCATCATTGCCTGAAGTGGCCCACATCCGTCTGCTATCTGAGGAGCGAGTGAAACACACACAAATGCTGTTAACTGGTAAACATGTTTAGTCGTTCTGTAGAGGAGAAGAGACTTCATCCACAGAACAAAGACAATATACAGTAGATCTGTGCATCAGCAACACACACACACACACACACACACACACACACACACACACACACACACACACACACACACACACACACACACACACACATAACTAACTTCATATACAATAAAACAATAACAATAAAGATATTCTGTGTATAAAATGTTAGAGAGATCATGTAAATGTTTAAAAGTTACATCTAAACTTTATATCTTTTGAAACATGACAATTGATACTTGACAATCACGTTCATGATTAGAAATATTTTAATAATTATGGATGTGTTCAATCCAAACATTATTATATTTGCAGGCCTGATACTGAAGATTTCTGCTGACACTCATCTGAGCTTCTTCCTCTGTTCCACCTTTAATTACAACTAAACCATAATTTGGCTGAATAATAAACCAACATGAATCATTCAATATCACATGTTTCTAATACACATGCTGACACACTGCTTTATTTAATTGTGAAGTCTGAGTCTCTTCCACCTGTATGAAACACATTTACACATTTATTTCTCCTCATAGACAGTAGTGAGACTCTTCTGTGGATCACCTGATGGTTTCTGCTCCTCTCATGATCATTTCACAGATTTAAACCATGATGTAATCAATCCACTGATGTTTGGCAACTGATCTTCATTTACTCTGTAAAGTGGAACAGAAGAGAAAACAATGGAACAAAGTGCAATTTTTTTTTTTTTTTAATTACTGTTTTTTTAGTAAAAATAAGTTAAATTGAATTCCTGTAATCAGATTAATTACCGACTTTACATGATCTTGCATAGATATTTGTGTTTTATAGTATAATAGATGTAAAACCTGAATGATGTTCATATGTGTGTGTGTGTGTCGGTGCGACTCCTATTGAGTCTCTGTAAAGGAGAAACTAATGAGTGTACGGCGTATGGAATAAACCACAGGGAGCAAATACAAATGTTATTTTGAGTTCAAACACAAACCTTTAGTTAAAGCCGTTTGTCCTCTAGTTTAAACATGTTTGTAGGCTCTTAGTAAATCACTGAGAGTAAAGTAAGTGTAAAGTAGTGTGACGTGTTGCTTGTCACAGTAAAAACACACTAGAGACAGAGACATTTCTCATGTGAGCTGGACGCTGTGAGCTGAAGCTGGAACTGCACTGATTTTAGCAGGAGTGCAGCGTTTTCCTACAATCTGACCAAGTCTGTTTTCACACTGAAATGATTCACTTCTACTGACATAGTTAATAAAGCAGGTGTTGATGTATAAAGCTGTGACAGTGAGCTTTTGTTCTCTTTCCTCCTTTGTGTTAAACATTTCAATAACTTCACATTTTGTTCTCACACAAACCCTTTGTTGCAATAAAGCTTAATGATAATTTCCTTTCACGAATGTTTGAAAGGTTTGTTCACAAATCAGAGGTAAATGAAGATCTCTTTAATATCTCAGTGATGTTTCCTCACCTCAGGTCACAGTTTGAGTCTCGTATCACGTCTCTGAGCCGCTGCGTTGAGTCTCCTATCTTATTGAGTCTCAGATTAAGCTCTTTTAAAAACTGCAGTGCTTTTGAGTTAGTCAAAGACTGAGTTAGAGAAGAAACATCTGTAATGCCACAGCGATATAGACTAGAAAGACACAAACAGAGGAAGAGAGATTATCTTACAAACAAATCATGAATGTGAACAATTTTACACAAATATAATGTGAACTCAGACTCACTGTCAAATATTGAGTATAAAGTGTTTTAGTTTAAACTGTTGAAGTGATTTTAAGCATTTTGATTCTTGTATGTGAATGTGACTGACCTCAATCTCTCCAGTTTACAGTGTGAATCCTTCAGTACGTCACATACGTGATTCACTCCTGTGTTTCCTAGTTTATTCCAGCTCAGGTCCAGCTCTCTCAGGTGTGATGGGTTTGATTTCAGAGCTGAAGTCAGGATGAGACTCTGTTTCTCTGTAATACTGCATTCACTCAGACTGAAGACAGAGAAATAACAATAGTTCACATCTATGATGATCATCTTATTGAAGAGCTACAGTAGCATTTAGTTTCCAATAGTCTGTTCTGAAACCCAGTCACACTAGTTCTGTGTGCTGGAAGACACTGTTTCTTCTCTTTCATTTTAACTATTTATTTGACATCTCTCTTCTTTATTCTCTGTTGAAAAGGCAGATTTCTGCATGTACACAATCAATACATTGTATCAAATGCTGGAAAGTAAACAATTACTAACTAGATAAAAAACACATAAAAATGTGAGCAATAGGGAAAACCCAGAAAGTGCACTGCTATAAACAATGAAACATAAGCCCTGCTGTCAATGTAGAAGATTTTATTATTTAGAAAATAAGTAATTTAGCTATATATTTGTACACTATTATTTCCTTTCTGTGTGTGTGTCTTTGAGTTTGACTTTGGACGCCTGAACGGCCAGAATGTTGATGCAACAGAGAATTATATTTAATGTCACATGGTACAAAATATTTCTCAAAATATCTATAGAATGCATTACCATCTTTAGAAGGGATGTAGGAATATATGTGAATAGCCACTGATCTGGAGCGCCTTTCTGCAGGAGGCGTTCAGGCTTTGTTTGTGAAATAAAGTCTAATATTTCTGGCATCAAAGATCTCTGAGAAGTGATTTCCCAAAAAGATTGAAACCACAACAAATGGCGCCTAAAGTGGGGTTTGGCTTAGGAGCTGAAGGAACCACGAAAGGCATCACTGGTGACTGACACAGACAGTGGCCATTGTACTTTGAGGTGAGCATTTTTTGCTTTTGTATGTGTTGGTCACCGGTGGCCCGGAAGTGGTAAGAAAAGCTTCTCCAAATTTAAAGAACTAAAAAAATTGAGGAAAAGGGGTCTTTGATTCCAGAAATAATTGCATGCATTGTCTTTGACGATATCAAGTAATTTGTAATAGCGTGGGGGAGCTCCCGGTAGTGTTTTCCTGTGTTTATGTAATCCTCAGTGGCTCTAAGGGTTTTGTCGTACGTACACAAGGATCTGTGTTTGTTTATAAAGAGGGCCTTGATGGATGATAAGCAAAAGCATGTACACAGAGGATTTGTACTTACTGATAAGGATATCAGTTATTGATCTGTGTTTACTTATCAAGAGGGCCTTGAAGGATGACAAGAGTACTGATAAGGATATCAGTTATTGATCTGTGTTTACTTATCAAGAGGGCCTTGAAGGATAAGTATAGCATGCACACAGAATAAGTTTAGCTTGTGGTTTTAAAAGAATCATTGTGTCGAGGAAGTGTATCAGTGAATCTTTTAATGTATTGTTTATAAACTAAAAATTGAGAAGAAGTGATAATTCAGATCTGACAGAGAGTAGAGTAAAAAGAAGAGTGTGTGTGTCTGTGGGATCCTGTGTCTTGCTTGACTGTGCCTGTGGTTAAAAATAGTGACCTCTGACCCTGGTTGCTTGAAAGGGACAAAGAATGTGTGAATGAGCTTTAGGGACATGTATAAATGGTGTGTATTAAAAGTAAAGGAAATAGTAAAGGATAACTATTGTTTCAAGATATTAACTTTGTAGATTATTGTAGTATGAAATAAGTTAAAATAATAAATATATATTTAATCATAAATGTAATAATATATATTAATAGATAAACATAAATAAGATTGTACGTGCTTAATATATTATATCGTATATCTGAAGACGTCTAAAATTTGTATCTCGTTATCCCTGAAGACAGAGTGGAAAAAAGTATTCCATTGCAGATAAATAAGTTTGTGTTAAGAGAAAAATAACTGGTGCAGTGCTGAAGGTGAACAAGATTGAGTGACCAAGTTTCAACAGTCATAAATATATTACAGGAATCTTAGTCAAGTCAAGTCAAGTCAAGTTTATTTGTATAGCGCTTTTCACAATACAGATTGTATCAAAGCAGCTTCACAGTATTAAATTAAAATAATACAACAAAGTTTGTTTCAAGAGGAATTTATTGATTGATCAAATTAAATTAAATATCCCCAACTGAGCAAGCCAAAGGCAACAGTGGCAAGGAACTGAAAAACTCCATCAAGTGACCTAATGGTGTCCTAAAACTCCATCAGGTGACCTAATGGAGAAAAAAAACCTTGGGAGAACCCAGGCTCAGTCGGGGGCCAGTTCTCCTCTGGCATTTATGAGCTAGAGGCCGGATTGTAGTTTGAACTGTAGGATTATATGAATGCCTGGTTGAAGAGATGCGACTTTAATCTAGTTTTAAACTGGGAGAGCGAGTCTGAGCAACGAACAGTATCAGGAAGACTATTCCAGAGTTTTGGAGCCAAATGTGAAAATGCTCTCCCTCCTTTGGTGGTTCTGGATATCCTAGGTATGACCAAAAGCCTTGAATTTAGTGATCTTAAAGAGCACGATGGATTATAGGGTGATGGAAGATCCGTTAAATAGACTGGAGCTATATCGTATAATTAATACGGAGCTTTATAGGTAACCAATGCAGTGATGATAAAATCGGTGTTATATGATCATATTTTCTTGATCTCGTAAGAACTCTAGCGGTGGCATTTTGGACTAACTGTAGCTTGTTTATTGAGGATGCAGGACAACCAGCTAATAAAGCATTACAGTAATCCAGTCTCGAGGTCATGAATGCATGAACTAACTTTTCTGCATCAGAAACTGATAGCATATTACGTAGCTTAGCAATGTTTCTAAGGTGGAAAAAGGCTGTTTTTGTAACATATGAAATATGATTTTCAAAAGACAGGTTGCAATCGAGTATAACACCCAGGTCTTTTACTGTAGAGGATAAAGTAACAGGACATCCTATGATGTTAAAGTTGTATTGTGCGATGTTTTTTGGGCGGTGTTTTGAACCGATAAGTATTACCTCTGTCTTGTCTGGATTTAATAAAAGAAAATTACGCGTCATCCAATCTTTTATATCTTTAACACACTCTGTCAATTTGGAAAATTTAGCGTTTTCATCCGGCCGTGATGAAATATATATTTGAGTGTCATCAGCATAACAATGGAAACTAATTCCATGTTTCCTTATAATATTTCCAAGTGGCATCATATATATTGAAAATAACAGAGGGCCTAACACAGATCCCTGCGGCACTCCATAGTTTACTGGAGTTATGATCGATTTTTCTCCATTTAAATAGACAAAATGGTAGCGGTCAGATAGGTATGATTTGAACCAGCTTAGTGCTTGTCCTTGAACACCAGTATAATTTTGTAGTCGATCTAAGAGTAATGTGTGATCTATAGTATCGAACGCAGCACTAAGATCAAGTAAAACTAGTATTGAGATACAGCCTTGGTCAGAAGCTAAAAGTAAATCATTTGTGATTTTAACGAGCGCAGTTTCAGTGCTATGATGCGGTCTGAATCCAGACTGAAACTTTTCATAGATATTTTGTTGCAAGAAAGAGCCCAGTTGAGCGGACACCACTTTTTCTAATATTTTAGACATAAATGGAAGATTTGAAATGGGTCTATAATTTGCTAGATTATTATGATCTAATTGTGGTTTCTTAGAATCTTAGAATTTTAGTAAATGGGAATTGTTGATTCAATTAAGAAAATAAATAAATAGGAGGAATTCCTTGATGTTTGTTGAGGAATAGTCTGATTTTATGATTATATTATGCTCAGATAATCAAAGTTAAATTGCTTGCTTTTTCCGGCAATGAAGAACTTGCTTTACTAAAAAAAGAATGGGGGAACTGCTGTGGTCAACCAGTGAGAGTTTTTATATAAAAGAAGTAGTGAAAAAGATGGTTAAAAAGTGGAATTCAGATAAAGAGCTATAGCTCAGGCACAATAGGTATTTATAAAAGTTCAATTTGATTCATGAAGATCTCTGAGTTTTCAAATTTCAGATGGCTTCAATGACAGTGTCGAATGGAAGCAACAAGAGGGGAAAGGGCAAAGACACAAATGCAGAGAGACGATCGAGAGAGTGGGTGAGGGGCCTTCAGCTCCCCTCCTGAAGTTGACCACTTTCTGAACGCTCAGCAAGGAGAAAGACGGATGCAGAGCCATAGAGAGAAAGAGTTGCGACACTCCCATAGACCCCGTTGTAAAAAATGGCGGCGCTTTTAACCGCCTACTTCCGGGATTTGAAGATCGGATTAGTTCCAAACACTGTCATTTGGGTGTTGGACACCATTCACTTACATTGCTGCGCGTCGAGTTGTTCCATAGGTAAGTTGCTGAAATATCGACCTCTTTTGAATTGTCAACTGTCTATAATGTATCAGAGGCCCTTTGCGATGTTTATACTGGTCTTCATTTGTACATTCACAGCGTAATTATTTATATTTTATGTTGGTTGTTTCAACCAATTTTTAAGCACTGCCTGCTAGCTAGCGCGAGTTCGTCAGCTGTGACAGTAAGAGTTCGGTAATGAACCGCTACCACCTTTATAGCAACTTTTATTTAATAAATTTTTTTGGGATACTAACTTTTAATTATGTTTTGTTGTCTTGAGTGAAGCGGCTTGTGAGAACAATGCTGGACCTCTAGGATTGTTATGGCCATCACCAGTCCTGTCTGTTTCATGGATCACCTGCCCCTGGTTTTTGTTTTTCTTGTTTACACACACTCACACAAGCACTCATTTTTGTTGTCTGCCATTGTTTAGTAAAAAATATATGTCTTCAAGTGTTTTGTTAGTTAATTGCTTAAGTTACTTGCTACCCTTACTCTTAGCCTACTCTGTACACTAACCCAGAGCCATAGAGAAAAATCTTCACTCTGCACTTACCTATATAACGTTACACAAACATAATATAAAAGCGTAAATTCGTTTTTAATCTGTTATAGTTTTGAAAATGTGTATGGCTTAATCTTAAAATTATATTCTTAGTCTTAACATGATCATGTTTCATTTTAGGACGCAATAATAGCATTTTACATTTACATTTACATTTAGTCATTTAGCAGACGCTTTTATCCAAAGCGACTTACAGATTAGGACAAAATTAAGCGAGTCATCATGAAGAGGCAAAAACAACGCAAGTAGTGTTCAAAAAACAAAGTTCAGGCATTATTCAGAGTAGCATAAACCCAACAAGTGAGGTTTTAAAGGGAAGGGGAAGGATTTTTTTTTTATTATTTTTTTTTTTTATAAGGTTAAGTGCTCACGGAAGAGATGGGTTTTCAGCTGTTTTTTGAATGTTGTCAGGGATTCTGCATTCCAGATGAGGGTGGGGAGAGCGTTCCACCAGCATGGAACTGTGAATGAGAATGTTCTGGAAAGTGATTTTGTGGCTTTCTGTGATGGAACCACGAGACGTCGCTAGCAAGATAACGTCGCTAGCAAGACAACAGAATAGCAAGATAACGTTAGCTTCGCATTTCCCAGTGAGCATAAACAACGGCGGCAGCGTAGGGGGAAGGAGAAAAAAAAGCAGAGGAAGAGGAGAGGGTGGAGAAATTGGGGGATGAGGAAAGAAAAAGATGAGAGGAGGGGACATGAAGAAGGTATATGTAGAGGAGGTAGATGGGGGAGAGAAGAAAAACAATTCTGTTATTCTTTATTTTACAGTGTCCTTGCTACGTTACATAATAATAATAAAATAATAATTATAATAATAATAATACATTTTATTTATAACGCACTTTTCATCAGAGATCTCAAAGTGCTACAGGTTAAAAACAAAAACAAAAGATAAGCAGTTCTTTAAAAAAAAAACATCTAAAGGGGACCAAATGTTAGGGCTCAGGGTGGATGAAGTAGGAGATGAACACGAAGGAGATCAATTACGAGGTTTTTATTCTTAATATTAACCAAATACAAACAAAAGGGAGCGTGTGCTCAGAAGAAGGATAAACCTAACATTAAACATTGACTGACACTGAACAAGGCAAAACTCAGGGTTTAAATACAAGGGAGAACAGATCAGGGAAACAAGACACAGCTGACAAGACTAACAAGAAACCAGGTGATACAGATGAACTAAATGACAGTTGCCGTGGAAACCCAAGGAGTGGTGGGAAAACAGAACAAAGACAGACATGTGATCAGAAACACCAACACTCAGACAGAACAGAAACGTGACATAACTCCCCCCTCCCGGTAGGCGCGTCCTCGCGCCGTAGAAACACCAAAGGGGTGGGAGGGTGGGCGCCCTGGAGGCTGACGGGGAAGACAAGGCAATGGAGACAAGGCAGGAAGCCTCCAGGGCGGAGCAGGCTGTGGGTGTGGCCACGGTGGAGACGACCCCTCGGGCGGCCTTGGCGGAGACGACCCCTCGGGCGGCCATGACGGAGACGACCCTTCGGGTGGCCACGGCGGTGAAGACCCTTCAGGTGGCCATGGCGGAGAAGACCCTTCGGGTGGCCACGGCGGTGAAGACCCTTCGGGTGGCCACGGCGGTGAAGACCCTTTGGGTGGCCGTGGCCCCTCAAGTGACCAGGACGGAGGCCTGTAGCCCCCTCCCCAAAAAATACTTGGGGAAAGTCCCGGGTCTCGACACTGGACCTGAAGAGGCAGGGGGCGGAAGCGGCTCTGGGCTGGGCAGCGTGACGTGAACAGGCTCTGGCTCGGCAGACGTGACGTGAAGCTCAGTCTCTGGATCGGCAGACGTGACGTGAAGCTCAGTCTCTGGATCGGCAGACGTGACGTGAACAGGCTCTGCAGACGTGACGTGAAGCTCAGTCTCTGGATCGGCAGACGTGACGTGAAGCACAGTCTCTGGATCGGCAGACGTGACGTGAAGCTCAGTCTCTGGATCGGCAGACGTGACGTGAAGCTCAGTCTCTGGATCGGCAGACATGACGTGAAGCTCAGTCTCTGGATCGGCAGACGTGACGTGAAGCTCAGTCTCTGGATCGGCAGACGTGACGTGAACTTTAAATGTGTGCACAGACCACACACACCATATGGCTGTGGCCATAATTGTTAGTGTAGCCCTAACTGAGGGCTCTATGCTGGACGGGACCAGCGGTGAAGAGGGCTCTGTGCTGGACGGGACCAGTGGTGAAGAGGGCTCTGTGCTGGACGGGACCAGCGGTGAAGGCTCTGGCTCTTGCTCGAAGACTGGCTCTGGCTCTTCTAGACTTGGAATTGGACTCAGGACAGGACTCGGAACTGGATCTGGCCTCTCTGGGCCAACAACTGTCTCAGGCTCGGCGGGCATGACGCGAACTGCCTTGTCTTCGGCAGATCTGGCGTGAAGTGCGGGCTCGGCTGGACTCGGAACTGGATCTGACCTCTCTGGGCCAACTACTGTCTCAGGCTCGGCGGGCATGACGCGAACTGCCTTGGCTTCGGCAGATCTGACGTGAAGTGCGGGCTCGGCTGGACTCGGAACTGGACTCGGAACTGGATCTGGCCTCTCTGGGCCAACTACTGTCTCAGGCTCGGCGGGCATGACGCAAACTGCCTTGGCTTCGGCAGATCTGACGTGAAGTGCGGGCTCGGCTGGACTCGGAACTGGACTCGGAACCAGCGGCGAAGGGAGCTTCAAGCTCGGCGGGATCAAAGAGAACAAAAGCTCTGCGGGCATGACGCTGTCAATCTCAGGCGCGGCGGGCATGACGCGAACTGCCTTAGCTTCGGCAGATCTGGCGTGAAGTGCGGGCTCGGCTGGACTGGCGTGAAGTGCAGACTCGGCTGGACTGACGTGAAGTGCAGACTCGGCTGGACTGGAGTGAAGTGCTGGGTTGGCATATTTGAAGGCTTTCCTGACCGACATGAAAGCTGGGTCAAACATCTTCAATGCCAGATCCGCACTGTTTGATACCAGCTTACGAGCTCTGGGGCAGAAGAACCCCGCAATCAATCTCCCCATCCTCTTTCTTCTCTGTTTTGGTCAGTCAATCTGTTAGGGCTCAGGGTGGATGAAGTAGGAGATGAACACGAAGGAGATCAATTACGAGGTTTTTATTCTTAATATTAACCAAAT
Source organism: Leuciscus idus (assembly GCA_021554675.1). Classification (NCBI taxonomy): domain Eukaryota; kingdom Metazoa; phylum Chordata; class Actinopteri; order Cypriniformes; family Leuciscidae; genus Leuciscus; species Leuciscus idus. The sequence continues at coordinate 41,651,903 of CM038627.1, forward strand.
ACAAACAAAAGGGAGCGTGTGCTCAGAACAAGGATAAACCTAACATTAAACATTGACTGACACTTAACAAGGCAAAACTCAGGGTTTAAATACAAGGGAGAACAGATCAGGGAAACAAGACACAGCTGACAAGACTAACAAGAAACCAGGTGATACAGATGAACTAAATGACAGTTGCCGTGGAAACCAAGGAGTGGCGGGAAAACAGAACAAAGACAGACATGTGATCAGAAACACAAACACTCAGACAGAACAGAAACGTGACACCAAAAGCTTTGTTAAAAAGAAATGTCTTAAGGCCTTTTTTAAAACAGTCAGTGGATTGAGGTGCCCTCAAGGAGTCAGGGGGAGGGCATTCCACAGATGTGGGGCAGCAGTACAAAAGGCCCTATCTCCCATTGTCCTGAGTCTGGTTCTGGGTATGTGGAGGAGGTTTGAGTGAGTGGAACGGAGGGAACGGGTTGTGTTTTGTGGGTTGATAAGTTCTTTGAGGTAGGGGGGGGCATGTCCATAGATGCATTGATGTGTGAGGAGGGAAACCTTGTACTCAATCCTGGTGGAGATGGGAAGCCAGTGGAGTGAGTGAAGAATGGGGGTAATGTGCTCATGTTTCCGCACTCTCATCAGGATCCTAGCTGCAGAGTTTTGGATGTACTGAAGCCTCTGCAGACTCTTTTTAGGAATCCCAATGAGAAGTGCATTGCAGTAGTCCAGTCTGGAGGAGACAAAGGCATGAACCAGCATTTCGGCATCTGAGAGGGTGAGAATGGGGCGGAGTTTGGAGATGTTACGGAGGTGGTAGAAAGAGGTCTTGCATAGGTTATTTATATGAGCTTCAAAAGTGAGTTGAGTTGGGAGTCCATTTTTACACCAAGATTAGAGACTGTTGATGAGAGGGGAATGTTGATGCCAGAAAAGGTGATGCTGGTTATGAATGATGATGATTTGATCTGGTGAGGAGTGCCAACCAGGATGGCTTCGGTTTTAGAGCTATTGAGTTGAAGGAAGTTGTGCTCCATCCATACCTTTATCTCCTCCAGACAGGTGCTGAGTTTTGATGGGGATGACTGTGAGGGTGTGGTTTCAGCTGTGGCATGTACATAGAGCTGTATGTCATCGGCATAGCAGTGGAATGAGATTTTGTGACGGCTGATGATTTGGCCAAGGGGGCTGAGGTAAAGAATGAAGAGGATGGGGCCAAGGACTGACCCCTGGTGGACACCGCAAGTAACTGTGTGCGAATTTGATTTGGAGTGGCCCAGGGAGATGTATTCTGTCCGGTTTGTGAGGTATGATCTGAACCCACTGAGGGCAGTGTCATTTAGTCCAGTAGTGAGGTGGAGCCGGTTTAAAAGAATGCCATGGTCGACAGTATCAAATGCAGCAGAAAGGTCCAGGAGGATGAGGAGGGAGGTAGAGCCAGCATCAGATGATATGAGGAGGTCGTTTGTGACTCTAACAAGGGCAGTCTCTGTGCTGTGGGCAGAGCGGAAACCTGACTGGAATTTTCAAAGAGGTTATTATGTTTTAGGTGGTCCTGAAGGTGAGTGGCAACTGCTTTCTCAAGTACTTTTGATATGAAGGGGAGATTGGAGATGGGCCTATAGTTGGATAGGACTTCCGGATCAAGAGTGGGTTTTTTGAGCAGTGGTGTGATAATGGCATTTTTTAAGACAGGGGGAACGTGACCAGTTTTGAGGGAATGATTTATAACAGCAGTGATCAGGGGACTTAGGAAAGTGATATGAGTTTTTACCAGGGAGGTTGGGAGAGGGTCCAGGGGACAGGTGGAGGATTTCATCTTCCTGATGATGTTCTGCACCTCTTCTGATGAAACCTCAGGAAAGCAGTTTAGGGGTTGGGGGACGGTATATGTTGGGGGAACAGTTTGGGTAGGAGGACCAGAAAGGACAGAGCGAATATGTGCAATTTTTGACGTGAAAAAATCCATGAATTTATTGCACTGCTCTTCTGTAGTGGCAGTAAGTGGTGGAGATTGTGGTTTGAGAAGGTGGTTAATAGTGGAAAAAAGCTGCTTGGAATTTCCTGGGCTGTTTCAAATAGCATTGGAGTAAAACTGTGACCTTGCCTCTTTGAGGGACTGTGCATATTTTTGTTGTTGCTCCCGGTAGATTTGTTTGTGGACAGTGAGCCCAGAGGCTCTGAAATGCCGCTCGAGGACCCGCCCTGCTGCCTTCATCTTACGAAGCCCATCTGTGAACCAGGGTGCTGAGCGGGTGAAGGTGACGGTTCTTGTTTTAACAGGGGCGTGGAGGTCCAGGAGGCTGCTTAGATGGCTGTTGTAGTAGTCCACTGCTTCGTCGGCTGATGAAAAGTGTGTCGAAAGATGCTGAAAGTCTCCTGCCAAGAGTTCTGGGTTTATGTTTTTTAGGTTTCTGAAACAAATTTTCCGCTTAGGCTTGGAGAGGCTGGATGGGGATGGCAAATCCATAGAAATGACCTTGTGATCGGAGACACCTAGGTCATACACCTGCAGGTTGGTGAGAGGGGCAGAGTTAGTAATGACCAGGTCCAAGGTATGCCCCCTGGTGTGTGTGGGGACACCAACAAGTTGTTTTAAGTTAAAACAGTCCAGTAGTTGAAGAAATTCAGCTGCAAAACGGCAGGAGGGAGTGTCAACATGGATGTTCATATCACCTAAAATTATAACATCGGCTGAGGATGTGCAGAAAGTTGTGAGGAGATTTGACATCTCGGTCATAAATGATGGGTTTGGTTTTGGTGGTCGGTAGATGAGGAGGAACAGCACAGGGGAAGGGGACTTACATTTAAATGCAAGGCATTCAAATGAAGATAGTTCAGGTAATGGTTGCAGAGATAGCTCCAGATCGCTGCGATGGATGACTGACAGGCCACCACCACGCCCTGTGCTGCGAGCTTTCTGGAGGTAGCTATATCCTTGGGGACAGCTCTCATTTAAAGAAGAAAAGGTATTTGGTTGGTGCCAAGTCTCTGTAATGCACATATAATCCAGAGATATTTCCAGGATATGGTCATGAATGAGGCATGATTTGTTTGTAATAGATTGTGCATTTAAGAGTTCGATTTTGCTACTTGATGATGCAACAAATCTTTGCACTGGCCGTAGCAGACTGGAGTCCACTCCACGTTTTCCATGCAGCTCACAGAGAGGTGTTGCCATGGAGACATCCAAACTACTTATCCGGTAAGAGACAGCACTCTGATGACGTGTGCGTGGAGCGACATTTCGCGTTGCTGACCAGAGAGCCGGGATGGTAAGACTTGTCTGTGAACAGACAAACTTTCTGCGGGAACTTCTATGGATATAGCGCGGACGGCAGAGAAGTCCTAGTTGTTTAAGCACTGCAATGCACGGTGGAGTGAGGAAACTGTTGAGATTCATCAGCTGGTTGACGGAGTAACTCAACATAGTGGAGGTGCCGGCGGCGTGGAAGACGGTTATTTTTAGCCGCGTAGCAGTAGTCTTGCTGCGATGCACGAGCAGCGATGACCAATTCCAGGGAGTCTCCGAGAAGGTGTTTTGCTAGCGGCAACAGGTAGGCGACCGCTAGATTCGAAAGCTACCTGATAGCTCTCCAGTAAGGTCCACAGTTCGGTTGGTGGCGAGGATAGTAAAAGATTAAAAGTTTAAAAACTAGCCGTTATTTTGGCGCGACTGGAGAAGCGGCGAACAGACAGCGCCAGCGTCCTCTCCAGATCAAGCAGATCAAGCCAAGGCAACCCTGTCGCCAGTCAATACTGGTTCCGTACATGTACTTACTGTAATAATAACAGTGAATTATGAATAGTTACATGCAGTAACTTTAAACCAAACCTTAATACTAACACTATAGTAAGTACATGATACATAATTTTACTCTGTTCTTAAATAACAATTACAACTATGTAAAAAGGACACCGCAAAACATAGTGTAACTGACAATTCCACTAAAACCGAACCCGGGACATTCTGGTGTAATCTATACATACATAGACCAGTTTAAGTTGAAAGTGTAGACGTACATGATATGACTGGTTCACATGATTCATAATGTCCTTATTATTTTCTGCTGAGCAAATTGTGTTGAACCAATCATAGCATTGCACTAAGGCCGAGATAAAAAAAGAAAAGAAAAGTGCAGTCATATATCTGTCCTTATTGAATTGCACATGACTCTGTAAAAAGCAACTGCTTAGACTGGATTTCTCCTGGAGTCATATTGGAACCTGGTAGGAGGATGGTGCCAGACTCAGTACTGATCTGCATCAATTTACAGTCTCTGTGTAGATGTTGCATAATGTCTGTGTTCAGTTTTAATGTAATTGTCCTTTAAAGGGATAGTTCACTTTAAAATGAAAATTATGTCATCATACAGTCACCCTCAAGTTATTTCAACCCTGTATGAATTTATTTCTTCTGCTGAACACAATGGAAGATATTTTGAAGAATGCCAGCATACAGGGTTGAAACAACTTGAGGGTGAGTATATGATGACAGAATTTTCATTTTAAAGTGAACTATCCCTTTAAAATCCAATAGCCATATTTTTTTAATACAGAAACTAATTTCAGACCATGTATGTTTCAGCGGCTGTGAGGTGTAACCACCTGACGTCTGCGGCCACAGAAAAGGAAATCGATTCCACCATTAAGAGATGGCTATATCTGGCTGGGGATGGTGGCAGAAGAGAAAGGATGAAGAGAAAAGAGCGTCAGGAGAGTACAACAGGTTAACCGACTTGCGACTTGGTGCACAATGCCTCTTGTTCATGAACTGAATCAGATGTTGAAGTGTGCACAATGCCTCATGTCATTTTTTTTGCTAATTGTTTCGTTTAAATGTGAAAAAATAAATATTTGTTAAGAATACTGTTTTTTTTCTGGCATTTTTCATTTGGGCCAAGGGTGTGTATAAAGTGGCTAGATCAAGGTTTAGTTGAGGCTGACATGTAGAATCAATTGTTTGGTCCTAAAAAGGACCAGAATAGGGCCAGCTATAGTCATAAATTTGGCTGAGATATGGCTATGCCATGGGCCATATGTGGCCCAAGTTCTGGCAACCAGACCTGGTCCAGTCATGTACCGTAATTCATTGCTGTATTTGGGCCAAGTGAAAGTAGATTGTGTGGCCCATCACTGGGCCAAACCAATTTTGCTATGTGGGTGGTTGTGTACACACACTGCCAACACACATTTATGTCCAAACAGCATGCAAAAGTGAATTTTGCTTAATAGGGGACCTTTAACACTGACTATTAACAAATATTTCATTTAAATTTTAATTCATAAGATTATGATTTGAATCAATATGCTTTTGACTAATTAAATGTTTATCAAGTAGTGCTAATAGAACGACAACCTCAATTGGAAGTTGTTCGAATTGAATATCAAACAGGCCTTTATGAACAATCTAAATGGTACCAAAGGAGGGTCAAAAAATATATTTGGCATTCACATGAAAGACAGATTGTTGCACCAATAATACTTTTGAATATTCTTAATGCAGAGGCGCATGATTTTGACCATTGCACAAGGGGGGAATAAGGGATTAAGACTAATGAAAATTTAATTAAAGGAAATTAAATTAAAAGGCAAAATTAAGAATAAGGAAAATTAAATAAAAGATTTATTTGCTCATTTTTGTCTGTCCACATGTGAAATTTGTGCCAAAAACGGAAAGTCAGGAAAGGAACAGCGACACAAATAGGCTACATACCGCTACATACCAGTACCATAAGGACTGTTAAAACACTTGGTAATGGATTATGTGAACATGATATAGATGGGTAAAGGCAATGAAATCAGCAGAGGAGGGGCAGGAGCAGTAATTCAATTTCTACCAGTGAAGTATTCCGTAGATTTGAAATTCTATCAGAAATAAGTTCAGATAATGGGACAGCAGTCATTCCAGAAATATTGAAGATTAAAATTAATTGTATACAAACACTTAAATTGCACACAAGGAAGTTTTAATAATAATTCAGTTATAATGCTTTGAAATGATTGAGATAAAAAATTACAGATAGTTAGATTTATCTAGATATACAGAAAAAGAAATGTACATATAATGAATATGTAAGATAGTGCAAAAAGTAATTTTCTAGAGTTATTTTTTCTAATTGTTTACTGATTCGAGAATCTTCACGTCTGTCCTGCTGAGCCTGAGAATCTTCATGTCTGTCCTGCCGAGCCTGCGCTCCACGTCAGTCCTGCCGAGCCTGAGAAACTTCACGTCTGTCCTGCCGAGCCTGAGAATCTTCACGTCTGTCCTGCCGAGCCTGCGCTCCACGTCAGTCCTACTGAGCCTGAGAAACTTCACGTCTGTCCTGCCGAGCCTGAGAATCTTCACGTCTGTCCTGCCGAGCCTGAGCTCCACGTCAGTCCTACCGAGCCTGAGAATCTTCACGTCTGTCCTGCCGAGCCTGAGAATCTTCACGTCTGTCCTGCCGAGCCTGCGCTCCACATCAGTCCTGCCGAGCCTGCGCTCCACTTCCACAGGACTGCCGAGCCTGAGCTCCACGTCTGTCCTGCCGAGCCTGCGCTCCACGTCAGTTCTGCCGAGCCTGAGAATCTTCACGTCTGTCCTGCCGAGCCTGAGAATCTTCAGATATATACAATAGAATTCGCCTTGGCGACTGCAGTTCATTGGAACGAAACCGTAGCCAAGGCGACATCTAGTGTATATATCTATACCCGCCCGCGCTCTCAGATCACTTGGACGTGGCTGTGTACAAGAGGTAAAAACGATATAAATACTTTTTTTTTTCTCACAAACCGCTCGTTTCGTGTCAATGTGTACTTACGATGGGGAATTGTTTAATTTGGACGATGGGGAATTGTTTTAATTTGGACTCTGTGCATGCTCTTTGAGGTGGTGACCATCGACCTGCATTATATGACTGACAGACAAGAACGGTTTGACCTAAAAATATCAAAATTGAAACTACTGCGGAAAAAAAGACACCTACATCTTGGATGCGCTTGAGGTAAGCTAAAACATACCAAAATTTAATTTCAAAGTGAACTATCCCTTTAATCTACTAACTCTCCTGACTGCTTTGTCGGACAAAATGGCGGATTATGATTGGTCCGATCACCTGTCAATCAAACTCCCTGCGAAGGGTTGATGACACGAAAAATAACGATGCCACTGAAATTATTTGAAAATAAAGTAACGAGCCAATTTTGTAAAATGTAAGGAGTAGAAAGTACTGATATTCATGTTAAAATGTAAGGAGTAAAAGTAAAAAGTCGGCACAAAAATAAATAGTAAAGTTAAGTAAAAAATATCTGAAAAATCTACTTGAGTACAGTAACGAAGTATTTGTACTCCGTTACTTCCCATCTCTGCTCAAATGAGGACGAAGAAGATGATTGATGAGCCAGACCCTGGGTGTATGTGCTAGCCAAGGGTGACCCTCTACGATGCGCAAAGTGTCTGGGTCGAAGAGGATCTCTACACCGCAAGAAGAACTTTTAATAGTATAATGGGTTTTTTATGTTTGACATACTCTACAATAACAGGCAATGCTGAACCAACTTTATCCACACACTTATGACAATGTTGAATTTTTGATTAGGGAGGATTCAAGTCTTTTACTTTCTCCATTGAAAGAAAAAGAAAGAACAACTGAAAGAAAGAAAAATGTATGGAGAGAGATGTTTGGCTCAAATGCTCGAAAGGAGGATAAGTGACTTAATTTAGTCACTAGGTAGCATAATTGAGGGGGCTGGATTTTGAAACTACACTCTGGAAAAAGAATGTGAAAGTGGGGCTTAAGTAAACCCCAGAGGAGGGAATGTAGAAGATTTTATTATTTAGAAAATAAGTAATTTAGCTATATATGTGTACACTATTATTTCATTTCTGTGTGTGTCTTTGGGTTTGACTTTGGACGCCTGAACGGCCAGAATGTTGATGCAACAGAGAATTATATTTCAGTAATGTCACATGGTACAAAATATTTCTCAAAATATCTATAGAATGTATTACCATTTTTGGAGAGGATGTAGGAATATATGTGAGAAGCCACTGATCTGGAGCGCCTTTCTGCAGGAGGCGTTCGGCTTTGTTTGTGAAATAAAGTCTAATATTTCTGGCATCAATGATCTCTGAGAAGTGATTTCCCAAAAAGATTGAAACCATAACATCTTCAAATAAATAAACTTCAGTCACACTGTAATTGCTGTACAGTATAATGATACTAACTGTAGTTTCTCCAACTTGAATTGTGGGTTCATCAGTAGATCACTGAGGTTTTTCACTCCAGAGTCTCCTAGTTTATTCCTGCTCAGTTTCAGCTCTCTCAGGTGTGACGGGTTTGATTTCAGAGCTGAAGTCACATCAGAACAATCTTCATCTGTTATATCACAGTCACTTAAACTACATTAGCAGAGAGAGAAGAAAATAAGACAGAAGAAAAGAAAACGCCTCGGTTACGAATGTAACCTCGGTTCCCTGAAGAGGGAACGAGCGTTGCGTCGAAATTGACGCTATGGGGAACGCTTTGCGTGATGATGTCTTGAAGCACATGTAAAATCAGTCCAATGGTGTGGCGGAACGTCAGAGGCGGGTGACGTCACGTACCAGGAAGCTATAAAAGCCAGCCCGAAACAGAAAACGAAAGCTTCGTAGAGTCTGAAGTCTTGCTGACAGGCATGAAGGAGATATGGCAAGGCGACGCAACGCTCGTTCCCTCTTCAGGGAACCAAGGTTACAGTCGTAACCGAGGCGTTCCCTTTCAAGGGAACTCGCGTTGCGTCGAAATTGACGCTATGGGGAACGTCTATACCAACGCCACCATAGCTACAAATGTCTGTCCTGTGTGATGTCCTGTCCTGTGCGAGTTTCAAGATGGCGGCGCGCGTGAGTGCAGCGGCTCTTTGCTCTCCAAGTTGGTGTTCAATTTTGTTTATTTGGTCGCTGCTACAGATAGATATGTATCAGTCAACAAACTCCTACAGTCGTCAGGACCTAATAAACATTGGCGTTGCCCATAGCAGGGCAATTATGTCATCTTTCCATCGGACTCACAACATACCCGATTCCATCATCAGAGAGCCGGGCTGTTGTTATCCCAGGAATATACCAGATGGCGGCGTGCTCCGGGGTCGGCGAACCCCTGCCATCTATCTCTCTCTCTCTCTCTCCCCCTGTTCCTCTCTCTATCCCTCCCCCTAAACCTGTTCCTTTCCCCAGGACCCGTATCAGTGGCCCGCCACGGGCCTACCCGCGATGGAGGGCTGGAGCCGAGGTTCCAGCCGGGCCGCGAGGCCCTGTCAGGGGGCCGGGGTCCCAGGAGGGACTCGATGGCGCTGCTGCACTCTCCCCACGCCAATCACTGGACCCACTTTCTGCCACTAGGGCGGCGGGAAAACCTGGGCCGGTCTGTTGGCGTTGCGGGGATCCGGGCCATTTCGTGGATAGGTGCCCGGTCATGGAGGTGGGGACGATGGTCCGGATCCCGGACGTCCCGCAGACCGCCCCTGATCAAGCCGGGTTGTACCAGATACCTGTGAGTATTAAGGGGGGTACCTATCAGGCATTGGTGGATTCTGGTTGTAACCAGACCTCTATCCATCAAAGCCTGATACAATCTGGGGCATTGGATACGGGCCGCATGGTTAAGGTGAGGTGTGTGCACGGGGATATAGTGGAATACCCGTTAAGAGCCATCACTATTAAATTTAGGGGACACAATCATTGTGTGGAGGTGGCAGTTAGTCCGCGCCTCCGACATCCGTTAATTTTGGGGACAAATTGGCCAGCTTTCGAACAATTATTGGGGTGTTTGACAACGGATGTCTCTGGGAAAAAGAGAGGGCGGGGAAGGGGAGCTAGCACTCAGGTGGGAGAGGCTGTACCTGGACCTAGCGGGTCTGTTTCAGAGGATGCGAGCGGCGTGGTGAGGTTAAACCTCTCCAACCGCGATGACTTTCCCCTGGAACAGTCGCAAGATGAGACGCTCAAACATGCGTTTGAACAGGTCCGTTCCATCGATGGGCAGCCCCTCCAACCTGATCGCGCGCTCTCCTATCCTTATTTTGCCATAATTAAGGACCGGTTGTATCGAGTGACCCAAGACACTCAGACAAAGGAAGATACAACCCAATTGTTAGTACCACGGAGCCGTCGGGAAATGCTTTTCCAGACGGCGCATTGTAATCCGATGGCTGGGCATTTAGGGATGACTTCCACACTAAATCGTCTAATGACCCGATTCTTTTGGCCGGGCATTCACGAGAACGTGCGCAGATGGTGCGCGTCGTGTCGTGAATGTCAGTTGGTGAACCCACCGGCCTCCCCAAAAGCGCCTTTGCGCCCTTTACCTCTTATGCAGGTCCCTTTCGAGAGAATTGGTATGGACCTCATCGGGCCATTAGAACGAACCGCACGGGGACATCGCTTTGCGTTGGTCATAGTGGACTACGCAACGCGATATCCCGAAGCAGTGGCGCTCCGCACCATTTCCGCTAAAAGTGTGGCGGACGCACTGTTTCGTTTAATCTCCCGTGTGGGAATCCCGAAAGAGATTCTCACGGATCAGGGCACCGCGTTTATGTCTCGCACGTTAAGCGAATTGTACGAATTATTGGGCATTAAATCGGTACGAACCAGTGTCTATCACCCACAAACGGACGGGCTGGTCGAACGGTTTAATCGCACGTTGAAGACAATGATTCGTAAATTCGTACAAGAGGACGCGAAAAATTGGGACAGATGGCTAGAACCCCTCTTATTTGCTGTGCGCGAGGTCCCGCAAGCCTCCACGGGGTTTTCCCCATTCGAGCTTCTTTACGGACGTCAGCCTTGTGGGGTTTTAGACGTCCTGAAAGAAACTTGGGAGGACGGACGCTCGATAGCAAAAATGAAATTCAGTATGTCGTGGACCTGAGAGCAAAGCTCCATACACTGGGGCGGCTCTCTATGGAGAATTTGCTCCAGGCTCAGGACAGGCAAAGCCGGCTATATAACAGGGGAACTAAGCTTAGAGAATTTACACAGGGAGATAAAGTGCTCGTGTTACTACCAACTTCCAGCTCTAAGTTATTAGCTAAGTGGCAAGGACCCTTTGAGGTCACACAGCGAATAGGCGATCTCAATTATGAAGTAATACGAACGGACAGAGGCGATTCACGACAGATCTATCACCTCAATCTCCTTAAAAAGTGGAGTGAGGAGGAGTCAGTGTTGCTTGCAACGGCAGTGAGTGGGGAGGAAGATCTCGGGCCAGAGGCGATCGTCAAAGGGAAATCTCTCGCCCTGGCCCCCGGAGGAGATCACCTCTCGCCCTCGCAGCTCGCTGACATTGCAAAGATACAATCTGAGTTTGCAGATGTGTTTTCGCCCCTGCCCGGTCGTACTAATCTGATTCAGCACCACATTGAGACGGAGCCGGGCGTGGTAGTTCGCGGCCGGCCATACAGGTTGCCTGAACACAAAAAAAAAGTGGTTCAGACCGAATTAGAGGCAATGCTGGAGTTGGGGGTAATCGAGGAGTCTTACAGTGACTGGGCGAGCCCGATAGTCTTAGTTCCTAAGACGGACGGCTCGGTGCGGTTCTGTGTAGACTATCGCAGGGTGAACGCAGTGTCGAAATTCGACGCATATCCAATGCCGCGGATTGACGAGTTGCTTGATCGGTTAGGCTCGGCTCGTTTTTACTCGACATTGGACTTAACGAAAGGATATTGGCAGATCCCCTTATCTCCCATGTCCAAAGAAAAGACGGCTTTCACCACGCCGTTTGGATTACACCAATTTGTGACACTTCCTTTCGGGCTGTTCGGGGCACCGGCCACGTTTCAGCGCCTTATGGATAAGGTTCTGCGGCCCCACACTGCATATGCCGCTGCTTACTTGGATGATATTATCATCTACAGTAATGATTGGCAGCGGCATATGGAGCATGTGAGGGCCGTTCTTGGGGCGCTGAGACGGGCGGGGCTGACGGCCAACCCGAAGAAGTGTGCAGTTGGGCGGTTGGAAGTAAGGTATCTGGGTTTCCACTTAGGTCATGGGCAGGTGCGTCCTCAAATTGATAAGACCGCAGCAATTGCAACCTGTCCGAGACCTAAGACCAAAAAGGAGGTGAGGCAGTTCCTGGGGCTGGCGGGATATTATAGAAGGTTTATTCCTGGTTATTCGGACCTCACCAGCCCGCTGACTGACCTCACTAAAAAGGAAGTGCCAGATACGGTCCAGTGGACGGAGCAGTGCCAACAGGTTTTTACCAAGGTTAAGGCTGCTCTGTGTGGCGGGCCGCTCTTGCACTCCCCTAACTTTTCTCTCCCTTTTTTGTTGCAGACTGACGCGTCGGACAGGGGGCTGGGTGCTGTACTGTCCCAGGAGGTGGAGGGGGAGGATCGCCCGGTGCTGTACATTAGTCGTAAGCTCTCGAAGAGAGAGACTAAGTACAGCACCATCGAGAAAGAATGCTTGGCCATCAGGTGGGCGGTTCTCACCCTTCGCTACTACCTCCTGGGACGGGAGTTCACCCTCTGTTCGGACCACGCTCCCCTGCAATGGCTCCACCGCATGAAGGATACCAACGCGCGGATCACCCGTTGGTATCTCGCTTTACAGCCTTTTAAGTTCAAGGTGGTCCACAGGCCGGGTGTACAGATGGCTGTGGCCGACTTCCTCTCCAGGAGGAGGGGGAGGGAGGCTGCAGGCCGGATGGCTCCCCGGCCTGAGTCGGGCGGTGGGGGTATGTGGCGAGGGGGGCGTGGTTCAGCGAGGTCTGCGACAGGAGAGAGAGCGGGGAGAGGAGCAGCGGTAAGTGGGTTAAGTACGAAATGATTTACACCTGTGTCTCGTTGCAGTGATTGGCGTGGGGAGACTGCATTTAAGGAGAGGTCTCACAGCCATCAAGGAGAGAGAGAGCTGAGGACTCGTGGGAACCAGGCAGAGGACTGAGACATCTGTGGACTGAGATTACAGAGCTGTTTGATCCTGTAAAGTTGTGTTGAGTTTTGTGAGCGCATGTGGCGCGATTGTTATGTACGAATTGAGTTATTAAATACCCACGAGTCTCAGCCAGCCGACCCCGGTCTCCTTCCTTCTCACATACACAAACAAAGGGATTTTTATTACAGAGACCAAGAGCTCATTGAGTTCACCTCCATCTGTGGTCACCGACATGCCTGTTCTCACAGTCCAACAGCACGAAGTGAGACAGGTTCTTAAAGCAGTGAACCCCAGGAAGGCGGCTGGCCCTGATGGGGTACCTGGGAAGGTACTCAGAGCATGTTGTAATGAACTCTCTGCTGTTTTTACCACCATTTTCAATGTATCTCTCGCTCAGGCCATTGTCCCCTCCTCTTTGAAATCAGCAACTATTATCCCTATCCCCAAGAAATCAGCATCAAACAGCCTTGCAGATTACAGACCCGTGGCCCTCACTCCTCTCATAATGAAGTGCTTTGAGAGATTGGTACTCAAACATGTGCAAGATAGTCTACAGATGGTGGACAACCAGAATTAGACTTTTACCGCCGCCGTTCCCGCGGCGGCAAAATTGGGATGTGTATTTGCTGCCTTTTACCGCTGAGTGGCGCTGTAATCACAGACTTTGAAAAGTGTCAGTTTATTCTCTTTATGACGTAATCTGCCGCGGCAGTAATCTGAGCTGAGGTCACAGATAAATTCAAGATAAATATTGTGGTTAAACGAATTCAAATTCATTAAATTTAAACAAAGTAGACACACGTTAACATTGTGTGCCCAGTTTTTCTATAATTCGTGTTATTTTAATGTGTTTGTAGATTTATTAACTGAAACATAACAGTGAAATAAATTAAAATAATTTACCGTAAAATTAAAACATTTTCAGGACTCGCAGTTACTAACCGATGTTAGTCGGTTCAAGCATTCTTTGTTATATTCAGAATTAAATAGGCTTACATGTTGTTATGATTATCAATTGAATTCTTTAATAAATAATCAACCACAATGCCTATTACTGCCGCAGCAAAAATAAACCAGTCGAATTTCAAAGTCGTTCGCGAAATGACTAGGCTATACCGGGTGGCGCAAGTGACAGGGCAAAACAGCAGCAACTGCGGCATTTTAAAAGGTAAGTTTCCTATCTGTTTATTTTTTTTTTAAAAAACAATAAAAAAAAAGGCGCTAGATCTTGTAAAAAAAAAAAAAAAAAACTTTTTTCATTATTTGAACAAAAATGAGACTGATTGAATATGTAAAAATATAAACAAACAAAGCAGAGAATAAAACAGACTTTTAGGGAAAAAATATAGGCCTATTATGCTACAACAGAATTGGTTAACATTAAGGAAAGCAAAATATGTAAATATACATTTCAAACAAAATAAAACAAAACAAATTTGTGGCCGAGTGGTAGGCTATAACTTACGTTTCAATAATTCAGATGACAAGGGGTTCAAATCCCGAACAAACATGGGCTACTTTTTTATTATTAAATACAGAGAGATTTGATAGTTCTAAAATATTGCTACACTATATTGTTTTTTTCTCCTATAGCCTATATTAAATATGTTATATTTATAAAATAAAATTACCATTCATTTCCATTTTACATTAGGGACAATTTTTATCCAACAGAATGGCTGAATTAACATCTACATAATAATAATAATAATAATAATAAACAGCACAAGGTCTTGTAAAAACACTTTTTTTTTTGACACATAATTTCGAGACAGTAAATTGCCAATGTTAAAAAAATTAAAAGAATATAACAAACTTTTAAAACAGAGAAAATAGTAGAACTAGGCTATTCAGGCGATAGCTCTGTGGTCAATGCATTAACAATAGCCTCTCTGAGCTTCAAACGATCTGAGATCGAATCTCAATGTAGCCGACAGTGTTTATGTTTTTCCGTTCTTGATGCTTAAATATGCATCTGTTTATTAAAGTAAATCATCTTGTTTAATTATCAATTGTAAATTACAACATAAATTTCCTACATTCCAGTTGAGCCGCTGCAAAGACGACACATCTGATGAAGGAAGACAGTCAGCCGATCGCACCAGAAAATGAAGATGATGAAGCTCGTCTTTAATCTGCTCAATTATTTTTGTTGTGTGTGTGAATCATTCACGAGATTGAGATGACTGACAGTTATACCCGGCCATAGCAACGGAAGACATTTTTCAAAACAGATCGAACAAATCAGAAAAATACTTTCAATACAGTATTGCTTTCAATTAAAAAATAAACAATGTAAAAGAAAAAGAAAATTAATTAAGTTTGAAAACCCATCGCACATTTCAAGGTACGAATAAAGTGTCGGGACAGTTTATTTATTTAAACAGGGTTGCATCGATAGAGTTTATTCCCTTTGTGATGCAAAATAAGAAACACAGAATCTTATTCTTGCAACATTTAAAATTTCTATTGTCAAAGAAATTGCAGCTAAATAAAAAAATTAAAACGGTACAAAACGAAAAAAGTTCAAAGCAACATAAATTAAGAACCGGCGTTTTTCTTTGCCTCTCTCGCGCTGGATATTTTTTTAGTAAGTTTGGTCTCCCTCACTGCGCGCGGCGGGTCTTTCTCGAAATGAAGCATTTCAGCGTAAAAAAACACCATACAGCTGATAATACTGTATATGTCGCTGTGTGTCATCCACACAAATCACGAAAGAAAAAAACTGTAACAAATAGCCTTTGTTGCTTCAAAGATAAAGCATTCCTTGCTGAATTCACCTTACAATAAAACGAGGTGGGTCGCGAATTAAAGAGCTCTGTATCTGCTAAATTGAAATTGTGTGTGGAAAACCTTTAAATACAATCAATAAAACAACAATATTTATAATTTTATAAGATATAGGGCCTACATATGGACTTTTGGAGATTTTGAGATTAATCCTTAAAAGAATTTTGCCTTTGCCTGCTCATCAGGCTGGCTCCGACACTCTCCATATGAAAGACGGAACATTAACACCTCTGTCCTGCACCCCCACGATAAAGCAACTATTGCCTTCTCCAACCCCCCCACAGGCTAGCTGAGTTTGCAAAACAAAACAAAGAGTTTGCCACTCGTCGTGGTGTGCCAAAACACTTAATTATAAACTTCAATATTTCATTCAAAACAATCTCAAAACGCTTTGTGACATTTTGAAAAGCCGTGGATGCATTACTGCCACTCAGGCACGTGCAGAGGGGGGGGCGTTGGGTGCTCGAGCACCTGCCCTTTTGCCCCTTGGTGCCCAAAGTGCCCTTTTGTCAAGGCAAAATTTCCTCTCCTTTTTTTTTGTAATTAAAGGCCCTTTTGTGGATGCCTGCCCAATCTAACTATTAGTAAAATTAACGAATAATAATTTAGCCGTAAATAAAATGACCCACATGATGACCTTTCACCTGACGAACTCAACCGGGACGATTCCTCACGTTGCACGCGCATTTTTTTTATTTCGCGCGGCTACGCGCACTACAAGAGGATATCTTCAACTCTGCGGCTGCTGGTAAGTGGTGTTTCATTCTCAGCGAAGTGCTTATGATGTTTGTTTACTTATTATTATTATTATTATTTTACAAGAACGACGTGAAGAGAGCATGCATAAATGTTGTTCATATTTCTGTGTGTAGGCTGTAGAAGTAACGCTAGCTTGCTGTTTAGGGAGAAAAGTTTCACGGGCGTCGAGGGGTCTGGTCTTTTTATGTTATTTATACTTTAAACTATTATTATTATTACAATATTTATTTAAAAAACGTAGAGTGCCTTAAAAATGATCACAACACTGGTAAGGCTTACCAGTATCTTATGTTTTGTGTGCAGCAGCCTCTGTGAACATCTCCCCTAACAGCCTGGGCAGAGTCAGCTTTACAGCAGGTCAGTGAGCTAGTGAGCCAGTTCCAAACACTGGCAGCAATCTTTACATCTTGTCATGGTCATATAAAAATGGTTTAATCCGCTAATATATCTCCTATATGTTTGTTTTAATGTCTACAGTCTCAGATCAACTCCAGCAGTATCATCATCATCATCATCATCATCATCAGCAGCAGCAGCAGTAACAACAACAACAGCAACAGCAAAAACTCACTTAAGGACTTTAGTAAGCATTTACCAGAACAGGTACCACATTAATGTTAAAAATATTGTGAAGTATTAATTGCTGTTTTTTTATGTTTGCTTTTTTATTTCCATTGTATAAATGTAACTCTTGTATTTTTGTAAATCAGTTTATGCCATGAAAAAAATAGCCACAGATGCTGACATGGCATTCAATAAAACTATAGCCTACAGTACTGTACGAAACATGGGCCACGTTGATTTTGTCCTATACAGTTTACTATTACAGCTGTTCTTTATAACAGAGAAGGAAAAGCCATCAGGTTGAGACAACTTAAGATACTTTCAGTTTCTAATCCCAGAGTTATTAATAGGTGCACACAATTTTTTTTTTTTTTTTACTTTTAAACTTAAAATTTGTCTTTTCTGTTCTGTTTCTTTTTCAAAACTGCATCAATGCATTTGCTGCCGTATCGATACAGAATCATCCATATTGATATATTGCTGTATTGATATTTTGAGCACAGCCCTATTTAAAGCCTTGTTCCATGTGCCCCCTTTTATACCTTGAGCACCTGCCCCTCCAGAGGTCTCTGCACGGCCCTGAAAATCAACGTGGCCCATGTTTCGTACAGTACAGTATAGTATAGTTTTATTGAATGCCATGTCAGCATCTGTGGCTATTTTTTTCATGGCATAAACTGATTTACAAAAATACAAGAGTTACATTTATACAATGGAAATAAAAAAGCAAACATAAAAAAACAGCAATTAATACTTTACAATATTTTTAACATTAATGTGGTACCTGTTCTGGTAAATGCTTACTAAAGTCCTTAAGTGAGTTTTTGCTGTTGCTGTTGTTGTTGTTACTGCTGCTGATGATGATGATGATGATGATGATGATGATGATACTGCTGGAGTTGATCTGAGACTGTAGACATTAAAACAAACATATAGGAGATATATTAGCGGATTAAACCATTTTTATATGACCATGACAAGATGTAAAGATTGCTGCCAGTGTTTGGAACTGGCTCACTAGCTCACTGACCTGCTGTAAAGCTGACTCTGCCCAGGCTGTTAGGGGAGATGTTCACAGAGGCTGCTGCACACAAAACATAAGATACTGGTAAGCCTTACCAGTGTTGTGATCATTTTTAAGGCACTCTACGTTTTTTAAATAAATATTGTAATAATAATAATAGTTTAAAGTATAAATAACATAAAAAGACCAGACCCCTCGACGCCCGTGAAACTTTTCTCCCTAAACAGCAAGCTAACGTAACTTCTACAGCCTACACACAGAAATATAAACAACATTTATGCATGCTCTCTTCACGTCGTTCTTGTAAAATAATAATAATAATAATAATAATAAGTAAACAAACATCATAAGCACTTCGCTGAGAATGAAACACCACTTACCAGCAGCCGCAGAGTTGAAGATATCCTCTTGTAGTGCGCGTAGCCGCGCGAAATAAAAAAAATGCGCGTGCAGCGTGAGGAATCGTCCCGGTTGAGTTCGTCAGGTGAAAGGTCATCATGTGGGTCATTTTATTTACGGCTAAATTATTATTCGTTAATTTTACTAATAGTTAGATTGGGCAGGCATCCACAAAAGGGCCTTTAATTACAAAAAAAAGGAGAGGAAATTTTGCCTTGACAAAAGGGCACTTTGGGCACCAAGGGGCAAAAGGGCAGGTGCTCGAGCACCCAACGCCCCCCCCCTCTGCACGTGCCTGTTGATTTTGTCCTATACAGTTTACTATTACAGCTGTTCTTTATAACAGAGAAGGAAAAGCCATCAGGTTGGGACAACTTAAGATACTTTCAGTTTCTAATCCCAGAGTTATTAATAGGTGCACACAATTATTTATTTTTTTTAACTTTTAAACTTAAAATTTGTCTTTTCTGTTCTGTTTCTTTTTCAAAACTGCATCAATGCATTTGCTGCCGTATCGATACAGAATCATCCATATTGATATATTGCTGTATTGATATTTTGAGCACAGCCCTATTTAAAGCCTTGTTCCATGTGCCCCCTTTTATACTTTGAGCACCTGCCCCTCCAGAGGTCTCTGCACGGCCCTGCTAATTCAACATGCTAAAACCTGGCTTTAGAACAATGCATAGCGCCACTCGTCGTGGTGTGCCAAAAAATTTACAATAATTTAGTTTCATTTATTTCAGTGTTAATGTTTGAGTAAAAAAAAATTCTCTACAAATTATATTAACACAAAGTCGGCTATAAGAATCCTTTATAGGCTACGTAAAAAAGCAAAGGGCTTACAGTCTTAACATTTAGGCTACTTTGCTTAAATTCGATACATTTATTTTCAGTAGGGCCTAATAAATTTGTAGGGATGTAATTTCAGTATGCTTAACCAACGCTATGTATTCAATTAAAGTTCCAAGAGGTCTGGTCTCTATTTTTCCTTCCCAGCTGACACTAATATGCAAGTGCACAGCAAAAATCACAACTTGTGCTTGCTGCGAACGCAAGTTATTTAAGGTGTCTCAACTGTACACAGTCTACCCTACAGTGTGAATTCGTTACAAGGTTTCATTTAATTAAATTAATGTGCAGCAATTTGTACAAATAGAGTCTATAGGCTTACTATACTGTTGTAGCCATTAAATAATCTCATTTAGTATCATATTTGTTAAAATATTATAATGTTATTTTTTTCCATCTATGTTGAATATGAAAAGTGAACAGCACGAGTAAGATAGGATGCATTATATCGAGAGATGGACATGGAGTGGGTCAGACATGATTTTGACCACTTCATTAAGTTTTGTTTAGTAGAAAACCTTTCTTTAAAGTGAATTTCGTTTTCTATAAATTGTATCTTAATTTTAATAAATTTTTCATCAACCAATTGCTGGATTTAATAAGTAAGAGAAGCAAATATAACGGACACTAATCATGGAGGCGCCCGCGCGGTCACTTGCATTGCACGTCAGCTGGAGCTCATCTCATCCTCCTAACTTAACGAAACTCAGCGTATGCCTCACACAGACATGATAAATACATCAAATACACAAAGCTTGAAATGTCTTCAAACGAAATAATTCGAAACGAAAAGAAAAATGCTACTCTCTGATTATGTCTTTATGTGCATTTCTCTCTAGGTGCGTTCACTACAAATATGGCGATCGTCAACTTCATCTTTGCAGTCGACACTGTCAGAAAACACTTGTTTATTGATAAAAATTTTGCACGCATCACCGGATTTACAAATACACATCTTGCTTGTTGCACGCACACATATTATGTCGAAAAAACGAAATATTATGTTGAAATAACATTATTATTAATAATACATATTTTAGAATATTTGATTAAATGCTGATTGTTGCGCTTGTTCAATAGAATAAAACGAAAACTTTAATTGTGATAATTAAAATAATTGAAAATTAAATATTTAGTGGCCAAGTTTTGCTAATTTATTATATAGGCTATTATATGCCTATTGCCTATATTAAGTAGGTCATATTAAGACAAGGCATATATTAAGTTATTTTAGCTGTTATGAGAAAAATAAATCTAACGAAATCTAAAATCTAAATCTAATAAATCTAAAACAAAATTCTAACGCTAATTCAACATGCCAGAATAAAACCAGATTTTTGAACAATGCGTAACGCCACTCGACCAGGTGTGCCAAAACACTACATTTTAAACTTCAATGTTTAATTCAAAACAATCTCAAAACGCGTTGTGATATTTTTTTTAAAGCAGTATAGCCTATATACATTAAGGGCATTGAAACCAGGATCTTAACTAAAACGCGTTCCGCGTAATCTCTCAAAAATTATGCCTAGCATGTATTTTTTTTTTTTAAGGACTGCTTTTGAAATCACTATAAATTACTATGCAATTGTATCACTCACGAGAGCTCTTCATTTATCTAATTCCTCAATAGAATAGTAAAAATATTCAGCGTCATTGCTCCTAATATCGTCTCTATTTTTAACTTTTGATTCTATTTTTTCAGTTCTAAAATTGATTCTATCTTTGGTTCTATTCTGTTGTAGCCTAATAGGCCTATTTATATATATGAAAAATATGCCTATTAGGCGTAGGGTTTTATATTTAACCCACTAACATTTTAAAATACGGCAATTGCTGCTGTTTTTGCACAATGTCCCTTTGCGCCACCTGGCGGTCATTTTGGGAACGACTTTGAAATGCGGCTGGTTTATTTTTGCCGCGGTGATTTCGCCGCGGCAGCTGGCGCGGCGGTAATAGGCATTCTGGTTGTCCACCATCTGTACCTCAACCCTTGGATAACCATCAGTTTGCATACAAGCCTAATAGATCCACAGATGATGCTTTATCCATTACTCTCCACACTGCCCTGAGCCACCTTGAACAGAGAAACAGCTACGTCAGGATGCTCTTCGTGGATCATAGCTCCGCCTTTAATACAATTATCCCCGACATCCTGATAAACAAACTGTTGACTCTCGGCCTTCACCCACCTATCTGCAGCTGGACAAAGGACTTTTTGTCAAATCACCCACAGACTGTCAGAATTGGCCCCCACCTCTCCTCCACCATCACACTCAGCACCGGCTCACCTCAGGGCTGTGTGCTGAGCCCTCTCCTCTATTCATTGTACACCTTTGATTGTTTACCAACATGTTCCACCAATTCCATCATAAAGTTTGCAGACGACACTACTGTGGTAGGACTTATAATGGGCGGGGATGAGTCCGCCTACAGACAAGAAGTACAGAATTTGTCTGAGTGGTGCTCTGCCAATAACCTAATTCTAAACATTGCAAAAACAAAAGAACTTATAATAGACTTTAGGAAATGTAACACATACCATCAACCCCTCTTCATAAATGGCGAGTGCGTGGAGAGAGTTTACTCATTTAAATTCCTGGGCATCCATATTACAGATTGTTTCTCATGGACAACCAACACTACAACAGTTGTAAAAAAAGCACAGCAGCGCCTCCATTTCCTGAGGATACTCAAGAAAAACAGCATGAATTTGAGGCTGCTGGTGTCCTTTTATAAATCCACCATTGAGAGCATTCTTTCATATTGCATCTCTGTGTGGTTTGTTGCGTGTTCTGCTGCCGATAAAAAGGCCCTGCAAAGAATTATCAAGACTGCAGAAAAAATTATTGGCTGCCCCCTCCCCTCTCTGTCAGACATTGCACTCAGTCGTACTCTCTCAAGAGCTAAGAACATCATCAAGGACAATACTCATCCAGGCCACCATCTGTTTCAATTGTTGCCTTCTGGTAGGCGTTATAGGTCTATACAATCCCGTTATAGGTCTATACAATCCCGCACCACCAGATTTAAAAATAGCTTCTTTTTAAATGCAATAGTTTCCATGAACAAATGTAGTTAGAAAACCCCAGTCACTCACTGTTACTTTTTGCACTGCGATTACTGCATTAATTCTATTTTATTCTGTTTTTATTCTGTTTTATTTATAATTTTTTTATGTATTTAAGGATTATTTATTGTATTTATTGTACACACCTAATGGAGAGCGCTCCTAATTTCGTTGTATTGTAAAGTACAATGACAATAAAGGCATTCAATTCAAATCAAGTGAGCAGCACTAGGAAGACAAAACCTGAGACCCTGGAGTAGAGTCTAGGTCTAAAGAGTAGCACCTGACGAAGGTGTGCGGTGAGGACCAGCCTGCCGCATCACAAACGTCCTGCAAAGATACTCCTGATATAAGGGCCTTAGAGGCCGCCATACTCCTAGTAGAGTGCGACCGGACAGCCCAAGGAGAAGGCTGCCCAGCCGCCTCATAAGCAAGTGAGATAGTCTCAACCACCCACTTGCTCATCCTTTGCTTAGACACTGGACCTCCCTTGTTAGGGGACCCAAAGCATACAAACAATTGATCACTTTTACGCCACAGGGCAGCTCTGTGGACATACGCGTCTAACGCCCGAACAGGGCAAAGCAAATTATTCGCCTCCTGGTCCGCTTTTCGAAAGGGAGGAGGACAGAAGGCCTCCAACTGCCACGAGGGAAACGAGATACCAAAGGGTCTTTCCCCACAGACATTCCACCCAAAGGACTGTGGTAAGCACCTACGGCCACCACATAAACCTTTAAAGTGGACGGGGTCAGACCTGCAGGAACTCCAGAACTGTACCAATTGGGCAGTTGACTGGATCCAACCGGCGGTCACTACACAAAGAAGTGAATACTCTCCAGTTCAGGGCATAAAGTTTCCTCGTGGAGGGAGCTCTGGACTGTAGAATGGTCTCAACAACCTCAGTTGAGAGACCTGACTCTATGAGCTGGGCCCCCTCAGAGGCCAAGCCCACAGGTTCCACAGTTCCGGTCGGGGGTGAAAAATCGAGTCCCCTGCTTGGGACAAAAGGTCCCTCCTGACGGGTAGCTCCAGAGGAGGCCCGTCGAGGAGGGACACAAGATCGGGAAACCATACTCTGCCCGGCCAGCGCGGGGCTATAAGAAGCAGGCAAACCCGGTCCCTGCGAACTCTCTCCAGAACTCCCGGGAGCAGAGCAACTGGGGGAAAGGCGTACAGACGTAGCCTCGGCCACGTCTGTACCATAGCATCCAGTCCCAGAGGAGCTGGATGCGTGAGGGAGAACCAAAGTGGACAGTGAGACGTCTCTCGAGACGCAAACAGATCCACTTATGCTTGGCCAAACTCCCTCCATATCAGCTCCACCACCTCGGGGGTGGAGGCTCCATTCCCCGGGCCTCGGCCCCTGTCTCGACAGAGTGTCTGCTCCTATATTCTGGACCCCGGGGATGTAGGCTGCTCTGAGTGACAGCAACTTCCCCTGGGACCACAAGAGGATATGGCGTGCCAGATTGGATAATGGGCGCGAGCGCAAACCCCCTTGGTGGTTGATATAGGCGACTACCGACGTGTTGTCCGTATGCACTAACACATGGTGTCCCCTGAGACCTGTGATAAAGCTCCTCAGAGCCCGGAAGACAGCTAACATCTCGAGGCGACGGATAAGCCAGGAACGATGATGGTCTTCCCACAGACCTTGAGATGAGCGACCCTCTAGGATCGCTCCCCAACCCGTGAGGGAAGCATCCGTCGTTAGCAGTTTGCGACGACAAGGAGCTCCCAGCACTGGGCCCTGGGACAGGAACCAAGATTTCTTCCACATAACCAAGGCACGTAGGCATCGCCGCGTGACCTTGATTGTGCGAAATGGGTTGCCCCTCGGGGAAAACCCCCTGGTCCTGAGCCACCACTGCAGGGGCCTCATGTGCAGCAGTCCAAAAGGTAACACGTTGGAAGCTGCTGCCATGAGACCCAACAGTCTCTGGAACTGTTTGACAGTGAGTAGCTGGCCTAGCTTTACACTTTTCACAGCTGCCAGGATGGAATCTATGCGTGGCGGTGACAGGCGCGCCTGCATCGACACTGAATCCCAAACCACGCCTAAAATAGTGGTCCTCTAAAATGGAGAAAGCACACTCTTCTTGGCGTTCAGCCGTAACCCCAACTCTTTCATATGGGCGAGAACAACATCTCGATGTTGAACCGCCATCTGATGCGACTGAGCTAAAATCAACCAATCGTCGATGTAGTTCGTGATGCGAATACCCTGGAGGCCCAGAGGCGCCAGAGCTGCATCCACGCATTTGGTGAAAGTGCGGGGTGATAAAGCCAGGCCGAATGGAAGAACTCAATATTGGTATGCTTTGCCCCCGAAAGCAAACCTCAGGACCTTCCAATGACACGGACGGATGGAAATATGCGTCCTTGAGGTCTATCGTGACAAACCAGTCCTCGGACCTGATTTGTGGCACGATTGTCTCAATGTTAACATTTTGAACTTGAGCTGCATGACTGACTCATTCAGATCCAAAATGGGACGCAATCCCCCGTCCATCTTTGGAACTATGAAGTACCGGCTGTAAAACCCTATTTCCCTGTTGGAGGGAGGTACATATTCTATGGCCCCTTTCTCTAACAGAGTGTTTACTTCCTGTTCCATAACCAGAACCTGCTCCGGGCCCACCACTGTGGGCAGGACCCCCATAAACCGAGGTGGGCGTTTCTAGAATTGTCTCTGATACCCTTTTTCCACGGTCTGCAGGACCAAACGAGAAACATTTGACAGTAGCTTCTACGCTGTCAAAGATTCTACTAGAGGTACCAGCCTCTCGAGACTGGTTTCTGGATTGTGTTGCTGTTGAGTAGTCGGTTCGTCGCCCTGTAACGGCGCACCGGCAGGGAACGACTGAACAGACTGCTCTAACACCCTCCTCAGAGAAGGCGGGCATCCCGAGGCAACTACGTTTCCGGGTGGTCCTTGAGATATGTGCTCGCCGGAGACCGCTGCGCCCTGAAACACCGGAGGCGGCAGGGTTGGCAGACCGGTCCCCTGAGGGCACCGAAGAGAGACGGGCACCGTATTTTTCTCCTGCTGTTGAGTAGTTGGTTCGTCGCCCTGTAACGGCGCACCGGCAGGGAACGACTGAACAGACTGCTCTAACACCCTCCTCAGAGGGGGCGGGCATCCCGAGGCCACTACGTTTCCGGGTGGTCCTTGAGATATGTGCTCGCCGGAGACCGCTGCGCCCTGAAACACCGGAGGCGGCAGGGTTGGCAGACCGGTCCCCTGAGGGCACCGAAGAGAGACGGGCACCGTAAAAAGAGGTGTTGGCCGCTCTGCTTCGGGGGGGGACTACCCTCATTTGTCCTGAGCCCTCAGACATCAGGACTTTTTCCCAGCAGCCTTCTTGGCGGTAATAACGGTCCGCAGATCCGTTTTACCCCTCGAAGACTGCTGGGTTTGATAGCGCCCTCCGTGTCCCCGAGATTTTTGTGGGGGAGCACGGGAGGAAACGCTCTGTTTCTGAGTGGCACGGTGCTCAGCGCTCTTTTTAGAGGAGTGAGGCTGCTCCCGCTCAGCAGCCTCATAGAAAGAACGGCGGGGGAGAAGTTTCTGAAGTGCAGCTGCCTGTTTTGAAGCTTCTTGTGACTTCGCTACAGCACTGTTAACTGCGTCTCCAAATAAACCTTCAGTGGAAACCGGTGCATCCAAAAGAACATGTTTTTCTTTGTCCTTTATATCACTTAGATTGAGCCACAGATGTCTCTCAGTGGCCACCAGGGCTGCCATAGAGCGGCCGATGGATTTGGCCGTCTCCTTGGTGGCCCTGAGAGATAAATCTGTGGCTCTATGCAGTTCGGACACAGTATCGGGACCAATACCCCCGCCCTCCTCACAATCACCCAATAATTCTGCCTGGTATGCTTGCATTAATGACATAGTGTGCAAACATGCTGCAGCTTGGCCGGCGGCGGCATAAGCTTTATGAACCAGGGAAGAAGTGAATTGTACTGGTTTGGATGGTAATGCAGGAGCCTTCAGAGAAGATGCCGTTGCTGGAGAGAGATAGCTCGCAAGCGTCTCTTCCACCTTCGGCATCTCCCCGTAACCATGCTCTTTATAATTGTGTATAGAAGAGTAGTGGGATGTTTGTGCAGTATATACTCTGTATGACACTGGTTTCCCCCACGATCTCGACACCTCGGTGTGGAGATCGGGGAAAAACGGAAGGCTTCTGCACTGAGGCTGTGCACGAGATGGCAGGAAACGTTCGTCGAGCTTGCTTTTCGAACGAACGCCCTGCCTATCTTCTGGCCACTCAACAGATAATCGCTCAACAGCTCTTGTAACAACATCAAGCAATTCCTCAAACGCATGAGACTGAGGTGGCGAATCCTCAGACTCAGCGTCAATACTAACAACTTCCAACTCCTCAGAGCTGGACAATTGCAGTATTGGTGCCTCCATCGGGGGGGAAGTAACCGCAACGCGTGCTTCCACACCCTGATGAGAGGCACTGGATCTATCAGAAAGAGGCTGAGATAAGGCAGAGCCCGTCTCAACATCCACTGATAGATCCATTTGCGAACCCCAGGTCTGTGATCGACGCCGTGCCTCAGCAGCGGCGGGACCAGAGCCCTGGGGAACGCGATCCTGGTTAAATAAAGCCAGGCGGGATCTGAGCGTACGCATAGGAAGCGCATCGCAATGCTCACAGCCAGCACCCTTGAGTGCTGACTGGGCATGCTCTTCACCCAAACAGACAACACAAAGAGTGTGAGTGTCCCCACTCGTTAAATAACGCGGGCAGGGGTGAACACACACTCTAAACTGCTGCTGCTTACTCGCCATAGTTCTGAATATATGTATATAATACAATATAGACAGACAACACCAAATAACAAGGACAGATTTCACACAGAGCGCAACTGAAGACTCAGAAAGCTTTCGTTTTCTGTTTCGGGCTGGCTTTTATAGCTTCCTGGTACGTGACGTCACCCGCCTCTGACGTTCCGCCACACCATTGGACTGATTTTACATGTGCTTCAAGACGTCATCACGCAAAGCGTTCCCCATAGCGTCAATTTCGACGCAACGCGAGTTCCCTTGAAAGGGAACTCTTTATTCTGTAAAGTCACATCATCTTCATCAGCAAATAAAACAGAGGAAGAGAGGTCTTCATCTTTAATTCACCAGATCACAAAATACTAAGGTGAAAATGTTTGCAGAAATACAATGTGAATTTAGACTCATTGTCAGATATTGAGCATAAAGTGTTTTAGTTTAAACTGTTGAAGTGATTTTAAGCATTTTGATTCTTGTATGTGAATGTGACTGACCTCAATCTCTCCAGTTTGCAGTGTGAATTCTTCAGTACGTCACATAAATGCTTAATTCCTGTGTTTCCGCTCAGGTTCAGCTCTCTCAGGGGTGACGGGTTTGATTTCAGAGCTGAAGTCAGGATGAGACTCTGTTTCTCTGTAATACTGCATCTGTACAGACTGAAGACAGAAAGAGAAAAGAAAATGAATCAGATCTGTGATGATCAACTAATGTGTTTAGCTTCATCCAGCAGACTTTTGCTGACAAATAAACAGGGATATTCAAGTTCAGGTAACACAGAGAAAGACTACACATTGTTCATTTAAATATACTACCAACATTGTAACAATACAAAGGTTGTCTTGATCTTTTTATGTTAGTTTACACATTCCTTTCATATAATTTTTAAAGGGTCATGAAACCCCCCAAAAAAAAAAAAAATTGAGATGTGAACAGATATGTACAGGCTGCACATCACTGAAAATAATAAAAACACTCATAAGTATTACCAATAAATGGAAATTGGTTATTTTTGTGTTTTTCTGAGCAATTTGGTTCTTTCGGGCTGAAAAGTAAAGTGGAAGCGACGTCACGGTATGTGAGGTAGAAGCATGCTTTCAGAGCGTGTGATTGGCTGAATGTGAGGTAAAAGCGTGCTTTCGGATCATGTGATTGGCTGAATGTGAGGTAAAAGCGTGCTTTCGGATCGTGTGATTGGCTGAATGTGAGGTAGAAGCGTGCTTTCAGAGCGTGTGATTGGCTGAATGTGAGGTGGAAGTGTGCTTTCGGAGCGTGTGATTGGCTGAATGTGAGGTGGAAGCGTGCTTTCAGAGCGTGTGATTGGCTGAATGTGAGGTGGAAGCATGCTTTTGGAGCGTGTGATTGGCTGAATGTGAGGTAGAAGAGGGGGGTTTCGGATTATGTGATTGGCTGAATGTGAGGTAGAAGGGTGCTTTCGGATTGTGTGATTGGCTGAATGTGAGGTAGAAGCGTGCTTTCGGATCGTGTGATTGGCTGAATGTGAGGTAGAAGCATGCTTTCGGATCGTGTGATTGGCTGAATGTGAGGTAGAAGTGTGCTTTCAGAGCGTGTGATTGGCTGAACGTGAGATAGAAGCGTGCTTTCGGAGCGTGTGATTGGCTGAATGTGAGGTAGAAGCGTGCTTTTAGAGCATGTGATTGGCTGCCGGGGCTGGAGAGAATGATTCTGTACGTCAGCTGGTTCTGAGCGACTCTCTGCATTTATTCATGAGAAAGAGCTCGTTCAATCCATTCACTGCGTGAGATCATCGCATCACAGCGGAGAATTCAAACAACATGTGGAGCATGAGAGCAGTTTCTGCCGAGATGAGTTTAACAACGCTCGCAACGCGGATCATATAGTTCATATATGGACCGGAGCAAGCGCTTTTAAGTTTTTATGGACATATTTCATATACTTTAGTGCTCTAAACATGAACCAGCACAGCTCTTCTTCAAATTAAATATATGTGCAAATAAAGACACTGATAAAGCCGCACATCTGACCATGAATGCGATGATACAATGGATTATTCTGATACACAGAACACAATGATGTAGACGACAATTAAAAGAGCAATGGACAAAAGGTCTTTATTATTTCTGTGTTAAACTGACACGTGTCATTTGTTCAGACTCAGAGACTATAGTGCTCATAAATGTAATGAAACTATTATTAGATCTTTTAAACATTCTTCCGCAATTCTCCCTCGTTCTTGTGAGTGTGTTATATAGGGTTATATTTTTAAAATGCATCAAGGTGCCTTAAAATCTTTTTTTTTTTTCTCTGCAGTCATATTTTAATATTCATGTGTCTGTATAATGAGTATGTTGCGGGTCTGTGTTTTATTGGTTGTTGTCTCCCCTTTTCCTGCCCTCTACACTCCCACTTTTCCACAGCTTTACACACACATTTCCTCAGACTTTTCCAGCTCTGAGATGTGAACGACCAGCTAAAACAGGGTTTCATGACACTTTAAGGTTCTGTCGTGTCAATGTCACCTTTGGTTTGCTCACTGGGACAAATGTGGTTTATTGTGTTCAGGTGTTTCTTGTGTGCTTAATAGTGTCTGTGTGTATATTTAGCCCTCATGCAGGGCCGTACACACCACTGAGGTCCAGACCTTGGTCATTTTTCGACGTGTATAGACCTTATGCGCCAGAGAAACAAGGCAAGAAGGTAGTCAACAAGACAGTAGGTAGTCAACCAGAATGCCTATTACTGCCGCCGCGGCGGCTGTAAACCAGTCGCATTTCAAAGTCATTCGCGAAATGACCGCCAGGTGGCGCAAAGGGATATTGTGCAAAACAGCAGCAATTGCCGCATTTTGGATGAAAAAAATGCAGAATACTGCAGAAGGATGAAATACTACAACTATGGTAAACAGCATAGAACAACAAAAATAAATGATGTGCAATGAAGCTGATTATTTTTACTATTCTATTGAGGAATGAGACGAATGAAGAGCTCTTCTCGCTCGTGTGAGCGAACACACACTGCAGAAACAAACGTTTGGGCAATTCTCAGTGAGTAAATTCATGGCCGAGTGGTAGAACTTACGTTTCGATCATTTATGGCGCTTTTCCATTACCAGTACCAGCTCAACTCGACTCGACTCGACTCGCCTCGTCTCGGCTCGGCTCGCTTTTCGCTCCGTTTTCCATTGCAGATAGTACCTCCACAATAGTACCTGGTCGTCATAGCGACGCCACAGGAAACTGCCGTGACTTAATCTTTTACGCGAGACGCGCGAGATACACCCGCTACCCACACACACAGGACAATGGAGGAAATCGAGTGTATGCTGTTTTTGGATGTTTTTGTTTTTGTTTTTGCTGTTTTTTATTCAGGATACTCCGTCTGGCGCGTGCAATGATGACGCAGTGAATAGTGACGATTCTCTCTGACCAATCAGCAGTCTGCCTTGTTTTCACGTCACATTTTAGTATCGCCTCGGCTCGCCTCAGCTCGCTTGGAACCTCGCCGGAGGTGGTACGAAAAAAAGTACCTGGAAGCAGGTACAGGTACAACTTTTACACAGTGGAAAACCAAACAGAGCCGAGCCGAGTCGAGTCGAGGCGAGCCGAGGCGAGCTGGTACTGTGTAGTGGAAAAGCGCCATTAGATGACACAGGTTTTAAATCCCGAACCAACATGGACTACTGTAATTTTTATATTAGCCTATTAATGCATTTTATAGCCTATTATTAATGCAGAGAGATTTGTCTAGTTCTAAAACTCTGTTACACCATATAGTTTGTTGCTTATATTTATAAAATAAAATTACCATGCATTTCCATTTTACACTAAGGAACAAATATTATACAACAGAGTGACTTTACATATATATAATATGTATAATAATTCCAATCATAATTTCAAAAGCAGTTCTGTAAAAAAAAAAAAAAAAAAAAATATATATATATATATATATATATATATATATTGGGGTTCCACAGTAGGCTAATCAATGCTACTTCAATAGACTATATTAAAAATATAAAATAAAGATATGCAACAGGCACGTTTAAACGACTTGGCCGAAATTCTTGGCCAAGTGGTAGAACTTACGGTTCGATCAGCTGAACAAATTCTTAAGCTCAAATGGATACTATGGCAATTTTCAATCTGGTTTCCGACCGCATCACAGCACAGATTTGACACTGTCGATCATAACATACTTCTTGACAGGCTGGAAAACTGGGTGGGGCTTTCTGGGATAGTCCTAAATGGTTCAGGTCATACATAGAAGGGAGAAGTTATTATGTGAGTATAGGAGACCATTAGTCTGAGTGGACATCCATGACATGTCCCTCAAAGCTCAATTCTTGCGCCACTCCTGTTCAACCT
Source organism: Leuciscus idus (assembly GCA_021554675.1). Classification (NCBI taxonomy): domain Eukaryota; kingdom Metazoa; phylum Chordata; class Actinopteri; order Cypriniformes; family Leuciscidae; genus Leuciscus; species Leuciscus idus. The sequence continues at coordinate 41,683,406 of CM038627.1, forward strand.
GTACATGCTCCCACTGAGCCAAATAATGAGAAAGAACCAAATTGCTTATCACAGCCAGTGTTTCCCACACTAATTTGTAGTGGTGCGCCACAGAATCAACACAGGCCGCCACATATTGTGTTTTTTAAAAAAAATTACGCTATTTAAAACATGCAGCGTATTCATTCAGCTGCATTTCCTTTCCCTGCTCTCCCTCTGTCTCTCTGTCACTCACGCGTCTCTCTCTCTCTCTCTCTCTCTCTCACACACACACACGCACAGCCCCTCCCCTCCGTGCACACCGTGTGCGTCTGTCTCAAGCGGCAACATCCCTGTCTCTCTCTTAAAACCAACACGGAAGTGAATTAAACGGCAATTCATCGACTGGCCGCTTGAGGCTGCGTGCAGAAGTGAGTCAAATCTGCATTAAAATACCCAACTTTACAGCAGAAAAAAACACGTTTACAGCCTGGTGCAAAAAGTGGCTTTGGTCTATAGGGGCTTTCGCACCGGAGGAACCTTTTCATAGTTCCTAGAACTATTGGCGAAAGTACCCAAATGACAGCTTGTTCGCACCGCAGAAACTGGGAACGATTTTAGTTCTAGGAACTACTTTTGGAGGAACTAACTGAGCTCTTTCTTCAGAGTAGGGTCTAAACCAGCACTATAGGAACTACCAGTGACGTTGGTGACGCTGCTTTGAGGGGACCAAGCCAAACATGATTATGTATTTCTGCTCAGCTAGCAACACAGGACATCAACCACACGTCAAGCATACTGTCTAATTTCTATGTACAACAGATCTATCTAATAACGTATTAGACAGGACTGGTAAATAGATTGTAAACTAATGAAGACAGAGAATGGGAGCGCTGTGTAATCTGGCTCTACCGTTCTCAGCGCTGTCAAAATAAAGGTCTGCCGGAGTGTCAAAATAAAAGTCAAAACAACGAGCGCGGCTTACGTCACTTCAGAGTTCCTAATGGCGGTGCGAATGCAACCAGAAAACGTTCCTAGGGGAACATTTAGTTCCTAGAACTACTAGAACCTAGGACTAAGTTCCTAGAACTATCTGATGCGAAAGCCACCAGATATAGCTTATTTTTCCCTTCATGACAACTGTGAGGGGGGTGAATTTTTTTATAACTCATCTGTTTACATTATATTAAGCCTTAAAGTTCTGCATAATTAAGGGTGTCCACTTTTGAGTGACAGGCGGATTCCCGCTGCAGTGGTCATTAATCATCATTAGCCGTTTGTCTGCTGTTTATTAGCCGTCACGTTACCTCAGCTAATTGTCTGACTGTAAAAATAAATAAATTCGGGAGTGACTCGCTGCCAAGATGGCGACGGTTGGCCACGCCCACTTTAGGCTTCAAAAACGGTCTTCAAAAACCTACGGGTGACGTCACGGACACTAGGTCCATATTTTTTTACAGTCTATGGTCTGTCTCCATGAAAACGAGATCATACCTGGAAGCGTGGCCTATTTGGTCAGGGTTTTTCCTGTATTGAAACTTTTGGCGGCCGCTGAAGACTCAAATTTCATCATTTAACCTGTTAAGCTTTTTTTATATATTTAGTTCAAAGTTACTATCAGATTAAATGTTTTACCTTGACAAACTATACATCATTAAAAAGATATAAGACTCAAGTTTCAGTATTTGACAACTATTGTATTCTGAGAAACTTATAGTGACAGTTATGTCTTATTTTGTGTCAGGAGTTATGAAATAGAAAAATGCGTTGATACCTTTAATATGATTTATGACCGTCAGCTGGTCCATTCAGAAAAAAAAACTCCGTGCTGTTGTCATGACAGTGCTTCACAAAACAACGTCCCTCAGGGCTTTTAGCTCAAAAATGTGCAGACTTGGAGAAATATTGATATATTCTCATAGATTCACATCATATTTCTATAGACAGGAATAATATTTATTGAATTTATACCCAAATGCGTCGATGTAATCATTATGAGCGCTTCTTACTGAGATGTGCTGTGTTTTCAATTCATACCAATAGCCTGAGGGCGCTATATGCACAAAAATACTCCATATATGGAACATGAAGAAGAGACATAATCATGTGACCTTCAAGGACGTCACTGATAGCAGCTACACACAAAGCTAACACAGAGATCGCTGTAATATGCAGATACAGACGTTTTGAAGACAATAAACATGATTGCAAATGATATTTGATATTTGAGTGTTCTTCAAGCAATGCCAGGTATTTTTATAATAATAGATTATATTTATAATGTAATGCTAATCGATATAGACTTTATCATCGTGCATACTATAAATAATATATTTTCTTTCTGATTTTTTTTTATCTGAAGCCAAATTAGATCACAGAAGATTATTTAAAACAATCGACTTGCGTTATAAAATAAGTTTGAAGCACAAACATAGTTTTAATCTCATAAATGGTCGTGTATTGATGGTGTGCTAAGCTAACATGCTAGCTAGCTCAGGAGCACCTGCCACCTAGAAGTTATTCTTTTATGGGGTTCTTTTCTAAATAGTAATGCTTTTCTGAAATGTTTTAGTGCATTTGATACAGTTTCAAATATAAGTGAGAACTTTGATAAAATAAATTAGGGATTGAAACCCTATGAATAGCCTGTGAATAGCCAGTCGTTAGTAACTATAATGCAGACAAAAGATATGCATATTTAGATCCATAACCAGGCTGGAGAGGTGTGTGAATGTGTACTGGGGAGACTTAGACTGAATGGGGCTCGTTTGCACCACAAAACAATAGAGACAATAGACTGAATAGATGATTTAGATGATGACTAAACATCAGTAGCATTTTTAGAGTCTAATCAAAATAAAGTAATTTGACATGATCTTGAAAAACATTTAACTAAATACAGAGTTTTAGACTTATAATTTTCAGATTTTAAATATAACATGGTCACACATATGGCTTTAGCTGCAGTGCATTTCTAGATTGCTCCAGGGCCCACTTCAATTTTATTTTCATGAATATGTTAAATAAAAATAAATTTCTAATAACTTTACAAAACTTTGAAGCTATTTAAAAAAAGTTTTTTTCATTATGACAATAATTAATTCTACATTTACAATAAACTACCAGGTGTCAGCTTTCAAATGAGATCATACTTGTGCTTTTAGTGCAAAGGGTTCATGAACTGTATCTGTTTCAGTTTGGGTATGTCATTTCTGGGGATTTTTCAAAAGTGGCGTTGCAGCTTAACAGGTTAATGTTGTTTTTAGTATTATTATTACTTTTTTATTAATATTCATAATCAGTAGTATTATGTATCTCTTTTATAATCTTTATATACATTCATAATTATTTGTACTCATTGTATTTTGTGAATATGTGGGAGAGACTTTGGGAGACTTTGGACTTGAGAGTGTGTGCTGCTGGACTGAAATGTATATGCATAGCATAAGGGGAATACATTCCAACGTTAATGGAAACCATATGTTCTTCTGCTAAATGTGTGTGTTCCTATAGTGATGTATTTTTTTTTCCTTGGTCAGTGGTATAAAAACCAAGCCCTTTTGTCCGAAAATCAGGAGGACATGGAAATGTAGAGAAGATGACTGAGAAGCTGAATTAGACCTTCGCTTGGTCCATTGTCTCTTCCTCCTATGTCTTATATTAATTAAATAAATAAGGGATCTCTTGGAAAAATCACTGGTGTCTGTTTCCATGAAATCAAACAACAGGGGAAAGCAAGATTTTTAAATCAACAATTTGGCGTCACGAAGAACAGGATTGCATAATCCAGCCATTGGTCTAAGTCATTAAGGTAAGACTTTTTCCTTTATATTCTAAGTCTGCCTGATGATTAGAGACAATGACTGTAACTGCTAAAAAGAACTGTGTTGTTTAACCTGTTAAGCTCTTTGGGTTATTTTGGAATTCCGCATGAAATTGGACATACCCAAATCTGATGGCTCCCCTTACCCACATACAGTGAAGTAAATGCAAAATATTGGTGTCATTTTATAGGAAACCCTTTAAACAAACAAAATCAAGTGTCAAATGTAATAAAAACTATTGTATGTGTTTAAAATATAAAAAGAAACACACAAAAAAGTAGGCGTTTTTGTGTGTTTTTTTCTTTGAATCTTTCTTTGAAAGTGTATAACTCTGGTATTGTGTGCAACAGCTACCTATTATGAGTTCCATTTGATTCCACTAGATATCACCAAACACTGAAAAAAAATATTATGTGTCTAACATTTTGCTTTCAAAAGTTATTGCTATGAAACCAAAGGGAGGCAAAGTGGCTTTTTAGTGTATTTTTGGAGTCTCCAAAGTCCCGACTGCAAAAACAAGCTATCATAAAGAAAATTACACCAAAAATCTCACTTTTACCATTTGCTAAAAGCACTTACAAATATTCCCATATATGTTTCACTATCTTCTTCTCAAAGAGACTCAATACATGCAATAAATAAGTAATGGGGTAGACAAAAATGAGATCTGCAACATGAAAATCGATCTTTTGGTTATTTATTTACATTAGAATAATATGTATAATTTTTTTTTAAATATGCTAAATTAAAAAAAAACACACAGACTCACTCACACACACACACACACACACACACACACACACACACACACACACACACACACACACACACACACACACACACACACACACTCACTCACTCACTCACACACACACATGCACACACACACTTTTTTTACAACAAGCAAATGTAGAATAAAAAACTAACATGTAATCAATTAGGGTCCAGGGAACTTCCCGTTCATGGAGGGAGGACTACAACACTATAAAACTCTGTACAATATTTTATGTCACACACACACTCACTCACTCACACACACACACACACACACACACACACACACACACACACACACACACACACACACACACACACACACACACACACACACAATTACTCAGGTGTGTCCGTCCCCATCCTGGTGCCATTCTTTGTAACAGTTGCGGGAGGAGACAAAGCACAAAGCCACACCACATCCAGAGCAAAACACAGGAGTCTTTGATATTATTCCTTGCCTTTTGCATACAACACATTGCCTCCTTTTATTTGTAGCATCTGTGCTAAAGTACTGTGGAATGCAGTGGCTGGTTGTTGAGCTGGTGGTGGATGAACAAGCTGCACCAGCTGCGAATGGCTCTGGGGGAGCTGGTATGGGCTGTGTGGCAATGCCTGCAAGCTCAGACACAAGGGTTTCCCTGAATGTCTTCTGTGTCATCGGTTTTGTTTTCTGGGATTTTGAAAGTTCCTGGTGAAGAATGAAACTATTTACAGCAGCAATGTCAAGGAAATGAAAAAACAAGGTCTTGTACCACTTCCTTGTTTTTTGAAGAACATTGTAATAGCCAATCAAGGCATCAGACAAGTCAACTCCACCCATGTATTTGTTGTATTCTTTGACTGCTGTGGGAACCGGGATCTGTTGTATTCTCCACTCACCCTCTGCATTCTTCACACGCCTGTTGACAGTCTCACCCACATATGCCTTGTGAATTGTGGAGCACATCGCCACCTCTCTTGTATCCCTCCACTTCACAAATAGGAGTTTTCCTTGCCTGAGCCAGCGGATGGTTCCTCTCTGGGCTTTCTTGCTGAGGTCATTTGTTTTTGTTTTTGGAAAGCCCACCCTGTTTGCTCGAATGGTGCCACATGCTAGAGTTTTTTTTTCAAACAAATCCAAAAACAGAGTTGGACTTGTGTAAAAATTGTCCATGAAAATGTGGTAGCCAATGCCAAGAAGAGGAAAATTCATCAGGGTCATTACGGAGTCATAGCTAAGGCCTTTACCAGTGGCCATGGAGTTCTTTCCTTCGTAAACAAAGAAATTCCAAGTGTAACCACTGATTGAATCTGCCAACACAAAGAGTTTATAGCCCCATCTTGTTGGCTTATCCTTCATGTACTGTTTTAGTCCTATTCTTGCTTTTGAAGCAACCATTCTTTCATCTACAGACAGGTGTTTGTTTGGTTGGAAGTATGTCTGGCATGATTGAACAATGTCTGTGTACAGAGGTTTTACCTTGAAGAGTTTATCATAATCTGGGGTTCCTTTTTTCCTGGAATTCTGTTCATCCTTCTCTACATCACAGAGGTGCAGATTCCATGAAATAGCTTGAAACCTTGGTCTTGACATCACAGATCGGGGAAAGGAGAAGTTGTAAAGGGTTTTCTTTGCCCAGTAGTCAACAATGGTTTTTGCGTTAACCAATCCCATGTAAATGACCAAAGCTAAATAGGAAGAAAACTCCTGTGCAGTCAAAGGAACCCACTGGAACTTCTTCCCAGCCGCAGACATTTTTGATGCGTACTTGTTGGTGTTTCTGACAATTGTGTCAATTACAGAGGTGGTGAAAAACAGCTGAAACAACTGGATGGTTGAGTAGGTGCTGCTCATAAGGATCTGAGGCCCTGGAGGTCGTTTGGGTGTAAAATTGGGCAAATCTGGATCCACATCCTCCTCTGTGACATCATGCCATCCATTTGTCTCACCATCATCATGTCTTCCTGCTTGTGACTTGCCCCTTGATTGCCTGCACCTTACACGTGTTGTTGACACAGATGTTTCTCCAAGAGGGGTAGGGGTGGGGTCGTGTGTCACAGGTAGAGGACGACACCTCTTTCTCCCTGACAGAACAGGCTCCTCGTCATCAGAAGAGATCACACTGTAACACAAACAAATGCAGGTCATATGCATGCACTCAGTGTAAGGACAGAAACCATAACACAAAAATAATCATTGGACTATGTGCATTATTCACACTGTAACACAAACAAATGCAGGTCATATGCATGCACTCAGTGTAAGGACAGAAACCATAACACAAAAATAATCATTGGACTATGTGCATTATTCACACTGTAACACAAACAAATGCAGGTCATATGCATGCACTCAGTGTAAGGACAGAAACCATAACACAAAAATAATCATTGGACTATGTGCATTATTCACACTGTAACACAAACAAATGCAGGTCATATGCATGCACTCAGTGTAAGGACAGAAACCATAACACAAAAATAATCATTGGACTATGTGCATTATTCACACTGTAACACAAACAAATGCAGGTCATATGCATGCACTCAGTGTAAGGACAGAAACCATAACACAAAAATAATCATTGGACTATGTGCATTATTCACACTATAACACAAACAAATGCAGGTCATATGCATGCACTCAGTGTAAGGACAGAAACCATAACACAAAAATAATCATTGGACTATGTGCATTATTCACACTATAACACAAACAAATGCAGGTCATATGCATGCACTCAGTGTAAGGAAAGAAACCATGACACAAAAAATAATAATTGAACAGCTGGGTGAGTTTTGTATTGGCTTATTGGATACCTTATTGCCAATAACTCCAACTTCTTTTCAATACTATTTCATTGGACTATGTGTATTATTCAAATCGCGACACAGATACGCAAACAAAACTTCAAAGATGTTCAGAGCCCACGATAATGATGCACGATATCCTTCACAAATAATACAACTTCAGAAAAAAAAAATCACGATTGTAAATGAAGAAATACTACTTACGCGTCAAAATCCGGGTCCTCTCTTGCTGCAAATGCAGCCTCAAAAACTGAATCATAGCTTTCATCACTGTCCTCCACGTCGCTGAGTCGATCCAGTTCCTCCAAAACTGCCTCAGCACCAACAAATAGCCTCTTGGACGTCATTTTCAACAATGAGTGAGTGAGCACGACGCGTCCAAACTGTGCGCCGCAGAATATTTCATACTCTGAGGTAAAATTGCGCGCTGAATATCTCAGACTCTGGTTGGTTTAGAAGAAAGGTGTGTTCACGACATCTTCATGTAATGCTGAGATCATTAGCTTTCCAATGATGCGTAGTTCGTCATCATCCGTCGGCGATAACATATCATGTGGATCGTGGATAACATATCATGTGGATCGTATGAAAACAATGACTTATTTCCTGCATTACTAAATGAGACATAACGGTGGATTATTTCTCAAGCGAAACTCACATAAAGGTGAAAATAGACTCATTTTGAAGAGATCAGTCTAAGGTCAAAGTCTGTGTATCTTTTTGACTACTTTTAGCTCAGACATGCTGTAATTGGAGATGAAATGCAACGTTTCTCCTAGTTTGTTTACAAATATCAAAGATGTACTTTGCGACTCATTCTGCAATCATTTGATCTGTTGTATTATGTCAACTAAATAAACCATATAGCAAAAATCTTGAGAAAGAAAGCTTTTGTTTGATATATGACTTGCCTTTGTTCATCAAATTTGACCAATGCCATCAATATTCAAATTCATAATCACACTTACTTTTGATCGGTATTTCGGTTGCGGGTGGATGAATTTAAACATTTAAATGATGCGATATGTAAAATGAATTAAAAAATTATGGTTTTGTGTGAAAAGTAGAGGGTCTAAGCTTTGTAATGATAACACATATGACTGTTAATGTTTCATCAGGACCTTTAAATATTAAAGGACGATCGTAATAACGATCTTAATTACGCAATTCAAGGACGGTACCGGGTTTACGACCTTAACAGGTTAAGGAACCTGTGGTTTTGCCAATGAATATAAGACATAGTATAATAAAAAATAATTCAATTTAATTTGGCTTAAGTTCTCTGAAAAGTAAACCTCTAAATTATTTGATATGCTGGGATTGAGATGGATCTTTTTTAGAAAAAAGACCATCTAGTCAAAAATTTGGGAGAATTAGCTGTAAGACGGTAAAACTATAGATATTTGCTTGGTTCGGCACCGTTTGGTGTTAGGGGATATGGCGGGACTGTAAAAACGAAAGCAGAGTAATCCCTAAAGTATACCCAGCACGGAAGATTCGTACTCAGAAGGAGGCGAGGAGGTGAAACACAAGCAAAACTCGATTGACATGAGCGGTTAAGTGTGGCGAGTCTGTTTAAAACGATGGCAGAAAAAAAACTCTAAAGCACGGTAACACGCTGGAGTAATATGAGTTAAACTAGTTAGGATCGCGTGTTATCTTGACTTTGACCGTAAAGCTGTTCAAATATTTGAGGATACTGATCCGAGTAAGCTTAAAGAAAAAAAAAGGAAAAAGAAAACAAAGAAATTAATCTGAGAGAAAATCCACAAATATTTAAAAAAAGAAAAAAAACTGTTTCGAGTTAACTGGAAACTAAACAAAATACTGAAAAACATTGGAGTTAACTTTTCTCTAAAATTTTCTTTTGTTCTGTGAAGTGAAAGAGAGGGAAAGAGAGTGAGCCAGCCCCTCCCTTTAGAATTTGCTCCATACCTTCACACACACATATACTGTAGTTTGGAGGAGGGAGGGAGAGAGAAAGAGAAGAAGGGCAGCCTCTGATACACACACATACATGCACATAAGCACACACACATACATACATACAGGGAGGGAGCGAGAGAGAAGCAGAGTGATAGCCCCACCCTGAGAGAAACACATTCAGACTCACAGACACACACACAGTCCTGCTGTTTGAGTGAACCGGCACAGAGTGATAAAACTTTGCAAAATGGCAGAAAGTGGCTGTAATAGCAGAACAATATCTGCTTGGTTCCTGGAAAGGAAGAGCAAGAAACAAGCTAAGCTTTTGAAAAAGGACTGGACATAAATGCAACTATGGATGCACAGTTACACTGGTTCGAGACTCAAAAAGACAAGATAAAATCAATAGCATTCCCAATTTTGGCAGCTCATTGGATTGTGAAACAAGGTGGAATTTGTTGCGATCTAAATGGTGGTCCAGTTCCACTTGCTGAAGCAAGCCTCAAATTGAAGCATTTAACAAGTTGAACAAAATCATGTCTATTAAATGTTCAGATGGAGAAAATATAACCAATGATGATTCGTTTGATCCAGATTGGACGAACATAATAACTGAAGCTGAAAGGAAATATTCACAACCACCAGTGAAATCCGCAGCCACAGTAACGCCTCCTCCTTACAAACCAATCTATCCAGCTTTGCCTGAACAATATACAAGTTCATCTAAATCTCTGACACAGCCTCAAGCTTCGAGATCAAATGGAGGTCTAGTTGACAAGATGTGCATTGCATCTGCACAAGCAGCTCCAATAATAACAAGATCTAAATCAGCCCAGCCAAACAGGGACATGCTGCGATGTACACCAGCTCGTAATTATGGATCTGACTGGGGTGATGAGACAAGAGATGACGACATGATCACAGTTGACAAGATCGGTCCTGAATTTTCTTCACCTGTTATTAAAAAGGAAGACTTACAATCTGAAATGATGACAGAAGAGAGACCATTCACACCAGGAGAACGTCAAGCTATTCTCACAGCCTTGCCTCCTCTGAAGATACAAGATCCAAACACCGAGTTTTGGAGAGAATAAGACTCTCTGGTTGAAGCACATCAAATGACATTAAAAGATATACACACCATTGTGAAAGCTAAAATCCCAAGAGACAGATGGGAACGCTTGCCAGTTTCGATAACAACAGCCCAATGGATACATTTGTGGGTTGATGACCAAGGACGATCCCTGGGTCTTTGGCAAACATTAGATGTGTTTCGAAGAGAAATCCAAGAAATCTTGGGAAGTGGAAAAATTCCATTCACATCAGTGACATTGATTAAGCAAAAGGATGATGAATCTCCAGATGAATATGCTCTGCGTAAGTGGAATGCTTACGAGAGATGGGCTCTCTGTGCTAAGAAACAACCGGACAGAGATGATGTACAGTTCACTGACGCACTTGTGGATGGACTTAGTACAAAATACCAACAAGCCTTATCACTTGGAGTCAAACCAGGTGAGACATTTGACCAAATTATGCAATGGGCTGGCTGCTTAGAGATGGCTACGAGATCAAACAATGAAGAAGGAAACAAGCCAAATCGAAGAGGAGTGGCAACAGTTCAATACAACATAGACACAGAGAGGTGGTTGAAGATTTGTAGCAACTGTGGAAAGCGTGGTCACTTAAGAAAAGATTGTTGGGCTAAAGGAGGTGGAGTAGAAGGACAAGGTCCATCATTCAAACAAGTCAGTGTGCAAAACCATGATGAAGCCTCTCAAGGGAAGAATATTATACCTCTAAAGATCCTCTGAGAAGTCGAAATCGTAAATCTCGAAGTATATGGGGAGATATAGCGGGAGTATTTGGTTCTCTCAACTCAATTAGTAATACTGCTCAAATGAATCAATTAAGCAAATATACTCAGTGGGTGGGAACAATGACTGGGAAAGGACTCACTGAAGCTCTTCAAGGTTCTCTACATATTATAGCAGTGGGTCAGCATCTTAATAACGCAGCGAAGGAATTGGCAGATGCATTAACAAAGTCATCTAATTTTGAGACGCATCGTGCAGCGTGTTTATTTCTGGCTCAAAATTTGAAGGATCAAATGTTAGAGCAGTGGTTCTCAACTCCAGTCCTCGGGACCCGCTGCCCTGCACATTTTGTATGTCTCCCTTATTCAACACACCTGAACCAGATCATCAGCTCGTCAGGAGAGACTCCATGAACTGATTTGAGTGTGTCAGATAAGAGAGACATACAAAATGTGCAGAGCTGCGGGTCCCGAGGACTGGAGTTGAGAACCACTGTGGTAGAGGATATTCAAGTTATTCGAATGGGTCAAATTCCTGAGCGAAAAGCGGAATCTGTGCTAGTGGTTTTCGGTAATCAACTTAATTTGACTTCTGCTAAACATGTTCCATTAATTAAAATTGCCATTAATGAAAATTAGTTGTCAGGTTCTGGAACATTACCTTTGTTTATGGTATGGCCTCAATATGGGAAGCGTAATATTATGACAGTTAGACGATTCCAATCAATGGGGGTTAGACAAGGAAATTCAGTAATTAGATTAGGAAAGAATGGATATTGGGCTGAAGGTGATACACCAATGATTTCTACCACAGACTGTTGTGTTGAGGAACATGAGTGGGTATTTTGCTCATGCTCTACAATGTTCAGTTTATCTCTTAATGGATCTGCAGTTTGGGAAGTAGTTCCTTTAGATCAAGCCACAGGTGCATGGCATGTGTCAGAAGCACAGTGGTGCTTATTACATGATGGAATAAGTGAAAATATGATATACGGAGGGAAGTTATGCCCAATTCCTCCTGATCCATTTTGCGTTGAGATTCTCTATCCTCTTTATTTGGGTGGAATTCATGTTCCACATGTGCAATTGTTGCAGTTAGATCCACAGTGGTGGAATAATGATTTGGTAGAGGAGAGGAATTATGAACTCTTTGAAATGGTTAAGAGAGTTAAAGGAAGTGTTAAGGCAGCTCAAGAGGAGGGAATTCAAGCAAGGGGTCATGTTATTGTAGCAAATGGAATAGCTAAGTTGATGTCTGAGAGGAAATTAATAGGGGTGTAACGGTTCACAAAATTCACGGTTCGGTTCGATACGATACACTTGTGTCACGGTTCGGTACGGTTCGGTTCGGTACGTTTTCCATAGGCTACAGCAAAAATAAATAAATGGCAGAGAAATTTCCTTGAATTTTTTTTTTTTATTATTATTATTTTATTTAATGAAACTAACATCATAAAGTATGATTTTTGTATTTATTTATATTTGTTACTTTTTTACTGAGCAATAATGGAGCTATACTTGACTCTTCTTATGAGCATATAAAACAAAACAGCTCCTTGGACAAAATGAAATGTAATATTGTAGTAGTAGGCTAGTTATAAACAAAGGTTTATTTTAGTTCAGATTAACATTTGAGGGCAGCAATTGTATTCATAATGTCAAAATAAAACAGAAGTAATGTTACTTGAAAGCATTATAGCCCACTATTCCTGACAAACTTCCATCCCTTGCAGTTAGTGTTACTACAGCAAATCCATTCCACTGTGAATGTTGCTGATCTGTGGACACCGGCCAGTTCATTCACGGCACGATGTTTCTTCCTGGTTTCCACGTCAGCGCTGTTTGATCCGTTAATAACAGAGAAATGTGCATAGAAATAACTAGATCTTGCAGCGATGTTATTACTTCAGTGGCGATTTCAAAAAGCATTTGAAATTCAAATGCTTTCTTTACTGGTCTGGATCTCTTAGCGCTGTGTGGTGTTGCTTGATCAGGTTCGCGCATAGGCCTCGCGAGTCCCGCTTCACAGGTCAAAACTGATAAACGGTCCACACAAACACAATAAGAGTAGCTCAGTTTCGTTCCTTACATTGCATTTGCTAGTTGATGTTGTGGTTGCGCCAGCCTCTATGAGCGCGCTTGCCACCCGCGACGCGCCTTCATTTGAAATAACGAAATTTCGGTCGGCAGAAAAAATGGTCCAACGAACCGTTCGGTACGTAATGCGTACCGAAAACCGAACCGAGAGCCTCGTACCGAACGGTTCGATATGAGTACGCGTATCGTTACACCCCTAGAAATTAACGCAAATTCCAGGAAATCTGTCATGGTCAGAATGGATAGTTTTGACTATGGTAGTAGTCTTGGTGATTCTGTTAGCAATAAATCTCATCATATGTGTCACTAGGAAGAAAAGTACCAAACCTGTTAAATTGGTTATTACTAACCAAATGGATAGAACCAAGAAGGAGACATTCGGTGTGAAATAGGAGATTTTACACAAAAATACAACCTCATAAACAATGAACACCCACTTACTGATTTTCAACCCCAAGGGACAGGATCCTTTAACATCAATTTTATTTTATTTTATTTTGTTGTTTTGGCCAGGAACTTGAGGAGTTAAGTAATTAACGAGTCGGGGCACTGGCAGAAGACTTATTACTTTTTCTTTCCTTAGATGATTGGGGTTCATTTTTAAATGCTTACACATAGATGTGAAATGACACATAGTATACGGGGACATGACATGGGTTGGGGTTCTTTGTTGTTTTGTCCTTTTGTTTTCTTTTCTGGTTCTATTCTTCTGTCTATGTTTTTGTCTTGGTCTTTTTGTACTTCCTTCACTATCGCTTCATTAGGTGGCCACTGGTGGAGTGATGATGGTGTGGGACTGACTGACGTAGTTCCAGAGGAGGGACTGAAGACTCATATTTCATCATTTAATGTTGTTTTTAGTATTATTATTACTTTTTATTAATATTCATAATCAGTAGTATTATGTATCTCTTTTATAATCTTTATATACATTCATAATTATTTGTACTCATTGTATTTTGTGAATATGTGGGAGAGACTTTGGGAGACTTTGGACTTGAGTGTGTGCTGCTGGACTGAAATGTATATGCATAGCATAAGGGGAATACATTCCAACGTTAATGGAAACCATATGTTCTTCTACTGAATGTATGTATATTCTTCTTCCTATAGTGATGTAGTTTTTTTTACCAAGCCCTTTTGTCCGAAAATCAGGAAGAGATGGAAATGTAGAGAAGATGACTGAGAAGCTGAATTAGACCGTCGCTTGGTCCATTGTCTCTTCCTCCTATGTCTTATATTAATTAAATAAATAAGGGATCTCTTGGCAAAATCACTGGTGTCTGTTTCCATGAAATCAAACAACAGGGGAAAGCAAGATTTTTAAATCAACAGCCGCCAAAGCGAATTTATGTCTCGCCAAAGCCTTATTTGATTGGTGTGTGATGTTGATGATTGCTGCGCTTGCGATAGGGTGCATGTTACTGAAAGAACAAGCAGAAAGAGAGAGAGAGAGAGAGAGAGAGAGAGAGAGAGAGAGAGAGAGAGAGAGAGAGAAAGAGAGAGAGAGCGAGAGAGAGAGAGAGAGAGAGAGAGAGAGACCCGGTCACACTCTCACCGTCTTCAAACTGTCTTGCTCTCTCTCGCTCCCTCGCACATTGTTATGTGTGCATCAATATGCAATAATAACATATATTATTCTATTTGTGTTTCAGAATACACACGAGGGAAACCGGAGATCTGACTGCACTGTTTCGACTGGTTTATTCGACACACTGCAACAACAACAACCAACAACAACAACCAACAGCACGGGGGTGCCCTCTAGTGGCCCTCAGGTATTTACATTTACATTTACATTTAGTCATTTAGCAGACGCTTTTATCCAAAGCGACTTACAAATTAGGACTAAATTAAGCGAGTCATCATGAAGAGGCAAAAACAACAACAACGCAAGAAGTGCTCAAAATACGAAGTTCAGGTATTATTCAGAGTAGCATAAGCCTGATAAGTGATGTTTCAAAGGGAAAGGTTTTTCTTTTTTTATTTATTTTTTTTTTTTTTTATGAGGTTAAGTGCTCACGGAAGAGATTGGTTTTCAGCTGTCTTTTGAATGTTGTCAGGGATTCTGCATTCCGGATGAGGGTGGGGAGAGCGTTCCACCAGCATGGAACTGTGAATGAGAATGTTCTGGAAAGTGATTTTGTGGCTTTCTGTGATGGAACCATGAGACGTCGCTCGTTGACCGATCGTAGGTGTCTGGTAGGGATGTAGACTCGTAGGAGTGAGTGAAAGTAGGAGGGAGCTGAGCCTGTGATAGCCCTTGATGCGAGCAACGAGAGGTAGCCAGTGCAGAGAGATGAACAGAGGAGTGACGTGGGCCCTCTTGGGCTCGTTGAAGACAAGACGAGCTGCAGCATTCTGGATCATCTGTAGGGGTTTGGTTGCACATGCTGGAAGTCCAGCCAGAAGAGCATTGCAGTAGTCCAGCCTAGAGAGGACCAGGGCCTGGACGATAAGTTGTATTGCATGCTCAGTTAGGAAAGGCCTGATCTTCCTGATGTTGTGCAGTGCAAACCTGCATGATCGAGCTGTCTTTGAAATGTGATCTGTGAAGGTCAGCTGGTCATCAAACGTTACTCCAAGATTTCTGACCGATCTTGAAGGGGTGATTAATGATGACTCTAGCTGGATGGTGAAGTCGTGCTGTAGAGACGGATTGCCAGGGAGGACGAGAAGCTCAGTCTTTGCCAGGTTGAGCTACAGGTGATGTTCCTTCATCCATGTGGAGATATCCGCCAGACAGCTTGAGACCCGTGCAGCTACTGTGGGATCATCTGGTTGAAATGAGAGGAAGAGCTGCGTGTCATCAGCATAGCAGTGGTAGGACAAACCGTGTGTCTGTATGATGTGTCCCAGTGATGTGGTGTAGATAGAGAAGAGGAGGGGACCAAGAACTGAACCCTGGGGAACACCTGTGGTCAGCTGATGTGCTCTGGATGCCTCACCTCTCCATGCGACCTTGAAGGACCTACCTGTGAGATAGGACTCAAACCAGTGGAGTGAAGTTCCTGTGATGCCCAGTGATGAGAGGGTGGACAGAAGGATCTGATGATTCACAGTGTCGAAGGCAGCAGACAGATCCAGGAGAATGAGGACTGAAGATTTGGAAGCAGCTTTTGCGATCCGTAGGGCTTCTGTGACTGACAGTAATGCAGGCTCAGTTGAATGCCCTTTCTTGAAGCCAGATTGGTTGACATCCAGCTGGTTGTTTAGAGACAAGAAGGATGTTACTTGGTTGAAGACAGCTCTTTCAAGTGTCTTCGCAATGAATGGTAGGAGAGAGATAGGTCTGTAATTCTCTACAAATTATGCGTTTAGCGTTGTTTTTTTGAGCAGTGGAGTAACCCGAGCCTGCTTAAATGCTGTAGGGAAGGTGCCAGTATGGAGGGATGAGTTGATGATGTGTGTGAGTGATGGTAGAAGTGTGGGAGAGATGGCTTGTAGAAGGTGTGAGGGGATGGGGTCAAGAGGGCAGGTGGTAGGGTGACTGGAGAGGAGAAGTGTAGATACTTCTTCCTCGGTTAGCGAAGAAAAGGAGGACAGAGGGATATTGGCTGTGGAAGGGGTCGGTCTGGGTTCCTGTGTGTGTGGAGCTGAGAACTGACTGCTGATAGCTGTTGTTTTGTTGGTGAAGAAGTTCGCAAAATCGTCAGCAATTAAGGAGGAGGCGGGTGGTGGTGGAGGTGGATAGAGGAGAGAGTTGAATGTCTTGAAGAGTAATCGTGTGTTGGAGGAGCTGTTGATCTTGTTGTGAAAGTATGAAGATTTTGCAGCATGAACATCAACAGAAAAGGAAGAGAGGAGAGATTGATACATACTCAGGTCAGATGCGTCTTTTGATTTGTGCCATTTCCTCTCCGCTGCCCTGAGTTCGGTCCGGTGTTCCCGAAGAACCTCAGATAACCAGGGGTTAGAGGGAGTAGCGCGTGCTGGCCTGGAGGAGAGAGGGCAGATAATGTCTAGAGAAGAGGTTAGAGTGGAGAACGAACGAAACGAACTGGGAGTCTTGGATCATAATGTGTGAGTACACTGGGTGTTAACAGCTGATTTTTAGCATCTTGGAACGCTTTCTCACACTCTGGCGACCACATCCATTTTACTTCCTTGTGTAACATTGCATTCAGGGGGTGAAGAACTGTGGCCATATTTGGCACAAATCTTGCATAATAATTAACCAGTCCCAAAAAATATCGTAGTTGGTTAACATTAACAGGAGCTGGTGCTTCGGCGATGGCGCGCAGTTTGTCTGGAGACTTGTGAAGTCCTGATGCATCGATCACGTGTCCCATATACTCCACTGAAGTTTTGAAAAACTCACTCTTCTCTCTTTTCACACGAAGTCCGCATTTCTCCAGCCGACTTAACACAGCTTCCAGGTTAGCTAAGTGATGAGCATTATCTTTTCCTGTGATCAGGATATCATCCAAAAAACAATGTACACCCGGTAGCCCTTGTAGCACTTGTTCCATGACTCGTTGAAATATCGTTGGAGCTGAAGTGATACCGAAGGGTAATCTGTTGTACACAAACATCCCCTTGTGGGTCGTGATGGTGAGATATTTACGTGAATCTTCATGCACAGGAATCTGTAGGTAGGCATGTGAAAGGTCTAGTTTGCTAAATCTTTGTCCTCCAGCCAGTGAAGCGAACAGATCTTCAATCCGGGGTAATGGATAATGTTCTGCACACAGAGCTGGATTCACGGTTATCTTGAAATCTCCACAGATCCTAACATTGCCACCTTTTTTTATTACAGGTACGATCGGGGTTGCCCATTCACTGAATCGCACAGGTGAAATGATTCCTTCCTTCAGTAAGCGATCAATTTCTTCTTCCACCTTGGGTCTGATGGCGTACTGTACCACCGGAGCTTGGAAGAATCTCGGTTGGGTTCCTGGTTTCAGACTCAAGGTCGCTGTATACTCATTGAATGTCCCTAAATCTTCTTTGAATACTTTGGCATACCTTTTTAGAAGACTTTCAAATGTTCCTTCATTAACTTGATGCACTGCTCTTACAGTTCTTATCTCACGCCAATCTAGACGAATTCTGCGAAGCCATTCTCGTCCCAACAGAGGAGCTGCATTTCCTGCAACAACATACAAAGGTAACCGTATGTTTTGTCTGTTTAGCTTGACACGCACTTTGATGACGCCTTCTGGTGGGATGACCTCGCCTGTATACGTCTTGAGGACAACGTTCGTCTGGCGTAATCGAACATGACTCAGTTTATCTCTGTACAGTTCACTTGAGATAATAGAGACCGCCGCTCCAGTATCCACTTCCATATCGACTGGCAATCCTTCAATTTTTGGTTGCACTTTTATTACAGATGACACTAACTCAGTTTCACTTTTCATTTTGTTCACCTGTGGAGAATTGTGCCATGTTGCTGTTACTTTGTGTAAAGTCAGTTCGGTATCCGTGTCCGAATTTGTCTCTTCCTCACTCTTTTCCATATTAGCATCCACTCTGTGAATTGGTCTTTTCTTTGTCTGTCCCTTCCATTTTGCACTTTTTCCCTTTACTGTAGTTTTAAATGTTTTCTCCTCTGTCTTATTACCTTTACACATTTGTGCAATGTGGCCTTTCTTCCCACACTTGTGACACACTTGATCTTTGTAAAAGCACTCATTTTGGATATGGTTAGGCTTTCCACATCTATAAAATTTTTCCTTTGACAATTCTGATGACAGAGACATGGCATTTACCTTCAATGAGTTGCTCAAGTGCTGTGATTCTCTAGATACAGCCTCCATTGACATCGCTATATCCACAGCCTTTTTATACGTGAGCTCCGATTCAGTTAATAGCTTCCTTTGAACTGATTCGCTACTCAGCCCACACACGAATCGGTCTCGCAGTGCGTCATTTAAATTGTCGCCAAACTCACAGTGCTCCGCCAGTTTCTTTAACACCGCCACATATTGTGCGACACTTTCCCCTTCTGCTTGATTTCGTTTGTGAAATTTGAACCTCTCTGCAATCACAATGGGCCTGGGGGTAAAATGTGCTTGAAGTGTGTTCACAATCTCCTCATATTCCATCGTCCCGGGCTTAACTGGTGCAATTAGACTACGCAACGGTCCATAAGTCGATGCCCCCAATACACTGAGAAAAACTGACACTCTTTTCTCTTCACTAATGTCATTTGCCTCCACAAAGTGTTCAAAACGTTCAACATACGTAGGCCATTGTTCTCTTGCCTCGTCGTATGCCTCGATCTGTCCGATGATCGTAGTAGCCATCCTTTTTTTTTTTTTTTTACTCGCCCGATGACTTGATATTTGCAGTGGGAACTTTATTCTCGTCGCCAATTTATGTTATGTATGCATCAAAATGCTATAATAACATATATTATTCTATTTGTGTTTCAGAATACACACGAGGGAAACCGGAGATCTGACTGCACTGTTTCGACTGGTTTATTCGGCACACTGCAACAACAACAACCAACAGCACGGGGGTGCCCTCTAGTGGCCCTCAGGTATTGTAACAACTCAAATACATTACACACATAGTAATCAAAATCAGTTGAGAATTGACACGATGGTAAAAGATCGGAAGACCGAAGTTTCACGTGGATCATTCGGATATTTTTTTCCCGAATTACCGCTGGGAGTGAATTGTGCTAAAAAAACAACAACAACGTTTTTACGTTGCCGTATCTTCTCTGAAAAGCGTTCCGCCCATTCAGCTGACATAAAAAACACTTTCAGTAAACAAAACAAAACCTATCCAATGATGAATAGTTTTCTGTGTTGACAAATCTTGTGCGATGTCCTAACTGCCGGGATAATCACACAACGCGTACAAGTCTGCTAATGATACATCCGATTCGCGACTAATTACTCCTTTGAGCCGATTCACTTTAATGAATGGTTAAAACAACTGATCTGTCCGACACTGAATCGTTGTATAACAAATCGGTAACACTTTACAATATGGTTCCATTTATTAAACTCTAGTTAACTAGATCAGTTAACATTAACTATTAATAAACTGCACTTCTACAACATTTATTAATCTTTATTCATGTTAATTTCACCATTTACTAGTAGCCTACATTATTTAAATCAAAAGTTGTGTTTGTTAACATTAGTACGCCTAATGCACTGTGTGAAGTAACATAATAAAAATACAGCTGTTCACTGTTTGTTCAACTTAGATTAACAAAGATTAATAAATACAGTAACATTCACTAAACAACGGAAGTAGAACAGTCAAATATATACGCGCAGCACTTGACAAAGAAACTTGCATGCATGAGAAAACAAAGCGCGGGACGTGCTCGCGCTGCCGGGCTCAGACCTGAAGCGCGCGCACACGCCGTTCAGACAGCATGCGATCGCGACTTCAGTTCTCTTTCGCGGATTATTAGGTTTGAATAGTCAAAATGATATGTAAAAATGTACGTCCTGGCGAGTATTCACGTAAACACAGGCGGGTATGTCTTTAGTGAACGTAAACCATTTGTAAAAATAAATCTTATATGTTCCAATGTATTGGATACGTGCAGGTCTTAAAGGGCCGGACCGGCAGCGTAATATTCTGTGTGATTAATGTTAATCCAACAACAAAAGAAAATAGACAGTCACCCAATGCTTGACTGAATACATTTAATATATTTATTAAGAATCAGTCGTTTCATGAAATAAGATTTTGGTCATCCCAACCTGTTCAGAGTTATGAAAGGTTTGTAAATGTTAGCATGATTGATAATAATGTGATTGTTGCAAACATCTCGGTAAGGACGTTCACACTGACATGCAATAATTATTATCATTTTATTATTATTTTTAATAAAGGGTAGGGAATGGTCATAAAGCAGGGCAGGAACATGCTGGTCATGTGAGTTTTTAGCTTTTTAAAATTAATTTATAAAACAATCATTTGTAAGTTCTGTCATATTTTTCAATTACTTTTACGGTTTTAGTTTTTTTGCCGTGGTATCGATTCAGTATCGGTATCGAGGTATTTTGTTCTGGTATCGTATCGAAGTCATAATTTTGGTATCGTGATAACACTAGTGACTAGTACAGATTACTGGTCTGGTACAGATTATCAAGAGAACACTGTGGTGACTAGTACAGATTATTGGTCTGGTACGGATTATCAAGAGAACACTGTGGTGACTACAGATTACTGGTCTGGATTGGTACAGATTACTAATCTGGGGTGCGTTTCCCAAAAGCATCGTTAGCCAACTATGTTCGCAAGTTCTGTCGTTATCAGCATAGTTCAACGAGTCCGTGTTTCCCAAAACAGTCGTTCTAACGAACATTCCAAACAGCATCGCAGAGTTGTGTGTTTGGAACGACAGCTCTCGAGCTGTGGTTAGAAGAAGAGTTTCTAGTTTGCATGACATGTGGACTTAATAAATCCTTATCTTGAACAAAATAAGCAAGCTGACATTCAGTGCAATCTGTGTCTGTTTGTAAAGAGATTTAAAGCACCGTTTTTGAAGAGTGCGCATGTGTGAACGAGCTCTAGTGTGTAAGAACGAGCCTATGATTGAATCTGGAAATAAAGCAAAATAACTGAGAAAAATGAGAAATAGTCCTCAGATGTCATGTCTGTAATTTATAGCAAAACATCTATCGTTCATTCGATCTCAAACAGATTCATTAAAAGTAGTTATTACTCCACCACGTGCGTGACGTCATAAACCAACGTGGTTGAACGCCCAATTTGCGACAATACGGTTTCGGGAAACAGTCGTGACTCGCTAGTTGATTTCATCAACGATGCATCGTACTATGATAGTTAAAAGGATACTTCACCTCTGGAAAGATGAATGTGTGTTTAAAATAGGTCATTTAATCTAGAAGAAATGTGAAGAAATTTTTTAATTTGGAGCTTTCTAGACTGAGAAAAGCCAGAAAATTGATTTTTGGCTTATGTGGATGAAAGACAACAACTCCCAGAATACACTTGCTTCGCTGCTCTACGAGGCCACTCCCAAGCCACGCCTCCCGGTTAGAGAGCGCAGTTGAAAACAACAAGGTTAGGCTACTAGTGAGTCTCCGTGACGAGTTTGCCCAGGATATCGAGATCGCCCAAAATGTCCGGGATTCGGCTTTTGCGTTCTACAGTTGCCATTCATCATGTTTACTGTGGCGAGCAGGACGAGGCTGAGGGCCACGGGAGAACGGCGCGAGGCCGGTGGTGTGATTACTGCCGGTCTCCTATCTCTCACGGAGGAGCGGGAATTTTCTTAGCAATGTTAAAACGCACATCAACCGATCACTTGTTTAGCGTTCATGTAAACACTACATTCAGATTCACCAATCGGAATGAATTCAGTTAGATTGAAACAAAAGGTGTGCATGTAAACAATGAATGGCGACTGCAGAAAGCAAAAGCCAAATCCCGGACATTTTGGACGATCTCGACGGCCGGACATGTCCGGGAAAAAGAGGATGGTAACCCCTACTACTCAGCTTTCTCCACAGAACAAGAGCCTGCTAGCTTAGCTTCCAAAGAAAGAGGCTGATACTGTGTGTACATTCTGTGAGTGAGATCCCCCTATGGGCGGGTTGAAAACATGCGGGACAGCCCCTACTACTGGCTGTAGATTTTTGCGTCATCGGAGGATTTTTTCCAGACAAAAAATACATAAATCTCTCATCTCAGGGGAATATGAGGGTGGAAAGCATGGTAATTCGAAAATACTACAGGTTTTCTACTAATACAAAGCTTAATGCTAAATCCTGAAGTATCCTTTTAAGCAGCGAGTTACGTCGTTGTTCGGGAAACGCACCCCCGGTGGACTCAGATAATCCATGGTATATGAAAATATAGACCGTCAAGAATACTGACCGTCATGGGGAAATATCAGAGTCAAAATAAGATACACCGGTGTTTTGCCAGATAAGAAGTTTATTTACTATTTTAATTCATTTTACTGTAATTCATTTTATAACTTTATCATTTATCTCTTTTAATACATTTTATAAATGCTTTTAAATTTGTCTATTTTCTATGCAAAGCTCTATAAATTGCTATAGTGTGATTATTATAATTCCTTTCTATGTAAAGCTTTTGAATAACTGTTTGTATTGTCCTTGCTTTTATTTTGTGATCATTTTTATTCCTCTCTATGTAAAACACTTTGAATTGCCATAGTGTATGAATGTGCTATATAAATAAACTTGCCTTGACTGCCTCTATGGCAAGGCAAGGCAAGGCAAGTTTATTTATATAGCACATTTCATACACAATGGCAATTCAAAGTGCTTTACATAGAAGAAATTAAAATAATAAAAAGAAATAAGAATAATTAAAACAGTTTAGAAAAATTTAATAAAATACAGTACTTTTAAAAATAAAAAATAATATTATTATAGATCTTTCCTTCAAATGATTCCCTTAAGACTTAAATCTTTCCTTCTTTTAACCTTCAATCTTCTTACGACTTCCATCTATCAACTTTCCTTTAACTTTCTTTTCTCCCTCATTTACTCACACATTTACTCTATAGTAACTGAAATAATTATTGACCCATGATCAATGTCTGTCTTAACCAAATATTTAAAGCCTCATATCACATTTTAATTGTGTGTTTTTAATGTACTGTTTAATTGTATTACTATAAATTGTTGTGGCTCTGTGTGACACTGAGGAAAAAACTGCTCTGACTCAAACAAGTGAGGAAATATTATCATCAACTAACATTACAACTAAAAGTAAAGTAATATTATAAATAAATGAGCAATACTCACATCAGTGTGTTGAGTTGACAGTGTTTATCCTGCAGTAGAGTAGCGATCTGATTCACTCCTGTGTCTCCTAGTTCATGTCTACTCAGATTCAGCTCTTTCTGGAGTAACAGGTTTTTACCCACAACTCTATTCACATACTGACAGGCTTCCTCTGCAGCAGGACTCAAAAACCTGCAGAAGAGTCAATTCAGTTCTCAAATAAATGTCTGTTGCATTACAAAAAAAGATTGATACAATACATTTGTTTTTTTTTCTTTGAACATTTAAATACACAAATAAATATACATTTAAAAGAAACTAGAGCGACACTGAGTCCTAAAGCAAACTCATAAGAACAGAAACGTCTCACAGAGCAGAAGGGCAAAAGCTCACTAGATCATGGTTTTCAGTGTGAATACAGAGTGTGGAATTAAGATCTTTCTGGCTTTTAAGCAGGAGAAGTGAGAAACGTCAGCACAGAGAAAACTGGCTTGTGAAACTGCATGTTTGTGAACATCTGGAGACTCATAGACCTGCTGTAGAGAGATGCAGTGAATCTGGGCTTGATGGAAAACTATTGTGTTCAGAAAACTATCTCACTAAAAGGTTATTTAGAATTTTGATGAGAAGTTTGCACAAAAATAAAATTGTGCATTTCAATTATCAAGGTATACTCCAGAATATCAGCCCATATACTGACCCATAATGTCTATTTGACCTATAGCTCGTATCACAACTAAACTGTGTTGACGTTTATCATCATCATTAAAGAACCTGCAGCATCTGATCTGATCTTGATCATTTTGATGCAACAAATTGTCAAGCTAATTGTATAGCTAAAATAATATATTAGTTATGAATATTCAGCCTCCATATAACTAATTTAGTTAATTATTTGATCCCGTCTCACCTCAGTGTCTTCAGTTGACAGTCTGGATCCTGTAGTAAATCATTGAGCTTCTTCACTCCTGATTGTCCAGGATCATTTCCTGTGAGATCCAGCTCTATCAGGTGTGAAGGGTTTGATCTCAGAGCTGAAGCCAGAGCTTTATAACCTTCTTCTGTCACACTGCAGTAAGAGAGTCTAGAACAGGAATGAAAGCATTCAGCTGATTAATCAGTTAAACCCCGAACAATATAAATCCTTAAACTTGAATTTTATTTTGTTCTTTGTACAAATGCATTGAAAGTTAGTTGCAAAAACTGACAACTGAATATGGAGGCAAACAAAAGGCACAGAAATCGTTAATATGTTAGACATCAACATCACTTTCGAGATTACAATTATCTAAAACTGTGTAAGCCCGTTTATCGGTCCAAATGGGGGTTTCCACCAGAACGGGTGAAGGTCTCTACGTGTTACTGTCTTTCCGCATGGCAAAGTAATTTAATTCCATTTAAGCTTTTATCTGGCTCCATTTTATATCTGACTCCATTTTAAATTAGATTGCCAATTGGTTATTGGTCAATTATATAATAGTTTACCAATACATTTGATTGTTCTATTTAACTCTTTACTTATATTTTACCCATTCATATTAGGAAGCTATGTCGCTCAGAGGTCTTCACGCCTTGTTTAACGTGGGTCTCATGATCACAATCTCGCCAGCTTCAGTCACTAAACAGAGGTAATTGCTATATACCTGAGATTGGTCGCATTCACGCTTACACAATCAAAGATACTTTGGTATAGCCCTCTTGATTGCATACACTTGAAATTAAAGTAATGTTTACTTCAGTAGAGGTATGGCCACTACTACAGATATAAGTCAACCAACTTTACTTGTCTTATAATAGCTTTGGATAGCTCAGCTGGGTCGCCTGAGTGAGGGTGTCTGATGTTCGAGAGACCCGAAACACCCGATGACCTCAGGATACATCACTGATGATGTGCCCTGGTCCGCATCAGAAGATGTATCAGTACAACTGTTAGACTGGAAAGACCAGTGACGACCAGGAACAGGCTGGTTGACAACCAGAAATAGGCTGGTGACAGCTGGAGAGACAGACGACAGCCCGGAAAGACGGCAACCGGGGCGGCGCGGGTCAGCAACCCTAACCGCACCTCCTGTGAAGGAGGACCCAAAGAAGCTACGGAACAAACATATGAGATATACCCCCAGGGGAGCCCGAGAGGGGGGGAGAATGAGCACCCCAGCCGGACAGACACAAGTTTAACGAACAACAGCAATGGACAAACGTTGACGAGAAGAGTGTTTTTGTGGAAAGATTTGCAAAAATGAGAGAGGCCTAAAGATCCATCAAACAAAGATGAAATGTAAGGAGAGACTACAACCATCACAATGCTCAGGACTAGTGCCTGGTGAGACAGAGGAGGAGCAGGGCCCGGAAGCACCCCACAGAGCCCAGAGCCTCCAAGTGGTGCCGTCAGTCCCTCCAAGCAGGCCATCGGAGAAGAGAAGGATCAAGTGGCCTCAAGCCTCTAAAACATCAGAGTGGCAGAAGTTCGACGAGGATGTGGATGCAGTACTAGAAACAACGGCCAAAGGGGATGTGGAGAGGAGACTGCAGGCTACGACAACTATCATAGTGAGTATGGCTGCGGAAAGGTTTGGAGTTGAGGAAGAAAGAGGGGCTAGGCAGCCCTATAGCATGAACCAGCGGGCGGTTAAAATCCACAACATCAGGAAAGAGCTGAAAGCCTTGACCAAACAGTACAAGGTGGCAAGACAAGAGGAGCGGGCGCCATTGGCAGAGCTTCGTACTGTGCTCAGGAAGAGACTCCTTACCCTGCGCAGGGCGGAATACCACAGGAGGCGGCGCAGAGAAAGAGCTCAGAGACGCACTGCCTTCATCAGCAACCCATTCGGGTTCACCAAACAGCTCCTCGGACAGAGACGCAGCGGACGCTTAGCCTGTGCAAAGGAGGATGTCGAGCAACACCTTCAAAACACTTTCAGAGACCCCACCAGAGACCAAGACCTAGGACAGTGTGATACCGTGTTAAGACCACCAGAGCCAACGGTGGCATTCGACCAGAGGGAACCTCTCCTGAAAGAAGTTCAAGATGTGGTAAAGAGGGCAAGAACCGGGTCAGCACCAGGACCAAGTGGAACCACTTACAAGGTATACAAGCACTGTCCCAAGTTGCTACACCGGCTTTGGAGGATCCTAAAGGTCATCTGGAGAAGAGGGAAAGCAGCGCAGCAGTGGCGGTTTGCTGAGGGTGTGTGGATCCCTAAAGAGGAGGACGCCAAAGAAATCAGCCAGTTCAGAATTATCTCACTACTCAGTGTTGAGGGGAAGATCTTCTTCAGCATTGTGGCTAGGAGGCTGGCTGACTTCTTCCTTAAGAACGGGTACATCGACACCTCAGTGCAGAAAGGCGGCATTTCTGGTGTACCGGGGTGTTTAGAACACACAGGCGTGGTCACGCAGCTCCTTAGAGAAGCAAAGGAGAACAAGGGAGATCTGGTGGTCCTATGGTTAGATCTGGCCAATGCCTATGGCTCTATGCCCCATAAGTTGGTGTGGGAAACACTGGAGAGGCACCATGTTCCAGCTACAGTCAGAGACCTCATTCTGGATTATTACAGTGAGTTCAGTCTGAGAGTCTCAGCAGGGTCAGTAACATCGGAGTGGCACAGACTGGAGGTTGGAATTATCACAGGCTGCACCATCTCCGTGATCCTGTTCGCACTAGCAATGAACATGTTGGTAAAATCTGCTGAACCAGAGTGTAGAGGCCCCAAGTCCAGATCCGGGATCCGCCAACCACCGATCCGTGCGTTTATGGACGACCTGACAGTAACCACTGAGTCAGTGCCTGGAGCCAGATGGATCTTGAGAGGCCTAGAGAGGCTGTTGGGATGGGCCAGGATGTCTTTTAAGCCAGCAAAGTCAAGATCCTTGGTCCTGAAGAAGGGCAGAGTGGTCGACAAGTTCCGGTTTTCGATCTCAGGAACACCGATGCCTACCATCTCCGAGAAGCCGGTGAAAAGCCTGGGGAGGTACTTTGATAGCAGCCTCAGGGACACAGCTTCAATAAAGAACACCTGTGAGGAGTTGGAGAAATGGCTGAAGAGCGTCGACAAAACAGGACTACCCGGAAAATTCAAGGCGTGGATCTACCAGCACGGGATTCTGCCGAGGATACTGTGGCCACTGCTTCTCTATGAATTCCCGATCTCCACCATTACAGACCTGGAGAGGAGAGTCAGCCGCTATCTGAGGAGATGGTTGGGTCTACCGCGGAGCTTAAGCAACATCGCACTCTATGGTAACAGCTGCAAACTGACACTACCTCTGAAATCTATCGAGGAGGAGTTTAAGGTTTTGCGTGCAAGAGAGGTGCTGCAGTTCCGGGAATCAACAGACCCAAAAGTCTCTGGGGCAGGGGTGGTAGTCAAGACTGGCAGGAAGTGGAGAGCAGAGGTGGCAGTGGAGCAGGCAGAGTCCCGTTTGCGCCATGGAGTCCTTGTGGGAACTGTGGCCAGAGGAAGGGCTGGACTAGGAGCCGTTACAGCCCCTCGTTATGACAAAGCGCGGGGGAAGGAGCGGCGGCAACTGGTTCAGAAGGAAGTCAGAGCAGCTGTGGAGGAGGAGAGGACCAGCAGAGCAGTGGGGATGAGACAGCAAGGCGCATGGACTAGATGGGAGCAAGTTATGGAGAGGAAGATCTCGTGGACTGACCTGTGGAGGGCAGAACCACACCGCATCAAGTTCCTGGTCCAGGCGGTCTATGATGTTCTTCCCAGCCCATCCAATCTGCACTGCTGGGGCTTGACCGAATCACCAGCATGCCCCCTCTGCCTGAAGAACAAGGGGACCCTTGAACACGTATTGAGTTGTTGCCCAAAAGCTCTGGGGGAAGGCCGATACCGCTGGCGTCATGATCAGGTGCTCAAGACTATCGCAGAGAGCATCTCTAGTGCTGTTTCCATCTGCCAAAAGTCCAGACCTAGGAAGCAAACCATCAGCTTCATTAGAGCCGGAGAAAAGCCAGGAACAAAGAAAGGACTTAGTTTTCTCCAAACTGCACAGGACTGGCAGCTGTCAGTAGACCTGGGCAAGCAGCTCAAGTTCCCCCAGCATGTAGTCAAGACCTCACTCAGACCTGACATAATCCTGGTATCTGAGGCAACAAAAAATGTTGTAATGCTGGAGCTCACCGTGCCATGGGAGGAGCGAATGGAGGAGGCCTTTGAGCGAAAAAAGGGGAAATATCAGGACTTAGTCAGCGACTGCCACGAACAAGGCTGGAAGGCAAGGTGCTTGCCTGTAGAGGTAGGGTGCAGAGGCTTTGCGGGACAGTCCCTCTGCAGGGCATATACTGCACTCGGCATCACAGGCGAAAGGAGGAGAAGAGCCATCTGTAACAGCACAGAGGCAGCGGAGAAAGCCTCTAGGTGGCTCTGGATTAAGAGAGCGGAACCGTGGTTGAGCTGCCAGGGCACAAGCTGAGGCTTGATCAACCTCAGCTGGGTCGCCTGAGTGAGGGTGTCTGATGTTCGAGAGACCCGAAACACCCGATGACCTCAGGATACATCACTGATGATGTGCCCTGGTCCGCATCAGAAGATGTATCAGTACAACTGGATTGGCCATGCCGTGGTTTCCCACGTACACTTATCTAAAGTAACATTAAATTAAAACAGAGGTAAGACACACCCAGATTTAGGTTGGTCAAGCAGCACTTTTCCTGCCCTAAAAGCAAATTCACTGCTTGTCTTTGCAAAACATGTACACTTGAATTAGCGCCAAAGTATTAGTCGTCTAATCTAACGCAAAACTTGCGGTAACATACAAATCCATTTACAGCAGGGCTATGCCGTTTCGGGAATTTCTTCGCTGTATTCTCGCTTTTTGCTCGTAGGTTTCTCTATAGAGCTCCCCCTACAGCTTCGGAATAGATATTTGACAACACTGTCGAAAAACTCGTTGGCGACTCTCAGATACCAGAGGCTATAGATCAACGACATCAAAGCAGATGGGACATTCTTTAAAACGTCTTCTTCATTCGGGTTCGAACAGCGTGAGGGAGCGCAATAATGACAGAATTTTAGCAGATTTTTTTGCCGTAAAGCATTTCGTTACATCGCGAGACCTGATATCACGCGATACTTCCTGACGCTGAGCCCAAAGTTGCAAGGGTGGTTTTTCGGCTCACAGGCTCTTGGGGGTGCGAGACGACCACCATTCAACCTGAAAAAAAGTCATATAACTATTCCAATGACTCCGAAGCTGTTCGGTTAAGGTAAAAAAGTTACTTAGTTCACCTTTAATCTACTTGGGAAAACAATTTCAGAGTCAGTCGGAATAAAATCAAATGTAACAATTTATTATGTCAGGTAAATGTATCATGCCAATTACATAATCAGTTCAAAGGTAATAAATACAAAACATCAAATGCTCTGGAATAAAGAGAGAAGATGCGAACCTGACATTATAAAATACATGATGTGGAGTACATGCATACACTCTGCATCACAGGCTAATTTGAGTTACAAATTGCCACAAGCCTTCTTCAGCAACTCCCTAAATACTCAGACCAAGGCAGAAACATCTTTTCAAATGTAAACATGAGTTCACAGTGGGAATTTCCATTAATCACCATCCCAGACTTACTGGGGACAGAAGTTGAGGGAATGATGTGTAAATTGGGAGGTTATCAACTGAAGTGTGATCGTGTCTCAAATGGGGATGGTAATACTGTATAGCAAGAGAGTTCAAATGTTAATTTCCTTTGTTTTATCAGAGTGGCCCTCTCTTCCAGTTCTTCCAGTTTATCCAGCCTTACAACTGTACTGGTCTGAAAGTCTGTGATCTGAATGATCCACAACAAGTAACCTGAAAATGGTCGGAAAATGAGAAAACGTAAGTTTGGGAATGGCCTAATTAAAGTCCAGACTTCAACTCCATTGAAATGCTGTGGAAATACGTGAAACACAGCTCATGCTGGAAAGTCTACAAATGTCACTGAGCTAAAGC
The DNA here is from genome assembly GCA_021554675.1 of Leuciscus idus. Taxonomy (NCBI): domain Eukaryota; kingdom Metazoa; phylum Chordata; class Actinopteri; order Cypriniformes; family Leuciscidae; genus Leuciscus; species Leuciscus idus. Next base: position 41,714,251 of record CM038627.1, read on the forward strand.
AGCTTTGTAAGGAGGACTGGGACAAATGGACCAAAATACCTTCACAGTGGTGTAAAATAGGGTTGTGCCGATGGCCGTTGTGACCAACATCACGATGGAGAGCCACCATCGTGATTCCATGCTCCCCACCCTGTCAGACCAGCACAGTCTCACGGTAGTTCGTGAAATGGTCACGTAATTTAATCTATTGATTCGTGTACACCAGTGGTTGGGAACCAGTGGCTCGCAAGCCACACCTGGCTCTTTGGCAAAAATCATGTGGCTCGCAAGGACTCTCACCCTTTACCAACTAATGATCGATAAAAAAATTAAGACACATCAACAGAGATCGGCTCTCTGCAGAAAAATCCGCCAATTACAATTCCCTATTGTAGCCTACAGCCTACCGAAGTTAATTAAAAGTTTATGATAATAATAATATTCAAGTTGTACCGGCAAAAGTGCGTGTTCAGTGCTGTTCGCGAGTGTCACGAGTCACCACAGCAATCAACTAACCGCTTAGGTTTCTGTGGTAACCTACAGCTCCTGCACTGGGATTCAAGCTAGCGAAAATCATTTTAGAACAGCAGCGAAAATGTAAAAGTAGGCTATATAAACTTTAATATATCATTTTATTGAAACGGGGGCTTTGCTGTGCAGAGAGACATTTCGAAACATTTCACCCGCTGGGCGCTGGTACTTTTACTTTTGCCGCAGATCCCATATGTCCTATAAATGTGTCGTATTTTTGATCATCCGCGCAGATTTCAGTAGACGATTCTGTTTAAATGTATTAATAACAAAACATGAATGAATGAGAAAGAAAAGAGCTGATGTGCTTTATATTGAAAATAAATATTTAAAGCGCGATAAGTCGCAAAAGAGAACTGAATTCTACTGACAGGATGCTGTGCGCGCGCTCCAAGCGCAACACGGACAAGCATAGCCTTTGTCTTCGGTTGCGCGCCTAAACGGTCAAATAAACACAGAAATATATAAAACTGCCAAGTCAAGTATTCCCTTAAACAAAGTAGATATAAGTACTGTGTGCATTCTCTCTCTCTCACACACGCACATGAAGAGGATTTATGCTCATCAGTTGGTAACTCAACCTCACAGTGAAAGCCCTGCACAATTAATTCCATATTGCAACTTATTTATTGTTTGCTGAATATATGTTTGTTTTTAGTTGTCTATGGACCTAATAATTACTACTGTTGAAATTTTATTGGGAAAAAAGCATGTTTTTAATAATAATATTATAAATTAACCCCACCCCACGATATCATCGTCCATCACGATGTTTTACTGTAAATATCGTCAACTGCCAATTTAGGGGACATCGCCCAACCCTAGTGTAAAACACTCATAAACTAGAGGAAGTGTTTAGTCGAGACTAGCTGCAAAGCTGAAAGCAGAATCAAAGATACACAGCTCCCTCAAAAGCACAAAAGTTTCAAGTTTCAAGTTTGTATTTATTTATATAGCACATTTAAAAACAGCAAACAGGGCTGACCAAAGTGCTGAACAATACACAAGATACAAAACAAGGACATAACCACATATTCATGACAAAAGCTCACAATGTATTAAAAGCTAAAGAAAAAAAGTAGGTTTTAAGAGAGGATTTAAAAACAGTTAGAGATTGAGCCGCTCTGATGTAAACCGGAAGGCTGTTCCACAGCCTAGGGCCAGCAATCGCAAAGGCTCTGTCTCCTCTATTCTTTAATCGTGATCTGGGGAGAGACAAAAGTTTCTGATCACCAGACCTCAGGTTTCGTGTGGGATTATGATGTGGACAGAGAAGCTCGGACAAATAGCTCGGTGCCAGATTATTTACGGATTTAAAAACAAAGAGAAGAATTTTAAAATCAATTCTAAAATGCACTGGTAGCCAATGCAGCGATTTTAAAAAAGGTGAAACATGATCAAATTTGCGTTTTCTTTTGAGGAACTTTGCAGCAGCATTCTGTACTAATTGGAGACGAGCAATAGAGTGTTTGGGTATGCCGTAGTAGAGGGAGTTGCAATAATCCAACCACGATGTAATGAGTGCATGGACAGCAATCTCTAAGGTTTTCTCAGAAAGAGAGGATCTGATCTTAGAGAGAAGACGTAGCTGGAAAAAACAAGAACTAATCACTGCATTTATTTGTTTTTCAAATTTGAAGTTCTGATCCCAGAAAACACCTAAGTTTTTAATGCAAGATGAAGTTGGAGAGAGGTGATCCAGATCAATGTTACTGCTATTAAAGTTGTCATGGGGGCCAAAGACTATAACCTCGGTTTTAGATTCATTCAGAAATAAGAAATTTTGAGAAAACCACATTTTTACTTCTTCTAGGCAAGCAAAAAGAGATTTCAGAGCATTATCTTTGTTGCGTTTCAGAGGCAAATAAATTTGTGTATCATCTGCATAGCAGTGAAATGATACACCATGCTTTCTGAAAATGGAGCCCAGGGGAAGTAAATACAGGGAAAAAAGAATGGGTGCGAGAATAGACCCCTGCGGCACTCCACAGGAGAGTTGAGCAGGCGAGGAAGAGAAATTACCAGGTTTAACAGAGAAACTTCTATTTGTTTCTAAAATACATTAATCCTGTCACATAAAACATTAAAGGTGCCCTAGAATGGATTATTTTATTATTTTATAATGTTTCCTAGTGTGCCCTTATAATGTTAGTATGTTTTTTAGATCAAAATTTGTTATAATTTAGAAATAAAAGGCATATTTCCTAGCCTGATTTTATCCTTTGATTTGAACACTCAGGCCCCGTTTACACGTACATGGTTATTTTGAAAAACGGAGACATTTCCCTTCGTTTGCACCCTTCGTTTACACGCAAACGGAGGATTCGCCAATGAAACCGATTCTTTCTAAAAACTCCGGCCAGAGTGGAGATTTTGAAAATCTTCGTTTGCACGTTTGCATGTAAACTGAGAAAAACAGAGTTTTAGGCAGCGACGTCACAGAATGTGACCATTTTCGGGATTCTGATTGGCTAAGGTGGGCTTGAGCTTCTCGTTACACTGCCACCTACAGGTTTGGCATGCTCTTGACAGCATATACACAGGTTCGTGTGCACGATGTTATTTTTGAAAACGAAGAGGGGAGAAATGTCCGTTTATGAAAATAGCCATCCACGTGTAAACGTAGCCTCAGTTTGAAGGGGCGTGTCTGCTGTGAGACTTCAGTGTAAACGCCCTCTGCTGTGATTGGCTGACATGCTTGCATATGAAATATCTGGCATTAAATGTAGAGCTATCAGGAAAACTTTTACTATTACAGCTTTTATACGTTTTTACTATTACAGCTATCGGGATTAATAAATCATGAGAAGTTTTTTAAGTATTTAGATCTATTCCCATCACATAAAAGGTTGCAGTGAGCATTGAGCAGATGACAGTCTGTTGATTGCGTGAATGAAGATCTTATCACTGCAACGCGATTTACTGATGCATAAATAGTGTTGAACGACTTTGAGAGAAAGATTATCTGTCTGAATTTGAACAATTACACATCAGAAATTCACATAACCCACTGGTTCTCCAGAGGCTCGGATGAAGGAGCTAAAACATATATGTTTGTGTTAATTTGTACATCCAAACACTGAGCAACTGCCATGCTTCGTTCGCTCGTTTGCAAGCCACAATGTCTCTCGAGTAAAAAAACAATATCGCGCTGGATCTAAATAACACAGTGTAAATTACCGTTAGTAAAATCACTACTTACCGCTTGCGGGAATATAACGTTAGTTGAAATTGCCCCCTTCGTCAGTATGAGACGCCGAGAGAAGCCTGGCTGCTTGATATTGTTCCAGGTTAGAAAAAAAGTCTGCGGTGAAATGGGCAGAGCAACTAACAACTTCGAATTAAACTGTAGCGGTATCCGATTATAGATAGATAGATAGATAGATCTTCCATTTTCCCTATGATCCTCCTCCTGCTTGTTTCTTCACCTGCAGAACTTCTGATGATTCGGCTGTGCAGTTTCGCCTGGCACTGAGCATGGGCTAGCATATGCAAATTTTTGGAGGCGTCCATATTAATGATCCCAACTGTTGCGTCACAGTTGGTGTTATGTGGAGATTCGCCTGTTTTTCAGGGGGGTTTTTCAAAAACGAGATTTAAATAAGAAAGAGAAAACTATGCTGTTTGAGACTCACTGTATGTCATGTCCATGTACTGAACTCTTGTTATTTAACTATGCCAAGATAAATTCAATTTCACATTCTAGGGCACCTTTAAGAGAAGTGATTTCTACCAGATATCGCCCTCCATTCTGTGGCAGATTTACCAGCTCTGAATTCTGACTCAACACTAGGTATGCAAGTAATGATTACATCACTAAAGTATAAATTATAAACAAAAACAGCACAATTTAAGTGTTAACTTATAAGAAGTAGAATATATACATATATAGAAAATACTTGATCCACTAAATATTATAATCCCTTGCAATTATTTGCAATACAGTGAAGTACCAGGTGTTAAAGGGATAGTTCACCCAAAAATGAAAATTAGCCCATGATTTACTCACCCTCAAGTCATCCTAGGTGTATATGACATCCTACTTTCAGATGAATACATACAATCGGAATAATATATATAAAAAAATTTCCTGGCTCTTCCAAGCTTTATAATGGCAGTAAATGGCTGTATATTTTTCAAGTCCATCAAAGTGCATCCATCCATGATAAAAGTGCTCCACACGGCTCTGGGGGGTTAATAAAGGCCTTCTGGAGTAAAGCGATGCGTTCGGTTAAGAAAAATATCCTAATTTAAAACTTTATTGACTAAAATAACTAGCTTCCGGCCTTTATTAACCCCCCAGAGCCGTGTGGAGCACTTATTTTACAAGAAAAGATATTTGCCAATGACCCTCAGGATCTGTAGCTCTTATTCTGATATTTAATGTTAGATCTTTCCTTTTCTGTATTGAATTAGGGATGTCCCGATCAGGTTTTTTTGCCCTCGAGTCCGAGTCTGAGTCATTTGATTTTGAGTATCTACCGATACCGAGTCCCGATCCGATACTTCTATAATACATAAAAAAAAGAATAAAGAAGAGCGAAAAAACAGATCCAGGATGTTCCTTATTTTTGATTTAATTCACCTTATTTTAACATTCAACAACTCTTTTAACAAACAGAGCACTTCTGTGAGGTAGCTTGAACAATCAAGTAATAAATAACATAAATTCTTCACTTTTGGACTTTAGTGCAACAGTAAATATAAAAAAAAAGTCTAATATATAAACAAATAGCACCTCAACTTAAAATACCCGGCAGGCATGTAAACAAATAAAATATAAAAGTGCCACAGTGTTTGCAAAGCCAGTAATGTTCTTTTGGGAACTGCACTCCTAACTCTTACGCCGGTTTCACACTGGACGCATTAGCAGAGCGTGTAGCGCGTATTTTTTTCGCCGCCCATGTTAACAGATTAGAGCATTCACACCGCACGCAGAGGTGGCGCGGCAGCGCAGAGCAGAGCAGCAGTGCCGCGATCGTTTTGGCGCCGAGTCTATTTTTGCTGCGCCGCTTACGCTGAATTAAAGTGACAATGCATTGATCATGGCCAAAATACACCGAAGTTTTATCCAAAAAGTGCATTGATGATATCTATTGTGTTTTAAACAGTCAATCAAATGACCAACAGCTATTTAAAAAGAAAACAAATGTCCAAAAACAAACTTGTTGCCAGAACAATGAAAACAAAGATGAACCAAAAGTTATATAAATGAAATTATTAATAAAATAAGCTTCTTGACAAGTCTTTTCTCTTAAATGTATTTGAAAACGAAATAAAGCAATGCCAACTTAACCATTATAGAGTTGCCTACTCTGTCTGTACACAACCCGCGGTTCAGCCGCGCGTGACAAACGCTGCCAGTGTGAAAGCAAAACGCGCGTGTCCTGCTCCTGCTCACCATATGCACTGCTCCTGCGCTGCTTACGCTCTGCTCGCATGCAGTGTGAAAACGGCGTAACTCTGTGGCACCGCATAACTATAGATGTGTTAAAAAATAATGAGAGTATATATACACATATATATCAAGTCTGAAAACACGTGATCGGGCCCGATTTCCGATCACGTGATCGGATCGGAACATCCCTATATTGAATGTCACTTCAATATTACTCGATGAAAAAACACAACAACAAAAAAATAGCACAATGACAGGATTGATATGGAATACCCACGTTGTTACAAATAAAATAAATGGGGGGCGCAATGGATAAGACACATGCCTTTGGTGTGAGAGACCCGGGTTCGTATCCACTGTGAGACACCAATGTGTCCCTGAGCAAGACACTTAACCCCTAGTTGCTCCATAGGCGTGCGACCTCTGACATATATAGCAATTGTAAGTCGCTTTGGATAAAAGCGTCAGCTAAATGTATAAATACAAATATAAATATAAATATAAATATAAAAATAAATATAAATAAAAGATCTTCGAATTTTTCACAAAAGTTCTCTTGCGCTTTTGCCTCCGGCATCGTCCTGTTAATCATAACATCTCACTCTAGTCATGTGACTCCTGTGGCTCAACTTACCTCAGTATCTCCAATTTACACTTTGTATTCGTCAGTCCAGTGCAGAGCAGCTTCACTCCTGAATCCTGCAGATTATTATTGTTCATGTTCAGCTCTTTCAGATTGGTATCTGATCCAAGAACTGCAGCCAGAGCTGAACAGCTTTTGTCTGTTAAGTTACAATCATTTAACCTACAATAAGTCACAACACAGAATTAGATGAAACACATACAATACATTTTCTATATACAAATATTAAATATTTTTTCCATTTATTTTTTAAATAAACAGCACATACAGCAAAGAGGCTGAGATAAACTAACATTCATCTTCAAAAACTACTATTTCCTGTGCATTAGTGTTTTTTTTTTTATTCAGTGACAAATTTCCTAGATAAAATGAAGCATGTTTGAAAAAATATTTGTGTAAAGCCTTTATAGCTATAGGATTTTTTCTCTATTTATGTGACCTGATGGAGTTTAGGTTCTTGCCATTGTTGCCTCTGTCTTGCTTAGTTCGGGACACTTAATATTCAACAATATTATTGACTTGACTGCACCGACACCATAATATGAGACAGTTCACACTTTGATGGCAAGTTAAAGGCCTTTCACTATAATAAAAAAAAATGCCCCCATTCACATGTACATGTCTTTTTGACATAAAATCTTTAATGATTTAAGTAAAGCTAAGATTACTTAAACCTAAGAACCTAAGAAATTTGATTTGTTTTTAATATTTCAAGATTAAGGTCAACCTGGCTGATGGCTGATGCCGATATCTTAGAGAGCAGGGTGGCCAATGGGTGATATATCATTCATTTAAAGATAGTAAAAAAGCATCCATAACAATTGCTGATATGAAATTTTCGACAAAGTGCTAGAAGTCACACTAGCAGGGACGGCTGAGCAGAAAGTCAATACTCTCACAACAATAACCTATAACCTGGCAAGGGAGCATTTTGGAATTCAGGAGAAGAAAATCAACATCAAGTCTGCACATCAGCCAAACAGAAGAGAGAGGGAAATTCATCGACTAAGGGGAGAAATCAAGACTCTCACCAAGCAGTTCAAAAGAGCCCTTGCTGATGAAAGGGAAGGCATCAAGGACCTGACGAGTCAACTCCGGGAGCGCCTCTGCAGACTCCGAAAATCAGAAAGCACTCGGAAGAAGAGGAAGGATAGGGGAGAACAAAAGATCCCAGTTCACCAAAGATCCCTTCCGATTCACCAGAACACTGTTGGGTGAAGCAAAATCTGGAAGGCTGACCAGCCCCAGAGGAGATGTGGAGGCGTTCTTAAGGGAGACCCATAATGACACCTCCAGAGACCAGGCCCTGGACGCCAACCCAAGCATCAGCAGTATAAAGACCCCGGAAAAAGAGCTCAACATCAGTGAACCATCCTGGAGGGAAGTCCAAGAGGTGGTGAAGAAGGCCAGAACAGGGTCTGCCCCCGGCCCAAGCTGTATACACTACAAGGTATATAAGAAATGCCCAATGCTTCTCCGGAGGCTGTGGAAGCTGTTCCGGAGGATCTGGAGAAAAGGTACAATTCCATCAAGCTGGAAGAAGGCAGAGGGCTGTTTCATGCCAAAGGAAGAGAACTCCTCAACCATTGACCAATTCAGAACAATCTCACTGCTAAGTGTAGAAGGCAAGATCTTCTTTTCTGTACTGGCCAAGAGGATGACCTCATACATGACAGAGAATGGATACATCAACACTGCCATCCAGAAAGGTGGAATTCCAGGCTTCTCTGGATGCCTGGAACACACCGGAGTTCTCAGCCAGATGATCCGTGAGGCTAAAGCCAGCAAGGGCACATTTACATTTACATTTAGTCATTTAGCAGACGCCTTTGTCCAAAGCGACTTACAAATTAGGACAAAATTCAGCGAGTCATCATAAAGAGGCAAAAGCAACAACAACGCAAGAAGTGCTCAAAATACGAAGTTCAGGTATTATTCAGAGTAGCATAAGCCTGATAAGTGATGTTTCAAAGGGAAAGGAAATTTTTTTTTTTTTTTTTTTTTTTTTTTCTATAAGGTTAAGTGCTCACGGAAGAGATTGGTTTTCAGCTGTCTTTTGAATGTTGTCAGGGATTCTGCATTCCGGATGAGGGTGGGGAGAGCGTTCCACCAGCATGGAACTGTGAATGAGAATGTTCTGGAAAGTGATTTTGTGGCTTTCTGCGATGGAACCACGAGACGTCGCTCGTTGACCGATCGTAGGTGTCTGGTAGGGATGTAGACTCGTAGGAGTGAGTGAAAGTAGGAGGGAGCTGAGCCTGTGATAGTTCTGTAAGCAAGCGTCAGTGCCTTGAACTTGATGCGAGCAGCGAGAGGTAGCCAGTGCAGAGAGATGAACAGAGGAGTGACGTGGGCCCTCTTGAGCTCGTTGAAGACAAGACGAGCTGCAGCATTCTGGATCATCTGTAGGGGTTTGGTTGCACATGCTGGAAGTCCAGCCAGAAGAGCATTGCAGTAGTCAAGCCTAGAGATGACCAGGGCCTGGACGATAAGTTGTGTTGCATGCTCAGTTAGGAAAGGCCTGATTTTCCTGATGTTGTGCAGTGCAAACCTGCATGATCGAGCTGTCTTTGAAATGTGATCTGTGAAGGTCAGCTGGTCATCAAACGTTACTCCAAGATTTCTGACCGATCTTGATGGGGTGATTAATGATGACTCTAGCTGGATGGTGAAGTCGTGCTGTAGAGACGGATTGGCAGGGAGGACGAGAAGCTCAGTCTTTGCCAGGTTGAGCTGCAGGTGATGTTCCTTCATCCATGTGGAGATGTCCGCCAGACAGCTTGAGACCCGTGCAGCTACTGTGGGATCATCTGGTTGAAAGGAGAGGAAGAGCTGCGTGTCATCAGCATAGCAGTGGTAGGAAAAACCGTGTGCCTGTATGATGTGTCCCAGTGATGTGGTGTAGATGGAGAAGAGGAGGGGACCAAGAACTGAACCCTGGGGAACACCTGTGGTCAGCTGATGTGCTCTGGATACCTCACCTCTCCATGCGACCTTGAAGGACCTACCTGTGAGATAGGACTCAAACCAGTGGAGTGAAGTTCCTGTGATGCCCAATGATGAGAGGGTGGACATAAGGATCTGATGATTCACCGTGTCGAAGGCAGCAGACAGATCCAGGAGAATGAGGACTGAAGATTTAGAAGCAGCTTTTGCGGTCCGTAGGGCTTCTGTGACTGACAGTAATGCAGTCTCAGTTGAATGTCCTTTCTTGAAGCCAGATTGGTTGACATCCAGCTGGTTGTTTAGAGACAAGAAGGATGTTAGTTGGTTGAAGACAGCTCTTTCAAGTGTCTTCGCAATGAATGGTAGGAGAGAGATAGGTCTGTAATTCTCTACAAATGATGTGTTTAGCGTGGGTTTTTTGAGCAGTGGAGTAACCCGAGCCTGCTTGAATGCTGTAGGGAAGGTGCCAGTATGGAGGGATGAGTTGATGATGTGTGTGAGTGATGGTAGAAGTGTGGGAGAGATGGCTTGTAGAAGGTGTGAGGGGATGGGGTCAAGCGGGCAGGTGGTAGGGTGACTGGAGAGGAGAAGTGTAGATACTTCTTCCTCGGTTAGCGAAGAAAAGGAGGACAGAGGGGTATTGGCTGTGGAAGGGGTCGGTCTGGGTTCCTGTGTGTGTGGAGCTGAGAACTGACTGCTGATAGCTGTTGTTTTGTTGGTGAAGAAGTGCGCAAAATCGTCAGCAGTTAAGGAGGAGGCGGGTGGTGGTGGAGGTGGACAGAGGAGAGAGTTGAATGTCTTGAAGAGTAATCGTGTGTTGGAGGAGCTGTTGATCTTGTTGTGGAAGTATGAAGATTTTGCAGCATGAACATCAACAGAAAAGGAGGAGAGGAGAGATTGATACATACTCAGGTCAGATGCGTCTTTTGATTTGTGCCATTTCCTCTCCGCTGCCCTGAGTTCGGTCCGGTGTTCCCGAAGAACCTCAGATAACCAGGGGTTAGAGGGAGTAGCGCGTGCTGGCCTGGAGGAGAGAGGGCAGATAATGTCTAGAGAAGAGATTAGAGTGGAGCATAAGGTGTCCGTTGCGGTATTCACATCCAGAGATGAGAATTGTGAGGGTGGGGGAAGAGAGGATGATACGGCAGAGGAAAGATGGGAGGGGGAAAGTGAGCGCAGGTTTCGTCTGAAAGTGACTGGTGGTGGGGGTGGTGGTGCAGGGGTAGAGAGTTGTAGACTGAAAGTAATGAGGAAATGATCTGAAACGTGGAGAGGTGTCACCAGGATGTTTTCTGTGGTGCAGTTGCGTGTGTAAACCAGGTCCAGTTGGTTGCCTGACTGGGCAACCTGACTGTTGTCTGGTTGGATTTGGCCAATGCCTATGGATCAATCCCGCACGCCCTCATCCATGCAGCATTAGACCACTATCACATCCCGCAGCACATCAAAAGAATGATCACCAGCTACTTTGGTGGAATCCAGCTACGATTCAAGGCGGCCAATTTTACAACTCAGTGGCAAAGCCTGGAAAAGGGTATCGTAACTGGCTGTACAACCTCCCCTTTCCTCTTCGTCATGGGAATGAACCTCCTAATAACAGCTGCGGAGAAGGAAGCACGGGGTCCAAAAATGGAGTCAGGCATCCGATAACCCCCAATAAGAGGTTACATGGACGACCTTACCGCGACGACCACAACCTATGTGGAGGCGAGGTGGGTGCTAACTGTTCTGGGCCACATGGCAACGTGAGCCAGAATGAAGTTTAAGCCAAAGAAATCCAGGAGTTTGGTGATCAGGAACGGGAAGTTGACCAACAGGTTCAAGATGCATGTGCAAGGGGAAGTGATTCCATCAATAGAGGAGAATCCAATCAAGTGCCTCGGAAAGTGGTTCGATGACTCACTTACTGACAGGAATAACATAGCCAGTACGGAAAAGCAGATAGAGGAATGGCTGAGGAGGATCGAAAAATCAGGGCTCCCTGGGAAGTTTAAAGCTTGGCTCTATCAACACGGATTGTTGCCAAGACTCATGTGGTTGCTGACTGTGTATGAGGTCCCGATGACATGCGTTGAAGGAGTGGAGAGGAAGATCAAAGAGTACCTCCGAAAGTGGTTGGGAATCCCTCCAAGCTTCACTTCAGTAGGCCTCTACATAAGATTAGGGCAGCTCCAACTTCCTCTGTCATCCATAGTTGAGGAATTCAAAGTCGCAAAGTGCAGAGTCGTAATGACATATAGAGACTCACAGGATGAACAAGTCAGACATGCAGGCGTCATCACAAGATCAGGTCGCAAGTGGGCAGCTGATTCGTCTGTTGCACAAGCTGAGAGCATGCTGAAGCTACGTGATGTCATTGGAGCACCATGCTCAGGAAGACAGGGTCTTGTAACCTCACATTTCCAACAGTGGAGGAAGGCAGGAACCAGTGAAAGAAGAGCCATGATTCAAGAGGAGGTATGGAACCTGGAAGAGGAAGGACGAAGAACAAGGGCAGTGGACCTAGCTTCTCAAGGGGCCTGGACCAGATGGGATCTTCCCAAGAGGAAGATTACCTGGGCGGACCTATGGAGACTGGAGCCGTTCCGCATCTCCTTCCTGCTGAGGTCAGTGTATGACACACTCCCAACCTCAACAAACTTGCACAAGTGGGGCATGAGAGAGGACCCATTGTGCAAGCTTTGTGGGGAGAGGGGCACCATGGCACACATCCTGGCCGGGTGTAAAAAAGCACTCACCCAGGGAAGGTACAGGTGGCGCCACGATAGGGTGCTCATGACACTCGCCAACACCTTAGAGCAGGAGAGGAAAAAGAAACACCAGCCTCTTCAGAAAACAACTTCAATCCAGTTTGTAAGGGAGGGGGAAAAGCCACCAACCACAGCAACAACAAGAACCAGTCTGCTACAAAAGGCCCAATCATGGGAAATGAAAGTCGACCTGAGAGGAAGGCTGCAATTCCCCCAGTTTGTCCAGACAACCCTGAGGCCGGATGTGGTACTGTGGTCTGAAGAGGGAAAAAAGATCATCCTCATAGAACTTACAGTCCCATGGGAAGAGGGGTGTAAACAAGCCTTTGAAAGAAAGAGTGCCAAATACCAAGACCTGCTGCACGACTGCAGGGGGAAAGGATGGCAGGCTTGGCTGTTCCCGGCCGAGGTCGGCTGTAGAGGATTCCCTGCTCAGTCAGTGTGGAGAATGCTAACAGCCATTGGAATAACAGGGAAGGAGAGGAAGGCAGCAGCTCGCAGGATGGGGGAGGCAGCGGAAAGAGCCTCTTGCTGGTTATGGAGCAAGAGGGAGGAGTTGAGCTGGAAGCCAGGAGGGGAAGATGGGCAGTGACTTGGCCACCACTGCCGACCCACCATCGGGAGGGTGTTGCGGATAAGGGTCGAAACACCAAATGAACAATGGGTACCGCCTGATGACATCAACCCCTCCTGGCCAAGGCTACATTCACTTAAGGTGAATGAAGGGGAGAAGCATTTTCGAATGTATTTGTAACTATAGTTATTTTACTTAATTACTAAATTAGAAAAAGTATATAAAAAAAATATACATGAAAAAAAGAGATTTAACGATAAAAAAAATTAAACTTTTTTGCTGAAAAAAACATCTTAAAATGTGTACACCAAATATAATACAACAGGCTTTTGATAAATGTTTATTTGTAAATCTCTCGATCTACATATTGCATTACATTATTATTACATTAAACTACAGAATTACTCATAGAAATAAGCATTTAAAATATCTAATTACTGGGAGAAACAGAGGGACAACTAATTTATAATGTGGTAATATATATGTACTTTATTTGATGTGGTACATATTGATATATGTACTTTATTTAAGAAGCCTGTTTTATAAAAATCTCAATGTTTTATGCTATAACCTTTCAGAATTTCATCTTACTTTTTGGCAATATAAATAACATCTGTACCAAATTACATTATTTCCCCCCAGTTTGGGTATATGAATAAAATGTCTTTTTTTTTTCTTCCTCAAGTATGAGTATAAGCTAATATATATAATTCTATATAAGTCATACAAGTCTGGTGTATCATATGATACAAAACAAACGTGCAAACATTTTTACATGGTATATTATATATTGTGTCTTAAGGTTTGATAAACTGTCTCCACACACACACACACACACACACACACACACACAAAAAACAATTTCATATGTCAGGCTTCACAGATATAGGTTCATGTTTATGATGGGGAATCACTATAGAGTAATGTAGATAAATACATTTTTCAGATGAGAGCTAAACATGACTAAATATATTAAAAGACTTACAGCGCTCTTCTGGAGGTTTTGATGACTACCGATAATCTAATGAGACACTCGTCTGATTTCTTGAATTTCTGAAGCTCAAACTCCTCCAGCTCTTCCTCTGATGTCAACAACACAAAGGCTAAAGCAGACCACTGGGCAGGTGAAAGGTCACCAGATGAGAGACTTCCTTTGCTAAGGTGGGTCTGAATCTCTTTCACCAGAGTTTGGTCGTTCAGTTCATTCAGACAGTAGAACAGATTGATGGATCTCTCTGCAGGAAGATTATCTTCTAATTTCTGCTTAATGTACTGAACTATTTCCTTGTTGCTCTGGTCATTGCCGTCTTGCTGTATCAACAGACCTCGTAAGAGTCGTCGATTGGACTGGAGTGACAGACCGAGGAGGAAGCGAAGGAAAAGGTCCAGGTGTCCATTGTCACTCTCGAGCGCCTTGTCCACTGCAGTCTTGAGAAAATCAATCATGGATTCATTCCTGTTTTCCTGTTCTGTAGACTCATGATCAAACACACTTGTCTTGTTGATGTCTAGAAACAGATGTGCATAAAGGGCTGCAATAAACTCTTGAATGCTCAAGTGAACAAAGCAGTACATGGTACCAAGAACAATCCCTGTTTCCTCCTTAAAGATCTGGGTACACATGTCTGAGTACACTGATGCCTTATAGACGTCAATACCACAGGCTTCCAGGTCTGTGTCATAGAAAATCAGGTTGTTTCTTTCCAGCTGATAAAATGCCAGTTTCCCCAGTGAAAGGATGGCCTCTTTATCCCAGGAAACATCTGGTGTGTATTCTCCATCATACTTTCTGCGGCTCTGCTGGATCTGAAAGCGGAGAAAGTGTGTGTACATTTGTGTCAAAGTCTTGGGAGTGTCTTCAGTGTTTGATTTCTGCAGTGTTTTAGAGATCTCATCAGCCTGAGTGTTTTTCACATCATTATTTATTTTCTCCTCCAGAATGTTCTGGAGAACAGTGGCTGAAATCCAGCAGAAGACTGGGATGTGGCACATGATAAAGAGACTCTTTGATTGTTTAACATGATCTATGATTGTGTTGGCCTGATTCTCATCAGTGAATCTTTTTTTGAAGTACTCTTGCTTTTGTGCATCACTGAATCCTCGTATCTCTGTCAGCCGGTCGATACAGTCAGGAGGAATCTTACTGGCAGCTGCTGGTCTGGTGGTGATCCAGATGAGAGCAGAAGGAAGCAGATTTCCCTTCATGAGGTTCGTTAGGAGAACATCCAGAGAGGCTGGTGACGATACATCACGCCACATCTCATTACAATCAAACTTCAGAGGAAGGCGACATTCGTCCAGTCCATCAAGGATGAACAGCACTTTGAATTGATTCCTTCTTGTAAGGTTCAGTCCTTTTGTCTCTGGGAAAAATTTAGTTATAAGGTCCATCAAACTTAGTTTTTCTTTCTCCTTTAAGTTCATCTCTCTAAATGGAAGAGGAAATATGAAGCTGATATCTTGATTTTCTTTTCCTTCAGCCCAGTCCAGAACAAACTTTTGCACAGACACTGATTTCCCGATGCCAGCGACTCCTTTTGTCAGTACAGTTCGGATCTCCTCGTCTTGTTCAGGCGCTTCAAACAAATTTGTGCATTCAACCTGTATCTCTTGTGCTTCATGACACCTGGAAGCAACTTCAATCTGTCTCACCTCATGTTCAGTATTGACCTGTTCACTGCCGCCCTGAGTGATATAGAGATCTGTGTAGATATTATTCAGAAGTGTGGAGTCACCTTGCTTCGCAATTCCTTCAAACACACATTGATACTTCTTCTTTAGGCCACATTTCAGCTGATGAATGAAGAACAGCTCATCTAAACACAGGAACAGACAATAGATAGTTTTAGTCTTAATTTTCTCTCCTACATTTATAAGAGACAATCTGACAGATGATCATGAGTCTCTTACCTTCTAGAGCATCAGCAGCTTCATCTTGCTTCATCTCTCTCAGGTAATGTAGTGTGAGATCAAGAGCTGATTCTTTGATACTGGATCTGTTCTCATTAAAGTCCTTCACAAAGTGTTGTGTGTTCTCATTTTGTAATATTTTCTTTAACTTCTCCAGCTCATTCTTCAGAAACATGATTATTTTGCTCTCAAGATCCTACAAACAAAAGTAAGAGAAAAGACAGAATAACAATTTAAATTGCAGGTAAAAAATGTTCATCTACATTTGGTCAACACTATTTATTCAATGATTATAATACATGTACATAAAAAAAATCCAGTTAAAAGACTAACATGCTAACCATGTTGTGCTAAAATGTGTTTAAAAGAAAAATAAGTGTTCAAGAAAATTTCTATAAAATTTCTTTGTTCAATAACATAATTATTTGTTTGTTAGAAAGATTAAACATTTATAAAAATGTGTTCTCCTACCTGGAAGATCCCTAGAAGATTGTCTTTGAAATTCTCGTGGTTCCTGTGAGTCTGAAGCCTGTAATCAAATTAGTAAAATAAAATACTAACTGATATTTTACAGAAAGAGAAATAAGCATTAGCTGTGAATACTCTGACAAATATTTGATCTAAACAGGTTTCATGATTGGTATTCACTGATACAACTTTTAAACACAGTCAACGTGTGACAAAAAAAAAAGTAACACAAAATACCTTTTATTAGATGATGGTGTTTTCTCACTGAAGTTTGGTGGATCACCTTTAGACCGATCACTCTTCAGAGACACAGAGCTGGACACATGTGAGCCTGATCTTACACTGATGACACAAAGAACAGAGAGAGAGAGAAAACACTTTACTACAGGAGATACTTAGTCTCATTTGAAAAGGTTTAATGTTGCAAATAGTAATCAAATGGAGGATGGCTGTGTGTTTGTTCATTTATGACCATGGTTGGATGGATGGACATGTTTAGTTGCATGATCTATTTTCCATAGTGAATTTATGCCTCCTTGTGGCTGCCTGTGTACTTGTGTTACTGGAATGAGTTTCATAAATCCCCTTACACAGTAAAGTTCAATCACATACACCACTGTGGACAAATAATACAACCCTATAATATAATGTAAACACACAAAACACCTTTTATTAGAGGATGGTGTTTTCTCTCTGAAGTTTGGTGGATCACCTTTAGACTGATCACTCTTCAGAGACACAGAGCTGGACACATGTGAGCCTGATCTTACACTGATGACACAAAGAACAGAGAGAGAGAGAGAAAACACTTTAGTAAAGGAGGATAAACTGTGTGTGAAACACATCTGTGTCTTTATCTAATCCTCCACAGAAATACACACACTCACATAATCAACAGTTTTATTAACGATCATTTTATTTTACTGGCTCACATTAGTTTAACAATTCCTTTATACACATGAGTGAGATTAAATATGTTGAGGATTTAAAAGATACTTGACCATAATTTAAGAAAACATGTCAAGTTTATGTTTATTGACAGAATAGAGAGCAGAAATGTCTGTGTGACACAGTTTTGTTTGCATACTTAATTAAATTAAGTGTATAGTTGTTTTCTAATGTCTATCAATAATTTTATGATCTAAAAACTAAAGTCATTTATTTGGATTAATTCAGCGTCTAGAAGGTTATTAACAAATTATTAACTGTGATATTTTCTGTAAACAGGGCTTTATAGACAATGTCAGTGTTAATTTAAGAAGTTCAAAAGTGAAGTTGTGCAAAGCATTTGCAAATATAAAACAATGCTTAAAGTTTTGTTATTGACAGGGAAACACAAAGTCCAGTCGAGTTTAAACTGATGAAAACAGACGCAGTCTTACCTGTGTTTCTCTGAGAGACTCATCTGAGAGAGAGAGTCCTTTCCTCTTTTCTCTGACATACTGCAGCTAAACTGACACTGAAAACTGATCAGCACTGCTTTCTGAAAACACTCAATCCTTCAGCATCACCTGGAAATGACACCATTTTACACAGATGAAGAATATCTTATTTAAGACAATAATGAAGAATGCTGAGTTATCATCAACAACAGCAACAGCAAAAACAATGTATAAAATAAAGTGAGTTACAGACAAATATATTGCCATGTAAAATAACTGAATGGTCTCAATCATTTCTGATTGTTTAATGAGTTTAACTGACTCTAAATATGAATTCGTTGGGGAACAGAAATTTACAGTGCTGGGAAAACTGAACCCAATTTGTTATATTCTCTATTACAGTATAATATCATTTTACAATCATATTTACCCAATCTTTATTAATTGTTGAATCATTTGTCATATAATCATTACTTCAAGTTCACAATGGTGGTTGATTTCATTACTTTCAAAATTAAATGATCCTAAAATAACTGATTAGTAAAAGTACCCAAAATTACTGTATAACTACTAATCATAATTGCTATATGAACTGAAATATTCAGTTTAATAATATCAGATTGTTGTTCATTGACGTTAGGCTTCATCTCTGTCTACTGTAAATGTCTGCTTCAAAAATACTTTCGATTTCACATCACAAAAACAACAGCCTAAAACTGAAGAGGAAATGTAAGAAAACTTTCAAAAACATATTTGTTTTCAATAACCCTTTCTCAGTAAAACTTTGTGTTTTAACTTCAAAAGATTGTAATTTCTGGCAGATTCTTCGTCTGTTCGGAGTAGCAGAAGAACAGCCTTCTGTAACTTCACATTTAAATCACGCTTAATATACAATATGAAGTTCCTAATAATTACAAATGACTTTAATGGAGAATGTATTAAACTTACTTGCAGTCTTGTCCACTAAGAAGAGAATTTATAAGTATTTTAAACTCACTAACGCTTGTCAGTCCGCGCGCGTCGTTCTCAGAATATTCCTGGGCTGCGTTCCAGTCCAAAATTAGGCTTGTGACGCACACAAATTCAGTATGCACCAGTGGACGATTGCCGTTATGAATGCACACACACACAACTTCTACAGAACAGAAGACTGTATTCTGGTAATGTTTCGACTTTATTCTTGAAACGTTTCGACTTTATTCTCGAAACGTTTCGACTTTAATCTCGAAACGATTAGACTTTAATCTCGAAATACTAGATTTTTTTTTTTTTTACGGATTATTTTTTTTTTTTTTTTTATGTTGCGTTTCAGGCAGGGGCGTAGCAGCCATTATAAAAGTGGGGGGGACAAAAGCTGTATGGTGATGTGACCCAAAGGTGATGTTCATAATAATAAATTCTAGATAGAATAGCAATTGGCATTTTACAGCACCCTAGTGACAATTTTGGGAACATGCCATGATAGCTTACAGCATCCTATTTAGATCATACTCAAAATAAATAAAAAATACTGCAGGACTTGGGAGTTTCAGACCACTGTGGACATCTATGCTTTATTTTTATGAAATAAAGATGTTTTATGATATTTACAATATTTCAGTTACACTACACTTGAACAATAACTTTTATCTTACTTCTTAATAGTTGGACAAAAAAAAGTGTTCAATGAGTATACAGATTACCTCTACAGCAATTTTATACAACAGACATTTTATAAAAATATATCAGTAAAAACCTTGAAAATGAAAATCGGGTTGAAGTCAAGTGAATTGTGACATTGACTATTTTGGTTACGCAAAAACAACAAAAATCTCAACGTCAGCTGACGTCGGTATTGGACATCAATTTAACATTGACATTAGGGGCCCTATCTTGCACCCAGCGCAAGTGACTTTGTACACCGACGCATGTATCATTCCTATTTTGCACCCGCGCAAAGCGGACTTTTCCCTCCACAGAAGCACGTCGGTAAGTTAGGAAATACACTTGCGCTCCCGGGGGCGGTTCAGCGCAAAGAGGAGGCGTGTTCCGGCGCAAACGTTCCTTCATGCTATTTTGCAGGTTTAGAAAACAATTGCGCCACTAACCAGGAAAAAATAGTTTAAAGTCAGTGGTGCGTTGCGCATGTTATTCATATGCTATTTTAAGGGCGCATGCTTGGCCATAATCAATGTAGCGTGTGCACAACGCGCACTTTGATTCTCTCATCTACACAGAAGCAGCAGTTTTCATTTTTGCAAATCATACATTATTACGATAGATAGATAGATAGATAGATAGATAGATAGATAGATAGATATAGACAATTTATTATAAAAGCATACACCTAGCTTACACATTTACCCAAATTATCATACGCCTGTTTAACCGAAGTTAATTTGGGTGGGTTTCTCCATTTCAATGTAACTTCTCTCTTTTACGGCCGTGACGAGAGCGTTGCTCTCCTTGGCTGTGAACCGCTCCTGGCGCGCGCCTGGCAAATCCGCCGTTACAATAGCAATCCGCTATGGAAAAAGCGCGTTTGCTCTTAAAGGGAATGTGAGATGACGCTCTGATTGGTTTATTTCACGTTACGCCCAAACCACACCTATGAGTAATGAAGCTACTTCAGACCAACCCATTTAAGATTAGCGCCTGGCGCAAGAGTCATTTATCCCGCCGGGAAAATAGCAACAGCGCCGAGACCCGCCCACAAAGTTACTTGCGCTTTGCGCTTGACACTTGCGTTTCAGATCGTTAAAATAGGGCCCTAGATGTTGAATTTACATAGAATTTTGGTCACCCGACGTCGCAACCGAAATTTAACCAAATATAAACGTATTATGACGTTGTGTGCCTACTGGGAATAATCTGTTGTCTCATTTAACAGACGCTTTTATCCAAAATCGGCAAGTAGGAGAGCATTTAACACACACTCGGCACAATCCGGCGCGACATGGTGCGTTCACACCAAACGCGAATAGAGCGTCTGGCGCGAGTGATTTCAATGTTAATACAAAGACGCTTTTACGCGCGTCTGGAGGTCCTGCGGCGCGAATGTCTTACTGCATTACAGTAAGTTAAATCATAACAAGGAAACTTTAAGCGTGATTCATCATGTCATAGCAACATATTGTAACACATACTTGCAGTGTGTGTTTGAAAAAAGGATGTAATAGTCCTCTGCTTTTTTCTGGGGTGTATTTGACCCCAGACGGCCAAACATCAAAGTGACTAAAACGAATGAAAATTCGCAAGAGCAACAAGAGATTTGAAGCTCATGGCAGACACGCCCAATAGATGATTGACGCTGTGATTGGCTGACTGTTAGTTCACTCAAGTCTAAGTAACAAATCAGAGAACACAGGCGGAAATATTGGCGCTGGGTCAAAAAAACTAAAATGCGGGGGACAGAATATCCCGTTTCTAAAAGTGCGGGGGACGTGTCCCCCCCGTCCCCCCCGGTTGCTACGCCCCTGGTTTCAGGGCTTCCGTAATATCATACAGAAGTCTTCTAAGAAGATAAATAGAAGATACGATTTTAATAAAACTTTAAATATTTGATTTAAACAGTCTTTTAATTTAAAATATCTTATTTAAACTTTTAAGGTTATGGTTTTAAATGAATTTATTATAAAACTCTGGATGTAGTAGCCTATGCTCTGGAACGCAGACTAGCTTTACTGTGACACTATCCCCCGAGGCTCGTCTGGTCTGTAAGTCCTCTGGTCTCTGTGAGCGTCTGAAGCTTCAGTTCACACTGTGGTTTATCACTGGGAGGGTCTGGGATTGTTTTGGTTACGACAACTTAAACTATTTGCTTTTTGGATTGTTTTTTACATTTACATTTATTCATTTAGCTGACGCTTTTATCCAGAGCGACTTACAATTGCTATATATGTCAGAGGTCGCACACCTCTGGAGCAACTAGGGGTTAAGTGTCTTGCTCAGGGACACATTGGTGTCTCACAGTGGATTCGAACCCGGGTCTCTCACACCAAAGGCATGTGTCTTATCCACTGCGCCACCACCACCCCGGTGGATTTTTTTATCATTGCATTAACAACTACTTCTTCAGTGCTCTGAAAATGTAAGGTGTTTTATATTATTTATATATATACACTTTTTATTTATATATTCATTTAGCTAAATCTATGTTTACATTTTTTAAATACATTTTAGTAACATCTGTTATTATTCATTGGTTATATATTTTATTTATAATAAATTAATTTAAAAATAGAGATTTTTAGTACCGTGTGTGTGTGTGTGTGTGTGTGTGTGTGTGTGTGTGTGTGTGTGTGTGTGTGTGTGCGCGCGCAAAACAGCTTAGAAATTATTTTAAATGATTTATTTATTTAATAAAAAAAAATTTATGTAAAAATGCCTTTTTCTGTGATGGTCATGTTTAGGTGTACGGGATAGAATATGCAGTTACCGTACAAAAATCATTATGGCTATGGAAAGCCCCCACCATTAAAATTGAAACCCCGCATGGACAAAAAAATGCTGATTGAATCTTTGCATATAAATGAGATTTAAGATGACTAAGTACAGTTTTTCAACAATCTAAAGTTTTTCAACAGACATTGTTTAATAACAATTATTATTTAGGTCACCATTAAACAAAATCATTACAGTAATCTTCTAAAAGATAAATAAGATTTAATTTAAACAATCTTTCATTTTAAAAGATTTTTAAACTTTTACAATTATGCTTTGAAATAAATTTAGTATGAACAAAACTTTGGCTCTGGAAAGGCGTTATCAGACTAACATTACATACGCTGTGACATGATGCACAGAGGCTCATCTGGTCTGTCACCCTCCTGAAGCTAGCATTAATGATTGTCAAGGAACTTCTTTCTCTGAAGACGCTGCTCTGATCGGAAGGACCTTATAAGCAACCTATCAATGGGGACAGCCTGAGGGTTCACAGTTTCTAAATGTTTTCATTATTGCTCTCTCTCTCTCTCTCTCTCTCTCTCTCTCTCTCTCTCTCTCTCTCTCTCTGAAGATAGGCCTATATGGTAATTTTCTCACAGATACAACTTAAGGAATTATTGAACATTTCACATGTGTGAGATGACTTGTGACGCTTCAAATTTCTAATTATTTTACATACCCCTGATAAATAAAAAATATTCTTTAAGTTCAAGTCAAGTTTTTCCACAGACCATCGATGTAGAATATTTGTTTTTATTAAGACTTTTAATAATTCATTGAATTTAATTTAAAACATATATATATATATATATATATATATATATATATATATATATATATATATATATATATATAACTTATCTTACTTACTTAAATATACTTTAAGTTCAAGTCAAGTTTTTCTACAGGCCATTGATGTAGAATATTTGTTTTTATTAAGACTTTAAATCATTCATTTAATTTAATTTAAAACATCCTTCATTTTTAAAAGATATAATTTAAACTTTTTACGATTATACTTTGAAATAAATGTAACACTAACACAACATTCAAAATGTCTCATTCTGATCACTGAATACACCCCTCTGAGTCAGAGACTGACAGACGGTGCTGTGAGAGAGAAACACTCTGGGATCTTTTGTATTACAACTTTAAACTCGTTGCATTTTTGTGAACCCATTCAAACGTTAAATGGACATTGATGTGTTAGGAGCTACTTCTTCAACTCTCTAAATATGTAAGAGGGTTTTATTTTTATTTATCTAAATCTAAAATAATTAACCATCTTTAGGAGTAAGAAATGACGAATTCTAACACCTCCATAAACCATGCAAAGGCTGTCAAGAGGAGACAAAGAAACTCTCTCCTGCTCAAAGTTTCTGAATTCTATTGGTCGGATCACCCAGTAAAGGTGTGGACTACGATTCCCTTAAAGGATGATGACGTTGCTCATCTTTTCGCTCTTCAAGTTCTCTTCTCTCTAAGTTTGTCCTCTCTCTGAGTTTGTTTTGTGTTTTACTTTTGTTTTCTTAGCTTTTTGTATTAGTTGTATCTCCGGCTTCTTGCCTTGTCTTAGTCCCGGGCTCGTTCATTTCTATCTACGAGTGAAATGGACTTAGCCTGAATTTCTGGCAACTCTGCTTACAAGTAAACCGTTTAAACTTCCCGCAAACGACACGCGCTCCGGAGAACCGAAAGAACGCTTCCAACTAACGGACACACCGAGGAAGGACACTCACACACACGCATTCTTGCTCAGCACCAAAGATCCAAGTATTATTTCTATCGAGATTTAAATGTGTTTAAGGTTGTCTTTAAGGTGATTTGATTCTTTGCTGGCTCTCAAAGGTTAACTGTTTGTGATATTTTGCCATTCTGTGATCTGCTCTTTCTTTCTTTCTTTACTTTCGTTTTTCTGTTTATATATATATATATATTCTTTGTTAAATGTAGTTGTATGTTTTAAAGTTTCATTTATTAAAAACCCATTATACGCTGGATTGTCTCTGTCTGCTGCTCACCGAACAAAGCCTCTTAAATGTGTGATCTTAAACTACAAGCTTTACAAGTTAATAATCTAATGGAACAGGAAAGTTATTCTTCATGACCAGAAGAATAGCCTTTCTTGAGAGTTGATAAGAAGATCGTATGGTCGGTTCGGTGGACGAACGGATTATTTGATGTGAAATTAATTCTGTAGGTTATTCTGAATTTGATCTATAGCCTATCTGTATATTCATGATTGATTATAATTTGTTGTGGTTAATATCTATATATAGAGATACAAATATATGGGCTATGTATATCCTTTTTGATCATAACCAGTAAGATTAATTATTAAATATATATTCCCCTCATTTGAGCTGATTCGCTACATATTATTAAATTATCCTATTATTCAATTACACACAAGGTCACTGTTAGGGCAAGGGCAGGTCAAGGTCAACCCAAGGGCAGGGGGGAGGGGCAAGGTCAAAAGGTCAAACCCATCAATCATCATTAATTAAAAAGCCATCAATCATTTTTGCCATCATCAATGCTGTGTCGAGCGAGCCCGTGAAGAGCGTGTGAACGGGTTGAAATGCGTTGTGTCTCACGCCCAATGCGTGAGACTTGAGAGCCCTGCCTCTGTAAAGTTAGGGAATATTTATCCTCTGCTTTACCTGGGAAGGTGATTTTTCTTCTGTGTAGTCAGAGAAGATCATCCTCTGTTCAACCAGGGAAGTTTAACAACAGTTACAATGTGTTAACAGTAGTTTATCCTCTACTTCGCTTGAGACGAAGGTTCATCCTCTGTTTAATCAGGAACGGTTAACAACTGTTAAAAGTGTGTTAGCAAATTGGTTCTCCTCTGCTTGCCAGGGATGGTTGAATACATTATGATGAGTATTTATAACTAGCTATCATTTGTCAGAGAAGTTATTGGTTTATCATCTATTAGCTACCCCTTTATGGACAGACAGTGAGTTCAAGTCATTGTTAGGAGAGCACACGGACTCCATAGTGACTGAGCCAGTCAGATTAGATTTGACAAAAAAAATTGGTATTCACCCAGAAAAAGAATGGTCTATTGGAGATTGCAAGAAGTTGTTGGGTGCATGTATCAGGAAGAAAAACATAAAAGGCATTATCTGCTGCCACAGAGAATTTAGCTTATCCATTGCACAAGAACAAGCTTGGTGTATTGCTAAGTTAAATACAGAACAAACAATTACACACTCGAGTGTCCTGTCTCACGAAAAAGGTGGGCCATAACAAGGCCTCAACCAAATGTGACTCAGAAGACCAACAATCAGATGAAACTTATCCTGACTTACAGTTTTTCTATAGAATAGAGGACAATGTCAATGCTGGATTAATGAATAAAGATGTAAATGCAGTTAAAGTGTGTGGAGCAAGACAAAAGGTTCAGAGTGGGGTAAAAGGGGTTGACGCTGTTCCATCTGCAACCTCCATACTTACAAGCAGTCAAAACAACTTTAGGTCCTGAAGCCATAGAGAGACTTTCTGAGAGTTTGCCATCAGTGCATAGAATTTTTTTCTGAGTTTAGGAGAGAGTTGTCCAGAAAGATGCGGCTCTATGATATGTCTCTAGCTGAAGTCACCCAGCTAATATCATAGATCTCAACTGAGTCAGAATTCAATGATTTTGAAAGTGCTGTAAACAATTCTGATTTTCAACATGCCAGAAAAGATGAATTGAGAGAGGGAGTTCTGGGAGTGTTAAAGAACACTGTTGGACCAAAAGTGGACTGGTAAAAGATCACTAGTTGTGAACAGAAGAAGGATGAAACTGTCAGTGAGTACAATGAAAGATTTTGTCAGTCAGCTGCAGCATACAGTGGGATAGCTGACACTCCAGTGAAGGTGCTAGATGATAATGGTCCGCTAGTTCGCACATGGTTTGATGGTCTTTTGTCAGAACATAGAAAGGCATTGCTTTTATTAGACTTCACATGGTCCAATAAAACCCTGTAAAACAACTTGGACAGATTAGCTACTTGGGAAAGAGACTCTGATGTCAAGGCAAGAGTAAAGTTTTTTTTTTTTTTTTTAAGAACAAAAGGAAAGTGACTATCTCAGCCCATTATCTCAGCTTATTAAACCATTATATCCACGTTTTATTGTCTCTGTGTTTGCCACTCACAAAAAGATCAGTCACTTAAACATCTTGATCTAGCTAATGCTATTACCCTGCTAGTACTTTATTTACTTAGTTGGAAAAGGTTATTCTTTCTTGGCCAGGAAGATAAAGGATGTACTATTAATTCTGCTACAGTCAATTCTATAACTAATTCAAAAATGTATAATTAATTTATATATAGCGCCAACATTTACAAATAAACACACAGCAATGGTCTCCTCTCTGAAGTGCAAATGGTTTGGTCGATTTATGGTGTCTGCAGCTTCCGACCCATAATCTGACAACACACAACAGGTATGACATACAATACTCATATACAGTAACTCAACAGATGAGAAAGTATGAATGTCAAAGTATGGCCAGGAAAAGAATGAGTTAATTAAATGTAATGTCCATTCGCCATAGAATGCCGTGTGCACCCGTCTCTCTGTAGCGAAAGTAGAGTGGAGGGAAAAATAATGTAAAGATATGTTAAAATGTGTGCTAGGGCCATTTCACCGCCGGATCAGGTCCCCTTCTTCACAATTTAGAAAACACACTGGTGGAGCTCAGGCCACAAGCTCAACTATAACCTAATAATGCTGACCACAGTTTTCATATGTGGTGTAGGAAATTTGTCCACCCTGCATGACATTTTTACAATTCAGTGTAACAGGGGACGTTTAAGCTAGTGAATTAGTAGTAAGTAAAGAACAACAAACTAGTAGATCATCAACATTTAAGAAGAATTTTTATATATAAAATCTTACAAAAAAGAATTTAAAAAAAAGAAAGAAAAAAAGTAATAATGTCCAGTATAAACTGACAACAGGGTGGACATGTTATGTTTTATGCTATTAGAAAAAAATGAGGAGAGAAAAGGTTATGACTTGATTTGTTCTTGGAGAACAAATATGTCATTTCTTACAAGTCATGTAATTTAGGGCACTTGCTGAAGATTTTCAAGGGCAAGTAGCACCAGTGTAACAGTTACAGAACAGAGGGAAGCAGACAGGTAAGTGATATATCCAGCAGCCATGTCACCCTGTAGCCCAAGACTGGTTGCCCACTGAAGCTTAGCAGGGCTGAGCCTGGTTAGTACCTGGATGGGAGACCTCCTGAGAAAACCAGGCACATTGGTGGTGGTTGAGGAGATTCCCCCATCTATGTAAAGCGCTTTGAGTGCCGAGAAAAGCGCTATATAAATGTAATGAATTATTATTATAATTATTATTAT
Organism: Leuciscus idus; assembly: GCA_021554675.1. Lineage (NCBI taxonomy): Eukaryota > Metazoa > Chordata > Actinopteri > Cypriniformes > Leuciscidae > Leuciscus > Leuciscus idus. The sequence goes on from CM038627.1 coordinate 41,741,617, forward strand.
TATTATATAAACAAGGTCTCTATTGAGCAGAGGCACGGAGTGGGACAGCAGTGGAGACCTTAGAGAACTTAGCTGAGTGTTAATCTTGGTTTCTTGATTGTAGATGGTCGAAGAGGATGCGGTAGTGGTAAAAAGGTAAAAAAAAAAGAATAACATTTCATTGTTGATTCTTGTTAAGTTATGCATAATAGTGTTGTATGATTAAAATGGCATGCACATTTGACAAACTTTTGTAACAGTAAAGATTTACTATGCTGCCAAACTTGATGTCCATATGTGGACAATGGGACCAGTGGCGTCATGCCCATTAAGGGGGCACGTGCCCCCTCAGATTTTTCCTCCCTGATAATTTTTTTGTCACAACTTTATTCCTATTATGCTCCATAATATACCAGAGCCTATAACGACTCAAATGTATTCTTCTGGATGTGTAATAAATCGGTCAGCATCATCAGCCCACCCCTTTTTCCTAATATGGTGTCTGTGTATATCGCGCTACGCGCAAAGCGCTCTAGAATCTTTGCTGTGTATGTTCAAGCAACTCACTCGTCTCGCACGTTGAGCTGGCAATGTTTTACAGATGGTCTTGAAGTGGTAAGTGGGCAAAGCAACAAATCAGCATTGAATTAGTTATCGGATGATATTAAAAGGTAGTGGGATTATTTGTGGTTGACCTGGAAATTTTAACTTGATCAAAAAGTTATGGATTTGATATTAGCTGCGAATTCAGAGCATTAACTTAAGTTGTGTCAGGCTTTATGTACCTTTAATGTAAGATCGTTCTTAGGTCACATACCAATTTAAAATCATAACATAAAAACTGCAATGGTACTGTTTTTAAAATCATGTGCAGTAGGCCTAAGTGTACAGTAAGTGTGTGTGTAAACATGCTTTAATGAAGTAGACTTCAAAAGCTTTTGAATTTGAGCTTACAATTCTTTCATCAACCTGTCTTTTACATAAATTTACAAAATAGATACTTTAACTTAGTCCTCAGATAGAGGAGGGTTGCTGCTAGCTCCGTTAAGGTATTTCTGTCCCTCCCAAACTGCATTGAAATGGTATGTTTAGCAGCCAGAATTAAAAAATTTTCAGGGGGAGAAACCCCCTGACCCCTCCTAACATGATCCATATCACCTGTCAGAAAACAATTGCAACGTCTCAGATTGTGCCCCCCCAGAATTTTGGCTTGCATGACGCCCCTGAATGGGACTTAGCTTCGTTGAAACTGTATAAGAATGTTAGCAAAAACATGAACATTTGTAGTTGCACTGAGCTTCGTGATGCACACTGGCTCACTCACTCGAGCACACACACACACTTGCTCACTCGCGATTGCGCGCGCACACACACGCTCACACTCACTCGCGCGCGCACACACACACTCTCTCCTAGGCTAGCTACATGAGTCCAGCGGGCCAGTGGCGGACCACCGGTGGCATGGATGGCGGCCCACCGGCGGATCACTGGCGTTTTGCTCATCGGTGTTCTAGCGGACCTCCAGCGGCAGCCGCCGCTTTCCCGACGGTGGCCGGGACGGTGGTATTGTGCCGCTGGTTTATAATAAGTGTTTTCTGGCGGACCACGGTCGGTCCACGGTTTATAATCATACTCATGCTAACCAAAATTCACTATAATGGATAAAATAAGCAATGTAGCTTACACCAGTCTCAAAAGCAGTTGCAAATTTATTTTTATTAAATTAATTTTCAGTGAACAGATGATAGCCTACATTTGCATTACATTTATCAGATTCTTTTATCCAATGTGACTATTAGTCAAGTACATTATAGGATAATTTGTACCCTTATGAAAATTAACCATGGTTTTACAACAACATTTGCAGTAAAACCATAGTTGCTAACAAAATGAACCATGGTTTCACAACAACCAAGGTTTAAAAACATATGGTTAGTCATGATTACCATAATTTCACAGCAATTATTACAGCAATATTACTAGTTGAACCATGGTTTAAAAAAAACAAAAAAACCTAAAAAAAAAACATTGTTATTACAGTTGTACCATAGTAAAACCATATAGTGCTTTTCACAAAAAGAATAACCTTCCTGCTTTACAAAAAATGCATGTTCAAGGTTATACAAGCGCAAAATATCCTTTAATCAGCCAGAGGCGACTGCTACTCACTGGAGAGCATCTTCTGGCAACAACGTAATGTCCATAAGATAATACAAGTCATGAGTTTGAAGTCCTAATTGCTATCCTTCAACATTTTTAAAGGGTAAGTTTGCAGATTTTCAACCCGCTATTCTTACAATGTTGGTAATATGTTAGAACAATGTTTACTCTTTCTCTGAGTTACGTGTACTGAGATATTCCTGTTCATTTGTCAGCAAAACTGTCCTGCAAACCTTCCCTTCCCTTCCCCGGTTTCACAGAAAAGGCTTAAGAGAGTCCCTGACTCAAATGCATGTTTGAACTGTCTTAACTGGAAGCAACTTGCACTGACATATCTTAAAATATTTCAGTGCCATTGTTTTGTCTCAAGATGCACACCAGTAATGTTTTTTTTTTCCTTCTTTTTTTCCCTGAAGTACATTTTAAAAAGCTACTTAAATATCCTAATTTAACTAAGGCCTAATCCTGGCTTAATCTAAGCCCTGTGTGTGAAACTGGGCCAATGCAATGTAAGGATAATATCTGGCAGTTTTGTGTCCATCTATAGGTGCCATCATCTGAAGTCTCTGTGAGTGTTGGTGTCATTAGAAGTCTTCACGAGTGAGGCTGGATCCACACTGGAGCTGCTGTAATCTCTAGTGAACTTGCTGAGCATCCTGAGATAGAAACAGGGAAGCAACAGGAGAAAGATTAGCATAGCCGCTGTTCATATTATTTCAGGCAAAAGATGATCATGTGCACTTTTTATTATTTCATCACATATAACTGTAGTGCAAGATTATGAGATGTGTTAATTGAATGCTTGGCTACAGAGATGTGTCATTAATCTAGATTTAAATTAGGATCATGTTTCTGGGCCCCAAACATTATCAGGAAGGTTATTCTAGAGTTATTCCCTTACATTATATTGAATTAACAGGAAATCGTCTGATTATAATGAGAAAACATGACCTAACGAGTCAGCATTTTTATATTTGAATACTATACATTCTCACAATGCAAACATCCTAAACATTTCTGAGTATTATCAATGTTGAAAACAGTTGTGCTGATTAATATTTCTGTGTAAACCAGTGTAAGTTTAATCCATTTTCTTTTCTCTCTCTCCAGGATTAATTGTTAAATAGACCGTACATATATAAATGGTAGTTTACACTACTATTCAAAAGTTTGCGTTCAATAGAATTTTTTTTTTTTTTAAGAAATTCATATTTTTATTCAGCAAGGATGCATTAAATTGACCAGAAGAGAGAGTAAAGATTTCTGTTTCAAATAAATGCTTTTTTTTACTTTATATTCATCAAATAATCCTGAAAACGAAAAATATGAAGCAGCACAACTGATTTCAACACTGATAATAATCATAAATGTTTCATCAAATCATCATATTAGAATGATTTCTGAAGGATAATGTGATGCTTCTCCATAGAAAACAGTTATTTAAATGTTTTAAAATTATTTCACAATATTATTGTTTTTTTACTGTATTTTTAATTAAATAAATGCAGTCTTGATGAGCATAAGAGACTTCTTACAATTTTTATAAAAAACATTTTTACCAACAACATTAGTGTATGTTTGAAGCTTTAGTTTAGTTCCTTTATTGTCCACAAGTGGAAATTTGTCTTTGGCTTGGTTTTACTCACTAGTCATCTGGTTGATAGCGCCTCAGAGATGATGATCAGCTCAACTCTGCTACGGTGCAGGAGTCAGGACATCAGCATGAAGGATCTAGGAACACAACAAACCATTTGTCACAGAGCCAACAATATTATTATACAATGACAGGTTTATTAAAAGGAAAGAAGCGACAGCAGAGGTGAAATGCAGAAAAGAGAAAGAATACAGAAAATTATTTCTTAATTAGGCTAACAGAATTTATGTTTTTAGGTTTACTTATTCATTTGTGTTGTGTTCAAAACCCTATAACACTTGTGGTGTTCCCGGTCAAAAATGACTGGCCTACAATAAATAGCTTATAAATCACTTGTTATGCTATATTATCACCCAATATTGGATTCAATCTTTTTTGTCAACTTGTTTTCTTTCAGTTAGGACTGGTTTTATATTTCTATTTGCATCTGATTAATCGTAGGCCTCATTTATCTGAGAGTAGGCATTTATGAATAATTTTGGAAATATTAAGTAAAATATGAACATGTTCATTATGTTCATGTACACACATGTGCTTGCAAACATTGAGCCCTTGGACCTGTGCATGTGTCGATACATGCATACACACGCTACCCAAATGCACACACACGCTACCCAAACACACACACACACACACACACACACACACACACTTTAAAACACACAATCTATTTTGAGTATTACACACCAGGGCTCGCAAAATGTCTAAATCGCTGGTAGCCCTTCGGGCACGCACGCACTCTTCAGATTTTGGTAGCCCGAAATGAATTTTACTAGTCCAGATAAAAATAAAAATTTTAATGTAGAAAATTAGTTAGGAGTCAAAACAATGAATCAAAAACTTTTTAAAAACACAAAATATCAACAAATATGCATCTGGTTCTTCTAACTGAACTGAAATGTGTGTGATCAGTGTGGAACATGAATCAGTCTGTGTCTGTGGCTCAGCCCCCAATGAGGGTATGATAAAAAAAAGAAAAACAAAGTAACACTTTAGTTTAGGGTCTAATGCTCACTATTAAGTTTCATTAACATGCAGATGGCAGGGTTTTATCATCACGGAGGTCCCGAATGTGAGGTAGGCTAGTCAGGGGGGTACGAGGGCTCCCCCGAAAATGTTTGATTTCTCTGATCTACATATGTGCATTTTAAGATGTTTTGAAGGCCAAAAAAATTGCATAACAATAGCTTTAAAACCATGTAAGTGGGCAGCTGACTATTTTTCTCTCCTCATCAGCATCACACTCCTATTCTCTTTGTTTTTCTCTTGCCCTCCTAAAGCTGAGCTTTGACTGATATAGGCTTCTCATTTTTGTCTGTCAGTGAAGTAAACATAGGGTCATCTGATAGGTTGATTTATGAATCATTTTCTCAGACGCATTAATTTACTGAAAGCTGCTAGGAAAGCTAGGTAGCCTAACTAAGTTTATTAAATTCATTCACAGTATGTACACATTCATTATTGATCTTATTCCTAATACAGAGCTTTATAATCAAAGAGGTCCTACATTTAAGGTTATTAGGGGGTTCAATTTTTTTATTTCTCTGAAATGTCCATTTCAAGACGTTTGAAGGCCAAAAAAGGATAAGAAATAGCTTTAAAACCATGTCAGTGGGCAGTAGATTATGTGTCAACACCTGCTCTCACTTCTTATCCATCACTCTTTCTTTTCCTCTCAGTCTCCTCATCTTGCCCTGTCTCTTCTTGTAGAGGTCTTTCTAAAGCTGAACTTTTTTAATTTACTGAAGGCTACAAATTGTATATTAATTGTCAACATGTACACATTCAATATTAATCTTGTGCCTAACATGAAAACGGCTTTGTTAATGCTCTGTTAATGTTCCCTCACAATGACAGTAAACTAATTATTAGTCACGTTACATAGGCCTATTTTCAGTTCAAAATGGCGAAATTCGACAAAAGTATATTCGTTTGTCTTATTATTTTTGTCATTCGTTTCACATTTATGACCTAAAAAAGCTGTCAAATATGAAATGTTTAGTTTAGCTACTTACATCTTATCTCGCACTTGACCGTAAACTGAAGCGAGTCGCTCTGCTCAAATTCGCGCTCAGAAGCTTCTGTGTATATAAAGCCCGCCTACTTTGATTTGATTGGTCATCTCAAATATTCTGACATTGACAGACCTGAAATGCCTAATCTCAGATAAATTAGGCCTACGATTAATCAGATGCAAATAGAGATATAAAACCAGTCCTAATTGAAAGAAAACAAGTTGACAAAAAGATTGAATCCAAAATTGGGTGATAATATAGCATAACAAGTGATTTATAAGCAATTTTTTGTAGGCCAGTGATTTTTGACCGGGAACACCACAAGTGTAGTAACAAGGTGACAAAAAATATTTGAGAAGTAGTTATACCCTTTGTGAACAAAAAGTCACTAAGTTTCAGTCCAATGCGATAACATTAACTAGTATTTACAGGAAAAAGAAAATCTTCTCCGGATATGAAAATGGATGAAGTTATTTAATGAGCTTCCTTCACCTCACCTGTGTTTCCCACTTCTCTGGCAGGCGATATTTTTTTCCCAGGATGGTAGGGGAAGACTCATGAATATTCATTAGGGAAGTCATCCCTGATTGGTCTTAACCCCAGTGACGGGTAGGTTTAGGGGCGGGGTTAGAGAGGTCATAATACCCCCAGTGACTGGTAGGTTTAGGGGTGGGGTTAGGGGTAGGTCATCAGACCAATCAGGGATGACTTCCCTAATGAATATTCATGAGTCTTCCCCTACCATCCTGGGAAAAAAATATCGCATCCCGCACGCCCATGCGATGACGTCACCGCTCTTTCGCGCCTTTCCTTCTCTCAAGTCTTCTGAGGTGAGGCGAGCAGTTCACGGACACTGTATTGTTCCAGAGACAACAAATAAAGATATAAAGAATAGATGGTACTGGCGTCTTTATTCCCATGTGGTACACAAAGCATGTCTCCCTTACAACCACTTCCTCTAGGGAATGCACGTCATCTTATACAACACATTACTGCCACCTGCAGGCATAAATCAGTACTCATCACAATAGATACTCATTACATCTCTTTTCCTTTTTTTTTTCTTTTTTTTTATTATTATTTTTTTAACACATTAGATTCACAATTACTAATAATTCACATCAGCCCAACTGTAAAAAAATTACAATCAGTTCATTTCATTTTTTTTTTTTTTTTCATAAGTCCATTCGAACAGGAGCTTTTCGAACTCGATTAGTTCTCCGTAAGAGAGGCATGTCAGTCTTTGGTACAGATAACTCGAGTTCAGGAATTTGTTCTGCAGAATTAAACATACCTGGAGATAGCATTTCATGACGTTGCAGATCAACAGGGGGCATTTCACAAGACTGCAATTCTGCAGACAGGGTTGGCTCATCAACAAGAGGACATTTCTCTGCAGTCTTAAGCAAGCTCTGTCGATTTCTCCGCAACGTCTGTTCATCTTCTGTTTGAACCAGATAGGATCTTGGGTTTACCTCTTTTAGGACTGTAGCTTTCTTTCTCCATCCAGTAGGCTCCGCAACTCTAACTGTATCTCGTTCAGAAAGAGGTTTCAGATGTCGAGCTCCCTTGTCATAATATTCTTTCTGCTTCTCTTTAAGATGTTGCATCTCTTTCAATGATAGACGGTTGTTTTCTGTTTTCAGGGATACTTTTGGCAGTGTATCACGCAGTTTTCGGTTCATCAATAACTCACCAGGAGATAATCCACAACTGAGTGGAGAAGAACGGTAACTCAGAAGAGACAGATTTATATCAGACCTGCTTGCTGCGGCTTTTTTCAAAAGCCTTTTTACAATTTGTACCCCTTTTTCGGCTTTGCCATTTGCCTTTGGATAAAGTGGGCTTGAAGTAGTATGTTTAAAGCCATACTGTTCCGCAAACAGTTTGAATTCACCACTAGTGTACTGAGGACCATTGTCACTTTGCACAATGTGAGGAATTCCATGCCTTGCAAAGATGCTTTTCATGCGTTGAATCATGTCATTCGATGTTGTATGATGGAGCTGTTCAACTTCAGGATAATTTGAATAATAATCGATAACCACCAGATAATCCTTACCATTCAACTGGAAAAGATCAGTTCCTACTTTTTGCCACGGTTCAGTAGGATGAGCAGCTATCATCATAGGTTCTTTGGCCAGTTTATAATGATGACTTAGACAGACGTCACACTGATTGATGTATTTCTCAATGTGCCCATTAATTCCAGGCCAGAAAACAGCTTGTCTAGCTCTTCTCTTGCATTTTTCGATACCAAGATGTCCCTCATGAATTCGACGAAGCATGTCATGGCGCATTGATACTGGAATGACAATTCTGTTAAGTCTCAACAGCATGCCCTCAACCACACTCAGTTCTGCCCTTAAAGGAAAGTACTGTGGACACTTGCCTTTGATCCATCCATATTGAAGGTGTGCAATAACCCTCTGCAATTCAGCGTCCTTTGCAGTTTCCTCTGTGATCAACTTTAACATCTCATCTGAAACTGGTAAAGCTGAATACACCATACTCACATGTCTCTCAACTTCGTCCATTTTGCTGATCTCCGAAGCTACTGGTGCTCGAGACAGTGCATCAGCCACAATGATATACTTTCCAGGTGTATAGACCAGATTCAGATCATATCTTTGTAATTTTATCATCATGCGTTGAATTCGAGGTGACATATCATTTAAGTTCTTTTGAATGATGGAAATTAATGGTTTATGATCCGTCTCTACTGTAAAAGTAGGTAATCCATAGACATATCCATGAAATTTTTCACAGCCAAATACTAAACCCAAGGTCTCCTTCTCTATTTGTGAATATCGTCTTTCAGTCTCTGTCATAGATCGAGAAGCATAGGCCACAGGTCTCCAGGAATCCTCAAAGGTCTGAAGAAGCACCGCCCCCAATCCATCCTGAGAGGCGTCTGTAGAGATCTTAGTTGGTCGTGTATGATAAAAAAAAAACAAGGACAGGTTCAGTAGTAAGAGTCTCCTTTAACTGCTTCCATTCTTGATCATGTACTGAAGTCCAGACAAACTCCTGATCATTTTGTAACAACTTTCTCATATGGGTAGTTTTGGCTGACAAATTTGGCAGAAATTTTCCCAGGAAGTTCACCATTCCCAAAGCACGCAGAATTCCCTTCTTATCAGTAGGTGGAGGCATATCAAGGAGGGCTTGCACTTTTGCTGGATGTGGCTCCACACCTTTTGCAGACAGCTTGTCCCCTAAGAACGTGATCTCTGTGACTCCAAATTGACACTTTTTCTGATTGAGCTTTAAATCATGTGCTCGAACTCTTTCCATCACTTTTACTAGTCGCTGATTATGTTGTTGAATGGTGGACCCCCACATATATACTCGAACACCCTCTAGACCTTCAATAAGGGTTTCCATGGCTCGATGAAAAATCTCAGGAGCTGATTTGATTCCAAAAGGAAGTCGAAGAAAACAATATCTCCCAAAGGGAGTATTAAATGTACAATACTGGCTACTCTCAGAATCCAATCGGATCTGCCAGAATCCTTGAGATGCATCTAATTTGCTAAAAAACTTAGCTCCTGACATGTCACTAATGATCTCTTCACGGGTGGGTATCTGGTAATGTTCTCGTTTGATGCTATCATTTAGGTCTTTAGGATCTAAGCACACTCTTAAGTCACCATTAGGCTTCTTCACACAAGTTATAGAATTTACCCAGTCTGTAGGTTGTTCAATCCGTTGTATAACTCCTGATTGGGTCATGCGATCCAATTCCTTTTTCAAGGCCTCACGCAGAGGTGCAGGGACCCGCCGAGGAGCATGTATGACTGGAGAAGCATCATCTTTCAGTTGTATTTTAAAGGTAAATGGCAGTGTGCCTTGACCTTCAAAAACATCTGGAAATTGTTTGACAATGACTACGTTTACATGCAGCCAATATCCGGGTTATGGTCGGGTTAGGGTCACTATTTGGGTTTCTGAAACATTCGGAATAACGCGTTTACATGCGTGAGCAGAGAGAGTTACTCCTGTATACATGGAATTTACAATATCCCGATGTAAACGGCGACGCGCGGTTAGCGTCTGGACGTACGGACTTCCTTAAGACGCAATATGCGTCATTTCCGATTCTTTTTCCTGTATCCAAAGACAACAACAACAGCAGCAGCATGCGGATAATGAATAGTCGGGGCAGATAGCGATCGCCTTTGTTTGCGCTTTCCTCCTCGCTCCGGTATACTGTCAATGACTACGTTTACATGCAGCCAATAACCCGTTCAAAACCGGGATATTAGCAATAACCCGGTCGCGCACGGCCATGTAAACACCGGCAAAAACCCGGATATGCTCATATCCCGGTTTTTAAAAACCCGGATATTATACCTGGGGTACCCCCTTTCTAACCCGAATATTTGGTCATGTAAACGCGTATCGGCATATCCCCATCAAAAGGGACATTGATTTGTGTTCTGCGCATGTTCTATTCGCAAGGAATCTTGGTCTTTTGAGTAGGGACGGCGCATACAGAAACCCGCGTGCAGTATACCGGAAGTAAACAAGAAGTAGAGGTAAACATGGCGAGACGCAGCACAGAACCACACTTTTGGAGCGAGGAGGAAAGCGCAAACAAAGGCGATCGCTATCTGCCCCAAACTATTCATTATCCGCGTGCTGCTGCTGTTGTTGTTGTCTTTGGATACAGGAAAAAGAATCGGAAATGACGCAATTGCGTCTTAAGGAAGTCCGTACGTCCAGACGCTAACCGCGCGTCGCCGTTTACATCGGGATATTGTAAATTCCATGTATACAGGAGTAACTCTCTCTGCTCACGCATGTAAACGCGTTATTCCGAATGTTTCAGAAACCCAAATAGTGACCTTAATCCGACCATAACCCGGATATTGGCTGCATGTAAACGTAGTCATTGTCAGTTATATTGTCACAGACAGTCTGTAAGACTACAGTTTCCTTGTTGACTTGATACACTCTTTTAACCAAATGAAGGTCTTCACACGCTTTATCTCCTAAAATAGATTCATGACCATTGGGAACTACAACAAACATCAAACTTTTCATCTTTCCTTTTACTTGTATGTTTAGTCTGCATATTCCTCGCGTTTCAATTGGTTGTCCATTATAGGCTTTGAGGGGAACTGTACGTTTTTTAATTAGAGGTTTTTCTTTCAGTGCTTTCACATCTCTGATGTTAATTAAATTAACTTTTGCACCCGTATCTAATTTAAAGGGTACTACGGTCCCATTAGCTACAAGAGGAACAATCCACATCGAAGACTTGACTGAATCACTTGATACACACGTTTCAGCATCCTGATTTACTTTCTCTTCAGAAACCATGTTCACATAAAATGAGTCGCTCAAATCACTGTCATCTGCTTCCTCCACTAAATGCACTTTATTTTCCTTCTTCATGTCTTTTGAAAAACACATTTTTGCAAAGTGGTTGGGGCCATTACACTTAGAACATCTTTTTCCGAAAGCTGGGCACTGTCTGAACTTATGTTTGGTCCCACAGCGCTTGCATGAGAATGTTTCATTGTCATTATCTCTGAAACCTCTTGTGTTACCTCTTCTCTTGTCTCTGAAGGAAATGGCGTCAACTTCTACACTCTGAAATGACATAGCGGCTGTATTAGTCCCTTCAAACTGCTTCACTTGCTGCCTCGCTACTTCACTGGATTGGCACAATTTGACAGCATAATCCAAGGTGAGTTCTGATTCTCGTAACAATCTTTCTCTCAGTTTCTTCTCATAGATACCAAAAACAATCTGATCACGAATCATTGAATCTCTCAATTCATTAAAGTTACAGGTCTTTGCCTTTATCTTGAGATCAGTCAGAAAGTAATCAAAAGCCTCTCCTTCATGCTGCACACGTGTTCTGAATACATATCGTTCATATGTCTCGTTCTTCCTTGACAAACAATGAGCATCAAATTTTTCCAGTACCTTATCCAGTTTCTTCTTGTCTGCCTCTTCATCAAAATGAAAGGTGTTATAGACCTCCACGGCATCAGCTCCAGCAATGGTAAGTAACAGGGCGATTTTTCTTTCATCCACAGCCGCTTTTTGTCCGATAGCAACAACGTACAACTCGAACTGCTGTTTGAAAGTCCTCCAATGTGCATCAACATTTCCACACAACTTCAACGATCCCGGTGGTTTAATGGCATCCATTGGGCTTTTCGCACCCCACTCCTGGTACCATGTATTGTTCCAGAGACAACAAATAAAGATATAAAGAATAGATGGTACTGGCGTCTTTATTCCCATGTGGCACACAAAGCATGTCTCCCTTACAACCACTTCCTCTAGGGAATGCACGTCATCTTATACAACACATTACTGCCACCTGCAGGCATAAATCAGTACTCATCACAATAGATACTCATTACAGACACGGTATGTCTCATATTTACACAACCATCAAACACAATACAGGTTGTTTAAGCGACAGGCTCTAGCCTGGGAAAACCCAGACTACTTCCGGCGAATTTTAATTCTCTCTCCAGGATAGTCTGGAGAAGAGCCCATTCAAACTCATTTCTGTGCCGCCGAAATCGCGGCACCAATCAGAAACGTTTGGGGAGGGATTTACATGATGACGACAGCGCAGCGACGCTGAAGGAGATTTCATTACAAAGATGGATGCCGCCGTGGAACATCACTCGTTCGAATCATAGACAGTATATAAACGAATCAGTTATCGCGTCTGTTTTGAGCGATTTAAACTTACCGTTTTCGTTAAAACCGGAGCAAAGAACAACACTCGAAGCATACGTCATCTCCTTCATCGATCTGATTGGTTTTATGACTATCCAATTGCGGCCAGAGGAATTTGAGCTACGTCGGTTGGTGACGCCCCTTTGGAAATGATTTGTCTACATAGCTTCCCCAGACCCTATACTCAGTTTCAACTGAGAAGGGTCTGGTTTTAACCAGGCTAGACAGGCTCATGTCTCTGTATTGTTTTCATCGGGCACAGCGCTACTCAATCCGAGGGGCGGGATAAACGGTTGTCTTTCAAATTCCCTCTGCACGCAATAGGACAGCGCTTCAACCAACCAGAGCGTTTTCCCACCAGCGGAGCTAAACGTTAGTTGATAGATTCAACTTTTGCCATATCTGGCCGTCAAAACTACGAACACATCTTCCGAAAAGCTGAACTCCAAGTCCTCCAGAGTCACGATTCGAAAGACCGCTGTTCGCCATCAGCCACTCTTTGTTTTCAAGTAGCAGGGAATTTTTATTTAATTTTTTATTTTATTATTATTTGCTGATGAACAATCAAATAACAAATAAGGAAAAAATTTAACAATTACAACAATGAAATGACAGTGGATGACAAAAAAAGGAAAAAGGAGGAAGACAGTAAATACATTTTAAGTATTAACACAATGGAGAAAGAAAAAAAAGAGGTATTAAATCAAATTACATTTCCCTCAACAAAATATCATACAGTTTCAAAAGTTTGACACTTTTTTTGTTGTTAATTCTTTTCAGTGTCTTAATTAAGTAGTTGAAGTCACCAAGAAAATGATTTCATTTGGGTACTTTTTGAGCAAATTTGCATTTATGAATAAAATATTTTGCCAATAAAATAAATGTGTTTCCAATATATTCTATTCTATGATTACAATGAGAAAAATAACAAATTACATCTCCCAATACAAAATCAATATCTAATTTTAGTTTTGAAACAAGGAGTTTTGACAATTCCAACCAACATTCTTTAACAAGGGAGCAATTAAAGAAAAGATGATCAGTACTGCTTTTACAGAAATTACAATTCAAATTAATATTACCAAATTTAGATGTGATTTCGTTAGTGGGATATATATTATGCAAAATTCTTAAGTGTAGTTCTTCCACCTTGTTGGGGATACAAAATTTGTAAGGTAAGAGCCATGCTTTCTTCCAATTAATATTTTCTAACAAAGAATTCCCAAAAAAATTCCCCCTTGGGGTAATTCGTTTTCTTGACTGAAACACATTTCTTATAATTTTAATGCTACATTTTGGGTCGTAAATACTCGTCTTCAATCAGAAATTTCTGTTCACTCTTTACAATCTCTTCAAATGATAAATGACAAAAGTCCATTTGGTATAGCTTTTACCATTGTAAGAAATTCCTTATGAATAACAGGGAAATTACATTTAGACATGAAATCATAATAAGAATAAACATTCCCTTGTGAATCTAACAAATCACAAAGATAATCAATACCCTTTTCATGCCAATTCTTAAGAAAAATCGACCTGTTCTTTGCAAGAATAGTTTTATTGTTCCATAGCTTTACTTTATGTGGGGAGAAATTGTGGACAAAGCAAAGTTTCCATGCCAAAAGAGCCTGTTCGTGGAATTTAGAAAGTTTTATAGGAAGCTTAGAAGGAGAGAAATTACAGGTGAGCAAAAACTTAAGCCCTCCCACTTTTTTATAGATATTGTGTGGGATAAAATAAAGTAGGGCTGCACGATTTGGGGAAAATGTCATATTGCGATAATTGAGGTCAATATTACGATTTACGATTGCGATATGCGATATAATAAACAAATGGTTTCATGAGTCAACTTGCTTGGTTCTCAAGGAAAATAAATGCACACACAGATTAGTGATAATCAGCCTAAAGAAAAAAGTTATTTAGTCAAGAGCAGTGAGTGTTTTTCTCTGTTCCCTGTGTTCTTTGATTAACTTTAGGACAGAACAAAACATAATTTACATACAAGAGTACATATAACCATACATGTCAGGGGTAAAGAAAAATTAAATATATAGAAAAATAAAAAAGAATAACTTTAGCGACGGATATAATTAGTGGCTACTGTGTACTGTCCCTTTAAGACCAGCCGCTGTCAGAGATGAGATCTCACACGCGCCTCATTCTTTCACCAGTCATCACAACTCTTCATGTTCATCATAAGACTACTCTTATGTTATGAAGACACTCGACAAAAAGACATTTTGGCATAATTGTGTGTGTTATTGTTCGTTCACTTCAACCTCGAAAGAGAACTGTATTCTGGCATGCTGTTTTTGCGCACGCACGATATTAGCGCGAGTCCTTCTGTCTGTCACAGTCAGGACATTCACAGGCAGCGCCTTCATTTTGGCATGTGTGTTGTTCGTTCTACCGCGAAAGAGAACTTGATACTGGCGCGCGTCTATCTGTGTGTGTGTGTGTGTGTGTGTGTGTGTGTGTGTGTGTGTGTGTGTGTCAGGAGGACATTCACAGGCAGCTCGTTCTTTTATGTCTTATCGCGCATGAATGGTTTAAAAGCATTTGCATTAATAAGTGCCTTAACGGCGCTAATTTGTTTATTTAATATAAAATTGCAGCATTTTGCGTCATATAATCGCGTAGGCTTGACATCGCGATTGCGATACGATTAATCGTGCAGCACTAAATAAAGGCACCTTTGGCTAAATCAAGGTAAAGATCATCTATTTCATTTCACAAATCAGATATTTCCTCTTCTGTGCTTTAGAAGATTTTCTTTAGATAATAACTTTTCAAGTTCATTAAGAAGAACTTGACATCTTTGGGAATTAACCCTTTTAAGTTCTTTACCTCGACGCATTGCCAACTGTCTAACTTTAAATGAAAAAAATTCCCATCTCTGGATATGGCTCATAGATTCATCGTCCAGAATAGAAGCAGTTTTTTTAACACAATCTACAAATTTTGCATCTGAAAGTAACTTATTATTGAATTTCCAATAAGCACGAATTCTTTTACAGCTATTTGTATTGCCAATTAAAGAAATTAAGATTAATTTGTGATCTGATAAAGGTGCATAAGTAATCAAAGTATCCAAAACCACTTGAACTGCATTAGTAGATAGGAGCCAAAAATCAATTCGTGATTTACGAGTAAGAGCATTATTTGTCCAGGTATATTCCTTATCATAAGGATGTAAAGAGCGCCAAACATCAGTGACCTGTAAATCATCACAAAGCAACTCAAAAACCTTAGATGTACTGTGCTTTGGGGGGGAGTCTATCCACAGAGTCGTTGGGGGCTTCATTAAAGTCTCCTCCTATCAATAAATAAGCATCTGTGTGTTTACTTTTTAGATTTGTAAGTATCAAACTAAGTTTCTTAAACATAGATACATTTAGGATGTTGTTTTGTTATGACCATAAACATTGCAAATTCTGAATTTCGTATTGTCAATATTTAAAATTATTATAATCCATCTCCCTTCACCAGAATACATTTTTTTCCACTATATCTCCTTTCAACTTATTGAGGAAAATAGCGACCCCTGCAGAATGGTTTGTTCCATGACAAATAAAAGCAGAATCACCCCACTGAGACTTCCAACACTTTAAATCATTATCACAAGAGTGAGTTTCTTGAAACAAAATCATTTGAGCCTCTCTTTGTTTAACAAAAAGAAAAAGTGCCTTCCTTTTATCGATATCCCTTAGTCCTCTAACATTAAGAGAAATAAGATCTAATCTCCCAAAATTAAAAACTGTCATCCAACAGAAAGAACAATAAAAAAAAGAGAAAGGACCTCCCAAATTAGGTTAAGTTTCTCGTAACAAAGAAACAAATAGACCCACCGGGATCTTACATGCAACAAGATGTCAACAAATATTACAACAACCACATTGTGAGTCGTTAGGGACTATGAAATGTCCAATGAATTTCAAACAACAACTGTCAGTGTGTGTCCTTTTTCACTCAGTGTTAACTAAACGTCGACATTAACTCTTTTACCTTCAATGTAAGCAAAAGCACCTATGAATGACGCTCTTGTCCTTCTTCTCTGGCTTTCTGAACCAAAGGCCAAACTTTGGCCCGAACCGCTCTTTCATCAGGTGACAAATCTTCTTTTAGACGGAGATGGGCATCCTCCAGAAATTTCTATTCCTCAGATCTAGTGTCGTCTTTTCCAGTGCAACAATTCTCCCGTTGTGGTTAGCGGTATCTTTAAGTAGTTTTTCAACAGTTTCATTCATAAAGGCCATGGCATGATCAGTGTTTCTCACCGTTGTCTCCACAGAAGTAACCTTTTCGAAAATAACTTCACATTTTGCGGAGAGAGACCGAATAGCGGCCATAACCTTATTAAAGTCAGAGTCAGGAGATGTAATCTTTCCTTTTTTTGGTGCTGGGCTTTTAGCTGGAGTGCAAGGTAGAGGAGTTGCTAAGGATTTCTCTGATTCGACGGACTCAGTAGAAACTTGGATAAATCTGTCAGCAATGCATCGTCGGATGAAGCGAAGAGTTGGGATGGAGCAATATTTCCATTTTTCTCCATGCTCGTCTCAAAGTGATGTTTCGCTTTGCGTTTGCCCATATGACTGACTTTTCAAACCAAGTTAATGTTAATCCCTAATATGTCATTAGCAAAATGAAAAGAGAGAAGTAGTTTTCCTCACTTATTGCATGTAAATCACGATGATGTCTGAGGATTAAGAGAGCAGCGTGTCTGTTTGGAATGGCGCCATCTTGGCCATGTCAAGTAGCAGGGAATTCACACGGAACCATCACAACTCTGTCGTCATTATGTTAAGCCCGCCCACCGACTCTATACACGATGTGATTGGCCTGACCGGAGTTTGGTTTTTCCAGCTCAAAAAGTCAATGGAGTGTTGCTAGACTGAGACACCCTGCACGATCCGTTTCACGCATGCGTAGTAGACGCAGTAGAAAACGCACATGCGCAAATGATAACATATTTTTCAGAAGACCGACATGTCTGTATAAAAAATTCTTGTTTTTTATTGGTTGCATTGTATGTGATATTCTAATTTTGTGAGATACTGAATTTTGGCTTTTCTTTAGATATAAGCTAATCAAAATTAACACATAATATAAATATTTCGCATAGTGTCTAATGAATCTATATCATGTATGAGTTTCACGTTTTACATTTGAATTATTGAAATTGACAAACTTCCACAATATTCTAATTTGGTGAGACCTACCTGTATTTACTTTGTGCATGTTATGTTTTATATTAGTTAGGAGATGCTTTTGTCCAAAGTGGCTTACAAATAAAAACAATACAAAGGTTCGCAATTAATAGCCTAATGAAAATACAATAATATACAAACCATAACTCATAATAACTATTTAATTTATGCTGAAAAGATGTCTTTAGGCCCCTTTTGAAAGACCCAAAACATCTTATGTTGTAGTGTATGCGTGAAACGGATCGCGTACCGACAGCCTGTAGCACGATGACGTTGCTGGATGATCCAATACGTACTGGATGGAGGTGTGTTTGGGTTATAATTCGCATTCGCATGTGCTGGTCTTAAGTGACATGTGCTCAATATTGTATTGAGATGATGTTCTATACCAGTGTAGTAAGAGTAGCCTACTGATAAATAGTAATAAGTTATTATTGATGAATAAGTAATTATTTACATAAATGTGATGCTTTCCTAGTTTCTCTCTACATACATGCAAAATAGTAAAAAAAAAAAATTTTTAAATCACATGATTTTAAACCTAAATGCGATGGATTTAATGTGTGTATATACAGAACATTTTAAAATAAAGCCATTTTATTTTATTCAGGTCATATTTGCTGTTGAGTGGAAGCAAAAATGAGTCAAGTAATTGTCTCTGTATTTTAATCCTAGAGGTAGGCCTACAATACAATACGGTCTGTAAACAACTTAAAATACCAGTACACATTCAAGGGAAAATGCAAAAATAATAACAACATTAAGAAACTAAATCTTGTCAGAAAAAAAAAAAGTGCTTAATGATATTTTGCCTGGTAAGAGTTCCTTCTTTAATGGCTATACTCATTTTTCCACAGTGATCTGTACATAAGGTTCCTCTTGCCACCCGTCCCTCAAAATACGGAATCGTCCCGTATTTACAAGTAAGATGATGCGTCCCGTATCAAATCAATAAGGGACGGGATTTGTCCTGTATTTTTCATTAAGCACACATAGTTGAATAAAAACATAAGGATTTTGCAGTATGGATACTAATAGCAAATATAAAGAAATCAATTTTACAATAAGTAGTAGAGAAGCTCATTGCATGATTGTATTTTATCGTCTTTGTTTCTATAGCGACGGAGTTTTATGTACGTACATCATGCCGTACATAAAAAAATTAAATAAAATAAAAAAACCTGAATTTAAGTTTAATATACAAACTGATCACAGCAGTCAGATCATGCAGTTGTCACCCAAGTGATCATTTATATTTAACTAAAATTCAGGTTTTTTAAAATATTTTAGAAGCTTGAATCAGCCTGAAGGGGTTGTATTCGCCATAACAACTGCCTCGCTCTACATTATCCCGCTTATTACATACCTACCAAATACATAAATAATTTGACACAAAATATTGATTTAAAAAGGAGTTTATTGATTTAAAAACGATTGTATTGCTTCCGCTAAAGAAAATAGTCCGTTCCGTCTCTACGGTTAGAATCCTGCGTCCATAGCAACGCTCTGTTTTTTCATGGCAACGGTGTGTTATACTTAGCAGTATCTGATCAGAGCCATAGAGAGAGAGAGTTGCGACACTCTTTGATGTCGCCGCTATGGCTGTCACGTGGTTCATGTAAGCCCCAATAGTTCCAAAACGTACGCTGGCTGTCATGTTCTTCTATGGGACAGACAGCAGCGATTGCATTATTGAACGGTAAATATAAAATAAAACACACACCCAAGTACTTTTTCAGCTGTTATTGCATTATTGCATTTTGTTAATGTCAGTTTTGCATTTGGAGACAATTTTTAGGCTATATTTTTGGAGGGAAAAGCTTAGTATTCATGTTCGCATGGGTAGTAGCACTGGCTTTAGCGGCTCTAACTTAACTTTTCCATATCATTCATCTGATGATGGACGTCTCATGATATTTATTTTAGCACAACTGGGCTGTATTAGGCTATTGATTCCCGTGATTTTGCTTATAAATTCAGATTCAGCCATTAACCTACCTTCATGATCACGCAAGAGGTCTGCCGTGGCGGTCCGTTCAGAATTCGCTTAGAAGCTAGCTCACTTCTTCTGATGAAAGTGGCCACCCCCAGGACCACAACGTGAAACATGATCATGTTAAGACTAAGAATATTATTTTAAGATTAAGCCATACACATTATCAAAACTATAACAGATTGAAAACGAATTTAAGCATGGCTGATACAAATGAAGGTTTTCAAATAAAATATTTTTTATTAAACAATGACAGACAACAAAAATGTGTGAGTGTGTGTGAACAAGAAAAACAAAAACCAGGGGCAGGTGATCCATGAAACAGACAGGACTGGTGATGGCCATAACAATCCTAAAGGTCCAGCATTGTTCTCACAAGCCGCTTCACTCAAGACAATAATAACATAATGAAAAGTTAGTATATCCCCAAAAATTAAATTA
Organism: Leuciscus idus; assembly: GCA_021554675.1. NCBI lineage: Eukaryota > Metazoa > Chordata > Actinopteri > Cypriniformes > Leuciscidae > Leuciscus > Leuciscus idus. The sequence continues at coordinate 41,761,780 of CM038627.1, forward strand.
AATAAAAGTTGCTATAAAGGTGGCAGCGATTCATTACCGAACTCTTAGCTGACGAAGTCGCGCTAGCTAACTAGCTAGCAGGCAGTGCTTGAAAATTGGTTGAAACAACCAACATAAAATATAAATAATTACGCTGTGCATGTACAAATGAAGACCAGTATAAGCATCGCAAAGGGCCAGCACAATATAGACAGTTGACAATTCAAAAGAGGTCGATATTTCGGCAACTTAACTCTGGAACAACTCGACGCGCAGCAATGTAAGTGAATGGTGTCCAACGCCCAAATGACAGTGTTTGGAACTATTCCGATCTTCATATCCCGGAAGTAGGCGGTTAAAAGCGCCGCCATTATTTACAACGGAGGTCTATGGGAGTGTCGCAACTCTTTCTCTCTATGGCTCTGTATCTGATCAAGAAATAACAGACCACATTCTACATTAGAATTCAACCAAGCCATGTAATAAAGATACATAGTTTGACACTATATACGTGTCAAGCCTGCGTCATCTACAGTTTCATGACCAAAGTAGTGATTTATAACACAAATCTTCATCTTCATTACATTAAAATAGATCATAATCGTGTACAGCAGTTGTTGACCAGATTTGATGGGATTCAAATTTCTATTGAACTCATCAGTGATCATAAGTTTGAGCTTCACTTTTTCATTTCACATTTGTCTCTCATTTTTAAATCTCATGTCTTAACCTGTAAGCCAGCATCCCCGCTTTAGAAAAAATCCCAAGAAATGGCATAGCCAAACCAAAGCAGATACAGTTCATGAACCCTTTACACTAAAAGCTGAAGGGGGTGGATTGGAATCCACTGCTGCTTCAATGTATATGTAATGAGTGATTATAATCAAGGTATTAATCAATATTTTTCGTTCTAAATATCAAATGAGTTGAATGACTTCTCTGGAGAAATGTTATTTTCATGTATTCTTTTTAATGTCAGTATTTGATATTTGAATGTAGTAACAGTGCTTGCCTATTTATCCCGGCTTCCAGAAATTAAATAGGAACTGGTTTTGTGTTTGAGTTTGTCTTCAACGTTCAAACAAATAGGGGTCATTGAAGTCTATAGTTTAAGGGACCATTTCTCAGTTAAAGCCTATATTTTCCAGTTAGACTAAAGTGTCCTATCCTGAGAGAAAGAACTTGTTATCTTGATGTTTTGAGACGAGACTCCTGTTTATAGTTAGAGCCTGGCCAAATCCAACCTTGGAAATGGCTGTGTGTTGGTGTGTGTGTTAGTCTTCTTACAGGTTAAGGAACCATTGGCATTGTTGTTCGAGACATACTGGCACCCAGCAACTCAAATCTGCGACCTGGAAGGTCACGACGTGCCTAACATCAGGGTCCGAGTGTCAGCGGCATAATCTATGGAGATATGCTTCTGTCTATCTGTATATGTGTGGAAAATTACTATGTTTATCAATTTCTTAGCCAATCAGAATCATTCAACCTGTAAGCAATGACGTAGTTTAGACCTTGGAAATGGTATAACTGCTGTGATTTTTGTAACTGTAAGCGGGGCGGCCTACGAACTCCTGTGTGAGTCTTGAAGCTGACTTCTGCTGATGAAACTGCAAACTATCTTCAGTAAAACTTTTCTTCTATTTTTTTATAATTCTGACTCCGGGTCTTCTTTCAAACATCTGGTCCATGGGTCCTAAACTGTTAACCCCTAACAAAGCATAAATGGTCTCATTTGAAAGCAGAAACACGGCAGTTTATTGTAAAGTCAGAATTAAGTATTGTCATAATGAATAAAATAGTTGTAATGTTATTTTTTAATTTTTTTTATGAAAAGTAAATTGAAGTCGCCATTGTTTTAATCTAGAATTGCACTGCAGCTGCCACATTCCTGACCATGTTATATTTCAAGTCTAAAGGCCATATCATGGGCGGCGCTAGGGAGGGGCTAGCATGTGCTTCAGCACCCCCAAGAAAGACCAAAGCACCCGATAGCACCCCCAAAAACAATTTCTGGAAGCAATGATATTCAGGCTGTATTCTATGGAAGCCCTGAACTACATTTTGAAGAAAAAAAAGAAAAGAAAACTTATCTTGTTATTTCGAGATAATATCTTGTTATTTCGACATAATATGTTGTTTCGACATAACATCTCGTTATTTCGACATAATAAGGGGACATTCTAATCTGCATTAAGCCACATTAAGCGTTCTTATAATGGTTTCCTATGGGAGGAAAATGCTTAATGTGTAATTAAACGCTGCGTTCATATTCTGGGCTCATCTGATTTTTTTGTACATAGCATAGCCTACTTTGTTATGATTTTAGTATCATAATGATTAATAAATGCACGCACAATTATCCGTGAACTTGATTTGAACAAATGCCTTTCAACTTGTGTGTGCAAATTGCAAAATTCAGAATTAAATGAATGTGCAGCAAATAGAGAGTCTGTAGGCCTACTATAGCCATTAAAAAAGCGCATTTAGTTTCATATTTGTTAAAATATTATGTTATTTTTTTCCATCTATGTTGATTATGAAAAGTGAACAGCACTAGTAAGATAGGATGCGCAATATATCGAGAGACATGGAGTGGGTCAGGCATGATTTTGACCACTTCATTAAGTTTTGTTTTGTAGAAAACCTTTCTTTAAAGTGAATTTTGTTTTGGATAAATTGTATCTTAATTTTAATAAATTTTTCATCAACCAAATACCTGGATTGAATAAATAAGAAGCAAATATAGCAGACAATATAATCATGGAGGCGGTCACTTGCATTGCACGTTAACTGGAGCGCATCTCATCCTAACTTAACTGAAACTCATATGCCTCACAGACATGAGAAATACATCAAATACACAAAGCTTGAAATGTCTTTAAACGAAGTAATTCAAAACGAAAAGAAATAGGCTACTCTCTGATTATGTAATCCATTATGTGCACTTCTCTCTATAGGCGCGTTCACTACGGAGATGGCGATCGTCAACTTCATCTTTGCAGCCGACACTGTCAGAAAACACTAGTTTATTAATAAAAATCAATGCATGTGTCACCGGATTTACAAATGCACATCTTGCTTGTTGCACGCACACATATTATGTCGAAATAGATATTATGTTGAAATAACATTATTATTAATAATAAGTCTTTTAGAATATTTGATTGAATGCTGAATGTTGCGCTTGTTCAATTTAATAAAATTAAAACTTTAATTGTGATTATTAAAATAATTGAATATTAAATATTTAGTGGCCAAGTTTTGCTCATTTATTAATAGTATATATATTGGTGTCCAGTCTGCCCTCTTCATGGGGTCTTTTTTCGTCCTGAGGTAGCCTGTAAAAGGATATTTTGGGGTCTCCTTTTTTGTTGTTGAACCCCACCGCACAACATATTGAAGGCATAGCTAGCTAGTTCCTTTGCGACTGACGTGAATCAGGTACTCAAGATGGCGGCAGACAAGTTTTAGAAGTGAGTGACGTCAGTGAGGAGACGTTGGTGACATCATCTGATATTCAGCTATACTTCAATTTCCACATCCGGATGAGTCTCGCGGGCAGTCGTGCCTACACAGCTTTCAAAGTTAACTCAACTGCGGATGAGGGCATATGGCTGAATTTCGACACATGCGCAGTACAATTTTTGTGACTCTTCTGTCTTTCTTGCACATGCGCCATTGTATGTGCACTGTCTGCATTGTCTCAAAAATTAGGCTTTGTGCGGAAGTCTGCGAACCCTCCTGATGACGAAAATTACGTCACACGGATGGCCGAAGTATACTTTGGGCTTAAAACTCTGAATTTTATTAAATGTTTTTAAGACCATGTCAGGGGGGGTTTATTTTGAGAAGACTATAAAATGCTAACTTATGTTTATTGTCAATTTCTAAGCATCTATTCCGTGTCTCTATTGTTTTGTGGTGTAAACGGCCCCATTCAGTTTCAGTCTTCCCTGCACACATTCACACCTCTCCGGCCTGGTCATTATGACTCTTTTGTCTTATATATATACGACTTGAATATATATGACTTTCTATTCACACAGTTTTAATCCCTAATTTTTTTTAATCAAATTTCTCACTTCACCTTCTTTGAAACTGTATCAAATGCCCTTCTTGAAAAAAGAAACATTTCAGTGAGCTTTACTATTCAAAATTATTCATTAAAATAACATTGCTCTGCTAGGTGGCAGGTGCATCTTAGGGCTAGCTAACATGTTAGCTTAGCACACCATCAATACACAAAAATGTATGAGATTAAAACCATGTTTTTTCTCCAAACTTATTGATAACGCAAGTCAAGTGTTTTAAATAACCTTATGATCTGATGTAGCGTCGGTTTAAAAAATCCGACAGAAAATTTATTATTTTATAGTATTCTGCACAATGATAAAGGCTATGTCGATTAGCATTGCATTAGAAATACAATCTATTATTATGAAAATACCCGACATGGCTTGATGAACACAGATAAATCATATATAGTAGCAATTGTGTGTTTTATTGTCTCCAAAACATCTCTGCATGTTACAGCGATCTCTGGAAGCTTTGTTTATGTCAAGGATTTGCTGGAAGGTCACATGATGTGGCTGTTTATCTCGAGTCTCTGCGCCATCGTCCTCATGAAGCTTAAAAGGTTAATGTTTCTTTAGGCCTGATGGACATGAACAAGAAAAAAAAAACAGAATAACATAATTAAAAATGACATTAAATTTGAAAGAAAATTTTGAATTAGAATTAGAAAGTAGGACACTTAATTAAATGAACACATTAACTTTATCTTGTGTGAGGGTTAAAACTTTTTTAAAATCGCGATGAACAACAATTCGCATATTTACAAACATATTTATGTATTCTCCTGTGTTGGCGTAGATTTACAAATGAGTTACGTTACAAATCTTGTGAAATTGTGCACACTGCGTTCCCAGAAAAACGTTATAAGCAACCCAAACTCAAAGCATGCAGAGATGCGCTCCACGCACATAAATTATAACAGTGCAACTATGACTTTTTGCGTTCCCAAACGCACGTTATTGGAAACCTAAACAAACAGCACATACAGACACTGGGTTTGCGTGGAGCAGCATTTGCTGTGAACGAGCTGAAGTAATTTTAACATGTAGGGCCCTATCCTGCACCCAGCGCAATTGACTTTGTACACCGACGCATATATCATTACAATTTTGCACCCACGCACAGCGGACTTTTCCCTCCACAGACACACTTCGGTAAGTTAGGAAATTAACTTGCGCTCCCGGGGGCGGGTCAGCGCAAAGAGGAGGCGTGTTCCGGCGCAAACGTTCCCTGGTGTTATTTTGCAGGTTTAGAAAACAATTCCGCCACTGACCAGGAAAAACCTAGTCTAAAGTCAGTGGCGTGTTGCGCATGTTATTCATATGCTATTTTAAGGGCGCATGCATGTCCATAATCAATGTAGCGTGTGCACAACGCGCATGCACTTTGCTTATCTCATCTACACAGACGCAGCAGTTCTCATTTTTAGAAAACCATACATTATTACAAGGAAAAATATTAACACACGAGGGAAATCATTGTGGTGTTCATGAAGATGTGAAAAAATAGGCATGAATCTAGCTTACACATTTACCCAAAATTTTTATACGCCTGTTTAACTGAAGCTAATTTGGGTGGGTTTCTCCATCCCCATACAATGTCACTTCTCTGTGTTTTACGGCCCTGACGAGAACGTCGGTCTCCTCGGCTGTGAAGTTGAACCGCTCCTGGCTTGCGTCTGGCAAATCCGCCGTTATAATAGCTGTACAGCGCGCCTGCTCTTAAAGGGAATGTGAGATGTCGCTCTGATTGGTTTATTTCACGTTACGCCCAAACCACACCTATGAATAATGAAGCTACTTCAGACCAACCCATTTTAGATTTGCGTCGGGCGCAAGAGTAATTTATCCCGCCAGTATAATGGCAACAGCACCCAAGACCCGCCCACAAAGTTGATACTTGTGTTTCAGATCGTTAAAATAGGGCCCGTAATCTGCACGCATGCAAATTGAAGCGTTGTGCTTCTCTGTGGAAAAAAAACTGTGCATATATTTATTTAAATGAATCGCAGCCTTTGTGATTTCACAATAGCATTATGCTATGTTTTTAAATGGTTTTAAATATATTGCGTAGCCTTAGTAAACAGTGTAATAATGCGGATCATGGATTCTCGTCCCTGGAACGATTAATAAAACCTTTTATTTTTTGTGCTGCAAAACAGATTTACTAAATTAAACCAGGGTAAAAAAAATATTCCTTAAATAAAGTGTATTATTATTATTATTATGAGAAGCATATTCTATTGTAGGCGTACAATAGTAATATATTTCTGTCATAATTTCTTCTAGTTAAACCAAACTTTTATATTTACGGCTTGTAGTGAAGACCTTTTGAGTTTCAGAGCGTATTTGGCAATAGTTTCTCAAATAAAATGATAAAATGCTCTTAAGTGTTCTCTCAGAGCAGCTCTGGTTATGTTCATGTGTTCACATCTTTATATTGTGAGAAATCAAAATGTAATTCGTTACTTTCGACCTCTGGCGGCAAGTCACTGTTAACAAGTGAATCATTGAGACGTTAATTCAACCGATTCGTTCAATTGGACTGATTCATTCAGTAACGAAACACAGATGTGTTGGTCAGAGATGCAAAACAGTTCTGCTGTGGCTTTTAGTGTAGACGGTATACATCACACACCCCTATGAATTATTTTGATGTACTGAAATTGAAATTAATTCTCATTTTTATTTTATTTCAGACATAATGGAGAAGAACGAGGAGATTGAAGAACTGAGTGAAGTGGAGGAGGAACGTCATGTAAAATATGGAGAAAAACCTTTCAGTCGTTCAAAGACTAAAAAAAAGACATTTTTAAAGAATAGAGCCAAGAAATCTTTCCTCTGCACTCAGTGTGAAAAGAGATTCTCAAGCAAACGCTATCTTCAACTTCACACAAGAGTTCACACTGGAGAAGAGCTGTTCACATGTGATATGTGTGGGAAGAGTTTCACACAATCAACTACCCTTAAAAGACACATGACGATCCACACTGGAGAAAAGCCATTCATGTGTGATCAGTGTGAAAAGAGATTTCTAAACAAAAGTCATCTTGAGACTCACATGAGAATTCATACCGGAGAGAAGCCGTTCACATGTGATCAGTGTGGCAGAGCATTTGCTTGTGCATCAAACCTGAAGAAACACCTGAAAGTTCATACGAAGGAAAAGCCACATTCATGCTCGGTTTGTGGAAAGAGTTTTTCACTGCTGCAAAGTTTACATTCACACCAGAAAATTCATATTGGTGTAAGAGCTTATTTGTGCTTCGAGTGTGAGAAGACTTTTATTTCAGCAAACCAATTAAAACTGCACCAGAGAATTCACACTGGAGAGAAACCTTACAAATGTTCACACTGCAACGAGAGATTCAGTGTGTCAGCCAATCTGAAAACACATGAGAGGATCCACACTGGAGAGAAACCTTACAAGTGTTCACACTGCAACAAGAGATTCAGTGTGTCAACATCTCTGAAAACACATGAGAGGATCCACAGCAGAGAGAAGCTGCACACGTGTGATCAGTGTGGAAAGAGTTTCTCTTTTAAAACTCACCTGAAGCTTCACATGAAGATCCATGAGGTGGAGAAACCACATCACCGCAGTCTGAGATCACGGTTAGTAGTTCATCTTTATGTGCTGAATCTATGCAACGATTATAGATTTTGTTCTTACAATAATAGTCTGAGAAATAATCACCGTTTCACGATTATTAAGCATTCATTAACACTACTAATGTATAAAATCACATGAACACTCTTTAGATTATACAGTGTTATTTATTGCTGCCCTTTGAAACCGAAATAACACAGTAACCAATTATTGCTGCTTATTTAAACAGAAATAACTGTGACCAAGTGTATTTTTTTCTACAGTTCTTTTGGAGTTAGAAACATGGTAAAAATAAACAGTGGGGAGAACAAGTATTTGATACACTGCCGATTTTGTAGGTTTTCCCACTTACAAAGCATGTAGAAGTTTGTAATTTTTTATCATAGGTACTCTTCAACTGTGAGTGACGGATTCTAAAACAAAAATCCCGAAAATCACATTGTATGATTTTTAAGTAATTAATTTGCATTTTGTTGCATGACGTAAGTATTTGATACATCAGAAAAGCAGAACTTAATATTTGGTACAGAAACCTTTGTTTGCAATTACAGAGATCATACATTTCCTGTAGTTCTTGACCAGGTGTGCACACACTGTAGCAGGGACTTTGGCCCACTCCTCCATACAGACCTTCTCCAGATCCTTCAGGTTTCGGGGCTGTCGCTGGGTAATACAGATTTTCAGCTCCCTCCAAAGATTTTCTATTGAGTTCAGGTCTGGAGACTGGCTAGGCCACTTCAGGACCTTGAGATGCTTCTTACGGAGCCACTCCTTAGTTGCCCTGGCTGTGTGTTTCGGGTCATTGTCATGCTGGAAGACCCAGCCAAGACCCATCTTCAATGCTCTTACTGAGGGAAGGAGGTTGTTGGCCAAGATCTCGCGATACATGGCCCCATCCATCCTCCCCTCAATACGGTGCAGTCGTCCTGTCCCCTTCGCAGAAAAGCATCCCCAAAGAATGATGTTTCCACCTCCATGCTTCACGGTTGGGATGATGTTCTTGGGGTTGTACTCATCCTCCTCCTTCCTCCAAACACGGCAAGTGGAGTTTAGACCAAAAAGCTCTATTTTTGTCTCATCAGACCACATGACCTTCTCCCATTCCTCCTCTGGATCATCCAGATGGTCATTGGCAAACTTCAGACGGGCCTGGACATGCGCTGGCTTGAGCAGGGGGACCTTGCGTGCGCTGTAGGATTTTAATCCATGACGGCGTAGTGTGTTACTAATGGTTTTCTTTGAGACTGTGGTCCCAGCTCTCTTCAGGTCATTGACCAGGTCCTGCCGTGTAGTTCTGGGCTGATTCCTCACCTTCCTCATGATCATTGATGCCCCATGAGGTGAGATCTTGCATGGAGCCCCAGACCGAGGGTGATTGACCGTCATCTTGAACTTCTTCCATTTTCTAATAATTGCGCCAACAGTTGTTGCCTTCTCACCAAGCTGCTTGCCTATTGTCCTGTAGCCCATCCCAGCCTTGTGCAGGTCTACAATTTTTAACCCTGATGTCCTTACACAGCTCTCTGGTCTTGGCCATTGTGGAGAGGTTGGAGTCTGTTTGATTGAGTGTGTGGACAGGTGTCTTTTATACAGGTAACGAGTTCAAACAGGTGCAGTTAATACAGGTAATGAGTGGAGAACAGGAGGGCTTCTTAAAGAAAAAGTAACAGGTCTGTGAGAGCCGGAATTCTTACTGGTTGGTAGGTAATCAAATATGTCATGCAATTTAAAAATCATACAATGTAATTTTCTGGATTTTTGTTTTAGATTCCGTCACTCACAGTTGAAGTGTACCTATGATAAAAATTACAGACCTCTACATGCTTTGTAAGTAGGAAAACCTGCAAAATCGGCAGTGTATCAAATACTTGTTCTCCCTACTGTATATGATCTGCGTAGGTTTGTATATCTAGCTGTTTTTGACTTAAACAGTATAGCTACATTTTGAAACACAAATAATACAGTACAGTGAAAATAAATAAAAAGAAACAAGGTCCACATCTCTGGAATTAAACACGAGCTAGATATGCATATCCTTTTGTTACAAAACAAGGAGACAAAGGCTGCAGGACCCACCTTCATCAGGGCCTTTTTACAAATTGCACACTTATTTCCAGTCTTTTCAGTTCACATTATAGTGCAGAAATGTGAGCATGTTCACATTCTTCAGTGCTCAGTCTTGACCGCTGAGGAGACTGAATATGGCCACTGAACACCCTTTCAGAGGACACACTTGTTGCTGGGATGCCCAGGTATTTTTGGCCACTTTTGAAAGAATTGGCATTTCTTCCACTTGTGCTTTCACCAAGCCAGTGGGTCAGCATCAGCACTGATTGCAGGATGGGATAAGTACAGTTTCATCCCTGAGTCAAGTTTTTCTTGGATTGATGGCATTGCTTGTCCTAAAGCTAGTGTCCTGTTCTTCTTTGCATTGGTGATTTCCTGTAACAACCCAGACGTGCTCTTCTCTTTCTTCTGGTGGTGGCAGTGGAGGAGGTGCTCTGTGTGGTTGCTGCTGGAGGATCTTCTGTGTCTGGATGTGATGCAAGTGCCATTGCTTCATCACTACATGCCTTGATTGTTTCATCCAGATTCTCAGATAACAAAATGAATCAGAAACTTGATGTGTTCAGAACATTCTTCATTTCCTCTGCATATCTCAGCTGCATTAACAACACTTGTTTAGTGAGAGTGCAGTCTTACTCTTGATCTTGAAGTATCTCATTGTTAATGTGCTCCAAGACTGGCTTCAGGGAGGAGAGTTTGACTTGTTTCTCTGAGGCCAGGACATTTATGATATCGTGGAGAGGATAAAGGAGCTTGCTTACTTTCTGAAACCAGGACAGTGATGTCATTTTCTTTAGGCATAAGATCCCAGGTGCTTCTGTCTCCTGCTAGCACCCTACAGATGACCTGCTGCTGCTCCAAGAACCTGGAAATCCTTTCAAATGTGGATTCCCATCTGGTGACCACGTTGTGTATAAGTGAAATATGAATGTTCAATTCGGCCTGCTTCTTTTGAAGCTCAAGTTTCCTTTTCCAGCTTCGAGAAAACCCTTGCGGAAAATTTCTCATAATTACGAGTTATGTCGTAATGTTCAGAAAATCTCATAATAATGTATTGATGAGATTTTCTTGCAACAATATTATACTTTCTTATTATCTAATTAAAGCACATTAAGTTAATTAATTTTGAAATTGATCTTAATTGTTTTTGACATTCTAAGTAAATGAGCTGAACACGCTCAAAACAGTGGAGATAATTGTGGACTTCAGGAGAAAATCCCCAGCACTCCCCCCTCTCACCATCATGAACAGCACTGTGGAAGCAGTGGAGTCATTCAGGTTCCTGGGCTCTACCATCTCTCAGGACCTGAAGTGGGCAAATCACATTGACTCCATTGTGAAAAAGTCCCAGCAGAGACTGTACTTCCTTCGCCAGCTGAAGAAGTTCAATCTGCCACAGGAGCTGCTGATCCAGTTCTACTCAGCCGTCATTGAGTCTGTTTTAAGCACTTCCATCACTGTCTGGTTTGGTTCAGCTACCAAATCGGACATCAGGAGACTACAACGGACAGTCCGGACTGCAGAGAGGATTATTGGTGCCCTCCTGCCAACCCTCCAGGACCTGTACTCTTCCAGAGTGAGGAAGAGAGCAGGTAAAATCATCACAGACTCCACTCACCCTGGACACCCCCTGTTTGAACTGTTACCGTCAGGACGGCGACACAGATCACTTGCCACAAGAACATCCAGGCACAGGAACAGTTTCTTTCCACAGGCCATTTCCCTTCTGAACACTTAACATGCCCCCCAAGGCATATGCCTGCAAGTGCAATACTCCCACTGTCTAGTGCAATATTCTCTAACTCAGGTGATATTTATATTTATATTATTCATACTACTCAAAATACTGTAAATATGTTCATAATCTGTAACATGCACTAGACTCCCACTGTCTAGTGTAATATTCTCTAACTCAGGTGATATTTATATTTATATTATTCATACTACTCAAAATACTGTAAATGTTCATAATCTGTAAATGTTTATTCGGACTAAACCCAACTGTGACCCTACTTTTTTACTTTTATACTATTTTTAGTTTTTTTTATATATTTTATTCTTAGAATTTGTATTACTATGTTTCTTGTTGTATTTGTATTTGTATATGTGCACTGGAAGCTTCAGTACCAAGAAAAATTCCTTGTGGGTGCAAGCACACTTGGCAATAAAGCTCTTTCTGATTCTGATTCTGATTCTAAATGTGACCCAGAAAAGCCTAAAGTGCAGGTGAAATGTAAAGTCTAAAGGATTTCACAATCACAATTCTAAAATCTTCTGGTGTTGACGTGAGAGGACGCTGGCGTGTCTGTCGCCGCTTCTCATGCTCACAAACAAAAACGCACAACTCCAGCTACTCTGCGATTCTACTCCTGCTGTTTCACTAAGCTGGTTTATATGTTACGCTACTATAGTTGGATTAACTTTTTCACACTCTGCAACTTTTTCGCTGTGTGCTCTGGTTATGCTACAGGATCTGCTAAACCAGTGGTTTTTCCAGCTGCTACGCTACCTTGCAGAGTGGTAGACAGGCTACTTTTCACTTTCTGATGATTCCCAAACTGCCAACAGCTGTAATTACCTCTGACAACGGCTTGATCCTCCACAGTATTCTCTGTTGAAGCTTGGCTGTGATTCTCTGGTGGATGGTCCGCGGCTTGTAAGCTAATGCTAGCTAGTGTTGGGCAAGCTAGCGGTCTCCTCTGGCATCATGGCTTTCCTAAGGTACTGCGCTTTGGAACTCAAGAATCTCAACTCGCACAGCGTACCGAGTAACGTTAGCCTTGAGGTGATTAAATCTCTCCATCTCAACCTGCCCGACATAAGTTTGTTTACATGGAGACATACCAGGCTACTCCTGTTTTTCGGTCTATCACTACCCAGCGACGACGTCATCAGAACGAGCTGCGCACACACTTATTTAACCTACGGCCTTTAGAACGGGCTGTTGATGTTCATTCCTCATGCCAATACATCTGTCCTTAAGTCTGTCTCATTTATGCTGCTGAACACTCACTCACTAAATAATAAAGCGCCACTCATACATGACACTATAACTGACAGGAAACTTACTGGGCTGTCATACATCATGCAGATTTCCAGTACATTACTGATCTACACCATCCCTACACTCAGTCACGGACCCTGCGGTCCTCTGACAAGGATCTGCTCGCTGTCCCTAAGTCCAGGCTCAAGACATAGTGATAGAGCTTTCTGTGTTGGTGCACCGTCTCTCTGGAACAAGCTTCCTCTTGCCATCCGCTCTGCCTCCTCTCTAATAACCTTTACAAACCAGCTTAAAACACACCTCTTCATTGAGGCCTATGGGCTTTAGCTCCCCTGGCTTCACACCTCTCTCCTCTTATCCCCCTCCACCTTCTCTTGTTGTTTGTTAAGCGTCCTAGGGTTCTGTGAATGGCGCTATATAAATTAAAGTTATTATTATTATTAAAGATTTTTTTCACACAAAACACAATTGTTTGATGCAAAATGATTTTGAGTAGAAATAGTGGAAACTCACACTGGGCGAGTGTATTTCAACCATTTTGTTTAAAGGAACACGCCAACTTTTTGGGACTTTAGCTTATTCACCGTATCCCCCAGAGTTAGATAAGTCCATACATACCTTTCTCATCTCCGTGTGTGCTGTAACTCTCTGACGCACCCACCGCTAGTCTAGCTTAGCACAAAGACTGGAGGTAAATGGCTCCAGCTAGCATACTGCTCCCAATAAGTGACAAAATAACGCCAACATTTTCCTATTTACATGTTGTGATTTGTATAGTCACAGCGTGTACAAATAACAAGGTCACATGAGACACAGCCATCTTCTAACCGTATACATACTGGGAACTATATTCTCAGAAGGCGAAGCACCTCTACTTCTGCGGAGTGATTTACTCCAACTCTGAGCGAACTCTCTGCTCCTCACCACAGGGGGTCTCAGCTGCTGCGAGCAAATCACTCTGCCCAAGTAGTAGTGTTCCTTTAACCAAACTATTTAAATATTGAGCAAGTAAGGTTATTGGCTGCAGAAGCAGCAGCAGCCAATCAGCTTGTGCTGTGTAGGAAATAATGCGATTGCTTACAGATTACATGTCAAGCCTGCGCCATCTAGAGTTTCACGACCGAAATAGTGATTTATAACACAAATCATCTTCAGGACATCAAAATAGATCATAATCGTGAACCGCAGTTTTTGACCAGATTTGATGGGATTAAAATGACTATTGAACTCATCAGTGATCTTGACTTTGGGCTTCACTTTTCACTTCACGTTTGTCTCTCATTTGAAATCTCACATGATTTAATCTTTTCTTTTAGACCGGATGGACGTGAACAAGGAAGAAAAAACAGAAGCTAAAAAATCTGTCTCCTGCCCTCAGTGTAAAAAACGTTTCACATGTAAATCAAGGCTGAAGATTCACATGAGATTCACACTGGGAAGAAGCGGCTCAGGCTTTCAAACATTTCTATCTTGTAAAAACATTTACATTCAATGTGTTCTTGTGCTCTCATAGTTCAGAGAGCTGAAGAAGACGCCATAACACTTTTAAGAGACATTAATCTGATATTAATGTTTTAACTTGTTATTCATTGTTTTTCATTAGAACATCTAGTTTATTTTCCACTTCTATTCTTTCATGCAAATGCAAGATATACTTTCATGTCGCTTTAAAACTGGACACTTTTCTTTAGATGCTCTTACAAGTCAATAAAGAGAGAGATCTGTCTCATGCACTCATACATGTTTGTATTTGTTTCAAGTTTCAAATTGATTAAAATGTTCACGCACACAAGTCTGACATTGAATGACATTTCTGTCTGTCTACATTATTAACAGTTTCACCCTTGATATCCAGTATCATATACACATTTCAAAGAGTTTGTTCTGGTCAGATTGATGTTCATTCACACCAGGAGGCTTCACGAAATCAGATCAATTACTATGAGCTTTAAACAACACAGTTTTTACCAAATAACCTGAAACCGTCTCCATCTCACCACAGCTTTACACAGCCAGCAGAAAGAGAGCAGCTGGAATAAAGAGAAGTGGCGTGTAATCCTTGTTATCGAACAATCAAATACACATAATTATGCCAAAATGCCCATCTTGCCGGTTATGTCTTGAGTGAACAAGTTTGTTGGCTTGTATTTTATAAATTCAGATTAATTAAAATACTGAATTTAATTAAAAAGTCTAATAATAATACAATTATACAAAAAATTATTTAAAATAAAAAAGTAAAAACTAATTTTAAGTGCGTTTTGGTTTTCGGCCAAGTGCATTCAATTTTAATTTTGGTGCGTCCCTAGTTTAAGGCCACATCCACACGAAGCCAGAGCATTCCCTATCCGATATTTTTTTTCCCCGTTCAAAAAAAAAATTCCGTAAACACGGCGTCGTCTCAAGAAATATCTGCGTACACACGAAACCACTGAAACCGACTCAAAACGATGTAGTATACATGCCAGACCAGTATGTGGCGCTGTAATTCTGCCACAGACATACACTAAAAACGGAGAAGAAGACTTGGAGCTCGCGCATAAACCTTGCGCGCTGTATACTATGGCTGCATACAACAATAATATTAGGCACAGTAGCTTCTTTTTTTCTTTTCTTTTTTAATCAAGAACTTTGTTGAACAATATGAAAAACCATAAATGTAGTTGCTGTGACTTAACGGTGTCTGACTAGTTGACACTTGGTGTGATGACATCATCGTTTCACAAAATGTACGGATTGGCCGTACACACGAAAACGCAAGGGCGGCGTTTTCAGATTTATCCACCTTGGGACCCGGTTTAAAAAAATAGCGGTTTCAGTCTCCGAAAACGCCGGATCCGTGTGGACGAAACGCCAATACGATAAAAAATGTATACGTATACAGCGAAACGCGTCTCCGTGTGGACGGGCCCTAAATGAATGACTCACTCATTAAGACCTGCCGCCACCTACTGGCGGTTTAATTTCATGTTTAATTGTAGGATATCATTCTTTTTCGGTCTAAATGATTTAATTTGATTGGTAATAGTCCTCTGGAGTCGTCTTATTGTAACTGAATTTGATTACATTTAAGAATTTAAAATGCGAGATGATGCATACATTTAATAAGAGTGTCTGATTATAATTTCACCAACAGTAATTCTGGATTGCCTCTACCAAACAAGTAAATGGGAAATAAGTAAATCAGAACACAGCGCGCCAGAACAGCAGTATGTGCACAAGCGTGAACCACTAGTGTTTCTTCTTGCTGCGAATCTTTTACTGTCTATGGTATCTGACAATGCAACAAATTTCTCCCTGAGACCAGAGTTCGGCGCCGCGCCTTCCCGTCTTACTGGCAACTGGTGAGATCACTGGAGGTGAGGATATTTTTGGTTTATAATGTCATATAATCTACTAGTCATGTAATTTATTAAACATTTCAACTAGGCCTATTTCAATTAGGTACAGTAGGTAATATAGTCCCGGCTTTTTCACTGATGCCACCGAGAAGTATTTAAACGAAAGTGAGTGACAAACTGCGTTATTTTCAAATGGTGCATGCCCATGGATTTACTATGGTTAACGTCTAGCAATATTGCCCTTGACTTTGCTTGCTGTTGGTTAGCTAGCATTGCGTCAAGCGTTACTTCTCATAACTTTTTTCTCCATATCCGTGTCCTCGATTTTCTCATAGTAACGTTTTGTTAACGCGATCCCACGTTACCATATCTTAAGCCAGGGGTGTCAAACTCAGTTCTTGGAGGGCCACAGCCCTGCAGAGTTTAGCTTCAACCCTAATTAAACACACCTGATCAGCTAATCAAGTCCTTCAGGCTTATTTGAAAACTGCAGGGGTGTGTGTGTGTGTGTGTTGAAGACTAGTTAAACAAATCTTTTTTTGTGGAAATGAGTACATAATGAGGACAAAGCAAATGGAGATGAACAAAATTAGTTTACAATTAATCACTAAATGAATAATTTACGTATATTTTTCTCTGTTTACTAGGCAATGGTCCTGGCAGTTATTGCTGAGCACTCTCGACCTCTGACAATGGCCCCTGTGTTGGTGGAGTTAAGCCAGGGTCTCGCTGCAGACAAGGCCCTTAGCCAGATTAAACTGTCCCGCACTGCAGCGTCTTACAAAATGGTGGATGGTATGGGCCATACATTTGCGGAGAAAACATTCTCCAACTTACGAGGATACCCCTTTTCTCTGAATGTGGATGAGAGTACCTCCAGTAGTAATGAGAAGGTCCTTTCTAGAGGTCGACCGATTCATCGGTTTTGCCGATTAATCGGCACCGATAGTTGATTGGTGGAACTATCGTTATCGGCAAAAATACATACCGATAGTTTTTCCTGGTCGCGTCCGTTGCTGGAGTAGCTGAGAAGCGCGCGCTGTCATTCATTACACAGTAAGAGAGAGCTGAGAAGGGTCTGCTGGCATCATGCAGTACAAGAGCGGCCTCTAGAGGTGTAATAAAAACTATCCTGATGCCTCGTGTTGTTTATTTCAACACGTGATGCTGCGTGCTGCACTGAGAGCACACGCTGCGTGGAGAGCGCTGACATTAGATGCGCGTTTAAAGCACCGACAGCTAAAAGGTAGCCTATGTATACACTGCATTTTTTTTGTTGACTAAATGCTGCATTAGTAGAGAAAGAACAGCACAACAGTATGTTTGTTTGCCTTCGAGGCTGAGAGGACGCTAACATTAGTAGTACCTCAAGCGGTTAAAACACTGACAAAAATAAACGTAAGTCCGACCCGAATGTTTAATGTCACAATTGTTACCTCTATTTGCTTTAGTTTATATCCAGCTGGTCACTTTTATGCATTTAATATGCAGAGAAGTTGCATATTTAAAGCTAGAGACGTAAGATAGCAAAGTGATATGTTCATACAGCCGACAGAAACATATAAACAAATCAGAAAAGCATTCGATTTCGGTTATTTTTTCGTCATCACTTTAATACATGTTTTGTTATTTTGATTAGATAATCATCAAGTGTTTATAAAATAGAAGCAAAAGTGTGAGACTATACATTTAATATTTATGTCATTTCAGTGCTCTGGCATTGTAGATATTTGAATGTAACTGGTTTTATTTGTTATTTAGAGTATTACTTTTTGTTTCAGTTTGAATGAATGTCTTTTATTGACTTCAATATTTATTCATATTATATATTTATTTCATTTAGCATGTTTTCATGGTTCAATACAGTTTTATTATTTTTATAATAAAGTTCAGCACTGTTTTACTTTGAGTGTTATGTTTGTTTTTATCCAGTATCAATTTTAAAAACTATCGGTTGATTAATCGGTTATCGGCAAGTATGGCCCAACCTAGCTATCGTTATCGGTAAAATCCACTATCGGTCGACCTCTAGTCCTTTCTATGCTCGTCAGCTACTTCAGCGAAGAGCTCAATGATGCTGTGGTTCAACACCCTTGAAGTTGCAAAAGTCAGTTCAGCCAGTTTGGAGAGGTTGATGTGTGACTTTTTACAGAAAAAGAACATTCCCTGGTCGAACCCAATCAGCATAATGCTGGACTCAAGCAACGTGATGCGCGGGAGCAAATCAGTAAGGCCACATCCACACGAAGCCAGAGCATTCCCTATCCGATATTTTTTTTCCCCGTTCAAAAAAAAAATTCCGTAAACACAGCGTCGTCTCAAGAAATATCTGCGTACACACGAAACCACTGAAACCGACTCAAAACGACTCAAAACGATGTAGTATACATGCCAGACCAGTATGTGGCGCTGTAATTCTGCCACAGACATACACTAAAAACGGAGAAGAAGACTTGGAGCTCGCGCATAAACCTTGCGCGCTGTATACTATGGCTGCATACAACAATAATATTAGGCACAGTAGCTTCTTTTTTTCTTTTCTTTTTTAATCAACAACTTTGTTGAACAATATGAAAAACCATAAATGTAGTTGCTGTGACTTAACGGTGTCTGACTAGTTGACACTTGGTGTGATGACATCATCGTTTCACAAAATGTACGGATTGGCCGTACACACGAAAACGCAAGGGCGGCGTTTTCAGATTTATCCACCTTGGGACCCGGTTTAAAAAAATAGCGGTTTCAGTCTCCGAAAACGCCGGATCCGTGTGGACGAAACGCCAATACGATAAAAAATGTATACGTATACAGCGAAACGCGTCTCCGTGTGGACGGGCCCTAAGTCTCTGGATATTTTGCCACGGGGCGAGGGCTTCGATCATACATGTGTTTGCATCTCTTTACAATATGTTTTGTTAACTGATTATTATACTTATTTCGGCTATTGATCATCAGTAATTATAAATATTTTCCCTTTGGGCTAATATTTTTACCTTACACCTCGTAACACAATTACTAACACTTTTTTTTTAAATAAAACAATTATTGATGGCTGGACCGATCAATTCAGAATATCTCCCATCCATCCTTTGCTTCACGAAGCTGTTCATATTCATCACATCAGTTTATTGAAATCACAACTTAATCCAATGAATGCTTTCTGATATTTCTCAATTCAAACGGTTGTTTTATTAATATTACCACTTGAGACATGGGAACTTGATTTAAATAGAAATGAACAAATACTTAAGATGCAGTAACTCTGACATTTTGTTTTAAGTAATTTTATTCAACTTTAATAATCAAAAAGATCCATGCCATGTGCATAATGTATAGGAGCAAATGAAGACAGTGTTGCCTGGCACAGATGAAATAACCTCGCTGTAATGCATTAAAGAGGGAAGAGGGGAGGGGGGAGGGGGGAGGGGGTTACAATCCTGTTGCAAACTTTGAGTATCAAACCATATGGATAAAAATATTCCAGCACTCATGAGTTCAGAACTATGTAAAACCTTTTCTATAATGAGATAATGGTAACATTTTACAATAAGGTTCATTGGTTAATATTAGTTAACTACATTAGTTAATATGAGCTAATAATGAACTGCACTTAAACTGCATTTATTAATCTTAGTTAATTTCAACATTTACTAATACGTTATTAAAATATAGTTAATGCTCTGTGAACTAACATGAACAGCTGGATTTTTATTAACTAACATTAACAAAGATTAATAAATACTGTAAAAATGTATTTCTCATGGTTAGTTCATGTTAGTTCATACACTAATATTAACTAATGAACATTATTGTAAAGTGTGTTACACTTTATTTTAAGGTGTCGTTGTTACAGTGTAATTATATATTAGTACTGAGTAATAATAATGAACTACATGTACTTACTATAGGGTTAGGGTAGGATTAGGGTTTGGTTGAGGGTTAGTTGCATGTAATTAAGCATAATTTACTGTTATTACTACGGTAAGTACATGAAACATATGTAACAAGGACACTGTAAAATAAAGTGTTACCGAGATGATAAATTAACCAATATGTCCACTCATCTAGTAACAATATTGCCTTTCTTTCCTAATGGATTTGAATGTTTCTGCATTTGCTTCATTCATTCTGTCCTACTTATGTCTTCATGCCATATATTGTGAATCGGTTTACAACATTGGGCAATAAATAAACCCCTTTCCCCCAAACACACTCAATACTTGGACCAAAGAACTCTTACCGTTGAAGTCACACCATTAAACGCTCTTTATTCGTGCTTTCTCAGCACCTGACATCCGCATAGATCTTCCTTCCGCCAACCAATAACAGCAGACAATGCCCACAGATGGACAACAAATCCTTACGATTGGCACAAAGTGGGACTGTTCTGAAAAACTGCTCCATCAGAAGCTGGTTACTTCCAGAAGAGGATGTTCCAGAACATCAGCCAGCAGGGGTAAACGAACAGGGCTAACAGAGGGTACACGAGCGACCCGTAGAGCGCGTGATCCAGAATGCCCTGCGAGATGACCGAGAGGAACAGCATCCAGCCCTCGTTGATGCTGACGGGCGCCTCGATGAGCTCCTGGTAGATGAAGACGCAGTAGAGGATGGTGAAGGCAGGACTCAGCAGCACCATCACCAGAGCACTCAGAGCTCTGACACACACAGGAAACACAGCATTAGAGGACAGACACAGGACCAGGAACACAGGAAAACCTCACTAGCTGTATGATTTGAGATGTATAATTAGGTTATATCTTGGGGTACGTTTACACGACAACGATATGCTTAAAACTGATACGTTTTTCCTTTGAGTTTTCCACGTACAGACGACAACATTATCAAAAAACGGCTGAAAACGCTGTATTCTGCTGCCAGGCCAGTAGATGGCGATGAAGCACTATAGACTGAACACGTAATACGCATGAGCATGATGTCATCGTCTTCAGAGATTCACATTTTTGTAGTTTACACAGAGACAGTTTTTGCTTATACTGTCATTTCAACACATTTAGTCAGATTTCCACCTAAACCGCCTCAGATTGTCATTAGAGCATGCTTGACGCATATAAAAGAGTGTTTGCTGAAACTGTTTTGTACTTGGGCATGTGTGGCGTGATGCTGGCGGTGATGGGCACCAGTGTGATGGCCAGGATGAAGCCCAGAGAGAAGTTAATGAGGGCTGTGCAGCCCAACAACGCTGCTAGATAGAGCAAAGCCGTCAGTTTCAGCACTTTCCAGCCCTGCTCTGTTCCCTCTCCAGACAACAACCTGTCACAGACACAAGAAAACACATGATCAGTGTTGGTGATTAAACATCTGACACAGTGGAAATAGCATTAAGGCCCGGGTATACTTCATTTTCCACGTTACGCTCAGCTTTCAAAGTAAACTCAACCGTGGATGGATGAGTTCAACACATGCGCAGTAATATTTGTTTTCTGTACTCTACCAGACGCCAGAGGGCAGCACTGAGTCACGTCATTTACAGGACATTCGCTCGCAAGGATAGAAGAAGAAAAGTGGCGGATCCACCATTGCATGCAAAGTTTAGAACAAGAATGATCTGCTGCTTTGTGTTGTTTTATATAGAGACAGAGCTGCTGTATGACAGGTGTACAGCAAACAAGCTAAAATAACCCACAACTAAGTTTTTATAAGATACCGATCCGTAAAAACAAGCCTTTAAGGACACAAAAGTGGATACAGGCAATAAGACGTGAAGCATCAGCTGGAAGAATGGGTTAATTGTGGGATCCTGACACTCAGTGTGCACTAAAAAATACACTACACTAGTAAACATTTTGTCACTGGTAAGTCAAATATCCAAATGTCAGTTTTATGTATTATACTTCTGTAAGCTAAGCTATCCTGTCGTCGATTACGTTCCCCTCCAGGGGGCGCAAGTTAGTTCTCAGAGTAATATGACACGTTGCGCTCTGACTGTATCCACTTTTGTGTCCTTAAAGGTGCCATGTGGATTGTCTGGCAAAAAAATCAAGTCATACTCCACATTCCATACCAGATGGGGGCAGTATACCTCCATAAAGTGAATTGGTCTACTCTAGAGTAACAGACGAGAAACGGCATAGTCTCTATGCTCCGCCCCTACCTTCACAACAACCCTAGAGCCATAGCCGAAGCCTAATAGAGGACGTTTTGTCTCCAGAGGAACGTTGGGTGATGTCAAGTGATTTTGAAACATGACATCTTCAAGCTACTCCCCTTCACCTTTACCAGTGAATATGTTCATATTCGTTTTGTTCATATTACATTTTGAGTTGTATATACACATTGTCTGAATTAAATTAATTTGACAGACAGCATTCTGTCAACATCATTGGTCAACATCAGACAGCGCACGTGAACCGATCATCTCTACTATAGTAAAAAAAACACGAACACTGTTGAAAGATACAGTAGGCTACAAATGACCTGTTCGCGCCACAAATTGTTCTCCGTCCTTAGCGACCGAGTCATTGAATGTGAAACAGCCAGCTGCTGTCGTCAGCGAGCAGCAATATTCAGACAACGAGGGCGCGCGCGCCGCGTTGATACCTCCGTTTCAGTTTCTCGAACCCGCGCAGTGCGGCGGTCAGAACACGGAGACCATTCTGCCCCTAGCTATGCGTGCGAAAGCATGGGAAGCGATCCCGGGCGTGTCAGAATGGGTGCTGAACGTTGTAAAACAGGGCTATGCGCTGCAGTTCGCTCGCCGTCCCCCGCGCTTTCGAGCCCGGACTGTGACGAGCGGTCCTTTTCTTATCTGATTTGATTTGTGCTTCAGAGCGCGGTTTTTTCCCTGCAGCGGGTGGTGGTGGTAGGGGTCTCTTGCCAAGGGCTTCAGCCATCCTTCCGCTCTCTTCCCTGAATTGAAATGAAGTAGTGGGCTGTACTTTCCACACGATTGACATCAGGTTCAAGTATGCCCACAAGCCGTGCGAGTTATTCGTGTATTGCAGGTTGGCTGGTGGTTATGTTGCCCGCATACCGCCTCCCATGGCCGAAACTGGTATTACGACACCTGTCGGGCCGTGGCTAGTAATGCTAATGCTAATTAAGGTTGATATCTCTGCAGCACTATAACTTGACATTTTTTAATGACATCATCGCCCTTATTTCTTCTCATTCTTTTGATGCGTGTAGCTAATTTTTTGGATATTTTTACCTCAATTTTTACACATGGCACCTTTAAACGCTCGTTTTTTTGGGTCGACAGCTTATAAAAACGTAGTTCTGTTTTTTTTTTTAGCTTGTTTGCTGTAACCCCGTCACACAGCAGCTTTTAGACACAGTTTTGTTTTTTGTTATAAGGAGGCAGCTTCTGGAGCAATACAAAGTCAATGGAGAGGGTTGGATTGTTTCCCCGAAGGTTGGCGTGGTTTTCAGATTATGACGCGTGTTGCTCTGTCTCTATGTGAACACTAAGAGGACCAGGACTACTTTTGATGCAAGTGAACTGAACTAGAGTTCTCAACGGGCCTGAAAATTACAACCCGACCCGACCCGACCCGGCCCGTGGCTTTTAAAGCCCGGACCCGATGTAACCCGACACATCAACATGAATTATCTGCCCGAACCCGGCCCGCGGCGGATTTTTTTTTCTCATACACGTATTATCATGACCAGCAGACGCGAATTCAAATCAACCTTTAATGTTCACGCCTTTTAACAATACAAACAACTGAAACAATACACTTTAAATATATAAATAGTCTGTAGTAGCGACGGTGAATTCACCTGCGGCAAGTTTACTTTTCACCAACTCCATCTTCTTCTCCAGGCTAAAGGCGTCTGCCCCCGCCCCTCTCCATGATGCACGTTGCACGCAGCAGCCAGACTTTCTTTACGGTGAACAGCAGCGATGATTAATAAATGTTTTTTTTTGTTTTTTTACTGAGCGGAAAAGATTAAGCCCGAGGTCCGACCCGAGTCATTTGCTTATATTTTCGACCCGAACCCGGCCCGAACCCGTGGGTCCCGTCGGGTTTGTCGGGCCGACCCGACCCGTTGAGAACTCTAAACTGAACTACAAGTGTGAACACACCCTAAAACTTTAAAATTAGGAATATATCTGGAGGAATTTGTATAAAATAGTTTGCCATCAAAACAGTTATCTATCACAAACATAGTGTCAGCCTCAGACGTCACTCCCACGGACCGTTGGCTGAACGTCTGATGCATACGGCACTCTTTTCTGGAAACACTTCAGGACTTTCGAAGTCTCGATCTGATTGGTTGAATTCTACAGGATGTCCGGGAGAAGTTTGTGTGTGTCGCATTCTTTATCGGTCCGCCTGGAAACAAATGCCATGACTCAAAACCCCTCGTGGAAGAAGAAAGCCGTTGTGTTTACAACCGTGACACTAAACGCTCACCAGGGTCAACTAAACGCTCACCAGGGTCAACTAAACGCTCACCAGGGTCAACTAAACGCTCACCAGGGTCAACTAAACGCTGGATTTTCAAAAGTATATGAAGGTCGCGGGTCCATTATTGCAGTAAACTCGCACAACCTTCTTGATTGAACAATTTATTAAATGCACGCCGATCTGTTATTGTAGGGACATCGACATTATATTGTCATGTCCCTAAACATGATGTGGAACAAAACGAACTGTGATTGATCGCGTTGCATGTCAGTCAAACGTTAATGCCTTTGGGCGATCCTTGTCCAAGAAAAGCTGCGATAGAGTCCAGCCCTCCTGCTGTCAGTCTGAAGCTCTGGCTACGTGAGACTACTGTCTCTTTAGCTCTTTCTGCACTCCTTTTGACTACTGCATGATACATCACAACTGCCACCTAGTGGACTCTTCCGTCTCAACATTCACCTCGCACATGCACTGCTATATGCATACCATCCACGTGGACCCTCCTGATGACGAAACTTCATCACGCGGACAGTGAAGTACACTTTGGGCTTTAAGAAGAGTTAGTGTGTGTGTACCGTTGTGTGTTGTGCGGCAGGGCTAGGCCTGCGGTATAGATGGCAATAGCAGTGAGCACCACAGCTTCAGTTTCAGACACAGGGAAGTGCTCGACTGCGATCTCCTGCAGATGAACAGGGAGCAGGTACAGCGCCACACCTGTCAGGTGACTTATCACCACTGGGGTCAACACTGACAACACGCCCGGACCCGACGGCTAAAGAGAAACACAGGAAACCAGTGTTACGCTACGAGCAACTAATCAACCAATCTGAAGCATTAAACATAGCTTTAATGAAACAAAGTGAAAGTCAACACTCAGACAGCATCATAGTGTCGGCCCAGATCCGGTGTGTGTGGATCCACGTGTGCCAGATGTGGGCCGGATCTGGGCCGACACTATATTGCTGTCTCGGCATGTAACAATTGTAGTGAAGCAGAATGAGAAAAACAAATAGCCGAGGCAGAAGTGGATTAATCTAGAACTGGATCGTGAAAAATGGAGCGAGACCTCAATGTAAAAATGTCTTGACTGTAAAAAATGTCCACAACTGCTCCCAACTTTAACCTCCTCACAACCAGTGTTATTTTAATCTATTAAGATTTTGAATTAGTTTTTATTGTTACACTTTAGTTTTCATGGTAATTTTAGTTTCATTCTTAGTGATTTCGTTATGTGTATTTTTTTTTTATATTGCTATTTAGCTTTATTTATTTCTATATGATAATTTTAGTGCTTCAACTTAAAACTTAAGTAACTCAGTTTATTGCCAAGGCAACATTTAACATTTTCATTTAAAGTTTTTGAACTAATCTTTATAAATGTTTTAATCAATTAAGTGAATGATAATAACCCTGTCACCAACACACACTCCAATCCAAACCATCTTTTTCAGACTGTCATCATTACATGTTATTAATACTATAAGCTTTATTACATAAACGTTATCTGGCATTAATTACTGTGTAAGATCTTGGCAACATTTTAGAAGAGCAGCGTATGTAATATATACAAATAATGTAGACTGGAATTTTGTATCATCTCATGTTGTACTTCTAAAGACTGATGCATTTACAATTATAATACAGCTTTGTGCTTTTATTCTGTATAGCCTGAATTCTCATTTCAGCACTGCGTGATTCTCAAGCTCAGAAGACAGAAGAAACACACTGTACTGAAGTGATCAACAAGAAGACATATTGTACAGTTTGTCTACAGATATGAAAGATTGCAGACGCTAAACAAGATTTCATCAAGATTTTGAGTCATATTCTTATGATACCTGATGCTTTCTTGTTATTGATGATGAATAATAGATAATAGATGAACTTTACACAGTTATTGAACCAAACTGAATCAACACTGATTTCCCCTGAATAATGAGCATTTACTGTTGTCTCTTAGAGCTACTTTACAGCAGATTTTAACTCTGTTTGCATCATTGATCATCATTTTCCTCTTTATCACTGTAAAGCTGCTTTGAAATCATCTGTAGTGTATGAAGTGCCATATAAATAAAGGTGACCTGACTTGTCATTTTACTTGATAACAGACATCCTGAAATATAATTAGGTGTAATTTTACTTTCTTCGCTTAAATTATCAACATTTAAATTATTTTAATTTCTTTAGGTGTAAAACTAAGTGGGAAACAAATGATTCTGTGTACCTTAAAATAACAGGAGACTTACTCGCTCTGCTTCACTGACTCCATCGACCGCTGCCAGATCCGGCGTTCCCAGATGAACCCAGAGATCCAGCGCCTGAGGGGAAATTAAGGATTCCAACAAACACATCATCCAATTCTTGTGAAAAATAGTGTTCGATTCTGAATTTTTGCCCCATTTTTTTTATTCAGAAAAAAATCTTTAACAAAAAGTTGCACCACAATAATTATTACACAAGCAAATTTCCAAACTAGGTGCGGGAAAAAAGGTCCCTTGTCTAATTGTTAATAGTGTAGAGGCTCATGAAGCCCGGCTCACACTGAAGTCCATTACAAACCACGCAGCTTTTGTCAACATGGCGGATCCGCGGGACCAACTTTTGCCCTCACCCGATCATGTTGATTCCTATTGAAATGACTAGATTTCTCCAAGGAAAATTTGACTGCACCTTTATACAACAAAATACAAAACCAGAAAGGCTGAATTTTGGTCAGTATATATAATTCTGAATGGTTTCTAATAGATAAAATGAAATTATATCCACACTGATTTGATTGAACTGTACATTCGATTCAATGATTCGTTCATAACAGTTTAATGTTTGTTCACATTGCTATTTATCAGTAAGAGTTTCTGACCTTCCTCATGTTCATTTAGTGGAGTCTTCGAAAAGTAGAAAACAGGCCGTTTTCCTGTATTTGAGGGGCTGTTTACACGACACAGTTTTCAACTAAAAACGTAAAACTTTTCATGCGTTTTGGCCGTTCGTTTACACCACAACAGTGTTTTGGGAGCCTGAAAACACAAACTTTTGAAAACGGCTTTCAAAGTGCAAGTTTTTGAAAACAGTCTCTGTGTAAACAATAAAAATGTGAATCTCTGAAGATGATGGCGTCATGCTCGTGCGTATTATGTGTTCAGTCTATAGTGTTTCATCGCCATCTACTGGCCTGTTGTGTTTTACACAATGTTGTGTTTTATTGCGAGTGTACACAAATATAAAAAAAATACTTTGCAGTTTCGAATGATGTCCTGTATGTTTATTTTTTTGTAAGTATATTTTTATGATTCCATCGCGCCGGCGCCTCACACACACACAACATATTCCAGCATTGCAATCTTGACATCGCAGCCGGTTCATTATCAAAATAAAATAGTCAACCTAACATAAAAATTACATTGCTCTGTTTAAATAGTCAGTAGCCTACAATTCGTGCCATTTAGCGTATAAGCACCGCTCCACTGTGATGTTTCCAAGCACATTTTTGCGCATGTGAAGAGGGTGATTTTTTGAAGAGGGATCGATATTGGAACGTGAGTGAAGTACAAAGAAGCCCACGGGCGTAATTTCCTATGGGGACAGGGGGGACATGTCCCCCCCACTTTTCAAAATCCAAAATCCCGTTTGCTATTTATTTATATAGTGTGCACGCGATGTTCCTGGATGTGGACGCGCCCATCGACATAGGCTCGGTCCTGCTCCTCCGTGGTATCGCGTTTGCGGCACAGGATGAAACGCCAGAAACAACAACAGGTGACTTTAAGCTATCGTTATATATGATCCCGCTCTTATTCATGCAAATGCTTTTAAACCATTCATGCGCGACAAGACAAAAGAGTACGCGCTGTCAGTGAATGTCCTCCTGACACACACACACACACACACGTATGGGGCGCCGTTTGTAAAGCGGCTCACGCTGAAAATAACAGCAACATTTTGTCACATTTAGCTTCAAACAATGTTTAAAAAACTGGTATGAATTTTTGATGGTCACTTTTTACCACATTTACAACAATATTTGTCAACTTAGAGATATTTTAAATAGTTAAATCTAAATATTAAATGTTACACCTAAATGCTAAATCTAAATCTAAATGTTAAATCTAAATGTTAAATCTAAATATAAATCTAAATGTTAAATCTAAATGTTAAATCTAAATGTTAAATCTAAATCTAAATGTTAAATCTAAACGTTAAATCTAAATGTTAAATCTAAATGTTAAATCTAAATCTAAATGTTAAATCTAAATCTAAATCTAAATGTTAAATCTAAATGTTAAATCTAAATCTAAATGTTAAATCTAAATCTAAATGTTAAATCTAAATCTAAATGTTGAATCTAAATGTTTCGGGTGAAACTAAATATTTAACTAATATGCAAATTCAAAATGCCAGTAACCGGAAGTGCCAAAATAAAAGCTCGAGTGTGTGTTTATAGCATGGTTTATAGTGTCAAATAACGAATAAAAACCATCTCATAATAATAACTATAATATAACGATAATAACTACCTAAAATAATAAACACGTTTGGAGAAACTGTAGAGTTTCGTGATGAGAGTGATGACATGACATTCAGTCAAAGTGAGCCCCCTCGTGGCTGGCTATTATGGCTGCAGGTCACATAAGTATTTTCATAACTTTTCATAAAAGTGACGCTAGCCTACTCTTCAAATACAGTTTCTCCCAATGTGTTTATTATTTTAGGTAGTTATTATCACGATAATCCATGTCCAAGAGTCCATTTCCTCGGATGAGATGGTTTTTATTCGTTATTTGACACTATAAACCATGCTATAAACACACACTGACCTCCTCGAGCTTTTATTTTGGCACTTCCGGTTACCGGCATTTTGATTTTGCATATTAGTTAAATATTTAGTTTCACCCTAAACATTTAGATTCAATATTTAGATTTAGATTTAACATTTAGATTTAGATTCAACATTTAGATTTAGATTTAACATTTAGATTTAACATCTAGATTTAGATTTAACATTTAGATTTAACATTTAGATTTAGATTTAATATTTAGATTTAACATTTAGATTTAGATTTAGATTTAACATTTAGATTTAGATTTAGATTTAGCATTTAGATTTAACATTTAACATTTAGGTGTAACATTTAATATTTAGATTTAACTATTTAAAATATCTCTAAGTTGACAAATATTGTTGTAAATGTGGTAACAAGTGACCGTCAAAAATTCATACCAGTTAAATACAACATTGTTTGAAGCTAAATGTGACAAAATGTTGCTGTTATTTTCAGCATGAGACACTTTACAAACGGCGCCCCATACACACGACCCACAGATAGACGAGCGCCAGTATCAAGTTCTCTTTCGCGCTGTCGAGTATCCTCACAAGAACAGTCTTAAATGAGTTAAATAAAATCTTAAATGAAAGTAAAGAGTAGTGAGAGAATGGGATGCGTGAGATCGTCAGCAGCGGCTGGTCCTAAAGTGGCAGCAGCTATTTCTCTCTGTCAGTAAACTTAACCAAAGAACAAAGAAAACAGAGAAAATTACTAACTGCTCTTGACTAAAGAATGCTTGTAGCTTTATTAAGGATTTATCTATATTTAGTTGATCATTTATGCAGTAAGGAATGTGTAGCCTGTGGATTTGGGGTGCTCTCTTTTCCCTCTCTTCTCCCTCTTTCTCCACCTCTCGCTCACTTTCACTCTGTCCCGTATTGCTACGTCACCTAATGTGGGTGGGAGAGGTCAGCAATTAAGTGCAGGCAGGTGTATAGGCACCTGGGGTCCTCATGCCGGTAGCCATTCATTGTAGCTAGCTACTGACGCGTTGGAGTGCAGCAGTGTTCCTGGGTGCTGTTTGTTGTGCAAGGTATGTACAAACTATCTGTTGTTGATGACTATAATGGTTATTTGGGTTCAGTGCACTAAGGGAGGTTTTAATGTTTTCTTGATGGGCTAAGGTGTTACCGAGCGATTGCCAACGGCGCTACTGTTTTGTGTGTGTGCATGCGTTTCCAAAACACGTTGGGAATGCCTAGAGTGACAAGCGTAGAGAAGGTACCCTTTTATTCTATCTGTTTTAGCGTATCTTTGTTGGTTTATTACGTTAATTGTAATGAGGCTCCGTTGTTATGTTCGCCAGCGTCCAGTGACCCTGGTGAATGCGTGAAGCACGGAACACTGTCTACTCACCCAATCGCTAGCTTGCAAAAAGGTATGTTATGGCCTTAATTATAATGTGTTTGGTAAAAAGCAAAACGTGTAATAAAGTTATGTGCTTCATGGTCTTTGCTGAAAGAAGTAATGGTAGAGGGTTTTTCTTGCAGTAAATCTACCGGCTTACGTCTGGTTAGGATCTAACAGTATTTAATTTATGGGTCTTGTGTTTGCCGTGTGTGCGCGTGCATTTAGTAGCTATATGTAAATAGACTGACTGATGATGACTCTTAGGCGCACAGAGCACTCAACTGGGTCTCTTGTTTCTTTTTTGTTTGTCTGTTTGTTTGCTTGTTTTTATAGAGGCTACAGCAATCAGATTGTCGGCTGCTGTTCTCTTGAATGTGTTTGAATGTGTATGTATGTGCAGGTGCTGCTTCTTAGACACTTTTCCGTTTGGTTTATTGATGTATTGTATTTTTCTTTTTTTCTTTTCTTTTACCACTAGCCGGTGGGCTGTAAGAGATGTGTATTAGTGAACTGATGGTGGCCACCGGCTAGCGGTTTCTTCTCTTTGTTTGTCTCCCCCCCCCTTCCCTATTAATAGCCTAATATGGATTGGGCCCATAGGATAGATTAGCCTACCGGGCTCTAGTCTGGTTTCCTTAGAGTGTTTCACCCATTTGGAACCGATGTGTGCAGTGTAATGCTGTGAAGTGTGCATCTGTTGTAATAGCTCAACTAGCTGTGGTGTGTAAGCTGAGTTTGTAGTGTTTGTTCTACTCTAAAGTGGTGTGCCTTAGCTCACGTGTGGTATCGAAACCTAGGCCTGTTTAAGCTTACATTCTGGTGGCTCACTCTACTATGGCTTATCCCTGTTAAATGATGAATTTGTGTGTTATTTATTGACTATCTAAAGCGACTCATTTTTAACTAAGATAAAATAAACATTGTATCTTTCTACTTTGCTAAACCAAGCCTGTGCGTGTTTCTTTATAAAAGAGTCCCCTTGCTCTCACCAGTCTTGTCCAAGGGGTGGCGTAGTCAGCACTGCCATCGCCCCACCAGGGGGCAACAATTGGCGTAGTCGGCAGGATAGCATTTGTGTCGCTAGGTTAGTTTATTCAAGCAGCACCTGTGTGTGTGTGTGTGTGTGTGTGTGTGTGTGTGTGTGTGTGTGTGTCTGAGAGAGAGAGTACGTAAGTGTGTATAGAGAACAGCAGCTGGCAACAAAATGAGTGACGGAGAGGAGTCCGCGGTGGAGTTACAGCAGCTGCGACGACGTTTGGAGCAGCTCCAGGCTGAAAATGAGAGACTTTCGGGGGGAGGGACAGCGGGCAATGCTAGTAGCAGTACTACTAGTACCCAGCCTGCTCGACGGGAGCAAGCGCTCTTTATACCTCGAGAGCGGCGATGCCCGAAGTTTTCTGGCTCTGCAACTGCAGGGTCTTTGTCTGTTGAAGAATGGATTGAAGAGGCAAAAAGTTGTATTCGGGCAACACATTTGTCTAATTTTGACAAGGCCCTGTTTTTGTTTGATCACTTAGAGGGTGAAGCCCGAAATGAGATTAAGTACCGTCCTATAGCCACACGTGAAAACCCTGAGTCGATAATTGAAGTCTTAAGGGAAGTATATGGGTGTGCTAAATCATATGTGTACTGGCAACAGCGTTTCTTTAACAGAAAGCAAAAGGACAATGAAACTTTGTTTGAGTTCTCTCATGCTTTAATGGAAATGTTGGATAAAGTAAAACAGTCAAATGAAGGTGCCATTAGGAACCCTGATATTGTTTTGCGAGACCAGTTCTGTGAAAATGTTTGTGATCCTATGTTACGCAGGGAACTCAAGCGACTGGTACGAGCAGATAGTGGGTTGACTCTTCTAGCCGTACGGAAAGAAGCTATAAGGTGGGTGCAGGAGGGTCAGTCCAACCGAGACCGTAACTACCGTGCTCCAGGTGCAAGCAGTGAAGCTCAGGTTGTGTCGCAATGTGTTACAGCCCCCCAGTCATCGGAATTCATTGAATTAAAAGACTTAGTCCTTAAGCAACAAGCTCAGTTAGACATGCTCGTGAGGCAGTTAGGACACCATAGTGGTAGATTACAGCCCCCTCCACCACACCGGGGTGGGCGATACAAACGTGCCCCCAATGGTCAGCCCATTTGTCTACGGTGCGATCAGCCAGGCCATATAGCCCGCTATTGCCAGGCAGTTCCCCCCACCCACAATAGTAGGTTAGCTTCACGTTTGCCCCCTGATATCCCCCCTAACCAAGCACCGGGCCCAGACAACCTCCCTAGTCAATCGGGAAACTAGCAATTCCCAGTGTGCAGAGCCACACGCTGGGAAGGGACGTGTCTGGCTCAATTTATTCTCAATCATATGATAAGTTAGTTAAAACTTGCCCTGTATTGTCTGTTTTTATGGGAGACGTAACAGTTCCCTGCTTGATTGACACTGGGTCAATGGTGACCACCATCACCGAGAGTTTCTTTCGAGAGCATTTTCATCATCTACAAAAGAAGGATTGTAGATGGCTTGGGCTTAAGGCCGCTAATGGTTTAGACATCCCCTATATTGGTTACCTAGAGTTGGATGTGGGGGTATTGGGGCAATGCATTCAGGGGAGGGGAATTTTAATTGTTAAAGACCCAGAGAATAGCACTCTTAAAGACCACAAGCTTGTAACACCCGGGATACTGGGAATGAATGTAATTGGAGAATGCTATCAGGTCCTTTTTAAACAACATGGGTCACAGCTCTTTCATTCCCTCCCTGTGAAATCGGCGGCACCGGCAGCCCGACGTGCGTTGAGACACTGCGAACAGATCCAGGCCATTGTAAATGCACAGAAGCCGTTCAAAGTGAAAGTCCATGGGAAAAGGGCAGTCTGTCTGGAGGCAGGAGCCCTAACTATGGTCCCGGTTACATGCCCCCAGCTTGAGTCCGCAGAGTTTTTGCTGGAGCCCTTGGACTTTGACGAGGAGCAGTTGCCCGAAGGCCTACTAGTGTCCCCTACCCTGGTGCCGGCTAGGAAGGGTTTTCTATATGCACCTGTAGTGAATGTGGGTAACACAAAGGTATGGTTGCCCCCACGCCGCCCTATTGGCACTGTACAAGTTGTGGCAGCAGCTGTAACAGGAACAGCTGCCTCTATATCCGTCGACCCTTCATGGGAACAGTGTCAAGCTTATGTCTCCACCCAGGAGGTAGTTGAGTGCTGCAGTGTCCCTGAGTTCATGGCGCCAGACTTTCCGGGGTTGACCCAGCAACAAGCTGCTGAGGCCAGGGCCCTCCTTGTCCAGTATAGCAACATCTTTTCCCAAGGGGAGGGAGACCTAGGATGCACGTCCTTAATCAGCCATGAGATTCCCCTGTTGGACAATGCTCCTGTTCGACAGCCATATCGTAGAATTCCACCCTCCCAGTATGAAACTGTAAAAGCGCACATCCGACAGCTCTTAGATAGTAAAGTCATCAGAGAAAGTAGCAGTCCATATTCTTCTCCTATAGTCTTGGTGACTAAGAAGGATGGGAGTTTGCGCCTTTGTGTAGATTACAGGCAGCTAAATGCAAAAACCCGCCGTGACGCATATCCCCTTCCCCGTATCGAAGAATCGTTGGATGCACTTTCAGGAGCAAAATGGTTCTCCACCTTGGACCTTGCAAGTGGATACAATCAGGTGCCAATGGTGGAGCAGGATAAACCTAAGACCGCCTTCTGTACGCCTTTTGGCCTATTTGAGTTTAACAGAATGGCATTTGGACTGTGTAATGCGCCTGGAACGTTCCAGCGTTTAATGGAGCGCATGTTTGGCGATTGCAGATACCAGTCCGTTCTGCTGTACCTGGACGATGTGATCGTCTTTTCAGCCACCATCCAGCAGCATTTGGAAAGACTGGGAGAGGTGTTTTCCCGTCTGCAAAAACAGGGACTAAAAGTAAAACTGTCAAAATGCCGTTTCTTCCAGCACCAGGTTAGTTACTTGGGGCATGTGGTCTCCGCTGAGGGAGTTGCCACGGATCCCGCCAAGATAGAGGTGGTTAAGGAGTGGAGACGCCCTGGACATCTGGCTGAATTACGATCTTTCCTCGGTTTCGCGAGCTATTATCGGCGTTTCGTGGAGGGATTTTCAAAGCTGGCAGCCCCGCTCCACCATCTGGTAGGAAGACTCAGTGGACCTCGAAGGAAGGGAAAGACCCCCCCAGTTCCTCTGGCCTCGGCCTGGGATGAAGGATGTGAGCAAGCATTTCTGTCTCTGAAGGAGCGACTCACCTCGGCTCCAGTGCTGGCTTATGCCGACTTTAAGAAGTCCTTCATCTTGGAGGTAGATGCCAGCCACGGAGGTCTTGGTGCAGTCCTCTCCCAAGAACATGAAGGGAAAGTACGTCCAGTCGCATTTGCCAGTCGGGGACTCAGAGCTGCTGAAAGAAATATGGAGAACTATAGCTCCATGAAGCTCGAACTACTTGCGGTAAAATGGGCAGTTACGGAAAAGTTCCGTGAATATTTGCTGGGGAACCATTTCACAATCCTTACTGACAATAACCCCCTGAGCCATTTGCACACGGCAAAGCTGGGAGCAACCGAGCAGCGGTGGGCTTCTCAACTGGCATCATTCAATTTTACCCTCAGATATCGTCCGGGCAAGAGCAATCAGAATGCCGACGCTCTTTCTCGTCAGTATCTGGAACGCTTCACCTTCGGGACAGAGGTCCCCGCGTTGGGCGCATTGACCAGCCTTGGTCCGACGCCGGCCATAGAGGGCCAATACGAGGAGGTGGTGGCCTTACCGGGGCGTACACCTCAGGATCTCAGCTCGCTTCAGGATGCTGACCCAGTCATCGGGCCCGTGAGGAAGTACTATCAAGAAGGGCGACGGCCAGGTGCAATGGAGCGTGAAGCGTTACCCAAGTCCAGCAGAGCCCTGCTCCGGCACTGGGACCGCCTAGTCAACGAGGAAGGAGTTCTGTACCGCCAGATTCATGCACCAGGGGGGGGTCCAGAGACTCTCCAGCTGTTGCTGCCTCAGTGCCTGCAAGCCGAAGTTCTACGGAGTGTCCACGATGAGCAAGGGCACCAAGGCATGGAAAGAACACTCCAGCTACTCCGAAGCCGATGTTTTTGGCCC
Organism: Leuciscus idus; assembly: GCA_021554675.1. Taxonomy (NCBI): domain Eukaryota; kingdom Metazoa; phylum Chordata; class Actinopteri; order Cypriniformes; family Leuciscidae; genus Leuciscus; species Leuciscus idus. The sequence continues at coordinate 41,797,508 of CM038627.1, forward strand.
AGTATGACTAAAGATGTTGAACAGTGGTGCCAGCAGTGCCAGCGATGCGTTCTGGGGAAGGCCGTCCAGCCCAAAGTCCGTACATATTGGAGCACGATGCAAGCCACTCGACCGAATGAAATCCTGGCTCTTGATTTTACTCTGTTAGAGCCAGCCAGTGATGGACGAGAGAATGTCTTGATTCTCACAGACATATTTACAAAGTACTCGCAGGCTGTCCCTACTAAAGACCAAAGAGCTCCTACTGTGGCCAGGGCCTTGGTGCAGCAATGGTTCCATAGGTTTGGTCCCCCAGCTCGTATACACTCTGATCGAGGGCGAAACTTTGAGAGCCTCCTGATCCAGCAACTGTGTCAGATGTACGGTATACAAAAGAGCCGCACCACTCCGTACCATCCTCAATGGAATGCCCAGTGTGAGCGGTTTAACCGCACACTCCATGACTTGCTGCGCACACTACCTGAGACAGAGAAGCGTCGCTGGCCACATCATCTGCCTCAGCTCACCTTTGCCTATAATATTACTCCACACCAGACCACAGGGCATACACCATATTATCTGATGTTTGGCCACCACCCAAGATTGCCAGTTGATTTCTTGCTTGGGATCAGGGAGGCTGCTCCAGACACCAACACCCTAGAAGAATGGGTTGAAAAGCACCAGCAAAGTGTCAGGATGACTCATGAACATGTCAAGCAGAGATCAGAAGAACTGGCCCTCAGGCGGAACCAGAACCATAATGATCAAGTGAACGATGCCGGCTTCCAAGAAGGAGATTTGATCTATCTGCAGAACCACCCACATGGGAGAAATAAAATCCAGGACTACTGGAACTCTGTGGCCTATCGAGTTGTACGCTGCCCTTCTGGAGCAGGAGCGGTATACACTGTGATCCCTGTAGATGCGGGTGGACCTGTTCGACAGGTGCATCGTTCTGAGATGCGCGCCATCCCCATGGGATTGAGGCCCGGGCCAGGTGGTGTTCCTGGTCCAGCTTGGGAAGAGGAGACCCTCAAAGATCCTCCTGCCTGGAACGATAGTGATGCCCGAGATGTGATCATTTGGTATGGGGCAGAACAAGAACCTCAAGCTGTACCTGCGCCAACCGGCACCTCAGCATCTGAAGAAATTGACAGCGAGGATATGGCTGAGGTGCCTGAGGACAATATTGTGGCTGTGCGCCGTTCAGCGAGGTCTACAGCAGGGCAGCACTCCAATCTCTACCATCTACCCCGGCCGACTTGTGGCAGAAATGATGGTCCATCAGGAATAGAGGGTGAAGACTCCTGGGCATGAGGTGTCATCGTCGGGCCGCCGATTCATTTGGAGGGGGTGGATTGTAGCCTGTGGATTTGGGGTGCTCTCTTTTCCCTCTCTTCTCCCTCTTTCTCCACCTCTCGCTCACTTTCACTCTGTCCCGTATTGCTACGTCACCTAATGTGGGTGGGAGAGGTCGGCAATTAAGTGCAGGCAGGTGTATAGGCACCTGGGGTCCTCATGCCGGTAGCCATTCATTGTAGCTAGCTACTGACGCGTTGGAGTGCAGCAGTGTTCCTGGGTGCTGTTTGTTGTGCAAGGTATGTCCAAACTATCTGTTGTTGATGACTATAATGGTTATTTGGGTTCAGTGCACTAAGGGAGGTTTTAATGTTTTCTTGATGGGCTAAGGTGTTACCGAGCGATTGCCAACGGCGCTACTGTTTTGTGTGTGTGCATGCGTTTCCAAAACACGTTGGGAATGCCTAGAGTGACAAGCGTAGAGAAGGTACCCTTTTATTCTATCTGTTTTAGCGTATCTTTGTTGGTTTATTACGTTAATTGTAATGAGGCTCCGTTGTTATGTTCGCCAGCGTCCAGTGACCCTGGTGAATGCGTGAAGCATGGAACACTGTCTACTCACCCAATCGCTAGCTTGCAAAAAGGTATGTTATGGCCTTAATTATAATGTGTTTGGTAAAAAGCAAAACGTGTAATAAAGTTATGTGCTTCATGGTCTTTGCTGAAAGAAGTAATGGTAGAGGGTTTTTCTTGCAGTAAATCTACCGGCTTACGTCTGGTTAGGATCTAACAGTATTTAATTTATGGGTCTTGTGTTTGCCGTGTGTGCGCGTGCATTTAGTAGCTATATGTAAATAGACTGACTGATGATGACTCTTAGGCGCACAGAGCACTCAACTGGGTCTCTTGTTTCTTTTTTGTTTGTCTGTTTGTTTGCTTGTTTTTATAGAGGCTACAGCAATCAGATTGTCGGCTGCTGTTCTCTTGAATGTGTTTGAATGTGTATGTATGTGCAGGTGCTGCTTCTTAGACACTTTTCCGTTTGGTTTATTGATGTATTGTATTTTTCTTTTTTTCTTTTCTTTTACCACTAGCCGGTGGGCTGTAAGAGATGTGTATTAGTGAACTGATGGTGGCCACCGGCTAGCGGTTTCTTCTCTTTGTTTGTCTCCCCCCCCCTTCCCTATTAATAGCCTAATATGGATTGGGCCCATAGGATAGATTAGCCTACCGGGCTCTAGTCTGGTTTCCTTAGAGTGTTTCACCCATTTGGAACCGATGTGTGCAGTGTAATGCTGTGAAGTGTGCATCTGTTGTAATAGCTCAACTAGCAACGTTGCTGTGGTGTGTAAGCTGAGTTTGTAGTGTTTGTTCTACTCTAAAGTGGTGTGCCTTAGCTCACGTGTGGTATCGAAACCTAGGCCTGTTTAAGCTTACATTCTGGTGGCTCACTCTACTATGGCTTATCCCTGTTAAATGATGAATTTGTGTGTTATTTATTGACTATCTAAAGCGACTCATTTTTAACTAAGATAAAATAAACATTGTATCTTTCTACTTTGCTAAACCAAGCCTGTGCGTGTTTCTTTATAAAAGAGTCCCCTTGCTCTCACCAGTCTTGTCCAAGGGGTGGCGTAGTCAGCACTGCCATCGCCCCACCAGGGGGCAACAAATGTTTTGATAACCTTATTCAATTTCTGTATATTTCCTACCTGTTAGACAGGAAAGGCACAGGTAAATATGACATTTATAATGGGTTTATGTAAGATTTGTTTTAAGTTCACTTAAATTAAAAGTTGTTATATTTTTTTAAGCCTAATAAATATTAAAAAAATTGGGGGGATAATCATTTTAATTTTTTCTTAGAAGCCTATAATAAATAATAGTTTAGCATCCAAATAAATCGCGAATATGGAAAAAAATGTATTCGAATGAGAGAGTTAGGTGAGCCCAACGCCGCTTACTTTCACTTTCGCTTTAAATTATTTTGTTTTGGCTTGTTTATAGATATTTTTTTCATTCTTGTTCTGTACTGAATATCATTAAATTTAAAGGATTTGTTGTGGAATATTTTTAGTGTATTTTTTAAGCATACAGCAAACGATAGTAGGCTATTAATTGGTTAAAATTCTTACAATGGTTAATGGTTAACCGCTTAATTAGCATCCCTGTAGCTTTAGCTAGATCAAAAGAGTGCAGAATCAACTTTGCGTTGCGATCGCGTCACGGATAAGCCACTGCACGTGCATCATCAGAAGCGGTTGTTAAGAAAAGTGCTGAGCTGAATTTTTGTGCCAGCTGTGCACAACAGAGTACTTTTAAATGAGAATAAAGTCTAATGCGCCTTTAGCCCCATTGTATTCTGTATGCTTGGCTTAAGAATGGGCCTATGGGTCGCGTCAATGTAAAAAAAAAAAAGGGTCGCTCTTGAAAAAGTTTGTATGAACCACTGGTGTATGCTGTGGTAGTGGGGGTCGCGAGTTCTCGTCTATGTTATTGTAGGGGTCGCTGGCTTAAAGAGTTTGAGAACCACAGTTCTAATGTATCCACAGATAAAAATACATTGCACATTTTAAGGACAAGTTGTAGATTTCAAAACAACTTTAATTTGTTGCAGAGAAATGTGTGAAAATTATATCAAAGCTTTTAAAGCAAATAAGTTTTACAACCATCCTGGTCACACAGGCTCCCCTACATAGTTTTAATAAAACAAAACATTTCCTTGTATTTAAATTATTCTACAACCCTTACAATCAAAGATCACCTAAATATACAGAATATATTCCCTGAATAACCATTAATAGGATTTCTGATTAATTCCATGAGGGGTCAGTCATGCAAAGACTTTGTTTTTTTCATATTCGTTTCCCATTCCTGTTTATACTGGTAGAAACACTTTATAACTACTAATCAGCAATCAACCATTTAAGATGAAGAGAAGAAATCATGCTCATTTTGCATCTGTGCACGGAATATAGTTTTGGCCTTGACCTCTTTTTTAGTTGTGTTCAGATACTTGTTCAGCAGGGCTCTGTAGTGCTTCTCAGGATGGCCACCCATGTTATCCACCTTCCAAGTGTAGTACGCAGTAGTTGGAGGTGTGCTGAGGTTTTCAGCCAGCCACCCCCAGAGTCTTTCGCAGGGCAGAAGACCCACAGCAAAGTACAGCGGATCATCTTTCATCAGGTTTCTGTAGAATGACAGATACTTCGTCATAGCTGGAGTTTGCCGAATAGTAGGCTCATGCTGTGGAAATGAGAGTATAAAGCATCTTCAATGAACTCAGAAGCATTAGGAAATTTTAAAGTCTTAGTTTTTTTTTTTTCTTCTTACCGTAAAAAAGAACTGGTTGAGAATTAAGTCTGAATAATTTTTATAACTTGAGTATCTGCCATTCATGAATTTCTTGAGGTCAACAGGCTGGATTACTTTAGCACTCATTTCCTTCAACATTTCCGTCACCTTCAGTATGTAATTGATGTCTTGCATGGTGAAGCTGACGTATCGCTCTGCCTGCAGACTGCCATTCTGCATTTCTTTTAGGAAGTCCACCTGGATTGTCTTAAAGGCAATGTCTGTGCTGTTCTTCCAGAGAGATTCATAAACATCTTTCACACATTTAGTGTCCAAACTGCAACTTGGGCTGCTACAGAACATGCACCTGTTACACACACAAACCATTACTAAACTGAATTCTTAGACAAGAGGGTTAATCAAGAGGTAATTGTTACTAGATGACACAGTTCAATACAACTTCTCATGCATTTCTGATTAGCAAAAGGCCTGATGAAATCAAGGAAGAGTCATTATTATATTAAGATATCATTTATTATAGAAATAAATAAGAGTGTTTTTAGATTGGATTGTCCAAATTATGAGTGTAAAAACAAAATTGAGTAATCATGCCATAGTTGCTGTATCATGAAAGTAAAACAACTTACCTAAAGCATAAGAAACTAAAACAAAGAAAGGCCACATGTCTTCATGTTTCTTGGGTCTTGATGTGCACTTGTCTTCAGCTCTCTTTAACTCCTTCAAATCTCCAATCCGAGCACTACAGTTTCTAGAAAGATCCATATATGTACTTGATTATTGGGTAATACATCCTGTAGTAATGCATAATGTTTTTTTGGGATTAGATTACCTGTCTGCTGCCCTGTACACATTTTTTTTTAGATTAAGACAAAAACTTCCTTGTTGAAGAGGAAACGTTCTTGTTAAAGACTTCCTTGGTTTCCATGTCAGAAAGTGATGGTGTCACTGCAGATGAATGTGCAGAATTGCCTAATAGAGCTGTTAGACATCTTTGAGAAGTACTGGACTGGTTTCTGCTGTTAGAAGTGTGCAAGAAACCTATGGGATGAATATAGTATCAAAATGATTAACACGTGCAAGCACAATTATCCATGAACTTGATAAATGTTGCAGATATATTTTACTATCCACAACCAAATGCCTTTCAACCTGCGTGAGCAAAATTCAAAATTGAATGAATGTGTAGCAATTTGCACAAATAGAGACATTTTTGTGAATACAAATGTTTTCTTTTGTATTAGTGTATCATCATTTGCGCATGCAACAAAGAAGATGTGCATGTGTGGATCAGGTGACACGCGTGCATTCATTGATGTCTTTTCTGAGTCAATCTCACTTAATTCATTTGGATTTTTGAGACTTTCTTTTCGCTGTTTTTAAGCATTTCACAACCCACACACAAACAACTACAAATGAATAGGCCTGGTGCTAATTATTAATGTGTGCACAACTACCCATCTATTTGACAAATTCACAAATGTGCGTCACTGCATTAAAACTAATACAATACAACTTGTGTGTGCAAAATCCAGAATCACATGAATGTGCAGCATTTTGTATAAATAGAGACATAGTTGTTAATACAAAACCTCGATTTTGTATTAATGTAGGTCAGAATTTGTGCATGCAACAAGTAAGATGTGTATTTGTGGATGAGGTGACACGCGTGCATTCATTGACTTGTTTCTGAGTCAATCCTAATTGATTCATTTGGATTTTGAGACTTTCATTTCGCCGGTTTCGCCTTGCACGATCCACACACAGCTGTCTGAGAAAACCTGCTACCACTAGATGGCAGTATTCTGCTAAAACAGACGACGGCAGCGTAATCAAGCGTTCTTCCCCATTTAAGACGCTTAATGTGAGTGATATTGAAGCACCAAATTTAGTACACAATATAGGCCTACCTTATTAATAAAGCATACTTTGTAGAGGCAAACAGATTAAATCAGATTATGAACAACACCCATCGAAAACCATTATAAAACGCTTAACGTGCAATAGCGCGTTGCATGTTCAATAAGGTGTATAGGCCATTGAGTTTTAATATCACCGTCTTACTGCATTGACGTTAAGCTTGTCCTTTATAATAGGCTCTATGGGAGGAAAACTATAGGCTATAGGCTACAGACAAGAGCATATGAACGCAATGCGCAAAGTTTCACGTTAATGGCATTTCCCTTCCTTAGAGCCTGTTAAAAAGAAAAAGCTTAACGTGAAATTTCGCAGTTGCGTTCAACTTTGCATGTGTAGGTGAGAGCAACCGCTCCGAGAGCGCAGTGAAGTTTTAGGTTTGATATTCACCGCATTTTCTAAAGGGACCATCTGCAAATTCCACTCACAGTCAAAAAAATATAAACGTCCAATCATTCATTCAAATGAACGATCCTTACAAGCTTATAGTAGGGGAGAGCGGGGCACAACCTAACGCTTTTTGACTTTCTCAGTTTGTGTAAATCTACTTATGGTTCAGAGTATTTATTTTTTCCCACATTAATTTCCCACATGTCTAGTACAATTATGTGGTTTTGTTTTATTAATACAGTTTATACTTTTTTCTTGATATACCCCGAAAGAATGGAAGTGAAATGTGACAACATGCCCCATAGGTGGGACGTACATTGTAACATGTGTGGGGCACATTGTAACATAACATATGACAGCTTAAAATGTTATCTGATCTAATAAAAAAAAAAATACAAAACAAACTAAAATATTTTCTAAATAAAATACAATTTAAAAAAACTTTTTCATATAAAATAATGGCAATTTTTTATAATTAAATATAAACACATTTTTGAGTTTTGACTACGAACACATGAAAACACAGCTATACAACATAGTTCAAAACAAATAAATAATTAGTCATTTCTGAACATTGACTCTCAGTCTTTATTCACCTTTTTCTCACGTTTTCCCAATAAAATTAAATAAAAGTATAGAATATAATAGCATATTTCTAATAGGGGCACATTGTAACGCAGTGTTACAACATGCCCCCGCCTGCACAACTGGGATTTAAACCCTGCTAGTGTCTTCTACTAGTTAGCGAAGCATTAAATAACTATCTCAACTGTTAAATAACATCTTGGAGATTAAAATAATTTCAGATTTGTCTTATTTTAAATAAACACAAAAAATAGAGATGAAAAAATTAACTTAAGTAAGAAATTTACTTTTGCTATGGTTTAATAAATGTCTATGGATATCTTCCCAAAAAAAAAAATTTGGCGGAATTTTTTTTTCTATATAGTGTTGATATGGCAACTAGTAAATACACAAAGTTTCGTCATCCAAGCATGTGCGGAAGTGTTTAAAACAAGCGTGTTACAACTAGCCCCGCGTTAGGTTGTGCCCCGCGCTCCCCTAAATGCCTAGTGGCAGACTGACTTACTGTGTCCAGCCAGTATCTCGATTGAACAGTACAATTTTTTTGTTTGTTTTTAAATTACTATAACTCACCAGTGTTTTGTTTTTTTGTTTGTTTTTTTATGTTCCAAAGGTTGTAGTACGTTCCTAGTGACAGTCAGGTGAGATTTTGCATTATCCACCTGTAGTAAGTCACCAAAAACCCTTTTGGTGAATTACAGTATTTTTTTTATTAAAAATAATTGTTTACTGTAAATACATAAGGGAGGTATTGGCACAATTTCACCTGTAGTAAGTCAGTCTAGTCACTAGGAACATACTACAAACAATTTGAACATGAAAAAACCCTTTTGGTGAATTACAGTATTGTTTCTGCAAATATATGGCCTACTGTAGGCTACATACATGAAGGGAAGTATTGTCAAAATTGTACTTGTAGTAAGTCAGTCTTACAGGAACCTTCTACGAGCTTTGGAATTTGAAAATGTCTGTTTTAAAATATTAAAAGTAATTTTAATTAAAACTAATTATATGTTTTAACGCAGTTAGTGGAATTGGTAGACGTTCCCTTATGCATCATGCGCCGTGGTTAGCGCGTCAAAGCATTCTCATGTATAAATATGCAGCTATACACACGTAGGGCCAGTTGATTTTCAATGAATATTTCATGTCGATATACAATGGTTGCATATTGCTAAAACTCATCGTGATATTAGTGTATTTGTAAGACTCTATATAACAGTGGCAAGGGTCAAGGGGAATCAAATGTCCGGCGAAAATCGACTTTTAACATTTAAAAACAGACATTTTCAAATTCCAAAGCTTGTATACAATGTGTAGTCAGATAAAAATAAGCCTATAATATGAACGCAACTGCGAAATTTCACGTATTTCTTTTTAACAGGCTCTAAGGAAGGGAAATGCCATTAACGTGAAACTTTGCGCATCACGTATGCTCTTGTCTGTAACCTATAGCCTATAGTTTTCCTCCCATAGAGCCTATTATAAAGGAAAAGCTTAACGTCAATGCAGTAAGACGGTGATATTAAAACTCAATGGCCTATACACCTTATTATGACCGCCGCTAGCGTAGCTAGCGAAAGCGGTCATATAGGGATTGTCAAAGTTTTTTTTTTTTTTTTTTTTGTCACCTTACTGAATTTTTCGTCAACGATACCAGGGACACCGAAGCACCGGGGAACATGAAATTTGGTGGGCATGTAGCCCCACTAGACTTCTAAGGAAAAATTTCGTTTGGTCCCCGGGGGCCACTCCCCCCCGTGCTGGGCCCCCCCAAACCCCAAAAAATGCAGTTTTTCCTAAATAACTACCTGAACCGTGGCACCGAGGATGAAGAAATTTTTGTGGTATGTTGGTCTACTAGACTTTTACGGAAAAATTTCGTTTGGTCCCCGGGGGCCACTTCCCCCCCCGCGCTGGGGCCCCCGTAAATTTTTCTTCAACGATACCAGGGACACCGAAGCACCGGGGAACATGAAATTTGGTGGGCATGTAGCCCCACTAGACTTCTACGTAAAAATTTCGTTTGGTCCCCGGGGGCCACTCCCCCCCCCGCGCTGGGCCCCCCCAAAACCAAAAAAATGCAGTTTTTCCTAAATAACTACCTGAACCGTGGCACCGAGGATGAAGAAATTTTTATGGTATGTTGGTCTACTAGACTTTTACGGAAAAATTTCGTTTGGTCCCCGGGGGGGAAAGCCAGTGCAGGCCTTTTTTTTTTTTTGTGGAAAGCCAGTGCAGGCCTGAGCGGCGGTCATATTTTGTACCGCGATGCGGTACATCTAGTTGAACATGCAACGCGCTATTGCACGTTAAGCGTTTTATAATGGTTTTCGATGGGTGTTGTTCATAATCTGATTTAATCTGTTTGCCTCTACAAAGTATGCTTTATTAATAAGGTAGGCCTATATTGTGTACTAAATTTGGTGCTTCAATATCACTCACATTAAGCGTCTTAAATGGGGAAGAACGCTTGATTACGCTGCCGTCGTCTGTTTTAGCAGAATACTGCCATCTAGTGGTAGCAGGTTTTCTCAGACAGCTGTGTGTGGATCGTGCAAGGCGAAACCGGCGAAATGAAAGTCTCAAAATCCAAATGAATCAATTAGGATTGACTCAGAAACAAGTCAATGAATGCACGCGTGTCACCTCATCCACAAATACACATCTTACTTGTTGCATGCACAAATTCTGACCTACATTAATACAAAATCGAGGTTTTGTATTAACAACTATGTCTCTATTTATACAAAATGCTGCACATTCATGTGATTCTGGATTTTGCACACACAAGTTGTATTGTATTAGTTTTAATGCAGTGACGCACATTTGTGAATTTGTCAAATAGATGGGTAGTTGTGCACACATTAATAATTAGCACCAGGCCTATTCATTTGTAGTTGTTTGTGTGTGGGTTGTGAAATGCTTAAAAACAGCGAAAAGAAAGTCTCAAAAATCCAAATGAATTAAGTGAGATTGACTCAGAAAAGACATCAATGAATGCACGCGTGTCACCTGATCCACACATGCACATCTTCTTTGTTGCATGCGCAAATTATGATACACTAATACAAAAGAAAACATTTGTATTCACAAAAATGTCTCTATTTGTGCAAATTGCTACACATTCATTCAGTTTTGAATTTTGCTCACGCAGGTTGAAAGGCATTTGGTTGTGGATAGTAAAATATATCTGCAACATTTATCAAGTTCATGGATAATTGTGCTTGCACGTGTTAATCATTTTGATACTATATTCATCCCATAGGTTTCTTGCACACTTCTAACAGCAGAAACCAGTCCAGTACTTCTCAAAGATGTCTAACAGCTCTATTAGGCAATTCTGCACATTCATCTGCAGTGACACCATCACTTTCTGACATGGAAACCAAGGAAGGCTTTAACAAGAACGTTTCCTCTTCAACAAGGAAGTTTTTGTCTTAATCTCAAAAAAATGTGTACAGGGCAGCAGACAGGTAATCTAATCCCAAAAAAACATTATGCATTACTACAGGATGTATTACCCAATAATCAAGTACATATATGGATCTTTCTAGAAACTGTAGTGCTCGGATTGGAGATTTGAAGGAGTTAAAGAGAGCTGAAGACAAGTGCACATCAAGACCCAAGAAACATGAAGACTGTGGCCTTTCTTTGTTTTAGTTTCTTATGCTTTAGGTAAGTTGTTTTACTTTCATGATACAGCAACTATGGCATGATTACTCAATTTTGTTTTTACACTCATAATTTGGACAATCCAATCTAAAAACACTCTTATTTATTTCTATAATAAATGATATCTTAATATAATAATGACTCTTCCTTGATTTCATCAGGCCTTTTGCTAATCAGAAATGCATGAGAAGTTGTATTGAACTGTGTCATCTAGTAACAATTACCTCTTGATTAACCCTCTTGTCTAAGAATTCAGTTTAGTAATGGTTTGTGTGTGTAACAGGTGCATGTTCTGTAGCAGCCCAAGTTGCAGTTTGGACACTAAATGTGTGAAAGATGTTTATGAATCTCTCTGGAAGAACAGCACAGACATTGCCTTTAAGACAATCCAGGTGGACTTCCTAAAAGAAATGCAGAATGGCAGTCTGCAGGCAGAGCGATACGTCAGCTTCACCATGCAAGACATCAATTACATACTGAAGGTGACGGAAATGTTGAAGGAAATGAGTGCTAAAGTAATCCAGCCTGTTGACCTCAAGAAATTCATGAATGGCAGATACTCAAGTTATAAAAATTATTCAGACTTAATTCTCAACCAGTTCTTTTTTACGGTAAGAAAAAAAACAAAAAAACTAAGACTTTAAAATTTCCAAATGCTTCTGAGTTCATTGAAGATGCTTTATACTCTCATTTCCACAGCATGAGCCTACTATTCGGCAAACTCCAGCTATGACGAAGTATCTGTCATTCTACAGAAACCTGATGAAAGATGATCCGCTGTACTTTGCTGTGGGTCTTCTGCCCTGCGAAAGACTCTGGGGGTGGCTGGCTGAAAACCTCAGCACACCTCCAACTACTGCGTACTACACTTGGAAGGGGGATAACATGGGTGGCCATCCTGAGAAGCACTACAGAGCCCTGCTGAACAAGTATCTGAACACAACTAAAAAAGAGGTCAAGGCCAAAACTATATTCCGTGCACAGATGCAAAATGAGCATGATTTCTTCTCTTCATCTTAAATGGTTGATTGCTGATTAGTAGTTATAAAGTGTTTCTACCAGTATAAACAGGAATGGGAAACGAATATGAAAAAAACAAAGTCTTTGCATGACTGACCCCTCATGGAATTAATCAGAAATCCTATTAATGGTTATTCAGGGAATATATTCTGTATATTTAGGTGATCTTTGATTGTAAGGGTTGTAGAAGAATTTAAATACAAGGAAATGTTTTGTTTTATTAAAACTATGTAGGGGAGCCTGTGTGACCAGGATGGTTGTAAAACTTATTTGCTTTAAAATGTGTAACTTATGTACACTATGTATCTGATTCTGAAGCTTTGATATAATTTTCACACATTTCTCTGCTACAAATTAAAGTTGTTTTGAAATCTACAACTTGTCCTTAAAATGTGCAATGTATTTTTATCTGTGGATACATTAGAACAGTGGTTCTCAAACTCTTTAAGCCAGCGACCCCTACAATAACATAGACGAGAACTCGCGACCCCCACTACCACAGCATACACTACCAACAAAACAAGTTTTTTAAAGTCCCTTTGCAATGTCTTTTATGTTGTATACACTATATTTACCACTGTTATGAGGTTGAAGGATGAACCCAATCGCAGACAGTTTGCAGGACACACCAGGTTTATTATATACAAATAAAAGGGAAAACAAAGCCCACGAGGGGGCAAAACAAGACTAGACAGGACAACGAGTGACTAATCTAGACTGTGACTTGACATAACTTGACTACAAACAAATAACGAATACAGAAACAGAACTTTCTCTTGATGACACTCTTGACAGGGTACTCACAGGAATGAGCAAAGTCTCACAATGAAGGATAGCAGATAACATGTAACACCATAGCATGTTTAACAATGAACCGACACAGGACAGCAAACACAAGGGGATTAAATAGGGAGAAACTAATGAAGACAGCAGGTGACAGATGAAACAATAATGACTAACCAAGGGTAACAAGGGGGCGGGGTTACATGACAAGACAAGCACATGGCCAAACAAATGGCCATGTTCTGCACATGAAAACAAGGGCCTGTCATGATTCTGCCGCAAGACGAGAGAAAACCAAGAACAAGATTCATGACAGAACCCCTCCCTTAAGGAGCGGCTTCCAGACGCTCCCTAAGGGGAACTAAACACGAGACATAACAGACTGTGACAAGGACACAAACCAACAAAACATGACGAATAACAACAATGGCAAACATGAATAAACAATTACAGGGTTGGGGTGCAAAATCAAAAACAATAAACAAGGCAGAGGAGGTGGGGGAAACACAAAGTCATTAGGGGGCAGTCCAGGGTGGATGGGTGGAACGGAGGTTTTAGGATGACGGGACGAAGGCTGATGGCGAGGGGTCCGGGCAGACTTGGATGGGGACACATGAGGATAAGTCTTGGGGGAAACAGTCCGGGGTTTAATGGAGACAGGGGTGACCGGGGAAACACGCGGCGGCTTGACAGGGGTGGAGACCACAACAGGAACAGAAACAGGGGGTACAGCGGGTGACAGGACAGGCATCATGACAGGGGGTACAGCAGGCAGCTGTGGAGCAGGAACAGGAACTGGGCTCTCAGAAGCGGCTTCAGAACCAGTATTGCCCGAAGCAGACTCAGAATCTACGCTCCTCATCTCCGATTCGGTAACAGCCTCTGATTCTGGAACAGAGCTCTCTGTAGCTGGCTTGAGATCAGCGCTCTCTACAGCTGGGCTGGGATCAGCGCTCTCTGCAGCTGACTTGGACACAGGGTCTGGGGACAAGACAGGACTGACAGGGACTTCTAGAATCTTGACAAGACGGGATAAGTACTCTGACAGGGTTCTTGCAGCAATGACGATCGGCATCTCTTGACTAGCTGAAACTGAGCGCAAAACAGCCTTAGCAGCTGAATCGGCCGCTGCCCTCTCTGCAGCAGTCACGACTGCAGGCTCGGGAACAGCTCTCACTGCTGCAGACTCTGGAACCGCGCTTTCAGCAGCCGATTCAGGAACAGTACCTTCGGTTGCAGCGGGCTCTGAGACCGTGCTTTCAGTTGCAGCGGGCTCTTGGACAGCACCCTCAGCAGCAGCGGACTCCGGGACAGCGCCATCCGAAGCAGCAGGCTCTAGGACAGCGCTTTCTGATGCAGCGGACTCTGGAACAGCGCTATCCGTAGCAGTAGACTCCGGGACAGCGCTTACAGTAGGAGCGAGCTCAGGGACAGACAGAGACAGAGGATTGGAGGCTCCCTTCCTCCTCTTCTTTCTCCTTGGCCGCGGAGCAGAGGCCATAGCCGTACTTGTGACTGGTTGGGGAAGCTCAACAGGAGCTGTGACTGGTGCTGGGAGGACAGTCTCTGACAGGGCTGATTCCGTCGCAGAGGTCTCCGAAGCAGACTCCCACGAGATCCGTCTCCCTCGCTTGCCACGGCGACTTACAGGTGCGGATGACGCTTCAGGAGTCGAAGTGGGGCACGCCTGGTCCCCCAGTGTAGCAACGGCTAGGACACGACCCTCTGAGATCACTGGCAGCTTGGAAGAAGGTGGAGACCTCGAGGAAGAAGCCTGCGGCTCCTCCCGGGAGAAACGATCCCAGAGTTGGGCATAATTCCTCAGGATCCACTCACCCTGGGACGGGAATGGAAGGTTGACCCTCTCTCTGTCGGTGGGAGCTGACAACCAGCATTGTTCACGGAACTCCGATTGTCGCTGGAGCTGGGAGGACATACCGCCTGCTGGGTTCTTCTTGGGTCGGTTCATTCTGTTATGAGGTTGAAGGATGAACCCAATCGCAGACAGTTTGCAGGACACACAAGGTTTATTATATACAAATAAAAGGGAAAACAAAGCCCACGAGGGGGCAAAACAAGACTAGACAGGACAACGAGTGACTAATCTAGACTGACTTGACATAACTTGACTACAAACAAATAACGAATACAGAAACAGAACTTTCTCTTGATGACACTCTTGACAGGGTACTCACAGGAATGAGCAAAGTCTCACAATGAAGGATAGCAGATAACATGTAACAACATAGCAGGTTTAACAATGAACCGACACAGGACAGCAAACACAAGGGGATTAAATAGGGAGAAACTAATGAAGACAGCAGGTGACAGATGAAACAATAATGACTAACCAAGGGTAACAAGGGGGCGGGGTTACATGACGAGACAACGCAAGCACATGGCCAAACAAATGGCCATGTGCTGCACATGAAAACAAGGGCCTGTCATGATTCTGCCGCAAGACGAGAGAAAACCAAGAACAAGATGGCAGAATCATGACAACCACATATCAAATTAATTAAACAAAATATTATGAGATGGTCAAATAGAAATTGTAACCGAGAATGAGTCAAAGTTTCATACTGATCAATTCATTTTCAATGCATCAAGATACATAATAACAGGTTGCCACGGCCCGTTTACTTCATTTTCTGTTTGGAATGGAATAACGAGAAATGAAAACCAGCTCGTTTATTAGTTTTTTTGTTTACTTTAAAAAACGATTTTTCATTTTTCATTTGTGGTTTACAAATCGGTTTATGGGTTCGATATTTCATTTGCACACGTGGGCGGCGCTGAAACGCCCCTTTTACCTGATTGGTCAAACCGCTCCACCTTCAGTACGAGCTTTTCTTTCTGTCAGGCAGAATAAGAGTCAGTATGAGTGCGGCACTGACAAATGCACTTAATAATGCCTGAAACCACCACTCACTGTTAACTACGCACAATATTTGAAGCAGAAATATGTTCACGCTGGTCACGTAATTCGTGCTGCTGCGACTTGCAAGCGACCCCAAAAATGTGAGCCACAGACAGTGACAGATTATTTTAGCATGATGTATTTCCCGTTGATAAATACAGTGCAAATAGTTCCGTCTCTTTGGATGAAAGGGAAGAGGAAATAAAAATCAATAATAGGCTGAACTGTACCATCATAATATGTCCGTAACATTAGATGTCTGTAGATGACCTACCCATAACTGTTACATTAGAGTTAGGGGATAACACAGTTTGTACAGTATAAAAATCATTATGTCTAAAGTTCCCATAAAACATGAAAACCCAACCCAATCCTTGATGTGTAAAACATCTGTTCATAATCTGTGATTAATACGAATAGCACCGGAAGGCGTCTGGAATAACTGTGCACTGATCAATCCGCATTTTTTAAGACAGCTAATTTTACAGTAGGTAATATTCAGAATGTACTTCTCGTATAACGCCAACGACCGCACAAATAGCCGCTTCCTTTGTGAAATATAACCATAGACAGTATAAGAAAGAATATAACAGACCACCTTTTTAAAAACTGTTATTTAAGCTATATTTGTGCATAAATGTTTGCATTCAAGTTTTTCATATAGATAGACAGTCAGTCAGACAGACAGACAGACAGACAGAGATAGAGAGATAGATAGATAGATAGATAGATAGATAGATAGATAGATAGATAGATAGATAGATAGATAGATAGATAGAAGTTTAAATGTGTTAGGCCTATATAAATTTAGGTATATAAGCATTACACACTACAATAGCCTTGAAACAGAACTAGAACCTTTAAGATATGCGCTCGTCTTCACAAAAACTACAGAAAATATTGTTTATTCTGGGCAGTATGACAAGCCATGGCAAAAAGCAGGCTAACTTGTAGGCTATAGCCTACTTGAAAGGAAAACAAATTTACCGAGAAAAAACAGAGTTTGTGTTGTTGAATCATATTTTTGTCCTGGACTCCTAGCGCAATTTTTGCCGTTGTCGGGGGGAGGCGCACTACTTACACGCACCGTACACTTGGAAAAAGCATTAGAAGAATAAATATTCATTAGTCTGCTCTTCAGCAAATCAGTTAGGCCTATATCAAATCAATCGTCACTCAAGTTTGGCGGTCTTCTGCAGCCTGTCTGTATGGAGTCTACATTATTTCCCTATAAAAAAACGATAGAAAGCATGATAATAAGTGGATGCTCGGATGAGTAGGCTACATATCAAATTTTTTTAAATTTGAATGTGGATTGTCAAAGGGTGCTTCAAAGGTGAGCATACGTCGATTTTGTGCTGAACAAGGCATACGGAGAGAGCGTCTGCAAGATTCCCAGCTTGAGGTGGAAGTTGCAAAAGCAGTTACCGAGGTAGGTCAGTTCACACTTAGCCTACATATAATTAAATGTAAAGGTTTATGCGTATTTGACGTGCTGTCCGGGAGGAGGGCTCCGAGCTCGGAATTTGACTCCCCCGGGTTGTGATAGGAATTGTTAACTGGAAGTGTTGTATGTATACCTCTTATATCGTTAACTGAGTTGATTAACTGAATTTGCTCCTCTCGTGTTAATTAGGTTAATTATCTGACCGTGCTCCTCCTACACTTTGTTAATAAAACATAATTTAAATAAAAAGTGTGAAAACTCTGTTTTATGGTTAAAATGATCTCGTGTAGGTTACTCAGTTTGGAAGTCCCCCCCCCCCACAACAGACTGGGCCAACATATGGCAGAAAAATGATGAAGGGATACCTGGCTTCAAAAGGTATCAAAGCATCCGAAGGCCGCGTGGGATGTATGCTGCGAACAATCAATCAGCCCTATCACATGGCTCGATATCATGTAGGTATTGGTAAAGAAATTATGGATTATGTTGTTAAATTTTGGAAGTGTTTGTCTTTAATTAAACCATGTTAGTGTTATAAAGGTTAAAAATTGTTCACTTCAACACTATAAGCTGCAAAACAGTTAATTGTGCTTCTGGATGTTGTAAACTGGCATTTGTTTGATTTATTGACATTCTGATAAACACACTAGTTTTACAGTTTACTGCACTTTAAGGCTCAATCCCAATTCTATTTTATACCCCTTCGCGGCTCGCCTACCCCTCACCCTTGCCCCTTGAAACAGAGTGGCAAGGCGTAGGGGTGAAAATATTCCCCTAAGAAATGGGACACCACTACTACACCGTTACACGTCATTATACGTCGTCGCTAGCGGCTACGTCACAGGAGATGCGGCAATGTTTATCACAAACTTCCAAGATGCCGTCGTCAGCTGTAGTCATCTCAATTGCGTGAGTTACAGCTATTCTTTTTTTTGTGCATTTTTCTTCTGAAGTTCGCAGAAAACAACGGAGATGACGATATCTTCGACGCCTAATGCTGCGTTCACACCAAACGCGAATAGAGCGTCTGGCGCAAGTGATTTCAATGTTAAGTCAATGTAAAGATGTGTTTACGCGCGTCTGGAGGTCTTGCGGTGCGAATGAGGCGTTTCGCGGTGGACGCGAATTCACCTCATTCGCGCGTCCACTATGCTTCAAACTTTTGCCTTTTACACGCGTCATATTGTTAACGAACTTTAGCGATTTTTTTTGCAACCGTTTCTTTGAAGAACATGACCGTAAATATGAACACAAGATTGAATGTGACATAAAGAAAATGATTAGCCGGTGTATGCAGGTACATTTCTCATACCCCTTCGTTTGAAGTGTGGTCCCGAAAAATCTTCGTTTCAAGGGCTATCTGGCCCGACCCTTACCCCTACCCCTCCAACCAAAAGAGAATCGAGACAACCCTACCCCTTCACGGGAACGCGCAAAACGGAGAGGTAGTGCCAAGGGGTAGGGGCAAGGGGTGAATTGGGATTGAGCCTAAGGCCCCGTCCACACTACTGCGTTTTCGTTTAAAAACGGAGACCTTTTGCTACGTTTGCACCTCCCGTCCACACTAAAACGGCAAAAACGGACACCCAAAACGGAGAAGTTTAGAAACGCTGCCGACCCGTTTTTCGTTTTGAATCTCCGGAGGGCATTTTAGTGTGGACGGGTCAAAACGGAGGACTTTAGAAACGATGACGTAGTAGAGGCTCACGCTCGGCTTACGCTCGGCTTTATGATTGGGTGTCATCAGTCATGGCGTATATCTTTGCTAGCAGCTGTTGTGCAAGTAAATTCTGCATTTTACAATGCTATAACTGTGTTACGTACTGCTCCGAGACACGAAGGTTGAGGATCCAAATGCAGTTTTATTTAAAGGGTTATACAGAGTCGTAGTCAAAATCCAGGCAAAGGTCATACACAGGCAGGCAATCCAACAAACAGACAAATCCAGAGGGTGAGGCAGAAACAGGAAAACCAGGACACGGGCAGAGATCAAGAACCAGGAACAATGACAACAAAGGAAACGCTCAGAAATGCAGTGTAATAACATACAAGACTTCACAGGGAATGATGAGGTGAACCAGGCTTATATGGGGTGAACTAAACAATATAATGAGACACAGGTGAATGTGATAATCAGGGATGAGTCCGGGCAGTGAATTATGGGAAATGTAGTAGTGAGTGAATAATGATAGTCTGATGTGGAGTGCCCTCAGGTGGCTCTCAAGGGCACTCCAGCTGATGACCGTTACATAGCCCCCCCTCAAAGGAGCAGCTTCCAGATGCTCCTAAAATACTCCAGGAGGGAGGTGGAGTGGAGGCGGACATGGGGGTGGGATGGAGGGCCAGGCCCGTGGAGCGGAAGAGGACCTGGAGACTGCGGCGGGATGGAAGACCAGGGCGGAGCGGGCTGTGCAGGCGACCAGGGCGGAGCAGGCTGTGCAGGCGACCAGGGCGGAGACGACCCTTCAGGCGGCCAGGGAGGAGACGACCCTTCAGGCGGCCAGGGAGGAGACGACCCTTCAGGCGGCCAGGGCGGAGACGACCCTTCAGGAGGCCAGGGCGGAGACGACCCTTCAGGAGGCCAGGGCGGAGACGACCCTTCAGGAGGCCAGGGCGGAGACGACCCTTCAGGCGGCCATGGCACAGGAACAGACACCGGCTCAGGAACAGACAACGGCTCAGGAACAGGGACAGACACCGGCTCAGGCTCAGGAACAGACACAGGCTCAGAGGATGCGGTGGCCATCTTGTCCGAAGACACAGGCGTGGAGTCGGCCATCTTGTCCGAAGACACAGGCGTGGAGTCGGCCATCTTGTCCGAAGACACAGGCGTGGAGTCGGCCATCTTGTCCGAAGACACAGGCGTGGAGTCGGCCATCTTGTCCGAAGACACAGGCGTGGAGTCGGCCATCTTGTCCGGAGACACTGGCTCGGCGGCGGCCATCTTGTACGGAGACACTGGCTTGGCAGAAGTGACGTGAACAGTCTCTGGATCGGCAGAAGTGACGTGAACAGTCTCTGGATCGGCAGAAGTGACGTGAACAGTCTCTGGATCGGCAGAAGTGACGTGAACAGTCTCTGGATCGGCAGAAGTGACGTGAACAGTCTCTGGATCGGCAGAAGTGACGTGAACAGTCTCTGGCTCAGCAGACGTAACGTGAAGCTCTGGCTCTGGCTCGGCAGGACTGACGTGAAGCTCTGGCTCTGGCTCGGCAGGACTGACGTGAAGCTCTGGCTCTGGCTCGGCAGGACTGACGTGAAGCTCTGGCTCTGGCTCGGCAGGACTGACGTGAAGCTCTGGCTCTGGCTCGGCAGGACTGACGTGAAGCTCTGGCTCGGCAGGACTGACGTGAAGCTCTGGCTCTGGCTCGGCAGGACTGACGTGAAGCGCAGGCTCTGCAGAGGCCATGGCGGGATGAGGCTCTGGTGTGACTGCGCTGGTGAGCGGTTTTAGCACAGGAGTTGCCAACATTAGAGTAGGCATGACATGAAGTGGCTCAGGCGTAGAGGATACCTTAGGCTTGCGAGGCTCCACATCCGTAAAGCCCACAGTAAATGATGAGCTGCTCAGTAAAAGGGCAAGGTTTATATATCCAACTAAAGTCCAGTGAGGGGTATTGTCAGGCATGAGGTAGTTTAGAATGTCATTAAGTCCATGGCGAAAAATGTCCTTTAAGACTGCATCATTAAAGTTAACCCCATGGCTAAGCTCACAAAACTCCTTGACAAAATCCTCAATTGGACGGTTGCCTTGGCGGAGGTCGAAGAGACAAACTGCTGGATCCATGGTGGTGAAGTCTTCTGTTACGTACTGCTCCGAGACACAAAGGTTGAGGATCCAAATGCAGTTTTATTTAAAGGGTTATACAGAGTCGTAGTCAAAATCCAGGCAAAGGTCATACACAGGCAGGCAATCCAACAAACAGACAAATCCAGAGGGTGAGGCAGAAACAGGAAAACCAGGACACGGGCAGAGATCAAAAACCAGGAACAATGACAACAAAGGAAACGCTCAGAAATGCAGTGTAATAACATACAAGACTTCACAGGGAATGATGAGGTGAACCAGGCTTATATGGGGTGAACTAAACAATATAATGAGACACAGGTGAATGTGATAATCAGGGATGAGTCCGGGCAGTGAATTATGGGAAATGTAGTAGTGAGTGAATAATGATAGTCTGATGTGGAGTGCCCTCAGGTGGCTCTCAAGGGCACTCCAGCTGATGACCGTTACAAACTGCCTACATGCGCCGGAGGCAAGCTATTATTCGAGCGATCTGTGACAATTCCCGTGTGCAGCGGCGGTACCGACCGTACATGGAGCGTCGGTTTTGGGTTAACCCGGGAAGAACCAGCACATGGTGGGATAATTTTTATCAATGAAGTTGTGTTTACACCGGCACGCGCATGCCCAGTGTTGGTGAATGGTCACGTGATCCGCGTTTTCAGTCGTTTTAATGTGGACGGAGATCAATTCTAATACGCAGCTAAAACGCTGGTGTGGACGGAGATTGTATTCGTTTTAATTCTCCGTTTCTAAAATAAAACGCAGTAGTGTGGACGGGGCCTAAGTGTATCACACATCAGAGTATGCATGTGGTACGCATGTTGCACTTCAGCTAATGAATTTAAGTCTCGCACAGATACAGAAAATAGTCTCTTTTCAAGTAAATTGAATTTAAAACCAGAATATAGTTGCTCATATACTGAAACAAATTAGGTTAAATATTTCAAGAGGATTACCAACAGATATGTTTAGGGTTAGGGTTTGATTAGGACAATCATTTAATTAATACAATTAAAATCATTCCTGAAAGATTATAAAATGAATACATAATTGAATCGTAGGCATAAGTGCCATAAAATGGTAGAAACTGCTATTACATGCTTGCATGCATACAAAAATGGCTGGGTTGTTGTGGTCAGCTCTTGAGTAAAATCAGGCTTTGTGAGATGGGTATAAACCTGGAAAGCACAATTAGCCAACTATGGTGTCAAGTTTCCTCTTTATCAGCAAAGTTTAAAGAGTCCAACAGACTCCGAAACCAACAGACATTCGCAAGACTGACACCAGTTCTACCAGAAAGACTCGGGAGAATAAATACTATAACAATTAACATTTATTAACAGCCCAACAAGCAATCAAGTTCTTTGGCGTAGGCCCCGTCCGTAGCTTGCAATCCGAGGGTCCGGATCTGCATATCCTGCCTGAAGATGAAAGCAGGGGCGCAGCCGACCCCCTGCAAGGTATAGGAAGGGACCATCCTGGTGGTGGTGGGGTGGATGGAGGGAAGAGACCATCCTGGTGGTGTTGGGGGGGATGGAGAGAAATACCCATCTTGGTGGTGGTGGGGAGGATGGAGGTGAATTGAAGCGTCAGCATCTGCGAACTCAGACGTGTGTAAGTACCAATCTTTTATACCACAAGTATAGGAATATGATTGGATAGATGAGAAAGTAATAAGTGACGTAACAATTGAGTCTTCCCGGCAGAACTTATGCTAGAGCTTCATGAACATTTCGTTCATTTAAGGGGCTTTAAATGTTATACTTTTAACAGCTACGCAGTCTTTATCATATTCTGAATTAAGAAATCATTATAATGCAGTCAAACATAATTTACAGGTAACATAAATAATTACTTTATCTTCCGAGTCTTTCGTTCATTTGTCACGTGACAGACGCAATGAACGTTCATGAACGGATTGAACCCTGCTTCAGATACGAGCCTCCTGCAGAGGTGAAGCAGGCCAACACTGCCACTGTGGCATAGGCTACAACAGGCCTAATGTGTGAAACTTGTGTTGTGGTTCTCTTACGAGAGGTCTCTCATACTGCGTAAGTATCTTACGCTAGGGGAAAACCTCTTTTCCACGAGATATTGAAGCCAAAAAATTATCTGGGGACTGCAGATAGAAAATAGCTTTTGCTAACTCTGGTACAAAACATCTTTTCATAAGATTAATGTATTTTGTACATTGTCCCTGACAAATAAACTAATTAAATACAAATAAAATAAATCCTTAATTTTGTATTAATGTAAAACGCGTTGCGGCAGCATGCAGACATAGGCGAGACAGCTCGCGCGCCTATTGGCTGCCCTGCGGCAACTGCAGCAGCCTATCGAGAGATAGGCTTCGCGCCCACTGATCGCTTCGCGCCCACTGCGTCACGTCCCGCCGAAACGGGCATGGCTTGGGCCTATAAATACGGCTCGACAGGCTGATAGAATCAGATTTTTCATCTCTTCAGCGAAGCTCTCACATCGCTGGATCCCGAGAGAAGCCGCGCCGTCTGAAAAAGCCTTCTGCGGGACGAGCCATTGCACCTGAAGCCGCTGGCAGACAACTCGCCGCCTTCAGTCGCCGTTCCTGCTACGCTATTCGGCGTATATATCCTTTTTCTCTGCTAAGTGTGTGTTTGCCGCTGCGACACACACTCTCATAAAAGAGCCGAGCGTCTTTTTCAAGATGCCTCGTACCTTCTGTGGCTCGTGCCGAGCTCCACTCAGCGACGGGGACGGACCGCCATGTCATCTGCGCTTCCTGCCTGGGTGAGGATCATGCAGCTCTCGCGCTCGCTGACGGCGGCTGCCCTCACTGCGAGCTGGTGCCCATGGTGACTCTGAGGACTCGCCTGGCATCTTTCGCCGAGACTGCTCCCCCGCCCGCTGTGGTGCCGCACCGTAAAAAGCGCCGTGCTCAGCGGGTCCCGGAACCTCCTCCAGCCTGTGAAAGCTCGCCGGTTCGCCCGCCAGCTTCACCGCCGGCTTCGCCTGACTTCCTCTCTGCCGGACAGCGGCCGCCGTCTGCTGCCGCTTCCGCCATGGATGATGACGAGGAAGCCGTGTCTGTGGAGGATGACAGCTGCTCTCTCCTGGCGTCGGGCAGTGAGGATTGGTCGAGCTCTATGGATCTCGCCCCCTCTGCTCGCAAGCCGTCTGGGAAAAGGGCCAGCATCGAAGCAGAGCTGATGCGTCTGCTCGCGTAGGCCGTAGCGAGCCTCGGCCTCGAGTGGTCGACGCCCACGGAACCTGCACACAACCGGCTGGACGGATTTTTCCTGCAAGGGGACCGTGTTTCACAGTCTTCAAGACCCGCGCCCTTTCTTCCTGAGCTTCATGAAGAAGTCGCGAAGTCTTGGAATGCCCCTTTCTCAGCCAGATTGCGTACCTCTGTCTCAGCAGCATTCTCCGTGGTGGACGGTGCCAAAGACAGAGGATACCAGTCTCTTCCTCCTGTGGAAGAAGCCGTAGCAGCCCATCTTTGCCCGCCCTCCGCTGGACAGCGTGTTAAGGTGGCGCTACCGTCAAAAGCCTGCCGCACGACCTCAGCCTTGCACAGTCGCGCTTACTCCGCCACTAGACAGGCTGCATCTGCGCTGCACACAATGGCCACACTGCAGATATTCCAGGCCGACCTTCTCCGTAAGCTGGACGAGGAAGGACCAGGAGCTATTTGCGTGCCGGACTTAAGAAGAGCCACGGACCTCGCTCTTCGTGCCACTAAGTCCGCCGCACAGGCCATAGGGCGGAGCATGGCCTCTCTCGCCGTAGCGGAGAGACATTTATGGCTGACACTCTCTGAGATGTCGGAGTCAGAGCGCACCGCGTTCCTCGACGCCCCCATCTCCTCTGCCGGCCTCTTTGGATCATCCGTCAAAGATTTCGCGGATAGATTCGCTGAGGTGCAGAAAACGTCACAAGCCATGAAGCATTTTCTGCCTAAGCGCTCCAGCTCTACAGCAGGTCGCCCTAAACAGCCGTCTGCTCGAAGCTCCCAGCCGCAGCCTCAGCCCGCCGCCGCCTCACAGCGTCGACAGGCCCGAGACCCGAGACCACGCTCTCACTCTGCTGGCCGCCGCCCTCCTCCGCGTGGGCCCCGGCCTAAAGTCGAGATAAAGCCCGAGGCCTCAAAGTCTTCCTAGCCCGCCTAGGAAAACGACGGTGTTTAAGTCTCGCTGCGGCCAGACTTCCACCAAAACTTCTCGCTCGTTCAGTTCCAGGAAATGCGACCCAGATAAATCCCATATAGAGTGTATTTTCTGGTATTCCGGCCACGGCCGATGGTGTTATGAGTGTAGTAAAAATGCCCACAGCCCAGTGCTCATTCCTACACACAAGCACAGCCCGCCACACAGGGCTCGCACGCATAAAATCGACTCAGGTCGATCGTGCATTAAATGTAGTGAATGTGCCCACGACCCAGTGCCCACAAACACTACACACTGCATGTCTCACGGTTTCTGTAAAAACGAAACCAAAACACGTACAGTCAGCTCGAGCCGACGGTGTTTTCAGTGCAAATGTGCCCGCTGTCCCGCACCCACATTCACTCATAGACATGACAAGCCCCACGGGGCTCACCCCGCTCGCTCTCTTTCAGCAAACTGCCATAAGAGAACTGAGCGCGGGCAGGCTGCCCGTTGTGATCAACGCGCCCCCCGCCTCGAACGCTGCAAGCACGGCATCTATGTTACAGCACACCGATGCTCTCCGGTCGCCACCATCTCGCGGCCAGAGCCCAGATTTCATTCAACCCCTTGCTATTCATGCAAGTGCATGGGCAATGCTTCCCGGGGTATCAGAATGGGTGCTGAACATTATAAAGAGAGGCTATTCGCTACAGTTCGCTCGTCGTCCCCGCCGTTATGCGACGCGAGTCGAAACTACGGTGAAAAAGGAAGTAGCACATCTACTTCGAGCCGAGATAGCGAAACTTTTGAGCAAAGGGGCCATAGAGCCTTTATCTCAAGCTCAGAGCGAAGGGGGTCTATACAGCAGATACTTTCTGGTACCGAAAAAAGACGGGGGTCTCAGACCCATTCTAGATCTAAGACAACTGAACAAAGCGCTCTCGAAACGCAGGTTCAGGATGCTTACAACCAGGAAAATCCTTGCGCAAATTCGCCAAGGGGACTGGTTTATGGCAGTAGATCTGAAGGACGCGTATTTCCAAATACAAATAGCGTCACGTCACAGGCGATTTTTGAGATTCGCCTTCGAGGGCCAGGCATATCAATACACAGTCCTGCCGTTTGGCCTGTCCCTAGCACAATGTGCATGGACGCGGCGCTGGCACCCCTGAAGCTTTGGGGGATGCGAGTTTTGAACTACTTGGACGATTGGCTGATTCTAGCTCGATCACACTCAGAGCTCATAGAACACAGGACCATATTACTCGAGCATCTCGAGAATCTGGGTCTCAAAGTCAATTGGGCGAAGAGTTCACTGTTCCCCAGTCAGAAAATATCAGAACTGGACTCGCTGTCTATGACAGCACAGTTATCGCCGCAGCGCATACTGAATATTCAGCACACGCTGAAAACCTTCCGCTGCGGCGCTATGGTCCCGCTCAGAAAATGTCAGAAAATGCTGGGTCTCATGGCCTCAGCATCATCAGTACTCCAGTTGGATCTGCTTCGCATGCACCCACTGCAGTTCTGGCTAAGAGCGCGAGTACCATGTCGAGCGTGGACTTTAGGTCTTTTTCGCCTCAAGTTTGATCAGAAATGCATCTCAGCTCTGAAACCTTGGAGAGCGACCGACTGGTACCGATCAGGTGTAAACCTAGGGACAGAGGTGGGTAGAGTACCCAAAAACTGTACTCAAGTAAAAGTACAAGTACTTATAGAAATATTTACTCAAAGTAAAAGTAAAAGTAATAATCTTAATAGTTACTTGAGTAAGAGTAAAAAAGTATCCAATGAAAAAACTACTCAAGTAGCGAGTAACTTACTTCGGATCATATAGGCCTCTATTTTATATATATATATATATTCATTTATATTTATACAATATATATATATATATATATATATATATATATATATATATATATATATATATATATATATATATATGAAGACTTCAGATGCAAAAGCCTCTGAGTGCCATCTGAAACTTTCTTCTAAAACAAGCATTTTTATCAAGCTTGTATATTTAAGTTCAGTAATTTCACTTTTAATGACAATTAATAGGTACTTTTCATTGCCATTTAAGTGAAATAACTGAACATAAACATACAAACTTGATAAAAATGCTCTTTTAGAAGAAAATTTCAGATGGTACTTAGAGGCTTTTGCATCTGAAGTCGTCATATATATATAAAATAATATTATTTAGATATTTTTTTTTTTTTAAATGACTATTATTTTCATAAGTAGATTGGCTATCTTTGCAACAAAAAACATTATTTCTGCCATCTGTAGCCCGAAAATCATTGCCTGTCCTTTGGTTTGTATAATAGTAACTTATACAACTACATTTGGATTATTAGACAATGTCGAAATGAAGTGAATCTGCAGAGTGTTGCATTCAAAGGCATGTAATTGACACAGAGAAGAAAGAGTTAAAACTCTTCACATGTGCTCGCGCTCATGACTGCTACTGAACATCTGAACACAAAAAAACAAACACAAGTACATCGACGGATCTTTTTCTGTCTGTTCTCCAAAATATAATCAAATGTATATTTCTGCAAGCATCTTTAAACTGGTTAACTGTGTGTACGGCAGGCAAAGGCATTCGTTTTCAAGTCGAGTTCGTAAGCCGCTGCGCAACAATACACACAAACTACCGCAGGATGGCGGGTGTTCATAAACTGTGGACAATGGTAGCTTATTTAATGTAAAAATGAATGTATTATGTCCAAAAAACGGGTAATGTCATCCTTTCTAGTAGTGCTATCATGGCATAATAATCTGTTTGGTTGTAAAATGTATTACCTGAGTTAAATGAAATCGAATGTATCGTCCTGTGGAATCATTCATTCACAGACAGCTTACGAAGATGTTCAACTAATAAAGATCTTCATCGCTGGCAAATATATGATGCATTTGAAGATTTGCTCTCACTTGACTGTACTGTAGGTCCACGGCCACTTCATCCAACGCTCTTGATGTCCTTAAATCTTCCTGTTACGACTCCGAGTCGAGTGTGAATTGAAATCGCTTCAGACGATTCAGTGCGTGCAGGAACTGAACAGAATCAGGAACTGAATCATTCAAACTGATTTGCGAACCGATTTAGACAGATCTGCCAACTTGTTTGATGAAGTCTTTGAACAGAATCGACTCAAAAGAGTGATTCATTTGTGAATTGAGCATCGCTCAAGCCCAGAAAAAAAGATACAGCGCGCTTGGAATAAACTACGCATTTAACAACACATATTGCATTAAAATAAAGTAACGAGAAGGACGTCGCCCAACGTAACGAAGTAAAAGTACAGTTTTTTCATTAGAAATGTACTCGAGTAAAAGTAATAAGTACCCACATTCAAATCTACTCTTAAAAGTACAATTTTTCCAAAAAAATACTCAAGTAAATGTAACGAAGTAAATGTACTTCGTTACTACCCACCTCTGCCTAGGGACTTCCTCGAGTGTGAAGGTGGTGTCCACGGACGCCTCCACCTCGGGATGGGGAGCGCTGCTCGAGGGCAGACCGTTCTTCAGCCAGTGGTCAGAGCGGGAAAAGCTCCTACACATAAACTGCCTGGAGATGTTGGCAGTCGACAACGTGCTGAGGCGTTTTTGTCCCCAGTTAAAAGGGCACCACGTCCTGGTCCGTTCGGACAACATGTCAGTGGTGGCTTATATAAATCGCCAGGGAGGAATCAGATCCTGAAACCTTTACAGGCTGACGGAGCGCCTCCTGTTCTGGGCTCAGCACAATCTGCGCTCGCTGAGAGCAGCGCACATGCCGGGCCACCTGAATGTGGGACCAGACAGACTGTCCAGGAACAATGTTCCGACAGGAGAATGGTCTCTGCACCCGCAGACAGTCCAACTGCTGTGAAAGAAATTCGGCAGAGCGGAAGTAGACCTGTTTGCGTCTCAAGAAAACGCTCACTGTCCGGAGTTTTTCTCCAAGAGCAGGGACGCGCTGGCCCACGTCTGGCCCCGCTGCCCGCTCTATGCTTTTCCCCCTGTCACGCTCCTGCCTCAGGTATTAGAGCGAATCAGGAAAAGCGGATACTCAGTGCTACTTGTGGCTCCGCTCTGGAGAAACCAGGCTTGGTTCGCAGTGCTGATGCAGCTGTCAAGCACTGCCCCATGGCCAATACCAGTGAGGAAGGACCTCCTCTCTCAGGCCGAGGGCTCAATCTGGCATCCTCGCCCGGAGCTTTGGTCCCTACATGCGTGGGCCATCAACGGGTACCCGCTAACCTCCCGGTGGGAGTGTTAAACACGATCACACAGGCTAGGGCCCCATCTACTAGACGGCTCTATTCCTCGAAGTGGTCTGTGTTCTCCAGCTGGTGCACAGCCCGTGGCATATCACCTCCCGACTGTGGGGCTCCTGCAAGAGCTAATGGATAAGGGCAGAACCCCATCCACGCTCAAGGTTTACGTGGCGGCCATAACAGCGTTCATTGAACCGACGCTTGGCCAGTCGCTTGGAAGGAATGATCTGGTCATCCGCTTCCTTAAAGGAGCTAAGAGACTGAATCCTCCCAGACCTCCCTCAGTTCCCATATGGGACCTTTCTACGGTCCTGGAAGCCATGAAAGGTGTCCCATTCGAGCCGATCCATTTAATAGATATCAAACATTTGTCTTTCAAGACAGTGTTTCCTCTGGCTCTCGCTTCGGTAAAGCGCATAGGGGACTTACAAGCGCTCTCTGTGAGCGCGATGTGTATGGAATTTGGGCCCAATGACTCGAAAGTCATACTCAAACCAAGACACGGGTACGTTCCTAAATCCCTCAATACACCGTTTAGGGCACAGGTGATTTCCCTGTCGGCCTTGCCGGTCTCTAATGAGGAAAGAGATGCGAGCTTCCTTTGCCCAGTCAGGGCATTAAGAGCTTATGTGTCTCGCTCGACTGTTTTCAGACAGACAGAGCAGCTCTTTGTTTTGTTTAGCAGACGCTCTAAAGGACTGGCTGCGTCGAAACAGAGCCTATCCAGGTGGATAGTTGATGCTATAGCGCTGGCTTACACTTCTAAGGGCTTGCAGTGCCCGTTAGGTGTCAGAGCGCACTCCACAAGAGGCATGGCCTCGTCGTGGGCTTGGTCTAGTGGAATTGCCTTACAAGATATATGTATGGCGGCAGGCTGGGCCTCCCCGTCTACATTTATAAGGTTTTACAACCTAGAGGTTCCCGCTTTACAGGCTAAGCTGCTTTCGGTCAAATAAATCAGTATTATCTGCCCCGAAGCTACCGGCTCAGAATACTGAAACTGCTTCTGGGGAGATGGAGTAACTATTATTTGTCGCTTTTGTTTTGAGATTTTTTATTGTTTTGATGTTGTTTTACATGTTTGTTATTTAATCACCTCTATCTTTATTTTTTTATAGTGCAATCAATAAATTAATTGTACATTTTGAAAAAACTTTTCCATTCTACTAGTTTTTTCTTCTTCTTTTTTTTTCATAAATCAGGGTTTATAAGTAAACATGGACTGACATTTTTTAAATTAGGGTTAGGGTTACGCGCGCACACTGATGTTTTACAGAGTCTCACTCCAGCCAAAGTCCCAAAGTTGGCAACCCTGCTATACATGAAATCTGAATTTTGTTACTGCATCTTTGGAATAAATGAAAAACTTTGAGATTTATACATGGTTTTGATTAATATAACAGTAATTGCATACATTTTAATGTAAAAATAAAATTGTATTGGTGGTGTTCTTATTAGTTTATGTAATGTTTATGTAACCTGGAAAATGTCAACATTGCGTGTCACTGGAACATGAATTTACCTTTTTTTAAATAGTGAGGACTTTGCCTCATTTCAGAACACTGCTATTAATACATTTGTGTTAAGCAAGAAAACATTATACTGTAGAGCTGAGAGACAATAACTTGACTGGCTAAACAGCATTTTTTACCTTCAGTGCTTTTAGCTATAAGCTGTACTTCTTGTTTTTTGCAGAAGTGCAGTGATCGAATATGGAATGTGGGACCAGGTCAGGGTGGATCATGGGAAGGAGTTTTATTTAACACTTTTTATTCAAGAGAAACTTGCACACTTTAGAAACAACAGAGAGAAGCAGCCATATTGCCAAACACCGTCAACAAATGTGAGTTTTAATTCATAAACATTGTAGGGCAACAGAAACTATAGTGTCCTTTTAACATAATCTATTAAGATGTTTTATTTTGTTAACTGCACTTAGTATTGTTGGTTCCAATACAGGGGCCTATTCATGGATTTCATCCGGTCCCTTTCCACAGGTGTATTAATCAAGCACAATGCAGTCTGCATTCATAATCTAGGTGCTTGATTTTATACACCTGTGGAAAGGGACCTGATGAAACCCATGAATACCATGAAGCCGGTTTAGGTGGCTAGCCAGATATATTTCACTTTAGTTTGTGCCAACCCTGGGTTTTAGGCATCATGAAAGTGGTTTGGCTTTTAGCAGTGTTCATCGCCATAGTAACTTGCGCTGCTGTCACTCCTAAACTCAGGATCAAAGCCTGTGTTGACAGAGAAAGTTGCTGAACAGCGTAATGGCACCAACAAAGCTTGGTTGGATTGTTTGGTTTTGTCAACTCAAATCTAATCCCGTAACCCTGAGTTTGTTTAACTATCATCACATATAGTGGTACCATCAAATATAGTGATACTTCACGATCACTGGAAGCTGATATGAAGATTAGAATACTTTACTGACCCTGTAAGTTACGCAAAATGAACTCAACTTTATTCAAGTTATTTTAGCAGAATTAGAATGCTATATGTTCAGTGGCCAAGTTCTCTTAACACGCATACATTTTTACAATTTGAAATCAGGAAATCATTATAATGCATAAATTATGAGAAACATGAATGATTGGTTCTCCTTCACAAATATAAGTTTCCAGGGAGGTTTGTTAGAGGGTGAGTGGGAAATTTACAGGAAAGCGACCTGCCAGGAACAGTATTGGACACCCCAAGAGGTGTATGAATTTTTTGATGCATCTTTGAAGTCTTTGAAACTATACAATTCTGCAAACGAATGCACTAACTAACCAGCTTACATCTCCGTAGAAACTGACTCGCCATGCTCCATACCAAACTTTTGATGTATATCTCTCTTAATGACTGTCTGTCTTTGCTATACAACTTTCATAGTTTGTATCAACAAACTTAGCTGTCTTGTTTTTCTTTTCATTTATAAAACAGAATCACATTATTGAAAGAATATGGCCAGAAGTCAACAACAGAGTAAACTATCCGCTGAAAGGTGCACTCATCCAGTTAGTAGACCAGGAGGAGATTGATATGCAGGATAACCTCACATAATACTGTGTAACGACTGAGACAAATCAGACACAATTATCTGGTATATGTACAAAAGAATCTTTAAACTTCACTCTGGGATCTGTGGTCCCATCCCCCCAAACAGGGCAAGAAGGTCCTACCATGATCAGATAAGTTGGTTTTATGGGGCAAAGGAATGTGACCACATGCGCAAGAGAGAGACAATAGGAAGACAGAAACCATCTTTAATACAGACTTTGCTGCATTAATCATAGACTAACTGATCTATAAATGAACATGCATCCCAGAAACTGTGAATGATTTACTGTCTTGTGTACTATTATGTATATAGTATGGTATGTATTTTATTATACAACCAACCAACGGTCAATGTAACCTCACCTGTATCGTGTCTCCTATCTAATTAATCCTCATTTAATGACTCACACTTTGATGTACATCACCTTCTCTTAGAATGCAGTGTGGATTTGTTATATCTATCTGAGCATTAATGAACAGAAAAAGGGTAAGGCAAAGGTCTAACCCCCTGAGGTCGGCGGTATCGCCGGCGATACCAGATCAAATATGTTATATGTTGAAATATGTTAAAATAAAAAGTATTTGTATAAGCAACGTATTAAACTGCAAATTAACATTTATATTTCCTTATAATAAAAACGAAAGACCTATGTTACAGACAAATGAAAGACAACATTTCGTTGATTAGTTTTGGATAGATTACACATTTTTACTGTAAAATATCTGCCACCTCAAATAAGCTTTTGTTTGCCAATTTTTGCTAATATGTTAAATATAGTATGTTTTGTCAATGTAGGCTATATTCGAAGTAATGAATCCTTAACTTTGAAATATGTATGATAAAATGTATACTTTAGTTTTTACAAAGAAAGATTACACTTCAATTGTTGTTGTAATTGTAACCTTTTTAATAAAAAAAATATATTTACAAGGTAGATGTAAACTAATTTTAAAAGGTAAATAAATAATTTTTATTGTGTTTTATTATTGACAAATTTGGGGAGAGGATACATATTCCAAAACTGAAAATACAGTATGAGAATTAACTGCACAATTACTAGACATGTTTTCCTTGGATATTATACAATTTGCAAGCAAAATTTGTGGAAAAAAATATAAAAAAATTAATTGACATGCTTCCAACTGTGAACCAATTTGGTAGAATATATGTGACCCTGGATCACAAAACCAGTCTTATGTTGCACGGGTATATTTGTGGCAATAGCCAACAAAACATTGTATGGGTCAAAATTATAGATTTTTCTTTTATGCCAAAAATCATTAGGATATTAAGTAAAGATCATGTTCCATGAAATTATTTTGTAAATTTCCCACCTTAAATATATAAAACATTTATTTTTGTGAATGGATGCAGCACTATCGCCAATAGAAATGGACAACTTTAAAGGCGATTTTCTCAATATTTCGATTTTTCTGTACCCTCAGATTTCCAAATAATTGTATCTCGGCCAAATATGGTCCTTTCCTAACAAACCATACATCAATGGAAAGATGATGTATAAATCTCAATTTAAAAAAAAATACCCATAAGACTGGTTTTGTGGTCCAGGGTCACATATATATATATATATATATATATATATATATATATATATATATATATATATATATATATATATATATATATTGCTCTTGCATTCTTTCTTGTGGCTATAGGTGACACACCTGAATGAATGGCTCATTAAGTATGCGGGCCCCATTGTCTCCTCAGGTGTGAATCACTAAATATACATGATGCTGTTGAATGGTTGACGCCCCTTGCGCATATTGCCTTTACAAACAAAAAGTGTTTTACAAGATTTAAATCAATGTATTGTGGTATGTGAATGATAAGGGCAGGATGATTTTCACATCATTTTGAAGAAAAAACTCTAGGCAACGACATCCATTAGTCAAAAGTCTTATTGTCACATATTTAGTATGTGTTTTGTGGCCTTATTTCAGAAACTTTCGTTTTTTGTTTTTTCAATAACCGTGCATAAACATTATTCTCTCAAAAATACAAACATGTACATGCATGTTGCTCACATATTATGGTAGCCCTGTTTGTGCTAAATAGAGTGTTATTATACCTTTGCCATTAATATGTTTATAAGCAACTGAAAAAAGCACAAATGTCAGGGCATGTCAGAACATCTCAAGGACCCCAAAAACCACTCAGACCCCAGAGGGCTAACCACACTTAGGACAAAGACTCATAAATCTCGCCCACAGAGGAAACTCCCGCCAGAAAGTCCACCCTTCTCATTGGTAAAGCAAACCCGGAGAGGTGGGGCCTTTAAAGCAAACCCCTCAGCAGGCCCCATGGCAGCAGGCCTCGACTCACAAACAGCCATGTGCTCATCTGGAGAGAGAGGACTCTCTCTCCACCACAACAGAATCAAGGACAACCTCAGGAGTTCAACGACTTCATTCAATGCAGAAGAAGTCCATCGCAACTCCCACCATCTGCTCTGCGTGTCCTCTCCGGCCCAGGGCTGGCAGGCCACAATCTGCACTCCAGCCATGAGAACAGCGTTGAACTAACCATGCAAGTTCATCATATCTTCTCCATCCAGCGGAGAAGAAAACGATCGCAACTTGTACAGTGACATTTGACACTCATGGACCCATCGACGAACTCAATTTTCAACCACTTCAAGAATTATCCTCTGCACCGACCATATCGATTTAATGAGGTGCTCTGAAAATGATAAGCTGATGGTTCTTTTCATAGTTAAAATAGATCTTTTCCATAGTTCTATTTCCTGCTTCCGGTTCCACATCACTCACCCTTTTACCTATGCATGTATGTATGAATGTATGTATGTTTGTTTAGTTTAGTTATGTTTGTGATTTAGTTAATAAAACTTGTGGTTTTGTTACACAACAAATACACATAAGGTATTTGGTTCTGATTCCCTGCTTGCAACAAAGTCACTTTTACGATCTTGATCTTGTTACATGCTCCAAGTGTTGTACATGCTAAGAAATAATTATCTTTCGGTGGCCATGAAAGATACACTTTTCTTAGGATAAATGAATAATCAAGTTCAAGTTCAAGTTCAAGTCAACTTTATTGTCAATCAAACCATGCAACAGTACATTACACAGCAGACTGAAATTGCGTTTCTCCCATACTCCAATGTGCAATATTAAAACAAGATTTGACACATACTAAGCATAACTAAACATACGTCTAAACATAGGACACCACTAAACAAGTGAAAATAGATATTCAACAGAATAGACAGATCAACATAGCATATGGCCTACAGTGAGCTTACAGTTACCAGACTATCACAGAGTTTCAGAATATAGTCAGGTTAAGGTATTTTACTGTAGTGCAATATAAGGTGCAATATGGCAAAGTGCAAGTAGCAGCATGGAGATAAATACGTTTTGTAAACTTGTTACGTTCTTGTGCAAGGGAATATTGGCATATGTGCATATGATTATTTGCAAACATTAAGTATGCCTTTTCCACAGTCTCACAGGTCTTTATGTGTGTGGGTTGTGGGGGGAGGGGGGGGAGTGTTATAATCCAGTTTTCATGAGTGAGTTGAGCAGTCTGATGGCTTGTGGAAAAAAGCTATTGCTGAATCTGGTAGTCTTGCAACGCATACTGCTGTAGCGCTTGCCAGATGGTAGGAGGGTGAACAGTTTGTGTGTGGGGTGAGTGGGGTCTTTGATGATGTTGGTGGCTCTTTTGTGGCAGCGGGATGGGTATATGTCCTGGATGGATGGTTGGGCTGATCTGGTGATCTTCTTAGCTGACCTCACCACCCTCTGTAGAGCTTTCCGGTCAGCAACAGAGCAGCTACCATACCAAACTGAGAGACTGCTGGTGAGGATGCTCTCAATGGCACCCCTGTAGAAGGTAGTGAGTGCCAATGGGGGGAGGTTGGCTCTTCTCATCCTGCGTAAGAAGTGGAGGCGTTGCTGAGCTTGACAAGGGAGGTGGTGTTGATAGACCATGACAGGTCATCAGTGATGTGCATCCCCAGGAACTTGGTGCTTTTCACTGATTCCACAGCGCTGCCATTGATGGTGAGGGGTGTGTGTGGCCTGTGATTTTTCCTTAAGTCCACAGTTATTTCCTTTGTTTTATTAACATTAAGATGTAAATTGTTAGTGTCACACCAATTGATAAGTTGGTGTACCTCATCTCTGTATGCTGAGTCGTCGTCGTTGCTGATGAGGCCCACCACTGTTGTGTCATCTGCAAACTTGATGATATGGTTTGAGTTGTATGTGGCACGACAGTCATGAGTCATCAGTGTAAACAGCAGAGGACTCAACACGCATCCTTGAGGGACCCCAGTGTTCATGATGGTGGTCTGTGAAGAGTTTTTGCCAACTCTTACTGTCTGTGGTCTGTTGGTGAGAAAGTCTAGTAGCCAGTTGCAAAGTGGGGTGCTGATGCCTACAGCACTGAGTTTATTCACCAGGTGTTGTGGGATAACTGTATTGAAGGCAGAGCTGAAGTCGATGAACAGCATCCGCACACAGCTGTTTTTATTCTCCACATGAGCCAGACTGAGATGAAGTGCTGTTGCTATGGCATCGTCAGTGGAGCGCTTGGGACGGTATGCAAACTGGAAAGGGTCAAATGTGGCAGGTAGGCTAGATGTTATGTGGGCCTTGACCAGCCTTTCAAAGCACTTCATCATAATGGGCGTGAGTGCTATAGGCCGGTAATCGTTCAGTGTTGTGGCTGGTGATTTCTTTGGTAGCGGTATGATAGTAGTGGCTTTGAAGCATTCTGGTATGATGGCTTTGCTCAGAGAGATGTTAAAGATATCTGTGAGAAAATCTGTAAGTGAGTTAGCACAGTCTCTAAGCACACGCCCAGGTATATTATCAGGACCAGCAGCCTTCCTTGGGTTCACCTTTTGAAGAGTCCTCCGCACATCAGCAGGGTCAAGTTGAAGAGTTGCATTGTCCAAGCAGTGTAGAGCTTTTGTCGGAGTGGTGTTGTTGTTTTCCTCAAAACGGCTGAAGAATGAATTGAGTGAGTTTAGGAAGTCTGTGCTGTCCTCGCACGGTAAGGGTGTAGGCCTGTAGTCCGTTACTGACTGGATGCCTTGCCATAGGCGTCTAGGGTCTTTTGTATCAGTAAAGTGTGACTGGATTTTTTGTCCATAGGCATGCTTTGCTGCTCTCAGGCCTCGGTTCAAGTTGGCCCTGGCAGTTCTGAGCGCCTCTTTGTCTCCAGACTTGAAAGCCGCATTCCGTGCTTTTAGGAGCTCACATACCTCCCTGGTGAACCATGGTTTGTTGTTTGCCCTTGTGGTGATGTGTTTTATGACGGTCACATCTTCCATGCATTTGGATATGTATCCCGTCACAGACTCAGTGTATTCAGTTATATTGACATGCTGGTTGGAAGTGGCAGCCTTCCTAAAAACAGTCCAATCTGTGCAGTCAAAACAGTCTTGGAGCGCAGAGGTAGCCCCCTCTGGCCAAGTTCTAATCCGCTTCACAGATGGTTTGTTCCTCACCAACAGTGGCCTGTAAGATGGCATTAGCATAACAGAAAGATGGTCCGAGTTTCCCAGGTGGGGGTGTGGAACAGCTCTGTATGCCTGTTTGATGTTGGAATAGACCTGGTCCAGAATGTTTTCTCCCCTGGTTGCAAAGTCCACATATTTATGAAAATGTGGGAGTACTGTCTTCAATTTGGCCTGATTGAAATCGCCCGCGATTATACAGGCAGAGTCTGGATTTGCGTCCTGCATTGAGCTCACAGATTGATACAATATAGAAAGTGCGTCTTTTGTGTTCGCACTGGGTGGTATGTACACGACTGTAATAGTCACGGCTGAAAATTCTCTTGGCAAGTATACTGGACGGCATTTGACTGTTAGAAATTCTATGTCTTCGGAACAGTGTCTTGAGATGACTTTAACATTAGTGCACCAATTGTTATTGATGAAAATTGCTACTCCACCACCTCGTAGCTTACCAGTGAGTGCGTGGCTTCTGTCTGCCCTGAATGTTGTTAGTCCATCCACCTGAATGGCGTTGTCTGGAACAGTGTGGTTAAGCCATGTCTCGGTGAGGACGATGGCGCTGCAATCTTTCACCATCCTTTGTGTAATTAGATCCAATCTGAGGTAATCCATTTTGCTTTCCAGCGAACGAACGTTGGAAAGTAGAATCGAAGGAAGTGCAGGTCTGTTCGGTTTGGCTTTTAGCCTTGCGCTGATGCCCGCTCGACTGCCTCGCTTGCTAGGTCTAGCACACCGCTTGCGACTCATGCTAGGTCTCTCCCGCCGCTTGCGTCGCCTCCAGCATCGGCCGGTGTCGAGGGGGGAGTCCGCTGCTTTGCAGGCGTCTGGGTCTTGCTGGTGTAGGATGCCCAGCTCGTCGAGTGCTTTGTGTTCCAAAGCAAACATAACTCCGGAAAGATCGTTTAAAAAGTTTGAGTTTCGTAGTCCAAGTAGTAGGCTTCTGTTGTAGACTTTTCTCTTACAAGACTGGGACGATTCAGACGACACATTTAACATAAAACGCACATTGTTACTGGGAGCTGGAGTAGCCGCTGCCGTACAGGGCGCCGCCATTTTGGAAATCGTTGGTTGAGAGTTCTAGAGGATTAAAGAGTTCGTTGGAACTGATTAATTGATTGTAATATTAATTGAGCGTGTCAAGTGGCTCAAATTGGACTTGAACGAATTGTGCATTCCTGGAATGCACACAGTATTCCAGGTAAATCTGAAGCAGTTGCTTTTTCGTTAAACCCAGCCTCTTGACCTTGATCATTTGTTGACAGGATTTTTGTCTGCTGTGCTACTTCATAACAGGAAATGTAGGCTCCACCTGAAGCCCTAAAATCTCAATTTCCTTGTAGGGAATGGAGTTCCTGATCATCTGGCCCATGGTGGATGCCCGAAGAAAGTCTCTCCTGATGTTTTGCCTGATGCAGTGGATGCCGCAAACTGTTATGACAGAGAAGTTGGTTCTTCATTGACACGGGAGTCATCCTTTGGCAGGAATCCTTTTTTACATCTCGAAGACCAGGAAGCAGCTCAGAGGGAATTTTCCCTGCACTATCCAAACATTTGTTTGTTATTTGAAAGTGCTGTTAATTTCCAGCCTGACCATTTCAAACATGCCATTAGAAAGCTAATTGACATTGTAAGAAGTCTAAGTTCCTAATTGTAACTATTACCTATTTGGCCCATCTGCTAAAGTGTATTGTTGCACCTCCAGTGATTAATTTCGATATGTTAAGCATTTTGTTGACTTCTTACATTTTTGGGGGAAATTGCCCTTTTTTGGGGGACCTAAAAAGTGTGAAGATGGTATATACATTCACATTTTATATATAGAGAGTGATATTCCTTTTGGGTAGACCATGTATATTCGGAACAGAGGGACATTTGAAACAGTAACATGCTCTCCGATTGTAGACATTTTAAAGGACGTGGTTCTCTAATCTGAAGATATCAAATAAAGATTTTTTTTTTTTAGGTAATAATTTCATTTCACCACCTCTATTCATTA
Organism: Leuciscus idus; assembly: GCA_021554675.1. Lineage (NCBI taxonomy): Eukaryota > Metazoa > Chordata > Actinopteri > Cypriniformes > Leuciscidae > Leuciscus > Leuciscus idus. Next base: position 41,837,583 of record CM038627.1, read on the forward strand.
TTGAATTGCTTGCAGACCTTTTATAACTAAAACTGAACTTTGATTGTTATTTAATCTTTGTAACCTTCAATTGTACTCCATCTAATATTCACTCGTCTGAATTGCCGGTTTCTGATCACAAGTTGTCTTGTTCAACGCTACTTTGACACTCAGAAAATTAAAAGTGAATAGGATAATGTCATACCGTAACATCAGACATATAAAGAATGAAGATCTCATGGAATTAATTTCCTCATACCCAAGTCCTGTTGCCACTTCTATGCCCTCAGACTTAGTAGGCTACTACAATGACTGCTTATCTACAGCACTTGATGCACTAGCCCCTATAAAAACTAGATCTGTTTCCTTTGCCCATACTGCTCCATTGTACACACCTGAGCTACGTCAGCTCAAGGCTAAAGGGCGACGTCTTGAGAGGCTCAGCAACAAGACAGGACTTACAGTTCACAAACAAATGTACACTGAACATGTTCTCCACTATAAAAACATGCTGAATACAGCTAAGAATATCTACTACGTGAATAGCATCAATGTGGGTGAAGGGAACACAAGGAAACTTTTCTCCACAGTGAAAAGGCTACTGAAACCTCCAGATTCAAACACCAACAACATCTCTGATGATTACTGCACTGTTTTCCTTAAGTTTTTTGATTCAAAAATCTCCAAAATCCATCAACAACTGGCCGTGGCGAACATCACACAGGCTGCACTGCCAGCAGCATTTGTGATAAATTTAGCCCCACCTGCTGTTTTCAGTAGAAAAAAACACATTGAAAAAAACAGGACTGGACTGTAACAACCTTAATAATTATCGTCCCATATCAAACCTACCCTTCATTTCCAAAATACTCGAGAGAGTGGTTGCAATCCAACTCCAGACTTACCTTCATGATAATAATCTTCTTGAACAATTTCAATCTGGGTTCCGTTCACGCCACAGTACCGAGACAGCCCTTGTCAAGATCACTAATGATCTTCTCCGTGCAGCTGATGCTGGCCTACTATCTGTAACGACTATGGCTCGATGGGTAAAAATTGACTTTTAATTTATATACTAATTAAAAGTGAAAACACTTTCTAAGTCCCACAGACTTGGCGAACTCTGTAACTGAACCCCCGTTTACGACTCGCTTCCCCCCTCTCGACAGTGTGAGCTTCAAAGACATTACTGACATTCCGATCTCAACAGAAAACCCGCTCTGAACACACACACACGTACACACACACACACACACACACACTCTGGAACTTTGGAAACAGATATTCTTCCACATAACAAGCCACTGAATGTTGATATGTATTCCTATGTTTCTCAAAGTGTCGTCACTTGCCATAACGGAAACACTGACAACTTTATTGTGTGTTTAATCAAACTTTATTTGTGTGTAATTATGCATATAAGTGTAACGTTATGTTTCCCCAATCTTTACCTGTCATAATTTATATCTCTGTAATCCTCTCCATCTCACGGAGACGAATCTTGACTGCAAGGTACAATAATATGCATTTGATTCCAGGAAATATCATATTTCTAAGTATGAATCCTTTCCCTCATAAGACATATGGTAAAAGGGGGCGTGTTTTTCTTCACACAAAGAAGACTGCTTCCCGCTACAGATCAGAAGTTTTGATTCGCTCTGTCCCCAAAACAGGGCGTAAACAGATGTCTGTTAAAAGGAAGATTCTCTCTTCTCTTCGCTCTCTCATCCTTCCAACTCAACTCATCCAACTTCTCTGGACCCTCCTCCCCGGCGCAGCGTTTCTCCAAGGAACATCTGAAGGAGGCCCTGGCCTTCTCCATCGAACGAACCCATGTTCCAGTCGTAGCTGCCGGTCTCTGCAACTAAGATTTCCAGCCTCTCCCATCCCGGGAGACGAATCTGAACTTTCTCGGTAACATCACATTCAGTGAGCCTTTCAAGCTTCCCGCGACACCGGAAGACGCAGCAGAAACAGGACACCATCCTCGCTTCTTGCATCAGCTTCAGCCTGACCAAAAAGAGCACCCGCAAGTATATTGATTCCTATAAAAGCTGTTCCAGGTGTCTAGGTCTTAGGTCTGTGGACTAAGTTACCCTCTATCTTCCCTCTATATCTTTCTTTCTTTCATTTCATGTTTTTGTGTTCGGTTAAATGTTTATTGGTTTGTTTGCATTTTTACGTACGTTTATGTTTGTAGTTTATATAATCTCTAGTGTGTGCCATTTTATTAATAAACCCATTCATACTTTTAATTGTCTCTGTGTTTGAAAACCCACCTTATAAAAGTCAATGAAACTTCAAGATCTAAGCTACAAGCTCGATATTGACTACCTTGAGTAGTTTTAATTCATAAACTCAGAAAGTTTGATATTCGCGGCCAGAAGATAAAACTTTCGTGGAGTTTAAAAGGGATACCCCTTCTTAACTGTAATGATCAGACAGTACAGAACAAGGTAATCTCGATAATTGATAAAATAAATGTACATGCGACTTGTGAATTATGACCATAAGTCATAAATATTAATATTTCCAAAATTCCCTATATTCTTGAGCTAATTCACATTAACCCAGAGGCATTTACGTTACATTTATTATGGTGGAGAATCCAAAAGCAGTTTCAAACTTTGTTTGGTGGACAAATTCAGTTTCAGTTGAATGTGTATTATGGCTATTTAATAATTGTACGCGCGTTTTGAAGTGTGAGATAAGTCGCCAAGGCGAACTCACCCAGCTGATCGCGGGCACAAAGCCAGCCCAGCTCTGCTAAAACTGCAGTCCATGACATTACATCTGTCTCTGTAAAGACGAAGCAAAACTCTTTGCAGTTGATACATGTAACATGATTTAAACCGACTAAATGAAGACGAAGGATCTCTTTTAGGACGAAGACGTAAATCTGATAGTTGTCAGTCGTAATAGGCCTTATGATATACAATACGTTAACGATAACTCCTGGTCAGAAATTGGCCTCGCGATCCAATTTCGTAAACCTACGCAAAAATCATAAAAGTGCTATTTTGATTAATGCTTATGGGAGATGAGCAGATGATAAGTCCTGCTCACAGCTGTTCTGATGCCTGGTGTGCTCACAGCTTAAGTAAATAGATGTTCAACGCCTGTTTGCTCACAGTTTCTAGTGATTAAAACACGAAGTTTTAATGCCTGTTGTTATGTAAACCGTTTTATATGTATAATATGTAATTGGAGGCCAGTTTTATGAATTAAGAAAACGGATGATAATCCCTGTTCTCCTTCTTTAAACCGTCTCATGTGTATAATATATAATGTGTAAATTGGAGACCAGTTTTATGAATTAAGAAAAGACGATAATCCCTGTTCTTATTCTAAAACCGTCTCAATGTGTAATGCATAATGTGTAATTCCTGTTAGTCACATGTTGTGAAACTCGCGTCAGTCTTCCGCATGCAACAGAAGCGCAAAACACCACGTGATTCCAAAAAAAAAAATCTGCTGAATTACGCCACTGACCGACACTAGAGGGCAGCCTCTAAGTCTGGGGCAGTTCTCAAATTACGCGCCCCCAACCGACGTCATCCTGCGTGAGCGTCGCCTCCCACTGACGTCAGCCTGCGCGAGCGCAACTACGCCATCTCGTGGCGTTCTAAGATAATACTTGCTTTCAATTTCTTTTTCTCTCTGCATTCATTTTTCTCTCTCAAATACTTAACTGCATTCAAGCTTAGCTTATGCTGATATTATTTGGAGTTAGACAATTCCTTTTTCTGTTTTCGACGGTCACACTTTAAGTTAAGTTCGAAAAAAAAAAAGGAAAACTTTTCGAATTAAAAACTTAGATTCGATTCACTCAGTTCATTGATAGGTCCGCCTAGGAAGAAGCACGCCACCGTGTGGCGATCTTGGGTCGACTTATCAATATCTGTTTAACCCCCAGTCTGCAATTGAAGTGTCTCCTTGCTCCCCTTTTCGTTTGATTATTTTTATGATCCATACTAATAACCTCAGTGTTATTGTAAGGATTATAGGAAGTCATTCTGAATTTCAGTTTTGATTATTTTTAGTATTGATACATCACTGTTATCATTCTAATTTTCTTTCCTTCCTTATTATTATTATTTTGGACCTCTCATTGCATGCTTATTTGAATTTTAATTTAAACAAGTTTGCATTTTTCAAATTGTGTCTATTCAACCAGGTGGACCACTGAGAGGAAACACGGCCCTCACCCTTGTGGCACAAACCCACTGCCGGGGCCTTTTCCTCTGCCTGCGTCTCAAACCTGTGTTGTTTATTCAAATTTTATTTCATTGATAATTATTTTTCTCTTCCCTCTTTCTCCAGTCTCTCCAAGGGGGGGGGGGTAGGTTATTCTGATAATTACAACCAATTATCGTAATTTCCTTTGTTGTATCATTATTTTAGTAAAGCCTTTGCCTCTGACTCCTGCATACCTATTTACTCAATTTGATGAAACCAGAAAGCCTTAATTTACTTTAAGTCTAACATTGTAATCCCTCATTGTGTATCTATTGGCAGGACTCAGTCAGTGCACTGTGGTGAGTGAGACGTCATCACTGGTTGGTTTCCGGTGGGCGGGGATCATCTGTCCGACGTTACTGACACTGCACTCCTTCTGGTGTTGGGACCGTCGGAGGGTCTGACCGCGCCCGCTGGTTTCCACCTGGATGACCTCTATTCACCCCAGGTGAACTAAAATTTGATAGAACCCATCCACTTATTAGGAACCACAGAATACTAGCTATTCCTTCGGGTGTATTTTAAGTGCTTGGACTCACCTTTCTCTCTCTAAGACACACTTTCTTTCGAGGTCCTGTCCCGATAACCCACGCATCTCCTGGCCCGATCAGGAACTCTCGCAGTGTTAATAAGGCTTAGGCCTCTTTATTTTATTTTATTTTATCTTATTTGATTTATTTTCCTTAAATAACGCTCCCCGTGTTATTGTTTGCGACATTTCATTGCAGACCAATTCACTTCCTTGTGTTGTGTTTCCCTCTGATCTTCCCTACCTTCAACCTTGTCTATTTCTCCACTCTGTTGTGATTTGTTTCTTTCATTTCACTTAGACACAGAACCTAAGAGAGACCCCAGGAAAAGCTGAATAATAGAGTGACGATCAAAGCGGGCGTCGCTAGACGACCCCCCCAGGCTACCGCCTGTCCAAATTTCTATTGTGGGTTTCATCCATACCCACGAAATTGGCTCAGCTAACTGTCGGCATCAGTTAGCCCCGAAATTCTCATAAACGGCATAGCCCGTATGAGTATAGCTCATTTGACCCTAAAACAAACTTGCATTTTGTCTCTTTTTGTGTGTGCTGTGCTTCTCTCGCCAACAGTAAGCCGAGATGTCGAGCTCACCCTGTCCTGCAGTCCGCTGGGACGACCTTGAGGCATGGCTGAGGGACATAACAAAGACCGTGCTGCCCCAGGACCCACATCGCTCGAGCCAAGAGCAACGGGACACAGACCTGAGCCAGTTCGAGCCCCATGATCCAGCCCAGACATACAGCCACGAGCAGCTGTCCAAAATCTTCGGAGACCTCGCACTCAAACTCGTCGCCAGGGCCCGGGACAGCGAAAGGAGCAACGCCGACCTGCAGCAAAAGACAGCCGCACTACAGCTCCAGGCCACAGAAGCCCGGAAGGACCGAGCCCACACACAGAGTCGGCTAGACCAGCTAATCTTCCTGACCGAGGAAGAGGACGAGACGGACACAACGCTACAACAGGAAGTTGAAAGACTTCAAAATGCCCTGGACGATCTTCGTCGGCACACAGACCTTACCACAGAGAATCCACACCGTTCCAGGCCAGCAGGTGGCGGCACGACTGTGACGGTGCCCGTCCAAAGCGTCGGACCGACCGCTCGGAAAGATTCTGGAACCAGCATCACCCGCCGTCCAGAACTCCAAGCCCAGACCGTCGAACCTGTAACCACTCTCTCCAGAACACTGGTGAGGCAGAGTCTTCTTACATCACAGATGAAGACAGTGCAGCCACGTCTGACACAGACACAGAAAACGAACACTGACACCTACTGCTTCAAGGTCCTGACTGACCTGCAGTTGAGTAACCAAACCAATGTCTGCGCCACATACAGACAACCCACCCACCCACCCTAACCATTGCAGTGATTACACGGCACAAACGAACTTTACCAACTACACTGCACGCCTCAGAGCCGCTAAAACGCTACCTCCGCTGTGTACAAAGAAAGTCATGCGGGCCTCTGATGAACAGACTTTTCCTATGCCACCACTTACCCCTCCACCACCCTCGCAGGCCATCCGAGCTCACTGACAACCAGTGCCTCAGACAGCTGTCTGCCACCACGCACATGTTGCGTTCACAAGACTTCAATACGCATTGTGCACCTGTTGCCATCACAGCGCCACAGCTCGTAAAGCCACAAAGCACAAGGGGGGGGGGCAGGCGTAACAAGGACGCCACATGTGCCAAAAAGCCATGCATGGGACATCAAAGCATGTGGCATACCAACCTCAGCGAACCAAAAAGACTGTCCTAAACCAACTAAGGACCTCCATCGCTGAAATTTTTCCTCCCTTTCTCTCTCTCTCCCTATCGCCTCTAACAGGATGCAGGCCGCAGTGGTTCGCGAGAAAGCAGCCACACTCACCAGGTCTGGCATCCGGCATCGCACGGAGAGAGCAACCCTGAGTCCTGAACACCAAGGCAGGACTCGCACTCAACACAGTCCCTCCAAGCATGGGCAACCGCCCAGCCTGAACACCTCACCTGTGTCCATACCTGGACCGCAGCTGACGCTGCGCTGTGTACCTCCACAGCAACCGACCACGCCCTGACTCCCGCCTTGGCTTTCACCCTGTACCAGACCCTACCAAATGTGAGCAGCCACAGCAAAGCTCACAAAGCCGTGTCTGGTGGTTTCCTATGGAACCGCAAAAAGGGGGTCCCGATCCGGGGCTCGCCTAAACCTCATTTGACCTGAGTCCTCAGTCATCAGCCGCTTGCCATCGACCATTGCGCTAATTTGTTGTTCGATAAAGTCCTTCCTAGGTCTTTATCTAACAAAAAGGGGGATATGTAACGACTATGGCTCGATGGGTAAAAATTGACTTTTAATTTATATACTAATTAAAAGTGAAAACACTTTCTAAGTCCCACAGACTTGGCGAACTCTGTAACTGAACCCCCGTTTACGACTCGCTTCCCCCCTCTCGACAGTGTGAGCTTCAAAGACATTACTGACATTCCGATCTCAACAGAAAACCCGCTCTGAACACACACACACGTACACACACACACACACACACACACTCTGGAACTTTGGAAACAGATATTCTTCCACATAACAAGCCACTGAATGTTGATATGTATTCCTATGTTTCTCAAAGTGTCGTCACTTGCCATAACGGAAACACTGACAACTTTATTGTGTGTTTAATCAAACTTTATTTGTGTGTAATTATGCATATAAGTGTAACGTTATGTTTCCCCAATCTTTACCTGTCATAATTTATATCTCTGTAATCCTCTCCATCTCACGGAGACGAATCTTGACTGCAAGGTACAATAATATGCATTTGATTCCAGGAAATATCATATTTCTAAGTATGAATCCTTTCCCTCATAAGACATATGGTAAAAGGGGGCGTGTTTTTCTTCACACAAAGAAGACTGCTTCCCGCTACAGATCAGAAGTTTTGATTCGCTCTGTCCCCAAAACAGGGCGTAAACAGATGTCTGTTAAAAGGAAGATTCTCTCTTCTCTTCGCTCTCTCATCCTTCCAACTCAACTCATCCAACTTCTCTGGACCCTCCTCCCCGGCGCAGCGTTTCTCCAAGGAACATCTGAAGGAGGCCCTGGCCTTCTCCATCGAACGAACCCATGTTCCAGTCGTAGCTGCCGGTCTCTGCAACTAAGATTTCCAGCCTCTCCCATCCCGGGAGACGAATCTGAACTTTCTCGGTAACATCACATTCAGTGAGCCTTTCAAGCTTCCCGCGACACCGGAAGACGCAGCAGAAACAGGACACCATCCTCGCTTCTTGCATCAGCTTCAGCCTGACCAAAAAGAGCACCCGCAAGTATATTGATTCCTATAAAAGCTGTTCCAGGTGTCTAGGTCTTAGGTCTGTGGACTAAGTTACCCTCTATCTTCCCTCTATATCTTTCTTTCTTTCATTTCATGTTTTTGTGTTCGGTTAAATGTTTATTGGTTTGTTTGCATTTTTACGTACGTTTATGTTTGTAGTTTATATAATCTCTAGTGTGTGCCATTTTATTAATAAACCCATTCATACTTTTAATTGTCTCTGTGTTTGAAAACCCACCTTATAAAAGTCAATGAAACTTCAAGATCTAAGCTACAAGCTCGATATTGACTACCTTGAGTAGTTTTAATTCATAAACTCAGAAAGTTTGATATTCGCGGCCAGAAGATAAAACTTTCGTGGAGTTTAAAAGGGATACCCCTTCTTAACTGTAATGATCAGACAGTACAGAACAAGGTAATCTCGATAATTGATAAAATAAATGTACATGCGACTTGTGAATTATGACCATAAGTCATAAATATTAATATTTCCAAAATTCCCTATATTCTTGAGCTAATTCACATTAACCCAGAGGCATTTACGTTACATATCCATTCTTATCCTCCTAGACCTCAGTGCCGCCTTCAACACAATATCCCACCAACTGTTGCTTGAGCGGCTTGAAAGTATAGGAGTCTGTGGAACTGCCCTTAAGTGGTTTGCGCACTACCTGACAGCCCGGACATATTTTGTCAAAATTGAAGACCACCAGTCAGAGAGCTCAGCACTCCAACATGGAGTTCTACAGGGGTCAGTATTGGGGCCACTTTTATTTATCATCTACCTTCTTCCATTAGGCAATATTTTCAGACATCATGGCAGTCACTTCCACTCATATGCAGATGACACACAGCTCTATGTATCTACCAAGCCCACTGCCACACTTCCCCTAAACACCCTCACCACCTGTATCGACGACATCCAGGCATGGATGACCACCAATTATCTCCAACTAAACAGTAACAAAACGGAGCTACTGCTCATTGGCACTCCATCCACACTCTCAAAATCCAATCTTTCATCAGTCTCCATTGGGGAGGATGTCATACCAGTCTCTAAACAGGTAAAGAGCCTTATTTTGGACAGTACCCTTTCATTTTCCAACCACATCAATAATGTCTGTCGGACGGCTTATTTTCACCTCAGAAACATCGCCAAACTGCGTCCCTCACTTTCGCAACACTCCACTGAAGTTCTTGTTAACACCCTGGTGACCTCTCGGATCAACTATTGCAATGCGATCCTGCAAGGAATCCCCAATAAATTACTCCACCGGCTCCAACTTCTCCAAAACTCAGCTGCACGCATCATCACCCGTACCAAGTCTACCGATCATGTCACACCCCTTCTGATTCAACTGCACTGGCTCCCCATATCACAACGAATCAACTTTAAAGTCTTGTTAATGACATTCAAAGCCCTGCACAACCTCGCCCCCTCATATATCACAGAACTATTACAGACCTACATACCCCCACGCTCACTCCGTTCATCATCAGCAGGATTACTGGCAACCCCAGACATCAGACTCTCCACAATGGGAGCAAGGGCCTTCTCCCATGCTGCACCAAAACTCTGGAACTCTCTTCCCCCTCATATTTGTGCCATAGACTCCATTTCACAGTTCAAAACCACTCTCAAAACTCATCTTTTCAAGTCAGCCTTTAAACTTTAAACTTTAAGGAACCCATCCCCATCCACCCCCAACATAGTGGCTGCCAGTGTTTCACTTATCGTCGACAGCAACATTAAACTAAATAACATCATCTAAGTGTTAACTCTTCTTCTAACACAAAAATCTGTGACAATGGCATACGTTTTGTTTAAAGACAACAAAAGAGTTTCTTTGAGGCTGAAAGATATGCACGCCGAATGGATTGGAAGGATTTTCCAGGTGTGTCTAATTAGATAATTAAGTTAGTTTAATTGAAGTGGCATTAAGTCGTTAATGCTGTCAACAGTTAACCCTTTTGCATCAATTAAAAAAAGTTACACATAGGTCCATAGTGGTCAAAAATGTCAATGTCAAAAAACTGTCATAAAATTTGAAGCCTGGGAGCACAAACTTAAGTTTGGTCTCATTTTAAAGAAGACCCTTGGAAGATTGTTGCTGAAGTAAAATAAATAAATAAAAAATTGTAAAAAGTAAAACCCCCAAAAATGTTATATAGGTTTAAGTTTATGAAAATGATTTATGAACATTATTTTATATAAAATGTATATTTTATGAAACATGTTGAACTCTAAAACGGCTAGAAAATCAAACCCATACATCTAAACAAGTTGTGTTCCAAATTAGAGGTTGATATCTCAAAAAATTAGCTTTCCGTAAGATTTTGTTTGGGCGCAGTAACACATTTTCCCCATTAGATGCCAGCAAAACTCCACTGGTTATTTGCAGTTGAGTTTTTCTCTCTCTCAAGTATTACAAGAGCACACACACACTTTTTTTTTTTTATAACACACATACCAACCACACTCTGACATCCATACCAACACACCCACTCAATATCGTTGCATAATTTATCTAATTGGCTCATACGGAAGCCCTGAACCGCAACGTAAAAAAATAAAAATCCGTAAAAAATAAATAAAATAAATAATAAAATTACGAGAATAATCTTGAAATGTTTCGACTTTATTCTCGTAATTTTTTTTTACAGATTTTTTTTTTTTTACGTTGCGAAAAGCTAGAGATTAAAGTCGAAAGATTTCCAGAATAAAGTCGAAACATTTCGAGACTAAAGTCTAAGTATTTACGGTGAAGAGAGATACAGTAGCCTACGGTTACTGTTAAGTGTTCTCGGCCCAGATGACTTTGCCTATAGACGAGCACGAAAACACGTAGACTTTGAGTAAACGTGCCACATAAAGTTTGGACCAGGATTGTGGTAGGCTACCTACTCCGGCGGAGTCTGTGTGCCATCTATAGGCAACACCATAATGCATGTTGGTAGATTAGCACCAGTAAAATTTCCTTTTGTTGAAAGCCCAGATAAAAGTAAAAAGCTACTATTAAAGGAAATGGGGGTGAAATAGTAAAATTCCAATATTATATATATCCAATATATAAAATTCCCACAGACACACGGGGCAAAACCAGCATGGGGCAAAAGACACAGTATTGACACAAATACTTCAGCTAGAATAATGTTTTTAATAATGTCTAAGTTACTATTTGTTCAAAACAATCACTTCAGCAAAGTTTGTACTATTTTTGGTTTAGTATGATAAATAAAATAATTAATTTTTGTTAAAAAAATAAACTGTCATTAAAATATGATAATTTTAAAAGTAAAGATTCTGAAAGCATTGAAGAAGATCCCATAATAATTTAATATAGATTCACAGTAGTAACAAATACATATATTTTATTATATATGATTAATATCATATGATGGTTTCATTATAAATATGGTGAATTCATAATTAAAAACCCAAATTCCAAATTGATGTATTTTAATCTAAACATGTCATGTCAACAAATGAAAAAGACGGATGGCTGTTTATTATCATGTTCATTATTGTGCCTTTCACCCTGATAGCAGGGGTGCCTTTTACCCCAAATACCATATTTTGATATTCTTCCTTTATCGAATTTTTTTTTGCTTTATTACCTTGAACAAAAGTGAAAATCATTAAAGACCATGAATCACGAAGAAAAATTTAAAAACATTAAATATTAAATCAAAGGCCAAATTTCCACGTGCATCATCAAAAGTGGTTGTTAAGAAAAGTGCTGAGCTACTTTTTTTGTGCATGACATGTGTGGGGCTCTGTATTTATTTTTGTTATTTTATTTTATTAAAGATAGTTTAATAAATACATTGTCTGTACTTCAGTGGGCATTTTTTGCATATTATTGAAAATCAGGGTGTGATGTGTGACAAATCACTGTGTTAGGCTATACCATTTATTTATTAAGTTAATTAGAATTGTAGTTATTCAACATAAATAATTTTGAAAAACAGTCTAGGGAAGAATCACTAGATGTAAAAGGTGTATTTCAGTTATCACTTTTTTGTGTGTTTCAGGTTGGTACAGACAGTCTGTATTTAACAGACTCTGCAAATGTCGCTCTTTTTCCTATGGAAAATGGAGATTTTTGCAGCTTGGACCTAACTGACAGAGGGCATTATGAGGCTCATGGCGGTGAACTTCAAGGGCAAGTAACAGCTTTGAGCCAGCGTAGTTTCTCATTTTCTCAAAGGCCTTCAAGTTCACCAGTGGCAAACTTCACACAGCCACCTAGAGCTAGTACTCCAAGATCATTTCAAAGGTAACCCCTTAAAATCTTACTGCTTTATAATGTCAATATGTTAAGTCACAAAAATATAAACATTTTAAGCTTATTATTCCTATACTCAAACTATTAATTCTTCTGGATTTAAGTTGCACTTTTTGTACAATATAGAAATGTGTTTCTTTTATAGATCCATACATATCTCTGAAATACAAGATGGCCGCTTGGTCTCTAGTCGAGTAGTGGTGGTGCGTTTTACAGAATCTGAGGCAAATGTGCCCAGCATTCTGGAGAAAGTGAAGTTGGCTCTGGGCAATGATGAATCTTACGTCCTTACCAACACCCAAGGAAATTAAATCTTGCACTCAGAGGGCACAACAGGTAAATAAAATCCTATGTTTGTTAATATGGAGTTTTGCACAAAGAATATTTTTCCTTATTTTCAAAAAAACAAATAAATGAATTGAAGATAAAATCTGAAACTTGAAGAAATAATAAAGGGGCAATATTTACACTTAAACTGTGTCTCAAAAATGGAGAACCCATCTTTGTTATCCTTTCTAACATGTGACAAAAACACTGAGGGAAAAATGAAAAAGCAAGGAGCTGTTGGAGGCCTCTCATGGTTTGGAAAATGTATCCAGACAGATTCAGGAGGTTGTTTCCATTACACAGGGAGCAGCACAAAGGGCAAACCTAGCAACAATTTTAAAGGAAACATTCATGTGTTTAATCTGCAGAGGTACACACACACAAAAAACTGCATCTTGAAATGTCCTAACCAAAACGCAGTAAACTAGAAGGAACAAATCTGGTGCTAAAACAGTAGCATGGATATTGCTCGGCTGAAATCATGTTCAATCTATTGACTGATATCAGTTGCAAGTGTGTGGCCCCTATAGACCGGGTTTTTGCAGTATACTGCCAAAGGTTGTATCATTTTTAGCCATGATATCACCTATAATTGATGTGATTTGACTTACTGTTTTCCAAAACATAATCATGTTTATTTGGCACCAGCTGCAGTTAATGTTGACTTTTTATATTTTCTTTATCAAGCTATCATTGAAGAACATGTGTTCACCTCGTGCTGCAGGAGTGTGGTGGGGTGCAAGGTCTGCATTGACCAATGGATGGAGAACTCAAGGCAGTGCCTTAAATGCAGATCTGAAGATGTTGTCATCACAGAAGTTGCAGGCCTATCCAATGTGCTTGAAGTCACTAAGAGTTTTGTGTAAAACAGTATTCATTTTTTTCTCCACTTCCTGCAGTAATATTTGTTCAGTTAGTAAGGTTCAAGCAGGGTATGTGATAAAGACATATTCAAAAGTTTAAAAACATTGCAGTTTTGTTTGCATGTGTTGTGAGAACAGAATAAAGTTTTTGCAGATTCCATTTTCCATTGTACTGACTGACCTACAAATCTGCATGTAGACACCCAACTTTGCACATTCATTTATAGATTTAACACCCAGTCCTGACCCTGGAGCATCATGTTCTGCAGAGTTCAGCTCCAACCAGTTCCAACACACTTTCCTGAACATTTCTATATTCTGAAGACCTTGCTTAGCCGGTTCAGGTATGTTTAACTAGCCTAGCAAAACTTTGCAGGACATTTGCCCTGACATTAGCTCATTACATTAATTGAATGTGATTTATCAACAGCTAGTACATCTTAAAATATAGAGCTCATGACAAATAATAGTTCCAGATGGACAAACAATAAATGCAAAAACCAGTGTGAATAACAATATCTTAAAAGAAACTAGAGAGTGGCAAACTTTGAAGTAGGGTTCAAGTTTTAATTAGTCGTAGCCTACAGCTTGAAGTGTAAAGCTTATTCTCATACACATATATGGCCTATTTATGAAATTCTTGCTTTTATTTGTCATTTAAACTGAGGCAAACAGGGAAAGAGAGTAGAAAATACTTATTATCCTGTCGACCCCTCTAGTGGACAGTATTAAGTATTATGGCCTTCATTGCTCAGATAACGCGAGTCAATGGGATTTTTTTTTGTGGAAAGTAAGTCTGACCAGTTAGAAAAGATATAAGCGAGTCAGACCAGTCTGAAGGTCTGAGCTGAGTTTGGTGGAGCATTAAAGTTCTAGGAGTCAATTTCTCATAATAATAATAATGTTTAAATATATGGCTTTCTCAAGCCAACATAATAAAGAAAACTCAGAGAAACATCGACCAATTCTGTATGTAATAAAATTGTATTCGTTTTATAATAAAACTAATAACATTTTAAAGGTATGCCGTGCTCTTCAACTTACATGATTTTAATTAATCCCAAACCCTGCTAATTTTGTTAGAATTAATGTCTCTTTCTTTTCATGTGAACTGAGTAGGCTACACATGCTTACATTCATAAATATAATCTTTATTTCTATTACATTTTTGCCTTTTGATGTAAATAAAATACGAGAGTGGTAAATGTTTATATATTATGATGGTACAGTTATGATGACATATTATGATATATTATATAATATGATGGTACAGTTCAGCCTATTATTGCTTTTTATTTCCTCTTCCCTTTCATCCAAAGAGACGGAACTATTTGCACTGTATTTATCAACGGGAAATACATCATGCTAAAATAATCTGTCACTGTCTGTGGCTCACATTTTTGGGGTCGCTTGCAAGTCGCAGCAGCACGAATTACGTGACCAGCGTGAACATATTTCTGCTTCAAATATTGTGCGTAGTTAACAGTGAGTGGTGGTTTCAGGCATTATTAAGTGCATTTGTCAGTGCCGCACTCATACTGACTCTTATTCTGCCTGACAGAAAGAAAAGCTCGTACTGAAGGTGGAGCGGTTTGACCAATCAGATGAAAGGGCCGTTTCAGCGCCGCCCACGTGTGCAAATGAAATATCGAACCCATAAACCGATTTGTAAACCAAAAATGAAAAATGAAAAATCGAGCCAAAATCTAATTTTTCGTTTTTTTAAAGTAAACAAAAAAAAATAAACGAGCTGGTTTTCATTTCTCGTAATTCCATTCCAAACAGAAAATGAAATGATCAAAAAGTAAACGGACCATGGCCGTTACTATATATCTTGATGCATTGAAAATGAATTGATCAATATGAAACTTTGACTCATTCTCAGTTACAATTTCTATTTGACCATCTCATAATATTTTGTTTAATTAATTTGATATGTGGTAAATATAGTGTATACAACATAAAAGACGTTGCAAAGGGACTTTAAAAAACTTGTTTTGTTGGTAGATAAAAATACATTGCACATTTTAAGGACAAGTTGTAGATTTCAAAACAACTTTAATTTGTAGCCGAGAAATGTGTGAAAATTATATCAAAGCTTCAGATACATAGTGTACATAAGTTACACATTTTAAAGCAAATAAGTTTTACAACCATCCTGGTCACACAGGCTCCCCTACATCGTTTTAATAAAACAAAACATTTCCTTGTATTTAAATTATTCTACAACCCTTACAATCAAAGATCACCTAAATATACAGAATATATGCCCTGAATAACCATTGATAGAATTATTGATTAATTCCATGAGGGGTCAGTCATGCAAAGACTTTGTTTTTTTCATATTCGTTTCCCATTCCTGTTTATACTGGTAGAAACACTTTATAACTACTAATCAGCAATCAACCATTTAAGATGAAGAGAAGAAATCATGCTCATTTTGCATCTGTGCACGGAATATAGTTTTGGCCTTGACCTCTTTTTTAGTTGTGTTCAGATACTTGTTCAGCAGGGCTCTGTAGTGCTTCTCAGGATGGCCACCCATGTTATCCACCTTCCAAGTGTAGTACGCAGTAGTTGGAGGTGTGCTGAGGTTTTCAGCCAGCCACCCCCAGAGTCTTTCGCAGGGCAGAAGACCCACAGCAAAGTACAGCGGATCATCTTTCATCAGGTTTCTGTAGAATGACAGATACTTCGTCATAGCTGGAGTTTGCCGAATAGTAGGCTCATGCTGTGGAAATGAGAGTATAAAGCATCTTCAATGAACTCAGAAGCATTTGGAAATTTTAAAGTCTTAGTTTTTTTGTTTGTTTTCTTACCGTAAAAAAGAACTGGTTGAGAATTAAGTCTGAATAATTTTTATAACTTGAGTATCTGCCATTCATGAATTTCTTGAGGTCAACAGGCTGGATTACTTTAGCACTCATTTCCTTCAACATTTCCGTCACCTTCAGTATGTAATTGATGTCTTGCATGGTGAAGCTGACGTATCGCTCTGCCTGCAGACTGCCATTCTGCATTTCTTTTAGGAAGTCCACCTGGATTGTCTTAAAGGCAATGTCTGTGCTGTTCTTCCAGAGAGATTCATAAACATCTTTCACACATTTAGTGTCCAAACTGCAACTTGGGCTGCTACAGAACATGCACCTGTTACACACACAAACCATTACTAAACTGAATTCTTAGACAAGAGGGTTAATCAAGAGATAATTGTTACTAGATGACACAGTTCAATACAACTTCTCATGCATTTCTGATTAGCAAAAGGCCTGATGAAATCAAGGAAGAGTCATTATTATATTAAGATATCATTTATTATAGAAATAAATAAGAGTGTTTTTAGATTGGATTGTCCAAATTATGAGTGTAAAAACAAAATTGAGTAATCATGCCATAGTTGCTGTATCATGAAAGTAAAACAACTTACCTAAAGCATAAGAAACTAAAACAAAGAAAGGCCACAGTCTTCATGTTTCTTGGGTCTTGATGTGCACTTGTCTTCAGCTCTCTTTAACTCCTTCAAATCTCCAATCCGAGCACTACAGTTTCTAGAAAGATCCATATATGTACTTGATTATTGGGTAATACATCCTGTAGTAATGCATAATGTTTTTTTGGGATTAGATTACCTGTCTGCTGCCCTGTACACATTTTTTTTGAGATTAAGACAAAAACTTCCTTGTTGAAGAGGAAACGTTCTTGTTAAAGCCTTCCTTGGTTTCCATGTCAGAAAGTGATGGTGTCACTGCAGATGAATGTGCAGAATTGCCTAATAGAGCTGTTAGACATCTTTGAGAAGTACTGGACTGGTTTCTGCTGTTAGAAGTGTGCAAGAAACCTATGGGATGAATATAGTATCAAAATGATTAACACGTGCAAGCACAATTATCCATGAACTTGATAAATGTTGCAGGTATATTTTACTATCCACAACCAAATGCCTTTCAACCTGCGTGAGCAAAATTCAAAATTGAATGAATGTGTAGCAATTTGCACAAATAGAGACATTTTTGTGAATACAAATGTTTTCTTTTGTATTAGTGTATCATAATTTGCGCATGCAACAAAGAAGATGTGCATGTGTGGATCAGGTGACACGCGTGCATTCATTGATGTCTTTTCTGAGTCAATCTCACTTAATTCATTTGGATTTTTGAGACTTTCTTTTCGCTGTTTTTAAGCATTTCACAACCCACACACAAACAACTACAAATGAATAGGCCTGGTGCTAATTATTAATGTGTGCACAACTACCCATCTATTTGACAAATTCACAAATGTGCGTCACTGCATTAAAACTAATACAATACAACTTGTGTGTGCAAAATCCAGAATCACATGAATGTGCAGCATTTTGTATAAATAGAGACAGTTGTTTTGACATAGTTGACACATTAAAACTCAGTAGCCTATACACCTTATTGAACATGCAACGCGCTATTGCACGTTAAGCGTTTTATAATGGTTTTCGATGGGTGTTGTTCATAATCTGATTTAATCTGTTTGCCTCTACAAAGTATGCTTTATTAATAAGGTAGGCCTATATTGTGTACTAAACTTGGTGCTTCAATATCACTCACATTAAGCGTCTTAAATGGGGAACAACGCTTGATTACGCTGCCGTCGTCTGTTTTAGCAGAATACTGCCATCTAGTGGTAGCAGGTTTTCTCAGACAGCTGTGTGTGGATCGTGCAAGGCGAAACCGGCGAAATGAAAGTCTCAAAATCCAAATGAATCAATTAGGATTGACTCAGAAACAAGTCAATGAATGCACGCGTGTCACCTCATCCACAAATACACATCTTACTTGTTGCATGCACAAATTCTGACCTACATTAATACAAAATCGAGGTTTTGTATTAACAACTATGTCTCTATTTATACAAAATGCTGCACATTCATGTGATTCTGGATTTTGCACACACAAGTTGTATTGTATTAGTTTTAATGCAGTGACGCACATTTGTGAATTTGTCAAATAGATGGGTAGTTGTGCACACATTAATAATTAGCACCAGGCCTATTCATTTGTAGTTGTTTGTGTGTGGGTTGTGAAATGCTTAAAAACAGCGAAAAGAAAGTCTCAAAAATCCAAATGAATTAAGTGAGATTGACTCAGAAAAGACATCAATGAATGCACGCGTGTCACCTGATCCACACATGCACATCTTCTTTGTTGCATGCGCAAATTATGATACACTAATACAAAAGAAAACGTTTGTATTCACAAAAATGTCTCTATTTGTGCAAATTGCTACACATTCATTCAGTTTTGAATTTTGCTCACGCAGGTTGAAAGGCATTTGGTTGTGGATAGTAAAATATATCTGCAACATTTATCAAGTTCATGGATAATTGTGCTTGCACGTGTTAATCATTTTGATACTATATTCATCCCATAGGTTTCTTGCACACTTCTAACAGCAGAAACCAGTCCAGTACTTCTCAAAGATGTCTAACAGCTCTATTAGGCAATTCTGCACATTCATCTGCAGTGACACCATCACTTTCTGACATGGAAACCAAGGAAGGCTTTAACAAGAACGTTTCCTCTTCAACAAGGAAGTTTTTGTCTTAATCTCAAAAAAAATGTGTACAGGGCAGCAGACAGGTAATCTAATCCCCAAAAAAACATTATGCATTACTACAGGATGGATTACCCAATAATCAAGTACATATATGGATCTTTCTAGAAACTGTAGTGCTCGGATTGGAGATTTGAAGGAGTTAAAGAGAGCTGAAGACAAGTGCACATCAAGACCCAAGAAACATGAAGACTGTGGCCTTTCTTTGTTTTAGTTTCTTATGCTTTAGGTAAGTTGTTTTACTTTCATGATACAGCAACTATGGCATGATTACTCAATTTTGTTTTTACACTCATAATTTGGACAATCCAATCTAAAAACACTCTTATTTATTTCTATAATAAATGATATCTTAATATAATAATGACTCTTCCTTGATTTCATCAGGCCTTTTGCTAATCAGAAATGCATGAGAAGTTGTATTGAACTGTGTCATCTAGTAACAATTATCTCTTGATTAACCCTCTTGTCTAAGAATTCAGTTTAGTAATGGTTTGTGTGTGTAACAGGTGCATGTTCTGTAGCAGCCCAAGTTGCAGTTTGGACACTAAATGTGTGAAAGATGTTTATGAATCTCTCTGGAAGAACAGCACAGACATTGCCTTTAAGACAATCCAGGTGGACTTCCTAAAAGAAATGCAGAATGGCAGTCTGCAGGCAGAGCGATACGTCAGCTTCACCATGCAAGACATCAATTACATACTGAAGGTGACGGAAATGTTGAAGGAAATGAGTGCTAAAGTAATCCAGCCTGTTGACCTCAAGAAATTCATGAATGGCAGATACTCAAGTTATAAAAATTATTCAGACTTAATTCTCAACCAGTTCTTTTTTACGGTAAGAAGAAAAACAAAAAAACTAAGACTTTAAAATTTCCTAATGCTTCTGAGTTCATTGAAGATGCTTTATACTCTCATTTCCACAGCATGAGCCTACTATTCGGCAAACTCCAGCTATGACGAAGTATCTGTCATTCTACAGAAACCTGATGAAAGATGATCCGCTGTACTTTGCTGTGGGTCTTCTGCCCTGCGAAAGACTCTGGGGGTGGCTGGCTGAAAACCTCAGCACACCTCCAACTACTGCGTACTACACTTGGAAGGTGGATAACATGGGTGGCCATCCTGAGAAGCACTACAGAGCCCTGCTGAACAAGTATCTGAACACAACTAAAAAAGAGGTCAAGGCCAAAACTATATTCCGTGCACAGATGCAAAATAAGCATGATTTCTTCTCTTCATCTTAAATGGTTGATTGCTAATTAGTAGTTATAAAGTGTTTCTACCAGTATAAACAGGAATGGGAAACGAATATGAAAAAAACAAAGTCTTTGCATGACTGACCCCTCATGGAATTAATCAATAATTCTATCAATGGTTATTCAGGGCATATATTCTGTATATTTAGGTGATCTTTGATTGTAAGGGTTGTAGAAGAATTTAAATACAAGGAAATGTTTTGTTTTATTAAAACGATGTAGGGGAGCCTGTGTGACCAGGATGGTTGTAAAACTTATTTGCTTTAAAATGTGTAACTTATGTACACTATGTATCTGAAGCTTTGATATAATTTTCACACATTTCTCGGCTACAAATTAAAGTTGTTTTGAAATCTACAACTTGTCCTTAAAATGTGCAATGTATTTTTATCTGTGGATACATTAGAACAGTGGTTCTCAAACTCTTTAAGCCAGCGACCCCTACAATAACATAGACGAGAACTCGCGACCCCCACTACCACAGCATACACTACCAACAAAACAATTATCCATGAACTTGATAAATGTTGCAGGTATATTTTACTATCCACAACCAAATGCCTTTCAACTTGCGTGAGCAAAATTCTAAATTGAATGAAGCAATTTGCACAAATAGAGACATTTTTGTGAATACAAATGTTTTCTTTTGTATTAGTGTATCATAATTTGCACATGCAACAAAGAAGATGTGCATGTGTGGATCAGGTGACACGCGTGCATTCATTGACGTCTTTTCTGAGTCAATCTCACTTGATTCATTTGGATTTTTGAGACTTTCTTTTCGCTGTTTTTAAGCATTTCACAACCCACACACAAACAACTACAAATGAATAGGCCTGGTGCTAATTATTAATGTGTGCACAACTACCCATCTATTTGACAAATTCACAAATGTGCGTCACTGCATTTAAACTATTACAATACAACTTGTGTGTGCAAAATCCAGAATCACATGAATGTGCAGCATTTTGTATAAATAGAGACATAGTTGTTAATACAAAACATCGATTTTGTATTAATGTAGGTCAGAATTTGTGCATGCAACAAGTAAGATGTGTATTTGTGGATGAGGTGACACGCATGCATTCATTGACTCGTTTCTGAGTCGATCCTATTTGATTCATTTGGATTTTGAGACTTTCATTTCGCCGGTTTCGCCTTGCACGATCCACACACAGCTGTCTGAGAAAACCTGCTACCACTAGATGGCAGTATTCTGCTAAAACAGACGACGGCAGCGTAATCAAGCGTTGTTCCCCATTTAAGACGCTTAGGGCCCTATTTTAACGATCTGAAACGCAAGTGTCAAGCGCAAAGCGCAAGTAACTTTGTGGGCGGGTCTCGGCGCTGTTGCTATTTTCCCGGCGGGATAAATGCCTCTTGCGCCCGGCGCAAATCTAAAAGGGGTTGGTCTGAAGTAGCTTCATTATTCATAGGTGTGGTTTGGGCGTAACGTGAAATAAACCAATCAGAGCGACATCTCACATTCCCTTTAAGAGCAGGCGCGCTTGTTCTAAAGCGGATTCCTATTATAACGGCGGATTTGCCAGGCGCGCGCCAGGAGCGGTTCACAGCCGAAGAGACCGACGTTCTCGTCAGGGACATTGGGGATAGAGAAACCCACCCAAATTAACTTCGGTTAAACAGGCGTATGATAATTTGGGTAAATGTGTAAGCTAGATGTATGCTTTTATAATAAATTGTTTGTCTATCTATAGAGGTTATTATGTGAGTATAGGAGACCATAAGTCTGAGTGGACATCCATGACATGCGGAGTCCCTCAAGGCTCAATTCTTGCGTCACTCCTGTTCAACCTGTATATGCTCCCAATGAGCCAAATAATGAGAAAGAACCAAATTGCTTACCACAGCTATGCCGACGACACACAGCTGTACTTAGCCCTATCGCCCAATGATTACAGCCCCATTGACTCCATGTGCCAATGCATTGACGAAGTCAACAGTTGGATGTGTCAAAACTTTCTTCAATTAAACAAAGACAAAACTGAAGTTATTGCGTTTGGAAACAAAGATGAAGTTCTCAAGGTGAACGCATACCTTCACTCTAGGGGTCAAACAACTAAAAATCAAGTCAGGAATCTTGGTGTGACACTAGAGTCAGACCTTAGTTTCAGTAGTCATGTCAAAGCAATAACTAAATCAGCATACTATCATCTGAAAAATATTGCAAGAATTAGATGCTTTGTTTCCAGACAAGACTTAGAGAAACTTGTGCATGCTTTCATCACCAGCAGGGTGGATTATTGTAATGGACTCCTCACTGGCCTTCCCAAAAAGACCATAAGACAGTTGCAGCTCATACAGAACGCTGCCGCCAGGATTCTGAGCAGAACCATAAAATATGAACATATCACACCAGTCCTCAGGTCTTTACACTGGCTCCCAGTTAGATTTAGGATTGATTTTAAAGTATTATTACTGGTATATAAATCATTCAATGGCCTAGGACCTCAATACATTGCAGATATGCTCACTGAATATAAACCCAACAGATCACTCAGATCATTAGGATCATATCAGCTAGAAATACCAAGGGTTCACTCTAAGCATGGTGAGTCTGCTTTTAGCTATTATGCCAGCCACAGCTGGAACCAGCTTCCAGAAGAGATCAGATGTGCTCCTACAGTGGTCACATTCAAATCCAGACTCAAAACACTTCTGTTTAACTATGCATTTACTGAATGAGCACTGTGCCGCTGTTCGTCCGACTGTTTGTACTGTACTGTATTTTATTTTGTTTTATTTTTCTAAACTGTTTCTTATTTCTTTTAATTATTTTAATTTCTCCTATGTAAAGCACTTTGAATTGCCATTGTGTATGAAATGTGCTATATAAATAAACTTGCCTTGCCTTGCCGATCTATCTATCTATCTATCGTAATAATGTATGATTTGCAAAAATGAAAACTGCTGCTTCTGTGTAGATGAGAGAATCAAAGTGCACGTTGTGCACACGCTACATTGATTATGGCCAAGCATGCGCCCTTAAAATAGCATATGAAAAACATGCGCAACGCGCCACTGACTTTAAATTATTTTTTCCTGGTTAGTGGCACAATAGTTTTCTAAACCTGCAAAATAGCATGAAGGAACGTTTGCGCCGGAACACGCCTCCTCTTTGCGCTGAACCGCCCTGGGGAGCGCAAGTGTATTTCCTAACTTACCGACGTGCGTCTGAGGAGGGAAAAGTCCGCTTTGCGCGGGTGCAAAATAGGAATGATACATGCGTCGGTGTACAAAGTCAATTGCGCTGGGTGCAAGATAGGGCCCTTAATGTGAGTGATATTGAAGCACCAAATTTAGTACACAATATAGGCCTACCTTATTAATAAAGCATACTTTGTAGAGGCAAACAGATTAAATCAGATTATGAACAACACCCATAGAAAACCATTATAAAACGCTTAACGTGCAATAGCGCGTTGCATGTTCAATAAGGTGTACAAGCTACTGAGTTTTAATATCACCGTCTTACTGCACTGACGTTAAGCTTTTCCTTTATAATAGGCTCTATGGGAGGAAAACTATAGGCTATAGGTTACAGACAAGAGCATATGAACGCGACGCGCAGAGTTTCACGTTAATGGCATTTCCCTTCCTT
Organism: Leuciscus idus; assembly: GCA_021554675.1. Taxonomy (NCBI): domain Eukaryota; kingdom Metazoa; phylum Chordata; class Actinopteri; order Cypriniformes; family Leuciscidae; genus Leuciscus; species Leuciscus idus. The sequence goes on from CM038627.1 coordinate 41,861,590, forward strand.
AGAGCCTGTTAAAAAGAAAAAGCTTGTGTGTGGGTTGCGAAATGCTTAAAAACAGTGAAAAGAAAGTCCCAAAATTCCAAATGAATCAAGTGAGATTGACTCAGAAAAGACGTCAATGAATGCACGCATGTCACCTGATCCACACATGCACATCTTCTTTGTTGCATGCGCAAATTATGATACACTAATACAAAAGAAAACATTTGTATTCACAAATTGTTGAAAGTTGAAAGGCATTTGGTTGTGGATAGTAAAATATACCTGCAACATTTATCAAGTTCATGGATAATTGTGCTTGCACGTGTTAATCATTTTGATACTATATTCATCCCATAGGTTTCTTGCACACTTCTAACAGCAGAAACCAGTCCAGTACTTCTCAAAGATGTCTAACAGCTCTATTAGGCAATTCTGCACATTCATCTGCAGTGACACCATCACTTTCTGACATGGAAAACAAGGAAGTCTTTAACAAGAACGTTTCCTCTTCAACAAGGAAGTTTTTGTCTTAATCTCAAAAAATGTGTACAGGGCAGCAGACAGGTAATCTAATCCCAAAAAAACATTAGGCATTACTACAGGATGTATTACCCAATAATCAAGTACATATATGGATCTTTCTAGAAACTGTAGTGCTCGGATTGGAGATTTGAAGGAGTTAAAGAGAGCTGAAGACAAGTGCACATCAAGACCCAAGAAACATGAAGACTGTGGCCTTTCTTTGTTTTAGTTTCTTATGCTTTAGGTAAGTTGTTTTACTTTCATGATACAGCAACTATGGCATGATTACTCAATTTTGTTTTTACACTCATAATTTGGACAATCCAATCTAAAAACACTCTTATTTATTTCTATAATAAATGATATCTTAATATAATAATGACTCTTCCTTGATTTTATCAGGCCTTTTGCTAATCAGAAATGCATGAGAAGTTGTATTGAACTGTGTCATCTAGTAACAATTACCTCTTGACCTTGGCGCTCCGGCGTGGAAAGAGCATTTCTTCTTCTTCTTCTCCTTTCAAAAAGAGCTTGCGGGTGTTCGCGTCCTTTTCAGGATGTCGTGTCACCCATGCGTTTCTGGATGCGGTCGACTTCTCCCTCAGGAAGATGGCCAATAAACACTGCCTCTCGTGTTTGGGCTTAAGACACGCTGAGGCAGCGTTTGTGGATGAGTCGTGTTCTCATTGCGGGAACATGACTCTCGCGACGCTGCGTTCAAGACTGAGATCCCTGAGACATGGGGGAGTCCCTTCAGAGAATCCCCGATCTAGTTCGTCTGCCGGTTCAGTTCGGCAGACGGCTACTTCGGTGATTCCTGTTGGTGAGCGTATGAGGATTACAGTGAAGAACGTTCCGTCTGCTGAAAGATCCCCCGAGGGAATCCCCCCAGTAGAGCGGTCGGTTGCGATGCAGTTGTGTCCAAAGACCGCTTCCACTTGGCGGGGTGCCCCTTCACTCCCCTCCCGCGCCTGTAGGTTTTCCTCTGGTCTGACCAGGGATGCCTACATGGCGTGTGGAGACGCCGCTTCTGCCCTGCATGCCATGGCGCTGCTGCAGGTCCACCAGGCCAAGGTACTCCATGACATGCAGGGGGGTGGTCTCGACCCAGGATTTCTGCAGGAGCTGCGTGCGGCGACGGACTTCGCCCTCTGGGCGACGAAAGTCACCGCACGTTCCCTGGGTCGGGCGATGTCCACTCTGGTGGTCCAGGAACGCCACCTATGGCTTACCCTTGCGGATATGCGGGAAGCGGAGAAGAACAAGCTTCTCAACTTCCCCATATCCCAAGGGGGCCTCTTCGGCGACGTGGTGGAGAGCTTTGCCCAAGAGTTCTCCACCGCCCAGAAGTAGTCGGAGGCGATACGGCACGTCCTGCACAGGAGACGGACTGCTGCTGGTCCGTCTTCTGTGGCCGTAGAGCCTCCGGCTGCTCGTCGCCGAGGCCGCCCTCCTCCGGCCGCTCCTCCTTCAGGGCAGCAGTCTAACCCTGGAGGACGGAGGTCTGGTCGTAAGAGGGCGGCCAAGCCCGCTCAGACGCCTCCGGCCCCTTCCCGAAAGAAGAAGGGTGGAAAGCGTTCCTGAGACGGGCGACCTGGAAGAGGACCTGGATGCTGCTCCACGGGAGGGTGCCTCTGCACACCTCCTTCCCCCGGGGGAGGGCTGGGCGGAGAATTTTCTGTTAAAGAGTTTTGTTTCTGTTCCGCCGCAGACCACTCGGTCAGCGGTACCCACATTTTCAATAAAAGAGCAGTTTCTACCTCCTCTTCCAGGTCATCCACGGCCGAGACTGGTGGGCACACAGTCTCCCCCGTCCGAGAGAGTCAGAGTGGCAGTGCGTGCCGCCTCCGAACGGCACCACTCCTGCTCCCCTCTCCCCAGCTCGCGGATAGCAGTGGCGCAGCCTCAGCTGCATCACTCCTGTCTGCAGCTGGGCCCGGAGGCGCAGAGACCAGGACACGAGTAGTCAGGGCCTCGTTCCTCGTCTCTCCCCCTCCCCTCTCCACTGGGCAGCCCGCAGCAGAATGCCCACGGGCCTTCTCTGCCGTCTGCCCCCCGGTGGAAGCAGGTTGGTGTCAAGTTCCACGCCCAGACCCCGCTCTCGGTCGCTACAACGCCACCAGAGCCGGTTCCCTGTCTTCCACCTCGCTGCCCCTCCGCGGGTACGCCGGTGGTTCAGGTGGGCCGGTTGGGGCGGTCTGAAAGCCTCGCTAGCGCTTCCGGGTCCGTCCCGATGGCTCATCCACACCATTCGGTTCGGCTATGCAATTCAGTTTGCACGCCGGCCCCCCAAGTTCAGGGGCGTCCACTTCACCCGTGTGCGGTCAGTGGATGCCCCTGTCTTGCGGAAAGAGATCGACGTTCTGCTGGCGAAGGACGCGATCGAGCCGGTCCCTCCTGCCGAGATGAGGTCCGGGTTTTACAGCCCCTACTTCATTGTACCCAAGAAAGGCGGTGGGTTACGGCCAATCCTGGACCTGCGAGTTTTGAATCGGGCTCTGCACAAACTCCCGTTCAAAATGCTCACGCAGAAGTGCATTTTCGAATGCATCCGTCCCCAGGATTGGTTTGCAGCGATTGACCTGAAGGACGCGTACTTTCACGTCTCGATTCTTCCTCGACACAGACCGTTTCTACGGTTTGCTTTCGAGGGTCGAGCGTATCAGTACAAAGTCCTACCCTTTGGGCTGGCCCTGTCGCCCCGTGTCTTCACGAAAGTCGCGGAGGCGGCCATCGTTCCCATGAGAGAACAAGGCGTTCGCATCTCGACGACTGGCTCATTCTAGCTCACTCGCGAGATGTGTTGTGCGATCACAGGGACATGGTGCTTCGGCACCTCAGCTGGTTGGGGCTTCAGGTCAACTGGGACAAGAGCAAACTCTGCCCCGTGCAGAAGATCTCTTATCTCGGTATGGAACTGGACTCGGTCGCCCGGACTGCGCGCCTCACGGAGGAACGCGTCCAGTCAGTGCTTACCTGCCTCAGGTCCTTTCGAGGCAGGACAGCGGTTCCACTGAAACAATTTCAGAGGCTCCTGGGGCATATGGCAGCCGCAGCCGCAGTAACGCCGCTCGGCTTGTTACATATGAGACCGCTTCAGCGCTGGCTTCACGATCGAGTCCCGAGGTGGGCGTGGCAGAGCGGCACGTTCCGGGTCAAAGTGACCCCGAACTGTCGCCAAACCTTCTCCTCATGGTCAGATCCTGCGTTTCTTCGGGCCGGAGTGCCCTTAGTCCAGGTTTCCAGGCATGCTGTGGTTTTCACAGATGCTTCTGCCATGGGGTGGGGGGCCACGTACAAAGGGCATGCAGTCTCGGGTCTGTGGACGGGGTCCCAGCTGCATTGGCACATCAACTGCCTAGAGTTGCAAGCAGTACACCTAGCCTTGTGTCGCCTCAAGGGGTTTCTCAGACACAAGCACGTACTGGTCCGTACGGACAGCACTGCGACCGTTGCGTACATCAACCATCAAGGTGGTCTACGCTCCCGTCGTATGTCGCGACTCGCCTCCTCCTCCTCCTATGGAGTCAGAAGCATCTGAGGTCGCTTCGTGCCGTTCATGTTCCAGGGGAGCTCAACCGTGTGGCAGACGAGCTCTCACGGCAGCCCCCCCCCCCCTTCCAGGAGAATGGCGACTCCATCCCCAGGCGGTCCAGCTGATTTGGAGTGTCTTCGGAGTCACACAGGTATGCCTCTCCAGACACGACCCATTACCAGTGGTTTTTCTCCCTGACCGAGGGGACCCTCGGCACGGACGCCCTGGCTCACAGCTGGCCCCGGGACCTGCGCAAGTATGCATTTCCCCAGTGAGCCTTCTTGCACAGACCCTGTGCAAGGTCAGGGAGGACCCGGTGCAACTTAGTTCACGGAACTCATGCTCCTCGCGACAGCCCCTCCTTGGCTGATTCCTCTGAGGAAAGACCTCCTTTCTCAGAGACGGGGCACTCATGGCACCCGCGTCCAGACCTCTGGAAACTCCATGTCTGGTCCCTGGACGGGACGCGGAGGTTCTAGGTGGTCTACCACAGGCAGTGGTGGACACCATCACTTCCACTAGAGCCCCCTCTACGAGGCGCCTCTATGCGTTGAAGTGGAACCTGTTCGTCGATTGGAGTTCCTCCCGTCAGGAGGACCCCCAAATTTGCCCGATCAGAGTCGTGCTTTCCTTCCTGCAAGATGGGTTGGAGCGAAGGCTGTCTCCCTCCACCCTCAAAGTGTATGTCGCTGCAAAAGCCGCGCATCACAATGCAGTAGAAGGTAAGTCTTTGGGAAAGCACGACCTGATCATCAGATTCCTTAAGGGTGCTAGGAGGTTAAACCCACCTCGTGTTTTGCACTCTGTACCCTCTTGGGACCTAGCTCTGGTACTTAGAGCTCTTCAAAGTCCTCCCTTTGAGCCTTTGTCGACAGTAGAGCTTAATATCCTGTCCATTAAGACAGCGCTCCTGTTAGCATTGGCCTCTTTCAAGAGGGTCGGGGATCTGCAGGCATTTTCGGTCGACGAATCGTGCCTAGAGTTCGGGCCGGGCCTTTCTCACGTTGTATTGAGACCCCGGCTCGGATATGTGCCCAAGGTTCCTACCACTCCCTTCGCGGATCAGGTAGTGAACCTGCAAGCGCTGCCCCAGGAGGAGGCAGACCCAGCCCTAGCTTTTCTCTGTCCCGTCCGCGCCCTGCGGGTTTATATTGACAGAACACAAAAAAGCTTCAGGACCTCAGATCAGCTCTTTGTCTGTTACGGAGGCCAGCAGAAGGGGAAGGCTGTCTCCAAGCAGAGGTTAGCCCACTGGTTAGTGGATGCTATCACCCAAGCGTATGAGTCTCTGGGTGAGCCTTGTCCTCCCAGGTTGCGCGCTCACTCTACTAGAGGTGTTGCCGCTTCCTGGGCTTTGGCTCAAGGCGCCTCGCTGACAGACATCTGTAGAGCTGCGGGCTGGGCGACACCGAACACGTTCGCTAGATTCTATAGCCTACGTGTGGAACCTGTTTCCTCCCGAGTACTCGCTACGGCCAGTGGTGCGAGGGAATAGGTTGTGTCGGCTTGCTACGCCACTCCGCCTCTCGGCCGGATACGTGCGTCCTTTGCTCTGTATGGCGCCCAATGTCGGTGAGCCTCGTGAGTTCCTCCATCACCCCTCTGGTGCCAGGCGTGGCGGACCACCTGGCGCCAGGTCTGCTACCTCTAGTAGGAGTTGCTAGTAGACTGGGTGTTTCCAGTGGTCTCTACGGCGACCCATGATGCCACGTGCAGTTCAGCCGTGTCTTCCCCTTGACAGACTCATTCTGTCGTCCCTGTGGAGTACGCTCCCACTTCCCTCGGATTGGGACCACCTCAGGGACTGCCATATGTTTCACTATCCCACTGGGCTAGTACATATGTATATTCCAGGCCTTCCTCAGGCAGGCTGGGGCTTCCGCATATAAACTCCCCCGACGACACGTCGGAGTTCCCAGGACGAAAGGGAACGTCTCGGTTACGTATGTAACCCTCGTTCCCTGAGTTCATGTTGCTGTACCTTCGCGGAGGACTGGCCACTGTTCGGCTCCTCAGCGAAAAGCATTGCGCAATGTTTACTTCCGCCTTTTATACCCGCGCTGGTAGGCGGGCTGCGGAATGCAAATCTTGCATGCCAATGTTCATTGGCTTGTTTTTAATTCTCTCCCAGAGAATTGGCAATTGGCAAAAGGCAATTGGCTCCCTAGCGTGATCCCAATTCGTCAGGGAACTCCCCCGACGACACGTCTCCGTTCCCTGAACTCAGGGAACTAGGGTTACATATTTAACCGTGACGTTTTTCACAGTCGAGTACAATATATAAACTGTAAGTCACACTAATGAGAAACTTTCTCATAATTACATTTTCTCGTAATGAGAAAATGTATCATAATAGTGAGTTGTCTTAATATTTTCAGAACATAAATCTCATAATGAGATACTTTCTCATTATCACGTAGGACTGGACTCAAGCGCAGAATGAGTTTTACTGGTTTTAATAGCAAAACAGATGAGATATAAGATGGAGTGGCCATCGGGAGAACCGGGAGGATTCCAGGGCCGGCAGACTCGCCTGTTTTCTCTTTGTTTTGTGTGTCCAAATCTGCTAAACTGACAAACAAGCACACAGGAACAGGCGACTAAAGTACAGTGACTATAGTAGCTACATTTACAGTTATGTATTTGGCAAAAACTTTTATCCTTATATGCATGTATGTGACTTATATTGAAGGAATTCTTTTTTATTCAGTTCAGTTTTATTGTATTTTGATTGTTTAAACAAAATTTCAGTGATTTTAGCCTTTTGACTTTTTTTAAATGTGATTGTGGTTTAATGCAGATAAGCCTGATGCTGAGGGAAGTGATCAAAACAAAAGAGACAGGGACAGAGACATTGATCTTCAGAGAGACAACAGCAGCCAGGCATAGGGTTACTGAGCCACAAGCAATTATTCTACACTAGTACAAAATGCCCGTGCAAAATCAGTTTTTGTGTGTGTTTTCAGTAATTGTTGGTTTGGTGTGTTTGAGTGCTCATTGTTACAATTACACAGCAAAAGTTCAGTGACATTTTTATTTGTGCATGGTAGAAAGCACAAAGTGAACTCCGAGAAAACGCTATGCTTGAGCAAACAGTTTGTGAATGGGCAACTACAAATGGCCGTGAAAGAGACTAGGAACGCATTGAATAGGATATGTTTAGTTGGTGAATAGCATAAGCTACTATTACACAGTAGCGATAACGTTAAGCGCACCAGAATGAAATATAATATTCAGAAGTAAACAGCATAGCTGACTTACAGATTCAGTTAACATCCACAAATGAATAAGCGCGTCGATTCAGGAAGCAGCGCAAAGTGCCCGTGCAAAATCAGTTTTTGTGAGCTGATCGCCGCCAAAAAAGTTCATTTTGAAAAAAAAGTGTCATGATTTATTGCATTTTTGGGAAAAAATAATCCGTTTTTATAACAAATCTTTGAAAATCAAAATCTGGATTTGAATTTTTTAAGTTATTATAACCTAAAGATGCTATGTGAAAGTTTGAAACAGAAAATAGTGGGTTTTTATCTTGCCACTTTCTTGGTAAAGAAAACACATTTTTACTCAAATTAATCAAAATGGATTTATCACGTTTTGGAACCAAACTATAATATTCAGAAGTAAACAGTGTAACTGACAGAGTGTTTATATCAGAATGTTTATTTTTAAACCACAACCTTCTAAGTGCTTCTTTTACCGATATATTTACTGATATCTTTAGCATTTCTAATCCACACAACGTCAGAATGTCGTTACAGTATGTCGTTTCAAATAGTTCACTTTCATTTTTAAGTTAACTATTTCTTTAACATGTTTTTCAGTTATCATCCTCAACAGCCACAGAAACATCACATAGCAAAAGTTTATCAAAGAACGTATAGAACCAACTGCAAGTGATTGACATATAATGAAAAAACAAATTTTCTGTCCTGTTTTTTTGTGTTCTGCATTTGCACCGGTTGCTGGTGGTAGTCCTTTCATAAAGGGAGGTATGAATGCATGGAAACATGTTCATCAGAGGATTGAGGAAATGAGAAAAGTAATGCCCACAAAGATGCTGCAGATACTTACTTTTTAATGGCTAAAAAGGCAGATGTGAAAAGTCTATTGACTGGCAACCAAATGTCTTTACATTATGAACAAGTAAAGAATAAGCACCAGGTAATGGAGCGCAAAGTAGATGTTACAAAAGTCATTGGATTTAGTGACAGAGGAGATAAAGATTATACTCTTGAGCAAGTATGATATGTGCCTTCAATGGCACTTGAACACTTGTATTAAACAAAGCAAGAAACACCATGACACTGGGGCAAAGGGCAGAGGCTCTCGTGATTTTCCTTTCAAAAGACATCATCTTTAAAGTTGTGGATGTCATCAGCCAAATTACAAATTCAAAATGAAAAATCTGTAATTATTTACTCACCCTCAAGTTGTTTCAAACCTGTATGAATTAAAGAGCACAATTGCAGATGAGGTTCAACAGGTAGGCATGTTTATATAAAAATATAAAGGTGAATGAAACCTTATATTTATAAAGGTATATCTCGAGAACCCCTCGCTCAATATTCCCCAAACTCTAATCGATGGTGCTGGACGAGGCCTTTCGAACGAGCCCAACCACGATGTCCAACTCGCCCGGGTCCCCGAGTTATAGCCGTTCAAAGTCGGGGGTCCCAGCGTCAGCGATCCGGTAGGGGGCGTCCCCGAGGCCCACCACTCTCCCGTTCGAGCAAGGGTCCCCGTGGGACCTCCTCACCCGAATTTGATTCGTCACTGAGAAACAAGCGATTTTCTTCTGAGATCGTGACGACACCGGCGGCCCGCCATTTTTAAGCGCCCGGTGGTTTTCGGCTAATATCTCAGCGAAAACACCACCAAAATTATTTTTATCCTTTGGAGGGTGTGGTTGTCAGGTAGGGGAGGGGGGCCCGTGAGCTTCAGTGCCCAGGGGACTAGATACTAATCCAGCCTTGCATAGAACATGTCAAAGAAATGAAACCAAACACCTTGTAATCACTGTTAACTTCGCTTACACAATGGAATATCAGACATCTCGCAAGTTATTTTTGCAAAAACGACATGTAACCAAATTCAACTCAAATTCAAGGTTATTTTGTCTAGAAGTGGGTTACACATAGCCGGACTATCGGGTCTATAGTTAACCTAGACTGTTTTTTTGAGTAATCGTGAATTTGCGTGCAGCATAGTAAATCTGCTGATATATACAAAAGAGACAGGGACAGAGACATTGATCTTCAGAGAGACAACAGCAGCCAGGCATAGGGTTACTGAGCCACAAGCAGTTAGTGTAGATGAGGAGACTGATAAGGTTGATCATTTTGCTTGCCTCAAAGGACCTTAAAGGAATAGTTCACTTCAAAATGAAAATTCTGTCATCATTTACTCACCCTCAAGTTGTTTCAAACCTGTATGAATTTCTTTCTTCTTTCCGACACCAAGGACGATATTTTGAAGAATGTCGATAACCAAACAGTTGATGAACCTCATTGACTTACATAGTATTTTTTCCTGCTATGGAAGTCAATGGGGTACATCCACTGTCTGATTACCGACATTCAAAGTTTTCATTTTTAAGTGAACTATTTCTTTAACATGTTTTTCAGTTATCATCCTCAACAGCCACAGAAACATCACATAGCAAAAGTTGATCAAAGAACGTATAGAACCAACTGCAAGTGATTGACATATAATGAAAAAACTAATTTTCTGTCCTGTTTTTTGTGTTCTGCATTTGCACAGGTTGCTGGTGGTAGTCCTTTCATAAAGGGAGGTATGAATGCATGGAAACATGTTCATCAGAGGATTGAGGAAATGAGAAAAGTAATGCCCACAAAGATGCTGCAGATACTTTGTATGAATTAAAGAGCACAATTGCAGATGAGGTTCAACAGGTAGGCATGTTTTCAGTCCAAATAGAGACCACCCAAGATATAACCTCAAAAGAGATATAAGATATGTTACAGATGCCATCCATGAGCGATTGTTTGCTGTGATAGCCTGTGAAGCATCAACAGGAAAATATTTCAAAGAGATGCTCAAACAGACATTACACAAGCTAGGTATTAGTGATGCACCGAAATGAAAATTCTGGGCCGAAACCGAAACCGAAAAATTAGGATGCACTTGGCCGAAAACCGAAACTGAAGCCGAAAATGGCTTCTTTTAAAAACGTATACTATACTATATATATATATATATATATATAAATTGCTTGAATTTAAAGGATCTGAAATGAAAAATCACAATATAATAATCAAACTTTTATTAACAGTTACATAACAAAACATACAATATTTTTAACAATAAATATAAATAATAATACCAAATAATATTATTCTTCAAGTTTTATGTTCCATCAAATAAAATAGTTTTTTAAAAGTTGTGCAAAAAAAATCCACAAGTTTGGAGATTTTTGCAGAACAAATGTTACATATTGCAACTTTGGTGTCCTCTCGTATAGGGCTGTCACTTTTGTGTACAAATCCTGTTCGATTTTTTAGACATAATAAGTGTTCATTGAATCGTTAGAAAATTGCCTATATTTGGCGTTGATCCGTTTTCAACGCCAAATATGCAAATCCACGGACAACTAAACAGGCATTAGGACGAACGTAAAGAGGGCGCTTGAGACGCGCACAAGTCAGCAATGTGGACTGCCATAACATCAATGAAAAACATTACTGAAGGCTACATATTATGCACTATATTATGCAGAAATAGGCTGTGTGTGTGTGTGTGTGTGTGTGTGTGTGTGTGTGTGTGTGTGTGTGTGTGTGTGTGTGTGTGTGTGTGTGTCAGAACCTGTAGTTGCTGTGTGACGCGCGTTCGCTGCGGGCGTATAGTGACGAAATGGATGCGTTCCGAGAGAAGGCCGTCAAAATCGATTCCCTATTTTCCTTTTCGAAACTTGTGTTGGTTGGTCCGATTGATTGTGCAATAAGTGACAGCCCTCTGACATGCTTAATCTTTGATAGGCAGAGCGTGATAACAGCTCGACCGTGAGGGAAACCTAAGCGCTTGCGCACGGATGGGAGGGGCGGGTCACATTCATTTTCGGTTTACGTTTCGGCAGTTTTTTTTATTTCGGCCCGAAACCGATAATGGCATTTTCGGCCGAACATTTTCGGCGCCCGAAATTTCGGTGCACCCCTACTAGGTATTGACATCAGCACATGTGTGGGCAACTCCACTGATGGTGCAGCGAACATGCAGGGACAATATCAAGGGCTCTCTGCATTTCTCTCAGAGCAATCTCCTAATGAGATTCATGTCGGGTGTGATTCTGAATCTGGTTCTGGCAGACACAACAGGCAGTGTTCTCTCTTTTCATTGCTATGATTCTCTGTGAGAAACTGCAGTATTGTTAAGCGTATGCAAAGGTGGGAAGAGACAAGTAACGACAAACGTCACAGAAGACTGTGCCCAATAGGGGAAACCGGGTGGTGGGCAAAGGACCAGGCTCTCACTAAGGTCTTTGGGTGTTTTGGTAAGCCTCAGGATGCTCTGTATGTTGACCTGCTACTGACTCTCACCTCAATTGAGGAAGATATGAGTATGAAGCCAACAGTGAGGGTCAAAGCAAAGGGATATATTGAAGCCCTTCTAAAAAATGAGACAATCCTCACTGCTCAAACCTTTGTCCGAATTTGATCATACATTCCCCCTCTCCAAATACCTACAGATAAAGCCCAGCAAGCACTTTTGCATTTAAAAGACGTCTAATAGCCATTTAATAGCTAAACCGTGAATATAGATTGACTATGTAATGAAATGACACTGATATCTTGTAGATATTCTCGACATTGGTAACATGATGGGATATCAACCATCTCATGCGCTGCCTGGCCAAAAACTACAATGAATCAGTTTTGACTATAAGTGGGCTACAAATAGCATAGAAGAACATGTCAAAGAAATGAAACCAAACACCTTGTAATCACTGTTGACTTCGCTTACACGATGGAATATCAGACATCTCGCAAGTTATTTTTGCAAAAATGACATGTAACCAAATTCAACTCAAATTCAAGGTTATTTTGTCTAGAAGTGGGTTACACATAGCCGGACTATCGGGTCTATAGTTAACCTAGACTGTTTTTTGAGTAATCGTGAATTTGCGTGCATCATAGTAAATCTGCTGGAGAATTGTAATGAAGGCATTTTGTTCATGTAGATTATTTTACTGTTCGACAAGCAAAGCTCAATCGATCATTAACCGTTAAGATTAGAATGACAAATGAAAACTAAATTAGAATAGATGGGTGTCTGTGACACATTAAAAATACCACAAGTGGGATGTGTTGTGGAGTGAGGGGAAGTGAACTAGCCTAGGCTATTGTTTATAATGTTTGTAAATGTTTAGTTTTATTTTCCAGTGTTAAATATACATATAAATTAATGTAATTGTATGCAATTACAAGGTTAACGGGTGTTTTTGGAGTAAGATCAATTTCTCTTTTACGAGATCCTATTCTTGGCCGGGTTACGTTTCTCCAAGGCGTAAACTCTTCTAATCCGTCAGTATTTAGGGGTGTGATATTCTTTTCAGCCAGCACATTTATCAACGTACGATCATTCGATCAATCATAAGGTGATTTCTGCAGTTGTTTCTATGTTATTTTGATAAATGAGGCCCATTGTGAGGGAAGGACGGATACAATGAATGTTACACAAGTGAAAGTATGCAGTAGACTATGCATAATATTATTAACATGAGCTTTGAAGTATAGTATGCTATCGAGAATGAGACCCAGACTCTTAAACAGGCAATGTGGTATTCACTGCTGTAAACTGACACCATTTCTAGATAGTCATACAGTGAAAAAAAGTTGTAAATTTGTTCCCCCTTTTTTAAATTTTTTTTTTACATTTGATTATTCTTAATGCAGAATCTGAAATATTTATTATTTCTCGCATCTTGTCTGTTGGAAATAAAACTTGTTTGTGTTTTTTTTATTTTTTTTTTGAATTTTGCATTTTTTTTTATTAATGGAATATACAAAAGGTTATAGCAATATTAATAAATTTATACATTCCTTTTTTCCCTTTTTTACAACTACTAAGGGTGGACACAAACATGAACAATCCATATCCCTCAGTAAACCCTGTCCCTCCCTCCCACCCACCCACTCCGAGGAGGAAAATAAAACAGAAGTATATTTCCAAATTACACACGAGAAAAATTAAATAAAAATAATAATAATAAAAATAAAAAATAAATAATAATAAATAAATATATATAAATAAAAAAATTAAAAATATATACAATAATAATAATACAATAATAATAAAAATGAATAAATATGGGGAAGAATAAAATGTAAACACCCACGATCCATCCTGCATCTAGAAAATTATACTAAAATAAATAAATAAAATAAAATAATAATAATAATTTAATTAAAAATACATATTACAAATCAGCAAATATAGAAGGTGTATTCTTGACAAAGTTAAGTAAAGGGTCCCAGTTTTTATAAAATTTGTCAGAGGAACCTCTTAGAGCAAACTTAATTTTTTCAATATAAAGAAAAGACATCAAATCCTCTAACCATGAGAAAGTAGGAGGAGGTTTAGAAGACTTCCAGTGCAATAAAATTCGTCTGCGAGCTATCAAAGAGGCAAAGGCAAGAATATTCCCATATTTTTTTGTATACTCATCCAAAACAGCTGGGACACCAAAGATGGCAATCAGAGGGCATGGTTCGATGGAAATATTAAGGATGTTAGAGAAAGTATCAAAAAAGGAATGCCAAAAATCTTCCAGCTTTGGACAAGTAAAAAACATGTGGGTATGATCAGCAGGAGCCAGAGAACACCTATTGCATGTGACATCCACGCCTGGAAATAGCTTGCTTAGTTTAACGTTTGTAAAATGAGTTCTATGGAAAACCTTAAATTGAATCAGACTCAGTTTGGCACAGGATGACGAAGAATTAATCCTCCCAGCAGCCACTTCCCACCATTCCTGATCCAAACTAAGTCCGAGTTCTGTCTCCCATTGATGTGTAAAACGAGAAGAAGGCGGCAAAACATAAGGAAGAATTAAATTGTATAAAATGGATATAGAGCCATGTTTCTGTATTAAGCACTTCTCGTATAAAGAAGGTTCAGACAAGTCTGGAAAGGAAGGACAATGAGAATGAACAAAATTGCGTACTTGAAAAAAACGAAATAAATTAGACTGTGGTATATTGAATTTCTTTGCAAGATCAGAAAAAGTTGTGAAAACTCCATCAATAAATAAATCAGAAAAATATGAGAGGCCTCTATTTTTCCATAAAACATAAGCAGAATCTAAGGTTGAGGGCACAAATAAATGATTATTGCAAATAGGGCCATAAAGAGAAGCAGCAGCAAGTTTAAAATGTTGTCTGAATTGACTCCAAATCCTAAGGGAAGAACAGACAACTGGACTTGTAGTGTATTTTGAGGGGCGATTGAACAAAGGAGCACACACCAAAGCAGGGAGCGAGGACGAAGAGCAAGATTGCGCTTCTAATACACACCAATCTATATGGGGAGAATTATACCAACTGTGAATTTTACTGATATTTGCTGCCCAGTAATAAATAAAAAAATTAGGCAGAGCAAGACCCCCATCTTTTTTATGTCTCTGAAGATATGCCTTGCTTAGCCTTGGAGGTCTGCCCTGCCATATATAAGTAGAAATAGCCCCATCCAACAGTTTAAAGAAGGACTTTGGTAAAAACACTGGAAGGGTCTGAAAAAGGAACAAAAACCTAGGTAAAATATTCATTTTGATTGACTGAATTCTACCAAATAGAGTAAGAGGTAGCTTATCCCAACGTTGCAAATCTAATTTAACTTGAGTAAGCAATTTGGAGAAATTATATTGATACAGTAGAGTAGATCAAATGAGTGCGAAATATTTACCCCCAAGTAGCGAAACTTTGAGGAGGATATATGAAAAGGCAGGGCCTCCACTGGGATTTGTTTAGCTATGCTATTTACAGGAAAACATTCACTTTTGTTTATATTAAGCTTATAACCAGAAAAAGAACCAAAATTGTTAAAAATATTCAAAAGATCTGAGACCGAGCCAACAGGGTTCGTAACAAAAAGCAAAAGGTCATCAGCGTAGAGCGAGACACGATGCTCTATCCCACCTCTAACAATACCTGAAAAAAGAGGGGAATTTTTCAGGGCTATGGAAAGAGGTTCTATTGCTAAAGCGAACAATAGAGGGGAAAGAGGACAGCCTTGACGAGTACCTCTTGAGAGTAGGAAATATTGAGAACACACAAAATTTGTTCTCACACTAGCAACAGGAGCAGTGTACAAAAGGCGTATCCATGACGTAAAAAAGGGGCCAAAGCCAAATCTATCTAAAATATTGAATAAATACTTCCACTCAACCCGGTCAAAGGCCTTTTCTGCATCTAATGAGATGATTATCTCACTAGATAAAGAGGTGGATGGAGAAAAAATTATATTCAAGAGTCGTCGAATATTTGATGATAATTGTCGCCCCCTAATGAAACCGGTCTGATCTTCAGATATTATTTTAGGAAGACAGGGATCCAGACGGCAAGCCAACACCTTAGCCAATAGTTTGACATCAGAATTTAGCAAACTTATGGGCCTCCAATTGCCACATTCATCTGGATTCTTATCCCGCTTGAGTATGAGTGAAATAGAGGCCTGAGTGAGAGTTAAAGGAAGAGAACCATTTGCTAAAGAATCATTAAACATATCTAACAACAAAGGTGCCAGATTTTTGGCAAACATTTTGTAGAAATCAATCGGAAAGCCGTCTGGACCTGCTGCCTTACCACTTTGCATAAGCTGGAGACCTTTCAGAATCGCATCTAACTCTAGGGGCTTGTCGAGATCATCTGCTACTGCTGCATCAATACGAGGAATATTTAAACTATCTAAGAAACTATCCATGATGGAATCATCTTTAGGTGGCTCTGATTTATAAAGATTGGAATAGTAAGAGAAAAAAACATCATTAATATCCGATGGATTTTTTGTTAAGGAACCAGAAGAGTCATATACCTGCGTAATTAGACGAGAGGCAGTTAATCCCTTAAGCTGGGAAGCCAGTAACCGACCAGCTTTATCTCCATGCTCATAATAAGTAGCTTTAGTTCTTCGCAGCATAAATTCCGCATTTTTTGTACTGAGCAAATCAAATTCCGTTTTTAATTCCAATTTTTTAGCACGCAACTCAGGGGTAGGATTATTAAGAAGCTGCCCATCAATCTCGATGATGTATTTAACCAGGTCTTGTAACTTTTGTTTCCTTTGTTTGTACTTATAACCAGCGTATGAAATAATATAACCTCGGATTACCACTTTGAATGTTTCCCACAATAATGAAGGAGAAACAGATTCTGATTTATTAGTCTCAATGAACGTATCAATATTAGTACTTATATACTTACAAAATTCTTTATCAGATAATAATCCTGAATCAAACCTCCACTGATTTGCCCTACCTCTAATAATAGGAAAATTCAGGTTTAGAGAGTGTGGTGCATGATCGGAAATGACTATAGCCGAATATTCAGAGGAACGTACTATTGGCAAAAGAGCTTTATCTAGGAAAAAATAGTCAATACGTGAGTAAGATTGGTGGACACTAGAAAAAAAAGAAAATTCCTTTTTTGACGGGTTCAGAAAACGCCATGGGTCAGCACAACCAGTCTGAGTCATGAATGCTGACACTGCTTTGGCCATGGCTGATTGTTCTAAGGTTTTAGGATTTGATCGATCATACCTTGGGTCCATCACACAATTGAAATCACCTCCCAAAATAAGGTGATGCGAATTTAAGTTTGGAATAGAAGAGAAAAGGGAAGAGAAAAAAGAGGGATTATCCCAGTTTGGGGCATAAATATTTACAAGCACAACTGACATATGAAAGAGAATGCCAACGACTATAACATAACGACCCTCACGATCCGCAATAATCTGTGTAGCAACAATGACATCTGCTTTTCACATTAAGTGAATCATGTGATGTCGAACACATCGTCTTTGTCCAAACAGCGCTGGTTAATAATTCCCCACGGGGCAATTTACCAGCACCCGGGTGTCTGTTGCCCCCCAGTTCAGCGTGGACTCCCTGTGACTTTTACAGCCTCATGACACACACACACATACACACACACACACACAAACATCCGTTGTGTTTAACTTAACATTCTTTTAAATGTGTGTAACTCAGACTTGTATCTGAACTTCCTGTATGTATGTGTGATTAATGTTGTTTTGATCATATAGTTATGATCTTCGAGTGTTTGGATCTGAAATGTATTTTTGAAGAATGTTCTCCCAGTAGAATCGCATCCCGTAACCCGAGCTCATTGGCAGGTCATAAAATTTGACCACAGAGCTATCCAGCCCTATGCATGAGATAACAGGGTCGCAACATTCCAACACACACACACACAAACACACTCTGGACTTTGAAACAGAAAGCCCCTACAGAAAAGGACTTTTACCCATAAAGTCACTCTTAAATGTAATAAATATATATATTTGTGTGTTAAGAGGTGTGTGTAAACCATAGGAAAGCATACATGTCCTATTTGTAACATTAATAGAACTGCAAATGCCTATACAAATGCATAATAATGTATCTTTGCATGGCTACAAAGCCTATATTCTATTTTTGATATCTCTGTAATCCTCTCCAGCTAACGGAGTTGAATTCCGATAGCAGAATTCAGTGATGCGCATTGTTTTATAAGTTCATGTCTGGAGAAAATCCTCTCAAGTTAAAGTCAATCATGACTCATTCGAGTGGGCGTGTCTAACCGGACAAAGGAATCTTCCCGCTCGAAAAATCTCGACAGCTGATTCGTCCTACACGAAGGAGGGGATGGCACATGGGACACTGATAAAAGTCCAAACCTTCAGTTTCCTTTCTCTCTCATCCAACTCAACTTCTCTTGACCCTCTTCCTCTGCGCAGCGCTTCTCCAAAGGAACATCTGGAGGAGGCCCTGGCCTTCTCCATCGAGCGAGCACATGTTCGAGTCGTAGCTGCGTCCCTTGCAACAAAGACCTTAAACCTCTCCCATCCCGGGAGATGAACTTTATTTTCCGGTAACATTACATTCAGTGAGCCTTTCAAGCTTCCCGCGACACCGGAAGACGCAGCAGAAACAGGACACCATCCTCGCTTCCTGCATCAGCTTCAGCCTGACCAGAAAGAGCACTCGCAAGTATATTGATTCCTATAAAAGCTGTTCCAGGTGTCTAGGTCTTAGGTCTGTGAACTAAGTTACCCTCTATCTTCCCTCTATATCTTTCTCTCTTTCATTTCATTTTCATTCTGATCACGCTATGTTTATGTTTTTGTTCGGTTAAATGTTTATTTGTTTGTTTGCATTTTTACGTACGTTTATGTTTGTAGTTTATATAATCTCTAGTGTGTGCCATTTTATTAATAAATCCATTTATACTTTTAATTGTCTCTGTGTTTGAAAACCCACCTTATAAAGTCAATGAAATTTTAAAGATCTAAGCTACAAGCTCGATATAAACTACATTTAGTAGTTCTTAATTCAGAAACTCAGTAAGTTTGATATTCGTGGCCAGAAGATAAAACTTTCTTGGAGTTTGAAAAGGGATACCCCCTTCTTAACTGTAATGATCAGACAGTACAGAACAAGGTAATCTCGATAATTGATAAAATAAATGTACATGCGACTTATGAATTATGACCATGAGTCATATTTATTAATATTTCCAAAATTCCCTATATCCTTGAGCTAATTCACATTTACCCCGAGTCGTTATTGTTACAAATCTGTGATGGAGAGAAATTAACTCGTTTATGCATAACAATAGCTGTACCTCTGGCTCTGCTGTTAAAATTAGAATGAAACACCTGGCCTATCCAGGGTTTTCTTAATCTAACATGGTCTTTGACTCGCAGGTGTGTTTCCTGGAGAAAAATAATATCAGAATTCAAATTCTTAAGATGAGAAAACACTCGAGAACGTTTAATTGGCCCTCCCAAACCTCGAACATTCCAGCTAACTATGTTAACAGAAATACCCCTACTACTCAGTCCCGTATTTAGTCCAGCCATTTCACTGAAGCAGTAAAAAGAACTGGAAAGAAAGAAAAAAGAAGAAAGAAAAAAAAACAAAAAAAAAAACAATTAAGTTATCCTTTCCCTCCATAAGAATGAAAACAACCCCAAAACAGATAAAACAACAAAAACAAAAGAACATACATCCTAAACTCGTCATAGAAACCCACACGAGTTGCAGGAACAAACTGTAGCACAACCGGAAAACCATGCAGTGATGAACACTCCGATACTGAATAATACTACTAATAGTGATGATGATAATAAAAATAATAATAACAAAACAAAACAAAAAGATACTACAAACTAACAAAAATGACTTGTCAGGGAGACAAAAACATCAGTCCTTGGAAATAAGGGAGAGCATAAACGTATGTGATCCACGTAATTCACGCAACTGAGGAAGACATACCGTATACTCAGTTTATGAAATAGTCTATTCACTGGCGATTAACAGAAGGGCAGCACAATTGAACATTATCCATCTTGAATGTGTTCCTGGAAGTAACGTTCAGCAGCCTCCGGAGTGTCAAAGACATGCTCACCGTTATGAGTGATGTGCAGGCGGGCTGGGTAGATCATGCCGAAGCGTATTCCCTTTTTGTACAAACTAGACTTGACTTTGTTGAAGGCTGCGCGCTTCCTGGCGACACCCACGCTGAAGTCCTCGTAGAACTTTATGGTGTGACCTTGATATGAGGTCTCCTTGTGTTCCTTAGCCCATCGCAACGCAGCATCTTTGTCCAAAAACCTGTGAAATTTAACTATGAACGGCCGCGGTCTATCGCCTTGACGGGGTTTGGGCGCCAGACTCCGATGAGCGCGATCAATTTCAGGAGGGGCTGACAGGACGTCTTTCATAGTTTCAGAGAAAAAGTCATGAATTCTCTTGGATTTCTGCCCTCAATCCCCTCTGGAAAGCCCACCACCCGTAGATTCTGTCGTTTCGATCGGGACACCAAGTCCTCCACAGTAGAACCAAGCGCTGCATTTAAATCAGCCGCCGCCGTTAGATTGGCCTTCAGCGAAGTGACTTCGCTCTCTAGCTCAGTGATCCTGCCGCTGTGGTCAGTAAGAGCCGTCTCCATCTCGGAAATAGTGGCAGTGTGAGATGCCAAAGTGCTGTGAATGCTTTCCAACGATGTTTGTAATGGAGATAAGGAAGAGTTCAGCAAAGCTGTGAATTTTTATTCACAGCTTTTATACGAACTTATAGCTTCTACAGGAGCAAAAACCTTCGTTTCACAACCTCATAGCTCGTGGTCAGTCTACCTCGGATGGTTTAGACATTATGGCTGATAATCTAAATCCTTATGGAGAAATACTGTTGACCGGAAGTTCTGAATCCCTACTCCGTGTTCCGGAAGCAGGAAGTGTGACATAGGCCTATCTAAGCCCTGTGTGTGAAACCGGGCCAATCAGATCATGTGCACTTTTTATTATTTCATCACATATAACTGTAGTGCAAGATTATGAGATGTGTAAATTGAATGCTTGGCTACAGAGATGTGTCATTAATCTAGATTTAAATTAAGATCATGTTTCTGGGCCCCAAACATTATCAGGAAGGTTATTCTAGAGTTATTCCCTTACATTATATTGAATTAACAGGAAATCGTCTGATTTTAATGAGAAAACATGACCTAATGAGTCAGCATTTTTATATTTGAATACTATACATTCTCACAATGCAAACATCCTAAACATTTCTGAGTATTATCAATGTTGAAAACAGTTGTGCTGACTAATATTTCTGTGTAAACCAGTGTAACAGTTTAATTCATTTTCTTTTCTCTCTCTCCAGGATTAATTGTTAAATAGACCCAACATATATAAATGGTAGTTTACACTACTATTCAAAAGTTTGGGTTCAATAGAATTTTTTTTTTTTTTAAAGATATTCATATTTTTATTCAGCAAGGATGTATTAAATTGACCAGAAGAGAGAGTAAAGATTTCTGTTTCAAATAAATGCTTTTTTTTACTTTATATTCATCAAATAATCCTGAAAACGAAAAATATGAAGCAGCACAACTGATTTCAACACTGATAATAATCATAAATGTTTAATCAAATCATATTATAATGATTTCTGAAGGATAATGTGATGCTTCTCCATAGAAAACAGTTATTTAAATGTTTTAAAATTATTTCACAATATTATTGTTTTTTTTACTGTATTTTTAATTAAATAAATGCAGTCTTGATGAGCATAAGAGACTTCTTACAATTTTTATTATTATTTTTTTTACCAACAACATTAGTGTATGTTTGAAGCTTTAGTTTAGTTCCTTTATTGTCCACAAGTGGAAATTTGTCTTTGGCTTGGTTTTACTCACTAGTCATCTGGTTGATAGCGCCTCAGAGATGATGATCAGCTCAACTCTGCTACGGTGCAGGAGTCAGGAGGACATCAGCATGGAAGGATCTAGGAACACAACAAACCATTTGTCACAGAGCCAACAATATTATTATACAATGACAGGTTTATTAAAAGGAAAGAAGCTACAGCAGAGGTGAAATGCAGAAAAGAGAAAGAATACAGAAAATTATTTCTTAATTAGGCTAACAGAATTTATGTTTTTAGGTTTACTTATTCATTTGTGTTCAAAACCCTATAACACTTGTGGTGTTCCCGGTCAAAAATGACTGGCCTAAAAAAAATAACGTATAAATCACTTGTTATGCTATATTATCACCCAATTTTGGATTCAATCTTTTTTGTCAACTTGTTTTCTTTCAGTTAGGACTGGTTTTATATTTCTATTTGCATCTGATTAATCGTAGGCCTCATTTATCTGAGAGTACGCATTTATGAATAATTTTGGAAATACAAACCCGATTCCAAAAAAGTTGGGACACTGTACAAATTGTGAGTAAAAAAGGAATGGAATAATTTACAAATCTCATAAACTTATATTTTATTCACAATAGAATATAGATTTCATATCAAATGTTGAAAGTGAGACATTTTGAAATGTCATGCCAAATATTGGCTCATTTTGGATTTCATGAGAGCTACAAATTCCCCAAAAAGTTGGGACAGGTAACAATAAGAGCCCGGAAAAGTTAAATGTACATATAAGGAACAGCTGGAGGACTAATTTGCAACTTATTAGGTCAATTGGCAACATGATTGGGTATAAAAAGAGCCTCTCAGAGTGGCAGTGTCTCTCAGAAGTCAAGATGGGCAGAGGATCACCAATTCCCCCAATACTGCGGCGAAAAATAGTGGAGCAATATCAGAAAGGAGTTTCTCAGAGAAAAAATGCAAAGAGTTTGAAGTTATCATCATCTACAGTGCATAATATCAGCCAAAGATTCAGAGAATCTGGAACAATCTCTGTGCGTAAGGGTCAAGGCTGGAAAACCATACTGGATGCCTGTGATCTTTGGGCCCTTAGACGGCACTGCATCACATACAGGAATGCTACTGTAATGGAAATCACAACATGGGCTCAGGAATACTTCCAGAAAACATTGTCAGTGAACACAATCCACCGTGCAATTCGCCGTTGCCGGCTAAAACTCTATAGGTCAAAAAAGAAGCCATATCTAAACCGGATCCAGAAGCGCAGGCGTTTTCTCTGGGACAAGGCTCATTTAAAATGGACTGTGGCAAAGTGGAAAACTGTTCTGTGGTCAGACGAATCAAAATTTGAAGTTCTTTTTGGAAAACTGGGACGCCATGTCATCCGGACTAAAGAGGACAAGGACAACCCAAGTTGTTATCAGCGCTCAGTTCAGAAGCCTGCATCGCTGATGGTATGGGGTTGCATGAGTGCGTGTGGCATGGGCAGCTTACACATCTGGAAAGGCACCATCAATGCTGAAAGGTATATCCCAAGTTCTAGAACAACATATGCTCCCATCCAGACGTCGTCTCTTTCAGGGAAGACCTTGCATTTTCCAACATGACAATGCCAGACCACATATTGCATCAATTACAATATCATGGCTGCGTAGAAGAAGGATCCGGGTACTGAAATGGCCAGCCTGCAGTCCAGATCTTTCACCCATAGAAACATTTGGTGCATCATAAAGAGGAAGATGCGGCAAAGAAGACCTAAGACAGTTGAGCAACTAGAAGCCTGTATTAGACAAGAACGGGACAACATTCCTATTCCTAAACTTGAGCAACTTGTCTCCTCAGTCCCCAGACGTTATAAAAAGAAGAGGGGATTCCACACAGTGGTAAACATGGCCTTGTCCCAACTTTTTTGGAATGTGTAGCTCTCATGAAATCCAAAATGAGCCAATATTTGGCATGACATTTCAAAATGTATCACTTTCAACATTTGATATGTTATCTATATTCTATTGTGAATAAAATATAAGTTTATGAGATTTGTAAATGATTCCATTCCTTTTTTACTCACAATTTGTACAGTGTCCCAACTTTTTTGGAATCGGGTTTGTATTAAGTAAAATATGAACATGTTCATTATGTTCATGTACACTGGGGTGTAACGATATTCAAACCGAACCGAAAAAACGCGATACACCACCCACGATACGTATCGCGATACTCTCATGGTGTACAGAGGACGCCCCGCCCCCTGCTGCCCCGGCTCAATGGACCTCATGTCTTATGTGTACACAACGAATACAGCGTTAAATCCTAACCACCATTTACACCCTATAATATCAAGCTCCGTATTTTTGTAACTTTCGATAATAAGCAAGGTGTTATCTTTCAAATTCTGTCTATTTGATCACGAAATTCAAACAATAAATGCCGTTTTGGCGCTCTTTGATGTGGCATGACAGATCACTGTACTAGCTCCTCATTTAAAGCGGCAGCGCGGAGCGCGAGTAAACGCGATTCTCTTCCTCAGTTACAGAATAAACATGAATGGACACCTGAAGGTAGGCATGTGCCGGTATCACATTTTCATGCTGCGATTAATTGATTGAGCTTTTATCACGGTATACGGTATTATCACGATATTTTTATTGCTCAAGAGAAACGGATGGATTGGGGGGATGTAGAAAAAAACAACTTGCATCACAATAGGTGTAATTGTGATTGTCAAAACATTTGGTAACTAAAAAGAATTTTACACAATTTTCACGATTTCAATTCATTTCTTGGGATTTGATTTCAATCTTGATTCAATATTGACTCTTTGGATAAATATTAGGTAGGCTACAGTAGATGTTAACATGTGAATTTTTCTCAAGAAAAAAATATATCTCACATAATGCTGTAAACATACAGAGAGCCCTGTCAGCTGGTAGCCCATTATTAAAGGTTAAAAATTAACAAATTAAATTAAATATAATTTGGTTTTCATTATAACAATTATGACACAAGTAAAAATATAATACAAATGTAATATAGTGCACATATTTAGCAAAATACTCCTCTCTATAGCTATTTTTTTTTTCTAGTCAACTAACGTGCTGGTCATTAAATGGCTTTCCTGAGGTAAATGTAACGTTCTGTGACATAATTGTTCACCTGCAGCTTTATTGACCTCTTTCCGTGGTTGAAAAACACTGATTGATCGATATTATGTATGAGGCATAAATACCTTTTGGTAAGTTGTAGGCTACTGTTTCTTTAAATAAAAACTAACAGATGATCTGTTTACTTGAACTGAGGCGCTACAGCGATCGCTCACGTCACATTTACAAGCACCAAAACGGTATTTATTGTCTGAATTTCGTAATAAAATGGACAGAACCTGAAAGCTGAGAATTGTTTTCATATCAATAGTAACCTGCTCTGTCTAGTCTGTCGGTCTCCGTGTCCTCTTTGCTCCGCGATTTTTCTCTGCATGAGAAAATGGATGTGTGGTGCGAGAGCGTGTGAGAAGTGTAAATTGCGTGAGTCTCACACTGAATGCGTAGAGTTGGCAGCCTATGGTTGGCAGCCCTGCTTTTAGAAGAGGGATAAATCGTCGTCAGCGTTCCTCCTTCCGCCACGCTTCTTCTCCATGTGAGGATTCATTACATTAGACTAGAGTGCGCACGGCGCCGCATGCACACAGTGCTTCTACATGTGGGGATTGTTTACATCAGAGTGCGCACGTGTTTCGAGCAGCATATACGCAGTGTTTGTTTAAGCGGTTGATGGAAAATAAGCTAATGCGCGTTCCATAAATATAAATTCTGATCTATTATTTTTCACGGTATTTTGAAGTGCCCGCGATAACAATATCGTGCATATTCATAACCGCGATTTATCGCATTACCGAATACCGGCACATGTCTACCTGAAGGTATGTTAAAAGATACAGTATACTTCCTGAAAGGCATCATAACTTGTGTAATCAATCGATCAGTGTTTCAGCAGCGGAAAGACGCCAATAAATTGAATAAAACGTCTTAGTTTGTCACATAGCCTTATATTTACCTCAGTGCCCACAGCTTGTTGGTTCCTAAATGAACTCTTGCACTAAATAAATGCACTATATTAGCCTATATATTATATTTTACTTAACATGTTAATGATTGATATCTTGATTATTTAATGTAGCCTATGTTTTAAATATGTCATCATGAAAATGACAGCAACTGTGTAAATATTTATATTTCAATAACAAATTAGAGTAGAAAACATAAGTTAATGAGAAAACTGCCTTATGTGCAGTTTACATGTTTTCATACAATGTGTTGAGTGTTGATTATTAGATCTAAAAATAAATAGTATCTTAAAGTAGGCTAAAAGTCTAGGCTCTGTTGTTAACCTTTAAGGTTATAGTAATGTGTGGGCTCCCTATATAGTTTACAGCATTAGCAGATCTTTTTTTTTTTTATCCTTGCGAAAAGTTTAATTGTAATTGAATTAATTTAAAGACAAAGACATAATTTGTTCATTAAACCACTGTAAAAAAAGAAGAAGAAGCAATTTTAGCTTTCTAAACCCCCCACCCCACTGAACCGAACCGAACCGAGATGTCAAAACCGTGGGGCGTACCAAACCGTCAGTTTTGTGTATCGTTACACCCCTAATGTACACATATGTGCTTGCAAACATTAAGCCCTTGGACCTGTGAATGTGTCGATACATGCATACACACGCTACCCAAACACACACACACACACACACACACACACACACACACACACACACACACTTTAAAATACACAAACTATTTTGAGTATTACACACATTCTTTTTCACAGAGAGAAACTTGATCCTACCCTGAACTGCATCTATTATTCATTCATCCATCTGACATTGATACACACACAAAACTTAAAGTAGACTAGTTTGATCAACAGTGCACATTTTTTCATATTTTATTTAATATTTCCAAAATTATTCATAAATGCCTACTCTCAGATAAATGAGGCCTACGATTAATCAGATGCAAATAGAGATATAAAACCAGTCCTAATTGACAGAGAACAAGTTGACAAAAAGATTGAATCCAAAATTGGGTGATAATATAGCATAAAGTAGTAGCATAGTAGCTCCCCCTCTTTGTTTTGTTTTTTGTTGTTGTTGTTTTCTGCTTGGTTAATACTTTTTTTGTATATTGACAACATTTGTATACGCATATATATTTTCTTTCCCCTACGAGAGTTTTGTATGTTGCTTTTTTTCCCCCCAAAAATAAAAATTAATAAATTCACTAATGCGCCAGTTCAAGTTCAACTTTATTAAGATCCCTTGCAGGCAATTTGTATGCAGCGTAGTAGAAACATAAAATATAGACCACAATATAAAACAAAATAAATAAGAACACACAACAGTAGGCTACATATACATTTAAAATACTAATATTTACCATTCTGAGTATTTAACAGTCTGATTGCACAAGGGACAAATTAATATTTATCAACTGCTTTTCATCTTTTGTAGTCTAGTGAGAGCAGAATAGAGAACTTTGAGTGGAAAAAAAAAGGTCACTACCTAAGAGCATTATTAAGGACATAACGGTTGAATACAACTGACAGACTTCTTTTTGGTATTCACACCAAAACGCAGTTTATTGTCAATAATAGTCCTAAATATTTATAACTTTCCACACACTCCACCTTCTCACCTTTAAAGCTGCCGTCGGCAACATTTTTTTGATCATATTCAGTGAAATCGACACTATAATCCGACAGAACAACATAAATAAAGTGGTTTTAGAAAAAAAACCCGAGCTTCTAACTCCACCTGGAGCGTGTTATTTGTTTTGCAAAAATCCACCGCTCCCGGATCATCGGGTCCAATCAGCGCTGGGGGGGTGTGAGATCTGACTGTCAATCACAGGACGTGCACACGCCACAGATCCCACTCCCCCCTCGCGCTGAGTCGCGCACATTAATATCACATGCACACGCCTGAAGTTCGCAGGTGTGTTGGATTGTACGACGCGTGATGGCGGAGAGAAAATCTACTAACAAGCTTCCAATTCCTCGGTTATTGCTATCTATGGATAGATTAGCCAGGGCAGCCTACCTCCGAGTCCATGGTGTTGATCGATGCTGAAGAGACGGACGCGTTCACAGAAAACATGGTGCACACGCACTGACGAGCACGAACTCGATGGGAGGGTGCTCGCTGGTAGTGGGGGAGGGGCATGAGAGTTGTAAACATTCAAAATTTTGGTCGGCTCAATCTGCCAGACTTGCTGACTGCAGCTTTAATGAACGTATACTGGGAAGAATGAGCTTCAGTTCTGAAATCAATAGTCATATCTTTGGTCTTAGATACATTCAGCTGCAGACAAGCATCACCACACCATTTTACAAAGTCATCAACAACTGGACCATTACAAGTAAAAAAATGTTCGAAGTTGTAAAGACTCTCTGATCCATTTTCTCTTGCCCGGGTATGTTTTTCTGATATGTTGACGCTTGACAGGAACTCCGCTTCCACAACGATTACGTATTTCCGGTTATTGTGAGAAAGGTCTATATCCGCGGCACCTTTAACAGATCACTGTTGCATCTTTATATCCTTCTACTCGGGTAAAAGAGAATCACGTAACAAGGGTTACTGGAAATTCAACACCGATTTATTAAAACACAAAACCTTTTGCTCGCGAATTAAATCTATAATTAATGATGTAGCATCGCTTAAAGACCTTACCTCATTTATAAGTAAATGGGAATATTTAAAACACAAGATTCGGGAATTTTCTATACAATTCAGTAAAAATGTAAGTAAGGCCAGAACACAATTGGAGTTAGAATTGACTGTGAATAGAACTGAACTGTGATTATAAAATTCTAGCTCATATATTTTCCAATAGACTCAAGAAAAACATTAGTCAAATAATTAGTGAATCACAATCTGGTTTTATAAAAGGCAGATCAATTGATCAAAATTGGCCAGCAGCCATGTCACCCTGTAGCCCAAGACCAGTTGCCCACTGAAGCTAAGCAGGGCTGAGCCTGGTTAGTACCTGGATGGGAGATCTCCTGAGAAAACCAGGTTGCTGCTGGCAGAGGTGTTAGTGAGGCCAGCAGGGGGCGCTCACCCTGTGGTCTGTGTGGGTCCTAACGCCCCAGTATAGTGATGGGACACTATACTGTCAAAGAGCACCGTCCTTCGGATGAGACGTAAAACCGAGGTCCTGACTCTCTGTGGTCATTAAAAATCCCAGGATGTCTTTCGAAAGAGTAGGGGTGTAACCCCGGCATCCTGGCCAAATTTGCCCAGTGGCCTCTGTCCATCATGGCCTCCTAATCATTCCCACATACTAATTGGCTTCATCACTGTCTCCTCTCCACCAGTAAGCTGGTGTGTGGTGGGCGTTCTGGCGCAATATGGCTGCCGTCGCATCATCCAAGTGGATGCTGCACATTGGTGGTGGTTGAGGAGATTCCCCCCTTCTATGTAAAGCGCTTTGAGTGCCGAGAAAAGCGCTATATAAATGTAATGAATTATTATTATTATTAGATTAATCAGATTAATCTTAGATATTTTGGATTATAGCGAATGGATTGAGGATGACGGATATATACTTCAAGAATATTCAAGAAAGCATTTGATACGATTGAACATAATTTCATATTTAAACTCCCTCGAAAAATTTGGTTTTGGCAATACATTTAACATCAACAGTTCTATCTCACTATCATTTGGAACATCCCAAAGATTTAATATTTCACGAGGAATAAGACAAGGATGTCCCATTTCCCCTTTCCTATTTATCTTAGCAGTAGAAATGCTTGCTATTTTGATAGATAAAAACAGCGACTTTGACAAATTGAGTGTGTTTGGAAAACAAATTGCACTGTTAGACATTTTATCGTATTTTAGCGGTAACTTACTGGCAGCACTATTGCCAGTAAGTTACTGTAAGTTCCCCTTTACAGCAGCTTACTGTAAATGTGTTTTACGGTATGATGCCCTTACCGCAATTTCATTTTACAGTAGTATGCCCATTTTACACTATTGTATTATTTATATTTTAGATGAATGCTATTGAATTTAATAAATTCCAAAAAAGCGACTTGAGTCCATGTACATCAGCATATTCTTTATTCACTGTCACAATCAATTACATCCATTTTATTTATTTATTGTTAAAATAAATCAGATATAAATCGGATATGTGCCAATGCGACTGTCATTAGGCTACTTCTCCGCGGTTTAATGACAAGAGCAACCCCGATGCACGTCTGATGCAAAGGGACGGATGGCCTGTCGAAACGTTGTGTCGACGTAGGAGAGGAATGTGGACAAACGTTGACACAACATATCAAAGGTTGGCTTGCTCATTCTAAAATTTCGGACCCACTGCTTCTCGTTGAAGCTCGCCACAATATGCTCCCACCAGTCCTGAGATCTCTCTCGCACACAATAACTGAAGCGGTTCGGGTTGAATAACTAGTTCTTCCAGAGTTTCATTATTGGACTCGCGTTCGGATTGATATGGTAAAATCGATGTCATTGTTCGTTACTGTGTTTAGTTTACGGTGTAGGAAGCCTCAGGACAGCTGATGTTGTTATGGCAATGGCCGTTTTTGTTTAAGATGTAAAAGCAATTTTCAGAGATTAATAAAAACAGCATCAAAAGGTGTAAGAAACTTTCAAGGGGCAAAATTGTTTTAAAGAGAAAAGGTTTATTCTTTGAGGATTCTTTTCACAGCCGCAGCCACCCAGCTGTGAAACAGAATGACCTAGTGGACTCAATAAACAGAGACATTTTATACAGGTTTCTGACATTCTTGACTCCTCCTTTCCCAGTGTCTGTAAATTTCCTTAAAGACATCTTATATCTCAAGCTGGTATGGACTGGTTTCTACCCCCCCCCCCCCCCCATTCATGTCCCTTCAGCTGTAAGAGACCCTCACAGAAAACATATGACTAAATGATATTAACAGTTTGGAAACGATAAAAATTTTTCCATCACAATATTCCTTCTCTTTATCATTCTCTGATAAACAACATAGAAAAAAATTCACTCGTTTCCTAATCAAACCCATTATACTGTTAAATCTTTGAGAATAGAATTAATTCAAGTCTTAATTCAAGAACAGTTATACCCTTCATGTCTGATTTTTTTTGTATACCTGATCACTCTACTTGAACTTTGAAAGAAATACGATTTTATTTTATTTTTTAAAGTAAAAAGCTTGTAACAAATAAATAAGCATTTTGCCTGAAACCGGGCTAAAAATGAACAAACATTGTTATCGCATTTTCCTGGTTGAGAACCAGACCCTCAGTCATCCCAGACATAGCTCAAAGCATATAGTAAGAAAAACGTAAATGATTATAATTGCAACTTCCGTCACTCATACCATCTGCATATTTTGTTCATCCCTAGGATAGACTGTACCCATTAATAACAAAAAGTTTTATAATTTGATCATTCGTTGTTCGAAATTATCCCTGACTTTTCCATTACATACCGTCTTTTTTCTTATCACCATACTTCACATTAATTAATAGATCTTCTACCTGAAAACACATTTTTCTTTGCACAAGTCAAATGATTAGATTTATATCAATACTAAGCCCTAATTTGATTAAATCAAATAAAAATCACAAAACTTTTCTTCAACCATTAATTGGTCAACATTTTCTCCAGATATGTTGATCATCTCGTTGCCTCATGGACGTTCCATCTTCACCAATATGACACTTTGCATGCCGTAGAGAGGATTTTTCCCAACGTTGGCAGGGGAGATAGTTTCTAGCACATATCATTGATCCCCCACTTTATTCTTTGCGTTGGTGTTTTGGGTTGCTGACGTTGGTTGGTGTGGTTAAGGTCAGATGCTTCGACCCAGGTCTAACACCCTTTAATCATTTTCAAATCCTTACAAGATTTTCCCTTAGATCACGATCGCACCCCCACTCGAATTAGTCATTTACTGTCTGCTGTCACCTGCTAAATGGAGACCTTAAGTGATTTTGTTAGTGACCGCTTGTCTTGTCGTCCCTTTGGTGTGACCTGTGAAATTTTCAACCTGAAACATATCACCAGATAATTTCTTGCTCATTGAATAGCACTCAGGGTCCTTGTTCCCCTAAAAAAACATTCAACCCATGTTGCTCATGTTAACAAAACAATACAGAATCAGTTCTGTTTGGTTCAATCCGTTCTGACATCCTGCAAAATGAAAAAATGTTAAGTTATGCGCTGCGCAAGGTATGGCACCTTTCTGCCACTTTGCTCATGCCATGCGCAAAGTCTGCATCTTCTGTAAAGAAAAACAAATGTTGAGGTTATTGTCACATAGTTTTCTTTTGTCTGCTGTGCTGCCACATCTGCTCCGGCGTTTCCTGTCGAAACAATTCTTGTTATTAGCACACTTAAAATACAAACAATGCACACAATTAAACCCAATGTCCTCCCAACATTTATCTTCCCACCTGTGCGATGGCTTTCAGCAAAGGTGAACCCCTTAGTAAACCAGATCTGGCTGGTTAAGACAAATAAAGTTCTTCTAACCCCTCCTGGACTTTCCTGAATGCAAATGGTCCTTCTGACCCCCTGAAGAGTTGAAAGGCTCTTATCTGACCACCAGTGGGTTCCTCCTGGACTTTTACTGTCCTCACATACCGATGAGGTCAAAGCTAGATAACCTCTCAGCCTGCTGTGAAGACAGTGGGTTTAGCCCCCCCTGTGAGGCCGAAATGTCTTTGTTTGTGGCCTGAATACAAATTATCCATACTAAAAAATTCAAAGACTCATCTGACCACTTGTTTTACTGTGCGTTCTCTTGTTCCCGCCACGAGCATATTCATCCTCCTCTTTATGCACGACACTCATCTCGTGCATAAATTTAACGTAATAAAATTCTCTTACTTTTATCAGACGCTTTTGTCCATAGTGACTTCCATTTCAAGGTACACATTTACATTCTTATCAGTTCTTGCTTTCCCTCGGAAATTGAACCCATGACCTTGGCGTTACAGGTGTCACACTCTGATGTTTGAGCTACAGGAAAAAACTGCAATATTTGTTAATATTTATTTGGTAACATTTGTTTGGATAAAGTTTGCTAACCCAAACGTTGTCCTTAAGCCAAATTTCCTTTAGACATCTTTCTCTGCCTCTGAAACAAAAATATTACTTAAAGCCACAATTTCATCTTCTTATCAAATTGTTTTAAAGGGCAACGTCCCCGAGTCTCACAGCGTTTGCCTTCTCATCAGATTGACTCACAATCCTCAGCTTACTTTCAAATTTGTCATTTGCCTTAACCCATTTAAAATACTAAAACACTCTTTCCAGAGGTTAAATGACAAATTTACACACACTATTCAGACAGGATAGTTGTCCTTAACTAACACATACTGTTCAAAACATGAATTAACACTCACACTCATCCCTGACTATGAACCGCTCATATTTCTTATTTATATATTTTCTCTAAAAATATTTACATTTTAAATGACAGTTTAACCTTACATTTTCCTGTATCTTTTATCTAATGTTTTTATTTATGGCCTCTTAACCAGTTTCAAAGCATGTCTGTTCATTATTCATTTGATTTTAGAAAAGTTAGCTGGATTGTTTTGGTTCATTATCTTACTTTGCTCATCTTTCTTTGGCTGACTGATAACAGAAAGACAGACAGAGTATCAAGCAGTCTCTCAGTAGTCCACTCAAGCAGTCTCTTTCTCTCTCATTATAAGCAAATAATCTTTTCAACAGCCTCCTAGGACTGTAACTAAAATAATCATAGTCATAGTCAATCCTTAATAGTTCACAAATGTCAAAATACAAATGTTTGACTCAAATTAGAACCATTACAATAATCTAAAATACATTATGCTATGATCTTTTTTCTAAGGTTATTTTTAGTTTAAATACTCAATTCACCTAACCTTCGTTTTTTCAGAAATTTTTCTTGACTCATCACAAGCTGTCCTCATCTTTAGCCACCACCATGTCTAACGACCTTCAGAAGTTAAAAACTAGTTCAATATCAAAAATTTTCTTTGCCCATAAGGCAACCAACATCATGTTCCTTATGTCACATCTTTGATCTTCTGTTAAAACAGAACGGTCAAATGTTTAAGGTGACAAGCTATTCGAAGTCCCTGTAATCAAGATGGTTGTTGGTTGTGCTCTGTGATTCTATTTACATATTACCGAGATTGGATGTAATTGTCTCTATATGATAATTAAGCTCTTTTAAGTGAAGGAACATTTTGATATATATATATTGGAGTGGAAGTTGTAGGGAACAGACCCCTCTTTGATGCTCTTGGCCCCAAGTAGCATCACAACCACTACCTTCTTGTAGATAACACCTCCCGAACCTGGTGGGCAGGTGCCCCAGTGGCGGCGATAGTCCCTGTCTTAGGTTGTTCCCATCTATGGCCATCAGAGAATCTTACCCGTCTTTGGGATCTACGCCTCCTGCACACTGAGTTATGGCTCTACTTCACTTGAGCAAAATTATCATAGTTTGTGGTAATGAAATTTTTTTTTTTTTTTTTTTTTTTTTTTTATCGAGGTAACCAAGAACCATCATATCCACTTGGAACATTTAATATTGACATTCAGTGTACTGTTACTTCTGTAGCCGGAGCCATCAGCCCTGTTTTATGGTGGAGGCTAAAATGAGACAAAGTCACTGGTCCTAAAATAAACAAGTTCAAAACAGTATTATTTTAAAGACTTCTTTAAAGTCTTTCAGTTTTACTTTTAAAAACGTTTTAAGTACAAATTGCCCTTTTGAATGGCAATGATTTCCTTTAACATCTCTGTGTCTATGATTTTCAACTGAAACACTGTGCTTTACACAGGCTCAGACAACAGCTTTCAGCTGACATTGAATGAGAGAGAGACTCTTGAGGCATTCAGGACTGATACACTGCATTCTCATAAACTTTTAACTTCAGACTTTATCTACCATCTTAAAGGTACCGTATGTAAGAAATATATTTCAATTAATCATAAAATTGCCCTAATATGTCACTAGACATTAAGAAATCATGTTCATTTCAAATACTTATATCACTGACAACAGTAGTATGGCTAGGATATTGTCATTTAAAAAGTGGACTTGCAGCCCTCAACTGATGTTGATGTTGTCATTTTGTGTTTTGGCCTGAAGCGCCTCCCTCCACCATCTACCAATCACGAAGTCAGTAGTGTTTCGGGATCCGGGTTGCCAGCTTTGCTCTAACCTACCCTAACTCTAGTCGGATAAAAATGTCTAACGTTAATAAATCCAAAAGACCTCGTTACAATTCAGAAATTCTTCGTGACAAAGTCCGAAATAAAACCAGAATTTGTATTGGAGATGCTTTTGACAGATGGAGACGGCTGAAAACGGAGAAGAATTTTAAAACAGACGCCAACGTTGCTAATTTTCTCCTGGACAGGTAAGATTCATCTATGCTTGGATAACTTGTACTTGATGTCAATGGACATTTCATATAACGTTATTCATGACAGTCGAACAAAGTTATGCATGCTCGTGCAAAGTAACGTAACAGCTCACATGGACGTATGCTAACATTAGCAATGCATTATAGGAGCCCGTTTCTCTGTACTTATGCTGAGACGCTGAGGAAAACAACATTAGCACACCCATTAACTTATGGCAATTTGAAACGTAACTTAATTGAGACAGCAGCCTAACTTTACCTCAGAAAAAAATTATTCGTCATTCGTTCTTCTAAGTTACACATGCTGCAAGTTGACCTATATGACCATTGCTAATGTAATGTAGTTACTCTAACAATATATTCTGATGGGACTGAAAACAACCCTGTGACAGCCATTGGTGATATTGACTTTGTCCCGCGTTATAATTGCTGTGGAAAATGTTTTGGTTATTTTTTAGCCTACTTATGACATAAACTTTTTTCTTTTTTTTTTTTCTTTTCGTTACACATATTATTGTATTGGTTACACATAGTGACATAGGCTTGTACTTACATTAATGACAGATACATAACGTAACAAAAGATTAGACTAACAGCTACCGTTCTGTCTGTCACATACGAGCATACATCTTTATGATTATACTGTCACATACAAGCATAAATCTTTACGATTATATTTAACTAATGACAATTAGTACATTTTTTAAATAAATAATGACTCATCAAAATATCTCTCATGAAGCATAAACACAATTAACAGAAAAAAACTTACTGTGTACATCTCGTCGTCACTTGCCATTGGAAGCTCATTGAAAGCAGCATACGTTTCTGCTGAATCCTGCAGCTTATCTGGCAACCTCGAGTCAGGGGGGAGGGGGAGGTGATACACGGCTCTACAGTATTTTTAAAGTGATTGCAGTACCAGTTTTGGCCACAATCCTACATACGGTACCTTTAAGGCATCTTTTCCATAAATTACATGTATTGTAATTTAGACATTACAAATATCCACTCAGAATGAGTCTCTGTTGCACTGAAACTGTGGCAGTTTCAGTCACAGCACACACCAAATCCAGATAAGCAAACCTGTTTTGGCCAATTCACAATCTTATCTTTTGAACCCAAAACATCAGCTGTTAGCTCTTTTCATAGTCAACAACAAGCTTTTGTTTAATCAAATGCCTTTTACACATTTTACATTTAGCAACTGTTAATCCTGTAACACTGCTTCTGTTTATTTTATCTTAAAAAATAATAAGAATTATTCTAGTTCTTAATAACGTTTAAAATTTCATTTCAATTTTAGTTGTCAGGTTTTCAATTGCCATAATTTAATACCCGACTTCAATGTTTTCTCTAGGAGTTTATCAATCTGTTTCTATGATTCATACTAACTTTTGAGGCTGCGCTCTCTGCTTGTCATACATTTTATGATTATCACTATAAATCATTCGTTAGATTTGTCTCTCTATATCATCTAAAACCTTATCAAAGCGTTTCATTCAAAACACAATCATCCTTTTAGTGACCGGTACTTTTAAAATATTTTGCAACTCATTTAGCTCATCTGTAATTTTACGTCAACCGGTACTTTTTATAGTTCTTTTCCTTTCAAAAGGAATTCCTTACACTTAATATCTTTCAATCTTCTTAACAACTTTCAAAAGTTTATCTATCAACTTTCTTTTCTCCCTCATCTACTTTTACAGTCATACAGTGGGCATTTTACAGTCACTGAATGACCTCGCTGACCGCAGTAAAACACTCTTTGTTATTCTACCTACAGTCTTATCCCTGTGATCTTTCTAACATCTCCGCCCTACTTCACACCCCTGAAGCAGAGTGTTCTTATTCAGGAAATGCAAACAGAGCCACTGATAAGTTCTCTGCATTTTCCCCCACTGTCCCAGCTGCAAATTCAATTACAATAGCCGAATCATAATCTTCATCATATTAACACTGATCTACTTTCTAACCCATATCAACACAGACTTTTCTTTAAATTTGTGTTATTTTGGCACTTTCTTTGTTTGGAGCCAGTCAAGTTACTGTTTATCTTTCCAATCAGAATCAAACTTTTACAAAAACATAATCTGCAAATCTCTTTAAACTGAGAGCTTCAGAGCAGAGCTGCTTACAGCATTTGCTCTCTTTTGTATCAGGACTATTCAGTTACTCTTCATACAGTATAAAGAAATTTAGCATGTCATTAATTTCATTAACACTGGTTTGATAGCTTATTCAAATGATTAGTATGCAGATTCAACTTAATATTATCATTATTCAGTCCCACTTATCTCTACTGTTCCACAGAAATCACAAGATTCCTCAAATCTTGTTCTCAGTCTCTAAATTACACAGACAGCTATCCTAGCCGCTTGCACCTTCAACTCTTGTTACAAAAATATGGCAATCTATTCTTAAATAACCTTGTTTTCATAACATTAATACAATAAAGCACATCCACATCATTATTATTGGCAGAACATTAATTTTCATAAGCGACATGGAAAATCAAAATATTCTAAGCGGGTTTCACAAAGTTTCTGATTAACTTTTAGTCATACGTGTCTAGGGAAATTATCTCCAACCCATAATTTCCTTTATAAAACAGACAATGTCCTTGTCTTTCAATGACTTAATTTCAACAAAATATCTGACTTTGTACATTATTGATTTCCCAAATCTTCGGACATAGCTGCCTTTACATCTATCTAATTGTGTTATCAACAACACTGATTACAAATCACGTACATATTATCATCCAGAAGCTGGGTTGAACAAGCAAGCGCTGTTGCTATACTCCCAGCATAGCTGGACCCTTTAGGTTCAAAAGACAATGGTTGTCAAAATAAACATCATTTCAATAATTATTTTATCTCTAAAATATATTTAAAAAAAATTCCGTTCTGCTTAATGAAACATTCCTTATCTTTATATCATGTTAATCCCTGTTAATCATACTCAATGCCTTATTTTTATCTAAAACTTACTTTTCATACCATTTACTTAATCAACTCCCCAAACAATTGTGATTATCTGAATCACCTCTCGCTCGTACCAAAGCAAAACTCAGCCAAAATGGGTCACGTTCACTCACAATTATCAAATTACACTTAACATCAATAAAACAATTCTGCCGTTTCTTACCCAGAGATGCTTTTCTGTTTTCTGTAATTGCCACGGATTCTTTTTGATCTTTGTGGGATTTCTTCAACTGGTCCTGAATGCGGGTATTGGCTCTCTCTCCCTTAACCTGTTGAGTTTCTATCTCAAACCGTCAAGGTATGAGACGGCCGCTTGATGCTGCCGGGTTGCACTTCCGTCAAATCCGTTCTCAGGACCAGGAGAAGAAGAGTCCGCACGAGATCCGACACTTCTGACACCAACTTGTAAAAGCAATTTTCAGAGATTAATAAAAACAGCATCAAAAGGTGTAAGAAACTTTCAAGGGGCAAAATTGTTTTAAAGAGAAAAGGTTTATTCTTTGAGGATTCTTTTCACAGCCGCAGCCACCCAGCTGTGAAACAGAATGACCTAGTGGACTCAATAAACAGAGACATTTTATAAAGGTTTCTGACATTCTTGACTCCTCCTTTCCCAGTTTCTGTAAATTTCCTTAAAGACATCTTATATCTCAAGCTGGTATGGACTGGTTTCTACCCCCCCCCCGGGCAGGTCATGCTGTTCTTTGTTCCTGAGAAGCCAAAAGGCCTTCATTTACAATCTAAATGACCTCCTGCATTCATGTCCCTTCAGCTGTAAGAGACCCTCACAGAAAACATATGACTAAATGATATTAACAGTTTGGAAACAATAATTTTTTTTCCATCACAAAGACACGCGCGATGTACGCAGTAAACCAATCACAACTGACTGAGCTGTCTGGCCAGTAGCATGTGGAAAGGAGGGATTTAGAGAGATTGATTCATCTGACGAGCCGTTTAAGAATCTTTGAAAAATGTGGTGATGTGCAAATGTATATTATGAGAAAATTCAGTAGTAAAAAGCATAATAGGGGCACTTTAAAACAGTTATAAAAACAATTAAAAAAGATGTACAGTACAGTTCTAAAATGAATTAAAAGAGTAAAAAGGTAATACATAAATAAACTTCTCATCTGGCAATACACCGGTGTATCATATTTTTCACAACTCCCAGTTTTACTCTGAGATTTTCCCATGGTGATTACACTGTGTCTGTGGTGTTCTTGCGGCACGCCTAAGAAATCAACGTATCCAAAAAAACAGATTTTCCCCTAAAATCGTACATGAGAAGCTCTAGGACTGACTCACGGGGTAACCTCGGGTTCACTGCCCCATCAGTCCGCACCCCAAAGATTTGTCCGGAAGCTCTAGGAATGGAATCGATCCAGTCCGCACCCCACAGAACCTCGAGTTTAATTACACGTCAAACTCACTACTCCACCACAGACAGAGGTCATCAGCATGGTTTCATCTCTCAATTTCCCCAATTAAGTAATTTATGTTTGTCTCTTACCCAATTCGCAGTGCCATTTGAGTTCAGTTTAGAATCAAAAGGAGGATGCAAAAAGAGAACTGAAAATTCATAACAAATCAAAGCAGGGATCATGACAATACGCAAAAAAAGCATGAAGCACGGAAAAGCATCCCAGTTGGTCTTGACTGGCCTCCATACCGGTAAACCACTGATGGCTGATCTGAAAAAAAAACAAAAACAGAGAAAATGTGTGAGAAATGGTCATGAGTTTATTTAATCTAAATTTGTTAATGGACAGACGAGGAATCAACTTGTGCAACAGCAGTTATTACCAGTCGAGTTAGTTTAAATAGTATAGCTTTATTGCACATCCCTTGTTAGGGAACTCTATTAATTGCCTGAATGTACAATTACGTTAAAGCTACACTGAGTATCTTTATGGCCCTTCAAACTTAAATCTGAAATAGAAAGCTTTTGTAACATTACAAATGTTTTTACTGTCACTTTAGGTCAATTTAATGCATCCTTGCCGAATTAAAGTATTAATTTCATTCAACAACCAAAAAACTAAAATAAATAAAATACTGACTGAACAGTAGTGCTTTCTATTGCAGATAAATGCTGTTCTTTTCAACTTTCTATTCAAAGAATCCTGAAAAAAAAGTGTACAACTGAAAATAATCAGAAATGTTTCTTGATTCACACAAGTGCTCCTAAAAAATGTTTAAGTGTAGAGCCCTGCAAGTTATGCATTACAATATGTTAATCACATAATGCACCTGATAGTTAGTCAAAACATACTTACAAAGACAAAGATGCTCAGTGCTGAGGCTCTTTAAAGAGCCTTTGGGCTGTAGTTAGCTCCTGTTGACACAGGGAAAAGAGAAATAGAAGAAACATTGTTTTTCAGCAATGATTATTGGCAAATTACTATATGTTATGAACATGATAAATGACAGATCTAGGACGACTGCTAGATTGATCAATTACACAATCAGATGACAGTTTTACCAATAATTGGCATAGAATTTAAATAAATATCTTGCAATGAATATTTTTCACCTTTACATTGCTTTAAATGCCTTACTATTTTAACATGTCATATTTCGGTCCTGTGCAGAGTGAATCCAGCATTTATCCGTAGCTGTCACTTCTCTTACATCGTGTCTACACTTTGTTAATGAGAGTTTTCGCGAGCCTGCATAATTCGGCACTGAATAAAAACTCCTGCATTCTCCAGAGCGCGAAAACAAATAAGCACAAATATGCACTGGAGCCCAATCTGTTTCGCCAATATATTATAACAGTATCAATCGAGGCTGCTCTTGCTTGCGTTTGAGGGTGCATAGCACCCCCATAGAACCGGGCCTGGGGCAGAGAGAGCGCGAGAGAGTGCCTTTGAGAAAACGCGCTAGGCCTAACTTACTTCAAAACGCCACACATTTAACTGACGAGTAAAATATGCCATAACTGGTCGTAAAGTCAGTCAATTCTATGGCATTTAACTGTTAATGGGATATTAAAGCGGCAGTTTCGAGGAAAATTAGACTGTCCTGTGAGCTGTTATTAAAAGCCTATTAGATTTTATTATTTACTTTCTTCATAAATTTAGCTATATTCAATTGATATTGGTAATGGTTTACTTTGTAAAAGTAACTTATAAAATTAAAGCTGCAAGCAGCATTTAGCGGGGTTCAAGCATTTAAGGCCTTTAAGCACATAAGCATCAAAAGTTTTATTTAGCAAGCTTTTAACCACTGACATCATAGATGGAAAAGTCCATTTACAGCCAATACAGGCAATTTACCATAGGAAATAGATGGTTTTCATTGTTTTTTGACAGTAATGGTGCCACCTATGTTCCGATCTTCATAAAAATGTTGCATGCTTTTTTACTGTTATATTACATATGCCCACTAATTTGAGTTTTTTGCTTAGGATTTATAGGCTTTTCTATACATTTCTGCACTGGTTTGGTTCCGATCGGTCGAAAAAAAACCTAGGACTTGTTAGTAAAAGTAGGTTTTTGACAAAATTCAAAATGGACTTATCATACTCTACATTGGTTTAAAAGTTAACTGTCTCATGGGACCATGTGCAATAATGGAAGTTATTCAGATGTGAAAGAGTTGCAATGTGGTGTGCCTCAAGGAAGTTGTTTAAGACAGTCATGTATGCAGATAAAGCATTATATTTACTTGCAACATCAATTAAGCAGTTGTCTACTGCTTTGGATGAGGAAATTTTACCTCATCCAAAGAAAACGTTTTACCACAACTAGGGTTGGGCATCGTTTTGATTTGAACGATTCTGATTCCGATTCCGATTCTTCATTTCGATTTCGGTTCTTTTCGATTCTCGATTCCGATTCTTTGAGGGGTGGAGTCAAAACCTGTCACAGGCTCATTTCACAGAGGAAAATTTTATTTTGATTAGTTTTAGTTTTGGGAGCTGCAGCCCACGTGGGAGAAAATTAGGAATGCCTCTGCACCAGACCAAAAAACAGATTTATGCAGAACTTGCACCCTGGTCTGGACTCTCTGGACATAACTAACTCAATGTATAAAAGCTCACTTTAAAACACCATTGATTTGTATCATATTCCGGTCGCGGTTTAAAATGGTTTTAAGTAAAAAAAAAAGATGTTGAAATATGTTATATTTAGCATTTTATATGCAGCTAATACCTTGCTTAGCACGTATACTATAAACATTCTCTATTCATTTAAAAAAAAAAAACTCATATCACGTTGGTCCACGTGAGATGATTGACAGCTGTACAGCGAATGAGAGAGCGCTGATATCATAAACTGACGCGAATCAGGAAGAGCAGAGACAGAGCTCGATGTGTTCGCTGTTTGAGCTCTTCAGATCGCATAATGCATTGGAAAATGAATAGTAATGTTATTCTGTATGACGAAATATTTTACAAACATGTGATGATAAATCATTATTTCTCCAAATATGCGCACCATTGGATTAAGAGCCCTGGCGGATGCTGTTTATTGCATGTATGTGAACACAAATAAACCGGAGAAGACGTGAATGACGCTTTATGAGTGATGATTTCTATTCAAAATAACAAACATTACAGATTAATTATTTTGCACTCGATCCTGGCAACGTTACTAACGTTGGTCGCGCAGGATTGCCTGAGGAGGACGAGACAGTGGACCAGCGCTCAGAGACAGTGGACATATGTCGAACACGCTACACTCCTTGTAAATTTTGTACACCATGCAGGCGTAACGTTAGGTGTTTAGTCATATTTGTAGTGCATCCGCCCGTGCAAGAAATAAGTTTGTCACATGTGTTGCACTCTGCCGACCCAGGCTTTTTTAAGGTGAAATAAAGCCACACTTTTGAGCGCCGCTTACCGTGCTCCAGGCCTGCAACAGAACAAGCGGGCGCGGCAAGCGCTTCCGGAAATCCAGTGGCCACTATGGAAACCAAAACTTGCGCGTTTGGAACCGATGATCGGAATCGAAAACAAATTTTCTAAACGATTCCAATGGCATCGTTATTTTTTAAACGGTTCCCAGTTGGAACCGGTTCTCGATGCCCAACCCTAACCACAACACTGTGTAGCATGTAGCTCACAACGCAACTTGACATGCTACACCTAGTTATAGTATTCGGTAGGGCCTAATTAAATCAGAAGCAAGGATCATCTACTGGAGGGAGGAAATGGTGCAACAGGAGAGCAAATAGTTGACAAATGCGTTCTGATTCAAAGAGAAAATTGTACTGATAAATGATAAAGTTCTCTTCGTAGTTTGTTTCAGAAAGATGAGTGACAAATAAGAACAATAGATAGTTAGTAAATGAAAACAGACATCACTGACTCGTTTCTTTTGAATGATTCAACAGCCTAAAAGCTTTGATTCAATTAGGTGAAGTTCCGCAGTTTTCATACAATTTGTAAAAAAAAAAAAAAAGTTAAAACCAATACTGCGTCTGTTTCTTTCATGTTCACCCAAAAAACGTTCAATAATAAAACAAAATAATACATTCTATTAGGGCTGTCGCGATAACCGCAATATACGCTGATTTCACGCAGCCGTTATTTTGAAATCTAAAGCGAGGCTCCGGTGGGAAGAAAACCGGAAGTGTCGCCTTTAATCACAGGAGAGTCGTGAATGCGATGGCGTATTGTTGTGTTTAATGATGTTGTGTCAATTCTAAAAATGTACATACATTTCTTTCATACTTTAGACTATATACAGTGAAATTCATTTATAAATAAAATAATTTTTTATATATATAATTCAGAATGTAAAAAAAGAAGCAGGAATGAACTATATACATATCCTATATTGAATAGTAACATCCAATAGTGTAAATCGCGGCAGCAGCTTC
Source organism: Leuciscus idus (assembly GCA_021554675.1). NCBI lineage: Eukaryota > Metazoa > Chordata > Actinopteri > Cypriniformes > Leuciscidae > Leuciscus > Leuciscus idus. The sequence continues at coordinate 41,905,295 of CM038627.1, forward strand.
AGGTTGGTAATCCAAGGCATTGTTGTTTATCTTTACTTCCGGGGTTCTTCCCACCGGAGCCTCACTTTCGATTTCAAAATGGCGGCTGCTTGAAATCAGCGCATTGCAGAGGAATGCAAGTAACCGCAGCAACTGCGATATTCGTGTGTTTTCTTTTTTCATAAGGCTATACTGTTCTTGTTTTGAAATTCGTGTGTATTGAATGTTAAATAAGTTAATGATAACAAGACTGTTTATCATGGTGATTTGTAACAGACTTGAAACAGACAGTGAATGAGAGATCGACTGAGCGTGTGCGATAACCTGCATCTGTCTTTGAGGTCAAGTCATATATATTTGTTAAAAAGGCTGTTGTGTCCAAGGAAAGAGAAATATTGTATCGTTCTTTTAATGTTTAAGGGTATTTACCATAAACGGCATTTCACAGCGTGAGGAAGCCGCAAGAAAATAAATCAGTGAGTCACGCATTGAATCAATGCCATTGGTCTCTATTACATGAAGCATCAGCTTCAGCGTTACCCATGCGACGCATTGCTGGTAGGGCTGGGTACCGAGTTCGACACTTTTTAGGTACCGACCGAATTGCCTCGATACTATCGAGTTTTCGAAAAATTACTTGTTGTTTGGTACCAGATTTCGAAACCTAAGGGGTTAGCTTGTCAACGTCAGTGCTCAAACAAATACATATGAAATGCACAACGACACACCTAAAACATACTCATATGAGACGCGCGCGCACAAACTTTCCACGCACATACTCGTATGAGACACACGCGCGCGCACACACAAACTCTCCACGCACATATTAATATGAGACGCGAGCACACACACACAATACCCTAAATATGTGGAAAAGTCGATCAAAAGTGTGGCTACATTTCTCCAGGCTCGATGCCAACAGCGCGCGATGCAGTATTTGCGGTAAAATAATTGCTGCAAAGACCGATACCACGACAAATATGACGAAGCCCTTGACAGTGCACGGAGTAAACATAATAGCAGAAAGTTGCTCCGTCTTCGACTGGTAAATGAAGATATACCTTGTTGATCACTCTGAAAGTGTTTATATAGCAATAATGACCTACTGAATGTACACTGCCGTTCAAAAATGTGTTGGTTAGTCAGAATTCTTTTTCAGTAAGGATGCATTAAAGTGATTAAAATCGTGACATTAAAACAAACAATGTAATGTAATGTTACAAAAGATTTCTGTTTCAAATAAATGCTGTTCTTTTGAAAATTGTATTCATCAAAGAAGCATGAAAACATTTATCATAGTTTCCAAAATATTAAGCAGCAAACTGTTTTCATATTTCTGAAGGATCCTGTGACACTGAAGTAATGATTTTGAAAATTCAGCTTTGACGTCACAGGAATAAATTACATTTTGAAATATATTCAAATAAGATTTTAAATTGTAATACTATTTCACAATGTTACAAGTTTTACAGTATTTTTGATCAAACAAATTCAGCTTTGGTGAGCATGAGCTCTTTATAAAAAAAAAAAGTGTTCCTTTGTGCACTGGCTAAGGAGCATGAGTCAAACTTAAAAAATTAAACCAAAGTTTTTCTGAGGTAATGTGTTATGTAATCTTGTTAAAATGGATTTCATAAAATTGGTATCGAAAAAAGTATCGTCAGGAAACGGTATCGAAATCAAGGTATTGGTATCGGTATTGGTATCGAATTTTTTTGAACGATACCCAGCCCTAATTGCTTGTCAGCTCAGCTTTGAAAAGTAGAGCTTAAAGTTAAAAATAATTAACACCTAGTTTCATTACATCTATCTTTTAATGAATCAGCATTTTTGAACGAGTTTGTACATGTACGGTTTAATGACTCAAAGACAATCAGTGAGTGACAACCTTTCAATGCGCAGAGTTTAGTTCTGGTTACATCGTTAGAGAAAATGTCTTTGATTTTTGTGCATGCTGAACATATCGTAACACTTATTTATATTTATGTATTGCTATATAAATATGTCCAAATATATAAATGGTGATAATACTGCATGTCGCGCTATTGAGCCACTCAAAATTACCGCATGGGAAATTCCTTCACGCGACAGCCCTACATTCTATAACCCAAATGTACAAAACGAAACGTAATCAGTAGTGTTGTTTTTGGCGGGCTGTTTTAATTTTAGTTTTAGTCTAGTCTTTGTGTCAAGCTGTCATTTTAGTTTTTATTAGTTTTAGTCATGTTCATAATGTTTTTAGTCTAGTCAAGTTTCAGTCGACTAAAAGTCTGAGCATTTTAGTCTTTAGTCAGAATTATCCATGACTCTTTTTGTCTAGTTTTAGTTGACGAAAACTGATGACATTTAGTCTAGATTTAGTCAATGAAAATTGTATTTTAGTCTCATTTTAGTAATGTAATTCTATTTAACCCAGTCAATATAGTGTACCACTATGGAAAAATAGCAAAAATAGCGAACAGAAAAGTAACACTCATCTTATTCGTGGAGGTTGAAAAACAAGTTCTTTGTGACATCCAAGATTTATTGTATTAAAATTTAAATGCAAAAGAAAAGGCATGAGAGTTGGCTGTTTTTGTCAATTTTAAGTTTTAATTTAAAATGTTTGCGATTTTAATATAAGTACATGGCTAAATATTTTACCACTTGCCTATAAATCTATATAGAAGTAGTGAATTGAATAATACATTGTTTAAATTGTGCTTAAAAGTGAATTACGTCTATTAAAGAGTATGTGTACAAAGAGAATCGCAATGCTGACAAAACTTTTTTAAAATAAAAGTAGTTGATAACTTCTGGATTTGAAATAAAAATAGTGAGTATGTGTTTGAAACGGCTGTCAGACTTGAGTTTGTTTGTCGTTTACGTTAACTCACCGCAGCTGCATCTTCTATCTAAATAATGCCGCGAGTGGGGCTTGAGGAAGTGACATCGTCTGCGTCTGTGCAGTGAGACCTGATGCAGCCCCTGAAGTGAGCCACGGGAAACAAAAATACTGCAAAATAATAATAATAATGCGACTAAACGAGACGAAATAACGTCATAACATTTTGTCTCGTCTTGTTTTGGTCAACGAAAATTTTGTTAACCACATTTAGTCTCGTTTTTTTCGTCAACAATATTAGCATTATACATTTAATTATAGTTATCATCACATGACCAGCATTTACGTTGCGTCTCGTTTTCGTCACGTGGTTCGTTAACGACGATATTTAGTCATCATTTGACTCAAAACACAATGTGATTCATAATTCCTTCCAATAAACCACCTTATCTTTCTATAGTAAAATAGTATGTTCAACAATATGAATTGGAAATGCTGGAGAGATGAATTGATTAAGTTGAACAAAGTTCATGAATCAAACGACTCAGCTGATCAGAGTTCGTGAATCAATAATCAATGATCAATGAATGATTCAGTTTAAACTTTAAAGAGTTGTTCAAATGTCTCTCGATCAGTTAAAGTACAAAAAAAAAAAAGTCTCTCCATTTCAGAAGTAAAAACAATCAATCAATTCCATATTATTCCACAAATCAAAGTCCTTTGAGTCCAAAAAAAACTAAATAAAATTGTAATTATCCTACCAGTTGATTGTTTCAAATTACAGTTCACAGGGGCAGGTCCATGGACACTGGTCAGCTAGCCATTTGTGCATATTTAATTGCATTCAATAGGCAGACGGTTCACCTCCACAGGGTTATTTATGGCACAAAACAGGACACACTTGCAGATCACGTTCACATAGGGAAAAAACAGAGAACAAGAAAATGCAGCCTTGGAAAACACAAGGCAAACGTACAATAATTAATTTCTGTCTCAATATTTCAGTAACAAATGATATACATGTGCACCTCAAATGACACATTAATCCAACTTTTCGCAGTTATTTAACACATCGACACTCATAAATCACTCATTGTCTCAACTCATGATACAATGATCATTATTACAGCTCGATGGTGTTTTAGGCCCCCAATGGCTCCTTAGAGGCAGCTAACCCTACCCTCAACCTTAAAGGGTAACTAAACCCTAAACCAACTTTTTTTAGTTAATGATCTGTAAGAATGGGGCTTTATTAGAGCTGTTCATTGATTCGAGTAAATTTTTTGACATTTGGGTATAAAGTGTTTTAATTCTACAATATATGGTGTAAAAACGTCTGAGTGCTGCCCTCTTCAGGTTGAACGGTGGCTACTGCAGTTGAATTTTCCTATTGGATGTTAGCGGTACTACGTGACGTAAGCGGTACTACGTGACGTAAGCAGGTTCCAGCTCACCACGCCCCTGGTACGAGCTCACCACGCCCTTGGTATGATGAGCTAGCGAAGATTTATCTGTATTTAGTACAGTGGTCAGGAGGGTACGTAGGTGTAGTGTTGCTGGTTGCAACAGCACTGCTGGACTGCATAGCTTTCCAGCAAACTTGGAAATTAGGCGCCAGTGTTTGCATGCACTTGGCCTGGAAGACCGTGAGTGTGAAACCTGCATTTTACGCGGAATTGCTTTTGAAACGAGGTGGAAATGGGCTTCTCCACACAGCTCGCGCTGAAAAACGACGCAGTGCCAAACGCTGCTCCTCCTGCATGGACTCCACCACCGCAGCGGCGTCTTGATGTGAGTGATCATATATATTTTAATCACAATTTATGGTTAGGCTAAAGTTAATCCTCTGGGGTCGACAAACGCGTCGGCGCATTTTGCTGGATTTTTTCACATACCGGCAAAATATGAAAATGCCTATAGAGAGCGCGCGCTATTGACATCAACTCGATAAAACTTATCAGATGCATGTACTTTACGTCGTCTCGCGACCCTGTGAGTCACTCTCCATTTTAGAGAGTCTGACAGCAGACTCTCTAACAGCAGAGTCTGACAGCAGACACACAGCATGAATCGTGTGTTATTGCCCAGTGGTGTGGCAACCAGTGCATCAAGTAAAGAAAAAAAAATGATGTAATGAAATATAAAATTTGTACAGAACAGAGCGACAAGACTGAATTTAAACTGTTATAGAAGAGCTAATATACTAAGAATGCACTGGATTGTGAAGGATATAGTCTCTGCTTTATTTTATAAGAAATATTTTTGTGTCTAGAGTTCCTTGTCCTGTACTCTCAACTTTTGTATAGTAGTACTAGTCATAATTTTTACACCAGGCATGCATAAAATGGGTGTTTTTTTTTAATTTCCTGTTTCGAAAACCACTGATCCAAATAAACAAATAAACTTAGATCATTGATGGAAAATACCATTTACAGCCAATACAGGCAATTTACTTAGGAAAGGTTTTTTTTTTACAGTTATAGCACCACGTCTTGCCTGATCTCCACCACTTTTATTAAGTGTCCTCAAAGTGTGCCCATACATGTCTGTCAAATTCATTGTAAATATCTCATTTTGTTTTGAAGCTTAGACACTTCTATTTATGAGAGCATAAAAATGATCCATGGGTGACAATGATTTGATTTTTGTATTTATTTTTAATTTTTGTCAGTTCCTATCATAATTTTGACATTTGGGCGTTATTGTTTAGCTATTGACCTATGTTTTCAAATTTCCTGTGGTGTTTTTGTCTCGATCGGACTAATGGTTTCAAAGATAATCGCAAGTTTTTTAAGTGCTAAATGACAATGATACACAAACTACAAGGCGAAACCTGGTATGTTTGGTATCGTTGGACTCGGGAAGGATTCAGAATTTCAAAGGACTAACGGTTGGGTGCGTTTATAGCCATTTTCATGACTTTTTTCCATGTTGTAGCGCCACCACTTGGCCAATCTTCGAGATTTTTTTCAAGTAACCTCAGATTGAGCTCATGAACATGTGTCCAGAGTTTAGCGAAAATATCTCTTTCCATTCACAAGTTATAATTGTTTTAGTAAAAGTGGCCCTGGTGCCATCAGACATTTTGGTTTCCCTTAGCAACCGTGAATTTAAATTAAGAATTTTTTTGATGATTATTGATAGTCACTGTCCAGAGAATATTTCCGCACTGGTTTGGTTCCGATCGGGCCAAAAACCTAGGTGTAGTTCGCAAAAGTAGGTTTTTCAAAAAACCTCAATTTACTCAAAATTGGCGCCGAAGGGCGAGCAAATCTGAGGCATGCACCTGGTCCGCCTCGAGCCAAGGATTCCAGCGATATAAGACACTTGAGCCTACGCCTCACGGTTGATGAGTTATGAGCCGTTTCATACTTTTGACCGCTGTAGCGCCCCCGTCAGGCCGATCGGGGTGACGCTGACGCTGACGCTGACGCAGCCTTGGTGACGCTGTAGGCGGTGTGAGTACTATCAGCCCCCAAAGTTTCAAGTCTCTACGACTTACGGTTTGGTCTGCCCGATCAGTTTTATGTCTGAATGTTGCATCATGGGAAAATTAACAATAACAATAGGGTTTCAGCACTTCGTGCTTGAACCCCTAATAAGTGCCTAAAAAAGGGCCACAAAAAGACCTCTAAAAAAAAAAACTATAGGGTCTAGGCACTTGCCGCTTGCGCTGCTGCGTTCCAAAAACTTTATCAAGCCTTTTAACGTGTGCCTCGGAGAGGAAAAAGTAAGTTTTTTGCCCTTTTAGCTCATTTATCATGGAAATGTGGTGAATTTTTTTTTTTACCTTTTAAACTGTGACACCTCCACTGATGGCCCGATCTCCATAAAAGTTTGCACGCTTCTTTAGAATAATATGGCGCATGTGCTCAGCTAATTTGGTGAAGCTCTGCTCTTTTTTTCCCCATTTTTCAGTCATTTAAATGTCATTTTGCATAGGATAACACAGAGGCCTTCTCACCTTTATGACAGTTAAAGCGCCACCAATGGCCCGACGTCCATGAAAGTTTTCAAGCTTCTTTAGGATCACGTAACGCATGCGCATGCCCGATTTTGTGAGGCTGTATGCAAATCAGACAGCAAGATGGCCGCTTTCAGCCATTTCATGGGATTTGCCATAGAAATGCATCATTTTGACACCCTTTTAACAGTTATAGCGCCACCAAGTGGCCAGTCGCCGCGTCCTTTTTCACGCGACCACAGAATGAGATCGTACATACGTGTGCTGAGTTTGGTGCAAAAATCTCCTTCCGTTCACGAGTTATAGCCAATTTAGTATAAGGGGCCCCTCCCACTTGGAGCGTTTTGGCGGCCCTTAGGGGCCGTGAGCCAAAATTTCCACTTTTCTTTGATAATTATTGACATTTGGACTCCAGAGAATCTTGCTGCACTGGCTTGGTTCCGGTCGGGCCAAAAACCTAGGACTAGTTTGCGAAAGTAGGTTTTTGGAAAAAACCCAAATACCCGAAAATGTTCCCAGGGTGACGAGCAAATCCGAGGCATGCATCTTGTCCGCCTCGAGCCAAGGATTCCAGCGATATAAGACACTTGAGCCTACGCCTCACGGTTGAGGAGTTATGAGCCGTTTCGTACTTTTGACCGTAGCGCCCCCGTCAGGCCGATCGGGGCGGGCCTTGGTGACGCTGTAGGCCCCCAAAGTTTCAAGTCTCTACGACTTACGGTTTGGTCTGCCCGATCAGTTTTATGTCTGAATGTTGCATCATGGGAAAATTAACAATAACAATAGGGTTTCAGCACTTCGTGCTTGAACCCCTAAATAAATTTGTTCAGTAAAAAGTACTTACCTCAGAAAAACCCCAGCTGGCGTCTAGCGATCCACTCTCTCTCACAGCCGGGACGTCCGTTATGAGCGCGCACTCGACACTCGACGTCGTCAGTTTACATTCTGCCAGGTTGTTGCGCGGGCTTTGCAACAATTTAAATTGTGTGAGGTGTAAGCAAAGTTTATATATATAAAGTTTATATTAATTTAAAATAAAATAAAAATACATTTATATCATTTATATTGCCTGTATAGGAACCAGTTGTGAATTTTTGTATATATATATAATATATGTGACCAGACACGGAAAGTAGGGACACAAGTAGGTTCTGGGGCATTTTGAGTTATTCACAGATTCTGAAAGTGTAGTCTCCAAGCTTTCCAACGATGTGTAACACATGGAAATCTGATAATAGTTGGAGAAGTTGTGGCCATTTGAAGGTAGGCACTCAAAAAAGCACAAAGGGGAGAAAACAGCCTCTAAAGATTGTGCAGTTCTCACCTCTCTCTCCTGCTGGGAGTGACAATAGGGCTCATTTACATCTCATTTACATAAGCCATGCCCCCTGTAAAGCTCCCCCCTGTAAAGCACAGGGGGGAGCAGAAAGGTCAGGAAAATGTGCCATCAAAGAAAAAATATATATGTTTGCAAACAGGTAATATATAAATAAATGTCTCTTAGCATCTACCGATAAAACTGTATAGGCAACTCTTATGTACACTGAATAAAAATTATTTTTTACGCAATGAAAGGTTTCACAGACTAGGAATAGGGATGGGCGATATGGCCTACAATCCATATTGCGATATACATTGCAGCCTCTTGCGATAACGATATCACGATATATAAATTATAATAAAACCATTTCAGAACAGGTTACACAGACCCTGCTTAACAACTGCTAAATGTAGTTTTAAAAGAAAGAAAGAAAGAAAGAAACGGTGCAAATAGTTTTGAGAACATTTATTGTGCAAAACTGTAATTATACAACATAATGTTGCAGATAAATAAAATTCAAGTACACTAGCTGCAGAGACTTTAAGTAGGCCTAATGTTTATATTATGGCTTGGAGCTTATGAAACCCCAAATTTAAAATTTTAATATTGTGAAAAGGTTTTCATAAAGCTGTAAGCCATAATCATCAAAACTATAACAAATAAAGGCTTGAAATATCTCTCTTAGTGCCATGCCATAGACAGTAAAAAGTGCAAAACAGTGCAGAAGGCACCAAATGTAGTTTTAGTTAAGCTATTTTCTTAAAGTACACAAATAAAAAGAAAAATGTATAATAAAAAGAAAAAAATATATCAATCAATCAAAACAGAGCTGGCCCTCCTGACCACTTTTACTTGGTAATAGCAGCATAAGACAAAGGTCTTTGTGACACAGTCCAAATGATATCACATTCGCATCCTCTTCAGTGGACTCTTCTGTGTTGTGACCCTTGGCGCTGGGCATGTGATGTCTCTTGCCTCGTCAGCACAGAATGACCTGATTTTTTCATACAGATAGGTCTGCCTGTCAATGTTCAGTCCAGGTGGGGCCAGGACAGGAAGACCGTCGATAGGGGGCAGATCTGCTCCGTTGCGCAGTAGCTGATATTCGACAGGTTGTGCATCACAGTGAGCTTTTGCAAGCACCACACCTGGTCTCTTGGCATCAAAGCTGTGACAGAATAAGCACATAAGACATTTTAAACATGGCAAAGTATTTTTTCATAAAAAAAACTGTCATGTGTATGTTGTTGCTATGTTATATTGTATGTACACAATGTGAAAGTTTCAATAAGTACCTGAAGTGCTGATAACTCTTGATCTGTGGGAGTCTACGGAAATGGCGAGTCAGATGCTGCTGCCAGTCGAAGGTCTGGACTAAAGCTTTGCCCTCTGCCGTTCCAACAAGCTGTGGGATATTGAGGTGACTCACAGGAGAGCTGTTTTCCACAACCTGATGACAAAAAAAGAAGAGGAAGAAAAAAAAAAAGATCTTCAGTTAAACGTTTTATTGAAGCAGAACAGAAAACAGCACTGAAGTCATTAAATCAAAGTAAAGTTAAAGTACCTCAGCGATGTCTGCCAAAGTGTTGACTCTTGTCTTCATGTAGGCTTGCTTGAGGAGTCCAAAGCCACAGTCAGGGGAAAACTTGGTGTGGCCAACAATAGGGAAGTTGATTTCAATTTTATCATGAAGCTTGTGTCCAACCCGCCAGGCAAGGTACCAGAGCATGAAGTTGTTCTTGTTCTGCCCACTGCAGTTGTCACAATGAAGATCCACCTCTGTTTCTCCAACTCCAAAGTTGCAGAAGAAATGATGCATGTAGCTGATGACTTCATTGCTTCCCTTAGTAGATGACATGCCTTCATTAATCAGGTAATTCACCTGTTTCTGCAGCCCTTCACAGGAAACACCAAATAGGCCACATTTCCGTGGGGTCAGGAAGTACATTGGTCCTGGCTGGAGAGGGTTTGAGGGAAAGTGTAACTGTAGGAGACAGAGGGAGAGAGGGAACTTGGATTAGAATGAAATTTGTGTCTATTCATAACTATCCAATAAAGATATAAATTACTATATTGATGCTATTTTGCATTTGCGCTATTATCAGGCTGCTTAATAATGTAAAGTGAAGTAAATGTGTGTGAAATATTACCTGCTGAGCAAAATCAAAACTGTAATGCATCCTAATCTTCTTGCTTTCTGGTAGGGACGGTCCAAAAGACAGGTTAGAGCCAGAGCAAATCTTTCTGCAGGCAGCAGTCATGTCGTTGTACACAGCCCTCTCTTTCTGCACAAAGGAAAGATGATCTTGTTGCTTCTTTACTGCTTCAGACTTTCTATCATCTGGGAGGTTTGCACCTTGTATCAGCTGCTCGTTATTGCTTTGGCACTGCCAGCAGAGATCTGTGCGCGGCCGGCAACTTTTGATGTGTGGGAGAAGTCGGTTCCACAGTGCTTTGAAACTGGTTTTACAAACTGCACGCTCACCTGAAAAACAGATATTGCTTATGGTTAATTGTATTGTAATTGCTAATAGTGCTTCGCATTATTTCACATTATAAGCACTCAATTCTAAATCAATGTTTACACATACCAAGCTCCTTAGCAGACTTCATGTAGAGACGCCACACTGAGGCCTTGGACACATGAGTTGGCAGCAACTTCACATGCCAATCCTTATGCCCAGGCTGTCGGCCAGGCAGCATGATGGCATTGTCTTCTGCATAGTTTTTTATGAAGTCCACAACTCTGTTGATATCATCAGGGCGGATAAACCTGGCTGGTGGACGTGGCAGTGAGTGCTTCTTCCTCAAACGTGGTCTTGCCCCATTCTCCTCATAGTGTTTCACTATATCAGCCAGGGTGTCTCTGCCAATGCTAAAAAAAGAAAAGAAAAAAGAAAAGTTTAACATCATGGTCTTGCTAACAGGCATCTTGTCTCCTATATCAGAATGTATTGTACAAATTATAGGTACTTTTACTTTACTGAAGTAAATTTTATGATTAATACTTTTTACTTTTACTTCACTACATTTTAGAGTCTGTATCTTTACTTCCTGGTTTAGTCCTGGTTTAGACCTCAGTTAGTGGTTAGACCTGGTTTGAGTCAAATGATAAAAAAAAATCCTGTACATTAAACTCTTCATAAATACTTTTACTTTGACTTATAATGCACATTTTACGGCTACTGATACTTTATACTTTTACTTAAGTAGGAATTTAATCGGATACATTTACTATTAGAGGTCGACCGATTCATCGGTTTTGCCGATTAATCGGCACCGATAGTTGATTGGTGGAACTATCGTTATCGGCAAAAATACATACCGATAGTTTTTCCTGGTTGCGTCCGTTGCCGGAGTGGCTGAGAAGCGCGCGCTGTCATTCATAACACAGTAAGAGAGAGCTGAGAAGGGTCTGCTGGCATCATGCAGTACAAGAGCGGCCTCTAGAGGTGTAATAAAAACTATCGCTGATGCCTCGTGTTGTTTATTTCGACACGTGATTCTGCGTGCTGCACTGAGAGCACACACTGCGTGGAGAGCGCTGACATCAGATGCGCGTTTAAATCACCGACAGCTAAAAGGTAGCCTATGTATACACTACATTTTGTCATATCATTATAAAGTGATTAATTTGTTGACTAAATGCTGCATTAGTAGAGAAAGAACAGCACAACAGTATGTTTGTTTGCCTTCGAGGCTGAGAGGACGCTAACATTAGTAGTACCTCAAGCGGTTAAAACACTGACAAAAATAAACGTAAGTTCGACCCGAATGTTAATGTCACAATTGTTACCTCTATTTGCATTAGTTTATATCCAACTGGTCACTTTTATGCATTGAATATGCAGAGAAGTTGCATATTTTAAGCTAGAGACGTAAGATAGCAAACTGATATGTTCATACAGCCGACAGAAACATATAAACAAATCAGAAAAGCATTCGATTTGGGTTATTTTTTTCATCATCACTTTAATACATATTTTGTTCTTTTGATTAATCATCAAGTGTTTATAAAATAGAAGCAAAAGTGTGAGACTATACATTTAATATTTATGTAATTTCAATGCTCTGGCGTTGTAGATATTTAAGCATGACTGTTTGGATTTATATGAAATGATAACACAATAAAATTCCATATGTAACATTAACTAAGGTTAATAACTGCTGTATAAGGATTGTTCATTATTTGTTAATTAACATGTACTAATACATTTTTAAATTTAGGTTTTTATTTGTTAACCATAGTTAATGCACTATAAGTGCACTATATAGTTAATGCACTATAATTGTCAAAAAGGCCCAACAGAGGTTGTACTTCCTTCGTCAACTGAAAAAGTTCAACCTACCACAAGCGCAGATGACTCAGTTTTACTCAGCTGTTATTGAGTCGGTTCTGTGCACTTCTATAACTGTCTGGTTTGGGTCAGCCAGCAAATCAGATATAAGAAGACTACAACGGACTGTTAGGACAGCTGAAAGGATCATTGGTGTACACTTCCCCAACCTTCAGGACTTGTACAATGCCAGAGTGAAGAAACGGGCAGGGAACATCATCACAGACCCCTCCCACCCCGGCCAAAACCTGTTTGCACTTCTGCCGTCAGGCAGACGTTACAGATCTCTGCGCACTAGAACATCTAGGCACAAAAACAGTTTTTTCCCCCATGCTATCTCCAGCTTAAACAGCTAAAACAGCAATTAACACCTGCTGTATAACTCATTCAGTACTTGAGAGAGAAGCAAGAGGGTTTTTTTTGTGTAAATACATATACAAATTTTATTTATAGAGCTGTACACACAATGCACAAATCTGTACATAAGTCTTCTGTTTCAGATGTATACTAGAACTATTATTATTGTTTATTCTATTTATTTATGTTCTCATTTAAATGCCTGTTCTAATGTCATATATGTATGTATGTACCAAGAGCTCCTGTAAAAACCACAAAAAATTCCTTGTGTGTTTGTGCACACTTGGCGAATAAAGCTCATTCTGATTCTGATTCTATAAAACTAACATGAATGATCAAGGTGCAATTGTATTGCTCAAATATTATACTGATCAAATTTTGTTACTTTTTTATTCATTAAGTTGGCTTGAAAAATAACAGTTAAACAGTATTTGTTATTTAGAGTATTACTTTTTGTTTCAGTTTGAATGAATGTCTTTTATTGACTTCAATATTTATTCATATTATATATTTATTTAATGTAGCATGTTTTCATGGTTCAATACAGTTTTATTATTTTTATAATAAAGTTCAGCACTGTTTTACTTGGAGTGTTATGTTTGTTTTTATCCATTATCAATTTTAAAAACTATCGGTTGATTAATCGGTTATCGGCAAGTATGGCCCAACCTAGCTATCGTTATCGGTAAAATCCACTATCGGTCGACCTCTATTTACTATTACGTTTGTAAATCCTTGGTAAGAATATTAAGTAGTACTTCCTCCACCACTGGCTAAATAATTAGCATCACATTCAATTCAAGAATGCTAACAGGCAGGTTTACGTGGGCTAAGTCATTAACACCAGTCAATTCAAGCAATTGAAGCATTATTCAAATTAATAGCAGATGCTCACATTACCATCTAAAAGCTCATTATAGTAATGGGTTTTTTTTTGCCAAGTGATATGATGCTAACGATTACAATTAAAACGACAGTCCTGAGCTAGCTAATAACAATAGGTAGGTATGGGAAGGTCTAAACATGGACTAAACATGAGATAACGTGTACGTGTTCTTAGAATGAACACAAAACGACAAACTTTGATGTTTATGGAAACTCACCCCATAAGAAACAGAAAAGTATTCTTGCAGATCTCATTGCCTCCGATGAAATAAGTCGTTCGAGCACACTTTCTCTTTGTCGGGGTCTTCTTTGTGGATGTAACCATCTCCGAAGTTTGCACTGTGCGTCTGTTTGCCTCTAAATGTCCAATAATTCGCATGTCCTGCCACTCTTTTTCCGCAGCTAAAGAATCCAGCCGTATGTTGTACATAATGTCTGGAGAAAGCTTCTGACTACAGGACTGTCTCCCATGCAGAGAGTTCTCTTTTCTCCTCGTGTAGCATTTACAGTCAAAGTTACGGATTTTCCCCATTTCACTGTCTATATCCCCATCAAATGTTACTATCGATATAGCCTCTGATATCTTACGGTCCAACTCGTCTGACGCCAGTCCGATACATTCTTCCTCGTCTTCATCTTCGCTAAGTTGTAGATTAGGGATATTATTATGCCGCTTTCATCGTCGCTCAGATCATCTTCAGAATCAGTGAACGCTTGTTCATAAGCATCCGGCTTGTCGAAGAAGTACTTCAAAACATTTGTGTAACGGCCACGGTTCAGCTCGTCTGCGACAATCTTTGCGGCGTCCATATTCATTGAATTTTGATATCAGATAAAGCCGGCCAGAGCGCTGCATAAGTAGCCACGCTGTTCCCTTGGAGGGCGGGGTCAATAACAAAAGAAACAAAAGCCGGCTTATCCAGTATGGAAATACACACCGACAATGACACGCCCCTACTGCGTGCTAGAAGCTCAGAAAAACACGCCGATTTCAACCTTAAAATGTTCGCTTTTAAATATACCAATACTGCTATCTCAAACATGGAGAGGCTTCTTCGTGATCTCAACTAACAGATTCTGCAAAAAAGCGAAAATCAACATTTGTGAAAAAAACGAACATTTTCTCATTTTGCTCGAAAGTTGTGCTGCCGACTTGTGTCCCTGGTTTCCGTGTCGGGTCACATATATATATAGGCTATATATATTTTTAATCGCGATTAATCGCATGATTGTCATGAGTTAACTCGCGATCAATCGCATTTAATCGCACATTTTTTTTATTTGTTCTAAATGTACCTTAAATTAATACTTTTCAAGTTTGTAATACTCTAATCAACGTGGGCATGGATAAATATAGATGCTTTATGCAAATGTATGTTTATTATTGAAACCATAGTCAATATAGAGCATAAGGACGAGACATGTTTCAAAGGTCATAGATGTTTTTCAAATAACTTGTTCATGTCTATTAGACACATGTAGAAAGAACAAAAAAAATGCCAGGTTACCATTACTTCTCTTTCTTTGCACTGAGCAATTTACTAACACAAACATGTTTAGATTTTGCATGACAGGGCAGCTCTTCTGAAAATGCTAAATGTACATTTATTATTTATTATTGCATTGTAGTTTGTCTCTCTCTGTGGCCATTTTGATGAAGCTAAATTCTCAATAAAACTGTTTTCATTGGTATATTTTACTGTTTCTGTTGTCAAACAACGGAATGAATTTGAAATGGTGACTGAAACGCGACCCATTAAGACATAACCAGCTCTCCCTTCCAAGATGTTAAGTTAATCTGCACAACAATTCTGATAATCGAGCCGTCGTCTGGTGAAATCAAATTCACATAAGATAAAGACAATATCTGTGCTCTGATTTCGGCTATACTTGTAAAATTAGTGAAGCAACGTAATATCTGTGCTTAACTGAATTAAAGCGCTGCTCCTCCGCGCGAGACGCAGAGAGAGAGAGAGAGAGAGAGAGAGAGAGAGAGAGAGAGAGAGAGAGAGAGAGAGAGAGAGAGAGAGAGAGAGAGAGAGGTGCGCGCGCGTCCTGAGAGAGCAGTACCGGCGGTACCGGTAGATTCTCAGAAACTAAATAAGGTTTGGGCGCTTTGTTGAAGGGAAAAAATCGCTAAAGGGGTCTGCAATGTCGCTAAGTTGGCAACACTGTGTATCTCCATTTCTCCAACTAGAGGTTGGGCCACGGGTCAAACAGAAAATACGCGCTGCGTTAATCGCGCGTTAAAAATTAGTGATTTTGCGTTAAAGGGGTCATATAATGGTACATGCACTTTTACAAGTTGATTGCACTGAAATGTCTGTTGGCAGTGCCTGTACACAACCATCCTATCATGATAAAAATCCATCCAGTGGTTTTGTTTTAATCTCCTTATATGTTTGACCATCTCTGAAATCAAGCCGTTCGATATTGTGACGTCATAAGATCGTACGCCCCTCCCGCTATTGTGATTGACAGCCGTGTTTCAACACAAGACCCGCCCTGAGCAAGCTGTGACAGCCGTCGTCATAGTAGTCCGCCATTGTTGATATGCTGGAGTAGAATGGCGTCTAAGCGATTGTGGTGTTCTGTTCTTAGATGTAATAAGGAACACAGCAGTCATTTGGATGTTCCTAAATCCGAGCTGTTGAAGAAGCAGTGGCTGAGTTTTGTTTTTGAAGCGATATGCCCAAAGGATTGACGCGGGGATTCCCTCACGGGGATTCCCCGTCTGTGCTTTCATGTTTGCGTGAATCATTTCACACCAGACAGCTTCACAAACGAGAAAAAACGGATCGGTACCAACGTGTTCCTGCTGAACCTCCAGAAGATGTGAGTGTAATGTTTTATTAACCTTTATATTAGTATTTATATTAATCTTTGCGAAATTTGCAAACCTTGCTGCAGGCTTCACGATGAATGCTCTAAGGTTTACACTCAGGGTACATTACAGCATGTTTTCTATGTACGACGTTCTCAATATAATTCATAATCCCACGTTTATAACGAATAACACGTGGTTATTGTGTTAGATACGGTCAGAGAATGTCTAATACGGTGTACCCACAGAACAGAGGGGCGGGGTGAGCAAAGCTCATTATCATTTAAAGACACATGCACTGAAACGGCGTGCTGAAAACAGAGCTGTTTTTGACCAGGTAAAATTAGTGTTTTCTTACAATACTAATGAGAATTTTTAATTAAAGTATATTACAAACTTTTAATTTAGACCCTAAAGAATCATATTAGCTTGTACAAAAATGGCATTAGGCCTATATGACCCCTTTAACGCGTTATTAACGCGTTAACTTTGACAGCCCTAATATATACATATATATATATATATGCACTCACCTAAAGGATTATTAGGAACACTATACTAATACTGTGTTTGACCCCCTTTCGCCTTCAGAACTGCCTTAATTACGTGGTATTGATTCAACAAGGTGCTGAAAGCATTCTTTAGAAATGTTGTCCCATATTGATAGGATAGCATCTTGCAGTTGATGGAGATTTGTGGGATGCACATCCAGGGCACGAAGCTCCCGTTCCACCACATCCCAAAGATGCTCTAATGGGTTGAGATCTGGTGACTGTGGGGGCCATTTTAGTACAGTGAACTCATTGTCATGTTCAAGAAACCAATTTGAAATGATTCAAGCTTTGTGACATGGTGCATTATCCTGCTGGAAGTAGCCATCAGAGAATGGGTACATGGTGGTCATAAAGGGATGGACATGGTCAGAAACAATGCTCAGGTAGGCCGTGGCATTTAAACGATGCCCAATTGGCACTAAGGGGCCTAAAGTGTGCCAAGAAAACATCCCCCACACCATTACACCACCACCACCAGCCTGCACAGTGGTAACAAGGCATGATGGATCCATGTTCTCATTCTGTTTACGCCAAATTCTGACTCTACCATCTGAATGTCTCAACAGAAATCGAGACTCATCAGACCAGGCAACATTTTTCCAGTCTTCAACTGTCCAATTTTGGTGAGCTTTTTCCTATTTGTAGTGGAGATGAGTGGTACCCGGTGGGGTCTTCTGCTGTTGTAGCCCATCCGCCTCAAGGTTGTGCGTGTTGTGGCTTCACAAATGCTTTGCTGCATACCTCGGTTGTAACGAGTGGTTATTTCAGTCAAAGTTGCTCTTCTATCAGCTTGAATCAGTCGGCCCATTCTCCTCTGACCTCTAGCATCAACAAGGCATTTTCGCCCACAGGACTGCCGCATACTGGATGTTTTTCCCTTTTCACACCATTCTTTGTAAACCCTAGAAATGGTTGTGCGTGAAAATCCCAGTAACTGAGCAGATAGTGAAATACTCAGACCGGCCCGTCTGGCACCAACAACCATGCCACGCTCAAAATTGCTTAAATCACCTTTCTTTCCCATTCTGACATTCAGTTTGGAGTTCAGGAGATTGTCTTGACCAGGACCACACCCCTAAATGCATTGAAGCAACTGCCATGTGATTGGTTGATTAGATGATTGCATTAATGAGAAATTGAACAAGTGTTCCTAATAATCCTTTAGGTGAGTGTATATATATATATACACTCACCTAATGGACAATAGAAAACACAATGGAACTTTTTTTTTTTTTTTTTTTTTTTGGAGAAAATGCCAATATAAAAATTACTCTGGTCTCTCACTGAGAACTAATTTGAATGATGTAAAAAAAATTCTATTTTTTTAAATTTTATTTAACTTTTAAACATCCAGTGTTTGCATAGCTTAAAAACATTATCATATGATATTTTAATATGCCTAAAACATAAATACAATATGCATATACAAACTCTGTCTTCTTCATTTACAGTAGCAGTAGCTTTTGCGTAAACAGTAAAGTACTGTAAATTCCATATACAGTAAGTTACTGTAAATTTCATAAAATACCCATAATGCAGTGCATATTACAGTAGTTAACCGTAAATTATATAAATGGTATTTTACTGGGCTTTTTTGCGGTAAGTAACTGTAAAATTACGGCAAAGTCTAACAGTGTAGGTTTATTTAAATCAAAGCAAAAATAATTAGCTATGAAATAGAAAAGAAAAGACAGTACTGTAAAACATCAAATGCAGTGTTCCTCAACTCTGTGTTGTGGATTTGTGGTACAGTATTTGGGACCATAGACACAGTGTCTGATGAAGCATTATGATAAAATATTAGGCTACATCCATGGATATTGTAGTCTAATCGGTTCATGCTCCACGCTAATTGGTGACAATGAATCTCGTTATCTTGAAACTTTCATGATTTACTTTAAACATGGAAGATTGTTTGTCTGTTTCCATACAACTATGCATTAAGAGTAATGCAACAGTTACTTATCATTTTGAGCAGTTGTATCAATTGATAGTTAGATCATTGTAAGGAAATGAATAGACACTCATTTGAAATGTAATGTGTGAATTGCCTTTTGAAATAGTAGTACTTTGATGTTAAAGGGATACTTCACCGTTTTTTCATATTAAACTATGTTATTCCCTTAACTAAGACGAGTTGATACATACCTCTATCGTCTCAGTGCGTGCACTAAATCCCTCTGTCTTGCGGCGAAACTTTGTTAGCCCAGTTCATTTAATATGGGCCAAGCAGAGAAGATACCAAACACCTCCACGTTTTCCCTATTTAAATACAGTTACTCGCGAAGTGTAACTCGACCTAGGACGGTGACACAAAACAAAACGTTGCGCTTTTCTAAGCGTGTAAAATGGATAACTATTTTGTATGGCGGAATACCATAGCAAGTGCTTGTAAGCACTTCGACTTGGCGCAGTAATATCTTCACTAGAGGGAGCGGGGGCCGGTGAGAGGATTTTTCACGAGTGAAGATATTACTACGCCAAGTCGAAGTGCTTACAAGCACTTGCTATGGTATTCCGCCATACAAAATAGTTATCCATTTTACACGCTTAGAAAAGCGCAACGTTTTGTTTTGTGTCACCGTCCTAGGTCGAGTTACACTTCGCGAGTAACTGTATTTAAATAGGGAAAACGTGGAGGTGTTTGGTAGCTTCTCTGCTTGGCCCATATTAAATGAACTGGGCTAACAAAGTTTCGCCGCAAGACAGAGGGATTTAGTGCACGCACTGAGACGAGAGAGGTATGTATCAACTCGTCTTAGTTAAGGGAATAACATAGTTTAATATGAAAAAACGGTGAAGTATCCCTTTAAGTTGTGTCATATTGGACAGAACAAATGATCTAAGTTTTATGCGTATTGTATCCATATATATAATATAAAATATAAATATAAAATATAAAATATAAAACTTTGCCAAAAGAATAATAATATAATTTTGTTTGTCAGAAAAATATGGATTTTGAAAACAAAGAAGAGAAACAAAGAGTTTCTAAATTAAAAGTTTGTCATGTCTATTTTAAAGTCAGCCCAAAAAGAAATAAAAAAAGGTGCAAGACAAAAAAAATTTATGTTTAATATCTTCAAATGATGCGTTACAAAAAGTAAATTTATCACAAACAACATGAATATATCTACTAATGGCTGCATTTACAGGATAACATCTATGAATAATTTTGTAAATTATTTCTAATAAAGTAAAATAAATAATTTACAAAATTATTCATATTTATATGGTAATGTCCAAATGCTGTGCCGAGATACAACATACAATGAGGTTTAAGCCATTTTGATTTACATGGAGGATTGGATCCGACATTAAAGGAATTTCTTATAAAACTGTTATTAAAACGTTTATCAAAAAAGGAGAGACCATTTACAAAAAGTTGAGAATTTTGTAAGGTTGTATTATTAATATGTATTTACATTTGTTAGTTAGTTAGTTAGTTAGTTACATTTTATTTGGGATTACAAGACACCACAAACTTATTTAGCAAACATCTTCCGGTCGCATATACAAATCATTCGGGGAAATACATGAATACAAATATATACATACACACATGTATACATACATCTCGATAAAGAGCTTTTTTCCTCTTCTCCCAGGCTTTCTCAAGATAATTGGCTAATTTATATGTTTCACATGTGAACAGCCATCTCAGTCTTTGAGCATCATCCATATTTACCAAATCAATCTCTGATTTTATCTTACAATAAAAAAAATAAAAAAAAATAAAAAAAAATCACGCTGTTCACAATCAAATGGACAATAGAAAACACAATGGAACTTATTTTCTATATCATTCAAACAACACATGGGACAGATCCGTTTTTCCTCTTCTAAATTAACATATCGTCCTGTTTCAACAGTCAAAGGGAAAACACCAGATCAAAATTGAGCACACAGAGATTTTTGCCTTTTTGACAAATTATATACAACATAATTCTCTGTGCCATATTCCATATTTCCATTCTCTGTGCTATGTGTATAATTGCCCATTCTTGTCAATAAGCTGGTTCACAATTAAAATGTTGTGCCGAATCCATTCTCCATGTACAATTACATCTTATGAATGATATTACCATTGTTCCATATAAAACACCTGCTAGGAGAAGTTGAGTTTTGAAGTTTATGTTTTAGGAATTAATCTATTATCCGCTGGACTTCTCCAAAAACTGCATCAATACAATAATTGTGTTTGTTTCTCTATGAACGCGAGGAGAGTAATTTTTTGTATGCATGCAACAGATCTACATTTGTGATTTAAATTGCAATTTAGACACAATGACCTTCATGTTTGCTGTGATTTCCAGATCTTCACCATATCAAACTTCCTGAAGCAGCTTCTCTAGAAAAGTGAGAAGACGGTCGTTCTCACGGTCACGCAAACAAAGATAGCCTGTGATAATTTTCTGACAGTCATAAATTCAGCATGATCATCTCACAGTGTGTTTGCTGCTACGACCTACATCTACTGACTAGCCAATAACAATGCAACATGAAATGGCGCCACCTGGCTCTAAAGATTAAAACTACTTTCCTCAAGCTCAGTTTGCAGAATTGTCATGTTATCCTCTTTCCCCTAGCCATGACCACGTCCATATTCTTCTCTTTCGCTTCCTCCACTTTTCAGCACACATAAAAAACTCAATTGCCAAAGTGAGATTCATCTTGCTCTGTTTGTTCACCACTAACACATGCTGATGATGTTTTATTCTTCTACACTAACTTGTGTCGTAGCCTACGATTCAATAGATGTCATCATCGTACAGTCTACATACATGTCGTACCCAAGTTTATTAGATCCATGTCGTACTGTGTGATTTATGATGATCTTATAGGATTGCTGAAATTGTAGTCTGTGTCGCAGGCATTACAAGATTTTCTTATTTACAGTAGAGGAATACAGAGTCATAAAAATAAATCCATATAAACCTATAAAACTGGAACATCTAATCTTTTTCATCTAAAAAAGTCTAAAACCCTTTGAGACTCAAAAGTCATTCATACAATCATTTTATGATTGTTCTTTATCGAGATTAAAATGTTATAAAAGATCTATAAGTCAGTGGAAAACAGTCTACAAGTTAACGTGTGTTATTCCCCAAACTGAATATTGTCAATTTCCAATAAGCCAGTATCAACGGCTGCTTAAACAATAAGATTTATTTAACTAATAAATGTAACTATGAAATGTGCCTTGATCAGGGAAACGCTCCCTCGAGGAGCATTTAGAGGAGTTTCTGGATCAGTTTTAGTGCAAATCAACGGACCCCTGCAACCCACTAGTCCGAGGCCCCCCTCGGGGATCTACGTACTTGTTTATTTAATCATTTATTTAATAATTTACTTGATTTTATCAAGGGAAATGAAGTGTGCAAAATCTAAATCTCTGTCCATCATTTTAAAGGCAATTTTTGCAAAATATTGGAAATATTTCCATTTTAAAGCATGAAGTCGAGCCAGTGGATATCACACAAGTGCAGACTTTGCTCTAGAGTTATG
Source organism: Leuciscus idus (assembly GCA_021554675.1). NCBI lineage: Eukaryota > Metazoa > Chordata > Actinopteri > Cypriniformes > Leuciscidae > Leuciscus > Leuciscus idus. The sequence goes on from CM038627.1 coordinate 41,927,848, forward strand.
CCAGTGAAGAAGTCTCAAACCCCAGTCAATTATTCACTACAGAATGTGAAAGTAAAAACATCTGACGCTGCATTAACAGTACATACTGTATATTCTCTCAGAGATGATGAGCTGAATCTACTCAACGGAATTGATAACGAGCTGATAACAGTTTAACTGTCTTCATTTCTCTTCTTAATATTTCTCTTGTGGCCCGTAAGTAGTGAAGAAATGAGAAGTATTTAATGTAAAACAGGTTGTTTTTGAAATGAGGAGTAAGCTAATCTAAGAAATCTTTTATTTTTCCTCGCAGCTCGTCGGTTATGGGGTGATGCGCTATAGGCTAAAATTATTGCGGGCCAAATTAATTGTAATATTAACCCCCTGAGGTCTACGGTATCGCCGGCGATACCAGCTCGCTTTTTTTTTATTAGTGTAAAAGAAACTCATAAATACTCTGTTGACTTTGATTTTCCATAGGAGTTTCATACATCAATCGATTCTGTTAAATGTGTATTATTTTTGTGTATACTCACAATAAAAACAAAGTGTTGTGCTTTTTGCCAAATAAAGAAAAATAAACACGAAGCGAGTTCTGCCTTCTCTCTGCCAGTGAAGTCCATTCTGAAACGCGTCCGAAAATTAACAATAACTCAGCGAATACTCAGTCAAACAGACATACAGGCACACAGGCATGAAGCTTGAATTCTCTTCTTTTAAATGAAGTAATTTATATAAAAAGCTAATATTCTCATCTTGTGAAATCTGTATTAAAAGAGAGCGATTCCAGTCGACCTCATTACAGCTAATTCAGATGTAATGTGACTCCGCCCACGGAGAGCGCGCGCTATTCAAACGCAAATGACTGAGACGATCCTGTGAACGCCCCCATCAGCTCGAAAAAACACACAAGTTTATTTAGATCATTGTTTACACCGTCTTGCAGCGCTGTGAGGAATAATACTAATGGAAAATGTCCCTCAGAAGTGCGGGTATATCGAGGAGCGAGCTGAGGAATACTGTAAGTTTTTTCCTTCTCACGTGAATTTCTTCACGTGGGTTTCTGTTTATGAATGAATAAACGGCAGAGATGCGCGCTGTTTACCACAGCTGGCAAAGACAGTTTAAATTTAAATCGCGTGTGTGAATGAATGATGATGTTTTAGCAAACTGCATTGCTATACTGAGATAAGTAAACATCGACTGAATGTTGAAATAAAATGTAGGCTATTTGTATAAGCAACGTATTAAACTGCAAATTAACAATATGCCCAAATATTTCATGAAAACAACGTTACAGTCAGGCGAAATATGAAAGACAACATTTTGTTGACTAGATTTGGGTACAGTTTTTACTGTAGAATATACTGCCACATCAAATAAGCTTTTGTTTAGCAATTTCTATATATAAAATACTATTTTTGTCAAAAATAAAGTCATCAACTAAGATGTTAGCTGTGCCAATGTTGGTTATATTCAAACTAATGAATACATAGATAAAATGTAGGCCTATAATCATTTTTTTTACAAAGAAAGAGTACACTTGAAATATTGTTGAAATTGTAATTATTGTTGTAATTGTAACCGTTTTAATAAAATAGCAAAACATATTTACAAGATAGATGTAAGCAAAATCTTAAATGGTCAATATAAGTCTTCTTCTAAATATATCTTTTGTCCTTTCATTGTGGCTCAGTCAGTGTCACACCTGAGTGAATGGCTCATCATTATGCAGAGTGGGTGGGACATTGTATTCTAAGGTGTAAACCACTCCTCGTTCACGCCCCCTCGCATATTGGCTTTCCAAGCAAAACCTGTTTTACATCAATTTAAATCAATGTATGGTTTTATGTGAACGATAAAGCAAGACTATTTTCACATAATTTTGAAGAAAAAACTATAGGCGACGACATCCATAAGTCAAAAGTCTTATTGCCACATATTTAGTATGTGTTTTGTGGCCTTATTTCAAAAACTTTAATTTTTAGTTTTTTCGATAACCACGCATAAACATTATTCTCTCAAAAATGAAAACATGTACATACATGTGGCTCACATATTATTGTAGTCCTGTTTGTGCTATATAGAGTGAATTTACACCTTTGCCATTAATATGTTTATAAGCAACTGAAAAAAGCACAAATGTCAGAGCATGTCAGAACACCCCCAGGGCCCAAAAAAACGCTCAGACTCCAGAGGGTTAATTTGATAATAAAAGTAGTAATAATAATAATAATTTAATACATTAATTGGAAATGTCAAATCCTCTTGATAAGGCTGAGCTGATCATCTTCTGATCATCGTCTCTCAGCACAACCTGCGGGACTCTCCAAGAACCGGTACATGATAACTCTGCACGACAAAAGAAGCACGACAAAGCTGAAAATCGGCCCGACCTGAAAAAGAAAAAGAGTCGCACGAGTCAGAATTCGGCTCAAAATCGGACGAAAATCGCACAGTGTCGCCTATGCCCGCCTTTAAGTCATTCATCTGTTGTTCCAGACACTAATTATGTTCAGCTGTGCACTCATCCATCACCATCATTATCACCTGCATATATTAGCTGTGTCCCAGTGTGAAGGCTGCATCCTTCGAAGGCCACAGACTAACATTATTATATTTGCAGGCCTGATACTGAAGATTTCTGCTGACACTCATCTGAGCTTCTTCCTCTGTTCCACCTTTAATTACAACTAAACCATCATTTGGCTGAATAATAAACCAACATGAATCATTCAATATCACATGTTTCTAATACGCATGCTAACACACACGCTGCTTTATTTAATTGTGAAGTCTGAGTCTCTTCCACCTGTATGAAACACATTTACACATTTATTTCTCCTCATAGACAGTAGTGAGACTCTTCAGTGGATCACCTGATGGTTTCTGCTCCTCTCATGATCATTTCACACTATGATATAACACATCCATCAGAGTTTGATGATCGATCTTTATCAGGGATGTTTGGTGATTGATCTTCATCTCTGTAAAGTGGAACAGTAGAGAAAACAATCAGTGTTCAGTGGAACAAAGTGCAAATTATTATATTTCAATTACTGTTTTTTGAGTAAAAATAAGTTAAATTGAATTCCTCTAATCAGATTAATTACCAACTTTACATGATCTTGCATAGATATTTGTGTTTTATAATATAATAGATGTTCATATGTTTGTGTGTGTGTGTCGGTGCGACTCCTATTGAGTCTCTGTAAAGGAGAAACTAATGAGTGTACGGCGTATGGAATAAACCACAGGGAGCAAATACAAATGTTATTTTGAGTTCAAACACAAACCTTTAGTTAAAGCCGTTTGTCCTCTAGTTTAAACATGTTTGTAGGCTCTTAGTAAATCACTGAGAGTAAAGTAAGTGTAAAGTAGTGTGACGTGTTGCTTGTCACAGTAAAAACACACTAGAGACAGAGACATTTCTCATGTGAGCTGGACGCTGTGAGCTGAAGCTGGAACTGCACTGATTTTAGCAGGAGTGCAGCGTTTTCCTACAATCTGACCAAGTCTGTTTTCACACTGAAATGATTCACTTCTACTGACACAGTTAATAAAGCAGGTGTTGATGTATAAAGCTGTGACAGTGAGCTTTTGTTCTCTTCAGTGTTGTGCCTGAACGCGTTCATTGAACGATAGTTCATGAACTCGTTCATATTTTGGGCGAACGTGAACTGAACGTACTCTGTTACTGCCTGATGAACGTTACTGTGAACTCGTTCATTCTGGTGTCTGTGAACGGCACGCTCTCTCAGTTTAACTTCGTTCAAAAGGGTGCAAGATTTCTATAGAAATGTATTTGTCAACGTTCGGAACCTCCGTTGTCCCGTTTATTGACGCTGATCTAACCACTGATGTATGACTGAATCTGATACAACAGCAACACTTGATCACGACACCGGTCATCATCCAATCACAGTCCACACTCACGCGCATCAGACCCAGAGATCAGACCATACGAATAACAAACTCTAAATTGAGAATTAATTATTATTTTGGGACAAATCATTGTTTGATTTGCGCACAGAATCCTCCGCTGTCTGGTCGCTTCGATCCGGACTCGCGCTAACGGCAAATCCCTTTCACTGTCTGACTGGGTTTTGATTTCGGCAAATCAGTTTTAACGAATTCAAACAACGTGATTATTGTGAGTCCAACATTCATCCAGCCACGCAAGAAAGCATGAAATCGTCCTGAGTCGAATAATATACTGATGTGATTTGCTGACCAAAAAACATTTCTGATTATTATTAATGTAAAAAAAAAAGAAAGAAAAAAAAATCAGGATTCTTTGATGAATAAAAGGTTCAAAGTAAATTTATCCGAAATAAAAAAAAACGTAACATTATAAATGTACTTGCTGAATAAAAGTAGGCTATTAATTTCTTTAAAAGTAGTGTATAATTACAAAAGCTTTCTATTTCAGATAAATGCTATTATTTTGAACTATGGTTTGTGTGTAATATGACTTTAATCAAAACAAATGTGTTGTCTGAAAACCTTTTAACGCATACGAACCTGAAATGACATATAGGCCTACTGTGTTATGTTGGCCTAGCCTATAGCCTACAAATATTTTGAGTGTCCCTCATTTTCCTGTAAAGAACCATGCATGATTGTCCCGCATTTGTTTAGTTGGCAACCCTACCCTCAATGCTATGTAAACCCTGGTTGGATAAGGATTTTAAAATTGGATATGAAGATGAAATCTGACGCATAGTTTCACTGTTAAAACTGATAACATAATTGCTGTCTGTGGTTTTATATGGGCTGTGGCAATAATTTTGAAAAATAATAGTTTGCAGCAACATAAGGAAAAAAAGAACTGAACTAGTTCATTTTTTGGAACTGTGAACTTTAGTTCAAAAATTTGAAGTTTGAACTATGAACTGAACTAGTTCATTTAAAAATGTGTTAACTGAACTTTGAACTAGTTCATGTAGAAAGTGAACTTTCCCAACACTGGTTCTCTTTACTCCTTTGTGTTAAACATTTCTATAACTTCACATTTTGTTCTCACACAAACCCTTTGTTGCAATAAAGCTTAATGATAATTTCCTTTCACGAATGTTTGAAAGGTTTGTTCACATATCAGAGGTAAATGAAGATCTCTTTAATATCTCAGTGATGTTTCCTCACCTCAGGACACAGTTTGAGTCTCGTATCACGTCTCTGAGCCGCTGCTTTGAGTCTCCTATATTATTGCCTCTCAGATCAAGCTCTTTTAAAAACTGCAGTGCTTTTGAGTTAGTCAAAGACTGAGTTAAAGAAGAAACATCTGTAATGCCACAGTACTGTAGACTAGAAAGACACAAACAGAGGAAGAGAGATTATCTTACAAACAAATCATGAATGTGAAGAATTTTACACAAATATAATGTGAACTCAGGCTCACTGTGAGATATTGAGTATAAAGTGTTTTAGTTTAAACTGTTGAAGTGATTTTAAGCATTTTGATTCTTGTATGTGAATGTGACTGACCTCAATCTCTCCAGTTTACAGTGTGAATCCTTCAGTACGGCACATAAGTGCTTCACTCCTGTGTTTCCTAGTTTATTCCTGCTCAGGTTCAGCTCTCTCAGGAGTGATGGGTTTGATTTCAGAGCTGAAGTCAGGATGAGACTCTGTTTCTCTGTAATACTGCAATCACTCAGACTGAAGACAGAGAAATAACAATAGTTCACATCTATGATGATCATCTTATTGAAGAGCTTCAGTAGCATTTAGTTTCCAATAGTCTGTTCTGAAACCCAGTCACACTAGTTCTGTGTGCTGGAAGACACTGTTTCTTCTCTTTCATTTTAACTATTTATTTAACGTCTCATAACATTGAACACATAAAAATGTGAGCAATAGGGGAAACCCAGAAAGTGCACTGCTATAAACAATGAAACATAAGCCCTGCTGTCTTCAAATAAATGAACTTCAGTCACACTGTAATTGCTGTACAGTATAATGATACTAACTGTAGTTTCTCCAGCTTGAATTGTGGGTTCATCAGTAGATCACTGAGGTTTGTCACTCCAGAGTCTCCTAGTTTATTCCAGCTCAGGTTCAGCTCTCTCAGGTGTGACGGGTTTGATTTCAGAGCTGAAGTCACATCAGAACAACCTTCATCTGTCATATCACAGTCTCTTAAACTACATTAGCAGAGAGAGCAGAAAATAAGACAGAAGAAAAGAAAACTCTTTATTCTGTAAAGTCACATCATCTTCATCAGCAAATAAAACAGAGGAAGAGAGATCTTTATCTTTATTTCACCAGATCACAAAATACTAAGGTGAACATGTTTGCAGAAATATAATGTGAATTTAGACTCATTGTGAGATATTGAGTATAAAGTGTTTTAGTTTAAACTGTTGAAGTGATTTTAAGCATTTTGATTGTGTATGTGAATGTGACTGACCTCAATCTCTCCAGTTTACAGTGTGAATCCTTCAGTACGGCACATAAGTGCTTCACTCCTGAGTTTCCTAGTTTATTCCAGCTCAGGTCCAGCTCTCTCAGGTGTGACGGGTTTGATTTCAGAGCTGAAGTCAGGATGAGACTCTGTTTCTCTGTAATACTGCATCTATACAGACTGAAGACAGAGAAATAACAATAGTTCACATCTATGATGATCATCTTATTGAAGAGCTACAGCAGCATTTAGTTTCCAATAGTCTGTTCTGAAACCCAGTCACACTAGTTCTGTGTGCCGGAAGACACTGTTTCTTCTCTTTGATTTTTAAATATTTATTTGACGTCTCTCTTCTTTATTCTCTGTTGAAAAGGCAGATTTCTGCATGTACACACTCAGTACATTGTATCAAATGCTGGAAATTAAACAATTACTAACTAGATAAAACACATCAAAATGTGAGCAATAGGGAAAACCCAGAAAGTGCACTGCTATAAACAATGAATCATAAGCCCTGCTGTCTTCAAATAAACAAACTTCAGTCTCACTGTAAATGCTGTACAGTATAACCCATACAGAAAAAAAAAAAATACTGAAATATATTTTAAAGTGTCAAAAATATATGTGGCATATATTCCAAATACATTGAAATATATTTGCATTGTTGTTCACTTATATTTATCATTTTGAAATATATTCTGAAATATAACAAAAATATATGATGTTAAGTGTGAAATATATTTACATTTATAACATGTAATGTAAAATAGATGACAAAATATATGGTCATAAAATGTTTAGCTTGCTAAAGAAGGGTCGAAAATGTATTTTGATCATAGTAATTCCTCTACCTTTTCCCCTATACACAACAGTAGGCTACCATATTTCACTACTGTATTATGACACACAGCTATAATAAATACTGTACTTACATTTAAATGACTGCAATGTAAAATGACAGATAGTTGCTTTCCTAGGACTATTAGGCCATATTAGGTGGCACGTACCTAACACTAAGTGCAATTATTACATTTATTGTTGTGTTTTATTGACATCTTTCCTGAAGTCATTTAAATATTGAAAATATGCACAATATTTATGATGCAAGTATAACAGTGACACTCCAACAGTGAAGTACACTTAAACAATAGATAAAACTCAGTGTCTAACACTGCACACACACACTATTAAATAACTGTATTCAATTCTGTAAAAATAATTCAAATAATAGTATTTCATATACAATATATACATTTATTGTAGATTTATATACAATATATATATATATTTTTTACATTTATATACAATATATACATTATATACACATATACATATTTAACTAAAATATATTTTCAAAAATATATATATATATTTACATATATTTAACTAAAATATACTTATTGGGCCAATTTCGAATATTTGCATATATTCCAAAAATATATTTCAAAATATATTCTGAAAATATATTTCAAATATATTTCTTTTGTGTATGGGAATGATACTAACTGTAGTTTCTCCAGCTTGAATTGTGGGTTCATCAGTAGATCACTGAGGTTTTTCACTCCAGAGTCTCCTAGTTTATTCCTGCTCAGGTACAGCGCTCTCAGGTGTGACGGGTTTGATTTCAGAGCTGAAGTCACATCAGAACAACCTTCATCTGTCATATCACAGCATCTTAAACTACATTAGCAGAGAGAGAGAAGAAATTAAGACAGAAGAAAAGAAAACTCTTTATTCTGTAAAGTCACATCATCTTCATCAGCAAATAAAACAGAGGAAGAGAGATCTTCATCTTTATTTCCCCAGATCACAAAATACTAAGGTGAACATGTTTGCAGAAATATAATGTGAACTCAGACTCATTGTGAGATATTGAGTATAAAGTGTTTTAGTTTAAACCGTTGAAGTGATTTTAAGCATTTTGATTCTTGTATGTGAATGTGACTGACCTCAATCTCTCCAGTTTACAGTGTGAATCTTTCAGTACGGCACATAAGTGCTTCACTCCTGTGTTTCCTAGTTTATTCCCGCTCAGGTCCAGCTCTCTCAGGTGTGACGGGTTTGATTTCAGAGCTGAAGTCAGGATGAGACTCTGTTTCTCTGTAATACTGCATCTATTCAGACTGAAGACAGAAAGAGAAAAGAAAATGACTCAGATTTATGATGATCAACTAACGTGTTTAGCTTCATCCAGCAGACTTTTGCTGACAAATAAACAGGGATATCCAGGTTCAGGTAACACAGAGAAAGACTTCACATTGTTCATTTAAATATACTACCAACATTGTAACAATACAAAGGTTGTCTTGATCTATGTATGTTAGTTTACACATTCATTTCACATCCTTTTTAGAGGGTCATGAAACCCCCAAAACACATTTTTTGAGATGTGAACAGATATGTACAGTCTCATCACTGAAAATAATAAAAGCACTCTATTTTTGTTATTTTTGTGTTTTTCTGAGCAATTTGGTTCTTCCGGGCTGAAAAGTAAAGTGGAAGCGACATCACGGTATCAGAGGTAGAAGCGTGTGATTGGCTGAATGTGAGGTAGAAGTGTGCTTTCGGAGCGTGTGATTGGCTGAATGTGAGGTGGAAGTGTGCTGATACACAGAACACGACAATTAAAAGAACAATGGACAAAAAAAGTAACTATGTCTTTATTATTTCTGTGTTAAACTGACGCGTGTCGTTTGTTCAGACTCAGAGACTATAGTGCTCATAAATGTAATGAAAATATTATTAGATCTTTTAAACATTCTTCCACAATTCTCCCTCGTTCTTGTGAGTGTGTTATATAGGGTTATATTTTTAAACTGCATCAAGGTGCCTTCAGATCCATTTATTTTCTTTTTTTCTGCAGTCATATTTTAATATTCATGTGTCTGTATAATGAGTGTGTCGCAGGTGTGTGTTTTATTGGTTGTTGTCTCCCCTTTTCCCGCCCTCTACACTCCCACTTTTCCACAGCTTTACACACACATTTCCTCAGACTTTTCCAGCTCTGAGATGTGAACGACCAGCTAAAACAGGGGTTTCATGACACTTTAAGTTTCTTTCGTGTCAATGTCACCTTTGGTTTGCTCACTGGGACAAATGTGGTTCATTGTGTTCAGGAGTTTACTGTGTGCTTAATAGTGTCTGTGTGTATATTTAGTCCTCATGCAGGGCCGTACACACCATTGAGGTCCAGACCTTGGTCATTTTTCGACGTGTTTAGACCTTATGCGCCAGAGAAACAAGCGCGCAGCATCTTTAGAATATTGTCTTTGAACTTCTGTTTTTGCGGTCGCTCTGTATATTTCTATGGCATCGCTGTCAAGGAGTAATTAGCTGGTGAAGTGGATTTACTTATTGTAGAGTTAATGAAAGTTATCATGAGCATGTGTAACAGAGTTAGTATTTTATTCCGTTTTTATTGTGAATTCCTCCTGAATTCAGCAGCGGTTGTTAATTTCATGTTGTAGTGGTGCCCTCGTGTGGTTTGTTTGGGGACTGCAGGCAAAATGTTCGGTAAGACGGGAGATGACGCAACACGGCCGTTGCAATGTGTACTGCACCAACTAAACAGCTGTTTTACGATAGAGGTTTAAAACAACCAACACAAATAATCAGTTTGCAAAGACTGTATCAATCAAAGCTCAGCTTTGGGAAGGGAAGATATACAGGTGAAGATAAGGAGACTGAGAGAAGAAGAAAGAGAGAATGTGATGGAGATGAGAGAGGAAGAGCAGGTATTGCACACTGTGTCCAGGGTGAGATTATCATTATTACAATGGATTCATATTTAACACAGATATATGTTCTTCGCTATTACAGCGGAAACTATAAGCTCAATTTAACAGCACAAGCACCTATTAAATATACTCTACCGTTCAAAAGTTTGGGGTCAGTAAGATTTTTTAATGTTTTTAAAAGATGTCTCTTCTGCTCACCAAGGCTGCATTTATTTGATAAAAAACAATAAAATAAAAAAAACAGTAATACTGCGAAATATTATGACAATTTAAAATGACTGTTTCCTATTTTAATATATTTAAAACTGTAATGTATTCATGTGATCAAAGCTGAGTTTTCAGCATCATTACTCCAGTGTTCAGTGTCACATGATCCTTCAGAAATCATTCTAATATGATGATTTTATGCTCAAAAAACATTAATTATTATTATCAATGTTGAAAACAGTTGTGTAATTTTTTTCCCAAAATTCTTTGATGAATAGAAAGTTCAAAAGAACAGCATTTATTTAAAATAGAATATGTTCTAACATTATAAATGTCTTGACTGTAACTTTTGATCAGTTTAACTCATCCTTGATGAAAATTTTTTTTTTTTTTTATTTCCCCAAAAAATAAAAATAAAATTCTTACTGACCCCAAACTTTTGAAGGGTAGTGTTTAATGTTACAAAAGCTTTCTATTCATCATAGCATCATGAAATAAAAATGTAAATAACTGTTTTCAACATTGATAATAATCATAAATGTTTCTTGAGCATCAAATCATCATATTAGAGTGATTTCTGAAGGATCGTGTGACACTGAAGACTGGAGTAATGATGCTGAAAATACAGCTTTGATCACAGGAATAAATTACACCTTACTGTATATTCACATAGAAAACAGCTGATTTAAATTGGAATAATATTTCACAATATTACTGTTTTTGTTTGTATTTTTAATCAAATAAATGCAGCCTTAGTGAGCAGAAGAGACTTCTTTTAAAAACATTAAAAATCTTACTTACCCCAAACTTTTGAACGGTAGTGTATTTCCATAATAGTATTATTGTATATATATATATTTGTATACCTCGAATGTGTTTGAATATTTCACCAGTATCAGCACTGGGACTTTTCACTGTATTACTCCACTTGTCTGTGTTTGTGCAACTTGCATCATTAAGCCAGAAGGGGGCGACACGTGACTGTCTTTATGAGTGAGAAATTGAACCATTACAGTTTTTCTCAATTGCTAAAACACTAAAACCCATTGGCTGAACAAAGTTCTCAGTTGCCTGAGCTCATTTAGCTAACTGTGCAGTCTGTTGTCAATACCTTAAACCATTTCACATGGTAAAACACAATTTGCAGATCTCACTTAGACTTTTTAGCAAAACTCTAAACACATTCTCATTCTGAAAACACATTCTGCACTGTAATGCACACGTCATCCACACTGGTAAACACAAGTGGCAACATCAAATACAAATAGAGAACACGTCATTGATTGAACACAACCACTCAAAATTGATTTAACCTGTTTCAAATGATGCCCAAAGACAAGAAGAAGCACATTGATCACGTGTTTACTCTGAACAATGAACAAACTGTACGGCCCTGAACATTGTGCTTTCCATTTGTTAACAGCACTGATTGCTCAATAGATTTTGACTGGTTGCAGGTTCATATCAACAAAGAACAAGAATCACAGTATCACAGAGACAAAGGACGAGTGTGTGAGATGCAGGGTACAGTACTGTAAGAATAGGGTACAAGGAGGAGGAAGAACAAAAAAAAATGCAAAGAGCAAAGCAGAGTAGTAATTTCTGATCAGTTTTGAGCTACTATGATAGAACATGTTTTCAATCATCAAAAGACAATGACGGAAAAATATGAAATTTGTTTTGAGATTAAAAATGTACTTCTCCCTGAGAACTATACGTTTTGAACAATGTGTTTTCTGTTTTTTGGTGTATAGTTTACTGACTGCTTGATAGTGTATATCATTTTTATCACTTTGTTTATGATTTTAAAAACAGGTAAAACTGTTTTGAGGCGAAAGTTTCCTTTTGCAAGAGGAGTCAGAGGTTCTGTAAATAGTGCTTGAAGATGAGGTGATGAAGATGAGGTTTTGTGTTTAATGTTTTCAGAAAATGGAGCAAGTTTTAGCAATTGAGAAAAACTGTAATTGAACTGATTAGCACATTGGTTAATTCAGGAAAGAAACAAGTTGCTGAAACTGATCTTTGATGCTCATACATATGCTCATTTCACAAATCACAAATTTCTGCATTTCAATTGTGTAGTGTGGATCATTCATTACAACATTTATCCTGATTCTCATGTTTAAGAATCTGTTTTCTGCTTGACAAATAATTTATGCTACTGTCCACTGACATGCTTTTAAAGCTATTGATATCCAATTTTTTTGTCCTTCAAACACCTTAAATTGCACATGTGTAGATCAGGAAAATCTAAATTCCCCCCGAACCCCCCTAGCAAGATCAATTATGGGACCTCAGTTTTTATAAAGTCCTGCGTACGGCCCTGCCTTCATGTTACCATTGTCTTCTGTCTGGCTTTGTTCCCTGTAACTGCTGTTGGTGACCTTCATGTTTCTCACTCAAGTCTTTGCTTTTTTTTGTTTTGTTCACGTTTATTTGAATAAAGCTGCACTTGCGTTCAGTAGTGATGGGAGAAACAAAGCTTTTCAAAGCTTCAAATCAATTAAACCAATTTCTTCGCAAAATGATTCACTGTTTTGAAGCGAAATGACACACGCTGGCCAAAAACTGCATAAAACACCTTCTACAAACCCATTACAAATGTTTTACTGAAAGTAAAATCTATCAAATGCAATGAACTAATCATCTAATATGAATAAATATCAAGTGTCTGTATAATATGTGCTCTTTTATCAATTTTCAGTGCTTGTTTTGTTTATTTTATCGATGGCTCAGCTAAACAGGCCAATAAGAAACTACTATTATTCCTTTTAATTATACTAATGTCTAATGAAAACGTCTACAAATGTATAAAACTGATCAGAGATCAGGTATATCTCAGTAAATCTGCATGATTCATGGGTTCACAGAGATCATTGTGTGTTTTTAATTTGCTGTTTAATTTTATTACTTTAAATTGTTGAGGAAAAAACTGCTCTGACTCAAATAAGTGAGGAAATATTATCATCATCAGCTAAAATTACTACTGAAAGCAGGGCTCCAGACTGCATTCTGCCACCAAAATTTGAGAGTCTGCGACTGAATTTTACATCCAGTCTCACATGTGCGACCAGTAAATCAGATCAAACAGCGCTGACGTGGAAACCAGGAGAAACATCGTGCCATGAATGAACAAGTTATAGAAGGCTTTAGGTCCACAGATCAGCAACATTCACCATGGATTTAATGTAGTAACACTAACTGTAACTATATACTATGGTTATAACAGTAGCCAACACATCTTTTTCCAGCACTACAAAACTATAATATCATATTTAAATGTTATTTTTAATGTGTTGACCAAAACATTTTTTGTTCATCCTTTAAAGATTGTACCTATTTATAAAACTAAAAGTTTCAAGAAGTAGGACTCACACTTATTTAAAATAAATAAATAATAAAAAAAAAAGATTAAATTACCATTGTAAACACAGCTGCAGAGGACGCGTATTGGCTATTTTCACTCCCTAATATCTATTTTGTCACTTATTTTGCTTTTGAATTAATATTAAGACATTATGAATAATAATAATTAAAGTTAACTTTATCTATACACTTCAAATTAAGCTCAGTGCTTTGTCATCCCACAGTGCTACCAAATACTTTCTGTAGAACTTTCTGCAGTGCTGCTGCCCTCAAATGTTAGTCTGGAGCCCTGCGAACTTAATAAAACTGCACATTGTTATTTCTGTACATTAAGTATATTTATTATCAAAGCATGTGTCAGTAATAGAGTTATTTTGGGGGAAAATGTGAATAATTGCATTGCAAGGTGATTTAAGGTGTGCCCCTAAATTTTCTGCTTGCGCTCCAAAAATTTTAAGTCAGGGGCTACAGCGCTCCTAATAAAAAAAGTTAGTCTGGACTCTGGAGCCCTGAAAAGTAAAGTAATATTATAAATAAATGAGCAATACTCACATCAGTGTGTTGAGTTGACAGTGTTTATCCTGCAGTAGAGCAGCGATCTGATTCACTCGTGTGTCTCCTAGTTCATGTTCACTCAGATTCAGCTCTTTCTGGAGTAACGGGTTTTTACCCACAACTCTATTCACATACTGACAGGCTTCCTCTGCAGCAGGACTCAAAAACCTGCAGAAGAGGCAATTCGGTTCTCAACTAAATGTCCGTTGCATTACAAAAAAGATTGATACGATTAAAAAAAAAAATCTTTGAACATTTAAATACACAAATAAATATACATTTAAAAGAAACTAGAGCGACACTCAGTCCTAAAGCAAACTCATAAGAACAGAAACGTCTCACAGAGCAGAAGGGCAAAAGCTCACTAGATCATGGTTTTCAGTGTGAATACAGAGTGTGAAATTAAGATCTTTCTGGCTTTTAAGCAGGAGAAGTGAGAAACGTCAGCACAGAGAAAACTGGCTTGTGTAACTGCATGTTTGTGAACATCTGGAGACTCATAGACCTGCTGTAGAGAGATGCAGTGAATCTGGGCTTGATGGAAAACTATTTCACTAAAATGTTATCTAGAATTTTGATGAGAAGTGTGCACAATAATAAAATTGTGCATTTCAATTATCAAGGTATACTCCAGAATAGCAGCCCATATACTGACCCATAATGTCTATTTGACCTTTAGCTCGTATCACAACTAAACTGTGTTGACGGTAGGGGTGGGCGATATGACCTAAAATTAATATCACGGTATTTTTCATCTTTTGAACGGTGACGGTATAATATCACGGTATAACTTTTTTTTGGTACATTTTGGGAGGAGTAGCCTGTCCTGTCTCTCTTTAGTATGTGAATAAAGTTAATATTTTTATAATATAATAAGTAAATGGTAGGTATCCTTATCAAAAAGAGACATGGGAGAGTATTATGCATTCTCAACATTTATTTTGCAAAAAACCTAAAGATCTTACTTAACAGTGTACAACAAAACAAAAATTAGCAGTGTAATAACACAAGCACAGTGTAATAATGTGTACTTTTCTCAAAAACTAACTCTCTCTTAAAAAAGTACATGTTGTGAACGTAGGCCTACGTCGAGTTTTACAGTATTGGGACTGAGGCGCATACTACCATATTTTAGTTTCCATTCTTATTTTGTTTCCACGATGTGTAAGATGTAGGGCTACCACATCTTTAAATTACTATTAGATTTATTTAAGTTAACATAAATACGTAGACCTACACCACAAAAACTAGTTGAGGATAAATTCGTTAAACTTGGGCGATTCCAGTGTTATGGACGTGACATTTGCAGTCAATACGTGAAATATAAATTCTCAGAAAATGCATTTAATACCAATATTTTGAAACGTCTGAAAGGAGTCAAGACATTAGAAAAATATCAGTCTACACATGCGTTTTATATTTAATATGAGGGAAATACACATGTGACGTGACACAAAAAATCTTTAACTTTTAGGTGGCAAAATATTTTTTAGTAATTCTATAAATTACACTGTGCAAACCAAAAGATATATACCCACCGGATGAATAAAGATCGTCCTCCACAGAACATAACATATTATTTTTATTTTATTTTTCATGGTCGCATTTATGTGAAAAAAAACAAAACAATGTTACGGGCATGACAGTTCTCCATTACGGACATGACTGCTCTGAAAGCGACTTTAAAAATTTCACAGAGACCTCAAACAGAAAGCACAAAGCCTTTCTTTAAAGTGAATTTCGTTTTTTTATTAATTGTATCTTAATTTTAATCAATGTTTTATCTGGATTTAAATAGCCTAAGAAGTAAATATAGTAGAAAATAGATAATCATGACACGGAGGCGCGGGCGAGAACTGGACTCGTCTCATAAATGAACCGAAACTCAGCGTAAGGCTACTTGCCTCACAGACCTGAGAAATATATAGAAAGCTTGAAATGTCTACTTTTAAACAGAACAATTCAAAACGAAGGAAAACAGACTGCTCTCTGCTTATGAAATGTGCATTTCTCTGGCGCGTTCTGAGAAGATCGCGACGCATCGTCAACTTCATCTTTGCAGTCGACACAGAAAACACGTGTTTATTAATAAACAATTAAAATGTCTCCTTGCTATATTTGACATATTCATAATAATTACTTTTGCCGGTTCTTTGTGACAGCTTTTAGATGCTTTGTTGGCAGCGCCACCCACATGTTGAACGAGTCACATCGCATCAGCACCAAAAACATGATTTTTTTCAAATCTAAAATCAAAAATCGTGATACGAACCGAATCGTAGGTTTGGTCTATCGTTACAGCCATAGTAAGATGAGAAAGCAAGAGTTTATGGTTTTAAAAAACAAACAAACAATGGCTATCTGAACATCTTTGCCAAGCAGTACAGAAGTAGGCTAATCAATAAATTATCGGGGAGGGTCATGCCTTTTTTCACAATAATTTTGGAGGGTCATAGAAAAATGTATTGCTGGCGAAGGGAGGGTCATGTCTTTTTTGACAACAGATCTCAAAACTCCTCCGGTGGCCCCTTAAATAAAAAACGAACAGTCCCTAATTGATTTATTACGGTATTGACGGTATTAGAAAATCCATGTCGTGGCGCAATGTCACACCGGTGATGACTATGACACCGGTGTACCGCCCACCCCTAGTTGACGGTTATCATCATCATGACAGAACCTGCAGCATCTGATCTGATCTTGATCATTTTGATGCAACAAATTGTAGAGCTAAAATAATATATTAGTTATGAATATTTAGCCTCCATATAACTAATTTAGTTAATTATTTGATCCCGTCTCACCTCAGTGTCTTCAGTTGACAGTCTGGATCCTGTAGTAAATCATTGAGCTTCTTCACTCCTGATTGTCCAGGATCATTTCCTGTGAGATCCAGCTCTATCAGGTGTGAAGGGTTTGATCTCAGAGCTGAAGCCAGAGCTTTATAACCTTCTTCTGTCACACTGCAGTTAGAGAGTCTAGAACAGGAATGAAAGCATTCATCTGATTAATCAGTTAAACCCCGAAAAATATAAATCCTTAAACTTGAATTTATTTTGTTCCTTATACAAATGCATTGAAAGATAGTTGCAAAAACTGACAACTGAATATGGAGGCAAACAAAAGGCACAGAAATCTTTAATATGTTAGACATCAACATCCCTTTCGAGAATTACAATTATCTAAAACTAGTGATGCACCGATATTAATATTGCTGTTATGGCCGATACCGATATTTACCGATGTCGATATCTCAAACACATTTTTATGATAATCAAATAAAGAGCTATTTTCCAAAACACTTTTTTTTTTTTTTACTTTTGTTATTTATTTTCAGAAATGACTGATATTGGGCACCTTTACCTGTGTGCAAAATATGTCATCAGATTTTCAGAAGAAAAAATATTTATATAAAAATCATTTTTTATAAAGGATACAAGTGTGTCCTGAATTCACACTATGAATAAGGATGAAAAGGCAATGAATAGGCAATGCCAATGTCTGAGAGTTTTGTATAACATGCTCATAGGGTTAAATGGTGAGATCGACAAGTGCTGAAAAACTGTGCTGTTGAATTTACGCCCCCAGCCTAGTTCAACGATTGTGTAGGCTGCTCTGTACCTAACCTCTGTCTTTAAGAAACATTAAGAAACATCCAGAAATTTCCCAGACATTTATAAACACCCCTCAGCAATCTCTGATATATTAAGTGAATCCCAACAAAATCCCATCGATAAACTTTCAATTATGTCCATGGTTCACGTCAACACACGCTGAACACTTGCTACGTGTACGTGCTACGTGTAGGCTAGAATAAAGTTGGGCTGCAGCTACAGTGGATATTTTAATTGTTAGCATGCTTTTCATCCATTCAATGGTGAAAAGAAAACTCTTCTTATCACTCAAGGAAGAAATTTTTCCACCTCCACATAGGCTGTTTTTTTTACTAGGGTGACAATACATCAAGACTTTAGAGTAAAATCAAGCTGCAGCCGATCGATATAGGCTACTGACCCGGCCTGGAAGTGTACGTGCATAGCCCGAAGGATGTTAGCTTAATTTCTACTATGTCGCCAAATATATGGATTGAGCCAAACTTGACTGTTTGGCAAGACGACTGCTGTTCTTTGCAATTCCTATTATGACCATATAACTACATTCTGCCTGATACTAGGGCTGTAACTTTTGAGAAAAATCTAATTCGAACGGGTATCAAATATCAAGCAATGTATTCGAATATATTCGAATATCTACGAGTCAAAAAACGATCAGTCAAAAAATGTGTCATGAAGAGGAAAAAAACATTTATAAGTCGCACTGGACTATAAGTCGCATTTATTTAGAAATTTATTTCACACAAAAAAAACAATGTTACGGATGGGACAGTTCTCCGTTACGGACGTGAGCGCTCTGAAAGCGGCACTAAAAGACTGCTTTAAAACTTTCACAGAGACCTCAAGCAGAAAGCACAAAGCCTGTCTTTAAATTTAATTTCGTTTTGTATTAATTGTATCTTAATTTTAATCAATGTTTCATCAACCAATTGCCTGGATTTAATAAATAAGAAGTCAATATAGTAGACAATATTTAATCACGACACGGAGGCGCCGGCGCGTGAACCTGGAGCTTGTCTCATAAATGAACCGAAACTCAGCGTATACGCTAGCCTACTTGCGTCACAGACATGAGACATATATAGAAAGCTTGAAATGTGTACTTTTAAACAGAACAATTCAAAACGAAAGAAAACAGACTGTTCACTGCTTATGTCATCCGTATGAAATGTGCATTTCTCTCAGGCGCGTTCACTACTGCGAAGATCGCGAGTCAGCATCGTCAACTTCATCTTCAACTTCACACATCAAATACACAGGAATGATTATCGGCCTGTCCACATCGGCCCTATTTTGACATCGGAACGATACCGATGTGTAAAAAAATGACCATATCGGCCGATATATCGTGCACCACTGTCTAAAACTGTGTAAGCCCGTTTATCGGTCCAAATTGGGGTTTCCGCCAGAACGGGTGAAGGTCTCTGCGTGTTACTGTCTTTCCGCATGGCAAAGTAATTTAATTCCATTTAAGCTTTTATCTGACTCCATTTTATATCTGACTCCATTTTATATCTGACTCCATTTTATCACGACCTCGAATTTAAGTTAGATTGCCAATTGGTTATTGGTCAATTATATAATAGTTTAGCAGTACATTTGATTGTTCTATTTAACTCTTTAGTTATATTTTACCCATTCATATTAGGAAGCTATGTGGCTCAGAGGTCCTCACGCCTTGTTTAACCCCCTGGGGTCGGCTGTATCGCCGGCGATACCAGCTCGCTTTTTTTTTTTATCAGTTCAAAAGAGATGAATTTTGCTCTGTTGACTTTGATATTACAAACAAGTTTCATACATCAATCGATTCTGTTAAATGTGTATTATTTTTGTGTATACTCACAATAAAAACAAAGTGTTGTGCTTTTTGCCAAATAAAGAAAAATAAACATGATGCGAGTTCTGCCTTCTCTCTATCAGTGAAGTCCATTCTGAAACGCGTCCGAAAATTAACTGTAACTCAGTGAATACTCAGTCAAACAGGCATACAGACACACAGGCATGAAGCTTGAATTATCTTCTTTTAAATGAAGTAATTTATATAAAAAACAAATATTCTCACCTTGTGAAATCTGTATTAAAAGAGAGCGATTCCAGTCGAGCTCATTAGCGCTCATTCAAATGTAATGTGACCACGCCCCGGAGAGCGCGCGCTATTCAAACGCAAATTCTGAGAACCATTTCAGACCTGTGAAACGCCCACATCAGCTGTAAACACAGCACGCCGCGAGTGAGGCATAATATAGCCTACCTAATAATCCTGGAGAAAAGTTTCCTCAGAACAGTGCTGATATGAGGAGCAATAGATCCCGCTGAGGAGTGAGGTAGGCTAAGTTATCTTTTCTCAAGTGTTAATGTGGAATAAATAACGTTATGGAATAACGTTAGTGTAGGCCTATGTAAACTGCAAAAAGATGAATCGCGTTTCTATAATATGAATCGCGTGTCTGTGTGTGAAAGAATAAACCGCTTTAATAAACTAAAATGCTTTGCTATAGCCTACTGAGATGAGTAAAAACCGACTGAAATATGTTGAAATAAAATGTCTTTGTATAAGCAACGTATTAAAATGCAAATTAATATTTATATGCCCTAATATTTCATAAAAACAACGTTACAGTCAGGCGAAATATGAAAGACAACATTCTGTTGACTAGATTTGGGTACAATTTTTACTGTAGAATATACTGCCACATCAAATAAGCTTTTGTTTAGCAATTTCTGCTCATATGTTCTATATATATATATATATATATATATATATATATATATATATATATATATATATATATATATATATATATATATACACACTACCGGTCAAAAGTTTTAGATCAGTAAGATTTTTAATGTTTTTAAAAGAAGTCTCTTCTGCTCACCAAGGCTGCATTTATTTGATTAAAAATACAAACAAAAACAGTCATATTGTGAAATATTATTACAATTTAAATCAGCTGTTTTCTATGTGAATATATAGTAAAATGTTATTTATTCCTGTGATCAAAGCTGAATTTTCAGCATCATTACTCCAGTCTTCAGTGTCACATGATCCTACAGAAATCACTCTAATATGATGATTTGAGGATCAAGAAACATTTATGATTATTATCAGTGTTGAAAACAGTTTTTTACAATTTTATTTCATGATGCTATGATGAATAGAAAGTTCAAAAGCATTTATCTGAAATAGAAAGTTTTTGTAACATTAAACACTACCATTCAAAAGTTTGGAGTCAGTAAGAATTGTAATTTTATTTTTGGGGGAAATAAATAAAATAAATCAATACTTTTATTCATCAAGGATGAGTTAAACTGATCAAAAGTTACAGTAAAGACATTTATAATGTTAGAAAATATTCTATTTTAAATAAATGCTGTTCTTTTGAACTTTCTATTCATCAAAGAATTTTGAAAAAAAATTGTACACAACTGTTTTCAACATTGAAAATAATAATGAATGTTTTTTGAGCATCAAATCATCATATCAGAATGATTTCTGAAGGATCATGTGACACTGAAGACTGGAGTAATGATGCTGAAAATTCGGCTTTGATCACAGGAATAAATTACACTTTAAAATATATTAAAATAGAAAACAGTCATTTTAAATTGTCATAATATTTCACAATAATACTGTTTTGTTTTATTGTTTTTTATCAAATAAATGCAGCCTTGGTGAGCAGAAGAGACTTCTTTTAAAAACATAAAAAATCTTACCGATCTAAAACTTTTGACCAGTAGTGTGTGTATATATATATATATATATATATATATATATATATATATATATATATATATATATAATACTATTTTTGTCAAAAATAAAGTCATCAACTAAGATGTTAGCTGTTCCAATGTTGGCTATATTCAAACTAATGAATACATATGATAAAATGTAGGGCTATAATCATTTTTTTTACAAAGAAAGAGTACACTTGAAATATTGTTGAAATTGTAATTATTGTTGTACTTGTAACCTTTTTAATAAAATAGCAAAACATATTTACAAGATAGATGTAAACAAAATCTTAAATGGTCAATATAAGTCTTCTAAATATATCTTTTGTCCTTGCATTCATTCTTGGCTCAGTCAGTGTCACACCTGAATGAATGGCTAATTATGCAGAGTCATTACGCATAATGGGTGGGACATTGTATTCACAGGTGTAAACCACTCCTCCTTCACGCCCACCTCGCATATTGGCTTTCCAAGCAAAACCTGTTTTACACAATTTAAATCAATGTATTGTTTTATTGTGAACGATAAAGCAAAACTATTTTCACATAATTTTGAAGCCAGAACTCGAAGCGACAACATCCATTAGTCAAAAGTCTTATTGACGCATAGTTAGTATTAGTTTTGTGGTCTTATTTCAGCAACTTTCATTTGAATTTTTTTCAATAACCACGCATAAACATTATTCTCTTAAAAATACAAACATGTACATACATGTTCCTCACATATTATGCTAGCCCTGTTTGTGCTATATAGAGTGAATTTACACCTTTGCCATTAACATGTTTATAAATAACTGAAAAAAGCACAAATGTCAGGGCATGTCAAAACATCCCAAGGGCCCCAAAAATCTCACGTCTCACGATCACAATCTCACCAGCTTCGATCACTAAACAGAGGTAATTGCTATATACCTGAGATCGGTCGCCTTAATGCTTACACAATCAAAGATACTTTGGTATAGCCCCCGTGATTACATACACTTGAATTTAAAGTAAAGTTTACTTCAGTAGAGGTATGGCCACTACTACAGATATAAGTCAACCAACTTTACTTGTCTTATAATAGCTTTGGATTGGCCATGCCGAGGTTTCCCACGTACACTTATCTAAAGTAACATTAAATTAAAACAGAGGTAAGACACACCCAGATTTAGGTTGGTCAAGCAGCACTTTTGCTGCCCTAAACGGAAATTCACTTCTTGTCTTTACAAAACACGTACACTTGAATTAGCGCCAAAATATTAGTCGTCACTAATCTGACACAAAGCTTGCGTTAACATACGAATCAGTTTAATCTACTTGGGAAAACTATTTCAGAGTCAGTCGGAATAAAAATCAAATGTAACAATTTATTATGTCAGGTAAATGTATCATGCCAATTACATAATCAGTTCAAAGGTAATAAATACAAAACATCAAATGCTCTGGAATAAAGAGAGAAGATGCGAACCTGACATTATAAAATACATGATGTGGAGTGCCTGCATACACTCTGCATCACGGGCTAATATGAGTTACAAATCGCCACAAGCCTTCTTCAGCATCTCCCTAAATACTCAGACCAAGGCAGAAACCTCTTTTCAAATGTAAACATGAGTTCAGAGTGGGAATTTGCATTAATCACCGTCCCAGACTTACTGGGGACAGAAGTTGAGGGAATGATGTGTAAATTGGGAGGTGATCAACTCAAGTGTGATTCGTGTCTCGAATGGGGATGGTAATATAGCAAGATCAAATGTTAATTTCCTTGTTTTCTCAGAGAGTTGCCCTCTCTTCCAGTTCTTCCAGTTTATCCAGTCTTACAACTGTACAGGTCTGAAAGTCGGTGATCTGAATGATCCACAACAAGTAACCTGAAAATGGTCGGACAATTAGAAAATTAAAGTTTGGGAATGGCCAAATTAACCCTCTGGGGACCAAGCTGTTTTTGGGGCCCTTGAGATGTTCAGACATGCTCTGACATTTGTGCTTTTTTCAGTTATTTATAAACATGTTAATGGCAAAGGTGTAAATTCACTCTATATAGCACAAACAGGCCTACCATAATATGCGAGCAACATGTATGTAGATGTTTGTATTTTTAAGAGAATAATGTTTATGCGTGGTTATTTAAAAAAATAAAAATGAAAGTTGCTGAAATAAGACCACAAAACTCATACAAAATATGTGCCCACAAGACTTTTGACTAATGGATGTTGTCCCTTTCAGTTCTAGCTTCAAAATTATGTGAAAATAGTCTTGCTTTATTGTTCACAAAAAAAAATACATTGATTTAAATGGTGTAAAACAGGTTTTGCTTGGAAAGCCAATATGCGAGGGGGAGGAGTAGTTTACACCTTAGTCCCACCCACTCTGCATAATGACTCTGCATAATTAGCCATTCATTCAGGTGTGACACTGACTGAGCCACAATACAAAGACAAAATATATATTTTGAAGAAGACTTATATTGACCATTTAAGATTTTGCTTACATCTATCTTGTAAATATGTTTTGCTATTTTATTAAAAAGGTTACAATTACAACAATAATTACAATTTCAGCAATATTTCTGCAAAAAAGTACTCTTTCTTTGTAAAAAAAAAAAAAAAAAGATTATAGGCCTACATTTTATCATATGTATTCATTAGTTTGAATATAGCCAACATTGGAACATCTTAGTCTATGACTTTATTTTTGACAAAATAGTATTTTATATTTATGAGCAGAAAAGCTTATTTGATGTGACAGTATATTCTACAGTAAAAACTGTACCCAAATCTAGTCAACAAAATGTTGTCTTTCATACTTCGCCTGACTGTAACGCAGTAACTGTAACTGTAAAAGCAGTTTATTCTTTCACACACAGACGCGCGATTCATATTTAGGCTAAACACTCTTTACAAATATGTACCCTTCATTCATCTCACAGAAAACGCGATTCATATTATAGAAACGCGATTCATCTTTTTGTTTACATAAGCCTACAACGTTATTCCATAACGTTATTCCACATTAACACTTGAGAAAGGATAACTTAGCCTACCTCACTCCTCAGCGGGATCTGCTCCTCATATCAGCACGGAAAATTTTCTCCATAAGGTAGGCTATATTATGCCTCTTTGTTTACAGCTGATGTGGGGGCGTTTCACAGACTGAAATGGTTCTCAGAATTTGCGTTTGAATAGCACGCGCTCTCCGAGGCGTGGTCAAATTACTTTTGAATGGCTCGTAATGAGCTCGACTGGAGTCGCTCTCTTTTTATACAGATTACAGAAGCTGATAATATTTGTTTTTTATATAAATTACTTCTTTTAAAAGCTGCGATCTCAAGCTTTATGCCCGTGGGTCTGTTTGCCTGTTTGACTGAATTTTCGCGGAGTTATAGATAATTTTCGAACGCGTTTCAAATGGGAGTTTACTGACAGAGAGAAGGCAGAAATAGCATCATGTTAGTTTTTCTTTATTTGTCAAAAAGCAAAACACTTTATTTGTATTGTGAGTATACAGAAAAAAAATAGAAACTGAACAGGATCGATTGATGTATTACACGAAAATGAAAGATCAAAATTAACAGAGCATTTTGTGTTTATTTTTCATTGCTAAAAAAAAAAACGAGCAAAACGCGTGGGCGCGTTTTTGGTCCCCAGAGGGTTAAAGTCCAGACTTCAACTCCATTGAAATGCTGTGGAAGTACGTGAAACACAGCTCATGCTGGAAAGTCTACAAATGTCACTGAGCTAAAGCAGCTTTGTAAGGAGTGGGGAAAAATGGACCAAAATACCTTCACAGACGTGTAAAACACTCATAAACTAGAGGAAGTGTTTAGTCGAGACTAGCTGCAAAGCTGAAAGCAGAATCAAAGATACACAGCTCCCTCAAAAGCACTAAAATACATTAATCCTGTCACATAAAGCATTAAGAGAAGTGATTTCTACCAGATATCGCCCTCAATTCTGTGGCAGATTTACCAGCTCTAACAGAATCATCTTAATTCTGACTCAACACTAGGTATGCAAGTAATGATTACATCACTAAAGTATAAATTATAAACAAAAACAGCACAATTTAAGTGTTAACTTATAAGAAGTAGAATATACATACTTTATCCACTAAATATTATAATCCCTTGCAATTATTTGCATTACAGTGCAGTACCAGGTGTTAAAGGGATAGTTCACCCAAAAATGAAAATTAGCCTATGATTTACTCACCCTCAAGTCATCCTAGGTATATATGACATTCTACTTTCAGACGAAAACAATCGGAATTATATAAAAAAAATGTCCTGGCTCTTCCAAGCTTTATAATGGCAGTGAATGGTTGTATATAAGTCCATCAAAGTACATCCATCCATGATAAAAGTGCTCCACAAGGCTCTGGGGGGTTAAAGCTACACTGTGTAACTTTTTAAGTTGATTCTCAGCAAAAAACACTTTGTTCTATCAAAAGTATATGTGCTCATTCATGTGTAATTACTTCCTCCAACTAATAAAGTATTCTCGTAAGCGTAAATTCTGCCTTTTATAAGACATACGAGCGAGTCGCTTGAATGGCGGCAACCATGTTGCGCCTCCATCTTGGAAATACATTCGCCAAAGAGGGACATACCTGGAAATTCAAGCTTCGCATTTCGCGTTTTACACTCAGTGACACCGTGACGAATGCGGGGGGGAGATTACTCGCGACTGGCGGCAAATTTTAAAGATTTATGAATCACGTGATGAATAGTTCTAACCTCATCACTTGAAGGAACACTCATGGACGAAGTCGAACTGGAAGCCATGTTAATCTTGGAATAATACGGCCACCGTAGGAGTTAAAGCGCCCTCGGAATTGAAAGGAACAGAAACTAATATTCACTGGGTAGTCATATACAATTTCAACGCTAGATGGTGTACAGTATCACACAGTGATATTTAATTTATTTAATATCACACAGTAATATCACACAGGCCTTTAATAAAGGCCTTCTGAAGTAAAGCAATGCGTTCGTGTAAGAAAAATATCCTTATTTAAAACTTTATCAACTAAAATAACTAGCTTCCGGCCTTTATTAACCAGAGCCGATGGAGCACTTATTTTACAAGAAAATATATTTGCCAATGACCCTCAGGATCTGTAGCTCTTATTCTGATATTTAAATGTTAGATCTTTCCTTTTCTTTGAACAAAATTAATGCTTAATGTCACTTCAATATTACTCGATGAAAAAACACAACACCAATAAAATTGCACAATGACAGGATTGATATGGTATACCCATGTTGTTACAAATAAATAAAAGATCTTTGAATTTTTCACAAAAGTTGTCTTTGTAGCGACTGGGCTATTTGAATCATTCGTTCGTTTGTCCTGAATTAACAAATTCGGACTCTCCGTGTTTTCTAAGCACATTTATTCTGAAACCCAAAGCCTTTTTACACTCTGAACTGAGATAGGTAAATCAAGACTCTCGACAATCTAAATTACCATCATGGCTCCGACATGGCTGGGTTTAGAATGTTTTTGGACACTTTATGGCACCTGGGAGGAGAGAAGAATTCCAAACCCTTTCTCTCTCCAAGCCAGAGACCCAGGTGGCCAGGAGATCTCACACACACACACCCTTTTTATTATAACTTAGAAATACCCCTTTTGAAATATGTACAATTCCTGTATGCATATTTTATTAGTTTGTTTGATCATATAATATGATTTTCTATTGTCTAGCTCTGAAATGTATTGTTGAAGAATGTCTTTCCAGTGGAATCGCATTCCGTAACCCGACTCCTCTTTCTAGAGGATAACACGTTATGACCCTGCACGAAGCTGCAGCCAAAGCTTCTCTGCAAGAGATAACGGGAAGCGCAACGTGACAGACATTCCAACACACACATTAACGCACACACATACACGAACTTTGGACATTAAACTTAGAATATAAGCATGTAATTTTTCATATACTCCTGAGTGTTTTCCTAGGTTATATTCACTTCGTTTATGACGTTTATTTGAATGAACAAACCTTAAATGTGTGTAATTATGCATATCTTATGTAACTTGGTGTCCCTACAATCTTCATTTGACAAGTTTCATATCTCTGTAAACCTCGCAATCTAACAGAGTTGGATTTCGATAGCAGAATGCAATAATGTACATTGTTTTACACTTTTCATATTTCTGGAGCTGAACAGCTTACTTTCATCTCCTCATGACTCATTCAAGTGGGCGTGTCTGACAAGACAAGGAAAAATCTTCCCGCCCGAGATGCTCTAAGACGATTGGTCCGCGTACGCAGAGTAGGTGTGAACCCATCTTCTCCATAAAAGACCGACTCATGAAATCTTCAGAGAGCACTTTTACGAACCCTCTTCGTCAGCAAGAAGATCCATATGGCTCCCTTTTAGGGAGCATTCTCCGTTTTCTCTTTTCTTTTCTTTAAGTCTTTTCTTTATTTTCGTCTTCGGACTCTACCTACGTTCAGTGAAATGAACGTAGCCGGCAACATCAACTTTAAAGAGACTTGAACATCCCGCGGCCGCGCTCACAGAAGCCAGCCCTGCTTTCTTAAAGAAACACGCACACTGCTCTTAGGACACACGCCCGAACACGACTCGGCGTTCTTCAGCAACAAAGAGAACCATTTTGCAAGATAAGTTATTGAACTTTTAATGTAATCTGATTTCTTGTTGTCTCTCAAGGTTACAGTGCCTGTGATTTTTCCATGCTGAGATCATCTCGGTGATCTCTCATCCTGAACTTTAGTTTCACTTTCTCCCTTTCATCCTCTCCCTCTCTCATCTGTTATCCGTTTAGTCTTGTATTTGTTTACGTGTTCTGTATATATATACATATTTACTCTGTGTGAATCGTAGTTATGTATTCATTAGTTCAATTGTATTAAAACCTATATACTTGATTGATCCTGTCTATAATTCTCACATTACGAGTCCCTGAAATGTTTGATCTAGCTACAGGCTTTACAGTTTGATTATGGTTTAGTAACCTAAATTTATAAGGACAGGAGAATAGTTTTCATGGCCAGAAAACTGATCTTTCTGGAATTATAAGAAGTGGTAACTTTTATGAGAAAGTTGGTGAGTTAATCTTATGGTCGTTTGCGGGACAAACGACTGTTCGGTAATTACATTAATTTTCCATTAACCCTCTGAGGTCTGAGCTGTTTTCTGGGCTCTGGAGGTGTTCTGACATGCTCTGACATTTGTGTTTTTTTCTGTTACTAGTGACATTTTCATGGCTAAAGTCTAATTACACTGTATTCAGCACAAACTCTGCTACAATAATATATCAGCAGCGTGTATGTAAAAGTTTGTAGTTTTGAGATAATGACATTTATGCGTGGTTTGTGAAAATACAAAAAAAAATTCTCACTGAAATAAGGCCATGAAACCCATACTGATTATTTCTTCACAAGACTTTTGAAAATTGTATGACATAGCCTAGAATATTTGCTCCGAAACTATGTGAAAATCACCCTGACTGCTCATTCAGATAAGACAATATATTGATTTAAAATTTCTAAGACGTGTTTTGTGTGAAAAAGCCATATGCGAAGAGGCGTGATCATCTCATGAATATGTAAGGCTTTAACACCTGAGAAAGACAAAGACACTCCCCTAACTGCCCTATTAGGAGCGATCAGGCCCTGTCATTCAGAGCAACCTTGCACAAAGAATGAGGAGATTTTAAAAAGAATGGCTTTTAGATTGTTTGGATTTATTTACAACACAACACATTCCAAAAATACAAATGACAAAAGAGCACATTGAAAACAATGATCCAAAGACAGAGACCTTTGTGCCATTCCTGAAAACATCGTACATACCTTTCATTTCCAAGGTGTTTGATTTTCACTTTACCATGTTCATGTACAGAGACTCATGTGAATGTTGAAGTCAGCAGGACTCAGTTGCATCTGGTCCCTGAAAGAAAAAAAGAGAGAAAAACTGTGAACATACTGATATCAAGAGAAACTATAGGGCTGCACGATTTTGGGAATAGATTTTAGATTTTTCTGGTTAAAATTTCTTTTTAAAATTCACAGAATACACACACACACACACACATGTTTCCAACAATATATAATGAACACCAGGTTTGTTGTGCCTTGTAGGCATAGGCTACGCAGTGATGCATAAAATAATAATAACAATAAATTAAATCTTCCAAAAGATTTCAAGAACTACGCTAGAGAAAAATATATTGATTATCATATGTTACTTCAAATGTTTCCATTCGTTATGATGATATGAAATGAGATAATAGTAAAAACATAAAGCCTAATGTTTGGTGCATTTTTCCTTTCAAACGCAATCGCGCTCCAAAATATGATACATTCAAACCCACAGCGCGCTCCAAAATGTGATACCACAGCGCGCTCCAAAATATGATACATTCAAACGCCATCGCGCTCCAAAATATTAAACATTATGGTTATACATATCTATGTTTGAGCAGATATCCACAAACAGTATTTAACAGTAAACACGGGTCTAAATAGTATAATATTCACCATATATCTAGCAACAGTTCAACTGCAATGTGAAGTTTATGCAACAATACCATAAACTAATAAGTAAGAATTTCTTACCTTACATCTTTCTTGTCTTCAAATCGCGTTCTTCTTCTTCTGAGGTAAATCCATGTAAGCTCACAGCGTGTCTTCCAAACTCGACGAAAAGCAGAGACTTGTGAAGTGTTTTGGTGTTTTGTGTTTGAGGTAACGAGGGCGTTCGCGTTCCATGTGGAGATTTGCATGTGAATCTCTTTTGCGCGAGTGGGCGTGTCGAATTAAAAAGTAATTAGCAAGCGTTTGAGATACTGGACATCCTGTTGGTTTTATACAAATTACTTAAACAGAGAATATTTGTTTTCAGTTTGAATCCGATCATTTAAAAGTACACACTTAAATGTGTATAAAGGTATATGGCTCATAAATGTGTGAGAAGTATTCGCTGAGTTTTGTTTCAGTTTATAGACGTGCTCAAGAAAAAAAAGTTCACCGCGACGGAGAGGCAGAACGCACACCCTGTTTATTTTCTTTATTTTACAAAAGCACAATGTTTTGATTTGATTGTAAGTGGACACATACAAAAGTAGAAATATCACAGATTATTTTTTTATATTTCTTTTTTCTGTATAACCATAAATGACGGAGTAATTTAAGTTTATGTTGCTGCTATGTGAAAAAAATCCAGCAAAACGCGTCGGCGCGTTTCTCGACCTCAGAGGGTTAAGGGTTATCTCATAATCGATCTGAAATAGGATTACTGATATATGAATGATGAATTAGAATTCGTTGTGATTGACTATTCATATATACAAATCGATCTATTTTCAACTTCGAATAAATTAACGTAACTGTAATATGCAAAATATTAATCATATTCATGATTAATTATTACAATTCCCTATAGATCATTTGAGCTAATATTAAGATTAATGTACAACCCAGTGTTGCTACATCTTGCACTTTTGCCTCCAGCATCGCCCCATTAGTCAATCGCACCTCACTCTAGTCACGTGACTCCTGTGGCTCAACTTACCTCAGTATCTCCAATTTACAGTTTATATTCTTCAGTCCAGTGCAGAGCAGCTTCACTCCTGAATCCTGCAGATTATTATTGTTCATGTTCAGCTCTTTCAGATTGGTATCTGATCCAAGAACTGCAGCCAGAGCTGAACAGCTTTTGTCTGTTAAGTTACAATCATTTAACCTACAATAAATCAAAACACAGAATTAGATGGAACACATACATTTTCTATATACAAATATTAAATACATTTTTACTTAAATATTAAATACACAAACAGCATATACAGCAAAGAGGCTGAGTTAAACTAACATTCATCTTCAAAAACTTCTATTTCCTGTACATTAGTGTTTTTTATTCAGTGACAAATAACCTAGATAAAATTAAGCATGTTTGAAAAAAATATTTGTGTAAAGCTTTTCTAGCTATAGGATTTTTTCTCTATTTATGTCACCTGATGGAGTTTAGGTTCTTGCCACCATTGCCTCTGTCTTGCTTAGTTGGGGACACTTAATATTCAACAATATTATTGTCTTGACTGCACCGACACCATTATATGAGACAGTTCACACTTTTATGGCAAGTTAAAGGCCTTTCACTATAATTCTAAAAATGCCTCTATTCACATGTACATGTGTTTAATGATTTAAGTAAAGCTAAGATTACTTACAACTAAGAACCTAAGAAATGTTATTTGTTTTTAATATTTCAAGATTAAGGTCAACCGATGGCTGATGCCGATAACTTAGAGAGCAGGGTGGCCAACGGGTGATATATCATTAATTTAAAGAAAGTAAAAAAGCATCCATAACAATTGCTGAAATTAAATTTATAGTTATTTTACTTAATTACTAAATTAGAAAAATATATTAAAAAATATATATATTTAAAAAAGAAATTCTGAACGATAAAAACCCATCTTAAAATGTGTACATCAAATATGATACAACAGGCTTTTGATAAATGTTTATTTGTAAATCTCATGATCTACATATTGCATTACATTATTGTTACATTGAACTACAGAATTACTCATAGAAATAAGCATTTAAAATATCTAATAAATGATGTAGTAACATGTACTTTATTTAATTAGCCTGTTTTATAAAAATCTCAATGTTTTATACTATAACCTTTCAGAATTTCATCATACTTTTTAGCAATATAAATAACATCTATACCAAATTACATTCTTTCCCCTCAGTTTGGGTATATGAATAAAATATGTCTTTTTTTCTTCCTCTAGTATGAGTATAAGCTAATAGATATAATTCGATATAAGTCATACAAGTCTGGTGTATCATATGATACAAAACAAACATGCAAACATTTTTACATGGTATTTTATATTTTGTCTTAAGGTTTGATAAACTGTCTCCACAGACACACACACACACACACACACACACACACACACACACACACACACACACACACACACTATTTCATATGTCAGGCTTTACAGGTATAGGTTCAGGTTTATGATGGGGAATCACTATAGAGTAATGTAGATAAATGCATTTTTCAGATGAGAGCTAAACATGGCAAAATATATTAAAAGACTTACAGCGCTCTTCTGGAGGTTTTGATGACTGCCGATAATCTTATGACACACTCGTCTGATTTCTTGAATTTCTGAAGCTCAAACTCCTCCAGCTCTTCCTCTGATGTCAACAACACAAAGGCTAAAGCAGACCACTGGGCAGGTGAAAGGTCACCAGATGAGAGACTTCCTTTGCTAAGGTGGGTCTGAATCTCTTTCACCAGAGTTTGGTCGTTCAGTTCATTCAGACAGTAGAACAGATTGATGGATCTCTCTGCAGGAAGATTATCTTCTAATTTCTGCTTGATGTACTGAACTATTTCCTTGTTGCTCTGATCATTGCCGTCTTGCTGTGTCAACAGACCTCGTAAGAGTCGTCGATTGGACTGGAGTGACAGACCGAGGAGGAAGCGAAGGAAAAGGTCCAGGTGTCCATTGTCACTCTCGAGCCCCTTGTCCACTGCAGTCTTGAGAAAATCAATCATGGTTTCATTTCTGTTTTCCTGTTCTGTAGACTCATGATCAAACACACTTGTCTTGTTGATGTCTAGAAACAGATGTGCATAAAGGGCTGCAATAAACTCTTGAATGCTCAAGTGAACAAAGCAGTACATGGTACCAAGAATGATCCCTGTTTCCTCCTTAAAGATCTGGGTACACATGCCTGAGTACACTGATGCCTTATAGACGTCAATACCACAGGCTTCCAGGTCTGTGTCATAGAAGATCAGGTTGTTTCTGTCCAGCTCATGAAATGCCAGTTTCCCCAGTGAAAGGATGGCGTCTTTATCCCAGTAAACATCTGGTGTGTATTCTCCATCATACTTTCTGCGGCTCTGCTGGATCTGAAAGCGGAGAAAGTGTGTGTACATTTGTGTCAGAGTCTTGGGAGTGTCTTCAGTGTTTGATTCCTGCAGTGTTTTAGAGATCTCATCAGCCTGAGTGTTTTTCACATCATTATTTCTTTTCTCCTCCAGAATGTTCTGGAGAACAGTGGCTGAAATCCAGCAGAAGACTGGGATGTGGCACATGATAAAGAGACTCTTTGATTGTTTAATGTGATCTAGGATTGTGTTGGCCTGATTCTCATCAGTGAATCTTTTTTTGAAGTACTCTTGCTTTTGTGCGTCACTGAATCCTCGTATCTCTGTCAGCCGGTCGATACAGTCAGGAGGAATCTTACTGGCAGCTGCTGGTCTGGTGGTGATCCAGATGAGAGCAGAAGGAAGCAGATTTCCCTTCATGAGGTTCGTTAGGAGAACATCCAGAGAGGCTGGTGACGATACATCACGCCACGTCTCATTACAATCAAACTTCAGAGGAAGGCGACATTCGTCCAGTCCATCAAGGATGAACAGAACTTTAAATTGATTCCTTCTTGTAAGGTTCAGTCCTTTTGTCTCTGGGAAAAATTGAGTTATAAGGTCCATCAAACTTAGTTTTTCTTTCTCCTTTAAGTTCATCTCTCTGAATGGAAGAGGAAATATGAAGCTGATATCTTGATTTTCTTTTCCTTCAGCCCAGTCCAGAACAAACTTTTGCACAGAGACTGATTTCCCGATGCCAGCGACTCCTTTTGTCAGTACAGTTCGGATCTCCTCGTCTTGTTCAGGTGCTTCAAACAAATGTGTGCATTCAACCTGTATCTCTTGTGCTTCATGACGCCTGGAAGCAACTTCAATCTGTCTCACCTCATGTTCAGTATTGACCTGTTCACTGCCACCCTGAGTGATATAGAGATCTGTGTAGATGTTATTCAGAAGTGTGGAGTCACCTTGCTTCGCAATTCCTTCAAACACACATTGATACTTCTTCTTTAGGCCATATTTCAGCTCAGGAATGAGGAACAGCTCATCTAAACACAGGAACAGACAATAGATAGTTTTAGTCTTAATTTTCTCTCCTACATTTATAAGAGACAATCTGACAGATGATCATGAGTCTCTTACCTTCTAGAGCATCAGCAGCTTCATCTTGCTTCATCTCTCTCAGGTAATGTAGTGTGAGATCAAGAGCTGATTCTTTGATACTGGATCTGTTCTCATTAAAGTCCTTCACAAAGTGTTGTTTGTTCTCTTTTTGCAATATTTTCTTTAACTTCTCCAGCTCATTCTTCAGAAATGTGATTATTTTGCTCTCAAGATCCTACAAACAAAAGTAAGAGAAAAAGAATAACACAATTTAAGCCAAATTGTACGTCTACATTTGGTCAACACTATTTATTCAATAATTATAATACATGTGCATAAAAAATCCAGTTAAAAGACTAACATGCTAATAACCAAGTTGTGCTAAAATGTGTTTAAAAGGAAAAATAAGTGATCAAGAAAAAAATATTAAATTTCTTTGTTCAATAACATATTTGTTAGTTAGAAATATTATACATTTATAAAAAAGTTTTTTCCTACCTGGAAGATCCCTAGAAGATTGTCTTTGAAATTCTCGTGGTTCCTGTGAGTCTGAACGTCTGAGTCTAATGTCTCATATTGAAGCCTGTAATCAAATTAGTAAAATAAAATACTAACTGATATTTTACAGAAAGAGAAATAAGCATTAGCTGTGAATACTCTGACAAATATTTGATCTAAACATGTTTCATGATTGGTATTCACTGATACAACTTTTAAACACAGTCAATGTGTGACAAAAAAATAGTAACACAAAATACCTTTTATTAGATGATGGTGTTTTCTCACTGAAGGCTGGTGGATCATCTTTAGACTGATCACTCTTCAGAGACTCAGAGCTGGACGCATGTGAGCCTGATCTTAACCTGATGACACAAAGAACAGAGAAAACACTTTACTACAGGAGATACTTTAGTCTCATTTGAAAAGGTTTAATGTTGCAAATAGTAATCAAATGCAGTATAGCTGTGTGTTTGTTCATTTATGACCATGGTTGGATGGATGGACATGTTTAGTTGCATGATCTATTTTCCATAGTGAATTTATGCCTCCTTGTGGCTGCCTGTGTAATTGTGTTACTGGAATGAGTTTCATAAATCCCCTTACACAGTCAAGTTCAATCACATACACCACTGTGGACAAATAATACAACCCTATAATGTAATGCAAACACACAAAATACCTTTTATTAGATGATGGTGTTTTCTCACTGAAGTATGGTGGATAATCTTTAGACTGATCACTCTTCAGAGACACAGAGCTGGACACATGTGAGCCTGATCTTACACTGATGACACAAAGAACAGAGAGAGAGAGAAAACACTTTAGTAAAGGAGGATAAACTGTGTGTGAAACACATCTGTGTCTTTATCTAATCCTCCACAGAAATACACACACTCACATAATCAACAGTTTTATAGTTAACAATCATTTTATTTACTGGCTCACATTAGTTTAACAATTTCTTTAATATACATGAGTGAGATTAAATATGTTGAGAATTATAATTTAAGAGAACATGGCAAGTTTTTGTTTATTGACAGAAAAGAGCAGAAATGTCTGTGCAACACAGTTTTGTTAGCATACTTGAATTAAATTAAGTGTATAGTTGTTTTCTAATGTCTGTCAATAATTTTATGATCTAAAAACTAAAGTCATTTATTTGGATTAATTCAGCCTCTAGAAGGTTATTAACAAATTATTAACTGTGATATTTTCTATAGAGCAAACAGGGCTTTATAGACAATGTCAGTGTTAATTTAAGAAGTTCAAAAGTTGTGCAAAGCATTTGGAAATATAGAACAATGCTTAAAGTTTTGTTATTGACAGGAAAACACAAAGTCCAGTGGAGTTTAAACTGATGAAAACAGACGCAGTCTTACCTGTGTTTCTCTGAGAGACTCATCTGAGAGAGAGAGTCCTTTCCTCTTTCCTCTGACATACTGCAGCTAAACTGACACTGAAAACTGATCAGCACTGCTTTCTGAAAACACTCAATCCTTCAGCATCACCTGGAAATGACACCATTTTACACAGATGAAGAACATCTTATTTAAGACAATAATGAAGAATGCTGAGTTATCATCAACAACAGCAACAGCAAAAACAATGTATCAAATAAAGTGAGTTACAGACAAATATATTGTCATGTAAAATAACCGAATGGTCTTAATCATTTCTGATTGTTTAATGAGTTTAACTGACTCTAAATATGAATTCATTGGGGAACAGAAATTTACACTGTGCTGGGAAAACTGAACCCAATTTGTTATATTCTCTATTACAGTATAATATCATTTTACAATCATATTTACCCAATCTTTATTACTTGTTGAATCGTTTGTCATTTAATCATTACTTCAAGTTCACAATGATGGTTGATTTCATTACTTTCAAATTATCCTAAAATAACTGATTAAGTAAAAGTAACCAGAATTATAGACATACTGTATAACTACTAATCATAATTGCTATATGAACAGAAATATTCAGTTTAATAATATCAGATTGTTGTTCATTGACGTCAGGCTTCATCTCTGTCTACTGTAAATGTCTGATTCAAAAATACTTTCGATTTCACATCACAAAAACAACAGCCTAAAACGGAAGAGGAAATGGGAGAAAACTTTCAGAAACATATTTGTTTTCAATAACTCTTTCTCAATAAAACTGTTTGTGTTTTAACTTCAAAAGATTGTAATTTCTGTCAGATTCTTCGTCTGTTCGGAGTAGCAGAAGAACAGCCTTCTGTAACTTCACATTTAAATCACGCTTAATATACAATATGAAGTTCCTAATAATTACAAATGACTTTAATGGAGAATGTATTAAACTTACTTGCAGTCTTGTCCACTAAGAAGAGAATTTATCAAACTCAGTAGCGCTTGTTGTCAGTCCGTTTTCCTCTTCTTCGTGTGTTTTACAGGAGGGTTTGGAGCTGAACAGTTGCACCCAAGAGGCGAAACTCAATAGAACGCTCCATAGCAACAGTTGCCCCCATGACGTGACGGCGCGGCCGCCATTATGGACTGAAAACTGAAGGAAAACAGGAAAACGCCGAAAAATAATGGGAGTCAATGGCACTGAACCAACTTAACATAACAAAAACTTAACATAACTAAATTTTTTCTGGCCGTCATATCTAAATATGAAAACAATTTAAAATACATTAATGAGGATGACCGACGTTAAATGACAGAAAATGTTACGTTTATGTGTTGGTTATGCATGGCCTAATTACCCTTAGGAAAATAGTATTTTGGCACAAAATATTACTATAGAAGGACTATAAGACTAACGTTACTTAGAAATACTATAGCGGCTCGTATTCCTATAAGATTACTATAATATTTTCTCCCAAAATACTATAAGATTCTGTACTTTTTCATAAGGGTATGTCCCCCACCGAATCGGCTTCATTAGCCTACCACTTACGGTTTGCAAAGATACAATTATAAAATTACTGCAAACCTTTAATCTATCAATATTTATGTTCTATTATGCATTTTCCTTGTTATATGAATAACAGAAATTCATGAAATAATATATAGGCAGACACACAGTAATAAGATATTTATTCAAATGTTGATTTTGAAATCAGTGAACATCACCATATGATTTGGAAAAATAATAAATAAAAATATAAATGAACATTTCTAAAGACAGTTAATCTTTTACATAGAATATCACAAAAATATTAACAACTTGTTTTTTCAACATCTTCAGTGAAAGTGCACACAGTGAAAGTTTCAATGGCAAGAACAAAAACAATCTATGAATGTCCTATTACAGCTACAAAAAAGATGTGCAATCTAGCAAGTGCACACATGAACTATAAACAGTACTAATGGAAGTGGTGCCAAGATCTCAGTAATTAATCAGACACCACCATCTATTGTGTGTGCATTTGTGTATGAGACGTTTTTTTGTATTTTTTTCTTTTTGTGAGAGAAGAGGCATTGATTTCGCCATTGACTGGCGCTAACAATTTCAGCAGCTTTCAGTCCATAATGGCGGACGGGGATCAGGAAACTAAAACACAAAGTAAATTACAATTCTATAGAACTCTGAAATCAAATTATGAATTGGAAGAATATGTGTGTGTGTGTGTGTGTGTGTGTGTGTGTGTGTGTGTGTGTGTGTGTGTGTGTGTGTGTGTGTGTGTGTGTGTGTGTGTGTGTTGAAGAATAGTTAAACAAAAATCTTTTTTTGTGGAAATGAGTACATAATGAGGACAAAGCAAATAGAGATGAACAAAATTAGTTTACAATTAATCACTAAATGAGTAATTTACGTAGTTTTTCTGTTTACTAGGCAATGGTCCTGGCAGTTATTGCTGAATACTCTCGACCTCTGACAATGGCCCCTGTGTTGGTGGAGTTAAGCCAGGGTCTCACTGCAGACAAGGCCCTTAGCCAGATTAAACTGTCCCGCACTGCAGCTTCTTACAAAATGGTGGATGGTATGGGCCATACATTTGCAGAGAAAACATTCTCCAACTTACGAGGATACCCCTTCTCTCTGAATGTGGATGAGAGTACCTCCAGTAGTAATGAGAAGGTCCTTTCTATGCTCGTCAGCTACTTCAGCGAAGAGCTCAATGATGCTGTGGTTCAACACCCTTGAAGTCGCAAAAGTCAGTTCAGCCAGTTTGGAGAGGTTGATGTGTGACTTTTTACAGAAAAAGAACATTCCCTGGTCGAACCCAATCAGCATAATGCTGGACTCAAGCAACTCAAGCAAGTAAGTCTCTGGATATTTTGCCACGGGGCGAGGGCTTCGATCATACATGTGTTTGCATCTCTGCATTTGTTTACAATTTGTTTTGTTAACTGATTATTATACTTATTTCGGCTATTGATTTTAATAAAGTCTTAATTGTATCACACACAATGATGTTGTTAGTTTATGCTCATAAACTGCAGTCATTAATCATGCTAATTACTATTACATGCTCTTAAAAAGGTCTTGGATCGGTATTATGATATTATTTATGGCCTAGAGAGTAATATCTGTCTACGGTCTGTGGTCGATCTCGCTAAACATTTGCTGGACGAGTGTTGGTAGACCAATTCTGTGAAGAATCCCCAAATCAGTTACTGGATCCAAATGTTTTATTGATCATCAGTAATTATAAATATTTTCCCTTTGGGCTAATATTTTTAACTTACACCTCGTAACACAATTACTAACACTTTTTTTAAAATAAAACAATTATTGATGGCTGGACCGATCAATTCAGAATATCTCCCATCCATCCTTTGCTTCACGAAGCTGTTCATATTCATCACATCAGTTTATTGAAATCACAACTTAATCCAATGAATGCTTTCTGATATTTCTCAATTCAAACAGTTGTTTTATTAATATTACCACTTGAGACATGGGAACATGATTTAAATAGAAATGAACAAATACTTAAGATGCAGTAACTCTGACATTTTGTTTTAAGTAATTTTATTCAACTTTAATAATCAAAAAGATCCATGCCATGTGCATAATTTATTGGAGCATATGAAGACAAGTGTTGCCTGGCACAGATGAAATAACCTCGCTGTAATGCATTAAAGAGGGAAGAGGGGAGGGGGGAGGGGGGAGGGGGTTACAATCCTGTTGCAAACTTTCTGAGTATCAAACCATATGGATAAAAATATTCCAGCACTCATGAGTTCAGAACTATGTAAAACCTTTTCTATAATGAGATAATGGTAACATTTCACAATAAGGTTCATTGGTTAACATTAGTTAACTACATTAGTTAATATGAGCTAATAATGAACTGCACTTAAACAGCATTTATTAATCTTAGTTCATTTCAACATTTACTAATACGTTATTAAAATCTTGTGAACATTAGTGAATGCTCTGTGAACTAACATGAACAAACATGAACAGCTGGATTTTTAACTAACATTAACAAAGATGAATAAATACTGTAAAAATGTATTTCTCATGGTTAGTTCATGTTAGTTCATACACTAATATTAACTAATGAACATTATTGTAAAGTGTGTTACACTTTATTTTAAGGTGTCGTTGTTACAGTGTAATTATATATTAGTACTGAGTAATAATAATGAACTACATGTACTTACTATAGGGTTAGGGTAGGATTAGGGTTTGGTTGAGGGTTAGTTGCATGTAATTAAGCATAATTTACTGTTATTACTATGGTAAGTACATGTAACATATGTAACAAGGACACTGTAAAATAAAGTGTTACCGAGATGATAAATTAACCAATATGTCCACTAGTAACAATATTGCCTTTCTTTCCTAATGGATTTGAATGTTTCTGCATTTGCTTCATTCATTCTGTCCTACTTATGTCTTCATGCCATATATTGTGAATCGGTTTACAACATTGGGCAATAAATAAACCCCTTTCCCCCAAACACACTCAATACTTGGACCAAAGAACTCTTACCGTTGAAGTCACACCATTAAACGCTCTTTATTCGTGCTTTCTCAGCACCTGACATCCGCATAGATCTTCCTTCCGCCAACCAATAACAGCAGACAATGCCCACAGATGGACAACACATCCTTACGATTGGCACAAAGTGGGATTGTTCTGAAAAACCACTCCATCAGAAGCTGGTTACTTCCAGAAGAGGATGTTCCAGAACATCAGCCAG
This sequence comes from Leuciscus idus, assembly GCA_021554675.1. Taxonomy (NCBI): domain Eukaryota; kingdom Metazoa; phylum Chordata; class Actinopteri; order Cypriniformes; family Leuciscidae; genus Leuciscus; species Leuciscus idus. Next base: position 41,969,052 of record CM038627.1, read on the forward strand.
CAGGGGTAAACGAACAGGGCTAACAGAGGGTACACGAGCGACCCGTAGAGCGCGTGATCCAGAATGCCCTGCGAGATGACCGAGAGGAACAGCATCCAGCCCTCGTTGATGCTGACGGGCGCCTCGATGAGCTCCTGGTAGATGAAGACGCAGTAGAGGATGGTGAAGGCAGGACTGAGCAGCACCATCACCAGAGCACTCAGAGCTCTGACACACACAGGAAACACAGCATTAGGAGGACAGACACAGGACCAGGAACACAGGAAAAACTCACTAGCTGTATGATTCGAGATATATAATTAGGTTATATCTTGGGGTACGTTTACACGACAACGATATGCTTAAAACGGAGAAGTTTTTCCCTTGAGTTTTCCACGTACAGACGACACCATTATCAAAAAACGGCTAAAAACGCTGTATTACGCTGAACACGTAATACGCATGAGCATGATGTCATCGTCTTCAGAGATTCACATTTTTGTAGTTTACACAGAGACAGTTTTTGCTTATACTGTCATTTCAACAAGTTTAGTCAGATTTCCACCTAAACTGCCTCAGATTGTCATTAGAGCATGCTTGACACATATAAAAGAGTGTTTGCTGAAACTGTTTTGTACTTGGGCATGTGTGGCGTGATGCTGGCGGTGATGGGCACCAGTGTGACGGCCAAGATGAAGCCCAGAGAGAAGTTAATGAGGGCTGTGCAGCCCAACAACGCTGCTAGATAGAGCAAAGCCGTCAGTTTCAGCACTTTCCAGCCCTGCTCTGTTCCCTCTCCAGACAACAACCTGTGACAGACACAAGAAAACACATGATCAGTGTTGGTGATTAAACATCTGACACAGTGGAAATAGCATTAAGGCCCGGGTATACTTCATTTTCCACGTTACGCTCAGCTTTCAAAGTAAACTCAACCGTGGATGGATGAGTTCAACACATGCACAGTAATATTTGTTTTCTGTACTCTACCAGACGCTAGAGGGCAGCACTGAGTCACGTCATTTACAGGACATTCGCTCGCAAGGATAGAAGAAGAAAAGTGGCGGATCCACCATTGCATGCAAAGTTTAGAACAAGAATGATCTGCTGCTTTGTGTTGTTTTGTATAGAGACAGAGCTGCTGTATGACAGGTGTACAGCAAACAAGCTAAAATAACCCACAACTAAGTTTTTATAAGATACCGATCCGTAAAAACAAGCCTTTAAGGACACAAAAGTGGATACAGGCAATTAGACGTGAAGCATCAGCTGGAAGAACGGGTTAATTGTGGGATCCTGACACTCAGTGTGCACTAAAAATACACTACACTAGTAAACATTTTGTCACTGGTAAGTCAAATATCCAAATGTCAGTTTTATGTATTATATTTCTGTAAGCTAAGCTATCCTGTCGTCGATTACGTTCCCCTCCAGGGGGCGCAAGTTAGTTCTCAGAGTAATATGACACGTTGCGCTCTGACTGTATCCACTTTTGTGTCCTTAAACGCTCGTTTTTTTGGGTCGACAGCTTATAAAAACGTAGTTCTGGGTTTTTTAGCTTGTTTGCTGTAACCCCGTCACACAGCAGCTTTTAGACACAGTTTTGTTTTTTGTTATAAGGAGGCAGCTTCAGGCAATACAAAGTCAATGGAGAGGGTTGGATTGTTTCCCCGAAGGTTGGCGTGGTTTTCAGATTATGACGCGTGTCGCTCTGTGAACACTAAGCGGACCAGGACTACTTTTGAAGCAAGCGAACTGAACTACAAATGTGAACACACCCTAAAACTTTAAAATTAGGACTATATCTTGAGGAATTTGTATAAAATAGTTTGCCATCAAAACAGTTATCTATCACAAACATAGTCTCAGCCTCAGACGTCACTCCCACGGACCGTTGGCTGAACGTCTGATGCATACGGCACTCTTTTCTGAGTGGACTCTTCCGTCTCAACATTCACCTCGCACATGCACTGCTGTATGCGTACCATCCACGTGGACCCTCCTGATGACGAAACTACGTCACGCGGACAGTGAAGTACACTTCAGGCTTTAAGAAGAGTTAGTGTGTGTGTGTACCGTTGTGTGTTGTGCGGCAGGGCTAGGCCTGCGGTATAGATGGCAATAGCAGTGAGCACCACAGCTTCAGTTTCAGACACAGGGAAGTGCTCGACTGCGATCTCCTGCAGATGAACAGGGAGCAGGTACAGCGCCACACCTGTCAGGTGACTGATCACCACTGGGGTCAACACTGACAACACGCCCGGACCCGACGGCTGAAGAGAAACACAGGAAACCAACGTTACGCTACGAGCAACTGGGAATCCATCAACCAATCTGATACATTAAACATAGCTTTAATGAAACAAAGTGAAAGTCAACACCCAGACAGCAACATAGTGTCGGCCCAGATCCGGTGTGTGTGGATCCACGTGTGCCAGATGTGGGCCGGATCTGGGCCGACACTATATTGCTGTCTCGGCATGTAACAATTGTAGTGAAGCAGAATGAGAAAAACAAATAGCTGAGGCAGAAGTGGATTAATCTAGAACTGGAAATGGAGCGAGACCTCAATGTAAAAAAGTCTTGACTGTAAAAAATGTCCACAACCTCCTCACCGACCGTGTTATTTTAGTCTATTAAGATTTTGAATAATTTTTTATTGTTACACTTTAGTTTTCATGGTAATTTTAGTTTCATTCTTAGTGATTTCGTTATGTGTATTTTTTTTTTTATATTGCTATTTAGCTTTATTTATTTCTATATGATAATTTTAGTGCTTCAACTTAAAACTTAAGTAACTCAGTTTATTGCCAAGGCAACATTTAACATTTTCATTTAAAGTTTTTGAACTAATCTTTATAAATGTTTTAATCAATTAAGTGAATGATAATAACCCTGTCACCAACACACACTCCAATCCAAACCATCTTTTTCAGACTGTCATCATTACATGTTATTAATACTATAAGCTTTATTACATAAACGTTATCTGGCATTAATTACTGTGTAAGATCTTGGCAACATTTTAGAAGAGCAGCGTATGTAATATATACAAATAATGTAGACTGGAATTTTGTATCATCTCATGTTGTACTTCTAAAGACTGATGCATTTACAATTATAATACAGCTTTGTGCTTTTATTCTGTATAGCCTGAATTCTCATTTCAGCACTGCGTGATTCTCAAGCTCAGAAGACAGAAGAAACACACTGTACTGAAGTGATCAACAAGAAGACATATTGTACAGTTTGTCTACAAATATGAAAGATTGCAGACGCTAAACAAGATTTTGAGAAGTCATATTCTTATGATACCTGATGCTTTCTTGTTATTGATGATGAATAATAGATAATAGATGAACTTTACACAGTTATTGAACCAAACTGAATCAACACTGAATAATGAGCGTCTACTGTTGTCTCTTAGAGCTGCTTTACAGCAGATTTGGACTCTGTTTGCATCATTGATCATCATTTTCCTCTTTATCACTGTAAAGCTGCTTTGAAATCATCTGTAGTGTATGAAGTGCCATATAAATAAAGGTGACCTGACTTGTCATTTTACTTGATTAACAGACATCCTGAAATATAATTAGGTGTAATTTTACTTTCTTTGCTTAGATTATCAACATTTAAATTATTTGTATTTCTTTAGGTGTAAAACTAAGTGGGAAACAAATGACTCTGTGTACCTTAAAATAACATGAGACTTACTCGCTCTGCTTCACTGACTCCATCGACCGCTGCCAGATCCGGCATTCCCAGATGAACCCAGAGATCCAGAGCCTGAGGGGAAATTAAGGATTCCAACAAACACATCATCCAATTCTGGTGAAAAATAGTGTTCGATTCTGAATTTTGCCCCAAATCTTAAACAAAAAGTTGCACCACAATAATTATCACACAAGCAGATTTCCAATCTAGGTGCGGGGAAAAAAGGTCCCTTGTCTAATTGTTAATAGTGTAGAGGCTCATGAAGCCCGGCTCACACCGAAGTCCATTACAAACCACGCAGCTTTTGTCAACATGGCGGATCCGCGGGACCAGCTTTTGCCCTCGCCCAATCATGGTGATTCCTATTGAAATGACTAGATTTCTGCAAGGATAATTTGACTGCACCTTTATACAACAAATACAAAACCAGAAAGGCTGAATTTTGGTCAGTATATATCATTCTGAATGGTTTCTAATAGATAAAATGTAATTATATCCACACTGATTTGATTGAACTGTACATTCGATTCAATGATTCGTTCATAATGTTTAATGTTTGTTCACATTGCTATTTATCAGTAAGAGTTTCTTGCCTTCCTCATGTTCATTTAGTGGAGTCTTCGAAAAGAAGAAAACAGGCCGTTCTCCTGTATTTGAGGGGTTGTTTACACGACACAGTCCTCAACTAAAATGTTGAATGCATTTTGGCCGTTCGTTTTTTTCAAAACGGGTTTCAAAGTGCAAGTTTTTGAAAACGGTCTCCGTGTAAACAATAAAAACGTGAGTCTCTGAAGATGATGACGTCATGCTCATGCGTATTACGTGTTCAGTCTATAGTGTTTCATCGCCATCTACTGGCCTGACAGCAGAATACAGTAATGTTGTGTAAAAGTACCTTTAGTTGCTGCTGTCGAAGGGATTTAAGGCTGTTTGGTCTTTTGGTTATTCATTAATATATAATTAGACCCAGTTCTTACAGACGATTAAAGGCATCGCACAGACTGAAAAGGATACTCGAAGCAGCAAGATGACTGCCAGGAGGCCAAACGCCGGCATATAGTAGCCAATGGAGACAAACCGAGAGAGAGAAGGCAAGAGGTAAAAGAAATATGACTGATGAAGACGCTCCAGGAGATTGTTCAGTTTACGGGCCATTCCCTCCAGCAATCTGAGGAGGTGAAAGAGAAGAACAACAAATAAGGATGGATGGTCAGTTTATCTGATTACCCCAATACTGGCTTCAGCCCTGATCCTAAAGTAAGAACCACTGCCATAAAACAGAGTTTGACTACTTAGCGTGGGCCATGGCTCTTAAAAGTGAAATGGTTTTGACATCAATAGTGAATTTCTTGTGTAATACAAACTAGGGCTGTGCAGGAATATTAACATTTTTGAATATTCGATCTATAATTATTATTCAAAAAATAAAATACGGTTACACTTTATTTTAAGGTGTCGTTGTTACATTGTAATTATACATTTAAGTACTGAGTAATATTAAGTAACTACATGTCTTACTATTGGGTTAGGGTAGGATCAGGATTTGGTTGAGGGTTAGTTGCATGTAATTATGCATAATTTATAGTTATTAATATAGTAAGTACATGTAACATATGTAACAATGACACTGTAAAATAAAGTGTTACCTAAAATACTATTTGAATTTTACTATGTTTGCTTTGTGCTTTTTTTTTGTAATTTATATATATTTTTGTTTAGGCCTACACATATTGTTTAATGTTTTCAACTAAAAGAAAACCTTAAGATATATGGTAAGCTTGTTGTGTATATTGCCTAACCATAGCTTGTTCAGAAATGGTGACAAAAACGTAAAAAAAAACTTAAACTTAAAAAATAGCGTCTTTCTCAATAAATGTCATTTAAATAAATGAATATTCGAATATTTGATTTTTATGAGCCTGAATTTTACAATACAATATTTTAGAAAAATGGCCATCCCTAAAACAAACCCAACCTGCCAATGGTGGTGGCGTCCATCTTGTAGTGTCTGAAACTGTTGATGCCCCGAATAGAGGCGGCTTCGATGTGGTACCGCAGGAAGAGGCCGTGATCGCCCCACGAGCGTCCACACGCCTGCTTCAACACCATCAGCATCATGGTCTGAGCCGCGTGGGTGTAGCCCTCCGCCGTGTCCCAGTCGTTCCTCTGGAGCTGTGGAGACACGAGCATCAGCAATCCTGACGTGTTCAGCAAGCAGTGTCTCGCTAGCCAGATTACATCAACTCTGGAGAACAGTGAGCGTCTCACACTGACATCAATCAATACATTCGTTTGAAACACGTCGTTGAGGCGCGCTGTCGTGAACATTGAGCTTCTGATCCAAGAAGCAAACGCAGCCACACATCGCCAACATGACTCTGAGCTGTTCACATATACAGTCAAACCAACAATCATTCAGACACCAGATATCATTTGTGATATGTTTACTAGTGAGTGCAGGACACTATAGTTCATTTATGTAAGTGAGGAGAGCAAAATAAAGTAAACTGTGACATATTATACCCAAACATTCTTCATACAGTGACTACCAGTGACATTTATAACAATTTGGGACCAACAATGATCCAGACACTTTGACCTGACCATGTTTTGCTGAAGTGTTTTTTCTTTAATTGCTAATGCGACCTTTTTACACACAGACTGAACAAAATTAAGCATTGCTTGGAAATTGGATGAGATTTTCTAAACTATAGCGAATAAACTGTGATAATGTGAGAAATGTTGAAGGTGTCTGAATAAATGTTGGTTTGAGTGTAACTGCCTCTAAAATCTAGACTTCAAGACATCAGAACAGATATTCTCGTATTCTTCAGGTGTGAGGACTGATTGCGTACATTTGCCAGGAGAATAAATGTTGAAATAAGTGTTATTTTGTGGGGTTTTTTAATGATTTTTGAAGAGTAGAGCCTGTGGTCAGGTTAAGGATGGGCAATGAAAACCTTAACTGTTTCAGGCAAGTGTATAGTGATAATGTGCGTCCCAAATCACATACTTGTGCACTATTCTACGCCATTTTGTAGTATAAATAGTGCGAGTAGTGCATGTGTTCACACTGAAAATTCCAAAGAGAAAAAGTGCACTTTAAATACCCGGATGATGCACTTATTTAACCGAAAAAACGAAGTGTGGGACATTAGACACTTCATGCACTCAACAGTCGCAGCTTTAATTACGTATGGAGGGGGAGGCTATAGTCTCTTTGCTAGTTACATTAGCATATACAAGCGTGCTATTGCTAGCTAACCGTTAACCACAAATATAATTAGGGATTCAAGATATATTGGACACCATATCGGCATCGGCTGATATATGTTCATCTTTAATGTTATCATTATCGGCCTGATGAGACAATTTGGCTGATATATTAAAGATAAATAATGGATTATTTCCTTCAGCCGAGACACTTCAGATGCGCACTGTTCAACATGATGGTTTTTACCTTCAGTAAAAAGGTTCGGAAAAATGACCTCAGGTAATACTAATCCCGTGCGAATAGAGCCGCTGTAAATATGTACGTAAATATTTCATCATTTCGTTTTCCGCGGGTTTTCAAGTATGGAGACGCTTGAAAAAGCATTCAGTTGCGTTCTAGACGCTGGGACGAGTCTGTGGCAAAACTCAAGAGTTTCACACACACCATTCAGATCAAATAGAAGATCGACGGCACTCGTTAGAGGCACGAAACATCTCTTAGCGTTAGGTAAGTGCCTATTACCAACACAATCCAATCTGGTTAATTTGTAATCTAACTAGGACTTCCCCAGTTTGTCCTACCTTCCCCTGAATGGTGCAGAGCACTCCTAGCTTCTGGCAGAAGGCGTAGAAGAGGTTGGCCAGGTCCAGGTTGGGCAGCTGACCGTTGAGCCCCTCCAGGATCAGGTCCAGGCTGGTGATGACGTCACTGCTGAGCTCCAGCGAGAGGGCGGCTTGAATGGACCCCGCACGGCCCTGCAGGGGCGAGTACTCCATCCCTGAAGCAGAGAGAGAGAGAGAGCCGGGGGAATGACCACAGACACGGCTGGCGATTCACTCCTTATAAGAGCTAGAATGAGTGCAGTTGTGAAGTTAGTAGGCGTTAGTGTGACGAGATCTCGCAGGACTAAAATGTGACGAGATTTCTCGTCGAGTGAAAAGATGATTCGCGGTATCGCCATAATCATACTCAAAGTAGAACTGAAATGACATTTATTACAAGATTAAAACATTTCAAAATGCACCTGCAGACAATTTTTCCACTCATGAATTTTGCCATTGAGGATTTCAATAAAATTCTGTGCAAAAATCTCGTCTCGTTCTCGTGAGATAAGTGTTTCGTCACACCCCTAGAAATGAGGTCATGTTTCATGATCTGAATCCAAAACTAAGACGTCTGTACACACCTGTAATGTTAGTGTGGTGGTATCCTTCCAGCCAGGCCTGCATGCCGATCAGATCGTGCTCGTTCACCAGGAAGATGATGTCTTTGGCCCAGTAAACCTGGTCTTTGGGGAAGAAGTGGATCAGTCAATTATTTAAAAAAGAAGATCAATATCATTGCAGAACATTATGATTTTAACAGCGGGTGTTACACCTAAAGCAAACTTATCAAGAGGCACAGACTCAAATGCTTTATATATAACCTTATAAAACAAACAAAATCTATCTCTCAGAATTCCCCACCATCTAGGGGAAACCCTCCATATATATTATATATATATATATACACACATACATACACAGGCAAAAAAAGTCCTAGAACGGTTGCCCAATCAAAGCTTATTAATCCTATTATTAATCATGCTGAACTGTAATTATTGCTGATATTTTGACAATTTTCGGTTTATCAATGCAAACGAAACACATTATTTTGTGGGGCTTGGCCACTGGGTGGCACAATACAATTACAAACATAAAAAGGAACCAGCATTTTTTATCATATTCTTGATTTATTTTAGTACAACTAGTTCAGGGAGATTTTTGGAGACCATATTTAACAAACACATTAAACTTTAAATTCTCCCGGATAATGAATAGTTATGAAATGGCTTAATTCCTTTATATTATATCTTGAACAAAATGCCCAATTTTCAAAATACTGTGTAAGAAGTGATTCATGTAAAAACTGGTGCCAATCAAACACCAGGAGGTGCAATAAATATGATAAACACCTCATAATGCTTTAATTCACATTTTTCATTGTCTTTTTTTATGCATCACAGAAGTGTGGATATTTTAGGGCTCATTGCAGTCATTTTATTCTTGGCACATTTCATGAGATTCTCCAGAGAGTTCAAGCAATTTCTCACCCAATAAAGACTTTCAAACTAATTATTTCATCTTAAGCCCCGCCCACTTCCAGTTGCGCCCAAATACATATACAGACTCCGCCCACTTTTCCAGCAGTATTGGGATTTGTAGGCCCTGTGTATAGTTGGTATTAACATGCGATTCGGTCGGTCGGATCACAAGTGGACGACACTAAACACAGGTGTAAACGGGGTTTAAATGTTTTGAGCTTGTCCACTTCCGACCCAAGTTTGGTTTGAAGATGAAAAACGTACCAAACACAATGTTCTCTCATCATTCCTGATCTCTAACACACACTCACAGCGTTCGGCTGGTCTTGAGACTAAAGCTGAAGCTCTCTGTGTGTTTATCTGTCGTCTCCGGACACGGTCATATGTAAATTGCGTGAGCTTATTTCGTCCATTAGACTGAAAGATCTGAAAAAAACACTACATTCCCCCGGCCACAGACCCTCCCCTCGAAGAAATCAGGACAGAAGTGGGTGAAAGTGGACAAGAGACGGATTAAAACACCAGGTGTAAACGGGAATGTGTTTCCCTGGTCTACTTGTGATCCGATCCACCCAAACACATCTTAGTAGCGAGTGTAAACAGGTCTGCAGATGCACAGCCCTGTGTCCCAGTATAACCAGTGTCTTACTCCTGAAATACTGTGCGAGAGCCAGCAGAAGGCCGACCGCCTGGTTGTTGCTGTGTCCAGGACTGCAGGGAGCGCTGATGACGAGAGCCTCTGTGCGAGGAGCTCGAGGAGCTCGCAAGATCCCGTACACGTTCGTGCCTCGAACCATCTGAACAAAACACACGGGAAAACAGCTTTTAGTCAATTATACCTCATTACTGAATCAGATTTACTTCATTCCTGAGACGCTAAACATGAAAGCAATGCCAGTCTCGCCTTTTGCTAAATGCCTATGTATTAAAAAAAAAACAATAGTAACAAAATTATTGGTAAAACTTTATTTTAATGTGTCCTTGTTTCACACGTTACATGTATTTACTATAGTAATAACTATAAATCAGGCATAATTACACGCAACTAACCCTCAACCAAATCCTCATCCTACCCTAACCCTATAGTAAGTACATGTAGTTAATTATTATTACTCAGTACTTAAATCTATAATTACACTGTAACAGGGACACATTAAAATAAAGACCAGCTTACAGTCAGTACAGGTAATCTGCATTATATAAGGTTAAAGACGTGATAGACTCACATATCTTTCTTTGTTCTCATCGGGGAATGGCAGCTTGCGGGAGAAGCTCTGGGTGAACACTTCCAGTCCTCGAGCCTGCATCGTCTTCACCAACCAGTCCACCGGCATCCCACTGCACACACACACCAGGTACTCCTCACTCACTACACACACTACATCTGCTCTACAATCATGACATCAAAAATGGTCAATTCTTGTTTGTTTTTATGCAATATTACAGCATTTATTCTAAATCATTTATACTTTATGTGACCCTGGACCAAAAAACCAGTCACATGGGTCAGTTTTTTGAAATTGAGATTCAGAAAGCTGAATAAATAAGCTTTGCTTTGTTAGGATAGGACAATATCTGGCCGAGATACAACTATTATGAAAATCTGGAATCTGAGGATGCAAAAAAATCGAAACATTGAGAAAATCTCCTTTAAAGTTGTTGATTAATGTTGGGGATTGTGCGGCATTCACTCACACAAATACATGTTTTATATCTTTACGGTAGGAAATTTACAAAATATCTTCATGGAACATGATCTTTACTTAATATCCTAATGATTTTTGGCATAAAAGAAAAATCTATAATTTTGACCCATACAGTGTGTCTTTGGCTATTGCGACTCGTGACTGGTGTTGTGCTCCAGGGTCACATATGTGCACATCATTGTTTTATATTCATGTTCCTGGTAATCTTGGATCAGAATAACAGCTCATCTCTTCTCTTCTCTGATGATGTGGGCGGGGCAACCTGTCACTCACATGAGATCAACCAATAGCAAACCACAACCATCCAATCAATTCCCCACAGACAAAATCAAGCCCCGCCCACATTTGTTCTTGTTCCAGAAGCGTTTCACTCGGTTATAGTACGTGATCACAATAGGGGAGAAAAGACTATCGCAACTTTCGTTTCATGACGACTTTAAAGTGACAATACATTTACATGCATCCAAGGTTATATAAAATAAAAAAAAACGTTAATATTCTCATAATATCCATTGCAGAGTCACTTCTTTTCTCACAGTGTCTGAAACGATTCAATAAAGGATCCGGTCTCTCTAAACCCTTTCTTTAGAGAGCTTCCTCTGCTCTGATTGGTCAGATGGTCCAGTCTGTTGTGATTGGTCTACGACTCAAAGCTCATGTCGGAAGCCAAATACCCTTTTGCATTTCAGCACCAGCTCTTCCTCAGCACTCGGTGTTACCGTATCAATCTCATCAAAGTGGATTTGCTTTGGCAGCAGAAAACAACGTCTTCTCCACATGAACAACACGAACCAAACTCTTCCAGTCTCAGATAAACTACAGTGTTTGAGGGCGGAGCTAAGAGACGCTGTTCAGCCAATGAAGATCCCAGGCTGGCATTATGCAAATGAGCTACACACCTACGTAGGTTGAAGCAGGACGTGAGACTGGAATTACTGACGATTCGTTTCAGGCAGTTCAGAATCGCTTCTTTCTTTTGGGAGACAATAACTTCATTTAAAGTTAATTATACAGCAAGCACTCGTGTTGCTCAGACACTGCGATGATTTCCAGGATCTACTCACCCTGCCTTTCTCTTGTGAGCGTCGAACTCCTTGGCCGTGGCCAGCGCTCGTTCCCCAGCGGAGAAGCGCTCCTCCACCATAGTGGACCCCATGGCGTTCTCCGACATGTACGTGCGCAGCGTGAAGGGCTCGAACGCCAGGCCCATGAACCACACTATGGCCGCCAGGTAGCACACCATACTGAATAACACAGTGAAGACAACCACATGTGGAACAGGAAGTGATGACATAGTCAGGTTGAAAACAAGGTTAATGAATGCTGTCATTTCAAAGGTGAAACTACACAGAAACAAGCTTTTTACATTCATAATACCATATTTTACATTCGTCTGGCTGGCAAACACCTACCATATGGGTGTGTTGAGGCGGGTCAAGAGGTTGGTCAGGGCTTTTCTGCGGTTCGGGTCGGACAACAGACCCATGATGATGATCTACTGCTGTGCTTCAATGGACACCTAATGAATGAGAAACAAATATCTCCATCTTAAAGAATATGGAAACACAATAGCTTTCATTATAAGTCTTCAACACTTATTATAACAGAAGGTGTTTATTCACCTTTACTGCCCAGGAAATATGAAAGACATCTTCGCATGGTAATGTTTTATGGTGAACATATGTTGAAAGAGGACAGAATTCATAAAGGTGTTTAAAACCATTATATTCCTACGTGTTTAAAACCAACACACAAAACCACTGCTTGGGAAAACAAGCAATTTGACTCAAAACTCTGCAGTCCAATGTTTGTACACAGAGAACTAATGCTTTAAACTAAAACACAGATTAATATTAATAATCGTGTTCTGCAGATTTGAGTCATATGTTCTCAGTCTCAGGAGTTACAGCTCTGTAACTGACCTAGAACAAGTCCAGATGTTTGTGTAATGCTTACAATAATGTTTTTGATTTAAGTTATTATTATAACGTATTCATCTATTAGCCTAAATGACGATGTCAATATGAATGAAAGCTAATAATGAATGAAAGCTAATAATGAAAGGGAGTCGACTAGGAAACTAAAACACCAGCGGGAGCCATACACAGCAAATGCAGTGAAATGAAAAGACATCATTGCGATTATAATTATCATAATTATGATAATTACCTGAAGTATTAGTGTGATTTCTTCAGCGTTAATGCTGAACTGCTGTGTGAATGCAGACACTAGCTCATCCCCTGCGAAAACACATTTAAAAGCCTTCAGAACAATCACAAAATGTGTGATGGCTTTCAGATAACCTAAAGAATATTAACGCTCCTTTATATCGTGTCCTTGCCTTGAAATATCACACATTACAGTAGAGTTTCATCTGCAGTAATTCATTTACTCACACTGTTGTTCCGTGTTTCGGCCGGAAGTAATACGGTGCGGACCAACTTCCTGTGGCGGGGAGAGAAAACCGGAAGATTCCCGGTTAGTTTTGTTTGTTTATTTTTTCATGTTCCAATGTGTCAACAATTATCATCATCATCATCATTATTATTATGGTGCATATAGGTTTAAAAATGATTCCGCCCTTAAAATGAATAAAGTCATCAAATGAGAGTATTTAAAACGGCGAAATAAATAAATAAAAGAGAGAATATGAATGATATTGAATAATATATATTTTTTACAAATACAAAAATGATACAATGGGCAATTATATTTTAACTTCTAATCTACTTTAAATGGATAGTTCAGCCAAAAATGATAATTGCTTCATTTTCTTATACAAGTTCCAAAAACCTGTAATTTCCTTAATTTTATTAGCTTTTTCCTTCCTCAAATCAAGTCTCAAAATTGCAGACATTTCCTTAAACAAATTAGGAAAATTGATCTCTTGGTTTTATAAGGGAAATCTTCTCAATATTTTCTATCAAACACTAAACCACAATTTCATTATTGAATTGTACACACTTTTTATCATCAAATTAATTTGAATGAAAATGACAAAGACCCCTGACTCATTTTGTACAGTGTAGTACAGTATTATTTTAGTGTAATTACAGTAGAGTATATCACCCTTTATAATTCATTCCAGCTATCATGCAATAGAAAAAGAGTCAGCATCACTGCTGCTGTATACAGATCCATTTATTTCACGCCAACATTAACAAGTTGTGTTTTCATTTAATAAACAAACATGTAATCAAACCACCAACTTCCAATGATGAAACTTCCAAAGTTCCCACACAATGAGATCCTCAAACACAAAAGCAAAGTAAAGTTGTATTTATCGATAACATGCACAAGTTACTCTCAATCCTTAAGGATGACTTTCACAATTCATTCAATAGTTCATATGACAAAGTGCCACACCCTCATTTCATTAAAACCCGTAAACTGCCATCGTGTCATTCGTCCTCGATCGACCCCTCGTTGCTCAGTGCCAATGTAACGTTTCAAACTTCAAAAGTTCACTTTCATTAAACGCCACAGAAAGTTTTGAGATGACCACGTCTTCAGAAACAGGACTGACGAACTGAAACTAAAGCCCAGTGCTAGATGGTCATTTTCCAAACGCCAGCTCCTGAAGAAATGTGGATTTCCTTGGTTATGATCGAGGTATGAAATCAACATCGCTGTGGAAGGAAAACAAAGATGCGCGTTTCTAAAATGTTACAGATACGAAACTCAATTCTTTGATGGTTCAGTGGCTGAGAAGAATATACCACTGATCTTACAAACATCATATAATAAAACTCACCACAGGCTCAGAGAGAGTCAGCGTACAGTGCCGGAGGAGGGAGAAGATCAATGTCTGCAAACTGGAAGTTTTCTGCCTCTCTGTCACGAACACAGAGAGACGGGACATTAACACACACACGCACACACACACACACACACACACACACGCGACTGTCTCCATTTCTTTAAAATATATCAGACTCAAACAAACACAGAATAGAGACTGCATGAGTATCATTACTAGCAAGGAATATACATGTCATTGCAAATAATGTATAGTATAACTATTAATAAAATAACACCTTATATCAATAGTCCACTTCAGACATTCTGTTAACTACTAGTTAATGTCAGTCAACTTATTCTACTAACCTGAACCTAAACCTAACAAGTCCACTAGTACTCATAGTTAGTTGACATGTACTTATAGTTAGTGGAGTGTTAAAAAGGGTACCATCGAAATAAGGTGAAACCTTAAATTAAGCGATAAAAACATAACTTTGGGAGAGAATACATTTTTCATTTCATCTTTTTGAGCTTCATGTTTAACGTATGACCTTTCTACATGAACACTTCAGCGCCTGTACAGACTGTCCCGTCTTAATTACTACTGGATATTTCTTCAAAACTGTCCTCAATCAATGATGTGGACATGATTATACTGTGTTTCTCTGCAGTGTCGAGCTCACTGTGTGTGGACGTGATTATACTGTGTTTCTCTAGTGTCGAGCTCACTGTGTGTGGATGTGATTATACTGTGTTTCTCTAGTGTCGAGCTCACTGTGTGTGGATGTGATTATACTGTGTTTCTCTGCAGTGTCGAGCTCACTGTGTGTGGACGTCTTCAATACTCCAGTCACTGAACGTCTGATGAGCAGAAGAGGTACTGTCGACTGAGAAGAGGAAACATACGGATTAATCGACAACAAAGCACTACAGTACATAAAGCTCAACACAGAGAGAGCACAAACGCATGCTTACAGATCTCAGGCATAGAGACAGCTTTAATCTGACTCCTGGAAATAAAAGACAGAGAGAAAGATGAGTCTAGAGATGTGTGTAAAGTTCAGGTGAACTGAGGCCATTTTATGTAACATAGTTCAGGCTCACGAAGTTTCAGCAGAGAGAGACATGGAGTCATCTTCATACATCCATTCTTCACTGTCATCAGTGACTGGAAGTCAAAACACATGAAAAATAAAAACACACCATTTTACTTTTTACTGACATGCATCCAAAATATTGGCACTCTTGCACTTTTTTCAAATAATCCACAATCTCTTCCAGAAACTGGTATCCACACATGTATGTCTTCTGTGTGCAACTGAACAAAAACTATCAAAAAATATAGCTGCAAGCAGCAATTATCGGGGCCAAGCAGATTAAGACGACAAGAAGTGTCAGACCAACTGCAGCAATGAGCAATTAAAGACATTTAAAGAGGATTTTAGGTGAAATGACTGATAAATCATTTAAAATATGATTTAATGGATTATCACTTTTGACCAATAGGTGGCGCAGTTACAAAACTGATGTGATGTGGTCAGAGTAAGGTGACAATGGCACAAAGTTTGGTGTCATTGTCAAGGCATTGCAGAGCTAAAGCCTGAGTAGTCATTTTGGCATCATGCCTCAACTTTGCTGCTTCCCTATACGAAAACGGTTTCGTCTATCGACACGAAATCCATAACTTTTAGTCGGCACAGTCTGGAGATGATACGATTTGATTTTGGTGAAAATTGGACAAACGGTCTAGGAGGAGTTCGAAAAAGTAGGTTTTGAATAAAAATCAAGATGGCGGACAGGAAGTTCAGCCAAATAAGGTAAACTTGGTATCTATGTTCTCGGTGTGACCCAAGGAATCTATTAAGACCAGTGGCATTTCAATAGGCAGATTTATTTAAAAGTTATCAGCCTTTTTGGAAATTTTGTTGTAGCTTTTGGCCACTAGGTGGCGCTAGTTCGAAACTTCGCACGCTCCTTCAGGGCATCATGCTGATGACCCATACCAAGTTTCGTAACAATCCGTTCATGCGTTCTTAAAATACAGCATTTTTGCCCAAAATTCAAAAGGGCCGAAATGGTAAAATTGGATATCAGTCGACTCAGCATAATGCCCTGAATCTAACCAGACCAATTTTATGATTTTTGGACAAACTGTTCAGAAGTTATAAGCAAAAATAGCCATTTTTCATATCTCCGAACCAGTAGGTGGCACTACACCGAAACGCAGCATGTAGTCTCAGGTCATGCTTGTGATGATATGTACCAAGTTTGGTCTGAATATGATAAAGTGTTGCAGAGATACAGCCTTATGTCTGTTTTCGCAAGCGCTACGTAAAATTTGTTCGTGGGTTTATCGAAAACGGTTTGACGAATCAACTTGAATTCCATAACTTTGTGTCAGCATGGTCTGGAGATGATCTGGTTCAATTTTCGTGAAAATCGGAGCAACGGCCTAGGGGGAGTTCGAAAAAGTAGGTTTTTCGAAAAATTAAAAATGGCGGAAAAATTTCCATGATGGAAAATGACGTGCAGTCCAATCGTCTTGATCCAAGGAATCAGAGGACAAAATAATTTTTGTGGTTCACCCTTGTGGTTCAAAAGTTATTGCCATAAACATGAGTGCAACTTTGGACAGTTGGTGGCGCTAGAGGGATTGGTTTAAGACACCAAATTTGCTATGGTGACAGTTTGGACTGTCCTCTATCAGTGTCCCAAATTTCATAACTTTCCCGCAAGCGGTTCTTTAGGCTGCCATAGACTACCAGAGCGGAGGAGGAGGAGGAGGAGGAGGAGAAGGAGAAGGAGAAGGAGAAGGAGAAGGAGAAGGAGAAGGAGAAGGAGGAGAAGGAGGAGAAGGAGGAGAAGGAGAAGAAGAAGGAGGAGAAGGAGAAGGAGAAGGAGAAGGAGAAGGAGAAGAAGGAGAAACAACAATAGGTGCCTCCGCATCTTTGGTGCTTGGCCCCTAATAAATAGCAATTTCACAGAAAATCCTAAAATGGCCCAGACAATGTTATTAGCACCTTTTTTAAAAGTATTTAAAATAGATTAAAGTACAGTGGGAGGCTTTGATTCTTATTTACTCGTTCAACCAGTTTGAGAGCATGAACAAAAGAGAGAAAACTAGAGATTGTCTGAGACGTCAGACAAATAATTAATAGTATTATCAAGAAAGTCAAGGCTCATCTCTGCCTCTGAACCTTGCTTTTGCCTTCCTTTCACCACTTTTCCCTATTAAAGATGACACTGCAACTGGATCTCACCGCATCATCAGCCTCTGGTGTTAAACGCACTGAAGCCAGACATGCTCTCACTATAGGGAGATAAACTTAATTTCAATTTAAAAAATAATTATGATTACAATCAATTCAAAACATTGTTTCGGAAGAGAAGTGAATCCGCTGCTGACGGGACGCTTTCTGTGCAATCCGAGCAAAACATTGACAAGCACAGTAGCCTTAGGCTGTGCGCCTAAACGGTCTAACACACACAGAAATGTGTCATGTGAGTATTCAAGAAAAGCAGAAAACTTACAGCTACTGGTAAACACAGGATTCTGATGAGACGACCTGAAAACAAACAGTTTCAGATGAGTCGCACTCATGGCACTGTGGCAGTTAATAGTCTGACTATGATATGCTGTAGATATAGTGTTTAAACTAATGCAGTGCAGTGTCTGATGTGAGTGAACATCAGATGAAGAGGACAGTGCTGGATCTTTAACCTCTGAGCTTTACATTTCTATCATGAGATGTAGAATAGTCCTTCAGTTCAGTGATGAACGTGAAGCTGAACGCTCAGACCGCAACATCTATGGACACACAATTACTTTTGAATGTTGGCTTTTCTTAGTCGCTATAATGATTATACATAATAGCCAAGAATTAAACCCTATATATGTATGATGTGCATATCTTAGAGAGCAGGTCGACGGCTGATGTGTGTGATATCAAACAATTTAACGATGGGAATTAATACATGCACACCCATTGCTGCAATAAAATATGATATTTACTACAATTATTTGAAAATGAATCAATGTTGATAAAATAATGAAACCATTTGATTATGATTTGTATACTAGTGAATGAGATTAACATGACACAGCAGAAACTAGAAGGGTTTGAAACACATCCATCCAGAGAGAGCAGAAATAAATCAAATGGCTTCACAGGATATTCATCTTGCAGTAATTCTTCTATTCCTCAAGTGTAAATTAGTACAGTTTTACAACACAAGGTTGCCAACAGGGGTGCAACTCTAACGTTTTGTCGCGATACAATACAAAATAGATTCTCTTATCCAGATATTCGATATTTGCCAACAGCTTAAAACCGATACAGTTACGATCCGATTTAGTGGTAGATCGATTGATATAGTAATATTATGTACCTACTTTACAAAACCAGTAATTGGGACATTCACAACAAATATAAAAATTTTAAACACTGTTAAACACTGGGTTAAAATTTCCAACACTGCGTTTCTGCAGTAAAAAATATGCTCCGATTACATTATGATGCACAGTTTACAAGAGAAAGTGTCAGAGCGGTCGACACAGGCTGTGTTTACACTGCAAGTCTTAACGCACACATCTGATATTTTTTCTTTGAGCCAGTTTACATTTAATTTAGACACGACTGGCATCCAATATCTGTGTTTACATTCATTTCTGGCAAAGAAGATTGTATTAATCCGGACAGATTTGAAAAAGGAGTTTGTTTCAAAACGCTCTCTCATCCACACTAGCGTTCTCCAAAAGTTTCTCATCCACACTGAAACGTCGGGAAACGCTAACTTCTCCTTACAGCGCATGCGTAAACCCTCATAAAAGCTCACTGAGGTGATACAGACAGAACAGACATAATCAAGTTAACACGCAATTCTTCTGGCATTTTATTTAGCAAAACATCTCCGCATTCACTGATCGTCCAGGTCGCTCTCACTCACCATTACATGTTTAGTCAAATCCTCATGTTTTACCGCAGGACAGCAAATGTGAGTACATTTTCTGTCATGTTTGCAGGACTGTGATATGAAGAGTGTGTGAAGGAACATATTTAGCAACTGTGTGGAAGTGAACACCACATAACAGGCACAATACCAGTATAAACATGAATATCTGTGGGTTCAATAAGCCGTTTTATTTAAAACATTCACGGGTTGAACACCAATTTCTGTGCTCCTCAATGTTTCTGTTCTTCTTCACTATAAAGTTACATTTCTTTGCTATAAAGTTTCCCCCTTAGTAAAAAGAAAAGTGAGTTTTAGCATGAGCACATACAGGCACGTCTGTTTCAAAGATACGATCTTTGTGGGAAACCACACTTAAACATTTAGAAGTGGCTCAGAACGCATGTGGGAAAAAGCAGATCTTGTGTGTATTTGTGCGTTTGCATGTGCAACACACGTGTCAGATGCAAGTAAAAAATAGGATTTTTCTTGTGTCAGTGTAAGCACAGCCAGAGATGTTGAGTGTTGAAATAAAGGCGTTGCATCAATAAATCGTATCATTAGTCTTTTGATCCATACCGATGTATCGTTACACCCCTAGCTGCCAATCCATGGTTAACTTGTTAGTGAACTTTATTTCATATGCATGATGTCATTGAGTTTGTCTGGATATGAATGTTTGTTCTGTACCTGCTGCTGACACTGAGGTTATCTCCATCGGTCTGGCCTCGTCCGGCGGCCTGTGATGCCTTCTTCCCGAGCTCCAGCATCTCCTTAATGTTCAGCTCCACATTCATCACGGATATGTAGCCGTCTGTGAACACGACAGCAGAAGAGAGGCCGTCTCCTTTCAGTCTCAGGAACTACAGTGGTTTTACATTAACTCCTGCAAGAGATTCTCTAGGACATTGGGATGACTTTCAAAAAGTGGTCAACTTTATTTTATCTTAAAGGGGCGGCTGATTATGATTTCACTTTTCTAACTGTAGTTAGTGTGTAATGTTGCTGTTTGAGCATAAACAACATCTGCAAAGTTACGACACTCAAAGCAACGGGAGATATTTGCTTTTACAGAAATCGCTTTAAGGACTATAACAAACGGCTGGTAGAGACTACACAAGCTTTATCCCGGGTTAGTGACATCACTAACCCTAGAATTTACTTATAAAACGGTTAGTTCCAATCCTTGATTCTGATTGGTCAATAGCTTTATGATAAAACACGACTATAACCGCTTCACCCAATGGTTCTATGTATCACTACACAACACCCCTAGCAACCACTCTTAGCAACGTCAACATTCTCATTGATATTGTTCATAGAGTATTGTGAGAGATCGAGTGAACCTGCATTTACAGCTCAGTCATATATTCATAATAAAAAAATCTGTTTGAATGTCCGCTGCGATATCTTGTCCTTTTAACAGTTAACAGTTTAACTTCTGTTGCTGTTCACGGTCAGGGACTATTTTTTCCAGTGGAAGGAAAGCTTTTAGTGAATTGACTTCATGAAAGTTGCATAGATACATATTTTTCAGCTTTAATGTTTGTATTGTGTGGTAACCGTTTTATAAAAGCAATAAGGTAGGAGAGGCTAGTGCTGTATGATGAATAAGTAACGGCTGACTTCGCTTCACGTCGTGCCAAACACCCTTCATCCGTAACTTATTCATCATACAGCACTAGCCTCTCCTACCTTATTGCTTACACAATCCCCGCCCCCGGGAACGCGATTTATAGATTATCATGACAGAATATGCTAATTAATGACTAGAAGATAGTTAACTCCACATCAGCAACTAACCATTCAGAAATGTCCTTCTTGAGCCTCTCCATCTTTGTCCGACTCCGGTTTAAACATAAAAGGCTAAAAGTTTTTGAAATTTTCAGTGTGTCTGTGTGAGGTAATCGTAGCTGTTAATACACACACACGCACGAGCTCTTGAAGCTCCGCCCTCTGTGCCGGGAGCAGCAGCTCATTTGCATTTAAAGGGACAGACACAAAAACAGCACGTTTTTGCTCACCCTCAAAAAGTGACAATTTTAACATGCTATTAAAAAAACATCTGTGTGGTATTTTGAGCTAAAACTTCACATACACACTCTGGGGACATCATACTTATTTTTCATGTTGTGAAAAGGGCATTATAGGACCCCTTTAAGGAGTGGTGAGGGGAAATGAATATACATACAGTTTCTGCTACAGTATAAGCCATGACTAGAAGATTTGTGAGAACGTCTCACATTTGTTGTTGGCGTCTCTGGCCAGCCATTTGCCCTTGGGGCAGTTGACCGTTCGGATGATGCTGATGAGATCCCCACTTTTGACGGGCAGGTCGTATTTGCGGGGTTTGCTGGCCGCCAGTACTCGGGCCCGATACATGGGCTCTTCCAGTCCGGTGATCTATAGGGAAACAGGGGAAATATATCAGGACCTGCAGGACGCCTGGATGAGTTACACTAATGTACGTCACCATTAAAGATCAAAGCAAACGGCATCTAGAAGTGTGCTTGTGCTATCCATCTTTAAAGTAAACACCAGTCCGTTTGAATCTATATCTGCACTACATTAAGTGTGGCTTTAATTTATGCGTCTGAATTCACTTTAAACTTCTTGTGCAACATGTTTCTCTTCTTGTCCTTCTCTTTCTGCTCTTTCTTCTCCTTCTCCAGACGCTGCTTCTCTTTCTTCTTCAGCTCTTTATCCTCCTGGTGTTCAGGGCTCAGCTGCTTCTTTCTGGAAGAATCACACATATTTTAGCAGGTCAGTTTCTATGAAGAACAAGCTTTGCTCAGAGTCTCAACTGGTAAATAACCAGATTGGCTGTGTTTTTTAGCAATGAAACATTTACATGTGTTACAAGTTACGTATATAAGCGTAATCTCATGTCCAAGTGAAAAAACTCCCAAAATTAAGAAATAAGACAATTTTTTTAGTACAATTTTCTTTTTGTACTAACTGAAATTCATAAGCACACTTTTGCTGGAAAATGATGGAAAACAAGGCAAACCATTGCTGACTGTATACATAAACACATTCTTACTGAAACTTTCAAGACTGTAACAAGTCGTTTTTTGCAAATTCAGCAAAACTTCTAGATAATCTCTGTGTGACAAATCAACAGAATTTGAAACAATGAAAAGTGTCACAGAAAACTAAATCTGATGTACAAGACCAGTGGATCTAATGGCATGACTGGGCCAAAAGGGCATGTGACGTACTATGACCTGTCCAGAAGAGCTATTTTCATGACTATAAGTGTGCATTGGCGCCCGCTTTTTTAGCGGCATTGGTTATGGAAGCATTTTCTCCAAACCAACCAGCTTCGAGAATCACAACATTACAAACTTTGATAAAAAAAAAAAAAAAAAAACGTTAGAAAATTGGACAAAAAGACAAAAAGTACAAGACTGTGAACGTAATGGCTTTAGTGAGAAAGAACTACAATCCCATGAAGCATTGAGGAACAGTTTTATATTAATTTATTAACTGAATTAATCAATTAATATAAAACTACTTTCACATATTGTGAAAAAAATATTCACACACCATATAGTTTACGTTTATTGCAAAATGCGCATATATATTGGAATATATAAATATCTTAATAGCGTAGGGAGACTGACTCAAAATGCTTCATGGGATTGGCCGGATCTATTGGTGCGTTTTGCTTGTTTCGAGACTCTGATTGGTGTAATTTTCTGCACAGCATCATGGGTAATGTAATTTTCAACAGGAATTCTGCTGTTAAACAATCTTAAAAATAAGCTGAAATAATGTGGGCTGACGGCCTCAACAGAAGCAAATACCATCGATTAACATCTCGTAGCTCACAGCAGGGCTGAGTATAAAGGTTTATAAGGTGAAAATCTATTTCTCTACGGAGAAAATGAATACTAGTTTTTACTTGAACCTATTAAGAACGTTTTCTCTAATAATTTATATCAACGCGTTGTTCTCAAATTTAAACTTAGCTAAATTTAAGGCTCCATTTCTTCAAAATCTTGTCCTCCCTCAAAGAATCTGGTGTGGACATGTGTTTTGAGTTTATCATTAGATTCTTTAAAATAATTTTTTTACCCACATTATAGTAATGAGATTTAGTTTTCACAGATTACAGTAGAGTACATGTATCTTCACAGAGTTCAGTCACAAAACACATATCATAATACCTTTCGTGATGACTGTGGCCATTGTGATCTTCAGCTGTGTTAGACCTTCACATCACGAGGGGAAAAACAACAAAAACAAACGTTTGCACTGCAAAAAATGCTTTTGCTTGTTTCCAGTCCAAATATTAAAAAAAATCTTAAATCAGAGGGCATTTACTAAAGTAGTAAAACACCATAAGATATTATACCTTATTTTCTGGGAAAATAAATCAAAATCAAGTGAGTTTTTAAAACAAGTAAGAAAAATGATCTTGTTTCTGTTTGAATTAAGATTATTTTTCTGACCCCATTGGCAGATCATTTAGCTTTTATTTTTAAGCAACAAGTAAAGTTTTAAGCAACTTTTAAGCAAATTTTGATTTATTTCTCCAGAAAACAAGACATGATGTCTAATGGGATTTTTACTCATCTAGTAAATATACCTAGATGGGGTGCACTTACTAGATGAGTAGTGAATTTGGACTGGTATATTTTTAGGTATAATTGGACTGGAAACAAGACAAAAATATTAAGTAAGAAAAGCATGTTTTGCAGTGTGCTCTTTTCTTAAACTGTGCAGCATTTGAAAACAACATTTATCATCAGTTTCCTGACAACATCAGAGTGAAATAAGT
Source organism: Leuciscus idus (assembly GCA_021554675.1). NCBI lineage: Eukaryota > Metazoa > Chordata > Actinopteri > Cypriniformes > Leuciscidae > Leuciscus > Leuciscus idus. Next base: position 41,993,225 of record CM038627.1, read on the forward strand.
GCTGACAAACCACTGAGAGACATGCCATATATTCTTCCAAATCTCTTCTTTCTGTCAAACAAATCAAGAGATCAACAGAAATAATACACATCATTATTAGCATTGCTCAAGCTGGCAAAGACACATGCTATCATGATATATCAAACATAATATTTCATATAAATTAACAATTCTTTAATAAATGGCAATAATAAGAATGAATCCCTCACCACATGGCCATTATCAGCATACGGATCTGAAGGAGAAAACACATCAGTCATTATCCTCCACTCATGGACTAGAGCTGTAATGCTAACATAATACTCACTTTTAGGAGCTCCTTTACTCTTCAATGAGTTCTGAGCAAAAGAAAATTTGTGAACCGTCTCCACATCCTCATAAACATTGTCAAATGTCCCATGCAAATGCCTTTCCTTAGGAAAACTGAGGGGAAAAGAAGAAGGACATATCGATGAGATGACGTCTGTTCGGCAATATTAAAGATACAAGTTTAAACCTCAACTCTCATCCTTCCCATTTTGACCCGGACATTTTTTTTCATTATTATAAAATGTTTTTTAATTGAGTGTTCATCAGAGACCAAGACCCCCAGGACTTTTGTCACACTTGAACCACGAATACACAAAATAATAATTATGGATTTGAGGAGTTCTGTGGTTAATTTCAAGAAGTAACAAATCCTTCCCTCGCGGATCAACTTGACCCCCTTAGGAATGAAATGAATGTGAGGAATACTTCAGTACACATAGAAAAACCTCAAAATGCTATTAAAAAAAAAAGGTAAAAGGGTTATGCATGAAATTGTGAGTCATTTTGAATTTAAGTTGAAAGAATGTGAGGAATGTGCTAAAATTACTATTTATTTATTATTTATTGATCAAATCTAGTAATTTAAAGGTAAATAAAATAAAAAATTAAAATATAACATGCATTAAAAATATATTAAAAACGTATATAAAAATAAAATAAAATAAGCTTTCTGGACCAAAAAAAAATATATATAATTTTAAATTTTTTTTTGGTCCAGAAAGCTTATTTTATTTATTTTTTATATACGTTTTTTATATATTTTTAATGCATTTTATATTTTTATTTTATTTACCTTTAAATTATATATATATAATTTTAGGGCTTTGGGTCATTTTGACCAATGAGGGAAGAATGTAATTGAACATTTAATTCATATTTCAGGAAGATCCCACATAATGAGACAAATGAAACGTTTACACTGGTTGTGATGGAAGCTGGTGTTCAGTGTGTGATCCGTTCATTTTGAGGTCAGAGGTCGCCAAGATCCCTGCGCTTGTGGCTTGCTCTGAGGACTGAGCGAGAGCGTCTCCTGACGGCGTGTCCCGTGGGCCAGTATCCCCTGGAGAACATGTGACCGGGAGAGCCTGTGTATCCGCGCCGGTGTGTTCCTCTGTCGGAGGAGGCGAGGAGTCGGGGATCTCTGTGGCCTCTAACTCCAGGGCTGACAGATCGATAGCATCACTGTCTGCCGCTTCTGCTGCAAACATGTCGAAATCTGGGAATTCAGGAGGAGGTAAACTCGTGTCCTCAAGTGACGCATCAGTGGTGGCAGAAATCTCCGGCTCCGGTTCTGGAAAAACAGAGAACAAGAAATCAGTTCCTGAAATGACATCATTCGCAATGGATGAGCTGCATTTCAAGCTCAAGATACATCATAAGACACATTAATGCACAAACTGATATTTTATATTTTTTATATATACACATACACAAATGTCTCTTCTGCTCACCAAGCCTGCATTTATTTGATAAAAAATACAGTAAAAACAGTAATATTGAGAAATTACATTACAATTTAAATAACATTTCTATTTGACTATTTAACATTTAATTTATTCCTGTGATCAAAGCTGAATTTTAACATAAAAAAAAACTAGATTAATAAATAAAAATTCTGATTAATTGCAATTAAGAAGATTTAAGGTTGTTTACTTTAATATATTTTATTATGCAATAATCTCCAAATTGTTTGGGGTGTTGAGGGAGGTCCACCTGAGAGTGGCACTTCCTTCGCTTCATTTGCTCCTCCAACTAGACGTCAACGCAGAAAGGGTCACAAGAAGAAATCTGCAACTAGAGATGCAGCCGACGAACTGTCTTGGTTAATAAAGAATAACCATCTAAAAATATTCTGCTGAATAAAGAGGTTGTTGTCCATCTCTGTCTCTCTCAAACCACATGAGAGAGCAGTGACAAGGGTCATTGTCCACAAATACAAGGAACTATTGTATCTTCAGCTGCTTGCTGGAGAACAAGCCGCTGGCTAGGCATAGTCATGCTTGCACAGAAATAGCAGTCATACTGGTGATATTGAAACAGCAGTCATGTGCCTTACAGTAACTATGATGAAGACGGCTGGATTCAGACTATAAAAGAAGAGACCTGGACAGGACTCTTGGCTCTACCTTGCAATCTCCAGTCTGATACATCAGATGCAAGAAGCTTTAAGCCTAGCTAGTATCTCTGTTAGTTAGTACTCATTTTGTAATCTGTAACAAGTATTCTTTTCATTTGATTCTTTTAATAAATATTGTTAAACATTTATTATAATCATCTGTCTGGACCTTGGATTCTTGGGCACGTGTCACATTCTTCTATCTGGATCAGGAAGATCCTGACCGGAGGAAACAACAAGAGGGTGAGCATTCTTCTGATATAAGAATAATCACTGTGAGATTTGATTGATTAATAAAGCCTAGCCAAAGAGACAGCTTACGACAGGGTTATTGTTGTATAGCGAACATGGTTGAAGAGTACCTTAAAAGGAAGACTTATAATACGAAGGGGAAATCTATTATCTTTATAATAGAATACAAATTTGTATAGACTGATCGCCTAACTCTTGAGGACACGGCTAAAGGATAGGCTCTTTAGTTACCGCGGGATTATCTATATGTCCTGGATAGGATGTAGGATAATTTGGAACGGTATTAATCGTGATAATCCATCGCAAAATAAATGTAGAAATAACATAAAGACAGTATATTTTAAATACTTGTTTAATGATGTATTTTTTAAGAATGAAGGCCAGGATCACTGATAGTAGTAATACTGAAACTGGACATACACATATACATATGTATATGTATATGTATATGTATATGTATATGTATATGTGTATATGTATGTATGTATGTATGTATGTATGTATGTATGTATGTGTATATATATATATATATATATATATATATATATATATATATATATATATATATATATATATATATATATATATATATATATATATACACAGTACATGTATAGTTTTGTATTATTTCTTGTTTTTTATGTATGCATCTGTTTTATAATGTTCTTAGAAATGCCCAACCAGGGACAGGAGTTGAAAATTAGCACTAGCTATAAACTCTATATGCTGCACATCAGTTACAGGCTTTGTATTGTAACTATGTTTGCTTGTATGGTCCCTGTTAAATAAACTTTAAATAAATTAAAAAAAAATAATGAAGAGGAATTAGTCAGATTTTGAATATTTTACACTCATATACTTAGACATACGCAGGTATACACAAATACACTCAGACATTCGCGCACAGACACACAAGAAGCACAATGGAAGGAAACGCCATAAAAAGATAAGAGTGACACAAGAGGGCTTATCTGCAAATATGCAGGATGGCATGGTGTAGGCTAAGCATAAAAGCCACAAGACTGTGCTCTGACAAGACAAGCTCAGTTGCTCTGGAAAAACACAAAGAGGCCTCTCAAACATGAACAATGAACAATGTATGTGGTTTAGGGTATACACACACCTCAGAACAAGAATGTTCAAGTGTGTTCATTTTCTGATGTTCATCTCTAGAGAGAGGAAGCTTTCACCAGAGGGTAAGCATGAAAGATATTTTGAGTCAGTGATTGTTATGGTTGTATATGGTGTTAAGGGACATACCTTAGATTTAACTGGTATAACAAACTAGCCAGTGTAGTAATGTAGCGAGAGGCCCATATCAGAATGACATTTCCTGCGCAACAATCACCCACTTTCTGTGAGATGATGTCAGGAGCGGAAATGCTTGAGCTTGTGAGGAAGATTAGTATCAAAGACTGTTAGAGAGTCTGCTTAGAGATATGCTGAGAGGAAAACAATTCAAAGGCATGACCTGAATTCAGCCGAATTCAAGACTATATAAGAAGCAAACAAAAGATTTATTGCTACCAACAATCTAGTACGCCAGCTGTTACTAGACCCAAGAATCTGTCAGTTAGTACTCATTTATAATCTGTAACAAGTATTCTTTTCATTTGATTTTTTTAATACAGTTTGTTAAAACATTTACTACAATCATCTGACTGGACCTTGGATCATTATTGAGTACAGTTTTCTTCTGCCTGGATCAGGAAATCCTTCCTGGAAGAGACGCACGAGGGGTGAGCATTACTTTGTTAAAATAATAATTACCATGTGTTTTGATTTGATCATATAGCCTAGCCAAAGAGGCAGCATGTAACAAGGTTGTTGTTATAGTGCAAAAAAGGTTTAAGTAGTACCACAAAAGATAGACTTATAATACAGGTAATCAATCAATTATTTTATAATAGAGTATAAACTAGTATAGACTGATCATCTAACTTCTTGAGGACACGACTAAAGGATCAGGCTCTTTAGTTACCGCGAGATTATCTCGATAAACTTTGAGTATGGTTTTAAGATAATTGGGAACGGTATTAATCGTGAATCCATCACAGTAAACCTGACCTGAGAGCAAAAGACTACCTAAATAGGGGTTGATTTATGGTTAAGCACTCCAGAGGTAAACAGTCTCAAGGACAGCGCTGTAGGACCAGAGACTACCTAAACAAACCCTCAAGCAACTATTTTAAGTATTCTCACAGGAGCTGACGCACAGTCATGGATAAAATAACTAATATCACTCTACTCCCACAAGATCAACTAAATAGGCTACAAAACGAAGCAGGGAGAGCCTTCCTAACCGTTGATCGTACTATGTATACATCCAACTCGGATGGACTAAGACGTCTGGTCAGGGAGGTTGTCGCAAAAAGATCAGGGGATAAGGTAGTTAGAGGAGCTAATATAGTGGTAACTAGAAATGGTATCCCATGCCCAGACGCTCTCGTCACGGCTGGATCACCCGCACCATCAGATCAGACTAATCGGGAAGCAACCGGGCGAGACTATGGCGACCCTGGCAAGGGATATGGAGTAGCTATTCCCAAACAAAGAAATCTCATAGCTGGGTTCAGTCCGCTAACTAGAGCGGGAGAATCATGGGAAATGAGAGAGACAGGGTTTAAACCGTACCAAACTTCAACAGGGAGAAAGTTGAACGGTAATAAACCCAGAGTGCAGGAAGATACAGAGCATAATCGTAGTTCAGGTTCAGAGGATCCTGAAGATGAGGAAATAGCTCGCAGGAGTAGGGTTAATAATAAAAAATCCAGAAGTCAGTCCAATGAACGTCGAAGCAGCTCGCATAAAAGGGAAAATAACACCCTGGGAGGTGGAACATTTCTAACCCATCCTGGTCATGTGTTTAACCCGCTAGATTCACAAGTAGCAGCACTAAAGGGACCAGAGCAGAAAATAATGCAGCTCGCTTGTGGACTTACTGCTGATGAGATCCTGGATATGCCGGGAACCAGCAAAAAAGATAAATATTACATGTTAGCACAACAGCTAGATTGTATGCAGAACGCCCTGTGTTATATTTTATTAGATGACAATACAAGAGATAAATATGAACCGACGATGGCGGAAGTGTGGAAACTACGGGAGGCCAGTCATAGCAAGGCTCCCCGCCCTAAGGGTAAAGTTTCAAGAAAACCGCAGAAAGCTGCTTCACCTAAAAGCTCAGACTCTGATACAGAGGAAGAGAGCAGGCGCCCTAAAAAGCCCTTGTCAGTTAAACCACAAATAGATTTGTCCATCCTAGCTGCGGTATCCAGGCAGAATAGGAGAAGGACGCAACCAGAATCTGACGCAGAAGTTATAGTCTCTAAACCTAGGCGAGATCCAGCTAGAGAGGCTGAAGGAGACAGTTTCACTGCCATCCAGCTCCTGCAGAATATGAAATTCCCAAGGGCAAAAGATGACAATATGCTTAAGGCAAAAATGGTAGCTGACCTGGGGAAAGCCCTAGGTACCTCAACTGTCCTGGTAGAGCACATGATAACACATCATACAGGATTATCCATAAGCCTGAAAACCCTTAATGCACACTCCCTGATGATAGGTGTAGATAAGGAAGCTGAGTTCAGGAAAGACATAGAATTTGTAAAAAAAGCAGGCCTTTGGCTATACCTTTCAGAGAAAGCCAGACAAGGGTGGACAGCAGGAAAAATGTTAGCCAAACTAAAAAAGCTAGCCATAGAAATACCTAGATGTCATGAGATAGCCAGCTGGGGAGCAGAAACTGACTGGTCCAAAATGTCTATATTCGCAGCCCGATATGACAGGGAAACTGTGATGATAAATAGGACCAGAGAAAGCTCAGGTCAAAACAAAGATAAACCAGTAGAGTGGGATAGAGTCAAACAAAAAACTGCCTATCAGAAACCTAAAGATAAATCAAATTATAGAAATGAGGGTGAAGGAGGAACTACATATATAGAACCTGAAAAATGGGCAAAACTGACCAAAGAGCAGAAACAAGCCCACATTAATAAACGAAACAAAAGCAGAACCGATAGATAGAGTAGTCAAAGATACGAGTTAAGAAAATTACTAGAAAAATATATAGACAATTCGGCCAATAGTAAAAATTATTGTGGAAAAATATCAGATAAATTGGGAGGAATCCCAGCGCCACAATGACAATATCCATTAAATAAAACTGCATAAAGAAATAAAAGAGACTATAAGCGAACTATCCCGCAAAAGGGGTAATAAGTATCCGATTGTTAAGTCTGACGTCACGCGTGACGTTTAGCCTTTTCCGGGTCCAAGCGCTCCTCTCGACCAGAAATAACAATGGTGGAACCTGTACATTTATTTACGATCACGTCCTTCTTAGTGAGGCACCCTTGGCGGTCGAAAAGGGTTTAAATTCCTTTAACACCAACAGAGTGGTTAGTGTAGCTCATCACTCAGGTGACATAATTAAGGGTAGAGTCCAGGCATCAATGAAAAAGAAGATTTACGAGGTTGAAGTGAGTTAGATCGGGACACGGGACACAGCACTGCGGCATTGTAAAAACACTCAATAATAACCAAAACACTAGCGAAAGCGGTAGGTAGGTAGAGAGGACCTGGACTTTGGACCCGGAAAGAGTATTATCGGAGAGTGGTTACGTCACGACTTAACAACCGAATAGGGAAAAATTGTCCAACAAATTCTCCAATTCTCTAAAGTAACAGAACCGGATAATAGATCCCTAATTAATGCAAAAGATGCTACAAATGGATTAAACGAAGGTTAAATATTATCTAAAATTTACTTGGCTAACGGATTTTGGTCCATACCTTTAGCCAAGGAAAGTAGACCGTGTACGGCTTTTACATTTGAGGGAAAATGATACGTTTCCAAACAGATTAATTACTGTAATTCCCCAAATGTGTTTCAGGCAATAATATTAGAAGGATTGCCAATCAAGCGTACACCGATGATGTGCCGATAGGCACTGAGACCGTGGATGAACACATGAAAATCTTAACAGAAGCCATCAAAAGACTGGCGGACGCTGGTTTTCTTTTAAACATGAAAAAACTAGAATTAGGAAAAAGAAAATGTGAGAAAACAGTGATTGAAGTAATGGTAGAAATCATTATAAATATGTATTTCCAGGAGGAATACCTATTGTTATGCCAAGAGAATATAGCCATTATGTCACAGAAACATCACTGACTGTCAGAGCAAGATCACAACAGACTTTTGCAGGGACAGGTAGAGTAAAAGTCAAATTTGGGCCAGAAAGCAACAGTGAGCTGTGGGAGGTACAGGCACAGATAACGACCACAAGTGATTACATGGGTCAAGCTAAAGCCATCGACTCTCCGGCTGCCTGAACCAAGCTCAGCTGAAAAACTGGCCAAATGGAGTGAAAAGAAGTTTAGGGAAAGCATAGGATGCAACCTGTTCTCTCTCTTATCTTGTGATTGCAGAAACATGGGTGTACCAGGAACTCGTCTAAGGAGGAAGTACAGGAGATGGCGTCAGGACCGACCCAACCAAGGAAAAGTCCTGCTGGCTTGTATGACTGTATGGGTGGCCAGCATATTAGCATTATTCTTGGGCCTTACTGTTAGTAGTAATGTCAACGAGAAAGGAGTAGCCTCCTGCTCGTCTAAAGTAGAGTTCTCAACGGGTCGGGTCGGCCCGACAAACCCGACGGGACCCGCGGGTTCGGGCCGGGTTCGGGTCGAAAATATAAGCAAATGACTCGGGTCGGGTCGGACCTCGGGCTTAATCTTTTCCGCTCAGTAAAAAAAAACACATTTATTATCATCGCTGCTGTTCACCGTAAAGAAAGTCTGGCTGCTGCGTGCAACGTGCATCATGGAGAGGGGCGGGGGCAGACGCCGCTGCGTGCACGCCTTTAGCCTGGAGAAGAAGATGGAGTTGGTGAAAGTAAACTTGCTGCGGGTGAATTCACCGTCGCTACTACAGCCTATTTATATATTTAAAGTTTATTGTTTCAGTTGTTTGTATTGTTAAAAGGCGTGAACATTAAAGGTTGATTTGAATTCGCGTCTGCTGGTCATGATAATACGTGTATGAGAAAAAAAAAATCCGACGCGGCGTCGGGCCGCGGGCCGGGTTCGGGCAAATAATTCATGTTGATGTGTCGGGTTACATCGGGTCCGGGCTTTAAAAGCCACGGGCCGGGTCAGGTCGGGTTGTAATTTTCAGGCCCGTTGAGAACTCTAGTCTAAAGTAGTAATCGTAGAAAAAAAATTTTTATAACCAAACTGTATCTCTAAATAGTAAAGCAAAATATGGCCCAGAAAGGATTAGAGATATGTTTAAAGGATTTATAAAAGATATAGATAAATAATTTTGGAACTGCACAGGTACTTTTAATAAGAGTTCCCTGTACGGCCCGTTATTATACAGTCCAACTGTGCAAGGGAATAAAACCAGGATAAGATGGACTGTCCTTAAAAGCCATAACCAGACACATGTAAAGTTACGAGGCTTAATCTATAAAATTTGTGATCTAACAAATTTATCGGCCACCATACACGTGTATAAACTGTGGAACATCCCTTTTTTTTAAATAACCAAGATAGATGAATGAAATTGTTTGATAAAAAAGGATGTTTCTGTAGTCCAGAATCATTGGATAAGCCCAAAAGAGTTTGATAAGGTCGAACCAATAAGATTGGATATTAAAAAACCCAGTCAGCCAACTGGGAGGTCAGCTCCACTGAGCGAAGCATATAAAGTAATTACACATAAAATGGGTCATCGAAGATGTCTTAGATCCAGTGCAAAAAGGTTATTGGCCGAAGGGCCTCAACCCGTATGTATTAATTCTAGGAATCTTAAAAAATAAACCCAAACCTGCTTATGAAGCATTTAACTGGGTAACATGTGTCAAAATTACTTATTTCAAATTCACTCGGCTGGGATATTTTGAAATTGGATTGGGAATAATTACCTACGTCTTTTTGACGGTAATTAGCTGGAGGAGAAATATCGCCTTAAGACCAATGGTGAACAGATTGGCTGTGCTATATTTCGTAATTTTGATAATGGCGGGGATTGCAAGGTACCTGCAAGAACCAAAATTATTAATAAGACAATCATTAATAGGTATTAACGACCATTCCAAATTCATGGTGATTGGTTGAGAACTGTTAATGTGGATTGAAATTTTACTGTACTTTACTTTTTTATTGATTTTACTTTTTGAAAGAAAAAAAGAGCAATTTTCTTTTCTACCAACATTTCTAATCTGTAGTTTTACTATTATTGAATTTTCTGTTTTTCTGTGATTTTTTTATTTTTTTATTTCACTGTTGATTCTGTGTTGTACCAGAAAAAAGGAAACCACCTCATTACAATGAAGTTCACAAAATCTGCAAATCATGTTTTAAATATAAATGTTATCCATTAATGATTACGGCATGGGGACAGGATCTTAATACATATGAACACTTCTGCTCAGAATGTATTATTAAGAACGGCTACTCTATGGCGGAAATTAAAAATATAACCTATTGTAAAGGCGGGGCCAGTTGGCTCAGCCCAGGCAACAGTCATCACATGACCTGTGAGGCACTACAGTTAATTGATGAAACAAGTGGTGAGTAGTTGAGTTGCAAGAAGAAACAGAACTATTGATAGACCACAGAGAGACTGTGACCAAGACCACTTGTAGTGTCGACATTCACACGTATAGATGGAGGAACTAGACAAGCTGGAGTGAATGGACAAATGTTGTTGTTATCGATCCTGCAGATTTGTCTGGAGAGGTCTTCACCGGCCCAGTGGGAGCCACGGGTGTTGACCCTAGAGCACTTGGCCAGTGGGACCGAGGTGGCTCTGAAATACCAGAATCTGGTGCAGATGGACCAGACTCCGCGGAGGCGGGACTTGTTTCATTGGCAGCCAGTGAACAGGATGTGGTACAAGACAACAATGAGTTTCTGTCGTTCCAATATGGAGCTTGCAAAATTGGGTTCCTCTGGAGGACTCACCAACTAGGTACAGGTTCTATGAATGTTGCTTGGATTGGGTTATGGCTACCGTACGCGTTTATAAATGTTAAACTTGATGAATTTGACATAATTGTGCCTAGAGTGCTGATGGAAAATCGTGTATTTAGACGTTCAAGAGGGAGTGTAGTGGAACATTTTTAAAAAAGAGTTAAATGTACCTCCAAATACACTCAGACATACACACACAAGAAGCACAATGGAAGGAAACACCATAAAAAGATAAGAGTGACACAACAGGACTTGCAGCTAAGCATAAGTCACAAGACTGTTTTCTCCTCAGTTCCTCTGGAAAAACACAAAGTGGCCTAAAACATGAACAATGTATGTGTATGTGTATGTGGTTTAGGGTATATATACACCTCAGAACAAGAATGTTCAAGTGTGTTTATTTTCTGATGTTCATCTCTAGAGCGAGTGGATTCTCTCCAGATCCTTCTTTTTGCCTGCTGTTATTTCATAACCTGAGAAGCTCAAGACGAGAACAGGTTATCTTTATCAGATTGCTTGCTTGAACTGCTTAGAAGTTAGTTACTCTTTGTACATCCATTTTCCGGGACTGCCCCGGGTATGGATTAGCTGAAGAATCATCATCTGTAACCTTTTGATTATTTGCTAACAAGTTTTTGATTATTGTGTAACCAAGTATATTTCTCTTTTGTTTAAATAAACTTTTATTTTATAAAGACAAAAATTTTCTCGTCTTACTTCAGCTGTACAAAGAAAGTTCAATAGCAATAAAATAGGCATTTGTATATTTCATCTGACCAGGACAAAAGAGATCCAGGAAGCTTTCACCAGAGGGTAAGCATGAAAGATCTTTTGAGTCAATGATTGTTATATATGGTGATAAGGGACATACCTTAGATTTAACTGGTATAATAAACTAGCCAGTGTAGTAAACTTGACCTGACAGCAAAAGACTACCTAAATAGGGGTTAATCAAGCAATGAGGTAAATATCAGATCTCACCACAATATATATTTATATATACATACACTACTGGTCAAAAGTTTTAGATCGGTAAGATTTTATGTTTTTAAAAGAAGTCTCTTCTGCTCACCAAGGCTGCATTTATTTGATAAAAAAAGTAATATTGTGAAATATTATGACAATTTAAGTTTTCTATTTTAATACATTTTAAAATGTAATTTATTCCTCAGATGAAAGCTGATCATTACTCCAGTCTTCAGCGTCACATGATCCTTCAGAAATCATTCTAATATGACGATTTTATGCTAAAAAAACTTTCATTATTATTATCAATGTTGAAAACCGTTGTGTACAATTTTTTTTCAAAATTCTTTGATGAATAGAAAGTTCAAAAGAACAGCATTTAGAATATGTTCTAACATTATAAATGTCTTTACTGTAACTTTTGATCAGTTTAACTCATCCTTGATGAATAAAACTATTGATTTATTTTATTTATTTCCCCCAAAAATAAAATTAAAATTCTTACTGACCCCAAACTTTTGAACGGTGGTGTTTAATGTTACAAAAGCTTTAGATTTCAGATTAATGCTGTTCTTTTGATCTTTCTATTCATCATAGCATCATGAAATAAAAAATGTAAATAACTGTTTTCAACATTGATAATAATGAGAAATGTTTCTTGATCATCAAATCATCATATTAGAGTGATTTCTGAAGGATCATGTGACACTGAAGACTGGAGTAATGATGCTGAAAATACAGCTTTGATCACAGAAATAAATTACACTTTACTATATATTCACATAGAAAACAGCTGTTTCAAATTGTAATAATATTTCACAAAATTACTGTTTTTGTTTGTATTTTTAATCAAATAAATGCAGTCTTGGTGGGCAGAAGATACTTCTTTTAAAAACATAAAAAATCTTACCGATCTAAAACTTTTGACCGGTAGAGAGTGTGTGTGTGTGTGTGTGTGTGTGTGTGTGTGTGTGTGTGTGTGTGTAATATATATATTTTTTTTTTATTAAATGAATACCCCCTTATTTTACTTCTCATAGCTTACGCTTTAACCATTTTATTGTTGCACTGAGGTAAATTGCTATATGCACAAGAATCAACTCAAAAAAGCAAATAGTAGTGAGGTGTGTGAATGAGCTTCTACAAACCAGCAGTGGGTGTTTCACCAGCGTCTCTGCCGTGACGTCCAGTCCTGTATCTGTGGAGGTCCACACGTGGGGGTCTCGGGGGCTTTAAGGGCGCCGGCCCGAGGGACGCGGGATCAGGAAGAGGTTTGTGTAGTCTTTCGGTCTGCAGGACTGAACTGAGCTCCATTACAGCGGCTACGGCACAGGACAGGCATTTCACAATCACAGATGCACTGAGGAACTAACAGGACCGGCTCAACAGCACCAGTGCAGTCCTAACTCTACAGTTCTTATCATCCAAGCTGAGACTGTTGAATTTACACACAGTACAGGTCAAAAGTTTGGAAACATTACTATTATTCATGCTTTTGAAAGGAGTGTCTTATGCTCATCAAGCCTGCATTTATTTGATCAAAAACACAGAAAAAAAAAAAACGTAATATTGTGAAATACGTAAGGGTTAATGCCCTTCGAGGTGTCCATTGTCAGGTATTAATGGACGACGGCGAGGCGAGAACCGTTCGACGCGCAGAGGCCTCCGCCAAAGTCCATTAATACCTGACAATGGACACCTGGAAGGGCATTAACCCGCTTATACCATGGTCACTTGTCAAATAACACATTTTTAAAACATTAGTTTATATTTTAATTAGTTTTACAATCGAAATCTAAAGTTTTTACAAACAATAACTTGGTTTCCCTGGTTACGCCTGACGGTTTATTTACTAGGTGTCCTCTATCACTTTTTAATGGACACCCTGCAGCCAATCAGAATCGAGTATTCACCCAGACCATGGTATAATACAGTTTCAAATAATGGTTTTCTATTTTAATATACTTTAAATATAATTTATTTATTTCTGTGATCAAAGATGAATTTTCAGCATCATTACTCTTCAGTGTCACATGATCCTTCAGAAATCATTATAATATGATGATTTATCATCAATGTTGGAAACAGTTGTGCTGCTTAATATTTTTTATAACTGTGATACTTTTTTCAGGATTTATTGATGAATAAAAAGTTAAAAAGAACAGCATTTATTCAAAATAGAAATGTTTTCTAACAATATAAATCTTTACTTTTTATCAATTTAACATCCTTGCTGAACAAAAGTATTAATTTCTTTCAAAAAAAAAAAGAAAGAAAAAATTAAAGAGTAATGATGCTGAAAATTCAGCTCTGATCACAGGAATAAATTATATTTTAAAGTCCTCCTGCAGTGAATAATTTTATCCCTTAAAACTCACCTTTGATCACCAGAATTACATATTTAAACTTGTTATCTTTAAAAAAGAAAGTCTTCATGTGTTAAACATCTTGAATGTAACTCGACACCCTTGCCTCATTTAGTATACGCGGTTCTATGAATATGCAAATGAGCCCCGCCTCCACTCACTCACTCAGCTCAGAGATCCACTGGTTGACGATCACACGTTGATCTGATTGGTTACAAGGTAGTTTGTGACGTCAGAAACACCAGCGATTTCAAAGCGTGTGTTTGAGACTGTCTTTGGTTCACTGCAGTTTTAAGGAGGAAATACTCAGCAATGCTGTCGACTTATGAATTTACACATGGTTTGTGTTAAAGAATATTAAAAACACCACATAGACACATAAACAACATTAAAAGTTGGATTTTCACCACAAGGGGACTTTTGTATATTAAAATAGAAAACCATTATTTTAAATTGTAATAATATTTCACAATATTACCGTTTTTTCTATATTTTTGATCAAATAAACACAGGCTTGATGAGCATAAGCCATTTGGAAACCGTATTGTTTTGACCGGTACTGTATGCATCCATGTAAAATAAAGTAGAGTTTTGCGACTCACTGTGTGGCGCTCGGCTGATCTTCAGTGGAGATGAAGTCACTGGACGATCAGCAGGAGACGGAGGACTCTCTGTGGGTTTACTGATGTAGAAGCCCTTGGGTCGGCCACACACCAGCAGGCTCTTGTGGGAGAGCTTCCTCTTGGCTTTCTCCAGCGTGCTCAACACACGCTGGTCAAAGAAGTGGCTAACACTCCCCGTGCCAGAGGACGAATCCGTCAGGGACTCGCTCGGGGAAGGAGTAGCAGAACGCTCGAGACTCGCACGCGGGTTTGACTCTCCGGTCTCAACACTAAGAGTACTTTTAAGACCATTTTTACCAGTTTCTTTGCCACACGCTGAAACTTTGGCCAAGCTGAAAGGTGTAGGGAATTGCTTCCTGGTGCATTTGAGAGGTGATGCGATTCCCTTTGGACAAGGAGCTGAAGAATCATGCTTTGGCTCGTTTGAAGGCGGCAACACGAGGGGCAAATGCCGAAGTTTGAGCGACTGCCTGTTGTGCCCATCCTCACCAGAGCTGCTGACTTCAGATGGTGTGTTGGGAAAGCTTGGGAAAGATACAGGCCGTCTTCCTGAGAATGTTTTCAGGTCTTCTCTGAAAATGTTCCGGGGTAGACTAGGGGCCTTGGTTTCCACAGCTGAACTCAAGCTCATGGTTATCGGACCAGAGCGGCCCAGGCCAGCTGTTGGGAGGCGTTTGGGTTTCTCGGGAAGCACAGGTCTGTTGCTCACCTGGAGCTCTTGCTGAAACTTGGCCCTTATGGATCTAAAACTGCTGCAGGCTTCCTATAGTCGACATGAAACGCAAACGGTAACAGATTTAATCGGTTAATTGTCATAGGCCTACGTATACATTTAAGCACCCACATATCAAAACATTTCAAGAGACAGTGTAAAATAAGTAGGCAAACGCATCCCTTATGAAAATTAACCATGGCTTTACTACAAATAAAACAAAAACAACATGGAGTTAAACCATGGTAACAACAAATTCACAAATGGTTTTACTACAAATAAATCCCCCCCAAAAAACATGGTTAGTAAAGTTAAACCTTGATAACCACAAACTAATCATGGTTTTACTACAAGTTAAATAAATAAAATAAAATAAAAACATAGTTAGTACAGTTAAACCTTTGTAACCACAAACTAATCATGGTTTTACTACAATTAATAATAAAAAAAACATGGTTAGTAAAGTTAAACCACAGTAACCACACATTAACCATGATTTTACTACAAATAAAACCACAAACTTATCATGGTTTTCCAACAAATAATAATAAAACATGGTTAGTATAATTAAACCATGGTAACCACAAATTAGTCACGGTTTCGCTACTCTAACCATAGTTTAACCATTACTACACTTTTACTAATTCAACCCACATTTAATTTCATAAGGGATTGATTGAAATAGAGTATTTCAGTATAAAACATCAACTCCATATAAACAAAATACAGGTATGTGTGATTAAACTAAGTGTGCTTTTTGACCCATTTAAACCCATCTGTCCACTTGACAAAATAGGATCTGTTTGGCGTTTTTACTTTGTTTGTTATCTATCCCAAACAATGTTTTTACCTGTTCCATCGTCGTTCAGTCTCCTTCTTGGGCAAGAGCGTATTAAACTATAAGCATTACATGATATCTTCAAAATAATCGCAAAACACGTTTAGGCATCAGAGCATTGGTCTTATTGATTGATTAAACCGCCGCCTACTCTGTTGAAGGATTGGCTTATGAATATTAATTAGGTTGCGTGTGGGTTGAACACCTGATTGGCTGAAACTAAGGCGATGGAGTAGCGGGCAAATGAAAGAATCCTACATTTACTTGGCGACGTTCGAGGAGAAGCTTTGATTGGAAGCGCTGGAAACGCCACACCCTGGAGACCCCTGCTGGACAGAACTGTGTACATGCAGAACAAACAGGCATAAAAACCCCTGTCAAACCAATTGCAAACGTTTATTGAAGATGTGTGCAATTAAGAAACCATCTAATACGATTAAATGTCAAGTGTTTTTATAATATGAACTATTTTATTAACTTGATAGGCTATTGTAATTTATAAAAAAATGTCAAAATGTAAGACAAATTGAAAAATGTATTCTTTTTTCTTTGAATATCAGGGTCAAGCAGTTTATAAGATGACACTGCCTTACAGGTGAATGTGATTTCAACAAATATGTTTCTGGATAAACATCTTTATTAATCCTGCATTCCAATCAACAAATCATATTTGAGTGACAAGTTTACAGTTTATGTTGAGTTTAAGTTATGTGTAGGGTTAGGGTTTCTGGACAGGAATTGTGTTCCAAGATGAAAAAAAAAGTTGACCCAAAAATAGCCTATGTCCTGCTTGAAACCACAGCAAAGATTTTTACACACAGCAACTCAAAATGTATCTCAGCCAAATATTCAGTTTCGTTACAAGACCATAAAAAAATTCTCAATCAGACACTCTACCAACATGTACAACATAAGTTAACTGACTGTAAGAGCTAGTGCACATCTGTGTTTGTGCTGCACAGTACACACACACACACACACACACACACACACACACACACACACACACACACACACACACACACACACACACACACACACACACACGCGCGCACGCACGCACGCACGCACACACACACACACACAGATACACACACACACACACACTGCTTACTGTGCCATAAGGCTCACACCCTGGCCAGTGCTGACTGTGTCATTCATTTGCCAAATGTTGTCCAAATTATTTTGCAATGTAATCGGGCCATATTTGCTGTGTCATGTGTGGGCCACTTTAGGTTCACATTCAGATTCACAGTGATTATAGTCCCTCATCTTTGCCAAAACTGGCCCAGATATGTTTTAAGATAATTCAACATATGAGGGCCATATTTGGTTTACACCCAGATTAGTCATTCGGGCCATAAGAAGGCCATGAGTGCCGCATCATTGCCTGAAGTGGCCCACATCCGTCTGCTATCTGAGGAGCGAGTGAAACACACACAAATGCTGTTAACTGGTAAACATGTTTAGTCGTTCTGTAGAGGAGAAGAGACTTCATCCACAGAACAAAGACAATATACTGTAGATCTGTGCATTAGTAACAGACACACACACATAACTAACTTCATATACAATAAAACAATAACAATAAAGATATTCTGTGTATAAAATGTTAGAGCGATCATGTAAATGTTTAAAAGTTACATGTAAACTTTATATCTTTTGAAACATTTATGTGCTATACTTGACAATCACGTTCATGATCAGAAATATTTTAATAATTATGGATGAGTTCAATCCAAACATTATTATATTTGTAGGCCTGATACTGAAGATTTCTGCTGACACTCATCTGAGCTTCTTCCTCTGTTCCACCTTTAATTACAACTAAACCATCATTTGGCTGAATAATAAACCAACATTAATCATTCAATATCACATGTTTCTAATACGCATGCTAACACACACGCTGCTTTATTTAATTGTGAAGTCTGAGTCTCTTCCACCTGTATGAAACACATTTACACATTTATTTCTCCTCATAGACAGTAGTGAGACTCTTCTGTGGATCACCTGATGGTTTCTGCTCCTCTCATGATCATTTCACACTATGATATAACGCATCGATCTTCATCTAAACTGTAAAGTGGAACAGAAGAGAAAACAATCAGTGTTCAGTGGAACAAAGTGAAAATTATTATATTTCAATTACTGTTTTTTTTTTTAAGTTAAACTGAATTCCTGTAATCAGATTAATTACAGACTTTACATGATCTTGATATAGATATTTGTGTTTTATAATATAATGATGTAAAACCTGAATGATGTTCATATGTGTGTGTGTGTGTGTCGGTGCGACTCCTATTGAGTCTCTGTAAAGGAGAAACTAATGAGTGTACGGCGTATGGAATAAACCACAGGGAGCAAATACAAATGTTATTTTGAGTTCAAACACAAACCTTTAGTTAAAGCCGTTTGTCCTCTAGTTTAAACATGTTTGTAGGCTCTTAGTAAATCACTGAGAGTAAAGTAAGTGTAAAGTAGTGTGACGTGTTGCTTGTCACAGTAAAAACACACTAGAGACAGAGACATTTCTCATGTGAGCTGGACGCTGTGAGCTGAAGCTGGAACTGCACTGATTTTAGCAGGAGTGCAGCGTTTTCCTACAATCTGACCAAGTCTGTTTTCACACTGAAATGATTCACTTCTACTGACACAGTTAATAAAGCAGGTGTTGATGTATAAAGCTGTGACAGTGAGCTTTTGTTCTCTTTCCTCCTTTGTGTGAAACATTTCAATAACTTCACATTTTGTTCTCACACAAACCCTTTGTTGCAATAAAGCTTAATGATAATTTCCTTTAACGAATGTTTGAAAGGTTTGTTCACATATCAGAGGTAAATGAAGATCTCTTTAATATCTCAGTGATGTTTCCTCACCTCAGGTCACAGTTTGAGTCTCGTATCACGCCTCTGAGCCGCTGCTTTGAGTCTCCTATATTATTGGCTGTCAGATCAAGCTCTTTTAAAAACTGCAGTGCTTTTGAGTTAGTCAAAGACTGAGTTAAAGAAGAAACATCTGTAATGCCACAGCGATATAGACTAGAAAGACACAAACAGAGGAAGAGAGATTATCTTACAAACAAATCATGAATGTGAACAATTTTACACAAATATAATGTGAACTCAGACTCATTGTGAGATATTGAGTATAAAGTGTTTTAGTTTAAACTGTTGAAGTGATTTTAAGCATTTTGATTCTTGTATGTGAATTACTAACTAGATAAAAAACACATAAAAATGTGAGCAATAGGGAAAACCCAGAAAGTGCACTGCTATAAACAATGAATCATAAGCTCTGCTGTCAATGTAGAAGATTTTATTATTTAGAAAATAAGTAATTTAACTATATATTTGTACACTATTATTTCATTTCTGTGTGTGTGTCTTTGAGTTTGACTTTGGACGCCTGAACGGCCAGAATGTTGATGCAACAGAGAATTATATTTAATGTCACATGGTACAAAATATTTCTCAAAATATCTCTAGAATGTATTACCATCTTTAGAAGGGATGTAGGAATATATGTGAGAAGCCACTGATCTGGAGCGCCTTTCTGCAGGAGGCGTTCAGGCTTTGTTTGTGAAATAAAGTCTAATATTTCTGGCATCAAAGATCTCTGAGAAGTGATTTCCCAAAAAGATTGAAACCACAACATCTTCAAATAAATAAACTTCAGTCACACTGTAATTGCTGTACAGTATAATGATACTAACTCTAGTTTCTCCATCTTGGATTGTGGGTTCATCAGTAGATCACTGAGGTTTTTCACTCCAGAGTCTCCTAGTTTATTCACGCTCAGGTTCAGCTCTCTCAGGTGTGACGGGTTTGATTTCAGAGCTGAAGTCAGGATGAGACTCTGTTTCTCTGTAATACTGCAATAACTCAGACTGAAGACAGAGAGAGAAAAGAAAATGAATCAGATTTATGATGATCAACTAACGTGTTTAGCTTCATCCAGCAGACTTTTGCTGACAAATAAACAGGGATATCCAGGTTCAGGGAACACAGAGAAAGACTACACATTGTTCATTTAAATATACTACCAACATTGTAACAAGTCATGAAACCCCCAAAACACATTATTTGAGATGTGAACAGATATGTACAGGCTGCACATCACTGAAAATAATAAAAGCACTCTATTTTTGTCATTTTTGTGTTTTTCTGAGCAATTTGGTTCTTCCAGGCTGAAAAGTAAAGTGGAAGCGACGTCACGGTATCTGAGGTAGAAGCGTGTGATTGGCTGAATGTGAGGTAGAAGTGTGCTTTCGGAGCGTGTGATTGGCTGAATGTGAGGTAGAAGTGTGCTTTCGGAGCGTGTGATTGGCTGAATGTGAGGTAGAAGTGTGCTTTCGGAGCGTGTGATTGGCTGAATGTGAGGTAGAAGTGTGCTTTCGGAGCGTGTGATTGGCTGAATGTGAGGTGGAAGTGTGCTTTCGGAGCGTGTGATTGGCTGAATGTGAGGTGGAAGTGTGCTGATACACAGAACACGACAATTAAAAGAACAATGGAAAAAAAAGTAACTATGTCTTTATTATTTCTGTGTTAAACTGACGCGTGTCGTTTGTTCAGACTCAGAGACTATAGTGCTCATAAATGTAATGAAAATATTATTAGATCTTTTAAACATTCTTCAGCAATTCTCCCTCGTTCTTGTGAGTGTGTTATATAGGGTTATATTTTTAACATGCATCAAGGTGCCTTCATATCCATTTATTTTTTTCCCCTCTGCAGTCATATTTTAATATTCATGTGTCTGTATAATGAGTGTGTTGCAGGTCTGTGTTTTATTGGTTGTTGTCTCCCCTTTTCCCGCCCTCTACACTCCCACTTTTCCACAGCTTTACACACACATTTCCTCAGACTTCTCCAGCTCTGAGATGTGAACGTCAGCTAAAACAGGGTTTCATGACACTTTAAGGTTCTTTCGTGTCAATGTCACCTTTGGTTTGTTCACTGGGACAAATGTGGTTCATTGTGTTCAGGAGTTTCTTGTGTGCGTAATAGTGTCTGTGTGTATATTTAGCCCTCATGCAGGGCCGTACACACCACTGAGGTCCAGACCTTGGTCATTTTTCGACGTGTATAGACCTTATGCGCCAGAGAAACAAGCGCGCAGCATCTTTAGAATATTGTCTTTGAACTTCTGTTTTTGCGGTCGCTCTGTATATGTCTATGGCATCGCTGTCAAGGAGTAATTAGCTGGAGAAGTGGATTTACTTACTGTAGAGTTAATGAAAGTTATAATGAGCATGTGTAACAGAGTTAGTATTTTATTCCGTTTTTATTGTGAATTCAGCAGCGGTTGTTAATTTCATGTTGTAGTGGTGCCCTCATGTGGTTTGTTTGGGGACTGCAGGCAAAATGTTCGGTAAGACGGGAGATGACGCAACACGGCCGATGCAATGTGTACTGCACCACCTAAACAGCTGTTTTACGATAGAAGTTTAAAACAACCAACAGAAATAATCAGTTTGCGAAGACTGTATCAATCAAAGCTCAGCTTTGGGAAGGGAAGATATACAGGTGAAGATGAGGAGACTGAGAGAAGAAGAAAGAGAGAATGTGATGGAGATGAGAGAGGAAGAGCAGGTATTGCACACTGTGCCCAGGGTGAGATTATCATTATTACAATGGATTCATATTTAACACAGATATATGTTCTTCACTATTACAGCGGAAACTATAAGCTCAATTTAACAGCACAATCACCTATTAAATATATTTCCATAATAATATATATTTGTATACCTCAAATGTGTTTGAATATTTCCCCAGTATCAGCACTGGGACTTTTCACTGTATTACTTCACTTGTCTGTGTTTGTGCAACTTGCATTATTAAGCCAGAATGTTTATGAGTGAGCAATTGAACCATTACAGTTTTTCTCAATTGCTAAAACACTAAAACCCATTGGCTGAATAAAGTTCTCAGTTGCCTGAGCTCATTTAGCTAACTGTGCAGTCTGTTGTCAATACCTTAAACCATTTCACATGGTAAAACACAATTTGCAGATCTCACTTAGACTTTTCAGCAAAACTCTAAACACATTCTCATTCTCAAAACACATCCTGCACTGTAATGCACACGTCATCCACACTGGTAAACACAAGTGGCAACATCAAATACAAATAGAGAACACGTCATTGATTGAACACAACCACTCAAAACTGATTTAACCTGTTTCAAATGATGCCCAAAGACAAGAAGAAGCACATTGATCACATGTTTACTTTTCACATGTCCCTTTTAGTATTGTATGCTGTAGTACAGTGCATAGGCTGTATACTGTACAATGAACAAACTGTACGGCCCTGAACAATGTGCTTTCCATTTGTTAACAGCACTGACTGCTCAATAGATTTTGACTGGATGCAGGTTCATATCAACAAAGAACAAGAATCACAGTATCACAGAGACAAAGGACGAGTGTGTGAGATGCAGGGTACAGTACTGTAAGAATAGGGGTACAAGGGGGTACAAAAAATTGCAGAGTAGTAATTTCTGATCAGTTTTGAGCTACTATGATAGAACATGTTTTCGTTCATCAAAAGACAATGACGGAAAAATATGAAATTTGTTTTGAGATTAATGTACTTCTCCCTGAGAACTATATGTTTTGAACAATGTGTTTTCTATTGTTTGGTGTATAGTTTACTGACTGCTTGATAGTGTATATCATTATCACTTTGTTTATGATTTGAGAGCAGTGTTTTGATTTTGAACAGGTAAAACTGTTTTAAAGGAGTTAAAGGACTTCCAAAAAAGGAGTCAGAGATTTTGTAAATAGTGCTTGAAGATGAGGTTTTGTGTTTAATGTTTTCAGAAAATGGAGCAAGTTTTTACCCTGGTAAACCAGAGTTCTCGCGAGAGCACAAGTTGAATTTGCTCAGCGAGTTACTCTGGTGTCGAGCAATGGAGCTCATTAAATATGCCCCTCGATCTGAGCTGCACCAATCACATCGGGTTATCTGATATAGGCGGGCCAGAGGCGAGATGACGACAGCGCTGTGACGTCGAAGTCATCAGTAAACATTGCAAGATGCCTATGGATAAAGCAGTGGTTTGAAACGGCTTTGGCCGCTACAATGAACGAGTTAGACTTGGCTTTTTCCCAAAAGAGGAACAGGAGACGGGCGCTCGAATCGTTCCTTTGCAAGAAGGGTGTTTTTGCTGTTTTGCCGACCGGAAGAGTCTAATCTACCAGTTAGCTCCGCTGGTAGCTAAGCGTATGGGGCTTATTGTTGTGATTGGTCGTAGTGTTATCCAATTGCGTGCTGTGAGATTTTCAAATGCATGCTTGGTGCCGCCCCTCGAGCTGGCCGATTTTCATTGATCGACACCAGACCATTAAGCTTTTAGATTTAGGTCTGGATTTCCAGGCTAGCAAGTTTTAGCAATTGAGAAAAACTGTAATTGAACTGATTAGCACATTGGTTAATTCAGGAAAGAAACAAGTTGCTGAAACTGATCTTTGATGCTCATACATATGCTCATTTCACAAATCACACATTTCTGCATTTCAATTGTGTAGTGTGGATCATTCATTGCAACATTTATCCTGATTCTCATGTTTAAGAATCTGTTTTCTGCTTGACAAATAATTTATGCTACTGTCCACTGACATGCTTTTAAAGCTATTGATATCCAGTTTTTTTGTCCTTCAAACACCTTAAATTGCACATGTGTAGATCAGGAAAATCAAAATTTCCTCTGAACCCCCCTAGCAACATCAATTGTGGGACCTCAGTTTTTATAAAACCCTGCGTACGGCCCTGCCTTCATGTTACCATTGTCTTCTGTCTGGCTTTGTTCCCTGTAACTGCTGTTGGGGACCTTCATGTTTCTCACTCAAGTCTTTGTTTTTTTAGTTTTGTTCACGTTTATTTGAATAAAGCTGCACTTGCGTTCAGTAGTGATGGGAGAAACAAAGCTTTTCAAAGCTTCAAATCAATTAAACCAATTTCTTCGCAAAATGATTCACTGTTTTGAAGTGTTAGTCTAAGCGTGTAGTTTCGAAATGACACACGCTGGCCAAAAACTGCATAAAAACACCTTCTACAAACCCATTACAAATGTTTTATTGAATGGAAAATGTATTAAATGCAATTAAGTAATCATCTAATATGATTAAATATCAAGTGTCTGTATAATATGTGCTCTTTTATACATTTTCAGTGCTTGTTTTGTTTATTTCATGGATGGCTCAGCTAAACAGGCCAATAAGAAACTACTATTATTCCTTTTAATTATACTAATGTCTAATGAAAACGTCTACAAATGTATAAAACTGATCAGAGATCAGGTAAATCTCAGTAAATCTGCATGATTTATGGGTTCACAGAGATCATTGTGTGTTTTTAATTTGCTGTTTAATTTTATTACTTTAAATTGTTGAGGAAAAAACTGCTCTGACTCAAATAAGTGAGGAAATATCATCATCAGCTAACATTACTACTGAAAGCAGGGCTCCAGACTGCATTCTGCCACCAAAATTTGAGAGTCTGCGACTGAATTTTACATCCAGTCTCACATGTGCGACCAGTAAATTTGTAACTGGCTAATGTGTGGAGGGGGAGGAGCCTAGAGATAGAGCGCGCATAAACGTCTGTGGGAAGGAAACGGAGACAAATATCAATGTCACAGACACAGTCGGATTATGATTCAGAGTCAGAGGTTTGTGAGGTGATAAAGGCCCGAACACACCATTTTCGGGAAGACTGGCTGAGAGGATTCAGCTGGTTGAGGTACTGTAAGGAGACGAACTCCATGAACTGTGAATGTTGCAGTCGCTACCCCAGAACTGCGGGGAACACGAAGTTTGAGAACAGTGCAGGCACTTCACAGTTTAAACACAATACGCTAGTTAGACACAATCTCAGCCTCAAGCATAGAGTATGCCGTGACATGTTAATAAATCAAAATGAAAGCGGAAAAAATCTGCGCTACTCATTTCTGCTTCACGGACCGTTTAATAGTTCGGACCAATAATAGACAGCGCAGAGCTTCTCTCGCCAGTCGCGGGCGGATCTCGATCACGCAACACCGTTACATCGTGGAGATCCAGTGAAGAAATCCATTGAGTTTGTG
Organism: Leuciscus idus; assembly: GCA_021554675.1. Taxonomy (NCBI): domain Eukaryota; kingdom Metazoa; phylum Chordata; class Actinopteri; order Cypriniformes; family Leuciscidae; genus Leuciscus; species Leuciscus idus. The sequence continues at coordinate 42,018,482 of CM038627.1, forward strand.
AACAAGTTATAGAAGGCTTTAGGTCCACAGATCAGCAACATTCACCATGGATTTAATGTAGTAACACTAACTGTAACTATATACTATGGTTATAACAGTAGCCAACACATCTTTTTCCAGCACTTCAAAACTATAATATCATATTTAAATGTTATTTTTAATGTGTTGACCAAAACATTTTTTGTTCATCCTTTAAAGATTGTACCTATTTATAAAACTAAAAGTTTCAAGAAGTAGGAAAACACACTTATTTAAAGAACTTTAGAACTTTCTGCAGTGCTGCTGCCCTCAAATGTTAGTCTGGAGCCCTGTGAACTTAATAAAACTGCACATTGTTATTTCTGTACATTAAGTATATTTATTATCAAAGCATTTGTCAGTAATACATTTATTTTGGGGGGAAATGTGAATAATTGCATTGCAAGGTGATTTAAGGTGTGCCCCTACATTTTCTGCTTGCGCTCCAAAATGTTAAGTCAGGGGCTACAGCGCTCCTAATAAAAAAAGTTAGTCTGGAGCCCTGAAAAGTAAAGTAATATTATAAATAAATGAGCAATACTCACGTCAGTGTGTTGAGTTGACAGTGTTTATCCTGCAGTAGAGCAGCGATCTGATTCACTCCTGTGTCTCCTAGTTCATGTCCAATCAGATTCAGCTCTTTCTGGAGAAACGGGTTTTTACCCACAACTCTATTCACATACTGACAGGCTTCCTCTGCAGCAGGACTCAAAAACCTGCAGAAGAGTCAATTCAGTTCTCAACTAAATGTCCGTTGCATTACAAAAAAGATTGATACGAAAAAAAAAAAAATCTTTGAACATTTAAATACACAAATAAATATAAATTTAAAAGAAACTAGAGAGACACTCAGTCCTAAAGCAAACTCATAAGAACAGAAACGTCTCACAGAGCAGAAGGGCAAAAGCTCACTAGATCATGGTTTTCAGTGTGAATACAGAGTGTGAAATTAAGATCTTTCTGGCTTTTAAGCAGGAGAAGTGAGAAACGTCAGCACAGAGAAAACTGGCTTGTAAAACTACATGTTTGTGAACATCTGGAGACTCATAGACTATGGGATCAAATTCCCGCCAAATATATAGCGGTCACGAATAAAAATAATAATAAGCGTGAATCAAAAATTTTAAAACACATGTAAAAATATATTGCACAAACTGAAAAAAAAGAATGCAAAATGATCAGAATAGCAAACAACGTGGTCACGGATCAAAATATAATATGCGTGAGTCAAGAAATAACAAGCATGAATAAAAACTTTAAACACATTAAAAGTTATTTTGCAGAAAACTTAGAACTTAGAAACAGAGAACTTTTCCTTGGTTTTATTACTGTGTTCTTTGTGCTTTCTTGCATTTTCTGCTCATATTTTACTCTTTTGTACGCTTGTGCTGTTTTTCTCTTCGCTCTTCTTTCTATGTTCTGCGCTTGCTTTCCCAAATGTTGCAGTTCGAGTTTCATGTAAATTAGGGTGGGCTTAAGCGTCACCATTGGTCCACTAGTTCTAGATTGACAGCTACTCCTCTAGCCAATCAATCGAAGAGGGGAGTTGACGTCACACCAATGCGACTCGTGGCTACTGATGCTTACTTGTTATACAGGGGAAGATGACCGTCAACTCAGTTGGCAAAAAAATGTCCGTGGCAGGACACCTTTAAACTGCATGTGTGCCTGCAACTCAACCTGTTGCCGGTATACGTATACCTGGCAATATGGTATCGTTAAATTCGTCATCCTAACGATGACCTGTTACAGTTATGCCTGTCTGATGATCCATCATTCACCTCTAATGCACTGGACCCGGACCTGGCACCGCGAGCGTCGATCTTCTCCGAGCAGTAACTTGCCACCACCTACTGGCCGTTTTACTTTCATATTTAATCAATAACAAGGATGGGTAATGTCGGTCCTGGGTGCAGAGTTTAGCTCCTCCAACCCTAATCAAACACACCTGAACCAGCTAATCATCGTCTTTAGGATATTTAAGACAGGTGAGGTTTTTAATCGGAGTTGACGCTAAACTCTGCAGGACAGCGGCACTCTAGAAACAACGTTACCTATCGCTGATGGAGATGTTGCTGTATTCAAATTTTAAGCTATATTTAAAACATTAATCCTAAAGTAATATGCAATTATGTAGCTATGTAAGTAAACACAATACGTTTGTAATAGGGATGGGGAAATGAAGCCTCATGAATCACTGAGGCTTTCTCCTGACTGTTCCGGGAAAAGATTCAAAGCTTCGAGAGTGTCGAGAACTGGTCGTGAACAGCGCCATCTGGTGGTCATTTAAAATAAAGCAGCCAGAAGCCTGTGTTAGAAGCTCTCCACAACACACTCCATAGTTTCAATGTTATGTGTACAAATAAAAGCCTTACATGTTTGTGTTTGATTTGTTCATTAAATAAATTCATTTTCCCATTAAAGTGTGACAATAAAATATATTATACCATGGTCTGGGTGAATACTCGATTCTGATTGGCTGCAGGGTGTCCATTAAAAAGTGTTATACTACAGGGCCGTTGAATGCTTGAATCTGATTGGTTGACGAACGTTCTAAGGTGTGCATTATTTTCAGGGAAACGCACGGCTAAAGTAGTTCCAGGCAGGTCTTGACCGCATTACAGTTCCATATCACTTCGCGTAGTCAACTGTAATAACGGAAAATAGGATACAATTCATAACAAGAAAAAGCATTTCGCCCCGTGCGCTTGATCTGCAATTTTCATGTCTAGCTTCACAATCAATAGAAACATGCAGTTTAATTTGAATAAATAAACTATAAAGTCCTATCTATAATCAATAGAAAATTAACCCGAATATAGGCTAAATAAATGGATAGTCCTGCAGCACGGATTTTTATTGCAGATAATTTAACAAATAAATAATTATTGATAGGCCTACTTGTTAAAAGGGCTTTGGGTTTCATTTATTTGGCTAGTCTACTGTCATCTGTCAATAATAGAAAAAAAAAAAGAATTAACGAATTAATTAAAACGAATTGAATTAATGAATAAATAATAATATTGACGCACATGCTTTTCTGTCTCATTATTGCAACATCTCTCTCTAATAACTGCATTAATAACTGCATAAAGCCGGGAACACACTTTAAGGCCGGTTATGAATGTAATTTGATACTTATGACTGATCATGCCCAAACGCGTGTTCAGCGCGTTCAGTCTGTGTTCAAAGTCGGTGTTTAAAATCTGCTGCAGTCGATGAAAACAGTCAGAGAATGTGTCAGCTAGTCGTGTGTCCCCAGCATTAGTCTGCTATCAGTGGCTCAAACCTCCGTTACTAACTCTACCTAACCCTAACTCAGCATTAGTCTGCTATCAGCGGCTCAAACCTCCGTTACTAACTCTGAAATGACGTTTTGGAATTAGCAACGGAGGCATGGGATTAGATGCGTAAGAAATTAGTCCTACATATAAGAGCGTTTTAATGACAAAAACTTTACAAACGTCTTGAAATACATAATCTGAACAATGTTTCGAGGTGTGGTAACTGTAGTATAAGCGGAATAATTGACTTCAGGCCGTTGAATTATTAGAAAAATAATGCACACCCGAGGTGTAACGGCCACTCCGCTTCGCATCGTGACCGCATTACCACCTCGGGTGTGCATTATTTTTCTAATAATTCAACGGCCTGTCGTCAATTATTCCTTACATAATGTACACCTAGGAAAGGCGTCCCGTCAATTTGCCTGATGACAGTTCTAAATGTAAATGTAAATGATTGCGCTGGCTCAAACTCACTGATCAACTGCTGCGGTCGGGTCGCTGTTGCTTGGCAACGCCTGTATACGGGAGATATTAAATAGTGCGCTCGACTTAATAAATAAAAACCCTCACGATTTTTACTCTAAAACACATTAAAGTATTATTAATTGATTAAATATTTCTTTCTTTCGTAAGTGACCATGGTATAAGCGGGTTAATGCCCTTCGAGGTGTCCATTGTCAGGTATTAATGGACTTCGGCGGAGGCATACCTGATAATGGACACCTCGTCGGGCATTAACCCTTACAAGCTTATATGATTCAACAAGATTTAATGTAGGCCTACTCTCTCTCTCTCTCTCTCTCTCTCTCTCTCTCTCTCTCTCTCTCTCTCTCTCTCTCTCTCTCTCTCTCTCTCTCTCTCTCTCTCTCTCTCTCTCTCTCTCTCTCCACACACACACACACACAAAATGAATAAGGACATTGTCTGATAGGATCATCTGTTATTAAATGCACTTATGACACTTGTTTACTGATAGTGCTTAACTGTAGGAATGACAGAAAGGTGATAAAGTTTTTTATTATATTTATTATTTTTGGCTGTTGCCATTGCAAACACCAACACCCTATCCCCTCTCCCCTAATCCCACCTTAAACCCAAATACCAACACCAAATGACCTAAAATCACCAAAAAATGCAAAGATTTTATAATAACAAAAAGACACAAAAACAACAAAAAATAATAGCCTAAGTAGTGAAAAATAAATGTTGCTTATTTAAATGTAATATATTGATTAACTTTCAAAGTACAGCACTCTCCTCACAAACACATCAACCAGACTGAGGCAAGAATGACTCGTTAAATAAGATCTGGAGTTCGAGCCTTCTGACACCCAAAGCGAAACGCGCACGTGATTGGACAGAAAGTGAGGCTTCGTTTGTCATCGATCACGTGACTCTAGTAAACCGATACACGCCCCGATACGGGGCTTCACTAGAAATTGTGTCGCTTGTGTGATACGCGCATCGAAGCTTCAGTGTCATACGTAACATCACTAGTTTGTAATAAATCACTGTATTAAATTCAACTGGTTTCTGTATATCTTCTCTGTAACACAATCATTTTCAATAATCTTGTCAAATTTGGCAAGGTTAATAAAAAAAAAGGTAGGCAATGCGTAGCGGTGACAGGTCAAAGTCCTAAAGTCTTCAGACAATGGCCGTTTTTAACTTAGTTTTTGCAACGAATTGTAGTGTTTCATAACTGCAGGATGTTTTACTTACAGCAGCCTTAGCATATTGACATCATGAGCCAAGTAATATTGTTTAACACCAATTACCAGTGTGCACATTAACATTCTCATGTATCTCAAAAAAGATGAATTTAATTATTGATGTCCAGAGTTCAGATAGCTTTACTGCTTGAAAGTCTTTGTAAAGTTAAATTGAACTGCCGTCTTCCCCTGTATAAGTAAGTGCAGCACTCCTGAAAAAGAGTAAGGATTAAAGAAAAATGAAATAAAAGAGAGCGCAGCAGTGCTTCTTTGTTGTTATATTTGGGTTCCTGGGTTCTCCCAAGGTTGCCTGGGTTCTCCCAAGGTTTTTTTTCTCCATTAGGTCACTTGATGGAGTTTTTCGGTTCCTTGCCACTGTTGCCTTTGGCTTGCTCAGTTGGGGATATTTTGGGGATATTTAATTTAATTTTATCAATCAATAAATTCCTCTTGAAACAAACTTTGTTGTATTATTTTAATTTAATACTGTGAAGCTGCTTTGATACAATCTGTATTGTGAAAAGCGCTATACAAATAAACTTGACTTGACTTGACTTGACTTATATTTACTCGGAATGAAGTGCATCACGGGCGCGCACCACCCACTGAAGTGTGCGGTGATGTAATCACGCTGGTATGCCAAGCGAAAATAATTAATTTAATAAATGCACATAACAAAGCACAAATAAGAAATTGAACAGTATATAAAAGTATTAGAAAAATAACATTTTAGTATATTATAATGGAATTGAAGATAAACATAAACAGCTTGTACTCCTACATAAGCATCAGTAGCCACGAGTCGCATTGGTGTGACGTCAACTCCCCTCTTCGATTGATTGGCTAGAGGAGTAGCTGTCAATCTAGAACTAGTGGACCAATGGTGACGCTTAAGCCCGCCCTAATTTACATGAAACTCGAACTGCAACATTTGGGAAAGCAAGCGCAGAACATAGAAAGAAGAGCGAAGAGAAAAACAGCACAAGCGTACAAAAAGAGTAAAATATGAGCAGAAAATGCAAGAAAGCACAAAGAACACAGTAATAAAACCAAGGAAAACATACTTTTTAAGAAAGCATGACCATAAGTTTAAGTTTTGTGCAAAATAACTTTTAATGTGTTTAAAGTTTTTATTCATGCTTGTTATTTCTTGATTCACGCTTATTATATTTTGATCCGTGACCACGTTGTTTGCTATTCTGATCATTTTGCATTCTTTTTTTCAGTTTGTGCAATATATTTTTACATGTGTTTTTAATTTTTTGATTCACGCTTATTATTTTTTTATACGTGACCGCTATATATTTGGCGGGAATTTGATCCCATAATAGACCTGCTGTAGAGAGATGCAGTGAATCTGGGCTTGATGGAAAACTATTGTGTTCAGAAAACTATTTCACTAAAAGGTTATCTAGAATTTTGATGAGAAGTGTGCACAAAAATAAAATTGTGCATTTCAATTATCAAGGTATACTCCAGAATAGCAGCCCATATACTGACCCATAATGTCTATTTGACCTTTAGCTTGTATCACAACTAAACTGTGTTGACGTTTATCATCATCATCATGACAGAACCTGCAGCATCTGATCTGATCTTGATCATTTTGATGCAACAAATTGTAGAGCTAATATAATATATTAGTTATGAATATTTAGCCTCCATATAACTAATTTAGTTAATTATTTGATCCCGTCTCACCTCAGTGTCTTCAGTTGACAGTCTGGATCCTGTAGTAAATCATTGAGCTTCTTCACTCCTGATTGTCCAGGATCATTTCCTGTGAGATCCAGCTCTATCAGGTGTGAAGGGTTTGATCTCAGAGCTGAAGCCAGAGCTTTATAACCTTCTTCTGTCACACTGCAGTTAGAGAGTCTAGAACAGGAATGAAAGCATTCATCTGATTAATCAGTTAAACCCCGAAAAATATAAATCCTTAAACTTGAATTTATTTTGTTCCTTATACAAATGCATTGAAAGATAGTTGCAAAAACTGACAACTGAATATGGAGGCAAACAAAAGGCACAGAAATCTTTAATATGTTAGACATCAACATCCCTTTCGAGAATTACAATTATCTAAAACTAGTGATGCACCGATGTGAAAATTGTGGCCGATACCGATAACCGATATTAATATTGCTGTTATGGCCGATACCGATATTTACCGATGTCGATATCTCAAACACATTTTTATGATAATCAAATAAAGAGCTATTTTCCAAAACACTTTTTTTTTTTTTACTTTTGTTATTTATTTTCAGAAATGACTGATATTGGGCACCTTTACCTGTGTGCAAAATATGTCATCAGATTTTCAGAAGAAAAAATAAATATTTATATAAAAATAATTTTTTATAAAGGATACAAGTGTGTCCTGAATTCACACTATGAATAAGGATGAAAAGGCAATGAATAGGCAATGTCAATGTCTGAGAGTTTTGTATAACATGCTCATAGGGTTAAATGGTGAGATCGACAAGTGCTGAAAAACTGTGCTGTTGAATTTACGCCCCCAGCCTAGTTCAACGATTGTGTAGGCTGCTCTGTACCTAACCTCTGTCATTAAGAAACATTAAGAAACATCCAGAAATTTCCCAGATATTTATAAACACCCCTCAGCAATCTCTGATATATTAAGTGAATCCCAACAAAATCCCATCGATAAACTTTCAATTATGTCCATGGTTCACGTCAACACACGCTGAACACTTGCTACGTGTAGGCTAGAATAAAGTTGGGCTGCAGCTACAGTGGATACTTTAATTGTTAGCGTGCTTTTCATCCATTCAATGGTGAAACGAAACTCTTCTTATCACTCAAGGAAGATATTTTTCCACCTCCACATAGGCTGTTTTTTTTTACTAGGGTGACAATACATCAAGACTTTAGAGTAAAAGCAAGCTGCAGCCGATCGATATAGGCTACTGACCCGGCCTGGAAGTGTACGTGCATAGCCCGAAGGATGTTAGCTTAATTTCTACTATGTCGCCAAATATATGGATTGAGCCAAACTGGACTGTTTGGCAAGACGACTGCTGTTCTTTGCAATTCCTATTATGACCATATAACTACATTCTGCCTGATACTAGGGCTGTAACTTTTGAGAAAAAATCTAATTCGAACGGGTATCAAATACCAAGCAATGTATTCGAATATATTCGAATATCTACGAGTCAAAAAACGGATCAGTCAAAAAAAGCGTCATGAAGAGGAAAAAAACATTTATAAGTCGCACTGGACTATAAGTCGCATTTATTTAGAAATTTATTTCACACAAAAAAAACAATGTTACGGATGGGACAGTTCTCCGTTACGGACGTGAGCGCTCTGAAAGCGGCACTAAAAGACTGCTTTAAAACTTTCACAGAGACCTCAAGCAGAAAGCACAAAGCCTGTCTTTAAATTTAATTTCGTTTTGTATTAATTGTATCTTAATTATGACCGCCGCTAGCGTAGCTAGCGAAAGCGGTCATATAGGGATTGTCAAAGTTTTTTTTTTTTTTCGTCATCTACTGAATTTTTCGTCAACGATACCAGGGACACCGAAACACCGGGGAACATGAAATTTGGTGGGCATGTAGCCCCACTAGACTTTTACGGAAAATTTTCGTTTGGTCCCCGGGGGCCACTCCCCCCCCCGCGCTGGGCCCCCCCAAACCCCAAAAATGCAGTTTTTCCTAAATAACTACCTGAACCGTGGCACCGAGGATGAAGAAATTTTTATGGTATGTTGGTCTTAAGGGCCCACATCAACCTAGCCCATAATCACTCATTTGTGATTTGCGGCCCTCCCATAAAAAATGAAAATGCAATATTATTCTGCTTTAATCGCCCTTATCTTCAGTTGAGATGTTCAGAACTGCACCATATTTCATGTGTATGATTAACTTGACATCCTCTGGGGCAGTGGTTCTCAATCCTGGTCCTGGGGACCCACAGCTCTGCACAGTTTGTATGTCTCCTTTATCTGACACACCCAATTCAGTTCAGAGCTCTTTCCTAACGAGATGATGATCTGAATCAGGTGTGTTAAATGAGGGAGACATGCAAACTGTGCAGAGCTGTGGGTCCCCAGGACCAGGATTGGGAACCACTGCTCTGGGGGTATGCTAAGTTTCGTAGAATTTCATCCATGGGGGGGGGTATAAAATAAATTAATTTATGTGCACATTTAGTGACTGTACACTCATCGGCCTGTAGATGGTGGTGTTGAGCGAAGGGTTGCTGGTTTAGGATGATACTGTCACACACACACATGCAGGAATACAAACAAACGCAAGCATGCACACACACTGACATCCACACGCACAGACACACACCCATACGCACACATACAAATCCACATGCACAGACACACACACACATGTACGCACGCATACATACACGCACAGACACACACACACACAGACACAAACAAACACATACACACACACACAGACAGACATGCACATACTACTACTTTTTTTAGGTATATACATAAACACGCAATACAGCCAAATTGCTCCACGTCATTTATTTTTGTGGAAAGCCAGTGCAGGCCTGAGCGGCGGTCATATTTTGTACCGCCATGCGGTACATCTAGTTTTAATCAATGTTTCATCAACCAATTGCCTGTATTTAATAAATAAGAAGTAAATATAGTAGAAAATATTGAATCACGACACGGAGGCGCCGGCGCGTGAACCTGGAGCTTGTCTCATAAATGAACCGAAACTCAGCGTATACGGTAGCCTACTTGCGTCACAGACATGAGACATATATAGAAAGCTTGAAATGTGTACTTTTAAACAGAACAATTCAAAACGAAAGAAAACAGACTGTTCACTGCTTATGTCATCCGTATGAAATGTGCATTTCTCTCAGGCGCGTTCACTACTGCGAAGATCGCGAGTCAGCATCGTCAACTTCATCTTCAACTTCACACGTCAAATACACAGGAATGATTATCGGCCTGTTCACATCGGCCCTATTTTGACATCGGAACGATACCGATGTGTAAAAAAATGACCATATCGGCCGATATATCGTGCACCACTATCTAAAACTGTGTAAGCCCGTTTATCGGTCCAAATTGGGGTTTCCGCCAGAACGGGTGAAGGTCTCTGCGTGTTACTGTCTTTCCACATGGCAAAGTAATTTAATTCCATTTAAGCTTTTATCTGACTCCATTTTATATCTGACTCCATTTTATATCTTATATCTGACTCCATTTTATATCTTATATCTGACTCCATTGTATATCTGACTCCATTGTATATCTGACAGTGATGCGCGGGTCAATGTATAAACAACCCGGACCCGACCGACGTTTTCAACTAACCCGCCCGCAACTCGGACCGCAAAAAAAAAGAAAGAAAATATTGTACCCGACCCGCTTCCTGACCCGCATTTTTTAAAAGTAGGCTAGTAAATGCATAGCAAGAAATACACATGACAAAGCCTGCACTTTGGTCATTATCTTTCATTATTTCGGCAACTTTGCTCTTTCTGTTTGTGTATTTGCGGAGCTTCCACTCCCCAGTCTTCACCTTTTCTCTTGCCGCCTCCATCTCTACCTGCAGACTGAGCTCGTGCGTCATCTTCGCGCCAGTTATTCAGCCAATAAAGTGTAGGCCTATGTATTTCATAGAAAATTGCATGTGAGCGGAGTGGAGCGGGAGCAAGCGGGCGGATCTTGGACAGAACGCAGAGCGGCATTTTTAAAAGGATGGAGCGTCGCCCTATTTCCCGCTCCAATTTCGCTCCGCGCACACCAAGATTCTGAAGCATGCTCAGTCAAGCCTGACTCAGTCTACTGTTGATGACTGCAAGATGGATTCTATTTTCAGTCAAAACTCGGCTCAATAATGGAGTTCAAAAAGTAGGCTACTTCAAAAAGGAAAATAAGAAGTCATACAGGTGTAAAACTAACTATTATGTGGTAGAAGAAAACGACATCGTTTCAGTCAGTAGGCCAAAAGATTAATTTTGGAATCTAAAAAGACACATCTCTCGAAAACATGCAGTGTGATATGTGAACACGCTGGGAAGAAAGCAAAAGGTTAGCAAATTGAATACGGTAACTTAAAGTGTAGCCTAAATTAAATACAGCGTAAAATGCAAACAATTGATACAAGCCCATTTAAATTTTAATCCTGCGCGCTGCGCACAAGTTCAGTTATAAGAATGTTGTCCTAATAGTTAATTTAGCCTAGGCCTACTTTTAAAACGTTTATGTATATTTATTTTATATTTTTGTTTATATAAATTTTATTTATATTATTAGGCCCATTTATTCGTTTTATTTTACAGCAGTTTGTGTGTACAATGGATATAAGCCCATTTAAATTTTAATCGTGCGCGTTGCACAAAAGTTAACTTATCAAAATTCTGGCCTAATAGTAAATTTACTTTTAAAATTTTTATGTAGGCTATATTTTTGTTTATAGAATTGTTATTCATATTATTAGGCCCATTTATTCGTTTAATTTTACAGGACTTTGTGTAGGCTATATTCCTTCTTACATAGGCCTAATTTGTCATTTGAAATAAAACATTTCTATTTGAAAAATGTTGTTGTTGCTCATTAGTTCTTTAGGAGGTAAGGCTGTGGTCTAAGCTACAGTGATATAGGCTACATGTAGATTTTTTTTCCCCTTTTTGGAGCGAGCGGGGGGCGATTTGAGTGGAGCGCGGATCAAACTGCGTTGAGCGCTGATCGAGCGATAATGAGCGGAGCGGCCTGATGTAGCTTTGAGCGGGGGAGCGGAGGGGTGGACAGTTCCGTGAGCGATGAGCGAAGATTCTCACCACTCCACTCCGCTTATGCTCTCTATACTACTATATAAATTACAAAGGTTTAATTGGCATCTTTATTTCAAACGACCCGACCGACCGCGACCCGAATATCATTAAAAATATTTTTGGATGACTCGTAACCGCGGGTAACCGCGAGAAGCCATCACAAATGCGTTCTTCTCTTCATTGTCTTGTTATTTACAGGAGTACTACAATTACATACACTTGAATTTAAAGTAAAGTTTACTTCAGTAGAGGTATGGCCACTACTACAGATATAAGTCAACCAACTTTACTTGTCTTATAATAGCTTTGGATTGGCCATGCCGAGGTTTCCCACGTACACTTATCTAAAGTAACATTAAATTAAAACAGAGGTAAGACACACCCAGATTGTGGTTGGTCAAGCAGCACTTTTGCTGCCCTAAACGGAAATTCACTTCTTGTCTTTACAAAACACGTACACTTCAATTAGCGCCAAAATATTAGTCGTCACTAATCTGACGCAAAGCTTGCGGTAACATACGAATCAGTTTAATCTACTTGGGAAAACTATTTCAGAGTCAGTCGGAATAAAATCAAATGTAACAATTTATTATGTCAGGTAAATGTATCATGCCAATTACATAATCAGTTCAAAGGTAATAAATACAAAACATCAAATGCTCTGGAATAAAGAGAGAAGATGCGAACCTGACATTATAAAATACATGATGTGGAGTGCCTGCATACACTCTGCATCACGGGCTAATTTGAGTTACAAATCGCCACAAGCCTTCTTCAGCATCTCCCTAAATACTCAGACCAAGGCAGAAACCTCTTTTCAAATGTAAACTTGAGTTCACAGTGGGAATTTGCATTAATCACCGTCCCAGACTTACTGGGGACAGAAGTTGAGGGAATGATGTGTAAATTGGGAGGTGATCAACTGAAGTGTGATTCGTGTCTCGAATGGGGATGGTAATATAGCAAGATCAAATGTTAATTTCCTTGTTTTCTCAGAGAGTTGCCCTCTCTTCCAGTTCTTCCAGTTTATCCAGTCTTACAACTGTACAGGTCTGAAAGTCTGTGATCTGAATGATCCACAACAAGTAACCTGAAAATGGTCGGACAATTAGAAAATTAAAGTTTGGGAATGGCCAAATTAAAGTCCAGACTTCAACTCCATTGAAATGCTGTGGAAGTACGTGAAACACAGCTCATGCTGGAAAGTCTACAAATGTCACTGAGCTAAAGCAGCTTTGTAAGGAGTGGGAAAAATGGACCAAAATACCTTCACAGTGGTGTAAAACACTCATAAACTAGAGGAAGTGTTTAGTCGAGACTAGCTGCAAAGCTGAAAGCAGAATCAAAAGATACACAGCTCCCTCAAAAGCACTAAAATACATTAATCCAGTCACATAAAACATTAAGAGAAGTGATTTCTACCAGATATCGCCCTCCATTCTGTGGCAGATTTACCAGCTCTAACAGAATCATCTTAATTCTGACTCAACACTAGGTATGCAAGTAATGATTACATAACTAAACCAAAGTAAACCAACATAACTCCAACAAAGTACATCCATCCATGATAAAAGTGCTCCACAAGGCTCTGGGGGGTTAAAGCTACACTGTGTAACTTTTTAAGTTGATTCTCAGCAAAAAAACACTTTGTTCTATCGAAAGTATATGTGCTCATTCATGTGTAATTACTTCCTCCAACTAATAAAGTATTCTCGTAAGCGTAAATTCTGCCTTTTATAATACATACGAGCGAGTCGCTCGAATGGCGGCAGCCATGTTGCGCCTCCATCTTGGAAATGCATTCGCCAAAGAGGGACATACCTGGAAATTCAAGCTTCGCATTTCGCGTTTTACACTCAGTGACACCGTGACGAATGCGAGGGGGAGATTACTTGCGACTGGCGGCAGATTTGAAAGATTTATGAAGATGGAGGATCATACCTATTTTCGAGGACATGTAGCAGAGTCGCCAAGGAAGCGAAAGAGAGAATTAAAACGTCAACGCGACAGGCAAATCGGCAAGACCAATCACGTGATGAATAGTTCTAACCTCATCACTTGAAGGAACACTCATGGACGAAGTCGGAAGCCATGTTAACCCCCTGAGGTCTACGGTATCGCCGGCGATACCAGCTCGCTTTTTTTTTATCAATGTAAAAGAAACTCATAAATACTCTGTTGACTTTGATTTTCCATAGGAGTTTCATACATCAATCGATTCTGTTAAATGTGTATTATTTTTGTGTATACTCACAATAAAAACAAAGTGTTGTGCTTTTTGCCAAATAAAGAAAAATAAACACGAAGTGAGTTCTGCCTTCTCTCTGCCAGTGAAGTCCATTCTGAAACGCGTCCGAAAATGAACAATAACTCAGCGAATACTCAGTCAAACAGGCATACAGACACACAGGCATGAAGCTTGAATTCTCTTCTTTTAAATGAAGTAATTTATATAAAAAACAAATATTCTCATCTTGTGAAATCTGTATTAAAAGAGAGCGATTCCAGTCGAGCTCATCTCATCTCATTACGTTTTAATCGGCCCCGCCCACGGAGAGCGCGCGCTATTCAAACGCAAATGACTGAGACGATCCCATACAAACTGTGAACGCCCACATATCAGCTCGAGAAAACACATCAAGTTTATTCAGATCAGTGTAGGCCTACTTGTCTACACTGTCTCGCAGCGCTGTGAGGAATAATAATAATGGAAAACGTACCTCAGAAGTGCTGGTATTTCGAGGAGCAACGGATGGAATACTGTAGTACGTTTTTTTTCATTCTCAAGTAAATCGCGTTTCTGTGTGAATGAATGAACGGCAGAGATGCGCGGTTTACCACAACTCGCAAAAAGACAGTTTAAATTTGAATTGCGTTTCTGTGTGTGAATGAATGATCTGCTTTTAGCAAACTATTTTGCTATACTGAGTAAAAATCGACTGAAATATGTTGAAATAAAATGTATTTGTATAAGCAACGTATTAAACTGCAAATTAACATTTATATTCCTTATAATAAAAACGAAAGACCTATGTTACAGACAAATGAAAGACAACATTTCGTTGATTAGTTTTGGATAGATTACACATTTTTACTGTAAAATATCTGCCACCTCAAATAAGCTTTTGTTTGCCAATTTTTGTTAATATGTTAAATATAGTATGTTTTGTCAATGTAGGCTATATTCGAAGTAATGAATCCTTAACTTTGAAATATGTATGATATGTATACTTTAGTTTTTACAAAGAATATTATGAATATTATGGATATTATACAATTTGCAAGCAAAATTTGTGAAAAAAATTAAAAAATTGACATGCTTCCAACTGTGAACCAATTTGGTAGAATATATATATATATATATATATATATATATATATATATATATATATATATATATATATATATATATATATTTCTCTTGCATTCTTTCTTGTGGCTATAGGTGACACACCTGAATGAATGGCTCATTAAGTATGCGGGCCCCATTGTCTCCTCAGGTGTGAACCACTACATATGCATGATGCTGTTGAATGGTTGACGCCCCTTGCGCATATTGCCTTTACAAACAAAAAGTGTTTTACAAGATTTAAATCAATGTATTGTGTTATGTGAATGATAAGGGCAGGATGATTTTCACATCATTTTGAAGAAAAAACTCTAGGCAACAACATCAATTAGTCAAAAGTCTAATTGTCACATATTTAGTATGTGTTTTGTGGCCTTATTTCAGAAACTTTCGTTTTTAGTTTTTTCAATAACCATGCATAAACATTATTCTCTCAAAAATACAAACATGTACATGCATGTTGCTCACATATTATGGTAGCCCTGTTTGTGCTAAATAGAGTGTAATTATACCTTTGCCATTAATATGTTTATAAGCAACTGAAAAAAGCACAAATGTCAGGGCATGTCAGAACATCTCAAGGACCCCAAAAACCCCTCAGACCTCAGAGGGTTAATCTTGGAATAATACGGCCACCGTAGGAGTTAAAGCGCCCTCGGAATTGAAAGGAACAGAAACTAATATTCACTGGGTAGTCATATACAATTTCAACGCTAGATGGGGGAAAACATCACACAGTGATATTTAATTTATTTAATATCACACAGTAATATCACACAGGCCTTTGATAAAGGCCTTCTGAAGTAAAGCAATGCGTTTGTGTAAGAAAAATATCCTTATTTAAAACTTTATCAACTAAAATAACTAGCTTCCGGCCTTTATTAACCAGAGCCGATGGAGCACTTATTTTACAAGAAAATATATTTGCCAATGACCCTCAGGATCTGTAGCTCTTATTCTGATATTTAAATGTTAGATCTTTCCTTTTCTTTGAACAAAATGAATGCTTAATGCCACTTCAATATTACTCGATGAAAAAACACAACACCAATAAAATTGCACAATGACAGGATTGATATGGTACACCCACGTTGTTAAAAATAAATAAAAGATCTTTGAATTTTTCACAAAAGTTGTCTTGCACTTTTGCCTCCAGCATCGTCCTGTCAGTCAATCGCACCTCACTCTAGTCATGTGACTCCTGTGGCTCAACTTACCTCAGTATCTCCAATTTACAGTTTATATTCTTCAGTCCAGTGCAGAGCAGCTTCACTCCTGAATCCTGCAGATTATTATTGTTCATGTTCAGCTCTTTCAGATTGGTATCTGATCCAAGAACTGCAGCCAGAGCTGAACAGCTTTTGTCTGTTAAGTTACAATCATTTAACCTACAATAAATCACAACACAGAATTAGATGGAACACATACATTTTCTATATAAAATATTAAATAAATGTTTACTTAAATATTAAATACATAAACAGCATATACAGCAAAGAGGCTGAGTTAAACTAACATTCATCTTCAAAAACTTCTATTTCCTGTACATTAGTGTTTTTTATTCAGTGACAAATAACCTAGATAAAATTAAGCATGTTTGAAAACATATTTGTGTAAAGCTTTTCTAGCTATAGGATTTTTTCTCTATTTATGTCACCTGATGGAGTTTAGGTTCTTGCCACCATTGCCTCTGTCTTGCTTAGTTGGGGACACTTAATATTCAACAATATTATTGACTTGACTGCACCGACACCATTATATGAGACAGTTCACACTTTTATGGCAAGTTAAAGGCCTTTCACTATAATTCTAAAAATGCCTCTATTCCATGTACATGTGTTTAATGATTTAAGTAAAGCTAAGATTACCTAAAACTAAGAACCTAAGAAATGTTATTTTTTTTTAATATTTCAAGATTAAGGTCAACCGATGGCTGATGCCGATATCTTAGAGAGCAGGGTGGCCAACGGGTGATATATCATTAATTTAAAGAAAGTAAAAAAGCATCCATAACAATTGCTGAAATTAAATTTATAGTTATTTTACTTAATTACTAAATTAGAAAAATATATTTTAAAAAATATATATTTAAAAAAGAGATTTTGAACGATAAAATGTTTTTAAAAAAATTGTAGAAAAACCATCTTAAAATGTGTACATCAAATATGATACAACAGGCTTTTGATAAATGTTTATTTGTAAATCTCATGATCTACATATTGCATTACATTATTGTTACATTGAACTACAGAATTACTCATAGAAATAAGCATTTAAAATATCTAATAAATGATGTAGTAACATGTACTTTATTTAATTAGCCTGTTTTATAAAAATCTCAATGTTTTATACTATAACCTTTCAGAATTTCATCATACTTTTTGGCAATATAAATAACATCTGTACCAAATTACATTCTTTCCCCTCAGTTTGGGTATATGAATAAAATATGTATTTTTTTCTTCCTCTAGTATGAGTATAAGCTAATATATATAATTCTATATAAGTCATACAAGTCTGGTGTGTCATATGATACAAAACAAACATGCAAACATTTTTACATGGTATTTTATATTTTGTCTTAAGGTTTGATAAACTGTCTCCACACTGACACACACACACACACACACACACACACACACACACACACACACACACACACACTATTTCATATGACAGGCTTTACAGGTATAGGTTCATGTTTATGATGGGGAATCACTAGAGTAATGTAGATAAATGCATTTTTCAGATGAGAGCTAAACATGAAAAAAATATATTAAAAGACTTACAGGGCTCTTCTGGAGGTTTTGATGACTGCCGATAATCTAATGACACACTCGTCTGATTTCTTGAATTTCTGAAGCTCAAACTCCTCCAGCTCTTCCTCTGATGTCAACAACACAAAGGCTAAAGCAGACCACTGGGCAGGTGAAAGGTCACCAGATGAGAGACTTCCTTTGCTAAGGTGGGTCTGAATCTCTTTCACCAGAGTTTGGTCGTTCAGTTCATTCAGACAGTAGAACAGATTGATGGATCTCTCTGCAGGAAGATTATCTTCTAATTTCTGCTTGATGTACTGAACTATTTCCTTGTTGCTCTGGTCATTGTCGTCTTGCTGTATCAACAGACCTCGTAAGAGTCGTCGATTGGACTGGAGTGACAGACCGAGGAGGAAGCGAAGGAAAAGGTCCAGGTGTCCATTGTCACTCTCGAGCGCCTTGTCCACTGCAGTCTTGAGTAAATCAATCATGGTTTTATTGTTGTTTTCCTGTTCTGTAGACTCATGATCAAACACACTTGTCTTGTTGATGTCTAGAAACAGATGTGCATAAAGGGCTGCAATAAACTCTTGAATGCTCAAGTGAACAAAGCAGTACATGGTACCAAGAACGATCCCTGTTTCCTCCTTAAAGATCTGGGTACACATGCCCGAGTACACTGATGCCTTATAGACGTCAATACCACAGGCTTCCAGGTCTGTGTCATAGAAGATCAGGTTGTTTCTGTCCAGCTGATGAAATGCCAGTTTCCCCAGTGAAAGGATGGCGTCTTTATCCCAGTAAACATCTGGTGTGTATTCTCCATCATACTTTCTGCGGCTCTGCTGGATCTGAAAGCGGAGAAAGTGTGTGTACATTTGTGTCAGAGTCTTGGGAGTGTCTTCAGTGTTTGATTCCTGCAGTGTTTTAGAGATCTCATCAGCCTGAGTGTTTTTCACATCATTATTTCTTTTCTCCTCCAGAATGTTCTGGAGAACAGTGGCTGAAATCCAGCAGAAGACTGGGATGTGGCACATGATAAAGAGACTCTTTGATTGTTTAACATGATCTATGATTGTGTTGGCCTGATTCTGATCAGTGAATCTTTTTTTGAAGTACTCTTGCTTTTGTGCGTCACTGAATCCTCGTATCTCTGTCAGCCGGCCGATACAGTCAGGAGGAATCTTACTGGCAGCTGCTGGTCTGGTGGTGATCCAGATGAGAGCAGAAGGAAGCAGATTTCCCTTCATGAGGTTCGTTAGGAGAACATCCAGAGAGGCTGGTGACGATACATCACGCCACGTCTCATTACAATCAAACTTCAGAGGAAGGCGACATTCATCCAGTCCATCAAGGATGAACAGCACTTTAAATTGATTCCTTCTTGTAAGGTTCAGTCCTTTTGTCTCTGGGAAAAATTGAGTAATAAGGTCCATCAAACTTAGTTTTTCTTTCTCCTTTAAGTTCATCTCTCTGAATGGAAGAGGAAATATGAAGCTGATATCTTGATTTTCTTTTCCTTCAGCCCAGTCCAGAACCAACTTTTGCACAGAGACTGATTTCCCGATGCCAGCGACTCCTTTTGTCAGTACAGTTCGGATCTCCTCGTCTTGTTCAGGCGCTTCAAACAAATGTGTGCATTCAACCTGTATCTCTTGTGCTTCATGACGCCTGGAAGCAACTTCAATCTGTCTCACCTCATGTTCAGTATTGACTTGTTCACTGCCACCCTGAGTGATATAGAGATCTGTGTAGATGTTATTCAGAAGTGTGGAGTCACCTTGCTTCGCAATTCCTTCAAACACACATTGATACTTCTTCTTTAGGCCACATTTCAGCTCAGGAATGAGGAACAGCTCATCTAAACACAGGAACAGACAATAGATAGTTTTAGTCTTCATTTTCTCTCCTACATTTATAAGAGACAATCTGACAGATGATCATGAGTCTCTTACCTTCTAGAGTATCAGCAGCTTCATCTTGCTTCATCTCTCTCAGGTAATGTAGTGTGAGATCAAGAGCTGCTGATTTGATACTGGATCTGTTCTCATTAAAGTCCTTCACAAAGTGTTGTGTGTTCTCTTTTTGTAAAATTTTCTTTAACTTCTCCAGCTCATTCTTCAGAAATGTGATTATTTTGCTCTCAAGATCCTACAAACAAAAGTAAGAGAAAAGACAGAATAACACAATTTAAGCCAAATTGTACGTCTACATTTGGTCAACACTATTTATTCAGTAATTATAATACATGTACATTAAAAATCCAGTTAAAAGACTAACATTCTAATAACCATGTTGAGCTAAAATGTCTTTAAAAAGACAAATAAGTGATCAAGAAAAATGTAATTACAATCTTTTGTTCAATAACATATTTGTTTGTTAGAAATATTAAACATTTATAAAAATGTGTTTTCCTACCTGGAAGATCCCTAGAAGATTGCCTTTGAAATTCTCGTGGTTCCTGTGAGTCTGAACGTCTGAGTCTAATGTCTCATATTGAAGCCTGTAATCAAATTAGCAAAATAAAATACTGACTGATATTTTACAGAAAGAGAAATAAGCATTAGCTGTGAATACTCTGACAAATATTTAATCTAAACATGTTTCATGATTGATATTCACTGATACAACTTTTAAACACAGTCACTGTGTGACAAAAAATTAGTAACACAAAATACCTTTTATTAGATGATGGTGTTTTCTCACTGAAGTCTGGTGGATAATCTTTAGACTGATCACTCATCAGAGACACAGAGCTGGACACATGTGAACCTGATCTTACACTGATGACACAAAGAACAGAGAGAGAGAGAAAACACTTTAGTAAAGGAGGATAAAATGTGTATGAAACACATCTGTGTCTTTATCTAATCCTCCACAGAAACACAATTTACAGTTTTATAGTTAACAATCATTTTATTTACTGGCTCACATTAGTTTACCAATTTCTTTAATATATGTTGAGAATTATAATTTAAGAGAACATGTCAAGTTTTTGTTTATTGACAGAAAAGAGCAGAAATGTCTGTGTGACACAGTTTTGTTAGCATACTTGAATTAAATTAAGTGTATAGTTGTTTTCTAATGTCTATCAATAATTTTATGATCTAAAAACCAAAGTCATTTATTTGGATTAATTCAGTGTCTAGAAAGTTATTAAATTATTAACTGTGATATTTTCTATAGAGCAAACAGGGCTTTATAGATGTCAGTGTTAATTTAAGAAGCTCAAAAGTGAAGTTGTTCAAAGCATTTGGAAATATAGAACAATGCTTAAAGTTTTGTTATTGACAGGGAAACACAAAGTCCAGTGGAGTTTAAACTGATGAAAACAGACGCAGTCTTACCTGTGTTTCTCTGAGAGACTCATCTGAGAGAGAGAGTCCTTTCCTCTTTCCTCTGACATACTGCAGCTAAACTGACACTGAAAACTGATCAGCACTGCTTTCTGAAAACACTCAATCCTTCAGCATCACCTGGAAATGACACCATTTTACACAGATGAAGAACATCTTATTTAAGACAATAATGAAGAATGCTGAGTTATCATCAACAACAGCAACAGCAAAAACAATGTATAAAATAAAGTGAGTTACAGACAAATATATTGTCATGTAAAATAACCGAATGGTCTTAATCATTTCTGATTGTTTAATGAGTTTAACTGACTCTAAATATGAATTCATTGGAGAACAGAAATTTACACTGTGCTGGGAAAACTGAACCCAATTTGTTATATTCTCTATTACAGTATAATATAATTTTACAATCATATTTACCCAATCTTTATTAATTGTTGAATCGTTTGTCATTTAATCATTACTTCAAGTTCACAATGATGGTTGATTTCATTACTTTCAAATTATCCCAAAATAACTGATAAAAGTAAAAGTAACCAGAATTATAATAGACATACTGTATAACTACTAATCATAATTGCTATATGAACAGAAATATTCAGTTTAATAACAGCAGGTTGTTGTTCATTGACGTCAGGCTTCATCTCTGTCTACTGTAAATGTCTGCTTCAAAAATACTTTCGATTTCACATCACAAAATCAACAGCCTAAAACTGAAGAGGAAATGTAAGAAAACTTTCAAAAACATATTTGTTTTCAATAACTCTTTCTCAATAAAACGTGTTTTTACTTCAAAAGATTGTAATTTCTGTCAGATTCTTCGTCTGTTCGGAGTAGCAGAAGAACAGCCTTCTGTAACTTCACATTTAAATCACGCTTTATATACAATATGAAGTTCCTAATAATTGCAAATGACTTTAATGGTGAGTGTAATAAACTTACTTGCAGTCTTGTCCACTAAGAAGAGAATATATAAGTATTTTAAACTCAGTAACGCTTGTTGTCAGTCCGCGTGCGTCGTTCTCTCTCTTCCTGGTCTCGATGGATTGTGGATTAAACACATAAATGGCCGCGAGTGTTATTAGATTTGGTAATGTGCTATATTGACATCTGTAGACATGTTTTCTGGATCATAGATCAGATCAAATCCAGTGAGCAACAGGTTTAGGTGTCAACAGGTGTTCTATGGTTGTTATGGTGCGTTCCATTCGACAGGGTCCATACGCAGTGTTCACTGCTCCCCTACTCCCTGAGCACGGTATATCAGTTGAAGTGGACTTCACTGACAATAACCGCTCATTTGAAACGCCCTGCAAACGTCATCAAATTAAGTCAACGACGGGGTCGCGCAGATTATGATATAACAAATATTAATTACATTAATCCCCAAAACCAAAAAGGATCCACTGTTTATAGATAATTAGCGGCCTATTTCATTGCTGAACACTGACTACAATTTTTTTTCAAAACGTTTAGAAAATGTTTTAGACCCTATTATTGATGAAGTCCAATCAGGTTTCATGAGAAAAAGACCTCAAACAATATTTGGCTTGTATTAGATATAATTGATTATTCATTTTTATGCCCTGATGATAGTTTTATCTTTTTCTTGGACTTCTATAAAGCCTTTGACACAGTAGAGCACAATTTTATATTTCAAACTATTGAGAAATTTGGTTTTGGTGATTTTTTTTTTTTTTTTTGTAAAGCTGTTAGAACAATGTACTGCAAAGGCAATAGCTCTATCAGACTAAAACATGGGACATCCACAAGATTTGAGCTGGAAAGAGGCATCCGACAGGGATGCCCTGCCTCCCCCCAAAGAGTATAGAAGCCCAAGAGGCGAAACTCTGTTGTGTTATGGGTAACAGTCTGTAGATGGCGCTGCGGAGGCGCGTCCGCCATTATGGACTGAAAGCTGCTGAAATCGTTAGCGCCAGTCAATGGCGAAATCAATGTCTCTTCTCTCACAAAAAGAAAAAAAATACAAAAAAAACGTCTCATACACAAATGCACACACAATAGATGGTGGTGTCTGATTAATTACTGAGATCTTGGCACCACTTCCATTAGTACTGTTTATAGTTCATGTGTGCACTTGCTAGATTGCACATCTTTTTTGTAGCTGTAATAGGACATTCACAGATTGTTTTTGTTCTTGCCATTGAAACGTTCACTGTGTGCACTTTCACTGAAGATGTTGAAAAAACAAGTTGTTAATATTTTTGTGATATTCTATGTAAAAGATTAACTGTCTTTAGAAATGTTCATTTATAATTTTATTTATTTATTTATTTATTTTTCCAAATCATATGGTGATGTTCACTAATTTCAAAATCAACATTTGAATAAATATCTTATTACTGTGTGTCTGCATATATATTATTTCATGAATTTCTGTTATTCATATAACAAGGAAAATGCATAATAGAACATAAATATTGATAGATTAAAGGTTTGCAGTAATTTTATAATTGTATCTTTGCAAACCGTAAGTGGTAGGCTAATGAAGCCGATTCGGTGGGGGACATACCCATACGAAAAAGTACTATAGGAATCTTATAGTATTTTGGGACAAAATATTATAGTAATCTTATAGGAATACGAGCCGCTATAGTATTTCTATAGTAGTCTTATAGTCCTTCTATAGTAATATTTTGTCCCAAAATACTATTTTCCTAAGGGTAATTAGGCCATGCATAACCAACACATAAACGTAACATTTTCTGTCATTTAACGTCGGTCATCCTCATTAATGTATTTTAAATTGTTTTCATATTTAGATATGACGGCCAGAAAAAATTAAGTTATGTTAAGTTTTTGTTATGTTAAGTTCAGTGCCATTGACTCCCATTATTTTTCGGCGTTTTCCTTCAGTTTTCAGTCCATAATGGCGGCCGCGCCGTCACGTCATGGCGGCAACGTATGGAATTAATTTTGATCCAATAATAATGAACGTAACTTTTCAAGAAACTAATGAAAATATAAATTGAAACTGAATAAAATATCTTTGAAACTGAAAAAGAATAAATCGCAGGCAAATTTTTTGACTTCGCTTTTAATACACTGCATGTTTTGCTAACTATTTCTCATATTTCGTTTATGGGATCAAATTCCCGCCAAATATATAGCGGTCACGTATCAAAAAATAATAAGCGTGAATCAAAAATTTAAAAACACATGTAAAAATATATTGCACAAACTGAAAAAAATTATGCAAAATGATCAGAATAGCAAACAACGTGGTCACGGATCAAAATATAATAAGCGTGAATCAAGAAATAACAAGCATGAATAAAAACTTTAAACACATTAAAAGTTATTTTGCACAAAACTTAAACTTATGGTCATGCTTTCTTAAAAAGTATGTTTTCCTTGGTTTTATTACTGTGTACTTTGTGCTTTCTTGCATTTTCTGCTCATATTTTACTCTTTTGTACGCTTGTGCTGTTTTTCTCTTCGCTCGTCTTTCTATGTTCTGCGCTTGCTTTCCCAAATGTTGCAGTTCGAGTTTCATGTAAATTAGGGCGGGCTTAAGCGTCACCATTGGTCCACTAGTTCTAGATTGACAGCTACTCCTCTAGCCAATCAATCGAAGAGGGGAGTTGACGTCACACCAATGCGACTCGTGGCTGCTGATGCTTACTTGTTATACAGGGGAAGACGACCATCAACTCAGCTGGCAAAAAAATTTCCGTGGCAGGGCACCTTTAAACTGCATGTGTGCCTGCAACTCAACCTGTTGCCGGTATAACGTTATACGTATAACTGGCAATATGGTATCGTTAAATTCGTCATCCTAACGACGACCTGTTACAGTTATGCCTGTCTGATGATCCATCATTCACCTCTAATGCACTGGACCTGGGACCGCGAGTGTCGATCTTCTCCAGTAACTTGCCACCACCTACTGGCCGTTTTACTTTCATATTTATCAATAATGGGTAATGTCGGTCCTGGGTGCAGAGTTTAGCTCCTCCAACCCTAATCAAACACACCTGAACCAGCTAATCATCATCTTTAGGATATTTAAGACAGGTGAGGTTTTTAATCGGAGTTGACGCTAAACTCTGCAGGACAGCGGCACTCTAGAAACCATGTTTCCTATCGCTGATGGAGATATTGCTGTAGGCTATTCAAATTTTAAGCTATATTTAAAACATTAATCCTAAAGTAATATGCAATTATGTAGCTATGTAAGTAAACACAATAAGTTTGTAATAAATCACGGTATTAAATTCAACTGGTTTCTGTATATCTTCTCTGTAACACAATCATTTTCAATAATCTTGTCAAATTTGGCGAGGTTAATAAAAAAGGTAGGCAATGCGTAGCGGTGACAGGTCAAAGTCCTAAAGTCTTCAGACAATGGCCGTTTTTAACTTAGTTTTTGCAACGAATTGTAGCGTTTCATAACCGCACGATGTTTCACTTACAGCAGCCGTAGCATATTGACATCATGAGCCAAGTAATATTGTTTAACACCAATTACCAGTGTGCACATTAACATTCTCATGCATCTCAAAAAAGATCAATTTAATTATTTATGTCCAGAGTTCAGATAGCTTTACTGCTTGAAAGTCTTTGTAAAGTTAAATTGAACTGCCGTCTTCCCCTGTATAAGTAAGTGCAGCACTTCTGAAAAGGAGTATAAAGATTAAAGAAAAATGAAATAAAAGAGAGCGCAGCAGTGCTTCGTTGTTGTTATTTACTCAGAATGAAGTGCATCACGGGCGCGCACCACCCACTGAAGTGTGCGGTGATGTAATCACGCTGGTATGCCAAGCGAAAATATTAATTTAATAAATGCACATAACAAAGCACAAATAAGAAATTGAACAGTATATAAAAGTATTAGAAAAATAAAATTTTAGTATATTATAATGGAATTGAAGAAATTGTACAAACATAAACAGCTTGTACTCCTACATAAGCATCAGTAGCCACGAGTCGCATTGCTGTGACGTCAACTCCCCTCTTCGATTGATTGGCTAGAGGAGTAGCTGTCAATCTAGAACTAGTGGACCAATGGTGACGCTTAAGCCCGCCCTAATTTACATGAAACTCGAACTGCAACATTTGGGAAAGCAAGCGCAGAACATAGAAAGAAGAGCGAAGAGAAAAACAGAACAAGCGTACAAAAGAGTAAAATATGAGCAGAAAATGCAAGAAAGCACAAAGTACACAGTAACAAAACAAAGGAAAACATACTTTTTAAGAAAGCATGACCATAAGTTTAAGTTTTGTGCAAAATAACTTTTAATGTGTTTAAAGTTTTTATTCATGCTTGTTATTTCTTGATTCACGCTTATTATATTTTGATCCGTGACCACGTTGTTTGCTATTCTGATCATTTTGCATTCTTTTTTTCAGTTTGTGCAATATAATTTTACATGTGTTTTAAAAATTTTGATTCACGCTTATTATTTTTTTATACGTGACAGCTATATATTTGGCGGGAATTTGATCCCATATTCGTTCGCTGATCTGAACTTACAAATGCGCTTCCAGAGAAGTTTTCGTTTACGCTCCCAGAGTTTTCGTTTGCTGTTCTGACACATTTCTCTCGTGGGGGCGGGGCTAGTAGCAGTGTGCTCTTATTGGCTACTGAGTTTTTGATTGACAGCTTCTTCACCTGGAAGTGAAGACGTCAGTGCTGTGTTTATGTGTGGATGTGAGCGTCTGTAAGCGCAGCTTTCTATTTCATTTTAATGATATTAAGTTTATATCTGTATTTTTTTGCTGCTACACTATATTGTTGAGATGATTTCTTATAGAAGGAATAGTACAGACGAATGATATCATTATCATTAGCCATCGTCGCTATAAGGTTACTGGATAGCCTACTCGTGGTAAGTCAGATTTATTTATTTTTAATCAATACTATAGCCTACTAATACTATTTATAATACAGTACTGGCTTTTTTCAGGTGAGAGCCCATAACATTATACAGCTGTGTTGTCTTGATTTAACTTAGCCCAATCATTACATGACTTGTTTATCTACATTCGGTTACAGTCTTCGATTATATCATATTTCCCCCCAGCCACCCCAAACAACATTGTGCTAGAGTACTGTACAGTATATGTACTGTAGCCTACAGTACAAAAAGTACTGTATCAGTCAATGATGCCATTGGACCAGAGCGCTGTCAATCACTGCCTGATTCAACTTTGGCAATGTAAAGCCTTTTTTTTACCATGCCAATAAAGCTATTTAAACCTGAATTTCTCAATTGCTGATTAATTTGCAATGCAGAGTTTTTGAAAGAGGAGAGAAACGACTTGACCACAGAACACGTCTCTGTTCATAATAATAAACACTCAATTATTTTGAAGTATCTTGAAAATTATTTAATTACTTTTGTGTGATAAAGATGACTGATAGATAAAGCTATTATATGTAGCTAGTATGAGTAAATGCTTTTTCTGTGTCCATATTTGACTAATAATAATGCCAAAAATTGCACTTCAAATGAACATTTCTGAGAAAATTTTTTAATCTTTAATAGTCTTTAATAATAAATATATGTCCAAATTAAAACCTTAATACATGCAAGTAATTATGACTGAAAACATCCAGCAACTGGGGAATACACAGCCATGGATATATGTTTATAGGGGTATACAGCCATCTACTGGTTACACAACAGTATTACATATGAGAAATGCTTCATGACTCCCGAGGTAAATATTTAAGCTAGTACTGTAAAATCCCTTAAAACATTTATATAATTTGTTTGGAAAAAATATTGTAAATCTGCAACTTGTTACTGTATGTGGGGGTTCAAGTTTGTATTGTTAGATTATAATACATTTCCTCTCTCATTTTCCAGGAGTGGAGCAACTTTTCCATAAACAAAATTGTGATGCTGACACAGAGGATGGAGTGATAGTACCAGAGATCCACTGTCCCTACACTGTAAAATATTTCCAGACTTTCACAATATTTAACTGTGTTTTTTTACAGTAAAATACTGTTTTAATTGATTTACTGTAAACAATTGTAATTTCACAGTAATGTGGATTCGCTCACTGACTTTTTACTATCTGCTGTGATATGACAGCAAATTACTGTAAAAAAATAGGCTGTTCAGCTGAGAACGAAGACCCCACCCAGATAGCAAGCACAGTTGGGCCAACGGCTTTTTCTGTATGGGCCAGCCTGAGCCTCGGCTGAAATCAGTTGTAATGGTGTCAGGTCCATACTCGGTGTAGCTGTGTGTACCTTCGACCCGAGTTCGTTTTGTCACAAGCGGGCCACGAAAAAACTGAAAAAAAAGATTTTGGCGGTTAAATCCTGAGGATGATCCAACAGACGCGTCGCAGACCATTTCGTTTCCGAGAGGAATCATTCAGCTGAAAAAAACGGGTAAGTAATTTAATTCATTTATTGTTCTATTGTTTGATGTTTTAATTGAGATGGTTTGCGATGGTAATTAGGCCTTCGTAACATCAGAAAACCCATTCGGTCGCGGAGATACGGAGTGTTGATGAAAAGGCCTAACGTTATACGGTTTCATTTTAGGATGATTGTGTCTTTGTTTTATTAGAAAAACTGCTGAGCTGGATCCAGCACTGTAATGTTGGCTAATGAAATTATATTTAGTAGTTATATTCCATTTTGATTGCTAAAATTTAGTCAGTTATTTCGTCTTTTTCAACGAGTGATTATCGAATCATAGGAGTCGGACTATGCTTTCGGTGCATAGATTTGATTCACTAACATTTCAAAAGAGTCATTTACTTGTGAATCGAACTACTACACTGACCACCACGCTGCTGCATAACACCCGCGGAGACAACTCATTATATGTACAATCTGAAATTAAAAAAGACTTAGCTGCTAGCAGCTATTTTGTTGTAGCTAACACTTCTGTGGGGAGCTCCGAAACGGGAAAGCGTTATAGATAAGTGCAGCTTATTAATTCTTTGTCTTTTGCTCGACTTTTGTTATTGAATGTTACGTTAACGTCAACGTAATTTGCTTTAGAGCAGGTGCACTTTAGAGTGAAAGAAAAAATGAAAGAGTATATATCACTGTATATTGCGATTAACCTGTTAAGCTGCACCAGTGCGTCGGCGCACTGAAGCATTTTTTTATTTATTTAGTTAAAAGTTACTATCAGATTAAATGTTTTACCTTGACAAACTATACATCATTAAAAAGATATAAGACTCAAGTTTCAGTATTTGACAACTATTGTATTCAGAGAAACTTATAGTGACAGTTATGTCTTAATTTGTGTCAGGAGTTATGAAATGAAAAAATGCGTTGATCCCTTTAATATGAATTATGACCGTCAGCTGGTCCATTCATAAAAAAAAACTCCGTGCTGTTGTCATGACAGTGCTATACAAAACAACGTCCCTCAGGGCTTTTAGCTCAAAAATGTGCAGACTTGGAGAAATATTGATATATTCTCATAGATTTACATCATATTTCTATAGACAGGAATAATATTTCTTGAATTTATACCCAAATGCGTCGATGTAATCATTATGAGCGCTTCTTACTGAGATGTGCTGTGTTTTCAATTCATACCAATAGCCTGAGGGCGCTATATGCACAAAAATACTCCATATATGGAACATGAAGAAGAGACATAATCATGTGACCTTCAAGGACGTCACTGATAGCAGCTACACACAAAGCTAACACAGAGATCGCTGTAATATGCAGATATAGACGTTTTGAAGACAATAAACATGATTGCAAATGATATTTGATATTTGAGTGTTCTTCAAGCAATGCCAGGTATTTTTATAATAATAGATTATATTTATAATGTAATGCTAATCGATATAGACTTTATCATCGTGCATACTATAAATAATATATTTTCTTTCTGATTTTTTTTTTTATCTGAAGCCAAATTAGATCACAGAAGATTATTTAAAACACTCGACTTGAGTTATGAAATAAGTTTGAAGCACAAACATAGTTTTAATCTCATAAATGGTCGTGTATTGATGGTGTGCTAAGCTAACATGCTAGCTAGCTCAGGTGCACCTGTCACCTAGAAGTTATTCTTTTATGGGTTTTTTTCTAAATAGTAATGCTTTTCTGAAATGTTTTAGTGCATTTGATACAGTTTCAAATGTAAGTGAGAACTTTGATAAAATAAATTAGGGACTGAAACCCTATGAATAGCCTGTGAATAGCCAGTCGTTAGTAACTATAATGCAGACAAAAGATATGCATATTTAGATCCATAACCAGGCTGGAGGTGTGTGAATGTGTACTGGGGAGACTGAGACTGAATGGGGCTCGTTTGCACCACAAAACAATAGAGACAATAGACTGAATAGATGACTTAGATGATGACTAAACATCAGTAGCATTTTTAGAGTCTAATCAAAATAAAATCATTTGACATGATCTTGAAAAACATTTAACTAAATACAGAGTTTTAGACTTATCATTTTCAGATTTTAAATATAACATGGTCACACATATGGCTTTAGCTGCAGTGTATTTCTAGATTGCTCCAGGGCCCACTTCAATTTTATTTTAATGTTTCATAAAAATAAATTTCTAATAACTTTACAAAACTTTGAAGCTATTTAAAAAAAATTTTTTCATTATGACAATAATTAATTCTACATTTACAATAAACTACCAGGTGTCAGCTTTCAAATGAGATCATACTTGTGCTTTTAGTGCAAAGGGTTCATGAACTGTATCTGTTTCAGTTTGGGTATGTCATTTCTGGGGATTTTTCAAAAGTGGCGTTGCAGCTTAACAGGTTAAAATGGTTTAACATTTTACTGCAGTGGGGATATATGATGATTATGAGCGAACATACTAACTTAATTGATGTTTATCTGATCGCACTGTTTGGAATCTGACACCAACAGTTTTTGCAGTCTTGGTTACACTTTATAATAAGGTTTTATTTGTTAATATTAGTTTTCAACATTAGTTAACAGAGTAACCATGCGTAATACTTAAAAATGTATTAATCTTAGTTCATTTTCATTTTGACATTTAAAATAAAACAGTATTTGTTAACATTAGCACTGTGAACTACAAGAACAAACATTGAACAGTTGTATTTGTATTAACTAATGTTAACAAATACTGTAACAAATGTATTGGTAATATTAGTTAACACATTAATGTTAACAAATGAGACCTTATTGTAAACTGTTACCGATATTTTGCATATACTGCTGCGTGAACTCTGACAACAAAATTTATCAAACCTATGCACATAAAAAACGAATGCTTAAGATTTAATAATGACTTCACAATATGTATTCCTTTATTTAAAAGATGCAGTTCAGAGAAACCCTGACAGCTAATGCTGCTGAAATGGAGGTCGAGGGATCATGGACTGGTGGATCCAGCCGTCTAACTGGCAGTAGATCGAGGAGCAGACACAAGGTAAGTCTTTCTAGTGTTGATCAGGAGGCAGACACACTCTGGCAGTTTAAATCTATATTAAAAACACACCTCTCTAACCTAGCATAAACATAATACATTTATATCATTAAAATCCCTATAATCCTATATAATTCAAAAAGGATTGTTAGGCCGCATAAATTAGCTCAACCAGAACCGGAAACACTTCTCATAACAATGAACAATGGCATTTTTGCTAATGTTAGTCTCTCTGTCTCATTCTTATCCCGAGGTTACTGTTGTCAGCCGGATCTAGTCCGTATCCAGATCAGATGCGGGACCTGCACCCTAAGATGAACACAGTGAGCCCTGAATGTCAGAAGAGACCATGACAACTAGACGAGACCTAGAAACAAACGCCTGTCAAGACCTTGTTGACACAACAGTCATCGGCACAGTCATCGGATCAGATCCACGAGAACCAGACCAGTCCTCCACACAGACCCAACGGCCAGCTTCAACTCCTCTCCCACCAATTGCCAGCGTGATCTTATGAAGGTAAAAGAGTAGCAAAACTCGAGATTAGATGTGAATTTGAGAACTTGTACAATTAATATTTGTATTTGTACACTAAAATTTACACTCACATCTCCAATGTGAAAACTTGTTGAATGTTGAGATCAGCACTTGCAGAAAATAGTCACAAACATGCATTCTGAATTTTAAGCTGCAGATAGTTACAAATGTAAAAGTCATTCACAGAAATACAATGACAGACACAAACTTGTATTCTTTCATTCACATTCGCAGCACAACCTCAATTAAGCACTTCTCAAATCTGCCATTGCAATATCAAATCTTCACACATTGACTTTTGCAACTTTTTTTGCGATATATTAGATGCGTAACTAACTTTTGCATTTTCAAACTCAGTGGCAGTAAGAGAGATAGGCGTGGCAATTTGAAATGGCAGATTTGAGAAGCTGGAAGTGCCTAATTGAGTGTATACTGGGAATGTGAATGAAAGAGTACAAGTTTGTGTCTGTCATTTTATTTCTGTGAATGACATTTTAACATTTGTGACTATTTATCTGCAGCTTAAAATTCAGCTGGTCCAAAATGCATATTTAGGCTGCATCAAAATAATCCACACGATTCTAGTCGACAAATAAAAGTCTTCTGATCTGAAACGATTGATCATTTTTATAAACAAAACGATAATTATGTAGTTTTTAACTGCAAACGCTCACCTTTTCCATCGCTCTGTGATGTGCACTTGGTCACGTGTCTTGTAATCGCATTAAGTTACGCTTTTGCAAGCGTGCATTGCATTTCTTTAATTAAACTATCACTTTTTGAAGTTTAATAATCCTATTTCACTCTATATCATGACTCTTGTTTTTCTGTCCATAACATTAAGACTATTTTTAAAACGCCTTATGTTAAAGCAGTGGTTCCCAAACCTGTCCTGAAGGCCCCCCAACACTGCACGTTTTCTTTGTCTCCCTAATCAAACACACCTGATTCAACTCATCAGCTCAATTAACCCATGTGATAATGAGCTGATGAGTTGAATCAGGTGTGTTTGATTAGGGAGACAAAGAAAACGTGCAGTGTTGGGGGGCCTTCAGGATAGGTTTGGGAACCACTGTGTTAAAGGGTGCTCATTCCTGTTCCTGGATATCTGTCCCAGCAACAGGACCAGCACCTCTTACCTAAGGTATTTTGCATGTGCTGTTGTGATCAGCAAATGTGGAAAAACTTAATGGATTATTGAAAAATAATCACTGTAAAATATATTGTGAAGTTAGACTGCTTTTTCAAATTTATAAAAATAAATAGGGAATCTATCAGACTCTGAAATGTAACTTTTTTACTTGTCGTCTTAGATGCTTCCTGGGCATCAACCTTGATACAGGATCTAAATCCAAAAAGAAGCAGGATGGCATCGATCAGCAAGTTTGTTCTCTATTGCGTAAACTTGTGGATTTTGAATGGATGGCAAAGCAGATTTTGTGCTTTTTTTCCATTTGCTCCAGTCATTGTTGCCTCTCTTCATTTTCACCTGCCATATTGCCACTGAATATTTTGGACTGCCCTTATGGTTGAGACCTTCTACCTGGCTATTGTTTTGGATTTTCCCTGTGTTTATTGGACTGATAATCTCGTTGCCTACTCCTGCCTGCTCTCACACTTAATCTGCCTCATCCTTCTGGGGTCGCTGCCAGTATAAATGAATAAACAGTTTTGTTTTTTGGGTCCTTACCCATTACCTGACCTGTGCACATTCATAAGGTAAAACACTCATTCACAAGCCAACATGCATTCAACATACATACACATTCACCTTTACCAGTTCTTGTGTCATTGCATTTGGAAGAATTAGAATTAGAATCTGTGTTCTGAGAATAGTGTCAGTCAAAGATGTCAGAGTTTGGGATGCAGTCCTAACAGCTTAATGCAACATGTTTGTTATGATATTATTGTATCAATTGTAAAAAATAAAACAATTGAGGAAAGCATTGTTTAATCTTGTTTTTTTTTTTATT
Source organism: Leuciscus idus (assembly GCA_021554675.1). NCBI lineage: Eukaryota > Metazoa > Chordata > Actinopteri > Cypriniformes > Leuciscidae > Leuciscus > Leuciscus idus. The sequence goes on from CM038627.1 coordinate 42,052,649, forward strand.
ACTACTTTTCTGTGATCACATTGCATTGCTGTATTTAATTGTAACTTTACAGTTAATTACTGGCTACTAATTGCATTACTTTTACAGCCGAAACACAATAAATCACTGTGAAATTACAGTAATAATGTGATATAATTAACTGTGAAATCACTGTACACAAGTGTAATTTTACTATAATTTACATTAAATTTCTTACTGTAAATTACTGTGAAAGTAATGCAATTAGTAGCCAGTAATTTACTGTAAAATCACAGCAGAATTTTTTACAGTGTATCAGACAATAATCTTACTTTGTTCAGACACATCACCTTTGAATGACTGGGATCTTGATCTTCAGACACCTGATTTATTTTATTTTAATATAAACTAGCAAACGTTTTAATTTCCTCTAGATTAAAACAAACACAGTTCACAAGAGGTTGCACTTTATTCTTATTAGTCTATGCTGATCTTGGATTAGCATACCAACAGCATATGAATGTTAAGGGCATAGTTCACCCAAAAATACAATTCTCACTTATTTTACTCACCCTCATGCTGTCCCAGATGCATTTTACTTTCTTTCTACAGATAAACACGAATTAAGATTATAAGGAAAGTAATCCATCTCTGCGAGTCCTAAAGACGCTTTATAAACCACACACAGTGAGCGTGACGGTAATCCATGTGACCTCAGTGAATGAATCAATGCCTTCTGAAGTCAAACAACAGGCTAGAAAAAAGAAATACTAATAATGTAAACTGTTTTAACTATTAAAAATCACTTCCGACCAACTGTCTTGCGTACATGGGTTACAATCCACTTGTATTATGGACTCACAGAGATGGATTATTTCCTTAAAAATCTTTGTCTATGTTTATGTGAAGAAGAAAGTCATATACATCTGGGATGGCATGAAGGAGTAAATGATGAGAGAATCCTCATGTTTTGGGTGGACTATCCTTGTCCTGCTTGTATCCAGTCACTGCTTTGTTACTTGAACTGCAACAGGAACTGCTCAAAGAATCATTGCAACATTTAAAATGTATATGAATTTTTAAAATGTATTCTGTATTTGTAATTTTTCATTTTGTATAGTAATGTATATGAGAATGCTGTACATGTATATTATGCAGTTAATGTTTTGTGGATTCTGGTCTTTCCTGTCACAACATAATTGCATCCAAGACCTTCACTTCGATACTTGTGTATATGCTTTAGTGACAATAAAGAATGTAAATTTAATTTAATTCATATTTTCAATTACATTAATATAACTGGTTGTATAAGTCACAATTGAAATGGTTGATGATTGTTAAAATATATTTACAATTTTAAATCTTAGAAGGTAGTATTAATTAAATGAAATAACTAAATACAATTATCAGTTAAAAAAAATGGCAACAAGAACATTCTTTGTGTGACATATGTAATGAAATGCCCTCTGAGGTCTGTATCTGACAGCAGGCCAAGACTGTAATTTTCATATTGTTTAAATTCCTCTTATTTAAGTGATAATTCATTTTGATGGTGTAAATGTATATCATGCTAACAATGAGTAGTGTGATGGCCATGGCTGCCAACCTTGATTAACATTACCTGAAGTGAAACTTTCTTGACGGCTGAATATATCACACACGTTTGCTAGTATTCTCTTTAAATTGTAACAGCTGAATGTAATCAGAGCCTAACATGCAAAATAATCATCAGTAATAAACAAATATTCTCCGAAAACATTGGACACTATACAATATTTTAAGTATTATATACAGTACTTTAATGTACAATTACACCTGAATAGACTGAATAGATCTCTTGTGCTCCTAAAAGCTTCTGTCGACAAAGTAGTAGCAGCAGGTAAATACAGATAAAATTAAAAAACAAACCTAACTTAATATCATTAAAATGAAATCGAAAGCTGCGCTTACAGACGCTCAGATCCACACATAAACACAGCACTGACGTCTTCACTTCCAGGTGAAGAAGCTGTCAATCAAAACCTCAGTAGCCAATGAGAACACACTGCTACTAGCCCCGCCCCCACGAGAGAAATGTGTCAGAACAGTAAACGAAAACTTCAGAAGCGTAAATGAAATCTCTGGAAGCGCATTTGTAAGTTCAGATCAGCGAACGCAATATGAGAAATAGTTAGCAAAACATGCAGTGTATTAAAAACGAAGTCAAAAAATTTGCCTGCGATTTATTCTTTTTCAGTTTCAAAGATATTTTATTCAGTTTCAATTTATATTTTCATTAGTTTCTTGAAAAGTTACGTTCATTATTATTGGAACAAAATTAATTCCATAAAAAAATGAGCTTTCAGGAAGATTTTGTTTGGCCACAGAACCAAAAGTTTCCACTAGATGAAATTTGTCTCCCATTCATTTCCAATGAAATGTACAAATTTTTCGGTAAAAAATGACAGAAGAGTTTAGTTTAGTCTTTAGACTTTAGTTTCATCAAATTTGGCCCTTGAGGTCAATTTTTCTGCAGAATTTAGTGTAAATGTAACTTGACAAGTGAGCTATAAATATATGCTTCAGGTAAATAATTTTCCGTCAGATTCTAGGAAATTTGATTAGGATGGCATACAAATGCAGGGTTAAAAACAACACAATTTGGGGCATTTGACAACCCAGCGCTAGGTTGAAAAGGGACAAACCCAGCACTTGGTTGTTTTGACCCTGGGTTAAATGTTTGACCCAACATGGTGATTTTTTTTTTTTTTTTTTTTTACAATTGTTTTTGTACAAGTGTTTTTTTAAAATGTCTAAAACGAACTCTAAATAGGTTGTAAATGAAAATCACTTTAATACTCACAGAATGACTACAGTAACACAGGCAACAACAATAATCAAAAGGTAAAAAAAAATATTGACAGACAAAAACAGAAAAAGAAAAAAATATATAGGCAAAAGTTAAGTGAGAATAAGTGTAGAAATCAATGGCAACTTAACAGTTAAACAGCTTATACAGGTAGACAAAATTGCTTTATAAAAGATTAATATTGAATAACTTACATTTAAGAAATGTTTCTTCTATCAGTGAAAATAGTACCACTAACCAATCAAACCATCAGACTGAGTGCCCAAGAAACACACAGACTGAGAGCCTAAATATCAGGAATAAATTTGATTATTAAAGCAAATTGACAGGATTTTACTCTCTCCATGTAATGCCCGGTACACATTGTATGATTTTGGGCTGTCCCAGATGAAAGATGACCAATCGTGGAGATTTCTATGGTCGTGGCTCCTAAACGGTGGCCGTCATACAGAGAGAGAGGTTCAAAGATGGCCGTTGTCAAGGTCTTGCAACCAAAGATAGATGAAATGGGGTATTGATTAAGACGTCATGCCGCTAAAAATTAAACGTACTTCCCTCAAGCTCCATTTGCAGAATTGTCATGCCAGGTCGGCCCCTTTTCCCTAGCCATGACCACGTCCATATTCTCCTCTTTTGCTTCCTCCTCTTTTTTCATCTCATTTTCAACTGCCAAAGTGCGATTAATCTTGCTCTATTTGTTCACCACTAGCGCATGCTACAGACAGACTGGCGTCCTTTGCGCAGTTAGGGTGTGCCATAATAGCTAGTTCAAGACTAAAAAATACCTGCAAGATATTTGTTTTGACCATAACCCTATGATCCCTATGGCACCCTATGATCTGCGCTGCAAGAAGCTCGTCAGCTTTGGTTAAAAGCATTATTGTAATGTGTGAACACAGTGGCACTGCGAGTTGCTTGTTATTTTTATGTTTTAGTCAAAAAGTTAAAAGTGTATCTGTTGCATTAAATGTTCAGTCGTCATTTTGAGTTCTTTGCACGCACATGCTTAATGTGTGACACGATGCAGTACATGTGAAACGGTGTATGTGAAATGATGTTGTTAACGTTCTAAACGCAGCAATAGTTTATGTATTGCTCTTGTGTGTATTTGAGCGACACATTTGTGAAAAACCGTCAAAATTTTCCACTTCGTTACTGGCAGACCCACGGAAGATCAACCCTTTAATATTTGGCCACTTCTTTACGATAAAAATGTAACAGCCACTGTAATTTCTTGAACAATAACGTGGACCTCAAAACACACACACTCATGAGGGTTTAAACTTTAATTTTGAAACATACTAATGTATTCTCCTGTTTTGGCGTAGGTTTATAGATAATTTACGTTACAAATCTGGTGAAATGGCGCACATTGCGTTCCCATATGAATGTCATAAGCAACCCAAACTCACAGCATATGCAGAGATGGCATTTGTTAAAGGAGCTGCTGAGACGCGCACCGAAGACCCGTCTACTCCGAGTCACAACACAAAATAATTGAAAATGTCTCATAAGATGTCAGGCGGTCAGTGTTTTGTGCGAGCTCCCATAACATGGCTTCTTACCTACCGGCTAGCGAAACTTCATCGTATTTACTTCCGCATTGCAAAATAAGGTGGATAGGATTGCCGAAATCGCACAGACTGTAGCAGGCATTAAGCGTTTTTAATCACTACGGTCACGCATTGGGTTACTGATTATGTACGATTATCAACCCAAATTTTGATCTCTGTCAAAACTCTATGTTTGAAGTCTTCAATTTAAGTTATATAGGCTACTATTTATAGTTATTTCTTCTCTATGTCTGGTCATTGTGGTCCTGTCATAGATTGCACCAATATGCGAGTTGGTACGCTTGAGCACATCAGCCGAGCAGCTGCGCACAAAGTTGCCCCACCTGAAGATGGCATGGGAAGAGTATATGGAGAACTTCAACCCATGTCGCTGTGCCCCGTGCAGGAATAACGGCGTCCCCATGCTCTCCAGGACTGCGTGCAGTTGTATATGTAAAAGTGGATACAGAGGTAGTGCCTGTGAGGAGACTGAAAGAAAAGGTATTTTCACTCTTATTTTACAAATGTATGTGGTTTGAGTACTGGCAGTGCGTCAGAAGAGGCAAAACTCTATTCGAAATAAAAATAACGGCTGCGTCTGAAAGCTGAAAAATGGCGTCTCCACAGTTTAGTTCCAACCCTGCTCCAACACACACACACACACACACACACACACACACACACACACACACCTGTAGTTTTCACATAAGCCTGAAGAGCTGGGTCAGGTGTGTTAAACTGGGGTTAGAGCTAAACTCTGCAGGGCTGTGGCCTAAGCTTTCAGACGCAGCCAACATCTAAAGCAGTGGATCTGAACCCTGTTCCTGGAAGCCCCAAACCATGGACATTTTGTGTCAGACAAAGAACGAATAGAAGAGAGACATACAGTAGTCAATAGTCAAACCTCAACTGCAGAGGTTTACTCCAATCTTGATCTAACTCGCCTGCCTGCAACTTTCTGGTAAGGCTGGCCACACACTTGAAGATTTGAAGCCAGATTTTGAGTCCTATTTGCACCTCTACGCGATCTGACCAATTCGAGGCTTGTCGCAAATGACTTTTTGTCCAAAAATCCTCAATCGTGTGGTGTCATTATGATTATTTTACTGCTCCCGGTGGTGTCGGAGCCCGTACTATCCCAAATCTAACATGTTTGATATTACCCGACTCTTGATCTGGCTGATAGCCAATGAGAGCGAGCGAGCTTCACCAACCAGATATTGAGTGCTTCTATAGCCAAAACTTGGCAGCCACAAACACGCCATGAAAGTGGAGTATTGAGAAAGAAGATCACACACTTTCTTTTTTTTCTCCGTTGTATAACAAAACTCACGCCAGGAGAACCAGCTGACGACGCAGATCTTTCTTTTCTCGCGATTCTCCGTGAGATCTCGTCTCACTGTGGAAATGTTACTACAGTCGACAGGTGTGTGGTCTGTCTCAGACATAACTGCCCTCATGTCTGTTGTCTCCCACAGTTTTGAAATAGGTTAAGATTTTAAAATCTTCTATTGTGTCCCAGGCCAAATTCTAAAGAGTTTGATTAGTTTTCAGGTGTGTTTAATCTGAACTCCACAGAAAAGTGGACTTGCTGAAAGTGGAAAGTTGAGAATCCTGCAGTAGAGGGCGACGTAACATCTGTGAATAAAACAAATTACAATATAGCTGTTGTAGGGCTGCATGATTAACTGCAGTTAACATGAAATCACACTTAAACCGATTTGGCTTAGTGTGATTATGAAATCGCAAAGGCTGTGATAATGTTTTATGTGCAGCTTATCAGTGAAGTACGGCTCAGTGATCAGTAGTAAACGCGGCTCCATCTGAAAGCATGAGTTTGAGTCGCTTATTACGTGCATTTGAAAAAGCAACACACATCAAACATCTTTCCAAACATGAGAAGCATTTTATGACATGCTATAACATTTAATAACATGCTTTTACTCCAAACTCGAGCGTTTGAACAAATCCTTCTGTGAGATGATGTGGCTTCTTGCACAGAATAAGGCAGTCGTGTGTTTATTAGTCATGTTTAATCAATCAAAGCATTTCAATCTTCTGTTTATTCAGCTACAGATAGTTTGATGCCCATAGGAGTTTCCTGGGAGGATGTGCGTTATCGTACTTCTGCGGTTTAATTTCAATGAATCGTGCAGCCCTTATCAGCTGTGAGGGTCCAAGTTATGCTCAACCATAATACGAAGTTACTCTATTACTCTCAGCTCTGGTCCTGATACTTATGGCTGTTTTTTTAGGTGGAATTGATGTGCCCATTTACATGTGTATGATTTTAGGATGATTTGTGATTTATAAAATACTCTTAGAAACATTTGTTTCATGTATAGTCCATGACGTGACCAAGCAAAAATATGTGGAACAAAATCATAGTGTTAAAGCAAGATTCCCCGGTGAAGCCCTGGTTTACAGTGGTTTTAGAAGAGCTAATCATTTATTGATAGCAAATAATCACTTTTCTGCCAAGTGATGTAGTTCTTCAGCAATGTTTAGCTGAATGGTTGCATGCATGTAATGTGGTCAGTTCACAGGTGTTTGTTTAGAGTATTTTACAGCAGCTTCAAATGCATCTCAGCCAATCATAATCAAGGGCCGTAACTATCTGTTTTATAACTGGTGCAGTTTCAAACATAACTTGAATGACTGTTAGTGGCTTTGGATAAAATAGTCTGCCAAATTCAAGTAAAAGTAGTAGAAAAAGTGAGATCAGGACATTAGTGCTTTGGGTATAAGAAAAGCACATTATAAATAAAGTGTATTATTATTATTAGGGGTTCAAGCACGAAGTGCTGAAACCCTATTGTAATTGTAAGGATTTGTAAAACGCATCGTGCAGGACAAACCGTAAGGCCTAGAGACTTGAAACCTGCCCAGATGGTAGGCCTCAATTTGGGGACAACCTATCAGAGTATGACCCCGAATGGCCCATAGGTGGCGCTACAGAAACCAAAAGTTCAAAATTACCCATAACTCTTAGACCGTTTGTCCCAGGATCAAGTGTCTTATATCGTTGGAATCCTTGGCTCAAGGCGGACAAAATGGCTAATTTTCTGCTATGTCGAATTTTGTCCAAAACCTACTTTTGCGAACTAGTCCCTGGTTTTTCGCCCGATCGGAACCAAACCAGTCTAGGACCAGTCTTCAAAAAGTTGAACTTTGGCATTTGGGTGGCTGTAACAGGGTCATTTAGAAAAGGGGCGTGGCAGAATACACTCAAAAGCCTATAAATTCCAGAGGAAAACTCAGAACTTCACACAAATTGATGAGCATATGTGTCAGAACATGGTGAGGAAGCATGCAGAGTTTCATGGAGATCGGACCATAGGTGGCGCTATAACTGGCAAAAAGCCTTCATTCGTATTAGGGGTTCAAGCACTCAGTGCTGAACACCTATTGTTATTGTTAATTTTCCCATGATGCAACATTCATACATAAAACTGATCGGGCAGACCAAACCGTAAGTCGTAGAGACTTGAAACTTTTGGCTGGTAGTACTCACACCGCCTACAGTGTCACCAAGGCCCGCCCCGATCGGCCTGACGGGGGCGCTACAGCTCTCAAAAGTACGAAACGGCTCATAACTCATCAACCGTTAGGGACTACTTTTTCCAGTGGAAGGAACGCTTTTAGTGATTTTACTTCATGAAAGTTGTAAAATACATATTTTTCGGCTTTAATATTTGTAATGTGTGGTAACCGTTTTATAAAAGCAATAAGGTACTAACAGCTAGCAGGGCCGCGGGAAGAGGTTTTAGGTTGGGGGTGCTGATTTTTTTTTTGGGGGGGGGGGGGGGGGGAATAGGGGCGTCACCACTTTTGAATAAGAAACAATATCAAGACTATAAAACTCCTCAAAAAACGCGCACACACTCAAACCTGACTGGCTGCACATCACATTTTTGACTTTATTGATTCTGCTTTATTGATTTACAGTCCCTTTTATTTTATTGCTCCGGAGTCGCATATCAGTCACAAAATGCGCCACGGGGAAGAAAAAAACATCTATAGCCTAAATCGCACTGGACTAAGTCGCATTTTTTTAACAATTTATTTCACAAAAAAAAAAAAAAAAAAATGTTACAGACAGTTCTCCGTTACGGACGTGAGCGCTCTAAAGCGGCACTAAAATAATGTTTTAAAACTTTCACAGAGACCTCAAACTGAAAGCACAAAGCCTGTCTTTAAATTTAATTTCGTTTTGTATTAATTGTATCTTCATTTTAATCGATGTTTCATCAACAAATTGTCTGGATTTAATAAGAAGTAGCCTAAATATAGGCTATTAGAAAATAAATAATCAGGATACGGAGGCGCTGGCGAACCTGGAGCTCGTCTCATAATGAAACTCAGCGTAGGCCTATAAGGTAGCCTATTGCCTCACAGACCTGAGACATATAGATAGCTTGAAATGTCTACTTTTAAGCAGAACAATTCAAAACGAAAGAAAACAGACTGCGCTGCTTATGTAATTCGTATGAAATGTGCATTTCTCTCTGGCGCTGCGAAGATCGCGAGTCGTCAACTTCATCTGTCTAGCCGACACTGACATAAAAAATAACTGTTTTATTAGTAAACAATTAAAATGTCTCCTGCTATATTTTACATATTTGCCTTTTCCTTACAAAACACTGACAGTGGGGTTTTTGACGTTTTTTTTTTTTTTTTGAGCAGCTGCGGACAAATTCTTTCGACACACACACACACACACACACACACACACAATATTAACACTCTGCGCTTATGTTTTAAAAAGATAATTTAACATATAAATAAAAAATTTTAAATGGCCCACTTAAAGTGTTTAATACAAATAAATGACTAAATGCTAAAAATTTATACATTTTAATGAACAAACATATGCGTTGCATTTACAATTCTGTGAAAACAGGGGGTGCTGCAGCACCCCCAGCACCCCCACTTCCCGCGGCCCTGACAGCTAGTGCTGTATGGTGAATAAGTCACGGCTGACTTCGCTTCACGCCAAACAACACCCTTCAGCCGTGACTTATTCACCATACAGCACTAGCCTCGAGTACCTTATTGTTTACATAATCCCCGACCGCGGGAACGCGATTTATAGATCATCATGACAGAATCTGCTAATCAATGACTAGAAGATGGTTAACTCCACATCAGCAACTTACCGTTCAGAAATGTCCTTCTTGAGCCTCTCCATCTTTGTCCGACTCCGGTTTAAACATAAAAGGCTAAAAGTTTTAGAAATTTTCAGTGTGTGTCTGTGTGAGGTAATCGTAGCTGCTAACACACACACGCACACGCACACGTGCACAAGCTCTTGAAGTTCCGCCTTCTGTGCCGGGAGCAGCAGCTCATTTGCATTTAAAGGGACACACAAAAACGGCACGTTTTTGCTCACCCTCAAAAAAATGACAATTTTAAAGGTGCTATAAGCGATGTCGAGAGTCGTAACTTCTTGTTGACGTTCGAATTGTTGTTGAGGCTAGCTGTTGTTGAGGCTAGCTAGACCCTCCCTCCTCCTCATCCCGTCTCCTCCCTCATCCCCTCCCTTCCGGCATAAAGGAAAGTCAAAGTAGTCACTAACAAACAAAGTTTTACTGATACTTCATTCAATGTGTAATGTCGCCAAGTTAGATAAATGCTTTTATATATTGCAGAACAGAATGCAGAAAAAGAGAAACATTATTTTAAAATCGTTTCGCCACCTGAGGTTATAACTATAGCTCCCATACAAGGACGCAATAATAGCATGATAACGTTAGCTTCGCGTTTCCTAGTGAGCATAAACAACGGCGGCAGCGTAAACAAATTTAGTCAAAGTTGTCAATAGCCTATAAATGAACATTCAAATTCATAACAAACAGTGGGTGAAAACAATCGTTCACACAAATTGTCGCCCTACTGTGAATTAGCTTGATCATTTACAATAGAGATCGCTAATATACATGTTGTATTCACCAAAGTTAACGCTGACTGCATAGTTCTAGCTAATTACATCCTTGTGTTGGTTTGGCGAACATGAACGTCAGTTTAGAAAGAAAAATGGATTTACCTGTTCTGCAAAAACAGAGCACCTGAATGTCGGATTGGAAGCCGTTCTGCCGGCGGAGTTCTCGCCACCTTTCGAAGGTTTTTCCGATGTAAATTCGGTACTTTGCGCGTTCCTTATACTTGTCCCTTATCCTTGTCCCTCTTCTGTACAATTTGTTCATCGGAACGTCGTCTCTTTGGTCGTGTGTTGGCCATAATTCAAACTTCCCTCTTCATGCTTCTCTGTTCTCTCTCCTCCACACCCCTTCATGTGTACGTGCACTAATCCCCCAAACCCCACCCTCCAATACTTCTTGTCAGTGATTGGCTGGAACTCTGTTTATTATGTTTCGTGGTGCGGGTGAGCCCAGTTTGTTTTTCTTGCCATTTGTGGAGCCTGTGGTGTCTAGAGAGACCGCGTGTTTTTACAGTGTGTTCAGGGGACAGGCAGTTAGTGGATGGGGAGGAGATGTTTGCTGTATGTGACAAAAAAAATGTTGGCCTAAAAAACGCGTGACATCACTTAGAGCACCTTTAACATGCTATAAAAAAACATCTGTGGGGTATTTTGAGCTAAAACTTCACACACACTCTGGGGACATCAGACTTATTTTTCATGTTGTGAAAAGGGCATTATAGGACCCCTTTAAGGAGTGGTGAGGGGAAAGATTATACATACAGTTTCTGCCACAGTACAAGCCATGACTAGAAGATTTGTAAGAACGTCTCACATTTGTGGTTGGCGTCTCTGGCCAGCCATTTGCCCTTGGGGCAGTTGACCGTTCGGATGATGCTGATGAGATCCCCACTTTTGACGGGCAGGTCGTATTTGCGGAGTTTGCTGGCCGCCAGCACTCGGGCCCGATACATGGGCTCTTCCAGTCCGGTGATCTACAGGGAAACATGGGAAATATATCAGGACCTGCAGGACGCCTGGAGGAGTTACACTAATGTACGTCACCATTAAAGATCAGAGCAAATATTATATAATCATATTTAATATAATTGAAATTAATCCAGTTATTTTAAAGTAATAATGATATATTTTTCCTATATTTGGCCTCAACACAAAAGCCTGATTTATTAAGATTAAGATTTTTTTTTTGGGACTCCAATAACTTCAATTCATAAACACACTTTTGCTGGAAAATGATGGAAAACAAGGCAAACATTGCTGACTGGATACATATTAAACACATTCTTACTGAAACTTTCAAGACTGTAACAAGTCGTTTCTGCAAATTCAGCAAAACTTCTAGATAATCTCTTTGTGACAAATCAACAGAATTTGAAACAATGAAAAGTGCGTCACAGAAAACTAAATCTGATGTACAAGACCAATGGATCTAATGGCATGACTGGGCCAAAAGGGCATGTGACCCGTACTATAACCTGTCCAGAAGAGCTATTTTCATGACTATAGTGTGCATTAGCGCCCGCTTTTTTAGCGGCGTTGGTTATGGAAGTATTTTCTCCATTTATTTCTCACATCTGGTTTTTTAAAAAGTCTTCGCTAAAGCGGTGTAAGCCATGAACCAAACCAACCAGCTTCGAGAACCACAACATTACAAACTTTGATTTGAAGCAAAAAAACGTTAGAAAATTGGACAAAAAGACAAAAGGTGCAAGACTCTGAACTTAATGGCTTTAGAGAGAAAGAACTACAATCCCATGAAGCATTGCAGACAGCATAACTGAATTAATAATAAATTAATATAAAACTACATGTAGGAAAGAGAAGATCGAAGGCACTCTTTCTTCAGAATTATTTAGAAAGCCTTTATTTAACTGGCTATATCCTGGTAGAAAATGTAAAAGACATGGGGGGGGGCACAAACAGCCTTCTTCAGGGTGTCAGAGCCCGTCTACGGAGAGCCTGCCCACTCCCTAATAAGTCCTATTGTACCGAATTTTGGTTGTAGTTCCACCAGAGTTCCACTGGGGGGCGCTCGCCATGAGTGCAAAATGAATGGGAGTCTATGGGGCTAGACGGCTAAATTTGTCTCTTTCACCCGATTGCCGTTGAGAAATCTCAGATTTGATTGTAGGTTTTGCAAGTTCAACATGGGTTATAGGTCGAAAGTTGAATGAACGAGTACTTATGTTCTTTCGATTTCTTACAGGTTGAGTTGTTGTTGCCCATAACACGCTAGCATTCTGCTAATGAATGCTGATTGTTCAGTGAAGTACTGATTACGACCAGAGATACCGCTTGATGGCATCGTGGCATCCGAAGCGGGACCAGAAACAAACAAAACAAAAACTCTTCTAGCACGTGTGTTTACCTGTGTCAGCTGTGTTGTGTGTTTACCTGTGTCAGCTGTGTTGTGTGTTTACCTGTGTCGGCTGTGTTGTGTGTTTACCTGTGTCAGCTGTGTTGTGTGTTTACCTGTGTCGGCTGTGTTGTGTGTTTACCTGTGTCAGCTGTGTTGTTGATGCCTCGAGAGAAAAGAAAGTGCAGAGCGCGAAAGCACCAAAGTGACTGAAGGATCGCCGTAAAGCAGTATCTCTGGTCGTACGATGTGTATGACGTCATTGACACTTTAAAATACTTTTTAAAGCAAATAAGTGACTCAAAAAAATCTAACACCCAGCAATGTGTAATTTCTTTGCATCTCCTTTCGAATACAACATTCAAATTACTAGACAAAAAATTATATCCTGAGAAAAGTGGATTTTGAGAGCAATATCTCCATAGACCTCCATTCATTCTGCACTCGTCCTGTGAGCGCCCTCATATGGAATCAGAGTGGAACTACAACCAGTTCAGAAGCCGGAAGTTTACTGAGAGTGAAACTTCTCGCCATTTTAGACATTCTCTGAGGGTGTGCTTTCCAACCAAACAACTTCCTCTTTTATGTGTGCTATAATACATGCACATACAGAGAAAGTCCACTAGGTGGATACATTGCAGACTGAATCCAAAGACAAAAAAAATTATGATGAACGACAAAAGTAGGCTATACACAGAAAGCATACATCACACAAAAGGACTTCAGTCCTATATATTCAGTCCTATAACAGGCCTATATATATATATATTACTATTTGTAATGTTTTTGAAAAGTTTCTTCTGCTCATCAAGCCTGCATTTATTTGATAAAAAATAGACTTTTTTTTTTTTCATATTGTGATATATTATTACAATTTAAAATAATTGGTTTTCAATTTTATACTTTAACTTATTTATTTCTGTGATGCAAAGCTGAATTTTCAGGATCATTACTCCAGTCTATCACATGATCCTTTAGAAATCACTCTAATATTCTGATTTATTATGAGTGTTGGACACAGTTCTGCTGCTTGATATATTTGATGAATAAAAGGTTAAAAAGCTGCATTTAAACTGCATTTATTCAAAAAAAAAAATGTATTTCTAATAATATAAATCATCTTTAGGCAACTATCACTTTTTATCAATTTAACACATCCTTGCTAAATAAAAGTATAAAAGAGATTTATTTTAAAAAAAGAAAGAAAAAATTACTGACCAGTAGTGTATATTGTTGTAACAAAAGTTTTTTTTTTTTTAAGTATCCTAAAAAAGTATCACAGGTTATGAAAAAAATATTAAGCAGCAGAACTGTTTCCAACACTCATAATAAATCAGAATATTAGAGTGATTTCTAAAGGATCATGTGATGGACTGGATGTCACATGTGACACTGAAGACTGGAGTAATGATGCTGAAAATCCTATTTTAAATTGTAATAATATATCACAATATTACATTTTTTTTCTGTATTTTAGATCAAATAAATGCAGGCTTGATGAGCAGAAGAAACTTCTTTCAAAAACATTACAAATAGTAATGTCCAAATTTTTGGCCTGTAGTGAGTGTATATATATATATATATAAAATGTTTCTCTCTGTAAAAGTAATTTTAATCGGTCACCACCCCGAATACTCTTTTCAATCGTTTCTAAACCCTCAACTATTAGGCCTTCTGGATTACTATTGTGCCATAGGGTAATCTAAATGAGCTCTTCTAATGGCATGTTTCTGCTCCGCTACTCTGTCTTTGAGACGTCTCTCGGTCCGGCCTACATAAAAGCATCCACATTTGCATGATAACCTGTATACCACAAAAGTAGTATTGCAATTAATGAATGCTTTTATGTTGTACATCTTATGCGTCTTGAAATTACAGAATTCTTTGCATTCTTTAATATTTCTTTCCTACATTTATTTGAATTCCCGACCCCAAAGAGCACCTTCAAACACACTCTTAAGCCGCTTTTACACCGAAATTACCCGGAACAATTTGTCCCAGGAACTTTTTTCCCAGGAACCTTTTTTGCCCCAGACCGGTTGCTTTCTGCGTTTACACCGCGGTCTAAAGTACCGGGAAGGTAAACTGCGTGCAACTGCTCCTCCCAGTCTGCGACGGACAGTAATCAGTTTTGAGCGCCACATTTATAAGTATGGAGGAGATTCAAACTGTGCTGCAGTTATTGGTTTACTAACGAGGTAATTAACATAACAAAATAGACGAGCACTGATACTAAAGCGTGTTCAGAAAGCTCGTATGCGTATAAAATTAGACAAGGTATTTCCTTTTGCGCAAATACGCTTAAAAAAAGCCTGAACCCCGTCTATCAATCATAAATAGTGACAGTCTTGTAAATAGTTGTTTGTTACCAACCTCAATGCGCTATTTCAATCCTGTTATAGTAAATTTGTAACATGGTTTGCCTTGCAATAGATGTCAATGTGTAAACATAATGACTTAATATTAAAAGCTGTGGCAGAAAAGAGACGAGCACTGATAAAGCGTGTTCAGAGCTCGTAATGCTAACGTTAGATATAAAATTGTATGTTATCAGCTATTGCGGACATTGGCCGTGAGATGGCTGTGACGAACGCGCAGAAAGTTTCCTCTTCCACAAATACCCAAATAATAAAGACTGAAACTCGTCGCCAGTCCCCCAGTTTTTTTTTATTAAATTCCATATTTGCAGACAGACAACTTTACTGCATGAAGCCACTTTTTAAAAGGGAGGTTAAAAATAAAGAAAATGCTGCGTGGAGTCATCCAACCAAAATGCGGCGTGAACACAACCAATCAGCTTGTGCAGCGCACAAGTCCCACCCCTGAAAGTTCCTGAACTTTGAAAAAGTACTACCTCATGAGCAGGGACTATCGGAGGGGGAAATATTTACCCGGAACTTCATTTAGACCCTGGTTCCTGCGGTGTAAACACATCGAGTACCAGCCCAAAGTTCCTAGTTCCTGGGGAAAGTTCCTGCGGTGGAAACGCGGCTTTATTGAACTCCCTGGACATTTTTTTGTCTTTCTAATATTAAACTACTTTCATATATTGTGAAAGAAATATTCACACACCATATAGTTTACGTTTATTGCAAAATGCGCATATAGTATATACATATATCTTAATAGCGTAGGGAGACTGACTCAAAATGCTTCATGGGATTGGCCAGATCTTTTGGAGCGTTTTGCTTGTTTCGAGACTCTGATTGGTGTAGTTTTCTGCACAGCATCATGGGTAATGTAGTTTTCTGCACAGCATCATGGGTAATGTAGTTTTCACCAGGAATTCTGCTGTTAATAAATCTTAAAAATAATGTGGGCTGACGGCCTCAACAGAAGCAAATACCATTGATTAACATCTCGTAGCTCACAGCAGGGCTGAATATAAAGGTTTATAATGTGAAAATCTATTTCTCTACGGAGAAAATGAATACTAGTTTTTACTTGAACCCATTAAGAACGTTTTCTCTCATAATTTACATCAGTGCATTGTTCTCAAATTCTTCAAAATCTTGTCCTCCCTCAAAGAGTCTGGTGAGGATTTTTTTACCCACATTATAGTAATGAGATTTACAGTTTTCACAGATTACAGTAGAGTACATGTACCTTCATAGAGTTCAGTCACAAAACACATATCATAATACCTTTCGTGATGACTGTGGCCATTGTGATCTTCAGCTGTGTTAGACCTTCACATCACGAGGGGAAAAACAACAAAAACAAAAGTTTGCACTGCAAAAAATGCTTTTGCCTCATTTCCAGTCCAAATATTTAAAATTCTTAAATCAAGAGGCATTTACTAAAGTAGTAAAATGCCATAAGTAATTACACCTTATTTCCTGGGGAAATAAATCAAAATCAAGTGAGTTTTTGCTTAAAACAAGTAAGAAAAATGATCTTGTTTCTGTTTGAATTAAGATTATTTTTCTGACCCCATTTGCAGATCATTTAGCTTTTTTTTTTAAGCAACTCACTAAATTTTGATTTATTTCTCCAGAAAACAAGACATAATGTCTTATGGGATTTTTACTCATCTAGTAAAAGTACCTAGATGGGGTGCACTTACTAGATAAGTAGTACATTTGGACTGGTATATTTTTAGGTATAATTGGACTGGAAACAAGACAAAAATATTAAGTAAGAAAAGCATGTTTTGCAGTGTACTCTTTTCTTAAACTGTGCAGCATTTGAAAACAACATTTATCATCAGTTTCTTGACAACATCAGAGTGAAATAAGTGCTGACAAACCACTGAGAGACATGCCATATATTCTTCCAAATCTCTTCTTTCTGTCAAACAAATCAAGAGATCAACAGAAATAATACACATCATTATTAGCATTGCTCAAGCTGGCAAAGACACATGCTATCATGATATATCAAACATAATATGTCATGTAAATGAACAATTCTTTAATAAATGGCAATAATAAGAATGAATCCCTCACCACATGGCCATTATCAGCATACGGATCTGAAGGAGAAAACACATCAGTCATTATCCTCCACTCATGGACTAGAGCTGTAATGCTAACATAATACTCACTTTTAGGAGCTCCTTTACTCTTCAACGAGTTCTGAGCAAAAGAAAATTTGGGAACCGTCTCCACATCCTCATAAACATTGTCAAATGTCCCATGCAAACGCCTTTCCTCAGGAAAACTGAGGGGAAAAGTACAACAACATATCGATGAGATGAAGTCTGTTCGGCAATATAAAAAATATAAAAAAAAAAGAAGTAAAAGGGTTATGCATGAAATGAGATATTTATTGATCAAATCTAGTAATTTAAAGGTAAAAAAAAAAAAATGCATAAAAAAATATATAGAAATGAAATAAAAATAAGCTTTCTGAAAAAAAATGAAAAAAAGTATAATTTTAAGTCTTCTGGTCATTTTGACCCGTGAGGGAAGAATGCAATTTAACATTGTTAACACGTATTTCAGGAAGATCCCACATATCGAGAGAAATGAAACGTTTACACTGGTTGTGATGGAAGCTGGTGTTCAGTGTGTGATCCGTTCATTCTGAGGTCAGAGGTCGCCAAGATCCCTGCGCTTGTGGCTTGCTCTGAGGACTGAGCGAGAGCGTCTCCTGACGGCGTCTCCTGTGGGCCAGTATCCCCTGGAGAACATGTGACCGGGAGAGCCGGTGTATCCGGGCCGGTGTGTTCCTCTGGCGGAGGCGGCGAGGAGTCGGGGATCTCTGTGGCCTCTAACTCCAGGGCTGCCAGATCGATAGCATCACCTTCTGCTGCAAACACGTCGAAATCTGGGAATTCAGGAGGAGGTAAACTCGTGTCCTCAAGTGACGCATCAGCGGTGGCAGAAATCTCCGGCTCCGGTTCTGGAAAAACAGAGAACAAGACTGAAATCAGCTCCGGAAACGACATTATTCTGAATGGATGAGCTGCATTTCAAGCTAAAGATACATCATCATAAG
This sequence comes from Leuciscus idus, assembly GCA_021554675.1. NCBI lineage: Eukaryota > Metazoa > Chordata > Actinopteri > Cypriniformes > Leuciscidae > Leuciscus > Leuciscus idus. The sequence goes on from CM038627.1 coordinate 42,070,747, forward strand.
ATACATTAATGCACAAACTGATATTTGCACAAACCCCCTATAGGTAGGGTAATAAACCATTTTATTTATATTTATATTATATATATATATATATATATATATATATATATATATATATACACACACACATACATACACACACACACACACACACACACGGAAGTTACCAGTTAAGGTTTTTTTTGTTTTTGAAAGTCTCTTCTGCTCACCAAGCCTGCATTTATTTGATCAAAAATACAGTAAAAACAGTAAAATTGAGAAATTACATTAATTTAAATAACTTTTCTATTTGACTATTTAAAATTTAATTTATTCCTGTGATCAAAGATGAATTTTAACATTTAAAGAAAATAACTAGATTAATGGATTTTCAATTCTTTAGCTCTTTTCTTACAGCCACTTTCTATTTTGTGACGCTCAATAATCTTTTGCTGCACATCAGAACTATATTCTTTGGTTTTACTCATTGTGACGGATGATTCAGGGGATTTGGCCTTTGTGTTTCCTCATATTTAAACTCCTGTGAAACAAGAAGTCATAGCTGGACAATTTCATGTTCCTAGTCACCCTGATGTGCTAAAAAAGGTCAATATTAATGGGAATATACTTCAGAGATATTTTATTCATAAAACATTCTAGGGGTATGAATAATTGTGGCCAACGTGTTTTGGAGAAAAACATTTATTTCATAATGTGATTTCCCCCCCACTTTCAATTCTTTTACTTCAATGAAAGGTTATACTTTTGCCAATTTTTTTGAATGAAAGATCAAAAGGGTAAACGATGCAGATTTAAATTTTACAGCCATTTTTGATCATATTTACCAGGGGTATGATTAATCCTGAGCACGACTGTATATAGTGTAGTGGAATATTTTACACTCGTATACATAGACATACGCAGGTATATACAAATACACTCAGACACACACACACAGACACACACACACACACACAAGAAGCACAATGGAAGGAAACAGCATAGAAAGATAAGAGTGACACAAGAGGGCTTCTCTGCAACTGCAGGATGGCATGTGTAAGCGAAGCATAAAAGCCACAAGACTGTTTTACTCAGTTCCTCTGGAAGAACACACAGAGGTCTCAAACAGGAACAGTGTATGTGGTTTAGGGTATATACACACACACCTCAGAACAAGAATGTTCAAGTGTGTTCATTTTCTGATGTTCATCTCTAGAGAGAGGAAGCTTTCACCAGAGGGTAAGCATGAAAGATCTTTTGAGTCAGTGATTGTTATTGTTGTATATGGTGTTAAGGGACATGCCTTAGATTTAACTGGTATAACAAACTAGCCAGTGTAGTAATGTAGCGAGAGGCCCATATCAGAATGACATTTCCTGCGCAACAATCACCCACTTTCTGTGAGATGATGTCAGGAGCGGAAATGCTTGAGCTTGTGAGGAAGATTAGTATCAAAGACTGTTAGAGAGTCTGCTTAGAGATATGCTGAGTGGAAAACAATTCAAAGGCAGGATCTGAATTCAGCCGAATTCAAGACTATATAAGAGGCAAACAAAAGATTTATTGCTACCAACAATCTAGTACGCCAGCTGTTACTAGACGCAAGAAGCCCACAAGCTTTAGCTATTTTTACATCTGTCAGTTAGTACTCATTTATGATCTGTAACAAGTATTCTTTTCATTTGATTATTTTAGTAAAGTTTGTTAAAACTTTTACTATAATCATCTGACTGGACCATGGATTATTGAGTGGAGTTTTCTTCTGCCTGGATCAGGAAATCCTCCCCGGAGGAAACGCACGAGGGGTGAGCATTCTTTTTGATAAAATAATTATTACCATGTATTCTGATTTGATCATATAGCCTAGCCAAAAAAGGTTTAAGTAAAACAAAACATAGACTTATAATACAGGTAAACCAATCTATTATTTATATAATAGAATATTAACTTGTATAGGCTGATCATCTAACTTCTTGAGGACACGACTAAAGGATAGGCTATTTAGTTACCGCGAGATTTTCTCAATAAACTGAGTATGGTTTTAAGATAATTGGGAACGGTATTAATTGTGAATCCGTCACAGTAAACCTGACAGCAAAAAGCCTACCTAACTAGGGGTTGATTTATGGTTAAGCACTCCAGAGGTAAACAGTCTCAAGGACAGCGTTATATAGGACCAGAGTAGCTAAACACACCCTCAAGCAAAGAGAGGACTCCATTGCATGGACTATTTTAAGTATTCTCACAGGAGCAGATGCACAGTCATGGATAAAATAACTAATATCACTCTACTCCCACAAGATCAACTAAATAGGCTACAAAACGAAGCAGGGACAGCAGAAGGGAGAGAATTCCTAACCGTTGATCGTACCATGTATACATCCAACTCGGATGGACTAGGACCTCTGGTCAAGGAAGTTGCCGCAAAAAGATCAGGGGATAAGGTAGTTAGAGGAGCCAATATAGTGGTAACTAGAAATGGTATCCCATGCCCAGACGCTCTCGTCACGGCTGGATCACCCGCACCATCAGATCAGACTGATCGGGAAGCAACCGGGCGAGACTATGGCGACCCTGGCGAGGGATATGGAGTAGCTATTCCCAAACAAAGAAATCTCATAGCTGGGTTCAGTCCGCTAACTAGAGAGGGAGAAACATGGGAAATGAGAGAGACAGGGTTTAAACCGTACCAAACTTCAACAGGGAGAAAGTTGAACCGTAATAAACCCAGAGTGCAGGAAGATACAGAGCATAATCGTAGTTCAGGTTCAGAGGATCCTGAAGATGAGGAAATAGCTCGCAGGAGTTGGGTTAATAATAAAAAATCCAGAAGTCAGTCCAATGAACGTCGAAGCAGCTCGCATAAAAGGGAAAATAACACCCTGGGAGGTGGAACATTTCTAACCCACCCTGGTCATGTGTTTAACCCGCTAGATTCACAAGTAGCAGCACTAAAGGGACCAGAGCAGAAAATAATGCAGCTCGCTTGTGGACTTACTGCTGATGAGATCCTGGATATGCCGGGAACCAGCAAAAAAGATAAATATTACATGTTAGCACAACAGCTAGATTGTATGCAGAACGCCCTGTGTTATATTTTATTAGATGACAATACAAGAGATAAATATGAACCGACGATGGCGGAAGTGTGGAAACTACGGGAGGCCATGCATAGCAAGGCTCCCCGCCCTAAGAGTAAAGTTTCAAGAAAACCGCAGAAAGCTGCTTCACCTAAAAGCTCAGACTCTGATACAGAGGAAGAGAGCAGGCGCCCTAAAAAGCCCTTGTCAGTTAAACCACAAATAGATTTGTCCATCCTAGCTGCGGTATCCAGGCAGAATAGGAGAAGGACGCAACCAGAATCTGACGCAAAAGTTATAGTCTCTAAACCTAGGCGAGATCCAGCTAGAGAGGCTGAAGGAGACAGTTTCACTGCCATCCAGCTCCTGCAGAATATGAAATTCCCAAGGGCAAAAGATGACAATATGCTTAAGGCAAAAATGGTAGCTGACCTGGGGAAAGCCCTAGGTACCTCAACTGTCCTGGTAGAGCACATGATAACACATCATACAGGATTATCCATAAGCCTGAAAACCCTTAATGCACACTCCCTGATGATAGGTGTAGATAAGGAAGCTGAGTTCAGGAAAGACATAGAATTTGTAAAAAAAAGCAGGCCTTTGGCTATACCTTTCAGGGAAAGCCAGACAAGGGTGGACAGCAGGAAAAATGTTAGCCAAACTAAAAAAGCTAGCCATAGAAATACCTAGATGTCATGAGATAGCCAGCTGGGGAGCAGAAACTGACTGGTCCAAAATGTCTATATTCGCAGTCCGATATGACAGGGAAACTGTGATGATAAATAGGACCAGAGAAAGCTCAGGTCAAAACAAAGATAAACCAGTAGAGTGGGATAGAGTCAAACAAAAAACTGCCTATCAGAAACCTAAAGATAAATCAAATTATAGAAATGAGGGTGAAGGAGGAACTACATATATAGAACCTGAAAAATGGGCAAAACTGACCAAAGAGCAGAAACAAGCCCACATTAATAAACGAAACAAAAGCAGAACCGATAGATAGAGTAGTCAAAGATACGAGTTAAGAAAATTACTAGAAAAATATATAGACAATTCGGCCAATAGTAATGGTAATAGTAATAGTAAATGATTGTGGAAAAATATCAGATAAATTGGGAGGAATCCCAGCGCCACAATGACAATATCCATTAAATAAAACTGCATAAAGAAATAAAAGAGACTATAAGCGAACTATCCCGCAAAAGGGGTAATAAGTATAGGGAAAAATTGTCCAACAAATTCTCCAATTCTCTAAAGTAACAGAACCGGATAATAGATCCCTAATTAATGCAAAAGATGCTACAAATGGATTAAACGAAGGTAAAATATTATCTAAAATTTACTTGGCTAACGGATTTTGGTCCATACCTTTAGCCAAGGAAAGTAGACCGTGTACGGCTTTTACATTTGAGGGAAAATGATACGTTTCCAAACAGATTAATTACTGTAATTCCCCAAATGTGTTCCAGGCAATAATATTAGAAGGATTGCCAATCACAGCGTACACCGATGATGTGCCGATAGGCACTGAGACCGTGGATGAACACATGAAAATCTTAACAGAAGCCATCAAAAGACTGGCGGACGCTGGTTTTCTTTTAAACATGAAAAAACTAGAATTAGGAAAAAGAAAATGTGAGAAAACAGTGATTGAAGTAATGGTAGAAATCATTATAAATATGTATCTCCAGGAGGAATACCTATTGTTATGCCTAGAGAATATAGCCATTATGTCACAGAAACATCACTGACTGTCAGAGAAAGATCACAACAGACTTTTGCAGGGACAGGTAGAGTAAAAGTCAAATTTGGGCCAGAAAGCAACAGTGAGCTGTGGGAGGTACAGGCACAGATAACGACCACAAGTGATTACATGGGTCAAGCTAAAGCCATCGACTCTCCGGCTGCCTGAACCAAGCTCAGCTGAAAAACTGGCCAAATGGTGTGAAAAGAAGTTTAGGGAAAGCACAGGATGCAACCTGTTCTCTCTCTTATCTTGTGATTGCAGAAACATGGGTGTACCAGGAACTCGTCTAAGGAGGAAGTACAGGAGATGGCGTCAGGACCGACGCAACCAAGGAAAAGTCCTGCTGGCTTGTATGACTGAATGGGTGGCCAGCATATTAGCATTATTCTTGGGCCTTACTGTTAGTAGTAATGTCAACGAGAAAGGAGTAGCCTCCTGCTCGTCTAAAGAAGTAATCGTAGAAAAAAAAAATGTTATAACCAAACTGTATCTCTAAATAGTAAAGCAAAATATGGCCCAGAAAGGATTAGAGATATGTTTAAAGGATTTATAAAAGATATAGATAAATAATTTTGGAACTGCACAGGTACTTTTAATAAGAGTTCCCTGTACGGCCCGTTATAATACAGTCCAACTGTGCAAGGGAATAAAACCAGGATAAGATGGACTGTACTTAAAAGCCATAACCAGGCACATGTAAAGTTACGAGGCTTAATCTATAAAATTAGTGATCTAACAAATTTATCGGCCACCATACACGTGTATAAACTGTGGAACATCCCTTTTTTTTAAATAACCAAGATAGATGAATGAAATTGTTTGATAAAAAAGGATGTTTCTGTAGTCCAGAATCATTGGATAAGCCCAAAAGAGTTTGATAAGGTCGAACCAATAAGATTGGATATTAAAAAACCCAGTCAGCCAACTGGGAGGTCAGCTCCACTGAGCGAAGCATATAAAGTAATTACACATAAAATGGGTCATCGAAGATGTCTTAGATCCAGTGCAAAAAGGTTATTGGCCGAGGGGCCTCAACCCGTATGTATTAATTCTAGGAATCTTTAAAAATAAACCCAAACCTGCTTATGAAGCATTTAACTGGGTAACATGTGTCAAAATTACTTATTTCAAATTCACTCGGCTGGGATATTTTGAAATTGGATTGGGAATAATTACCTACGTCTTTTTGACGGTAATTAGCTGGAGGAGAAATATCGCCTTAAGACCAATGGTGAACAGATTGGCTGTGCTATATTTCGTAATTTTGATAATGGCGGGGATTGCAAGGTACCTGCAAGAACCAAAATTATTAATAAGACAATCATTAATAGGTATTTACGACCATTCCAAATTCATGGTGATTGGTTGAGAACTGTTAATGTGGATTGAAATTTTACTGTACTTTACTTTTTTACTGATTTTACTTTTTAAAAAAAAAAAAAGAGCAATTTTCTTTTCTACCAACATTTCTAATCTGTAGTTTTACTATTATTGAATTTTCTGTTTTTCTGTGATTTTTTTATTTTACTGTTGATTCTGTGTTGTACCAGAAAAAAGGAAACCACCTCATTACAATGAAGTTCACAAAATCTGCAAATCATGTTTTAAATATAAATGTTATCCATTAATGATTACGGCATGGGGACGGGATCTTAATACATATGAACACTTCTGCTCAGAATGTATTATTAAGAACGGCTACTCTATGGCGGAAATTAAAAATATAACCTATTGTAAAGGCGGGGCCAGTTGGCTCAGCCCAGGCAACAGTCATCACATGACCTGTGAGGCACTACAGTTAATTGATGAAAACAAGTGGTGAGTAGTTGAGTTGCAAGAAGAAACAGAACTATTGATAGACCACAGAGAGACTGTGACCAAGACCACTTGTAGTGTCGACATTCACACGTATAGATGGAGGAACTAGACAAGCTGGAGTGAATGGACAAATGTTGTTGTTATCGATCCTGCAGATTTGTCTGGAGAGGTCTTCACCGGCCCAGTGGGAGCCACGGGTGTTGACCCTAGAGCACTTGGCCAGTGGGACCGAGGTGGCTCTGAATGACCAGAATCTGGTGCAGTGGGACCAGACTCCGCGGAGGCGGGACTTGTTCCATTGGCAGCCAGTGAACAGGATGTGGTACAAGACAACAACGAGTTATCCGTCTTGCAAAATTGGGTTCTTCCTTGAGGACAGGTTTTATGAATGTTGCTTGGATTGGGTCATGGTTGCCGTATGTGTTTATAATGTTAAACTTGATGAATTTGACATAATTGTGCCTAGAGTGCTGATGGAAAATCCTGTATTTAGATGTCCGAGAGGGGGTGTAGTGGAATATTTTAATAAAGAGTTAAATGTACCTCCAAATACACTCAGACATGCGTACACACAGACACACAAGAAGCACAATGGAAGGAAACACCATAAAAAGATAAGAGTGACACAACAGGACTTCTCTGCAACTATGCAGGATGGCATGGTGTAAGCTAAGCATAAAAGCTACAAGACTGTGTTTTCCTCAATTCCTCTGGAAAAACACAAAGTGGCCTCAAACATGAACAGTGTATGTGTATGTGTATGTGGTTTAGGGTATATATACACCTCAGAACAAGAATGTTCAAGTGTGTTTATTTTCTGATGTTCATCTCTAGAGCGAGTGGATTCTCTCCAGATCCTTCTTTTTGCCTGCTGTTATTTCATAACCTGAGAAGCTCAAGACGAGAGCAGGTTATCTTTATCAGATTGCTTGCTTGAACTGCTTAGAAGTTAGTTACTCTTTGTACATCCATTTTCTGGGACTGCCCCGGGTATGGATTAGCTGAAGGATCATAATCTGTAACCTTTTGATAATTTGCTAACAAGTTTTTGATTATTGTGTAACCAAGTATATTTCTCATTTGTTTAAATAAACTTTTAAATTTAAAGACAAGTATTTTCTCGTCTTACTTCAGCTGTACAAATAAAGTTCAATAGCAATAAAATAGGCATTTATATTTATATATATACTAAGATTATATCTTAGATGATATATATATATGTATATATATATATATATATATATATATATATATATATATATATATATATATATATAGAATATCACAGTATATGTATATATATATATAAAAAAAAACGTAATATTGTGAAATATTATTACAAATAATGGTTTTATATTTTTTATATACTTTAAATATAATATATTCCTCTGATCAAAGATGAATTTTCAGCATCATTACTCCAGTCTTCAGTGTCACATGATCCTTCAGAAATCACTCTAATATGATGATTTGAGGATCAAGAAACATTTATGATTATTATAAATGTTGAAAACAGTTGTGTACAATTTTTTTCAATTCTTTGATGAATAGAAAGTTCAAAAGAACAGCATTTATTTAAAATATAATATTTTCTAACATTATAAATGTCTTTACTGTAACTTTTGATCAGTTTAACTCATCCTTGATGAATAAAAGTATTGATTTATTTTATTGATTTCTGCCAAAAATAAAATTAAAATTCTTACTGACCCCAAACTTTTGAACGGTGGTGTTTAATGTTACAAAAGCTTTAGATTTCAGATAAATGCTGTTCTTTTAAGCTTTCTATTCATCATATCATCATGAAATAAAAAAGTAAAAAACTGTTTTCAACATTTATAATAATCATGAATGTTTCTTGATCCTCAAATCATCATATTAGACTGATTTCTGAAGGATCGTGTGACACTGAAGACTGGAGTAATGATGCTGAAAATACAGCTTTGATCACAGGAATAAATTACACTTTACTGTATATTCACATAGAAAACAGCTGATTTAAATTGGAATAATATTTCACAATATTACTGTTTTTGTTTGTATTTTTAATCAAATAAATGCAGCCTTGGTGGGCAGAAGATACTTCTTTTAAAAACATAAAAAATCTTACCGATCTAAAACTTATGACTGGTAGTGTGTATATATTTATTTTTAATTTTTAATCAGAACTATTCCTCTTAGCCAGAGCACTTCATGAATATGTATGAATACTCCCTAATTTTACTTCTCATAGCTTACGCTTTAACCATTTTATTGTTGCACTGAGGTAAATTACTATATGCACAAAAATCAACTCAAAAAAGCAAATAGTAGTGAGGTGTGTGAATGAGCTTCTACAAACCAGCAGTGGGTGTTTCACCAGTGTCTCTGCCGTGACGTCCAGTCCTGTATCTGTGGGGGTCTCGGGGGCTTTAAGGGCGCCGGCCCGAGGGACGCGGGATCAGGAAGAGGTTTGCGTAGTCTTTCGGTCTGCAGGACTGAACTGAGCTCCATTACAGCGGCTACGGCACAGGACAGGCATTTCACAATCACAGATGCACTGAAGAACTAACAGGACAGGCTCCACAGCACCAGTGTAGTCCTAACTCTACAGTTCTGGGGTCTCATTTATAAAACTGTGCGTAGGAACCTTACTAAAAGTGTAAGAGCGCCCGAAAGCCAAAAATGGCGTACGCAAAAAAAAATTCAGATTTATAAAACCGTTCGTACGCCAGAACCTGCGCAGAATTCACTTTATAAATCCCAGTCAGCGGAAGATTGTGCGCACATGCGTCTCCACCCCGAAATATCCATATATGGAGCTTACAACGCCTAGTTTTACTATGCATACCCTCATCTGCATATCATTTGCATATGATTATTCATCCACGTGATAACGTTTAACGGTACAAGACACATTACATTAATAAAAATCAAGTAGTTGCCTATCCTTGCCTTGTTTTTGAATACATAAATCAAATAGTGTAAAATACATTTCAGAGAAAGTTTTTCTCAATCTTTTCCACTTGCCGAATTGTATTTTTAATTGATTTATATTTTTAATGGAAACAGATAGGCCTTGGGCATTATTTGCACGAAACTATTTTCTCAGACAATCTGGTATTATCATGATAAGCAATTATCTCTGTGGTTAAAACATTAAAACACGTACAGCATGCCAGAGGAAAAGTGTTCAAAAACATCGCATCCACAACAAATATTTCTATTGACTGAATTTGAATATAAAAATAACTTCTCAGTAATGATTTCATGTTTAAGTGCTTAACTCCATTAATTTGAATGGCATATTTAATCTAAATGTTTATATCAGAAGTAAAACATAGTTTAAATCATTATTTTATTTATTTAAACTGTTATTTGCGTCAGTTTCACTAAACGGCCCAACGCGCTCGCTGATGCGGACATTTAAGAAGGGATGGATATTTGCTTCAAGTGACAGGCTTGGTGAGTGAAATTATATTTGTATTATCTTTCTGTATATGTTTAATTTTCTTTAGATTTTCTGTCTAAAAGTGACCAAAAAGACACAACCCCAGCTCACCATCGGTGTCGCCAATTCCCTTTGTCTCCAGAATGTGCGTACGCACGGCTCAAAGTTTGCTTAAAGGTGCGCACATTCTCCCGTCAAGTTTGTTTTTTATAGATCACCTTTGCGTGGGAACTGGCGTACGTACGTTTCCAGCCCCGTTTTGTGCGTACGCACGCTTTATAAATGAGACCCCTGATCATGCAAGCTGAAACTGGTGAATTCATACACAGTACAGGTCAAAGGTTTGGAAACATTACTATTATTCTTGCTTTTTAAAGGAGTGTCTTATGCTCATCATTTATTTGATCAAAAATACAAAAAAAAAAAAAAACGTAATATTGTGAAATATTATTACAAATAATGGTTTTATATATTTTATATACTTTAAATATAATATATTCCTCTGATCAAAGCTGAATTTTCAACATCATTACTCCAGTCGTCAGTGTCACATGATCCCTCAGAAATCATTCTAACAGTTGTGCTGCTTAATATTTCTTTTATAAATGTGATACTTTTTTCAGGATTCATTGATGAATAAAAAGTTAAAAAGAACAGCATTTATTCAAAATAGAAATGTTTTCTAACAATATAAATCTTTACTTTTTATCAATTTAACATCCTTGCTGAATAAAAGTATTAATGTCTTTCAAAAAAAAGAAAGAAAAAAATGAAAGAGTAATGATGCTGAAAATTCAGCTTTGATCACAGGAATAAATTATATTTTAAAGTTCATTTTATCCCTTAAAATTCACCTTTGATCACCAAAATTACATATTTAAACTTGTTATCCTGAAAAAAAAAAATGTCTTCATGCCTTAAAATATCTTGAATGTAACTCGACACCCTTGCCTCATTTAGTATACGTGGGTCTATGAATATGCAAATGAGCCCCGCCTCCACTCACTCAGCTCAGAGATCCACTGGTTGACGATCACACGTTGATCTGATTGGTTACAAGGTAGTTTGTGACGTCAGAAACACCAGCGATTTCAAAGCGTGTGTTTGAGACTGTCTTTGGTTCACTGCAGTTTTAAGGAGGAAATAGTCAGCAATGCTGTCGACTTATGAACTTACACATGGTTTGTCTTAAAGAATATTAAAAACACCACATAGACATATAAACAACATTAAAAGTTGGATTTTCACCACAAGGGGACTTTTGTATATTAAAATAAAAAAACATTATTTTAAATTGTAATAATATTACCATTTTTTTCTATATTTTTGATCAAATAAACATAGGCTTGATGAGCATAAGCCATTTGGAAACCGTATTGTTTTGACCGGTACCGTATGCATCCATGTAAAATAAAGTAGAGTTTTGCGACTCACTGTGTGGCGCTCGGCTGATCTTCAGTGGAGATGAAGTCACTGGACGATCAGCAGGAGATGGAGGACTCTCTGTGGGTTTACTGATGTAGAAGCCCTTGGGTCGGCCACACACCAGCAGGCTCTTGTGGGAGAGCTTCCTCTTGGCTTTCTCCAGCGTGCTCAACACACGCTGGTCAAAGAAGTGGCTAACACTCCCCGTGCCAGAGGACGAATCCGTCAGGGACTCGCTCGGGGAAGGAGTAGCAGAACGCTCGAGACTCGCACGCGGGTTTGACTCTCCGGTCTCAACACTAAGAGTACTTTTAAGACCATTTTTACCAGTTTCTTTGCCACACGCTGAAACTTTGGCCAAGCTGAAAGGTGTAGGGAATTGCTTCCTGGTGCATTTGAGAGGTGATGCGATTCCCTTTGGACAAGGAGCTGAAGAATCATGCTTTGGCTCGTTTGAAGGCGGCAACACGAGGGGCAAATGCCGAAGTTTGAGCGACTGCCTGTTGTGCCCATCCTCACCAGAGCTGCTGACTTCAGATGGTGTGTTGGGAAAGCTTGGGAAAGATACAGGCCATCTTCCTGCGAATGTTTTCAGGTCTTCTCTGAAAATGTTGCGGGGTAGACTAGGGGCCTTGGTTTCCACAGCTGAACTCAAGCTCATGGTTATCGGACCAGAGCGGCCCAGGCCAGCTGTTGGGAGGCGTTTGGGTTTCTCGGGAAGCAGAGGTCTGTTGCTCACCTGGAGCTCTTGCTGAAACTTGGCCCTTATGGATCTGAAACTGCTGCAGGCTTCCTATAGTCGACATGAAACGCAAACGGTAACAGATTTAATCGGTTAGTTGTCATAGGCCTACGTATACATTTAAGCACCCACATATCAAAACATTTCAAGAGACGGTGTAAATTAAGTAGGCAAACACATCCCTTATGAAAATTAACCATGGCTTTACTACAAATAAAACAAAAACAACATGGACATGGAGTTAAACCATGGTAACCACAAATTAACCATGGTTTTAATCCAAATAAATCCCCCCCAAAAAACATGGTTAGTAAAGTTAAACCACAGTAACCACAAACTTATTATTATTTTTTTATTAAACCTTTATTTAACCAGGAAGAGACTCATTGAGATTAAAAATCTCTTTTACAAGAGTGTCCTGGCCAAGACAGGCAGCAGTACTATACCACACATACAGTACATACAAAATATACAAAAACACAAAAAACATAAAACAACTAACACAGCAAATCTTTCAAAGTCAACTACAATCCTAAAAACACGCTAGGTAAAACATCTGCAGCCAGATGTGGCTGCCTCCATGTCAATCAACAACCTCTTAAAAGCGACCAATGAGACGAGCTCAGTAAGTTTCATGGATTTCTGTAAATTGTTCCAAGCAGAGGGAGCCGCAAACTTAAAAGCCTTTTTTCCTAGCTCAGTTCTGACCTTTGGGACAGATAGCAGGAAAAGATCCTGGGAACGAAGATTATAGGACCCGGTACTATTTATACTGATATAGGTCAGAAGGTAGGGTGGGAGGAGACCTAAAATAGCCTTGTAGATGAAGATAAGCCAGTGTTGAAGTCTACGTGTTGATAGAGAGGGCCATCCAACACGTTCATACAATTCACAATGGTGAGTGAGGGCCTTCATACCAGTGATGAACCTCAGAGATCCATGGTATACAGTGTCCAGTGCATGTAAACTTTGAGATGACGCATGCATATATAAAACATCACCATAGTCAAGTACAGACATAAACGTGGCAGCGACCAGCCTCTTTCTAGATTTGAACAAAAGACAGGATTTGATTCTAAAGTAAAATCCTAATTTAAGTTTTAATCTTTTTGCTAGCTGCTGAATATGAAGGCTAAAAGAAAGAGATTCATCAATTAAAATACCAAGATATCTATACTTAGAAACACATTCAATTTTCATACCCTGGGAAGTAAGGATTGACGGGAGATTTGACTTAGATTTTGAATTTGAAAAAAGCATGACTTTAGTTTTATCTGCGTTTAAAACAAGTTTTAAATCATAAAGATTCTGTTGAAGCGTATTAAAAGCAAGTTGTAACTGGGAGAGGGCCCGATCTGCAGTGGGTGCAGAGCTAATCATTTTACTACAAATAATAATATAAAAAAACCATGGTTAGTAAAGTTAAACCACAGAAACCACACATTAAACATGATTTTACTACAAATAAAACCAAAACAACATGGACACGGAGTTAAAACATGGTAACCACAAATTAACCATGGTTTTAATACAAATAATAATAAAAAAAAAACATGGTTAGTATAGTTAAACTTTGATAACAACAAACTAATCATGGCTTTACTACAAATAAAACCAAAAACTAATCATGGTTTTCCAACTAATAATAATAAATAAATAAAACATGGTTAGTATAATTAAACCATCGTAACCACAAATTAGTCACGGTTTCGCTACTCTAACCATAGTTTAACCATTACTACACTTTTACTAATTCAACCCACATTTAATTTCATAAGGGATTGATTGAAATAGAGTATTTCAATATAAAACATCAACTCCATATAAACAAAATACAGGTATTTGTGATTAAACTAAGTGTGCTTTTTGACCCATTTAAACCCATCTGTCCACTTGACAAAATAGGATCTGTTTGGCGTTTTTATTTCGTTTGTTATCTACCCCAAACAATGTTTTTACCTGTTCCATCGTCGTTCAGTCTCTTTCCTGGGCAAGAGCGTATTAAACTATAAGCATTACATGATATCTTCAAAATAATCGCAAACCACGTTTAGGCATCAGAGCATTGGTCTTATTGATTGATTAAACCGCCGCCTACTCTGTTGAAGGATTGGCTTATGAATATTAATTAGGTTGCGTGTGGGTTGAACACCTGATTGGCTGAAACTAAGGCGATGGAGTAGCGGGCAAATGAAAGAATCCTACATTGACTTGGCGACGTTCGAGGAGAAGCTTTGATTGGAAGCGCTGGAAACGCCACACCCTGGAGACCCCTGCTGGACAGAACTGTGTACATGCAGAACAAACAGGCATAAAAACCCCTGTCAAACCAATTGCAAACGTTTATTGAAGATGTGTGCAATTAAGAAACCATCTAATACGATTAAATGTCAAGTGTTTTTATAATATGAACTATTTTATTAACTTGATAGGCTATTGTTATTTATTTAAAAAAAAAGTCAAAATGTAAGACAAATTGAAAAATGTATTCTTTCTTCTTTGAATATCAGGGTCAAGCAGTTTATAAGATGACACTGCCTTACAGGTGAATGTGATTTCAACAAATATGTTTCTGGATAAACATCTTTATTAATCCTGCATTCCAATCAACAAATCATATTTGAGTGACAAGTTTACAGATTATGTTGAGTTTAAGTTATGTGTAGGGTTAGGGTTTCTGGACAGGAATTGTGTTCCAAGATGAAAAAAAAATGTTGACCCAAAAATAGCCTATGTCCTGCTTGAAACCACAGCAAAGATTTTTACACACAGCAACTCAAAATGTATCTCAGCCAAATATTCAGTTACGTTCCAAGACCATAAGAAAATTCTCAATCAGACACTCTACCAACATGTACAACATAAGTTAACTGACTGTAAGAGCTAGTGCACGTCTGTGTTTGTGCTGCACAGTACACACATACTTTGGAACGCCAAAAGGGTCAAATTTCGCCACTAACGAAACGCCTTTCATTCTCAAAACGCCGGTGTATACGGCGTTTAAGACGAAAAGACGCCGCAAAAGTACGGCGTTTGCAAAGCGAAATCGCCGTCATTATCGCCGTTTTTTTTATCCAGTCAACAACGCCGTTTCTGACGCCGCAGGCCATCCATATTGCGCCGTTATTTGCGGCGCTTCTGTCTGACAAAGACGGCGTTAAAAGCGGCGTTTTGTATAATATTATAATCAGCCCCTCCCTTTTCTTCAAAGTTCAGCCCATCTAATGAAGCAAATGGAAAGACATATGTACTAGATTGTCGATCTGAATGATCGGTTCTGTTTTTCTAACGTTGTTAGGACTAGTGTTTGGACTTTTATCGTGTCATATTTTTTATTTCTTCATTAGGCGCGTGTATCCCCTTTTCCCTTTATCATATGTGGGCTGATTTTAGCCCTGTTTACATTCATGTCTGTGAAATACATTAGATTTCCCAGCAAACTTATTACCTTCAATAGAGCATTGGTTTGCGTGCACAGGCTGTGGTGTCGTTTTGCTCTTAGTGACAGCTAGGGGTTCGAATCCAAGGTCCGACCGTATTATTTTCTTTCCGTTTCGTTTCTTTTGTATTGGTCTGTTGCTGTATGTCTTTTAAATTTCGGAAGACTACCCGATAGCTGACAACTGATTGAATAGCAGGCGGTAGGCTATATGCTACTTTTTTTCCGGAAATGACAGCTGGTAGCCTATAATAATGCTTTAATGCGTGTAGCAACTGTTACTGTACTGCCTGCTTTGTGGGTCCGTTTGTATCGCTGATAATGATTTAGATAGGCCTATGCTTCACGATACAGTCCATCTCGCTTTCTAAGATCATAAAATGCGCAACTTTTTTAAGCCTTCTTACAGTGGCCGTTGTGGGTCCGTTTATTGCTGATTAATGATTTGGAATGGATAGGCCTTGGTAGATGCTTCACGATATAGTCCATCTTAGAGCTTAGATCGGGCCCAATAATTCAAGCCCGAGTGCCCGACCCCCCACCCGAGCCCGTGCACGTTGTGTCCGAGCCCTGCCCAGCCCGACACAAAACTGTAATTATGAGCCCGAGACCGATTTAAACTCGACCATTTTATAACCAGGGGCGGCGCCGGATAATTTTTAACGTGCTGAGGGGGTGCTAGATATATTAGGCTATATAATACAAAATAGCCTAAATGAGAAAACATTATTGGCCACTTAGCCTAATATTTAATATTCTATTATTTTAATGATCACAATTATTAAATTGAACAAGCAACATTCAGCATTCAATCAAATATTCTTAAAGATTTATTATTATTAATAATGTTATTTCAACATAATATATCGTTATTTCAACTTAATATGTGTGCGTGAAATAAACAAGATGTGCATTTGTAAATCCGTTGACACGCACGCATTGATTTTTATTAATAGTGTTTTCTGTCAATGGGTCTCATTCATGAAACACGAGCAGAACGAATTTTTGTGTAAATCGTGTGTAAAGTGGTTCTGGCGTAAATTTTCGGATTCATTAAAATGTTCGTATTTTCCAAATGTTAGTTGGTACGAAATAAATCTACACCTGCTCCCAGCCACGCGTAAATAGTGCGTTTAACATCCGAACGTTTTGCTCATTAATAAGGCTGCATTTTAATTCACCTTAATCGGGTACATATTTACACAGCATTTTGAAAAAATAGTATAGTAATTACATACGGGTTTTCTTTTTACATTTATTACGAGAGCCAGTAATAGCATCTGCAAACGGAACACAAGTCCGCAAGTCTTTTTGAATTTTTTTATATTCAAGCTGTTTATTCATTTTTAAGTCCGCAAGTCACAAGTGTTGCAGTCAAGCTTCATGTCGAACCATTTTCTTTTCATTTCTGGGACTGTTCGATTAACAGATGAAACTCCATTAACTGCATCTGCCAAGCATTTTTACCTAAAGCATTTAGGTAAAAGCATTATTACCTAAAAAATCACCTTTTTTAGGACCTGATACGCCACTATGTACGCTTGAAAATAAAATGTGGCGTTTTGAATGAACTTCTGATAATAAAACTTCAATTTCTGCATCTGAGAAATGTATCTTCTTCATTCGCTTTTGAGAAGACATATGAAATCCTTCGTTTCGTGTCATATAATGCCCATATATAGTTGTCAGTCGGTTTTAATGGGCGGGATTTATGGTAATTGAGAGAATGAATGTGCACGCGCGTCCCATTTACTGATTGGAATTTGTTGTGTTTATGTACTTGTCAGGAGATGGCGCTGTAGTTCACATGTTGATACCTATAAAAGGTGTAGAGTAAGAATGGAGGGTTGGACCTGCTGCCTAATCATGTAAATGGCTGGCACTGTTATATTGCTTGTGGGTTTGAATAAACCTTGAAGAAATGAGAACTTTCTTGTCTTCATGATTACCTGGACCTAGACATAACAAATTGGCGACGAGGATTTTGCTGTTCTACAGGAAAGATGTCTGCTGTTGCTTCTTTTCCTACGCCATTCTTACCATGTCCGGGTGAGCCGTCTATTCCTTTTGGCGTCTGAAGATGTTTGAGAATTACTTACTTGTCGTAAATGCATCAGGAGATGACTGGCCAGTTGCAAGAAAGCGAGCTTTGTTTCTTCATTGCCTGGGAACAGAAGGGCAGAGACTATTCTATACTTTACCAAACCCAGGAGAAACAATGGAGGATGCTATTGAGACTTTGAAACTACACTTTATTCCTCGACGTAATGTTGTGGCTGAGCGTCATGCATTCAGAAAACGAATTCAAGCACCAGGTGAAACAATCCTGCAGTATGTTGCTTCTCTTCGGGACTTAGCCACCACATGTGAGTTTGCATCTAATAATGATGAAATGTTGCGAGATCAATTAGTGGAGAATGTAAACAGTCATCGTATTAGAGAACGTCTGTTGTTAGAGACTGATTTGACGCTTAACAAGGCTATTACTATTGCTACACAAATGGAGGCTGCTGGTGAACAAGCTAAACTTTTTTCAAATCAGACTTCAGTACCTGTGCAAGCAATACAAGCAACAAGTGTGCCTGCTGTTGATCGTTACAAAAGACAATCACCTTTGAAACCTCTGCCTGTGCCTTCAAAGTCTTTTGCTACTTCCTTGGCTCGTGCATGTTATCGATGTGGATCTACAAAACATCTTGCAAATGATTCCAGATGTCCTGCAGTTTCTGTAAAGTGCAATAATTGTCAAAAGTTGGGACATTTTTCAAGAGTGTGTCGTTCACAGCAAACACATTCTGTACATGAGATTGAACTTCCTGAGCTTCAGATTCTTTACATGCATGATTCAGTATCTAATAAGATAAAGTGTACTACTACTATCATGACTGCATCAGTCTCTGTACCTGTGGAGTTGATTATGGATTCTGGATCTTCCGTTTCCATTCTGCCTAAATCTGTGTATGAAAAACACAGAAGAAGACCGGTGGTATTCGCATGTGTGTAGACCTGCGAGAACCAAATAAAGCTGTTGTTGCGGACAGTTATCCTTTGCCCCATATTGATGAGATGATGTCTATGCTGCGTGGAGCAACTGTCTTTTCTACAATTGATTTAGAGAATGCTTATTTCCAGCTTTTGTTACATGAAGAAAGTCGTGATCTGACTGCATTCATCACCCATGAAGGACTATTCAGATTCTGTCGAGTACCTTATGGCCTTGCTTCAGCTCCATCTGCATTTCAGAAAATGCTAGCAACTGTATTACAAGGATTGCCAAACGTAGCCAATTATTTGGATGATGTCATTGTCTGGGGACACACAAAAAGTGACCATGACCACATGCTCAAAGTGGTTCTTCAGCGCATACATGATGCAGGCTTACAGTTGAATGATTCAAAATGCACATCAGCTCCGTTCCCTTCTTGGATTGTTGTCATGGTACAATAAATTCATTCCAAATTTCGCTACAGTTGTAGAACCATTGCGTGCTTGCATCAGACAAGGTTCTGAGTTCAGCTGGTCAGATGAGGCTCAGAAGAGTTTCAGTACTGTAAAGGAGTTGTTACTCCAAAGCCCTGCTTTAGGATTGTTTGACCCTAACTTGCCTATTGTCGTTTCAACGGATGCGTCAGATTATGGACTAGGTGCTGTATTCTCTCAAATTCATGAAAACAACACCGAGCACATTGTTGCATTTGCTTCAAGAACATTGTCTACTGCAGAACGCAAATATTCAACGATTGAAAAGGAAGCTTTAGCATGTGTCTGGGCTGTTGAAAAATGGAGAACTTACCTCTGGGGTCGAAAATTTCTTCTACGTACGGATCATCAGGCCTTGACAGTGCTCCTCTCCTCTAAAGGCACAGATCGCGCTGGAATGAGGATTGCACGTTGGGCAGAGCGACTCTTGTGTTTTAACTATGAGGTGAATTATTATCCTGGCTCTCAAAACCAAGTTGCTGATTATCTTTCACGCCTACCCTTGCCTGCTTCTGATGAGGATTTTTCCGATACTGAGCCGGAGTTTGTTGCATTTTTGTCTTCTGTCTACTGAATTTGCTCTTGCCTCTGCATCATGCTCATAAATGACTGCATTACGTGCTCAGATTGTTTGTGGATGGCCCTCTTCATCAGCTGCTGTGGAGGTTGTTCTACGTCCATATTTTCAAATACGTCATGAACTTGCTGTGCAAAAGGACTATGTGTTTAGAGGGTCACGTCTTGTTGTTCCTGTTGCATTGCGACGTGTTTTGGTGAATCTTGCCCATGAAGGTCATCAAGGAATAGTGCGTACGAAACCGCGCATTCGTGAACTTTACTGGTGGCCTGGTATTGACTGCTTGGTTAAGGAACAGATCAAGAATTGTGAAGTTTGCTTGTCTTCTGATGAGGTTACAACTGTTCGTGCTGCACCTTTACAACCTGTACCTTTTCCAACTATGCCATGGGAAAAAGTGGCTGTTGACATTGTTGGCCCATTTGAAACCGCTACCTGGGATTGTCGGTACATTATGACATTGATTGACTATCATAGTAAGTGGCCAGAAGTGGCATTCACTTCTTCAATCACAAGTAAGAATGTGATCAACTTCTTGACGTCAGTTTTCAGCAGATTTGGAAATCCTCATTACATTGTATCTGACAATGGATGTCAGTTCAAGTCAGTGGAGTTTGCTGCATTTCTGAAAGATCGAGACATTCAACACATACATACGTCAGTGTGTCATCCAGCTGCAAATGGAGCTATTGAGCGATTTCATCGAGTACTGAAGAGTTCTATTCAATCTGCTATTCTGTCTGGAAAGCCATGGAAATCAACAGTGACAGACTTTCTTCAAACTTACCGTGCTACTCCCCATGCTGTTACTGGACGGTCTCCTTGTGAGTTACTCTGTGGCAGAAAGTTGCGTACTCGTCTAAATGTTCTCCCTCTTCCTATAACTTGTAAGGATCCTGCTGTGAGTCAGAAAGTGTCATTGTCTCAAAAGAAGATGAAAACATACACAGACCTCAAACGAAGAGCCTGTACTCCTGAGTTCAAACCTGGAGACTGGGTGCGTATAAAAATTCCAGTTCATGTTCCAAAAGGACATCCTAGATTCTCAAAGCCTTTGAAAATTGTACATCAACTTGGTCCATGCACTTACCAGTTATCAGATGGAAAAAACTGGCATGCATCTCATCTTTCTCCAGCTTGTGCACCTGTGGAAAATGCCATTGAGAGTGAACTGGTGCCCTTGCCCCTCGAGTCTGTTCCTTCCTCTACGGTGTTGCCTAAAAATGAACTTGTGAACTTGCCTAATCAAATTGCTTCTCCATCTGTTCCTGTAAGGTCTTCATCAAGAGTGAAACGCCCTCCGTGTTGGTTGCATGATTATGTTCCTTAGTACAAAAGACATTGATTATTTTGTGCTAAATGAGAAATTAATTCTAGTTCTAATATGTCTGGTTACAGAATGTAGAATATATTGTTAAACTAATTGAATTGGATGTACATTTTGTATAGATTTTGCCTATTGCACCAATTATGTAATTTGGGTGGAATTTACAGTTTTGAGTAAAGGGGGAATGTTGTGTTTATGTACTTGTCAGGAGATGGCGCTGTAGTTCACATGTTGATACCTATAAAAGGTGTAGAGTAAGAATGGAGGGTTGGACCTGCTGCCTAATCATGTAAATGGCTGGCACTGTTATATTGCTTGTGGGTTTGAATAAACCTTGAAGAAATGAGAACTTTCTTGTCTTCATGATTACCTGGACCTAGACATAACAGAATTCATTAACCCACACACACATTTCACTATCAAATCTGACGTTTACGAAGTATTTGTGAATCAGGAGAAGAATTTTCGGGAATGTCTCTTTACGCGCAAATCACTCACATATTTACTCGTATATTTACGAATGTTTCATGAATGAGACCCAGTGTCTGCAAAGATGAAGTTGACGATCGCCATCTCTGAACGCGGCTAGAGAGAAATGCACATAATGGATTACATGATCAGAAATTTCTTTTCGTGTGTCTTTTAAAGACATTTCAAGTTTTTTTTATTTTTTTTATAGATATATTTCTCATGTATGTATGGGCATACACTGAGTTTCGGTTGATTTATATGATGATAACCGAATTGGTTGATGAAAAATTTAATAAAATTAAGATACAATTTATACAACACGAAATTCACTTTAAAGAAAGGCTTTCTGCTAAACAAAACTTAATGAAGTGGTCAAAATCATGTCTGACCCACTCTATATCTCCCGATATATTCCGCATCATATTTTGGTCCTGCTGTTCACTTTTCATAATCAACATAGATGGAAAAAATAACATTATAGTATTTTAACAAATATGAAACTAAACGCGCTAATTGAATGGCTATAGTAGGCCCATACTCTCTATTTGTTCAAATTGCTGCACATTCATTTACTTCTGAATTTTGCACACATACGTTGAAAGGCATTTGTTTGTGCATAAAACACATCTGCAACATTTATCAAGTTCACGGATAAATGTGCGTGCATTTATTAATTATTATCTTAATGAATAATGCAACAAGGACGAAGCATGTAACCTGCTTTGTTTTTTCAGAATGGAATGTATTGCAAATGGATTCGAATAAAGAAACGTAAAAAATTAAAAAAAATTAAAAAACGTGAACAATGCAGAAAATGAACAAGAATGACCTTTGAATGGCCGGAGTAGGCCTGGCTACTCTAATATAATTCAATAAGGTTTTAGAATAGGATGCTGCGTATGACACATGACGTGTTGCATTTTGTAACAATTCTTGATCAAGGGCCCGGCCCAGCCCGGCCAGAGGATAGTGGCAGCGGGAAATATCCAGTAGACCTGGCCTTTATGTTTCTGCATCGCAGGGCCGTGCACAGACATTTTGAGGGGCAGTGGCTTAAACCAAAAAAGGGGGCACTATAAGGAGTTTGAATGAGGCAGTATCATCTTAATATAGAAAATTAAAAACAACTCTTTTATATGGGCAATAAGATTACAATTAGGATTTAGTGCAAAATCAAGTTATGTTGTTATAATTACTCTTCCAATTAAATAATTCAATGTCAATGCCAGTTTAACTGTCTGATGCTCAGTGGGCTCTCACTCTCTGAGCTGCCTCGTCCTAGTAGTATAGACATTTAATTTAATATTATACAGTTAAAGTATAAATTGAAATGATATACAGGTTACAACAGTTATAAAGTCACACCGGGGTAAAATGCGCATTTGACTTAATTCTCTTTTATACCACTCGATGGCACAAATTCTGCTCAGCACTTTTTTTCATAAACGCTTTTGATGATGGACTTGGAAATTTGGCTGATCATTGACTTGATCAAAGTTGATTCTGTGCTAATTTAATCTACTATTTTATATATATATATTTTTTTATGTTTTAGACTTATGTAGCAATTTAAATACAAAGATCTCAAGAATCTTGTTTCTGTATTTTTAAAATGAAAATTATGACAGATAGCCTATATTTATTGAACAAACATTTATTATTTAATTTATCAAAATAACTCCAAAAATTTTATAAACTTTGCTAAAGTGATTGGTTTGAACAAGTATCAAATTAGACATTATTAAAAGCATATTAATTTAGCTTATTGTTATCAATACTGTGTGTCTTACCATGCTGGTTTTACCCCGTGTGTACCTCCTTGCCACCTCATACATTAATACGATTTTTAAACAAACCACCTTTCTGATTTATTTTCACACAAAATCTGTTGCTCCATCAATTTTCAAACATATATTGTTCTGCATTCATACACTGGGAGTAGTGAAAATTAGAATTCTTGTTCAATCAAATTATTTAACCTGATCTAATCTAATATAAATAACACTAATAAATAAATCACGAATAAATAAATAAATAACATTTTCTATTGTTTGCAGATTTTGTAGACAAAAAAACAATGCCTTCACAAAATTAGAAGAACAGAGAAAGTGAGAAAGAGCAAAGACAACGCCTATTCAACATTGCAAAAATTGAATCAAAGTTCTAGAAAGCCAGAGGGTAAATCATTATGTATAGAATATTTAGCAGACAGTTTTTCACACTTTAACTCCTGTAAATATATTTCCCATTATAATCAGTTGCCTTAGTTGATATACTAGTATCTATCTATAACATAGCTTACATCATATTATAATATTTTAATGAGACCATATTAAGATTATACATAATAAAAAGGTAATATACTATATATTATCTAAATGTGTTCTAATCTAAATGAATAGTACCTTAGTATAGTAGGTTACAAGGGGGCTAACGGCACAAAATACATTTGCTTTTCTTCCAAGAACATGGATGTTGCACGAGATGTTAGCACTATTTGAAGACCAGGAGCAAAACATTTTGCGACAGAAATACAAAAACATATTACCAAAATACGAATTTTGTGGATCGACTACTGTCTGTAATGTGGATTGTAATTTATAATCGACCTGTGAATGGGACGACATTCTATTCTGAAACTGTCGTCGGAGAGCGGGTATGGAGGTATTTTTGGTGCAAAACTACTGAAAGCCTGTGACAGTGGAATTTGTAGTTGTAGAGAATAGCCACACATGTGTATCAGTAAATTTGAAGACACAGAGAGAAATGTTTTAAGAGTTGCAAACTTGTAGACTTTTTTTTATCTTCCACAAACACAACACAACAGTTACACCTTCTCAAATTCTTCATTGCAGGTGCACAAATCCTATTCTACAAATCACAAATTAAGAAACTCATACGCTCACATGTTTGCTACAGTTGCTGCAGTGAATATGGTGCAAAACGCATTTACACACCCGCATCAAGAAATGTGAAGTCACGGAGAAATTTTGCTCATCTGCAAATCAGTATGTGAATTCATCCAATGAGAGTTGCACACTTGTAGAATATTTTCTCATAAATGTCTTGTATATTTTTCTAGCACAAACACATAACCACAGCTGCTTGAATCTGCTGCGACGAATCTCAAACACTGTTTTTCGCTTAAGTGACAAGTTTCGTGCGCTCTCCCTTTTGCACCAAGTGCACCGTGAAATGTGGGGCAAAAGTGAGTTGTGCATCTGTAGAGCCAGTGGGCGGAGCCTACATGAATATTCATGAGTTTCCCGGCCGGGCATGCGCGTGGAACTGCTCATTGTAGTTCACGCTCCTCGTTTCTCAGCAGGTTTAATGGATTATTTAAAAAAAGGTAAATATAGTTTCAGCGCGAACTTAAACTACAATTGTGTATCGTTTTGTTAAACTCATAATGTTTTTATTAATTCGTCACTGACTGAATGATTGCTGGCATTCACTTCGTGTAGGCCAGTATACAACTTAAATTGCACCTTGCGAAGCTTTAAAACTGTGGCTTTTACTAATTGTTATCATTTGTTGATTGCAATAAATTAAATAAACCCTCATAAATGTATCTGTGGGCTAACACTTTTTAAAATATATATAATATATCCTGGTGTGATTGTTCTTAAATTCTTGTTCGTTTAAATAAGCCAAATCATTTAAGACCAAACTCAAGCATGAATGTGTTGCTTTAATACATATACGTACAATTTGGATTAAACAAAATTGTATGGACAAAAGTGGATAAATTACATTTGATACAACTAGGTTACTGTAAATGAGAAACAAAAAACACTTAACATTATTTTACGGAATATAATAAGCCACAAATTTGATGTTCTAAAAAAATATATTTACAAACATACTGGCAAAATAATGTAACTATATTATTTTTAATGTTTTGATTGCAAGGTGTGCTTGATTGCATCACTGATCTCTGCGATGTTTGATAATGACATATCCGGCTAGTGACATTATAGCACGCTCTCATTGGCTATTGCATAAACTCTACAGGTCCAGAGGAAAATCAAAGGTAATCAATTAAGGTAAAAGGGGTGGAGCCACCTTAATTCAAAGGTATACAAACAGGCAAAGCCAATTACTGGTGTGTGTTGTGGTGTTTGAGTCAAAGTTTGTTAGGATGGGGTTCTTGATAGTTGTCTTAGTGATTGTTGCGTTTGAGCTGCATGATGTCTGGGGAAGTTTGAGGTACAGTCATAGTCCAAGAAGCATGGGGCCAAAATCAGATCCAGCTTCCAGAAGTCCTGCCCTTTCTCCTCTAGGGCTCTGGAACCCTTTGCAAGTGGCTTCTCAGTTTCAGAGTCCTTTGGGTCCCAACTTCAAAAGCCTTGCACAGGAGCCTTTTGGCCTTCAGGAGAAGCAGCTGTTGCAGGGTCCAGTGAAGCCTTTGGATTGGAGGTATCCCACTGTTCCTGAGGTGCAGAGTGAGTTGGTGGAGAACTTCCCGATGAGGCAACCCGTGACTCCCGGCAGCGTAGCGGTTCAATGCGGCGAGAACCGGGTTCTTGTAGAGGTCCAGCAAGACCTTTTCAGCAATGGTCAGTTGATCCAGCCAACTGGTCTGTCTTTAGGTGGATGTCCTGTTGTTGGTCAGGATCCTGAGTCTAGAGTGCTCATCTTTGAGTATGAATTACAGGACTGCAACAGCGTGCTGATGGTAAGAACTCATGAATCTTAATGGGTTATTTTGGTGTGACAGAAGAAAGCCAAAATCTTTCAAGGAAAGTCGGTTAACTTGGTTGTCATTTACAATTCCAGGGCAGCTAAGACCAAGTTCTATTTATTTAAATGGAGGAAAAATCCTGAATTTTCAAGCTACTTGCCTTTTAAATAACCCTTCAAACCAACATCTGATGTAAACTATCCCACAAACGGTATGAAAGGAGCTTAAGAAACCAGAACAAATCTTGTGCCTTAATAGTGTTAAAGCTAGTTTTTACCCAGGAACAGCCAATGCGCATGTCTCCAAAACATTGACTATCTCTGGCAACACTGGAGCTTCTGAGGGCAGCTGTAGTGATGTGAAGACTTGACTAATTGGTGATTTGCTCTTCAGGAATTCTTCCATATTGCACAGTGCACCTTCTCCCATTCATGGCAATATGAGAGTCTTGGTATGTTAAGTCTATGGGATGACCCTCTTGGTAACCACAATCTTTTTCCAGATGAATGAGGATGAACTTGTCTACACCTTCTCTCTTACCTACACCCCTGAGGCGCTTGCGGGTACTCCGATTACCCGGTCCGATGGTGCAATTGTTGGTGTACAATGCCATTATCAAAGGTAAGTGATCTCTGTGACTTTCTGCACTTTCTCGTGAAACTGGGAGACCATTTAATGGGTACTTTCATGAACCGCAGGCTCCAAAATGTAAGCAGTGATGCCTTGAGGCCAACATGGTTCCCTTATGCCTCAACCAAGGCTGGTGAAGAAGTCTTGCTGTTCTCCCTGAAGATCATGATGGGTTGGTACAGGTTTTTTCTTTCAATAAAATAAACTTTTACCCTTGCAATTGTGGCTGTGCCTAAAGTGTTTATTTGTCTAGATGATTGGTCCTATCAGAGGCCTTCATACACCTATTTCCTGGGTGGTGTTATTAACATCGAGGCATCTGTGAAGCAGTACAATCATGTGCCTCTGCGTGTGTTTGTGGACCGCTGTGTGGCCACTCAAGTACCTGATGTGAACTCCCTTCCAAGATTTTCCTTCATTGAGAATCATGGGTAAGGTCATGGCCCTTGGTGCGGTAGGACTGTTTGTTGCTTTTTGTAACCACAGTCATGGGTAAGGTCAAGTTGCTTGATTCTCTACAGTTGACATTCATGAGTTACTCTTTGTGATTGCTTTGTCATCAGGTGCTTTGTGGATGCCAAAACTACAGCTTCCAGCTCCCGCTTCATGCCTCGGTCTCAGGTTGACAAGCTCCAGTTCCAGCTGGAGGCGTTTATGTTCCGGGAGGGCAACAGTCCTTCTGTATGTACTATAAATATGAGTTAATTTGACTTCTCCTCCATCTGCTTTGGTCTTGTGACTTGTTGTCATGCCTTGCAGATCTACATAACGTGTATTCTGAAGGCAACTATTGCTTCTGCACCCAGTGATGCTCAGCGCAAATCCTGTTCCTTTGCCAATGGGTACATGGGTTTTTGGGGGGTTTATTTTTAAGTCGACTTTTCTGACGTTGTAGGTTTCATGTCTTTGTCTTTTTGCAGGTGGTCTGCTGCTGATGGAAATGACGAAGTTTGTGGTTGCTGTGACTCAACATGTGGTCCTGATGGTGAATTTGCTGCCTCTCCCTATGGAGGTTTGTAGTTTTTTTTTGTTGTTTTTTTTGTGCTTTCCCCCCCAAGTGCTCTAACCTGGCTTTCTTCTCTCTAGGTATTCAGTGGGAAGGCAAGGCCTCACTTGGTCCTGTAATGGTTCAAGGGCAAAAGAGAGGTTCTCAATAAAACTGACAAACCAATCCATGCTTGCATGTGACTCCTCATGTCTGGTTTAACACTTTAAATTGGAAGTGCCTCATTCTGCCAATGTGGTGAAACTGATAGTCCTATTGTACATTTGTAAGTCCCATATAGCCTAGAACCCTTTGGTTGCATTGTTATATGGGACTTGCAAAGGTACAGACGTTTTTCTCCATAGGGAATTTAAAAAAAGAACTTTTTTTTTTTTTTTTTTTTAAAGGCTGCTAGTGTAAGACCAAGGTTAATTGATATATATACTTTTGAAGAAATCAGTTTGTTACTTTGTTTAACTGTGTACATTTTCCTGGTGAAAATAATTACCCATGATGCTCTCAAGAATTCCAAAAGTGCTCTGCAAGGAACACCTTGTCTCATGAAGCACTGCAGATGTAATGAGTTGGTCTCCCTATCATTCCTGTACTCTGTGTTTGTGCATATTGTGACAATTGGTTGTAATCAGCTTCCACTGAAGTTTGATCACACGAAGCTGTAGTGGTTATACAAAACTAAACTTTTTTTTTTCTTTCTGACCTGTATATTTAGTGTACATGAAACTACAGTCTATAATTTGTTTGCACTCATGTGCTCGTTAGTTGACTGTCTTTACAAGCTGTCAGTTTCTTAATTGTAAAATTGTGTATGAATGTAGATATCTTAAAGCCCTCTAGTGACTTTCCAGACTTCACATTTGCTAATGCAGTGGTTGTTCAGTCCTGGTCCAAGGGATCCACTCATCTGCACATTTTAGCTATATTAAGACTGTCAGTCCTAATCTGAATAAAAAAAATTTGCAAGTGTGAATAAATCTTTTTTTTTTTACAAATCTGTTTCAAGCTACATTGTTTTGAATCACATTTCTGTAAATCAGTTTCAATCTGTCTGCTATGATTGGGGTTCATGTGATTTATGCAACTTTCTCATGCCACACAAAATGTAAACAGATGCTGATTTATGAAACATGCTGAAAGTTGCTGAAGAAACAAGATTGTTGTAAAGTGCTCAATGAGCAGAAAATGACAACATAATGAAGACATGGTTTGAAACCAGTGGAGACGACAGCACGGAATAAAGCTGCTCATACCAGCCTCCTATAGTTCTGCTGTGGCCTAAGAAGATGCAGTAGTCCAGCGCGGTGGCTAGTACACGTTGTAAATAAGATATCTGTATAGCAGACTCCTATGTTGCAGGTGGTGTTTTTGGTGTATGCTTACCAACGCAACGTAATTTCCATAGAAATCAATGCAGATATTTCGGCAAGTGAAAGAGCGGCATGGATACACACATCAGATCTGAATAAGTTGCAATAATACAATGTGGACATCAATAATTTTAGTTCAGATTCCAATCGGTTACACAAATAATCCGATTTGGACTGATAGCCAAAGTGTGTCTTATTTAACACACCTGATTCAGATCATCAACTCATTAGGCTAGAGCTCCAATAACTGAACTAAGGGTATGTTTACATGACAACATTGTACTAAAAATAAGAAAGGTTTTCCTTTGCATTTTTAAATGTTTTGCGTACAGACAACAATGTTGTCGAAATGATCCCGGTTCACAAGGATCTGTAAAAACAACAGAAAATGCTGTATTCTGCTGCCAGGCCAGTAGTTGGCAATGACACTTTGTAAAGAAACACTACATGCCTATAGACTGAAAACGTAATACGCATACGCATTCATGTTTTTGTAGTTTAGATTACATAGACAATAATGGTATCGGTTTCAAAAACTTGCACTTTGAAACCAGTTTTCAAAACTTTGAGTTTTAGTCCCCCAAAATGCTGTTGTTGTGTAAATGAACAAAATGCATAAAAAGATTTAGTTGAAAATGGTGTCATGTAAATACCCCCCTTAATGTGTCAGATAAGAGAGACATACAGAATGTGAAGAGCGGTGGGTGCCCGAGATGCATAAAATCTACAGGTCCAGAGGAGAATCAAAGGTAATCAATTAAGGTAAAAGGGGTGGAACCACCTTAATTCAAAGGTGTACAAACAGGCAAAGCCAAGTACTGGTGTGTGTTGTGGTGTTTGAATCAAAGTTTGTTAGGATGGGGTTTCTGAAAGTTGTCTTAGTGATGGTTGTGATTGTTGCATTTGATCTGCCTGATGTCTGGGGAAGTTTAAGGTACAGTCACAGTCCAAGAAGCATAGGGCCAAAATCAGATCCAGCTTCCAGAAGTCCTGCCCTTTCTCCTCTAAGACTCTGGAACCCTTTGCAAGTGGCTTCTCAGTTTCAGAGTCCTTTGGGTCCCGACTTCAAAAGCCTTGCACAGGAGCCTTTTGGCCTTCAGGAAAAGCAGCTGTTGCAGGGTCCAGTGAAGCCTTTGGATTGGAGGTATCCCGTTGTTCCCGAGGTGCAGCGTGAGTTGGCGGTGGACTTCCAGTTGAGGCAACCCGTGACTCCCAGCAGCGTAGCGGTTCAATGCGGCGAGAATCGGGTTCTTGTAGAGGTCCAGCAGGACTTTTTCAGCAATGGTCAGTTGATCCAGCCAACTGGTCTGTCTCTAGGTGGATGTCCTGTTGTTGGTCAGGATCCTGAGTCAAGAGTGCTCATCTTTGACTATGAGTTACAGAACTGCATCAGCTTGCTGATGGTAAGAACTCATAAATCTTAATGGGTTATTTTGGTGTGGCAGAAGATAGCCAAAATCTTTCAAGGAAAGTCAGTTTACTTGGTCTTAGCTGTTTGAAAATCCTGAATTTTCAAACTACTTGCCTTTAAATAATCAACAACATTTTGATGCTCTTATTGTGGAGTCATTCCACTATTGCACCGAGCACTTTCCCATTCATAGTAATATGAGGGCACTGTCTTGGTATACGTGAAGTCTCTGGGATGACCCTCTTGGTAACCACAGTCTTTTTCCAGATGAATGAGGATGAGCTTGTCTACACCTTCTCTCTTACCTACACCCCTGAGGCGCTTGCAGGTATTCCGATTACCCGGGCCGATGGTGCAATTGTTGGTGTTCAATGCCATTATCAAAGGTAAATGATCTGTGACTTTCTGTACTTTCTCGAGCAACTGGGAGACCATTTAATGGGTACTTTCATGAACCGCAGGCTTCAAAATGTAAGCAGTGATGCCTTGAGGCCAACATGGTTCCCTTATGCCTCAACCAAGGCTGGTGAAGAGGTCTTGCTGTTCTCCCTGAAGATCATGATGGGTTGGTACAGGTTGTTTCTTTCAATAAAATACACCTTTACCCTTGCTATTGTGGCTGTGCACTTAAAAATAATTATACATTTTTATTTGTGTAGATGATTGGTCCTATCAGAGGCCTTCATACTCCTATTTCCTGGGTGACGTTATTAACATCGAGGCATCTGTGTATCAGTACAATCATGTGCCTCTGCGTGTGTTTGTGGACCGCTGTGTGGCTACTCAAGTACCTGATGTGAACTCCCTTCCAAGATATTCCTTCATTGAGAATCATGGGTAAGGTCATGGCCCTTGATGCGGTAGGACTGTTTTAAGTTGTTTGTAATCACTGTCACAGAGTCATGGGTAAAGTCTAGTTGCTTGATGCTCTACAATTGACATTCATGAGTTACTTTTTGTGATTGTTTTGTCATCAGGTGCTTTGTGGATGCCAAAACTACAGCTTCCAGCTCCCGCTTCATGCCTCGGTCTCAGGTTGACAAGATCCACTTCCAGCTGGAGGCGTTTATGTTCCATGAGGGCAACAGTCTTTCTGTATGTATTACGAATATCATGCGTTAATTTGTTTTCTCTTCTGGTCTGCTTTGGTTTTGTGATTTGTATGACATCCCTTGCAGATCTACATAACATGTATTCTGAAGGCAACTATTGCTTCTGCACCCAGTGATGCTCAGCGCAAATCCTGTTCCTTTGCCAATGGGTACTTTATTTTATTTAATAAAAATAAAAAAATGTATGGACTTTGTTCATTTTGAAGGTTCCGTGTCTTGTCTTTTTGCAGGTGGATTGCTGCTGATGGAAACGACCAAGTTTGTGGTTGCTGTGACTCAACATGTGGTCCTGATGAATTTGCTGCTTCTCCCTATGGAGGTTGGTAGCGTTTGCTCTTTCTAAGGTTGCTTTTATTCAAGTGCTCTAACTTGGCTCTCTTCTCTCTAGGCATTCAGTGGGAAGGCAAGGCCTCACTTGGTCCTGTAATGGTTCAAGGGCAAAAGAGAGGTTCTTAATAAAACTGACAAACCAATCCTTGCTTGTTTCTGACTTGTCATTTTGCATCAAATACCATCCAACCATAGGGTTCCAGAAGTTTATAAATTTCTGTATAAATGGGTAATCTTAAATTGAGCATTTTAAATGCAGCTACTGTAAGCTCCAAGGTTAATTGGTATATGCTTTTGAAGCCATCAGTTTACATTACATGTTTTTCGTTTAACAGCAGAATTTCCAAACGAAAAACATATCCATGATTCTCTTAAGAATTTGGCAAGCAAATGATTCCAAAACTGCTCTGTGGGAACACCTTGTACCATGAAGCACTGCTGATGTGATGGAGTTGGTCTCCCTATTGTATTCCTGTGCTCTCACAGTTTGTATATGAATATTGTGATGCTTAATAGTTTATAATAAACTTTATCTGACGTTTGATCACTAAGCCCTAGAGGTCATACAAAACTAAACACACCCTCTCTCTCTGGGATCTGTATTTATGAATCTCTAGTCTATCATTTGAACTCAGGTTCTTTTTAGATTACAGTAAGTTTCTGTCATAGACAAGCTTGTTTGTAAAATTGTGAATGAATGTAGATAATGTAAAATCTTCTAGTGACTTTCCAGGCTGTTCTCGTTTGCTAATGCTCGTTTGCTAAACTTGCACTTTGAAACCCTTTTTTAAATGTTTGTGTTTTTAGGCCTCCAAAACTCTGTGGTGATGAAAATAAATGGCCAAAATGCATAAAAAGTTGTCTGTTTTTAGTTGAAAATGGTGTCTTGTAAATGTCCGCTCAATGGCTGCATCTGAAATCACATACTCTTGAGTAGGTATTTTTTTTGAATAAGTAATTATTTCACAACCTCTAAAAAGTATGTTATGTGTAGTATGAATGAAATTCATATATACTACATTCACCATGTTATCATTGTCATGTGACCTTCCAGCATCAGTTGTCGCTTCACTGCCATTCACAAATCCTCTCCTGAGGCCTCATGGGGTAGTAAAGTGTCCATCGTATGAACACTTTCGAATCTAGCCGGAAGTAGTAGATCATCTGGGTACTTTTTGCCTACTCTTTTATGAGTTCTGTAAATTCGAACATACTTTTGTCATATACTGTTTTTCGCCAACTATATAGTAGGGAACTATGCGATTTTGGATACAGCCCTTTTATCAAATAAGAGAGACTGACCCTGTGTCTCAATGTCCATACTATCCATCCTAAACAGTATGTGAGATTAAAATAAGTGTGTCCCAAAACATAGTATGTTGAAAAGAGTATGCCAGAAGTCCCCAGATGGTCTACTATTTCTGGTCGATTTTCGAAGTGTGGATCCGTGCTCACTATAACGGCTAATATTGCCCACAACCCATTGCGCTTTGGAGGAGGATTCAGTTCAGAACTACAAACACGAGTTAAAAGTGTTCAGAAAACTACAAAACATGGCTGATGTGTGCGACCGATGGTCAAGAAGAGAGTCTTCACAAAAACAGTACATACTGTTAGGGTATAGTAAGATGTAAAATCTGTACTGGTGTACTGCTCAGCTCAGCTACCGTTCGGACGCTCTTGCTTACTGCTCCGCGCTTTGCTCTATCGCTTTTATATTTTATCTTCTATATTTTTATATTTTAGCTCCTTTTATCACCTAATTTTAACTTCAGCAAATCAGCACAGTGCTCAAACGACAAAGTTTGGATTACCACAAAAACGCAGAATTCTTCTACCCGACCAGCTTACATTCCGGGGAAAGGAAAACACAACTGCCTACAAGGATAAGAGAGAAAATGCCTCTTCTGGAATCTACTTGCTGCACTAACTGCCACAGACTTTTACAAAGGATTGCAGTTCTTGAAACAAAGTTATTTACGGGACCACCAAACCAGACGGAACACACAACAGAGCTTCGTCATGGACACCCTCAGCATATAGCCGGTGAGTCCCATGAAACTAGTGCTCCTCGACAGGTAGAGAAACAAGCCGATCGACTTACAAATCGATGGCACAAACAGGGAGCGAGACCCAAAGGCACTCGAGACATCAGATTGTCACGAGCCCCACATATTGCCGCAGTAGCATCCTCTACCCCAGATACAGCTCTGACAAGGATGGCAAACACTGGTCTCCCACCAACACCTATACATCTTGAGAACAGATTTGAAGTACTAATGAATGTAAATGAGGAATCCCCAAACGTGATGAATGTGATCGAACACAGACTGTATCAGCCAGTAGCTAACACTGATGCTAACTGGCGCTCAAGGTCGAGCAGACAGCGGCACTCAGCTCAGAGCACAGCCGAGCCCAGGACTCTGATAGTGGGGGACTCCATAATCAGAAACATTAGCTGCAGGGATACAACTACATGCTGCCTTCCACAAGCAACAACTTCTGATATAAACAGGGAACTTCAGAACATTCTGATGAAACATAAGACTGCAAATCGACTCATAATTCATGTGGGGAAGAATGATATTCATAAAGAGCAGTCAGAACTCCTTAAGAAGGATTTCAATGAACTTTTTGAAACACTTAAAAGACTGAAAGTTCAAACATTCATCAGTGGACCACTCCCAGCAAGAGGAACAAACAGGTTTTCTCGGCTGCTTGGGATTAATACATGGCTGCAAAAAACCTGCAATATAAAAGGAGTAAACTTCATTGACAACTTCAATCTTTTCTGGAGTCAGAGACAACTATTTCATCGGGATGGCCATCACCCAAACAAACTTGGTTCAAGAGTGTTAAAGGACAATATCGACTTCTCCCTCAATCATCCTTCTGCAGTGTGTGTCAATCTGAACGACACACACACACCTGGAAACAGTATGAATGAACACGGGAATTCACTTCAGCAACAAGATGGACATGCGGTTGACATATCACACAAGGACAATGATAACACCACTGAGCCACAACAACCTCTGCTCACGGACACAATCTCAGCTGAGCCATGCCCACAGAGCTCACCACAGACAGACATATTAGAACTGCTCCAAGATTCAGCACCCAAGGACGACTTCCTGGAAAACAGCCAGGGAAGCCAGGACAGCATATTACAGCCTCCTATA
This sequence comes from Leuciscus idus, assembly GCA_021554675.1. Lineage (NCBI taxonomy): Eukaryota > Metazoa > Chordata > Actinopteri > Cypriniformes > Leuciscidae > Leuciscus > Leuciscus idus. The sequence continues at coordinate 42,105,981 of CM038627.1, forward strand.
ACACCTGAGCAACAGCCCCTTTCACCAGATACTTTCTCACTCTCGCCAGCGACTCCACTCCTGTGCTTCTCACAGAAAATGGAAGAACTAGTGCATGCTGGAACCAGACTATCCCACTCTTTTGCTGCAAGCCCCCAGATACCAACCAAAAATCGTCAGGCACCTCAAACACCGAAGCCTGCGCGCCGAGCTCGCCCTCCCCCTCCTCCTGTGAGAGCTCTTCGGCCTCTTCGGCCAAAACGCCAGGGCCCACACCCTCCTCCATCTGCTCGAGGTGAACCAAAAACAACTGATACCAGCTCTCAGTGATGTGTTTTGGGTTCCTGTTATGATAACAGTAACTTTCTCAAATGTTTACAGAACAAGCGGGAACCCAGTGTGCCTGTATCTTTCTCTATTGCTGTTCTATTACAAGATAGAAAGTCTAAGGCCTTCAATAGCCGTACAGCAAACCCAACTAATCTGGTGCCTATTACATGTCAAACTAAGATTGCTGTGGGGACAAAAAGTAAGACTGTTAAGTTAGCACTTTTAAACATTCGCTCACTTAAAAATAAATCACTTCTAGTCAACGACTTAATAACCACAAACAACCTGGACTTTATGTTTCTAAATGAAACCTGGCTAGAAGACAGCTGCAGTGCAACAATCCTCAATGAAACAGCCCCTCCTAACTTTACTTTTATGAGTGTCTGCAGAGCTGTTAAGAGAGGTGGGGGTCTAGCTGCTCTTTTTAAAGATATCTATCAATGTAAGCAAATATCATTTGGGAATTACCCGTCTTTCGAATATCTGGGTACTGTGTTAAAAGGTGCTCCTCGCATTTTACTTATCATTATTTACAGGCCTCCAAAATATTCTCCAGCCTTTGCTGAGGACTTTACAGAACTGTTATCAACAATTACCTCAGAGTTTGACTGTTTTGCCATTGCTGGAGATTTTAACATTCACATAGATAATGCAGAAAAAAATATGGCAAAAGAAATCAAAACTGTTTTAAAAACTTTTGATCTGACTCAGCATGTACATGGACCCACACACAATCATGGACACACTCTAGATTTACTTATCAGTAAGGGTCTAAACATTTCATCGATTTTTATTAAGGATGTAGCACTGTCTGATCATTTCTGTATTTTCTTTGATATATTGATCTCTCCTGCCACTGAAGCTAGATCTGTGTCTGTCAAGAAGAGATGCTTAAATGAGAACACTAGTGTACTATTTATGAAGGCCATATCCTTAACACCAAGCATATCTGCTGACTCTGTTGATTTTCTCCTTGATTCTTTTAACTCAAAAGTTAAAAATATAATTGATGATATTGCTCCTGTTAAAGTCAGGAAGAAGAGTGGCAGACAAAAAGCACCTTGGAGAAACTCAACAGCAGTGCAACATATGAAAAGACAATGCAGAAAAGCAGAGCGCATGTGGCGGAAGACAAAACTTGTAGTCCATTATAACATCTACAAAGACAGCCTGCATGCTTTCAATATGGAACTAGGCAAAGCTAGACAGACTTTCTTCTCAAATATTATAAACAGCAATTTAAACAACACACGCACTCTTTTTGCTACTGTAGAGAGACTGACGAACCCCCCAAGCCAGATTCCCAGTGAAATGCTCTCAAACAGCAAGTGCAGTGAGTTTGCTTCTTTCTTCTCTGAGAAAATCAATAATATCAGAAAGGTGATCAGCACATCCTTGAGTTGCACTGGGGTCAGACAGATCAGACCACCTGAGAAAGTAGTTACTATGTCTGACTTCAAAGAAATTGATGGCAAAATTTTGGAAGAAACCGTACAACACCTTAAAACATCAACATGCGCCCTTGACACACTTCCCACATCTTTCTTCAAAATTGTGCTAAACAGTTTAGAAGCAGATCTTCTAGAAGTGGTAAATGCCTCACTTCTCTCTGGGAGTTTTCCAAACTCCCTGAAAACTGCAGTTGTCAAGCCCCTCCTGAAAAAGAGCAATCTGGATAAGACCATATTAAGCAACTATAGACCGATCTCAAATCTTCCTTTCATAGGCAAGATCATTGAAAAAGTTGTCTTCAATCAGCTGAACAAATTCTTAAGCTCGAATGGATACTTTGACAATTTTCAATCTGGTTTCCGACCGCACCACAGCACAGAGACAGCGCTCATAAAGATAATAAACGATATTCGCTTAAATACTGATTCAGGCAAATTATCAGTGCTGGTACTACTCGACCTCAGTGCTGCATTTGACACTGTCGATCATAACATACTTCTTGACAGGCTGGAAAACTGGGTGGGGCTTTCTGGGATAGTCCTAAAATGGTTCAGGTCATACTTAGATGGGAGAGGTTATTATGTGAGTATAGGAGACCATAAGTCTGAGTGGACATCCATGACATGCGGAGTCCCTCAAGGCTCAATTCTTGCGCCACTCCTGTTCAACCTGTATATGCTCCCAATGAGCCAAATAATGAGAAATAACCAAATTGCTTACCACAGCTATGCAGACGACACACAGCTGTACTTAGCCCTATCGCCTAACGATTACAGCCCCATTGACTCCCTGTGCCGATGCATTGACGAAGTCAACAGTTGGATGTGTCAAAACTTTCTTCAATTAAACAAAGACAAAACTGAAGTTATTGCGTTTGGAAACAAAGATGAAGTTCTCAAAGTGAACGCATACCTTCACTCTAGGGGTCAAACAACTAAACATCAAGTCAGGAATCTTGGTGTGACACTAGAGTCAGACCTTAGTTTCAGTAGTCATGTCAAAGCAATAACTAAATCAGCATACTATCATCTAAAAAATATTGCAAGAATTAGATGCTTTGTTTCCAGACAAGACTTAGAGAAACTTGTGCATGCTTTCATCACCAGCAGGGTGGATTATTGTAATGGACTCCTCACTGGCCTTCCCAAAAAGACCATAAGACAGTTGCAGCTCATACAGAACGCTGCCGCCAGGATTCTGAGCAGAACCAGAAAATATGAACATATCACACCAGTCCTCAGGTCTTTACACTGGCTCCCAGTTAGATTTAGGATTGATTTTAAAGTATTATTACTGGTATATAAATCATTCAATGGCCTAGGACCTCAATACATTGCAGATATGCTCACTGAATATAAACCCAACAGATCACTCAGATCATTAGGATCATATCAGCTAGAAATACCAAGGGTTCATTCTAAACATGGTGAGTCTGCTTTTAGCTATTATGCCAGCCACAGCTGGAACCAGCTTCCAGAAGAGATCAGAGGTGCTCCTACAGTGGTCACATTCAAATCCAGACTCAAAACACATCTGTTTAGCTGTGCATTTACTGAATGAGCACTGTGCCGCTGTTCGTCCGACTGTTTGTACTGTACTGTATTTTACTCTATTTTTCTAAACTGTTTTAATTATTCTTATTTCTTTTAATTATTTTAATTTCTCCTATGTCAGCAGGGCATTTAGCCCGAAACTGTAAATGCCCACTCAGAAGGTGATAATGTGAAAGTGATTAATGTGGGTTTGAAAGTAGAACAGTATTTAAATGACGATATTAAAGTTTTCGTCTGAGAAAGAATGTGAACGCAGTGCTAAAGTGCTAAAGAAAGTGAAAAGAACGTGTGAGTAAATGAGGGAGAAAAGAAAGTTAAAGGAAAGTTGATAGATGGAAGTCGTAAGAAGATTGAAGGTTAAAAGAAGGTTGAAAGATTTAAGTCTTAAGGGAATCCTTTGAAAGAAAGATCTATAATAAATATTCTTTTTTTATTTTTTAAAAGTACTGTATTTTATTTTATTTTTCTAAACTGTTTTAATTATTCTTATTTCTTTTCATTATTTTAATTTCTTCTATGTAAAGCACTTTGAATTGCCATTGTGTATGAAATGTGCTATATAAATAAACTTGCCTTGCCTTGCCTTGCCTATAGTATAAGTAGGTGAATTGAGACACAGCAAGACAAGGGCTGCGTTCGAAACCGCATATTCAATGAGTAGGTACTTAATTTCAATAAGTACTTACTTCGAAAGCGCTAAAAGAGTAGGTACTTTATAGCCTGATCTCGTTAAGTATGAATGCGAACCGGACATCTGCCATGTTGACGTTATCATGTGACCTACGACGCGTTATCACAAGCGTTAACAAGCGTTAACACGTTTAATTCATCTGTCTGTAAATATCTTGATATTGATTAAACTTGCTCATTTTGTGGTCTTTTTGAAGAAACTGCTGCCCATTTATTTTGTGAATACATTTATGTTCTTATATTTAACCCTACTAATGTGACCCACCGTTTTATTCTTAACGATATTATTTATTTTTATTACGAAATCCAAAAATGGTCATCTCTTGAATATGTTGTTAATTTCTTTATTTTATATCCAAACATTTTCATCCACAAGCAAAAGTAGCTTAAATCTCCTTTATGTTTTCCTCTTTTTCTTGTTGAATTTAACTCGTTTCATCCCTCAGGCCTAGACCTATAAATAACAAAAAAATCATTTTTTAAATGTATTATAATGAATTATTTAAGAAAATATATATTAAGATATTCAACCTTGTAGGTTCTTTTTTCCTGTGTATAAAATCTCATATTATGTATATATGCGAACCCATGACATATATATATATATATATATATATATATATATATATATATATATATATATATATATATATACATACACCTCATAACATCAGTAACTCTACAGCCCTACCTAGAACGGTTTTCCTCAGCGTTTGTAATGTCTGCACAAAGGGCAGCTGTGCGAAGATTCGTCTTTGGAGAAAACTGTTGATTTTATACTCGAAAAATGTAAGTATCATTAATATAAAAAATGTATATTACCCCAGAATGAATTGCATTGCTATCCCACCCCAAAACATACAATAATAACAACGATAAATGCTGACCAATACTTAATTATATTACTTTTTACTGAAAATGATATAATTCAATAAAACAAACAAAATGTAATGTATGTCATATGACATAGCTATGCATGAATACACTCTAGATGTGTATATAGTGAACATATCTACATTTTCATTCAAACAATTAATTAAAGCATTGATTAATTAAATTATTTTATTTTATTTACTGACAACAATGAGAAATATTAATAAATTAGTAAAAGAATGAATGAAAGTCACCATCACACAATAAACAAATGCATATACAAGTCAACACATGAAATAAAGCTTTATTCAAACTACAATCATGTATGTAGGCTACAGGCGCTGAACCCCACATCCTTCTGCCATCTCAACACAGCGGTTCCCATTCTGCAGCTTTATTCTGATTAATCAGCTGACCGCCAGAGGTGAGCCGTTCCTTCGTGCCTGAGGTTGTTGCGTGATGTGTTGTGCTTCACAATCTGAGGCAATAAGGGCAGGTGGAGTGATGGAGGGTCTCATAAGAGCGGGTGGAGTGATGGAGGGTCTCATAAGAGCAGGTGGAGTGATGGAGGGTCTCATAAGAGCAGGTGGAGTGATGGAGGGTCTCATAAGGGCAGGTGGAGTGATGGAGGGTCTCGTAAGGGCAGGTGGAGTGATGGAGGGTCTCATAAGAGCAGGTGGAGTGATGGAGGGTCTCATAAGAGCAGGTGGAGTGATGGAGGGTCTCATAAGAGCGGGGTGGAGTGATGGAGGGTCTCATAAGAGCGGGGTGGAGTGATGGAGGGTCTCATAAGGGCAGGTGGAGTGATGGAGGGTCTCATAAGAGCAGGTGGAGTGATGGAGGGTCTCGTAAGGGCAGGTGGAGTGATGGAGGGTCTCATAAGAGCAGGTGGAGAGATGGAGGGTCTCATAAGAGCAGGTGGAGTGATGGAGGGTCTCATAAGGGCAGGTGGAGTGATGGAGGGTCTCGTAAGAGCAGGTGGAGTGATGGAGGGTCTCGTAAGGGCAGGTGGAGTGATGGAGGGTCTCATAAGAGCAGGTGGAGTGATGGAGGGTCTCATAAGAGCAGGTGGAGTGATGGAGGGTCTCGTAAGGGCAGGTGGAGTGATGGAGGGTCTCATAAGAGCAGGTGGAGAGATGGAGGGTCTCGTAAGAGCAGGTGGAGTGATGGAGGGTCTCGTAAGAGCAGGTGGAGTGATGGAGGGTCTCGTAAGGGCAGGTGGAGTGATGGAGGGTCTCATAAGAGCAGGTGGAGAGATGGAGGGTCTCATAAGAGCAGGTGGAGTGATGGAGGGTCTCATAAGTGCAGGTGGAGAGATGGAGGGTCTCATAAGAGCAGGTGGAGAGATGGAGGGTCTCATAAGAGCAGGTGGAGTGATGGAGGGTCTCGTAAGGGCAGGTGGAGTGATGGAGGGTCTCATAAGAGCAGGTGGAGTGATGGAGGGTCTCATAAGAGCAGGTGGAGTGATGGAGGGTCTCATAAGAGCAGGTGGAGTGATGGAGGGTCTCATAAGAGCAGGTGGAGAGATGGAGGGTCTCATAAGAGCAGGTGGAGTGATGGAGGGTCTCATAAGGGCAGGTGGAGTGATGGAGGGTCTCATAAGAGCAGGTGGAGAGATGGAGGGTCTCATAAGAGCAGGTGGAGTGATGGAGGGTCTCGTAAGGGCAGGTGGAGAGATGGAGGGTCTCATAAGAGCAGGTGGAGTGATGGAGGGTCTCATAAGAGCAGGTGGAGTGATGGAGGGTCTCATAAGAGCAGGTGGAGTGATGGAGGGTCTCGTAAGGGCAGGTGGAGTGATGGAGGGTCTCATAAGAGCAGGTGGAGAGATGGAGGGTCTCGTCCATGGCACCATTTCCAGGATTCAGCTCTGTCACATGACCCTTCAGAAATCATTCTAATACTGATTTGCTGCTCAAGAAACATTTCTGATTATTATCACAGTTGAAAATGGCTGTGCTGCTTAATGAAGTGTGGAAATTGACCTTGCCTGCTATAAATGTATAACATTTCTTAAATCATAGTGATTCCAAACTTTTGTCATGCAAATCTTAAATACCAGAATGTCATGTTTTAACATTGATCCAACAAAGTTTAAAGGTTTCATTTTCAAGAGTTCAAGTCAGAAGTAGATCATGCATTTGTATCAATGGTCATCATTGTGTATCATCCAGGCACACAGAGCAACACATACGGTCAAAGAAAGAACATGACAAAGAGAAACATCAGTGTAGGGTGCAAAATGTTTATTTGGACACGGATATGGTTGTGGAGTTATTTCCCAGAGATTATTGCCAGAGATGACACAGTTGTAAAGCTTCATAAGGTAAGGTATCAGAAGAGCTTAGCAATAAATAAATTAAATGGTAATGGTTCATGTATTTAGGAATATTCTGCTCTTCTGTTGGAAATAAGTGTTGCTGTAATCATTCAGGTGTTCTGGAATTTTTTGGTTTTACGGTAAAAGTGGAACGTTATTTTTTATTTTTATTTTTTTATTGCAGTGACATTCAACAAATGATAACAAAAGACAGTTTAAAGCATTGCAATGTACAGAGGAAAAGCACAACGAAATGAACGAGTTGAAGTTTGCTGTGCTTTATATAGGCCTACACGAAGTGAATGCCAGCAATCATTTAGTCATTAACGAATGCACAAAACGTGCAAACTAATAAAAACATTATGAGTTTAACAAAACGATACACAATTGTAGTTTAAGTTCGCGCTGAAACTATATTTACCTTTTTTTAAATAATCCATTAAACCTGCTGAGAAACGAGGAGCGTGAACTACAATGAGCAGTTCCACGCGCATGCCCGGCCGGGAAACTCATGAATATTCATGTAGGCTCCGCCCACTGGCTCTACAGATGCACAACTCACTTTTGCCCCACATTTCACGGTGCACTTGGTGCAAAAGGGAGAGCGCGCGAAACTTGTCACTTAAGCGAAAAACAGTGTTTGAGATTCGTCGCAGCAGATTCAAGCAGCTGTGGTTATGTACTTGTGTTTGTGCTAGAAAAATATACAAGACATTTATGAGAAAATATTCTACAAGTGTGCAACTCTCATTGGATGAATTCACATACTGATTTGCAGATGAGCAAAATTTCTCCGTGACTTCACATTTCTTGATGCGGGTGTGTAAATGCGTTTTGCACCATATTCACTGCAGCAACTGTAGCAAACATGTGAGCGTATGAGTTTCTTAATTTGTGATTTGTAGAATAGGATTTGTGCACCTGCAATGAAGAATTTGAGAAGGTGTAACTGTTGTGTTGTGTTTGTGGAAGATAAAAAAAAGTCTACAAGTTTGCAACTCTTAAAACATTTCTCTCTGTGACTTCAAATTTACTGATACACATGTGTGGCTATTCTCTACAACTACAAATTCCACTGTCACAGGCGTTCAGTAGTTTTGCACCAAAAATACCTCCATAAGCGGGAACATGCTTGTCTACGAGTGACGCTGCAGAGCGAGCAGGAAAACACGGAGCGGATTAGCGGAATCAGTGGATCTTTAGCGGAGCGATAACAGAACGTTTTTATGGAAATCTTCTGGAGGGTTAGGGAGGGGGGCGAGAGGGGCACCTCAGCTGATGAGGGCAGAAGGGCAGTGGCTCTAGCCACCGGGCCACCCCCCCGTGCACGGCCCTGCTGCATCGGGATGCCCGTCGAGATCCATCCTCTTATGAAGACTCTAGATGAACCATTACCAGTGACTAAGATGACGCCAACCCAAGCAAGGACTACCGCTGCTCTTGACCATCATACTAGACTGTAACATATTTCACGTATAAATGATTTATTATTACGCTGCCATTGCCTTAAAATGGACATTAATTTTGCTATTGCCTAGCCTACTTCGTAAAAACGAGGAACAAAAACGTTCAATTCCTCCAACAACACAATGATAAAAACAATACATACCAAATAGCAATAAAATATGTAGCCTACATCTGTAGCATATTGATGTGTAACACATTTTTTTTTTATCGGCTATTCTCCATGTGATAGTCATACAAATATAATAATGTTTCAAGTTTCGTTTTGTGTAATAAAGCATTAGATATGAATTTTCTGATATGTGGAGGGTGAACCAAGACACGCTTCCTATTTAAAAAACAAGTTTCAAGTTACTTTTCACCGTGACTCTCCACTCAATATCCGCTCTTTGCCAGCGCGCTATACACTTAATCGCTGACGGCCAAAGAGATTGCTCCACTTTTATTTAGTTTCATATTTATGTTTAAATATTATTATAGGCTATTGTTATTTTATTTCATTTATTATGTTGATTATGAATAGTGTACAGCATTAGGAGTTTGTTTTTTGAAAGCCTTTCTTTAAAGTGAATTTCGTTCTGTATAATTTGTATCTTAATTGTATTTAATGTTTCATCAACCAATGGCCTGGATTTAATAAATAAGAAGCAAACCAAGATGATCGGGTTTGGATTAAAGTAGGCCTATACATAACAAACAAACCATGTTTCCGGGGCCTTAGTTTGAGGCCGAATCAATAGCAGGGGAGAGCCGGGACGATTGAAACGCGGGACGGATGAAATGCGGGATGGATGAAACATGGGGGTTTCCGGGAATACCCCTCACATCATGTACGTCAAATTTCGTCAGCACGTACAGCACGCAATGCCTACCAGACCCGCAAAAACATTTCTTCTTTACGTCATCCCGTTTTATAGTTAGTGCGGGAAAGCTGATTTTGAATGCGGTTAGTGAATTCTTTTGTGCTGTACCTTTTTTTGACTGACAAATTGTATGTATTGTTTCATGTGCCATTGTTATGATAATATGGAAGGTGTATTAGTACTTCAACACACCCTTAAGTGTGTAATATCAGAGTTTTTTAGTTTAAGGATAAAACAGGTTTAACTGGTAGGAGGCGCTGTCGGGACGGTTGACAGCGCCTCCTGCCAGTTAAACCTGGTCATAGGAAAACTGCTTTTAATGTGTGGCCACACTGTTTAACCATTGAATAAAAACGTGTTTTACAATAAATAAAGAAAACATTTGTAATACATACGATGTGTTTTCAATGTTTAATAGTTATTTAACCATATGAACCTACAGAAAATGGCAAGAATAAGGAGAAAAACAACAAGGAGAGGAGAGGTTGAGCCACACTCTAAAAACTCCTGGGTTATTTCTTCAACCCATTTTCTGGGTTATTTGTGTTGGGTTAAAATTATGGGTTATTTTTTCAGAGAGTAACCATTTTCTGGGTTATAGGGCTAATATTTTGACCCAATTTATGGGTTGTTTGGGTTTCTGGGTTATTTTTCAAAGAGTAACCCATGTTCTGGGTTATAGGGTTGGCTTTCTCTCTCTCTCTCTCTCTCTCTCTCTCTCTCTCTCTCGCAGTTATTCTGGAATTTTCTCACAACAGTCGTTTGAAATAACCGTCGCTTCGCGCTCGATCCGTTTTGGCCTGTGCTTCATCGGTGCAACTTCATCTATATTCAAGGTAAGAGAGTATTTTCAGTGTTGATGTAATGTTAACTTTTCTGTGTCCATGTCCCTGTTGCTAGTTTAGCACCATTTGCTAAAAAAAAAAAAAAAATACGTTGCTACGTTGAGACTAGCGTTAGCCGTGGTAATTCTGTGGTTGGCATGTAGCCGCGGCTATCACGACAACATCTAGGTCTAGGACAACTCGAGGTAACGTTATCGCACACCGGACGCGATTTTGAACACGGTCCTGAGCCGTTGCTGGGTGCCGCGGACAGACCGCCGGTGTGTGTGTGTGTGTGTCCGTTACACTCATAGAGAATAATGTGTTCGAATTTTAAAGACGCGGCGCTGCGCTTCGCGTCCGGTGTGCGAGCCCCTTGAGAGAGTGCACGTCCCGGTGAGCGATACCTCGAGTTGTCCTAGACGCGACGCGGCGCTTCTCGTCCGGTGTGCGAGCCCCATAGCCGCGGCTACAGAGCGACGAGGCAACACAATAGTTGAGTTATGTTTACCAGCTGTGCCGTGCTTATCATATTATACAGTGCTCTACTGGCTGAAGTAGTGAGAGTTAAAGAAGCGGGTCAAGTCTTCAAATTGTTGCTAACCTCTATATTGCTATGTTTTCTCCAGGTCATTTTGAATGGACAGTTTTGTCGCTGATAAGCTAACTGAGTGGCAGCTGTCTGAGCTGACAGAGAATTTTAGAGGTGAGCATTTTACTCTTATTGCCCTAATATCATATCTCTCTATACCTAGATTTTTTTTTTTTTTTATAAGACTTAAATGTGTCAGTGCAAGATTTTGTGAAAGTCACAACTTCTTCGACAGTGGGGTATGTACAACCCTAAAATATTATTGTGCCTTGTCTTTAAGCTGTTATGCATAAGAATGGGCTGTCATTACACTTTTTAATGAAAGAAAATATGTCATTCACACAAAATGGGTAATGTTAATGCTGCAAAAGAACCACATTAGTTAACTAGCAATTTGGGCCATGTAAAAAAAAAAAAAAAAAAAAGCCACTGCATTACCTTAAAAGTGATTATTTGTTAGCTTGATAATGAAAGAGTGTCTGGTGAGTGGTTCACAATTGTCTCGACTTATTAACAATACTCATGTTGTCTTGTTTTCTGTCTTTCAGATAGATGAGGAGGCATTTCTTCTCTTTGATGAGGACACTATCAAAAATCTTGTCCCCAAAGTTGGCCCCAGGCTTAAATTCCTGAGGCTCTTCTGAGAATTGTTGTTTATTTTTCTATTTTTTATTTCTAATATTGTTATTACAGTGTGACCTAAAATAAATATGAAAATAAACATGTCCAAGTGTGTGTTTTTTCTTATAGATTTTAATTTAATGCAATAAAAATGTAAAAGTGCTTGAAGTGTGTAATATAATGTAAAACAAAGTTTTATTTTCTGAAATAAGGCATACTGGGATAGTGACCCAAGTTAGGTTATTTTTGACCCAACTCCTGGGTTAAAAAAGGATCAACTACTTTTTGGGTTATTTCTACCCAGATGTTGGGTTTTTTAAACCCAACATTTGGGTCAGGTATTTAACCCATAATTTGGGTCAAAAAGCATAACCCAATTTTCTGAGTTGAAATAACCCATAAATTAGTTGGTCCCTTTTTAACCCAGGAGTTGGGTCAAAAATAACCCATTATGGGTTATTTTTGACCCAGGAGTTTTTAGAGTGCAGAGGTATATGAAAGGGCCTATTTAGATATAGTGTCTAGGGAGGTCAGCATAAGGTGTGCAGCAGAAAAACATGGCATCAGCCATGTCACCCTGTCACGGTACGTGAAGAGGAGGGCTGAGAAATCCCTACAGCAAGTTAGGCTCCCAGGCTACTTGAACCCAAATAATAGGGTGTTCAACCCAGAACAGGAGGCCAAGCTGCAGGCCTATCTAAAAAGAGCAGCTGCCATTTATTTTGGCTTGAGCCCTAAAGAGGTCAGTGTGAAGAAAACTAAACTAGCCTACATCCTACATTCACACATGAACACCAATAAATAGGCCTACAGCTAAATATGAATACAAATAAATACAGAACTATATACAGTTAAATATGAATACAAATAAATAAATAGAGAACTATATACAGTTAATTATGAATACAAATAATAAATACAGAACTATATACAGTTAAATATGAATACAAATAAATAAATAGAGAACTATATACAGTTAATTATGAATACAAATAATAAATACAGAACTATATACAGTTAAATATGAATACAAAAAGCACACAAACAGTGATTACCGAGATAAGTTATAAAAAAAAATCTGTTTCATTATAAAAATGTTCCATGAGTTCAGGTTCGCAGGCTTGCATACCAACTCGCAGCAAGGTTTAACTGCAAATGCCCTGCTTCCTGGAAGAACAAGGAGATGGCAGGGAAGGACTGGCTAACATAATTTCTTCAGCGTGCCACCTCCCCGTCCATCCGCTGCCCCCAAGCAGAAGGTCCAAAATTTACAGAAGGTCCTGGATCGCCACAAATTCAAAGCCAAGGATATCTGGAACATGGACGAGACAGGTATATTCATGAAATGTTCATTAATAAATAGATAGATAAATAAATTAAATAATCCATAAATAAATAAATAAATACATTCATAAATAAATAAATACTAGTCATAAACATGTGCTTAGGTTCATTTAAAAGTTAACATTTCATGTAACAGTTCATTTGTTTTTGCAGGCATTACCACTGTGCAAGTGCCGGGTAGAGTCATAGCGGCCAAGGGGGAGAGGCAGGTCGGAGCCATGACTTCTGGGGAGAGGGGGACATTGGTCACCATCGCCTTCGCGGGTAACGCGCAGGGCAACCATGTCCCCCCGTTCTTCATATTCCCGAGAAAAAAGTTCAAGGACCACTTTGTCAGGGATGGTCCGGCTGGCTCCATTGGGTCTGCAAATGGATCCGGGTGGATGCAGGAGGCAGATTTTTTGTTGTACCTTCAGCATTTTGCCATCCACACCCGTGTGTCCAAGGAGTCTATGCTGCTTCTATTGCTGGACAACCACCACTCTCACATTTCGGTAGCAGCAATAGATTTCTGCAGGGCACATGGGATTGTGATGTTGTCCTTCCCACCTCACTGTTCCCACCGCCTCCAGCCTCTTGATCGAAGTGTGTTTGGTCCGCTCAAACACTACGTTCGCACAGCGTCAGACCTTTGGATGAAAAACCATCCAGGCCAGCACATGACGATTTATGATATCCCCTCCCTGGTGGCAGCAACACTACCCCTGGCAGCAACACCAAATAACCTGGCAGCTGGGTTTTCCTGCACCGGGATCTGGCCCCTGAATCCCGAGGTCTTTGATGAGGATACCTTTGCCCCGTCATTTGTGACAGACCGTCCTCCTCCCCCACCTCCTCCCCCATCACACAATGCAGACCAGGTGCTGGAACCCTCTGCGACTCCAGGTACATTAAATGGATGGATAAAAAAAATAAATGCATGAATGAATGTTACATTTAAAATGAACAAGTTCTTTAAAAGAATGTCATCCTTCCATTTGCAGACATTGATACTGCCCAAGAATTCAGCCCAGAGGCAGTCCGTCCCTTTCCTAAGGCTGGTCCTAGGAGGGAAAATAAGAGAGGAGGGAGAAGGAGGCAAGTGAAGTGTAGTGTTTGACTTCCAAGTTGTTTAACAATCATTAGCCTACATTAAAACATGACACAAACAATTAGGCCTATATAAATCAAAATAATTATTGCCAATGTCCTATTTACTGTTCCAGGACAACTGCGATACTCACAGATACACCAGTCAAGGCGGCTTTAATGAAGGAAGAGGAGCAGCGTCTTGTGAAGAAGTCCTCCAAACCACAAAAGAAGCGACTTTTCTCCATCCCTGCCGCCGCCTCTGCTGCAGTCGCCCCCGCCTCCACCCCAGCAGCAGTTGCTCCAGCTCTGAAGAAGCGCCGCTGTCAGAAGAGACTCTTCTCCATCCCTGAGTCTGACAACGCCGCTTCTGCAGTCGCCCCCGCCTCCACCCCAGCAGCAGTTGCTCCAGCTCTGAAGCAGCGCCGCTGTCAGAAGAGACTCTTCTCCATCCCTGAGTCTGACAACGCCGCTTCTGCAGTCGCCCCCGCCTCCACCCCAGCAGCAGTTGCTCCAGCTCTGAAGCAGCGCCGCTGTCAGAAGAGACTCTTCTCCATCCCTGAGTCTGACAACGCCTCTGCTGCAGTCGCTCCGGCCACCGTTTCTGCCACTGCAGACGCAGGTTCCGAGGAGGAGTGTTTGGTGTGTGGCGAGGCCTTTAATTTCTCCATGCCTGGGGAAGTGTGGATGCAGTGCCTGTTCTGCCTCCACTGGTCCCATGAGGCCTGCACCGATGGTGCAGAGCACTACATTTGTGAATATTGTGACATGAATTAATCCTGTTATTTATATAGTTGTTTATATATTTGTGTATATATATATATATATATATATATATATATATATGTTATTTAGCCTGGCTACTGTTCAGTTGATTATTAAGCCTATAGCCTACTGTTAATAAATAATTATAGCCTAGCCTACTGTTCCATGTTATCATCTCTTGACTTTAATAATCATCAATTGTCCAATTTTCAATAAATTTCATTTTTCGTCTTCTGGTTGACCTCGTTTTCTTTATAATAACAGGCTATTCAACTAGCAAAGACTCAATATGACTCAAAGAAGAAATGTAAGAATATGAATTGTAAACAGATTTGTCTGTCTTCGTCAAAATAGCCTATTAGAAAGAGCACGCAAAATGCGCACAGGCGTATCGCCTATTGTTTATTACGTGACAGAACAAAAATGGTTAATATGAACCTTTAAATTAAAATAAATTACAAAATATGTTTGTAATAATATGCACATAAGTTACTTGTTAGGTACTGTTATAAAAAAAAACAAGCATTAGATGAATAGTTACCATTTAAACTGTTATGTTTCATCCGTCCCACCCCTTTGTTTCAACCGTCCCGCTCAGGCGGGACGATTGAAACAAAGCACAACAACTCTTCAAAGTAAATTTTTACTTAAATCATTATATATTTGTAACGAATAACACGTGATACTAAGAGAACACATATGTGAGTTGTTGATTACAAAAACAAAAAAAATATATCTGTAACCTTACCTTAGAAAACGATGTTTATCTGAAAAGTGTTTCAACCGTCCCGCCTCTCCCCCATTTGTCTTTCTGATTTTATTGAATTTCTTGCATGTCTCAATTCACGAGTTCACATCTACATATAATTAGTACAATAAGTTTATGCGTATTTGGCGTGCTGTCCGGGGGGAGGGCTCCGAGCTCGGAGTTAGGCCCGAACCCAGAGTACTCCCCCCAGTTGGTAAGTGTAGATGGAACTGGAAGTGAGGAGATGGGGTGGAGGAGGGATGCTGACAAACTTTCAATGAACAGAGATAGGTCTGCTGTGAATTTATACTCTGTCATTGAGTTTATTACTGATTCATCTCCAGCTGTGCATAATTTGGTTAATTATCTGAACCTGCTCCTCCCGAACTTTGTTAATAAAACATCATTTATTGTAAGCCTAGGAAGTTATGATATGTGTGGCTTTAAAGCAATATGATGTATTGTATAAAGTGGTATAAATAAATGTGATGCGACTTGACTAGGCTATAGAGTGCTGAACTGCAGAGATGGTCCACATCACTATCAGACCAGACTTTTTTGATTGTATCGTGTTGTGTTTTAAGGTTAACGGGAAATTCCGTAAAATTACTGAATAAAGTCTTGGCAAAAAATGACCATTACATTTTCCATCTCTAGCCCCCTTTTCCACAATGGTCCCCTAAAAATAACGGCAGAAATTCTGATTCTACAGAAAACGAATAATTTATTGTTAGGCCTACAAAAAAAAAAAAAAAAAAACAAACAGTCTTAATCGTTATATTATATGACATCAGAATGAACCGTTAAAGGTAGTACAAAATATATTATTCAATGTTAGCAATATTAATGTCCATTTTAAGGCAATGGCAGCGTGATAATAAATCATTTATATGTGAAATATATTACAGTCTTGTATGATGGTCAAGAGAGCAGCGGTATAGTCCTCGCTTGGGCTGGCGTCATCTCTTGTTTTAATAGTTCAGTCGCTTAGGAAGGCTCTACCTCTTTTCGTGGACTTAGCTATCCTGGGAACTGCTAAAAGTCCAGAGCTTTATGATCTTAAAAAGCGTTTCTACAAAACAGTTGAGCTTAAAATGAGCTTAAAACAGTTGGCTACACCTAAAGCCTTATAGCTGTCATTTCCGTAATAAGTAGCCTACCGCCTGCTACTCGATCAGTTGTCTTCCGAAATTTAAAAGACATACAGCAACAGACCAATACAAAAGAAACGAAACGGAAAGAAAATAATACGGTCGGACCTTGGATTCAAACCCCTAGCTGTCACTAAGAGAAAAACGACACCACAGCCTGTGCACGCAGACCAATGCTCTATTAGTAAGTTTGCTGGGAAATCTAATGTATTTCACAGACATGAATGTAAACAGAGGCTAAAATCAGCCCACATATGATAAAGGAAAAAGGGGGATACACGGGCCTAATGAAGAAATAAAAAATATGACACGATAAAAGTCCAAACACTAGTCCTAACAATGTTAGAAAAACAGAACCCTTTCATTCAGATCGACAATCTACTACATATGTCTTTCCATTTGCTTCATTAGATGGGCTGAACTTTGAAGAAAAGGGAGGGGCTGATTATAATATTAAACGCCGCTTTTAACGCTGTCTTTGTCAGACAGAAGCGCCGCAAATAACGCCGCAATATGGATGGCCTGCGGCGTCAGAAACGGCGTTGTTGACTGGATAAAAAAAACGGCGATAATGACGGCGATTTTGCTTTGCAAACGGCGTAATTTGCGGCGTTTTTACCACAGAGCGCCGTACTTTGCGGCGTCTTTTCGTCTTAAACGCCGTAAACACTGGCGTTTTGAGAATGAAAGGCGTTTCGTTAGTGGCGAAATTTGACCCTTTTGGCGTTCCATAACACACACACACACACGCACGCACACACATGCACACAAACAAACAAACAAACAAACAAACAAACACACACACACACACACACACACTGCTTACTGTGCCATAAGGTTTACACCCTGGCCAGTGCTGACTGTGTCATTCATTTGCCAAATGTTGTCCAAATTATTTTGCAATGTAATCGGGCCATATTTGCTGTGTCATGTGTGGGCCACTTTAGGTTCACATTCAGATTCACAGTGATTATAGTCCCTCATCTTTGCCAAAACTGGCCCAGTTATGTTTTAAGATAAGTGGGCCACATTTGCTGCAACATATGTGGGCCATATTTGGTTTACACCCAGGGGCTGTTTACACCTGGCCACTTCATGCGTTTTCTCAGATCGGATAGCTATCTGATTTATCAAAACTATTCCATTTACAACTGGTCACATAAATGTGTTTTTGCGAAACGGATTTAAATCCGATCTTCAATTCCCGCGCTATATGCAGATTTAATGGAGTGCACGTCACCGAAAGCAATATGAGTTGCATTTTATTGATCATCAGCTAAAATTTCAAAAACAAAGACCGCATAAGAGAGATCGGCAACAGCCCTAAGATCATTTCGTTATTTAAGTATTTACTTTTAACGATGATGATTGTGTGTTAAGCATCTACGACTTACTTTCACTTTGATTTGCGATAGTTTGCACGTGCCATGTGTAAAAATTGAGGTAAAAATATCCAAAAAATGAGCTACACGCATCAAAAGAATGAGAAGAAATAAGGGCGATGATGTCATTAAAAAAATGTCAAGTTATAGTGCTGCAGAGATATCAACCTTAATTAGCATTAGCATTACTAGCCACGGCCCGACAGGTGTCGTAATACCAGTTTCGGCCATGGGAGGCGGTATGCGGGCAACATAACCACCAGCCAACCTGCAATACACGAATAACTCGCACGGCTTGTGGGCGTACTTGAACCTGATGTCAATCGTGTGGAAAGTACAGCCCACTACTTCATTTCAATTCAGGGAAGAGAGCGGAAGGATGGCTGAAGCCCTTGGCAAGAGACCCCTACCACCACCACCCGCTGCAGGGAAAAAACCACGCTCTGAAGCACAAATCAAATCAGATAAGAAAAGGACCGCTCATCACAGTCCGGGCTCGAAAGCGCGGGGGACGGCGAGAGAACTGCAGCGCATAGCCCTGTTTTACAACGTTCAGCACCCATTCTGACACGCCCGGGATCGCTTCCCATGCTTTCGCACGCATAGCTAGGGGCAGAATGGTCTCCGTGTTCTGACCGCCGCACTGCGCGGGTTCGAGAAACTGAAACGGAGGTATCAACGCGGCGCACGCGCCCTCGTTGTCTGAATATTGCTGCTCGCTGACGACAGCAGCCGGCTGTTTCACATTCAATGACTCGGTCGCTAAGGACGGAGAACAATTTGTGGCGCGAACAGGTCATTTGTAGCCTACTGTATCTTTCAACAGTGTTCGTGTTTTTTTTACTATAGTAGAGATGATCGGTTCACGTGCGCTGTCTGATGTTGACCAATGATGTTGACAGAATGCTGTCTGTCAAATTAATTTAATTCAAACAATGTGTATATACAACTCAAAATGTAATATGAACAAAACGAATATGAACATATTCACTGGTAAAGGTGAAGGGGAGTAGCTTGAAGATGTCATGTTTCAAAATCACTTGACATCACCCAACGTTCCTCTGGAGGCAAAACGTCCTCTATTCGGCTATGGCTCTAGGGTTGTTGTGAAGGTAGGGGCGGAGCATAGAGACTATGCCGTTTCTCGTCTGTTACTCTAGAGTAGACCAATTCACTTTATGGAGGTATACTGCCCCCATCTGGTATGGAATGTGGAGTATGACTTGATTTTTTTGCCAGACAATCCACATGGCACCTTTAATGAATAGATGCTCAGCTGCTCGTCTGCGGCGATGCGTGTTCCAGTAGCGTCGTCATATCTGGCTATAACATTACATATAGCCTATAACACGTACGCTCTCACACGTTTATTTTTTTAGCATTTTTGGGAGGAGTACAATTTACATATGTGGTTTCAACAACCAGATGCATTTACACTTGTCCAGTTTCGTCAGGAATGCGGCCCAGACCTCCTCCTGAAGTGGTTTGAGGGATCGGATTCAAATCCGTCTCGAATGCGTTTCGGAGGGCATTTACACCTGGTCTTTTCACGATCGGATAGCTATCCGATCTGAGAAAACGCATGAAGTGGTCAGGTGTAAACAGCCCCCCAGATTAGTCATTCGGGCCATAAGAAGACCTGCAGTGCCGCATCATTGCCTGAAGTGGCCCACATCCGTCTGCTATCTGAGGAGCGAGTGAAACACACACAAATGCTGTTAACTGGTAAACATGTTTAGTCGTCTGTAGAGGAGAAGAGACTTCATCCACAGAACAAAGACAATATACTGTAGATCATCAGCAACACACACACACACATAACTAACTTCATATACAATAAAACAATAACAATAAAGATATTCTGTGTATAAAATGTTAGAGAGATCATGTAAATGTTTAAAAGTTTAACTTTATATCTTTTGAAACATTTATGTGCTATACTTGACAATCACGTTCATGATCAGAAATATTTTAATAATTATGGATGAGTTCAATCCAAACATTATTGGGTGTTTCTGCAACTACGGGCACTTTTGACTATCCCAATTTTAAAAAGATCAACCTCTATGAATTTCAATTTTAACCATCACAGTCTGTAATACATATAAAGATTTACACAAAATAGAATGTAGTCGTTAAGATTTTAATCTGGAACATGTTTATTTTTTATGTTTTTCGGGTCATCTTCTTAAAAAGTGTCCTTACTGCAATGTTACAATAACGTTCATTTTATAAATTTTTCTTTAGTAATTTCTATCATTTTTTTTACATATTTAAATAGCTTTTTCAAATTTGATGCAGTTTTGTAAATACTGATATAAAAAAAATAATATACAAAATAGGGAATTTCATGTTTTTTTCAATGCCATGTAAAAAATTTACAGTAACCTTAGATGTCAATTGTTTCCATACACACAAAAGATAACATAATTAACTTTTTATGACAGATGTTGCAATTTCAATGTGTTAATCATCTCAACTTAAGTGTAAAAATATTTTTTTTGCAAATCAAAATGTGAAAAAAAATGAAAATAGAGGAGTGCTGCGGTAATGGCATCTTAAATCGGTAAGGACAAAAATTTTTTTTTAATGTAAAAAATGGCATGTTTATATATATATACTAATAAATATACAAATATATACTTCAGTACTAATAATATACTGAATATTTGTCATTTAATATACAGTACACCTTGAATTTGTCTCTACCGCAACACAAGGTCTTTACCGCAACACCTAAATTTGCTGCGGTAAAGACATGTTGCGGAAATGACATTTTTGCTAATATTTTAGCTAATTGGCAGATATCAAGGCCTACCACATTAGTTTTGAATCTTAACATCTTAATATACATGAATTCAACAGTAAAATACATTTATTTTTAAAATGTAGTTATAAATACACAATTATTAAGCTGAATGGTAAGGACGCACAATAAATACTAGAGCAGAAAAGTTGTCTTGTGAGTGAGGTAGTGTGGTGGTCCAGTCTGTCAGCAATGTGCTCAAGTGATAGTTTCTGTTTCCATAGAAACTAGACTTGTTTGTGTTCGATAAAATTTCATAATGAAAGCTTTTTTTCATTGTTGCGGTAAGGACTCAAAAGTGTGGGACAGGCACATTTAGTTAAAAAAATCATAAAAATGATCAGTAAATAATACAAAGAATTTTAAGATTCTGTAAATGAATCTGTATATTAAAGGTATAGCGGAGGATGTTTTACTTCCTGGTGGGTAGTCTAAACTATTGGTCCTCCTAATTGTCAATCATTCTGGTGAATCAATCAAACTTTTCAAAAAGTGGAGAGGGCGGGTCTTATCTAAAATTTGGAAAGATCCTCCGCTATACCTTTAAACAATTCCATTTGAAATAATGTCATATTGTAAAAGAATGAGCTAATTTTAAGTATCTCAACATTGAAACCACGGGTGTGGGACATGAGCAAAAATGGTGTTTGGACCTATAAATGCTTCATAATTTTACATTAAATCATATTATTTATTCATAATTATTTATGTCAAGGTGTGTATTGACACTACGTTTATATTTATGAAACATCAAATGACAAATTTTAACATAAATCTAAAATTTCACTCCTGGGACTTAAAAGTGCCCGTAGTTGCAGGCCTGATACTGAAGATTTCTGCTGACACTTATCTGAGCTTCTTCCTCTGTTCCACCTTTAATTACAACTAAACCATCATTTGGCTGAATAATAAACCAGCATTAATCATTCAATATCACATGTTTCTAATACACATGCTAACACACACGCTGCTTTATTTAATTGTGAAGTCTGAGTCTCTTCCACCTGTATGAAACACATTTACACATTTATTTCTCCTCATAGACAGTAGTGAGACTCTTCTGTGGATCACCTGATGGTTTCTGCTCCTCTCATCATCATTTCACACTATGATATAACGCATCGAAATTCATCTCTGTAAAGTGGAACAGAAGAGAAAATTATTATATTTCAATTACTGTTTTTTTTTTTAAGTAAAAATAAATTCCTGTAATCAGATTAATTACTGACTTTACATGATCTTGCATAGATATTTGTGTTTTATAATATAATAGATGTAAAACCTGAATCATGCTCATATGTTTGTGTGTGTGTGTCGGTGCGACTCCTATTGAGTCTCTGTAAAGGAGAAACTAATGAGTGTACGGCGTATGGAATAAACCACAGGGAGCAAATACAAATGTTATTTTGAGTTCAAACACAAACCTTTAGTTAAAGCCGTTTGTCCTCTAGTTTAAACATGTTTGTAGGCTCTTAGTAAATCACTGAGAGTAAAGTAAGTGTAAAGTAGTGTGACGTGTTGCTTGTCACAGTAAAAACACACTAGAGACAGAGACATTTCTCATGTGAGCTGGACGCTGTGAGCTGAAGCTGGAACTGCACTGATTTTAGCAGGAGTGCAGCGTTTTCCTAGCCTGGCTGCGCCCTCCTACGCACTTCCGCTCAATTTCATTTTCCTTCAGTACTACGTCTGGGACTGCTGTATATTCTTAGGTTTCCAGAAACCAATTTTTTGTAGGACCAATCAGCGAACAGAGGGAGTGGCTGAGAACGATGGCGTTGATGTA
Organism: Leuciscus idus; assembly: GCA_021554675.1. Lineage (NCBI taxonomy): Eukaryota > Metazoa > Chordata > Actinopteri > Cypriniformes > Leuciscidae > Leuciscus > Leuciscus idus. The sequence continues at coordinate 42,128,589 of CM038627.1, forward strand.
GTGCGTCAGTTTGCGTTGGAGTTCAGTAATGGCAGCGGAGAAAGACGTGAGAAAAGCTATTCGGTCCGTTGTTGCAAAACTGCCGAATATATAGAAGTTAAAGCCGGAGCAAGAACAATGTTTGCTAAGTTTTGTTGGTGGCCATGATGTTGTGACCCTCCTCCCCACGGGGTTCGGGAAAAGTTTGATTTTCCAGCTCACTCCACTAATGAGTTAGCTAAGGCGAACGATAGGGATGCAAAGCCGATAGTTGTTGTCGTCTCCCCTCTTGTTGCACTAATGGAGGACCAAGTGAAGGAGGCAGAAAAGTTAGGAGTTCGTGCTGGGCAGCTCGGCGTGCACGATGACCGTGACATTTTGGACGGTGATCACTGTACAGCATTTGCGGCAGATCCGAAACGACCGCAGCGGCATAGATATGTAAACTAGATGTCGCCTTAACCCCCTGAGGTCGACGGTATCGCCGGCGATACCAGCTCGCTTTTTTTTTATTAGTGTAAAAGAAACTCATAAATACTCTGTTGACTTTGATTTTCCATAGGAGTTTCATACATCAATCGATTCTGTTAAATGTGTATTATTTTTGTGTATACTCACAATAAAAACAAAGTGTTGTGCTTTTTGCCAAATAAAGAAAAATAAACACGAAGCGAGTTCTGCCTTCTCTCTGCCAGTGAAGTCCATTCTGAAACGCGTCCGAAAATGAACAATAACTCAGCGAATACTCAGTCAAACAGGCATACAGACACACAGGCATGAAGCTTGAATTCTCTTCTTTTAAATGAAGTAATTTATATAAAAAACAAATATTCTCATCTTGTGAAATCTGTATTAAAAGAGAGCGATTCCAGTCGACCTCATTACAGCTAATTCAGATGTAATGTGACTCCGCCCACGGAGAGCGCGCGCTATTCAAACGCAAATGGGTGAGGCAATCCTGTGAACGCCCCCATCAGCTCGAGAAAAGTTTATTTAGATCATTACTTGTTTACACCATCTTGCAGCGCTGTGAGGAATAATACTAATGGAAAATGTCCCTCAGAAGTGCGGGTATATCGAGGAGCGAGCTGAGGAATACTAGTAAGTTTTTTCCTTCTCACGTGAATTTCTTCACGTGGGTTTCTGTTTATGAATGAATAAACGGCAGAGATGCGCGCTGTTTACCACAGCTGGCAAAGACAGTTTAAATTTAAATCGCGTGTGTGAATGAATGATGATGTTTTAGCAAACTGTATTGCTATACTGAGATGAGTAAAAAATCGACTGAATGTTGAAATAAAATGTAGGCTATTTGTATAAGCAACGTATTAAACTGCAAATTAACAATATGCCCTAATATTTCATGAAAACAACGTTACAGTCAGACGAAATATGAAAGACAACATTTTGTTGACTAGATTTGGGTACAGTTTTTACTGTAGAATATACTGCCACATCAAATAAGCTTTTGTTTAGCAATTTCTATATATAAAATACTATTTTTGTCAAAAATAAAGTCATCAACTAAGATGTTAGCTGTTCCAAAGTTGGCTATATTCAAACTAATGAATACATAGATAAAATGTAGGCCTATAATAATTTTTTTTACAAAGAAAGAGTACACTTGAAATATTGTTGAAATTGTAATTATTGTTGTAATTGTAACCGTTTTAATAAAATAGCAAAACATATTTACAAGATAGATGTAAGCAAAATCTTAAATGGTCAATATAAGTCTTCTTCTAAATATATCTTTTGTCCTTGCATTGTGGCTCAGTCACTGTGTCACACCTGAGTGAATGGCTCATCATTATGCAGAGTGGGTGGGACATTGTATTCTAAGGTGTAAACCACTCCTCGTTCACGCCCCCCTCGCATATTGGCTTTCCAAGCAAAACCTGTTTTACATCAATTTAAATCAATGTATGGTTTTATGTGAACGATAAAGCAAGACTATTTTCACATAATTTTGAAGAAAAAACTATAGGCGACGACATCCATTAGTCAAAAGTCTTATTGCCACATATTTAGTATGTGTTTTGTGGCCTTATTTCAAAAACTTTAATTTTTAGTTTTTTCGATAACCACGCATAAACATTATTCTCTCAAAAATGAAAACATGTACATACATGTGGCTCACATATTATTGTAGTCCTGTTTGTGCTATATAGAGTGAATTTACACCTTTGCCATTAATATGTTTATAAGCAACTGAAAAAAGCACAAATGTCAGAGCATGTCAGAACACCCCCAGGGCCCAAAAAACCGCTCAGACTCCAGAGGGTTAAAGACATTCGTTCCAATGAACTGCCGTAGACAAGGCGACTTCTAGTGTATATATCTATGCACCAGTCTGCGTACACGTCACACACCAGGATGCGCGCGCACCCTCAGAGTGGTAAAAACGATATAAATAGGCTAACGTTACTGTTCGTTTTCTCACACAAACCGCTCGTTTCGTGTCTTAGGCCATCAATGTGTACTAACGATGGGGAATTGTTTTCATTTGGACTCTGTGCATGCTCTTTGAGACAGTGACCACAGACCTGCATTAAATGACTGAGTGTCAAATATACATTTAGAATTTACAATTGTTCCTTGAACTCTTAAATTCGATGAACAAAACCTGCAGCTCTCGTTGACAGACATCTTATTCTAAACATAATCCTCTGATCATTCGGACTTGTTGTTTCCGGCCGGTTTCGGCGCATGACATACGTCACGACCACACGTTAGTGATTGGCTATGGCAGATCCTGAGTGACTCTGGGCAGATCCAATAGTTTTGAACTTTAACAGAGAACCCGCCTACAAGGAAGTAAACGTTTCTCAATGGAGAGAGGCCAGACTCTCTGTACAAATGAAATGTACGAGAGTCTGGTAGAACCAGGCTAGCGTTTTCCTACAATCTGACCAAGTCTGTTTTCACACTGAAATGATTCACTTCTACTGACACAGTTAATAAAGCAGGTGTTGATGTATAAAGCTGTGAAAGTGAGCTTTTGTTCTCTCTCCTCCTTTGTGTTAAAGGGGTGGTTTACTGCTTTTTTTCTTTGCATGATTGTGTTTATGGGGTGCAATATAACATGTCTTCGTGTTTCTTTTTGTTTTTTTTGTCTTATTTTTCATAAATTTCACCTTTATTGTAAGCCGCTTTCTCCTCTGTCATTTGAACGACCGGTTGACTTCCTGATTCTATGAAACCACTCCCTCAGAAACAGGCAATGGGCTCAGATTGGTTAGTTGGGCCGGTGTGTTGTAATTGGCTAAACTGCGTAGTGCATGTTGTCCGGAAACTTCACGCCCATTACCTTTACGGGCGAAAGTTGCATGTGCTCCGGTCAAATGTAAATAATGGTGTCAATACTGCCGTATCAGTTTGAGCCAGAATCAGACCCAGAAAGCGGCAATGAAGAGAGTCAAGCAACCTCAGCAAACACGGCTCTTACAAAACGTTTCTGAATGGTACTAATTTTTTTATTATTATTATTCTATTCTATTCTATTCTAATCTACTATTATTATCTAAGAATTTCGATATGCTGTTACTTGAAAATGCTACTGCTGCTTGTTAGCTTTTGAGATACGGTTTTCTCCTGATTAAACATTTAATATAACTGAATAAATGACTGAGTAATACCGTTTTTTAAAGTTATTGTTTTAACTTCAGCAGCTGAAGTTGGCTGTTGTGATTACATATAATTTTTTGAACTTTATACACGTTTGTCTTATATACACACAAAATAGCATCGAACTAACTGGCTATAAACAAACAGCGTTGGCATTGGTTTACGTTCTTGATCAAATCGAAAAATTACGTCATAAAATATACATGGAAAATACATTTACAAAATTAGTACATAATTACAAATTCAGGTCCAAAATATTTGTACGCGTTTGTACGTGTAAGTGGCTACTAAAGCCAGCGCTGGCATTTGTTTACGTCCTTGATAAAACTAAAACATTACGTCTGAAATTATACATGCAAACATTATTAAGTCTTACTTACAGGTTGTGGCCCAACAACTGCTGCCTCTGGGTTTAAAGTTGGAACTGCTTCATGTTTTAGTAACAGTTTCTTGTTGAATCCGGCATTGAATTCGTGGAGATTCTGGAAGCTGTCTTCCGTAAAATGCGCAGCACATGAGCTATTACGATTGAAATTTTCAGGAACATAATCAAACATAAATTTTAGCCATTGTTGACGAACTACAGCGTCCGTATGAAGCCCGAACACAGAAGACCTGGCAGCTGGGTGAAAATAACACACTTTCGACGGCATGGCTACAGCTCTCCACTATAACTCTTCCTCTTCGACAAAGCCGCAGAAATATGGCCATGCCCCCTTTTTTGCATGGGTTAGTTACGTATAAAACCCGGGAAGTATCTCGTTGTAGTCCCATTCGAGTCGTTTTTGTAGGCATTAAACTTCCTGATTTTTAAAAGACGATATCTCTGCTTACGTTGAACTTTCAGCGCAGCAACTTTGCAGATACTGTTCATGCATCAACAGCAACATTACACACCATTTAAAATGAAAAAAGTGAAATCACAATCAACCACCCCTTTAAACATTTCAATAACTTCACATTTTGTTCTCACACAAACCCTTTGTTGCAATAAAGCTTAATGATAATTTCCTTTCACGAATGTTTGAAAGGTTTGTTCACATATCAGAGGTAAATGAAGATCTCTTTAATATCTCAGTGATGTTTCCTCACCTCAGGACACAGTTTGAGTCTCGTATCACGTCTCTGAGCCGCTGCTGTGAGTCTCCTATATTATTGACTCTCAGATCAAGCTCTTTTAAAAACGGCAGTGCTTTTGAGTCAGTCAAAGACTGAGTTAAAGAAGAAACATCTGTAATGCCACAGCACTGTAGACTAGAAAGACACAAACAGAGGAAGAGAGATTATCTTACAAACAAATCATGAATGTGAAGAATTTTACACAAATATAATGTGAATTTAGACTCATTGTGAGAAATTGAGTATAAAGTGTTTTAGTTTAAACTGTTGAAGTGATTATAAGCATTTTGATTCTTGTATGTGAATGTGACTGACCTCAATCTCTCCAGTTTACAGTGTGAATCCTTCAGTACGGCACATAAGTGCTTCACTCCTGTGTTTCCTAGTTTATTCCAGCTCAGGTTCAGCTCTCTCAGGTGTGATGGGTTTGATTTCAGAGCTGAAGTCAGGATGAGACTCTGTTTCTCTGTAATACTGCAATCACTCAGACTGAAGACAGAGAAATAACAATAGTTCACATCTATGATGATCATCTTATTGAAGAGCAACAGCAGCATTTAGTTTCCAATAGTCTGTTCTGAAACCCAGTCACACTAGTTCTGTGTGCTGGAAGACACTGTTTCTTCTCTTTCATTTTTAACTATTTATTTGACGTCTCTCTTCTTTATTCTCTGTTGAAAAGGCAGATTTCTGCATGTACACAATCAGTACATTGTATCAAATGCTGAAAATTAAACAATTACTATCTAGATAAAAGCACATAAAAATGTGAGCAATAGGGAAAACCCAGAAAGTGCACTGCTATAAACAATGAAACATAAGCCCTGCTGTCTTCAAATAAATAAACTTCAGTCACACTGTAATTGCTGTACAGTATAATGATACTAACTATAGTTTCTCCAGCTTGAATTGTGGGTTCATCAGTAGATCACTGAGGTTTTTCACTCCAGAGTCTCCTAGTTTATTCCAGCTCAGGTTCAGCTCTCTCAGGTGTGACGGGTTTGATTTCAGAGCTGAAGTCACATCAGAACAATCTTCATCTGTCATATAACAGCCTCTTAAACTACATTAGCAGAGAGAGAGAAGAAAATAAGACAGAAGAAAAGAAAACTCTTTATTCTGTAAAGTCACATCATCTTCATCAGCAAATAAAACAGAGGAAGAGAGATCTTCATCTTTATTTCACCAGATCACAAAATACTAAGATGAACATGTTTGCAGAAATATAATGTGAACTCAGACTCATTGTGAGATATTGAGTATAAAGTGTTTTAGTTTAAACTGTTGAAGTGATTTTAAGCATTTTGATTCTTGTATGTGAATGTGACTGACCTCAATCTCTCCAGTTTACAGTGAGAAAATGACTCAGATTTATGATGATCAACTAACGTGTTTAGCTTCATCCAGCAGACTTTTGCTGACAAATAAACAGGGATATCCAGGTTCAGGGAATACAGAGAAAGACTACACATTGTTCATTTAAATATACTACCAATATTGTAACAATACAAAAGTTGTCTTGATCTATGTATGTTAGTTTACACATTCATTTCACATAATTTTTAAAGGGTCATGAAACCCCCTAAAACACATTTTTTGAGATGTGAACTAGGGGTGTAAATCGGACAGTTCATCACGATACGATACGTTATCGATACCTCCAAAAATTCTGCGATACGATTACGATTCGATTCGATTCAGGGCTATATCGATTGATTAATCGATATTTAGATATTATGTTCACACAACCAGTTACGTTTTTATTAACTCACAAATGCAACCAAAATATATAACATGAATTTTTAATTAAACTCTTTGAAAATTGCACACCCTCTCCCAATTGGGACATTTACAACAGAAGACGTCATTTGCAAGTACTCCGTTCTTGTTCATTTTCATAAATCATGTTTTTTATTTAAATATTGCGCATTCCAAGTAATATCAATCAAACTGCAGCTTAAAAAAATAACGTTTATGTTTAATATGTTTAATACGTTTTTTTTATTTTATTTTTTTTAGACCAGATACATTCACATTTCATCTTTCTGAGTCAAACAAATCGATGTATCGTTACACCCCTAATGTGAACAGATATGTACAGGCTGCACATCACTGAAAATAACATCACTGATTGGCCGAATGTGAGGTAGAAGCGTGCTTTCGGAGCCTGTGATTGGCCGAATGTGAGGTAGAAGCGTGCTTTCGGAGCGTGTGATTGGCTGAATGTGAGATGGAAGAGTGCTTTCGGAGCGTGTGATTGGCCGAATGTGAGGTGGAAGCGTGCTTTCGGAGCGTGTGATTGGCTGAATGTGAGGTGGAAGAGTGCTTTCGGAGCGTGTGATTGGCCGAATGTGAGGTGGAAGCGTGCTTTCGGAGCGTGTGATTGGCTGAATGTGAGGTGGAAGAGTGCTTTCGGAGCGTGTGATTGGATGAATGTGAGGTGGAAGCGTGTTTTCGGAGCGTGTGATTGGCTGAATGTGAGGTGGAAGCGTGTTTTCGGAGCGTGTGATTGGCTGAATGTGAGGTAGAAGCGTGCTTTCGGAGCGTGTGATTGGCCGAATGTGAGGTGGAAGCGTGTTTTCGGAGCGTGTGATTGGCTGAATGTGAGGTGGAAGAGTGCTTTCGGAGCGTGTGATTGGCTGAATGTGAGGTGGAAGCGTGTTTTCGGAGCGTGTGATTGGCTGAATGTGAGGTGGAAGCGTGTTTTCGGAGCGTGTGATTGGCTGAATGTGAGGTGGAAAGCGTGTTTTCGGAGCGTGTGATTGGCTGAATGTGAGGTGGAAGCATGTTTTCAGAGCGTGTGATTGGCTGAACGTGAGGTGGATCATATAGTTCATATATGGACCAAAGCAAGCGCTTTTCAAGTTTTTATGGACATATTTCATATACTCTAGTGCTCTAAACATGAACCAGCACCGCTCTTCTTCAAATTAAATATATGTGCAAATAAAATCACTGATACAGCCGTATATCTGATCATGAATGCGATGATACAATGGATTATTCTGATACACAGAACACAATGATGTAGACGACAATTAAAAAACAATGGACAAAAAAGTAACTATGTCTTTATTATTTATGTGCTAAACTGACGCGTGTCGTTTGTTCAGACTCAGAGACTATAGTGCTCATAAATGTAATAAAAATATTATTAGATCTTTTAAACATTCTTCTGCAATTCTCCCTCGAGTGAGTGTGTTATATAGGGTCATATTTTTTAAATGCATCAAGGTGCCTTCAGATCCATTTTTTTTTTTTGCAGGTCTGTGTTTTATTGGTTGTTGTCTCCCCTTTTCCCGCCCTCTACACTCCCACTTTTCCACAGCTTTACACACACATTTCCTCAGACTTTTCCAGCTCTGAGATGTGAACGACCAGCTAAAACAGGGGTTTGTTACTCACAGTAACTGCCATGCAGGCTAGAATTGCGAAACATTATTGGATAATTCTTATAATTGACATTTCTCTGGGCCAATCGGAATCTTAGCACTTTTTTTCTTGGCCAATCGGAATCTTAGCACTTGCGTCAGAATCTTGAAGCACACAGCGTCAACTGAGCTCGCCATTGGATGAGGGATGAGCCGCATTTAACTTGTTTTAGCGCCCGCCAAAGTTAATTTTTGTCCGAATCTTGAAGCACACAGTGTCAACTGAGCTAGCCAGTCGCCATTGGATGAGACGCCTGGCTACCGTGCGAGTCTAATGGAAACTCACGCATGAATTTTCCTGCATTGAACTTGTTTTAGCGCCCGCCAAAGTGAATTTTTGTCCCGCCAAAGTCTTATTTGATCGGTGAGTAATGTAGATGAACGGCTGCGTTTATGACAGGGCGCATGTTTTAACTAAAAGAACGAGCAGAGAGAGAGAGAGAGAGAGAGAGAGAGAGAGCCGGTCGCGCGCGCGCACTCTCTGTGTAAACGACTTCACCGTCTCCAAACTAAGCGCTGTGTTGCTCTCTCTCCCTCGCACATATTCATCAAAATAAATCGACACGGTGGTAAAAGGTCGGAAGACCAAAGTTTCATGTGGAGCATTCGGAGATTTTTTTTTTTTTCTGAATTACTGCTGGGTGTGAATTGTGCTAAATAAGCTTCCTTATCTTCTCTGAAAAGCGTTCCGGACATTCAGCTGACATAAAACAACACTTTAATTAAACGAAAAAAAAAAAACTATCCAGTGATGAAATGTTTTCTGTGTTGACACAAATCTTGGATGTCCATGTCCTAACTGCTGGGATAATCACACAACGCGCACGACACGTCCAATTCGCGAACTAATGACTCATTTGAACCGATTAATTTTACTGTACTGTATCTTTAAATAAAAAAGTAACAGATGATCTGTTCACGTGCACTTGAACTGAGGCGCTCAGCGATCTGTCACGTCACATTTACAAGCGCCAAACGTATTTTTGTCTGAATTTCGTAATAAAATTTACGGAATCTAAGAGCTGAGAATTAGTTTAATATTAAAGTACCTCTTTGCTCCGCAATTTTTCTGTGCGTGAGAAAATGGATGTGTGGCGTGAGAGTGTGTGAAAAGTGTCAATTGCGTGAGTCTCACGCTCAATGCGTGAGAGTTGGCAGCCCTGATGGTTGCTGGTATAGCCCCATCGACGTGGTTGTGTATGATTTGGCAATAGGGGGACAGCTGGTGAAAATCGGGCCGACTCCCCGAATTTTTTAAACATGTTTAAAAATTATCGGGAGGTCGGAGAGTGCTCATAACATGCTCGGCTCGGCTCGTAATTCCTCTCACACGCTGCGAGCCGCGACCATGCGAGCATCACCGATTCCACTCGATTTCTCCCGAGTGAAAATAATCATCTGCGATAGGGCTGCACGATTAACCTTTATCGCATCGATATTGAGGTTTTAACTCCCGCAATAACCTAACCTCAGGAGTCTGAGTTTTTTTCCCCCGCCTCTGACATTTGAGTGACAAACCTATTAGCCAATCAAAATGGTCGAATCTCGCGTTCCTGGCTTGCTGGCCAATTAGAAATGGCAATGGAAACAAGGTTGTATGCAGTGCACCGGCTTTCTGTCAGCAGCAAAGCAGCTAACACACAACGTGTACCTCGAATTGTGCCAATAGAAAAAGCTTGTAACTGCGCAGAAATGGCCGAAGGCACTTCTTCGGTGACGGGAGAGGAAGCGGGGGAGCACTTGGTTAACAAGAAGGGTGGTACTTCAGCTGTTTGGACTTATTTTGGATTCGCGAAGAACGACGTGGAGCAAAAGAGTGCTAAATGTAAAATATGTCGACGTGCCGTGGCCAGATCCAGAGGAAACACTACCAATCTATACCAGCATCTTAAAAATCACCACCGACAGCAATATGATGCATGCACAAAAAGTGTGGATGAAGACGAAGCCACGACTAGCCATGGAAAAAGTAAGCAACCAAGCATTAAAACTGCATTCGCTTCTGTTACGCCATATGAAAAGTCCTCAAGAAGGCACATTGAAATCACGACGGCTATAACACGTTATATCGCAAAAGAAATGATTCCCCTGAATACAGTCTCAGGGGAAGGCTTTCAAAATCTCGTTCATACACTAGACAGACGATATGTGGTTCCATCCAGAACCTACTTCAGTCAAGTGGCGGTCCCACAAATGTATGCGGAATGTAGGGGGAAGTTGGAGGCAGAACTCCGAAGCATTGGATATTTTGCAACAACGTCTGATTTATGGTCAAGCAGGACCACTGAGCCATACATAAGCCTTACATTGCATTTTATTGACGATGAGTTTCACCTGAAAAGCCGTTGTTTGACGACAACGTACTTCCCCGAGGAGCACACAGGAGAAAATATAGCCAGCGCAATAAAGGAGATCTTGATGAGTTGGGGCTTGTGCGAAAAGAATCAAACATGCATCACTACTGACAACGCAGCAAATGTCATCAAAGAGGCTGAACTCAACGAGTGGATGAGGCTGCAGTGTTTTGGCCACAGGCTCCACCTGGCTATTGGTAAGATTCTCTCCTTTTCTCCCACAAGTCTTGTTCTTGTGTGTGTGGGCTGCACGATTACATTGACTAAGCGCGCCTCACAATATCGTGCGATACTCATTAACTTAAGTTTTACTGTTAGAAATTCTTAAAATGTTTTCTATATAGTGGTTATTTATTTTTTATATAGTTGCTGTTAATAGCTGTTTTTTGTTGCTTATATAATGTAGATTTATGGGATTAAACTGTCAATCTTACAGGTCTGCTTTCTCTCTCTTGTTTTTTTCTTAAGAGAATTCAGTGAAAAACGAACCACGGGTCAGGCGAGCAACGGGCCTCTGCAAGGAACTAGTGGGACATTTTTCACACAGCTGGAAGAAGAAGTCGAAACTGATGGATGCCCAGAAAGAACTGAAACTTCCAGAACACTCACTCGTCACTGAATGCCAAACAAGATGGGGTTCAAGGCAAAGGATGGTGGATCGCGTGTTAGAGCAAAGTAAAGCACTGACACAGGTACTGTCAGACGACCGAAAAACCAGACACCTGGTACCCACGTGGCAGGACATAGAAGTCCTTGAATCAATCAACAGTGCCCTTAAACCTCTCCAAGAGTTTACAGACATCCTCTCAGGTGAAGAGTATGTAAGCGTGTCCTACCTCAAACCCGTCCTGTATCTGCTGAAAAACACAACTCTGGCAGCCAAAGAAGAGGACACTGACTTGACGAAAACAATTAAGTCAAAAATCATTGCATACTTGGAGAAAAACTACAATGACCCAGAGACACAAGAGCTGCTGGATGTCGCATCTCTTCTGGACCCAAGATTTAAAAAAGATTACATCAGTCCAGAAAACGTGACACGCATTGAAGACCGAGTGAGGGTTGAGATGGAGGAGATTGCACGAACGGTAATAGTATTATCATGTAATTGTAATTCAAAATATTTAGTAAAGAATTAAAGGAGCTATATGTAATTATAAAAAAAATAAAAAAAAAATAAAAAAAAATCACACCACTTATGTCACAGATACTTAGGAATAATGTTAATATAACATGATCTCACCAATAATGGTACAGGCAGAATATTTGCGTTTAAAAAACTTTTTTACGGGGACAGAAATGTAGTTTATGTTGTGTTTTTATGTTTTGCCAGGAGACCCCACCCATTGTGGTCTATTTTTAATTCAAGTGCAGTGCTCGTTATGGCCACTATTTTACATTCATCTCCTTTATGCATTATTGCTGTTTTATGTTTTACAGGAGAAAAGGCCTCATGTTAGCGACACAGGGGCAACTGAGAAGAAGGGATTGCGCTCAGTGGGCAGTTTGTTTACCAAACAGACACCCTCTGCTGCTGTGCGGGTAGAGGCTGTCATCGACGCTGAACTTAACAGCTATTTGATGGCTCCAGTCATTACCGGAGAAAGTGACCCCCTGGCTTGGTGGAAAATTCACACTGTGAATTTCCCAATACTAAGCAGACTGGCTCGAAAGTATTTGTGTGTGCCAGCAACGAGTTCGCCCTCAGAACGTCTTTTCAGTGCCTCAGGAAACATCGTCACATGTGAGCGGGCCTGTCTCAAGCCTGAAATGGTAGACATGTTGGTGTTTTTAGCAAAAAACCTCTAAAAATGTAGCACTCTGACAGGAGTTCTCATATTTGCACTTTGTCTTGCAGTGGAGTGGGCAAGATGAGATGTTGTTTGTTTTTTTTTTTTACTTTAAAATGATTGTGTGCAATATACAACCGTTTTATGTTTGGTGATTGTCCATTTTTTCTTAAAGTGAATTTACAATGTTTCAAGTGGATTTCCAGTATGTCTTGTTATTCTATGCCATCAGAGCATTTTTTCGGTGCCAGTGACAACATTGTCACATGTCTCATGCCAGAATTGTAGACATGTTGGTGTTTTTAGCAAAAGAACTCTGAAAATGTAACACTGTGACACAGTTCTCAATTTTGCACTTTATCTTTCAGAAGGCAAGCTGATCTAGCTTTTTATTTTACTTCAAAATGTGTGCAATGCAGCTGTTTTATGTTTACTAAATGCCAGTGGGTTGCAGTATTGCTATATTTATTTTTTCAAATTCCAAGTCTAATAAGAGATTGTATTATTTATTTTTCAATTTTTAAGTTTAATGGGTTAGAATTGTTCACTTTTTCTCAAAGTAAATTTAACATTTGTCAAGGTAATTCCCAGTATGTCTCATTATTCTATGCCATTAGAGCATATTTTCAGTGCCAGTGACAACATTGTCACATGTGAGCGTGCCTGTCTCAAGCCAGAAATGGTAAATATGTTGGTGTTTTATAGTAAAAAAACTTTAATGTAGCACTCTGACACAGTTTCTGATTTTGCACTTTCTTATCTTGCAGAAGGCTGGATAAGGTGTTGTTTTTGATTGTTATTGTCATTTATTTTAAAATGTGTGCAATATAACAGTTTCATGTTCAGTAAATGGCAGTGGACTACAGAATTATTTTGTTTTTCTAATTGTAAATCTAAATCTAATAAGAATTCATTTTCTATTTTTCAGTGTTTAAGATTGTTAAATTTAAAAACAAATGACCAAGTGGTTAAGTTAATTTCCATTATGTCTTCTTATTCTTTGGTATTTAGGTTCAGGTATTTAATAATCACGAAGCATCAAACAATCTCATTACCTAAATCACTATGTATGTAGTTTATTTAACCCTCTGTGTCGTAAAAGTAACAACATATTTTATTCATAATTTTAGGTTTTATGCACTTAAAAGTATCGAACGCAAAAATCGAAAATCGCACCGCAATCGCAATATTTGTCAGAAAAAGCGCAATTAGGTTTTTTCTCAAAATCGTGCAGCCCTAATCTGCGAGCTCGTAAAAACAGCAAAAATCGCACCGTGTACACCCGCCTTTAGTAAATCTGCATGATTCATGGGTTCAAAGAGATCATCGCCCCCAAGTGGTGAACCATTGACATTTCCAAACATTTCGAAACCGTTGTGATGTAACTAAGCCTCGTTTACTGAAATCATGTGACTTTGGTAGTTTGATACACACTCTGAACCACTGATTCAAAACAAAAGATTCATAAAGGTTTCGTAGCTTCATGAAGTGTGTTTCGAAAGCGCCCATCACTAGCGTTCAGTGGATCTTATTACAGGCAGATACTGATCACAGACTTGTAAAATGCACTTGTTCAATTTTTACAAGTTACAGTATATGCTGCACCAAAATTAGACATTTTACATTTCGGGAAATACAAACATTGAATTGAAAGCAGTTATGAACATTTAACTATCTGCCTCTACAGAAACTGAAATAATTATTGACCCATGATCAAACTGTCTGTCTTAACCAAAGAGTTAAAGCTTTAAATCAAGTTTTAATTGTGTATTTTTAATTTGCTGCTTAATTTTATTACTTTAAATTGTTGTGGCTCTGTGTGATACTGAGGAAAAAACTGCTCTGACTCAAACAAGTGAGGAAATATTATCATCAGCTAACATTACTACTAAAAGTAAAGTACTATTATAAATAAATGAGCAATACTCACGTCAGTGTGTTGAGTTGACAGTGTTTATCCTGCAGTAGAGCAGCGATCTGATTCACTCGTGTGTCTCCTAGTTCATGTTCACTCAGATCCAGCTCTCTCTGGAGAAACGGGTTTTTACCCACAACTCTATTCACATACTGACAGGCTTCCTCTGCAGCAGGACTCAAAAACCTGCAGAAGAGTCAATTCAGTTCTCAACTAAATGTCTGTTGCATTACAAAAACAATTGATACGATAAAAAAAAATAGTTCTTTGAACATTTAAATACACAAATAAATATAAATTTAAAAGAAACTAGAGCAACACTCAGTCCTAAAGCAAACTCATAAGAGCAGAAACGTCTCACAGAGCAGAAGGGCAAAAGCTCACTAGATCATGGTTTTCAGTATGAATACAGAGTGTGAAATTAAGATCTTTCTGGCTTTTAAGCAGGAGAAGTGAGAAACGTCAGCACAGAGAAAACTGGCTTGTGAAACTGCATGTTTGTGAACATCTGGAGACTCATAGACCTGCTGTAGAGAGATGCAGTGAATCTGGGCTTGATGGAAAACTATTGTGTTCAGAAAACTATTTCACTAAAAGGTTATCTAGAATTTTGCTGAGAAGTGTGCACAAACTCCAGAATAGCAGCCCATATACTGACCCATAATGTCGATTTGACCTTCAGCTCGTATCACAACTAAACTGTGTTGACGTTTTTCATCATCATGACAGAACCTGCAGCATCTGATCTGATCTTGATAATTTTGATGCAACAAATTGTAGAGCTAAAATAATATATCAGTTATGAATATTTAGCCTCCATATAACTAATTTAGTTAATTATTTGGTCCCGTCTCACCTCAGTGTCTTCAGTTGACAGTCTGGATCCTGTAGTAAATCATTGAGCTTCTTCACTCCTGATTGTCCAGGATCATTTCCTGTGAGATCCAGCTCTATCAGGTGTGAAGGGTTTGATCTCAGAGCTGACGCCAGAGCTTTATAACCTTCTTCTGTCACACTGCAGTTAGAGAGTCTAGAACAGGAATGAAAGCATTCAGCTGAATAATCAGTTAAACCCCAAACAATATAAATCCTTAAACTTGAATTTTATTTTGTTCTTTGTACAAATGCATTGAAAGTTAGTTGCAAAAACTGACAACTGAATATGGAGGCAAACAAAAGGCACAGAAATCTTTAATATGTTAGACATCAACATCACTTTCGAGATTACAATTATCTAAAACTGTGTAAGTCAGTTTATCCGTCCAAATTGGGGTTTCCGCCAGAACGGGTGAAGGTCTCTGCGTGTTACTGTCTTTGCGTGACAAAGTAATTTAATTCCATTTAAGCTTTTATCTGACTCCATTTTCAGTTAGATTGCCAATTGGTTATTGGTCAATTACATTTATATAATATAATTATACAATTATATAATAGTTAAGCAATACATTTGATTGTTCTATTTAACTCTTTACTTATATTTTACCCGTTCATATTAGGAAGCTATGTCGCTCAGAGGTCCTCACGCCTTGTTTAACGTGGGTCTTACGATCACAATCTCGCCAGCTTCGGTCACTAAACAGAGGTAACTGCTATATACCTGAGATCGGTCGCATTCACGCTTACACAATCAAAGATACTTTGGTATAGCCCCCGTGATTGCATAAACTTGAAATTAAAGTAACGTTTACTTCAGTAGAGGTATGGCCACTACTACAGATATAAGTCAACCAACTTTACTTGTCTGGTTTCCCACGTACACTTATCTAAAGTAACATTAAATTAAAACAGAGGTAAGACACACCCAGATTTAGGTTGGTCAAGCAGCACTTTTGCTGCCCTAAATGTAAATTCACTTGTCTTTGCAAAACACGTACACTTGAATTAGCGCCAACATATTAGTTGTCACCAAAGTCCTTTTAGGCAAGTCGTGCCACTCGGCCGCCATCTTGGCAACGCCTCCGGGCAGCTATTTCGGACTAACAAGACCAGGCTTCTATCTAAATGAATGGGCAGAGAGTCAGAACTGCACTTTCACTGGTCACCGGGACATAAAAACTGCATGTATCGAAACAGCAGTAAAATATGATAAAAATCGCTGAAAAAGTTTGATGACTTTGCCCCAAAATAAGGTTTAAAACACCTTTTCCCCCGCAGGTTATACTTTTACTACGCATGCGCAAGGGTTCACGACACCAACTTCATTTACGTCTCTATCCAGAATGCCGGTGTTGTGCAATATTCAATGTCAATATTGTACTCCATTATTTAAATATAAGCAGGTTTGCACTTTATCAGTAATAATGTATTGTATAGATCAGTTGTTTTAACTATTCATTAACATGAATCGGTTCAAAGGAGTCATTAGTTCGCGAATTGGACGTGTCATACGGTTGTGTGATTATCCCAGCAGTTAGGACATGGACATCCCACAAGGTTAGTGTCAACACAGAAAACATTACATCACTGGATAGGTTTTTTCGTTTATTTAGAGAGTAATTTTATGTCAGCTGAATGTGCGGAACGCATTTCAGAGAAGATAAGGCAACGTATTTTAGCACAATTCACACCCAGCGGTAATTCAGGAAACAAAAATCTCCGAATGCTCCACAATTTGGTCTTCCGACCTTTTACCATCATGTGGTTTTATTTTGATTAATATGCGTGCGGGAGAGAGAGCAAGACAGCGCTTAATTTGGAGACTGTGAAGTACTTTCGCCTGGCTCCGGAGAGTGCGTGCGCGCGACCGGAGCTTTCTCTCTCTCTCTGCTTGTTCACTTCTTTCAGTTAAATATGTGCCCTGTCAGTGTCACAAGCGCAGCAGTTCATCTACATTACTCACCGATCAAATAAGACATATTTTGTGTCTTTTACTTAGAATGTAAGGTAACATATTTGTGGTCGATATAAAATACTTTAATAGTCCAGTGCCTTCGCGTTGTTATCACCCTCTTCCATGTGGATTCCGTCTGATCTTGCACACGCCACAACTCGCTGTCGTCAAATCGTCTCCGCTGTCGCAAAAACCTCAACTGTGCGCATGCGTCAGTGGAACCAGACGATAGGCTTAAATGTTTCCCGGCTTGACTGTTAAAAGCAGATGATTGGCTTTCCAGTGGGAGGGGCGGGACATGTGCATACAACCGCCATCTTTGCCGTTACGGGTTTTCCTTATATAGTTGTATTGAGGATTGAGGAAGTGGCATGTCTCTTATATAAACTGTCTCTGTCGTCACTAATCTGACGCAAAACTTGCTGTAACATATGAACCAGTTTAATCTACTTGGGAAAACAATTTCAGAGTCAGTCGGAATAAAATCAAATGTAACTATTTATTATGTGGTAAATGTATCATGCCAACTACATAATCAGTTCAAAGGTAATAAATACAAAACATCAAATGCTCTGGAATAAAGAGAGAAGATGCGAACCTGACATTCGGCCTGCATACACTCTGCATCACGGGCTAATTTGAGTTACAAATCGCCACAAGCCTTCTTCAGCATCTCCCTAAACACTCAGACCAAGGCAGAAACCTCTTTTCAAATGTAAACATGAGTTCACAGTGGGAATTTGCATTAATCACCGTCCCAGACTTACTGGGGACAGAAGTCTGTCCCCACAAACTTTCCTCGCTCGCTCGCTCGCTCGCTCTCTCTCTCTCTCTCTCTCTCTCTCTCTGCGTCTCGCACGGAGGAGCAGCGCTTTAATTCAGTTAAGCACAGATATTATGTTGCTTCACTAATTTTACAAGTATAGCCGAAATCAGAGCACAGATATTGTCTTTATCTTATGTCATTTACTACAATTTCTAGTTGTTTATACTACTACTAAATACAGCTTACCCAACATCGCTAGCTTCCGTTACTACTAGCACAACACGCTAGTAATTCGCTAGCCTGTTAACGCGCCACCCGTGCGCTCAGCTATTTTTATTTATTTATTTTCTCTCGCGCGCTCGCGCCTTTGAGTTCATAAAAGCTCAGGTGAGTAAGAAACACTCAACAAACACGGTGAGTAATGTCTTGTCCTGTTATTATCATGCGTTGCGTCTGAATGCGTTGTTGTTTTTGGAGCTCTATCGATTTGATTTATAATTCTTGATTTTTCTCTTTAAACTCGCTTACAACAAACTTTTTCTACTTTTCCTCACTGAGAAGCACTACTGCTCAAACCTCATAGTTACAACGCGGACTGTTGAGCAGACGCGTTTCAAGCCTATTAGTGATCCAACGCTGCATACTTTTAAAAATTACGTCCGTGGATCACGACTGAACGCGTCTTCTCCACACTCACTTACAAACAAACATTTTTTTTTCGCCTATCGTGCGTCTACTCTACACCCCTACCACTAAAAAAACCTAAAAAACCTCATAGTTACAACGCGGACTGTTGAGCAGACGCGTCTCAAGCCTATTAGTGATCCAACGCTGCATACTCTTAAAGGTTACGTCCGTGGATCACGGCTGAACGCGTCTTCTCCACACTCACTTACAAACAAACATTTTATATCCAAGATTATATCCAAGACTTCAGTCATAAATTAGTATTAATATTGATAGCATCACTGGTAGCTTCGTTGCTAACTCACTGTCCATCTGTTAAAATGGCGAATATATCAGATGTAAGTAGTCTACCGTTTGGTGCAGGTGAGGACACATTTGAGCTGCACGCACTGCAGTCTGAGCTGGAAGCTGTTGAGAAACAGATCCACGACCTTTTATTGAGACAGGCCGAGCTGAGAGACCGGTGTTTGGCTCTTGAAACATCACGCGCCGATGCACACAAATCAGTGTTTAACGTTACTAACCCGCTGACTCCGACCTCGTCTACTCCGTGCGTTTCTCAGCATCGGTCGCAATCAGCCATGGTCTCGTTCACTCCGGCTCCAACACGCCACCACGAAGCCTGGGTGGTTCCGCAGCGGAAGACGCGAGTCAGGTTTAGACCAAGACTTTCTCCGACCCTCCCGGTTTTCGAGTTATCCACACAAAACCGCTTCTCCCCTCTACGCGAAACAGAACGCGATGCTGTGATCATCGGCGATTCCATCGTTCGGCACGTACACGCTACGTTAGGTAAAAGTAAGGTGCAAAGTCACTGCTTTCCTGGTGCTCGTGTTTCTGAAATCGCTGCTCGCGTTCCCGAGATCCTGAACGGTGACGAGCGCGTCGGAACTGTGGTCCTGCACGCGGGAGTGAACGACATCAGGCTGCGCCAGACGGAGATTCTGAAGAAAGACTTCAGGAATCTAATCGATACGGTACGCAGCACATCGCCTGAAACAACGATCATTGTGTCAGGACCGCTTCCCACGTACCGACTAGGGCATGAAAAGTTCAGCAGATTATTTGCGCTAAATGAATGGTTAATGTCATGGTGCAATGAGCAGAAACTGCTCTTTGTAAATAATTGGAATCTGTTTTGGGAGCGTCCTAGGCTTTTCCGTGCTGATGGCTTACACCCAAGCAGATTCGGAGCGGATCTTCTGTCAGATAACATCTCCAAAATGTTAAATACCCTTTGACTAGTAACCAAAAGTCCAAATCATAGTCTCTGCTGCACCAATTCAACTGATATAAATACTAGTGTAGAACATTGCATAGAAACCGTGTCTATTCCTCGTTTAGTGAGATCAAATAATAAATCTAATGCAGGATCTAGGAAAAATCTAATTGTTATTAAAACAGAAAATGTTGCTATTAGTAAACAAAAACT
Organism: Leuciscus idus; assembly: GCA_021554675.1. Taxonomy (NCBI): domain Eukaryota; kingdom Metazoa; phylum Chordata; class Actinopteri; order Cypriniformes; family Leuciscidae; genus Leuciscus; species Leuciscus idus. Next base: position 42,148,519 of record CM038627.1, read on the forward strand.
ATTTCTAAAGCTAGGTCTTCTAAACATTAGATCACTCACACCTAAGGCAGTTATTGTAAATGAAATAGTCACAGATAATAGCTTCGATGTACTTTGCCTTACTGAAACCTGGCTTAAACCAAATGATTATTTCGGTATTAATGAGTCTACTCCTCCTGGATACTGTTATAAGCATGAGCCCCGTCTGATTGGTCGTGGCGGAGGTGTTGCAACCATTTATAGAGATATTCTAAATGTTACTCAGAAAACGGGTTATAAGTTTATTTCATTTGAAGTACTTGTACTAAATGTTACGCTCTTAGATGTTAGAAAAACATCCCTATTATCTCTAGCCTTGGATACCGTATATAGACCGCCAGGGCCTTACGCTGATTTCCTAAAAGAGTTTGCAGATTTTCTCTCAGACCTATTAGTCAATGTCAATAAAGCATTAATTGTTGGAGATTTTAACATACACGTAGATAATCCAAATGATGCGTTAGGAGCTGCGTTTACAGATTTATTAAATTCATTTGGGGTCAAGCAAAACGTCACCGGACCAACACATCGTCTTAATCATACACTCGATTTAATTATATCACATGGAACCGATCCAACCGATATAGATATCATTCCACAAAGTGATGAAGTCACTGATCACTACATGGTAACTTGCATATTACGTACTGCTGTAATATGTCATGCGGCGTCGCGTTATCAACCAGGCAGAACAATCCTCCCATCCACCATAGATAATTTCTCAAATTGCTTATCTAATCTGTCTCAGCTGCCGCCTGAACCCAAACAAACAGATGAACTAGAAGAACTAACTAGCACTATGAGCACCATTCTCTCTAGAACATTGGATGTGGTTGCACCTATTCAATTAAAAAAGGTCAGAGAGAAAAATAAAGCACCATGGTATAACAATACTACGCATGTTTTAAAGAGAGAAACCCGTATTTTAGAGCGTAAATGGAAACAAACTAATTTAGAGGTCTTTAGAATCGCGTGGAAAGACAGTATGTCACGTTATAAAAAGGCCCTAAAAGCGGCCAGGGCTGAGCACCTCCGCAAACTAATAGAAAACAACCAAAACAATCCAAGGTTTTTATTTAACACCGTGGCTAGACTAACAAATAAACAGACGTCACCCGAACAAAATATCCCGTTACAGTTCAGTAGTAATGATTTCATGAACTTCTTCACTGAGAAAATAGAAAGCATCAGAACCACAATTGTAAACGTTCAATCTTTAATCGCGCCTTATAATTCAGCTTCAATTATCACCCCGCAAGAACAATTACAGTGCTTTACAACTATAGAACAAAAAGAGTTAAATAAACTTATCACTTCATCTAAAACAACAACATGTTTATTAGATCCTATACCAACTAAACTACTGAAAGAAGTGTTACCTGTAGTGGAAGAGCCTCTCCTCAATATTATTAACTCGTCTTTATCTTTAGGTCATGTTCCAAGAACATTTAAACTGGCAGTTATAAAACCTCTCATTAAGAAACCACAATTAGATCATAATAATCTAGCAAATTATAGACCCATTTCAAATCTTCCATTTATGTCTAAAATATTAGAAAAAGTGGTGTCCGCTCAACTGGGCTCTTTCTTGCAACAAAATGATATCTATGAAAAGTTTCAGTCTGGATTCAGACCGCATCATAGCACTGAAACTGCGCTCGTTAAAATCACAAATTATTTACTTTTAGCTTCTGACCAAGGCTGTATCTAGGGCTGTGACAGTATGGGATTTTTTCTTACCGCGGTAAAGAAGCAACAAATCTCGCGGTTTGGCGGTTAACCGAACCCCCCCCCCCCAAAAATAAAAATCACCCGCGGCCGCGTCACACACTGCAGACGCGATCAAGAACGCATGTAGCTTGTAAATGACAATGGAAATGAATAACATAAAGCAGTATTCTTTATTAACAAATAAACAAATTAACATTTATATTAAATTGTAAATATTAATAATTAACTATTAAGGCCGGCGACACACTGGCTGCGTGGTGTGAGTGTGGCATTTCTGTTGCGTGTCAGCTGCGTGGCTTTTTTTAATGTCTTTGCACACCAGAAACAGCGCTGCTGCTGCTAGGTGACATAAACCTCATTGGTGATATATTCGACATATGGGGAGAGAGTTGTGGAAGGCCTATACTTAATGTTAAACATAAATATATAACAGCAAAGACAGCGTCGGCAGTATTGATGGCAAAATAGGCTACAGAATTTTTCGTTCTGTATTGACAGGTGCAATATTTGAAAATCGATAATATTTTTTTTAATTACATTTATATCTGCATTTAGGCCTATGTCAAAACCTAAACTTTCAAACATCAAAATGTAATTTATTAATATGTATTCATGTCAAAATGACATACAAACATTTGTTTTCCTATTCTATTTTGCCAGGAAACGCTTCCAACAGGCTTGCGTGAAAAATAGGCGTCGGTTCTATTTCTAGCATGCACGCTTTTTTCCGCGCGGCTCGTGCCGCAACTGAGACGCGCGTCTCACGCAGGCAGTGTGCAAACTCTAACCTGTTAACATGGGAGCCGAAATAAAAACGGACACGCCACGCAGCCAGTGTCGCCGACCTAAGGTAGGTGTGCTGCACTGAAGTCCAGCAAACGCCACAGGATGGTTAATTTTTCTAAGATGTGGTCTTAAGTTAGTGGTATTTCCTCGCGAGACGGATACTTTTGTGCGACAAATACGGCATATTGCCTTGTCCAAATTCACCGGCTTCCCCTTAATTGTCACCTGCCTCAAAGGCGACACAGTATTTGGCTTAGACACTAGATTCGTGGCTATTTTTTAAATCATTCGGCTAGCGCCGTCAACTGTTATTACCTATACCACATGAGAGAGATCGCTACTTGCAATTAAAATCTAACTCCAACTGTTCACGTTATGCTTGTCTTTTATGCCTGTGTTTGTTTGTATTTAATTGAACATTATCTGTAAACATCACAAGTACTGAAACCTAGCAGTTAATTAATAATAATCAGACACACACAAAAAAATAAATCCCCCATATGTTTAACGGACTGTCCCTCCCTTGCGCAGGAAGCGTTTTTTTTTCTCCAGAAGCACTTGAACATGGGACTCGCAGAATACAGTAAATTATAAGCAAATATTAATGTGTTTATAGTTCATATCACACACCATATGCACTCCTGTGACTTTCAAAAAAAAAAAGAAAAAAAAAGTGCGGTGATGACCTCACACCGCGGTAGGCATCTCATTAACGCGATATTGCGGTGATGCGGTTATCGTCACACCCCTAGCTGTATCTCAATACTAGTTTTACTTGATCTTAGTGCTGCGTTCGATACTATAGATCGTACATTACTCTTAGATTGACTACAAAATTATACTGGTGTTCAAGGACAAGCACTAAGCTGGTTCAAATCATACCTATCTGACCGCTACCATTTTGTCTATTTAAATGGAGAAAAATCGATCATAACTCCAGTAAACTATGGAGTGCCGCAGGGATCTGTATTAGGCCCTCTGTTATTTTCAATATATATGATGCCACTTGGAAATATTATAAGGAAACATGGATTTAGTTTCCATTGTTATGCTGATGACACTCAAATATATATTTCATCACGGCCGGATGAAAACGCTAAATTTTCCAAATTGACAGAGTGTGTTAAAGATATAAAAGATTGGATGACGCGTAATTTTCTTTTATTAAATCCAGACAAGACAGAGGTAATACTTATCGGTTAAAAAAAACACCCACAAAACCTCGCACAATACAACTTTAACATCATAGGATGTCCTGTTACTTTATCCTCTACAGTAAAAGACCTGGGTGTTATACTCGATTGCAACCTGTCTTTTGAAAATCATATTTCATATGTTACAAAAACAGCCTTTTTCCACCTTAGAAACATTGCTAAGCTACGTAATATGCTATCAGTTTCTGATGCAGAAAAGTTAGTTCATGCATTCATGACCTCGAGACTGGATTACTGTAATGCTTTATTAGCTGGTTGTCCTGCATCCTCAATAAACAAGCTACAGTTAGTCCAAAATGCCGCCGCTAGAGTTCTTACGAGATCAAGAAAATATGATCATATAACACCGATTTTATCATCACTGCATTGGTTACCTATTAAGTTCCGTATTAATTACAAGGTATTGCTACTGACTTATAAAGCCCTAAACGGCTTAGCTCCAGTCTATTTAACGGATCTTCTATCACCCTATAATCCATCGCGCTCTTTAAGATCACTAAATTCAAGGCTTTTGGTCATACCTAGGATATCCAGAACCACCAAAGGAGGGAGAGCATTTTCACATTTGGCTCCAAAACTCTGGAATAGTCTTCCTGATACTGTTCGTTGCTCAGACTCGCTCTCCCAGTTTAAAACTAGATTAAAGTCGCATCTCTTCAGCCAGGCATTCATATAATCCTACAGTTCAAACTACAATCCGGCCTCTAGCTCATAAATGCCAGAGGAGAACTGGCCCCCGACTGAGCCTGGGTTCTCGCAAGGTTTTTTTTTTTCTCCATTAGGTCACCTGATGGAGTTTTAGGACACCATTAGGTCACTTGATGGAGTTTTTCGGTTCCTTGCCACTGTTGCCTTTGGCTTGCTCAGTTGGGGATATTTTGGGGATATTTAATTTAATTTTATCAATCAATAAATTCCTCTTGAAACAAACTTTGTTGTATTATTTTAATTTAATACTATGAAGCTGCTTTGATACAATCTGTATTGTGAAAAGCGCTATACAAATAAACTTGACTTGACTTGACTTGACAGAAGTTGAGGGAATGATGTGTAAATTGGGAGGTGATCACCTGAAGTGTGATCGTGTCTCGAATGGGGATGGTAATATAGCAAGAGAGATCAAATGTTAATTTCCTTTGTTTTCTCAGAGAGTTGCCCTCTCTTCCAGTTCTTCTAGTTTATCCAGTCTTACAACTGTACAGGTCTGAAAGTCTGTGATCTGAATGATCCACAACAAGTGACCTGAAAATGGTTGGAAAATTTGAAAATTAAAGTTTGGGAATGGCCTAATTAAAGTCCAGACTACAACTCCATTGAAATGCTGCGGAAGTACGTGAAACACAGCTCATGCTGGAAAGTCTACAAATGTCACTGAGCTGAAGCAGCTTTGTAAGGAGGAGTGGGACAAATGGACCAAAATACCTTCACAGTGGTGTAAAACACTTATAAACTAGAGGAAGTGTTTAGTCGAGACTAGCTGCAAAGTTGAAAGCAGAATCAAAGATACACAGCTCCCTCAAAAGCACTAAAATACATTAATCCTGTCAAATAAAATATTAAGAGAAGTGATTTCTACCAGATCTCGCCCTCCATTCTGTGGCAGATTTACCAGCTCTGACAGAATCATCTGAATTCTGACTCAACACTAGGTAAGCAAGTAATGATTACATCACTAAAGTATAAAGTATAAATTACTATAAACAGTGCCCGGTTGCATAAAGCACCTTAAGTTTTTCAGTTTTTTTTTTAAACGGTTCTCTTAGGTAAGGGAAACATTTAAGTGTTTCACGACAGCGATCCTGGATTCACGTTATAAAAGTCTGTTGTTGCCATAGATACGCAAAACACTAACACTAACACGTTCGCAGTTTCATCAAATAAAGTAGGCTAGGATATCGGAATGGATGAGAAATGCCTTCTTCTTGACGAATATGGTAAAAGAAAAACAATTTTTGACCGTTGCGTTTAAATGACGGGAAAGAACCCCCGCAACCCGATGAACCACTCTGCTGACAGACAATTTATGCACGGGGAAAACATCTCCCACTACCGTCTGAAAACTCCCAGTTGCAAAAAAACGCAATGCTATAAGCAGTTGTAACACCGCAGGTAAAGAGTGGTTGTGATGTGTGACATGCAAGGTCGCCGTCTAGTTTGTTAGCGATGTCAAATATTGCACGTCGATCAAATCGGTATTCCTGCAACAATTTTTCATCGCTAAGATGGTCCAAAGGGTTCTCCCTATCCCTAAAAATTATTCTTGGCACATAATGATCTGCAGCTGGTTCCATAAATTCAGCCATGTCGTCTTATTTTTGTCCGCGTTACTCTTAAGGTTACGATTTCCAAACCTTAAGTTATACTTAGGGAAATGACCGTTAAGGGGTTTAATGCAACACGTAATGCTTTTTAAGGGATTACTTAAGTGAAAAAACAGCGTTTAAGGGAAATTCTAAGTGTTTATGACGTTTCACTTAAAGAAACCCTTAAGTACCACTTAAGGTTTTTTTCTGCAACACCCTTAGGTTTAAGGGAAACATAAGGGAGAACTTAAGGGAAAATTACACTTAAGGTGCTTTATGCTTTATGCACTGGCTCTTCCAAGCTTTTTAATAGCAGTGAATGGCTGTATATTTTTCCAAGTCCATCAAAGTATGAAAAACTTAATGAAAAAACACAACAACAATAAAATAGCACAATGACAGGATTGATATGGTATACCCACATTGTAACAAATAAATAAAAGATTTTTGAATTTCTCACAAAAGGTCTCTCGCATCGTCCTGTCAGTCATCGCACCTCACTCTAGTCATGTGACTCCTGTGGCTCAACATACCTCAGTATCTCCAATTTACACTTTATATTCTTCAGTCCAGTGCAGAGCAGCTTTACTCCTGAATCATGCAGATTATTATTGTTCATGTTCAGCTCTTTCAGATTGGTATCTGATCCAAGAACTGCAGCCAGAGCTGAACAGCTTTTGTCTGTTAAGTTACAATCATTTAACCTACAATAAGTCACAACACAGAATTAGATGGAACACATACAATACATTTTCTATATACAAATATTAAACACATTTTTCATTTATTTATTACATAAACAGCATATACAGCAAAGAGGCTGAGTTAAACTAACATTCATCTTCAAAAACTACTATTTCCAGTACATTAGTGTTTTTTATTCAGTGACAAATAACCTAGATAAAATGAAGTGTGTTTGAAAAAATATTTGTGTAAAGCTTTTATAGCTATAGGATTTTTTCTATATTTATGTGACCTGATGGAGTTTAGGTTCTTGCCACTGTTGCCTCTGTCTTGCTTAGTTGGGGACCCTTAATATTCAACAATATTATTGACTTGACTGCGCCGACACCATTATATGAGACAGTTCACACTTTTATAGCAAGTTAAAGGCCTTTCACTGTAATTCTAAAAATGCCTCCATTTACCTATACATGTCTTTTTGACATAAAATCTTTAATGATTTAAGTAAAGCTAAGATTACTTAAAACTAAGACATTTCATTTGTTTTTAATATTTCAAGATTAAGGTCAACCGATGGCTGATGCCGATATCTTGGAGAGCAGGGTGGCCAATGGGTGATATATCATTAATTTAAATATAGTAAAAAAAAAAAAACCATCCATAACAATTGCTGAAATGAAATGTATAGTTATTTTACTTAATTAGAAAACTATATTTTAAAAAAATTATATGAAAAAAAGAGATTTTGAATGATAAAAAAATATTTATTTTTTTGTTGTAGAAAACCCATCTTAAAATGTGTACATCAAATATGATACAACAGGCTAAATCTCTCGATCTACATATTGCATTACATTATTAATACATTAAACTACAGAATTACTCATAGAAATAAGCATTTAAAATACCTAATTACTGGAAGAAACAGAGGGATAACTAATATATGATGTGGTAATATATTATGTACTTTAAGTAAGTTGTATTATAAAAATCTCAATGTTTTATGCTATAACCTTTCAGAATTTCATCTTACTTTTTGGCAATATAAATAACATCTGTACCAAATTACATTCTTTCCCCCCAGTTTGGGTATATGAATAAAATATGTCAGAATTCTATATAAGTCATACAAGTCTGGTGTATCATATGATACAAAACAAACATGCAAACAGTTTTACATGCTTTTTTATATTTTGTCTTTAGATTTGATAAACTGTCTGCACACACACACACACACACACACACACACACACACACACACACACACACGCTTTACAGGTATAGGTTCATGTTTATGATGGGGAATCACTATAGAGTAATGTAGATAAATGCATTTTTTAGATGAGAGCTAAACATGACAAAATATATTAAAATACTTACAGGGCTCTTCTGGAGGTTTTGATGACTGCCGATAATCTAATGAGACACTCGTCTGATTTCTTGAATTTCTGAAGCTCAAACTCCTCCAGCTCTTCCTCTGATGTCAACAACACAAAGGCTAAAGCAGACCACTGGGCAGGTGAAAGGTCACCAGATGAGAGACTTCCTTTGCTAAGGTGGGTCTGAATCTCTTTCACCAGAGTTTGGTCGTTCAGTTCATTCAGACAGTAGAACAGATTGATGGATCTCTCTGCAGGAAGATTATCTTCTAATTTCTGCTTGATGTACTGAACTATTTCCTTGTTGCTCTGGTCGTTGCCATCTTGCTGTGTCAACAGACCTCGTAAGAGTCGTCGATTGGACTGGAGTAACAGACCGAGGAGGAAGCGAAGGAAAAGGTCCAGGTGTCCATTGTCACTCTCGAGCGCCTTGTCCACTGCAGTCTTGAGAAAATCAATCATGGTTTCATTTCTGTTTTCCTGTTCTGTAGACTCATGATCAAATACACTTGTCTTGTTGATGTCTAGAAACAGATGTGCATAAAGGGCTGCAATAAACTCTTGAATGCTCAAGTGAACAAAGCAGTACATGGTACCAAGAATGATCCCTGTTTCCTCCTTAAAGATCTGGGTACACATGCCTGAGTACACTGATGCCTTATAGACGTCAATACCACAGGCTTCCAGGTCTGTGTCATAGAAGATCAGGTTGCTTCTTTCCAGCTGATGAAATGCCAGTTTCCCCAGTGAAAGGATGGCGTCTTCATCCCAGGAAACATCTGGTGTGAATTCTCCATCATACTTTCTGCGGCTCTGCTGGATCTGAAAGCGGAGAAAGTGTGTGTACATTTGTGTCAGAGTCTTGGGAGTGTCTTCAGTGTTTGATTTCTGCAGTGTTTTAGAGATCTCATCAGCCTGAGTGTTTTTCACATCATTATTTCTTTTCTCCTCCAGAATGTTCTGGAGAACAGTGGCTGAAATCCAGCAGAATACTGGGATGTGGCACATGATAAAGAGACTCTTTGATTGTTTAATGTGATCTATGATTGTGTGGGCCTGATTCTCATCGGTGAATCTTTTTTTGAAGTACTCTTGCTTTTGTGCGTCACTGAATCCTCGTATCTCTGTCAGCCGGTCGATACAGTCAGGAGGAATCTTACTGGCAGCTGCTGGTCTGGTGGTGATCCAGATGAGAGCAGAAGGAAGCAGATTTCCCTTCATGAGGTTCGTTAGGAGAACATCCAGAGAGGCTGGTGACGATACATCACGCCACGTTTCATTACTGTCAAACTTCAGAGGAAGGCGACATTCGTCCAGTCCATCAAGGATGAACAGCACTTTGAACTGATTCCTTCTTGTAAGGTTCAGTCCTTTTGTCTCTGGGAAAAATTTAGTTATAAGGTCCATCAAACTTAGTTTTTCTTTCTCCTTTAAGTTCATCTCTCTGAATGGAAGAGGAAATATGAAGCTGATATCTTGATTTTCTTTTCCTTCAGCCCAGTCCAGAACAAACTTTTGCACAGAGACTGATTTCCCGATGCCAGCGACTCCTTTTGTCAGTACAGTTCGGATCTCCTCGTCTTGTTCAGGTGCTTCAAACAAATTTGTGCATTCAACCGGTATCTCTTGTGCTTCATGACGCCTGGAAGCAACTTCAATCTGTCTCACCTCATGTTCAGTATTGACTTGTTCACTGCCACCCTGAGTGATATAGAGATCTGTGTAGATGTTATTCAGAAGTGTGGAGTCACCTTGCTTCGCAATTCCTTCAAACACACATTGATACTTCTTCTTTAGGCCACATTTCAGCTGATGAATGAAGAACAGCTCATCTAAACACAGGAACAGGCAATAAATAGTTTTAGTCTTCATTTTCTCTCCTACATTTATAAGAGGCAATCTGACAGATGATCATGAGTCTCTTACCTTCTAGAGCATCAGCAGCTTCATCTTGCTTCATCTCTCTCAGGTAATGTAGTGTGAGATCAAGAGCTGCTGATTTGATACTGGATCTGTTCTCAATAAAGTCCTTCACAAAGTGTTGTGTGTTCTCTTTTTGTAATATTTTCTTTAACTTCTCCAGCTCATTCTTCAGAAATGTGATTATTTTGCTCTCAAGATCCTACACACAAAAGTAAGAGAAAAGACAGAATAACACAATTTAAGCAAAATTGAACATTGACATTTGGTCAACACTATTTATTCAGTAATTATAATACATGTACATTAAAAATCCAGTTAAAAGACTAACATTCTAAAAACCATGTTGAGCTAAAATGTCTTTAAAAAGACAAATAAGTGATCAAGAAAAATGTAATTAAATTTTTTTGTTCAATAACATATTTGTTTGTTAGAAATATTAAACATTTATAAAAATGTGTTTTCCTACCTGGAAGATCCCTAGAAGATTGTCTTTGAAATTCTCGTGGTTCCTGTGAGTCTGAACGTCTGAGTCTAATGTCTCATATTGAAGCCTGTAATCAAATTAGTCAAATAAAATACTAACTGATATTTTTACAGAAAGAGAAATAAGCATTAGCTGTGAATACTCTGACAAATATTTGATCTAAACATGTTTCATGATTGGTATTCACTGATACAACTTTTAAACACAGTCAATGTGTGACAAAAAATTAGTAACACAAAATACCTTTTATTAGATGATGGTGTTTTCCCACTGAAGTCTGGTGGATTACCTTTAGACCAATCACTCTTCAGAGACACAGATCTGGACACATGTGAGCCTGATCTTACACTGATGACACAAAGAACAGAGAGAGAGAGAAAACACTTTAGTAAAGGAGGATCAGCTGTGTGTGAAACACATCTGTGTCTTTATCTAATCCTCCACAGAAATACACACACTCACATAATCAACAGTTTTATAGTTAACAATCATTTTATTTACTGGCTCACATTAGTTTACCAATTTCTTTAATATATGTTGAGAATTATAATTTAAGAGAACATGTCAAGTTTTTGATTATTGACAGAATAGAGAGCAGAAATGTCTGTGCGACACAGTTTTGTTAGAATACTTGAATTAAATTAAGTGTATAGTTGTTTTCTAATGTCTATCAATAATTGTATGATCTAAAAACTAAAGTCATTTATTTGGATTAATTCAGCGTCTAGAAGGTTATTAACAAAATATTAACTGTGATATTTTCTATAGAGCAAACAGGGCTTTATAGACAATGTCAATGTTAACTTAAGAAGTTCGAAAGTTGTGCAAAGCATTTGCAAATATAAAACAATGCTTAAAGTTTTGTTATTGACAGGGAAACACAAAGTCCAGTGGAGTTTAAACTGATGAAAACAGACGCAGTCTTACCTGTGTTTCTCTGAGAGACTCATCTGAGAGAGAGAGTCCTTTCCTCTTTCCTCTGACATACTGCAGCTAAACTGACACTGAAAACTGATCAGCACTGCTTTCTGAAAACACTCAATCCTTCAGCATCACCTGGAAATGACACCATTTTACACAGATGAAGAACATCTTATTTAAGACAATAATGAAGAATGCTGAGTTATCATCAACAACAGCAACAGCAAAAACAATGTATAAAATAAAGTGTAATTGTCATGTGAAATAACTGAATGGTCTTAATCATTTCTGATTGTTTAATGAGTTTAACTGACTCTAAATATGAATTCATTGGGGAACAGAAATTTACAGTGCTGGGAAAACTGAACCCAATTTGTTATATTCTCTATTACAGTATAATATCATTTTACAATCATATTTACCCAATCTTTTTTAATTGTTGAATCGTTTGTCATTTAATCATTACTTCAAGTTCACAATGGTGGTTGATTTCATTACTTTCAAATGATCCCAAAATAACTAATTACATAAAAGTAACCAGAATTATAATAGACATACTGTATAACTACTAATCATAATTGCTATATGAACTTAAATATTCAGATTAATAACAGCAGATTGTTGTTCATTGACGTTAGGCTTCATCTCTGTCTACTGTAAATGTCTGCTTCAAAAATACTTTCGATTTCACATCACAAAAACAACAGCCTAAAACTGAAGAGGAAATGTAAGAAAACTTTCAAAAACATAATTGTTTTCAATAATCCTTTATCAGTAAAACTTTTTGTGTTTTAACTTCAAAAGATTGTAATTTCTGGCAGATTCTTCGTCTGTTCGGAGTAGCAGAAGAACAGCCTTCTGTAACTTCACATTTAAATCACGCTTAATATACAATATGAAGTTCCTAATAACTGCAAATAACTTTAATGGAGAATGTATTAAACTTACTTGCAGTCTTGTCCACTAAGAAGAGAATATTAAGTATTTTAAACTCAGTAACGCTTGTTGTCAGTCCACGTGCGTCGTTCTCAGAATCTCTTGCTGGTCTCGATGGATTGTGGAATGGATTAAACACATAAATGGCCGCGAGTGTTATTAGATTTGGTAATCATTGTGCTATATTGACATCTGTAGACATGTTTTCTGGATCATAGATCAGATCAAATCCAGTGAGCAACAGGTTTAGGTGTCAACAGGTGTTCTATGGGTGTTGTTACCATAGATTGTTACTTTCGTTTTCCTCTTCTTCGTGTGTTTTACAGGAGGGTTTGGAGCTGAACAGTTGCACACCGACACCTACTGCACTGGAGCGGGATATTATACCACATATATCTCTAAATATCTCACATATTATTATTATCAGTTGTACGGCTTCATATTTTTGTGGAAACTACGATACAGTTTTCAGTATTCTTTGAATAGAACTTTTCAAAAGAGCAGCATTTATTTGAAACATCATTTTTTTTTAAACAATTTTAAAGTTTTTACTGTGACTTCTCAAATTGTTCTTTTCTGTATAAACATTTTTTTCAAAACAATAAATCTTAAAAATATTGAAAATGTTTATAAAACAGAATGACCAATTATAACCACATTAGAAAACAGTAAAGGGATAGTTCACACAAAAATGTAAATTCTGTCATTACTTACCCTCATGTCGCTCCAAACCCATACGACTTTTGTGGAGAACACAAATGAAGATATTTTTAACAGATGCCTTATGTGCGCATACAATTACATCTTTATTCACAAATGATGTATCTCAGACGCATGAGATCGCCGGCTCTCTCGCCAACACAACACTGATGAATCGTGGTGCTCCGTGAACACGTGTCAGAGATGTATATTTTGTGAATAAAGATGCAATGGGTTTTTTTTGCACACACACAGCATTCACTTCACTTCATAAAGTTGAGGTTAAACCACTGGAGTCATATTGATTATTGTTATAATGTCTTTACTACCTTGAAAGTTGTAGTTGCATAAACTGTGAAATGGAGGGACAGAAAGCTCTCAGATTTCATTAAAAAGATCTACATTTGTGTTTCAAAGATGAACGAAAGTCTTACAGGTTTGCAACGACATTAAGGTGAGTGATGAAAATGTTTGGTAATGTTTGACGCATTAGGGTCAATTGACTGTTGACCTTGTCAATTGATTTGACTGACTGATCTCTGATCTTCTGCTCCTTCCACCATCCCAATCCTGGATTATTGAGCCACGACAGAAGTTTCCACTTTGAATGCTTTAGCCTGGCTGTTTTTTCTCCAGCATCTAAAGTGAGAAAGAAAACAATAACCAAAATGTAGATGTAAAAAAACAATGGTTGTCCAAAATGTGAAGTATACACTTGAGTTTTCCCTCTACATACTTGTGGAAGATTTCAGTCATAGATAAATTGTAAATGTTTGCTTGATTAGACATTACCTGTCTAGCGACGTATGTTTATGCTGAAATATAATATTGGTTTGTGTTTTAAAATCAGCTATCACATGTCATTTTGTAGCGAACTGTCTCGTGTGATAAAGTTTTGAGCTTCAGAACTTCCGATAACATAGTGAGTTTTTAGGGAGCGAATGTTTCAGTGCACTGTAAGGATTTTGTGATAAAGACGGCCCTTAACCACTGACTACTGAGACCTGAGTGATATGCACCCAGTCCCAGAGTTATGAACCTTGATTAGCTTGTTCAGGTGTGCTGGACTAGGTTGGAGTAAACCTCTGCATGTAAGTGGACCTTGAGAGACAATATTGATATCTCCTGCAATATGTTCTGAACTTACAACACTGGTGTCCAGACCAAAGTTCTGCAGAGTTTCTGGTGATCCTGGATCAGCTGCTCAGGTCTGCTTAATTGAGTTTGGAGCTAAAACTCTGTGATCAGGACTAGATGGCAAACAATATTCTTATGTTATAAATAATTTGTTCTGTGTTCATCTGCTTAACGTTACCTGTACAAAGTATGCATCATGAATAAGCGGTAGGCTATATATTTTATTTGATCTTTTAATAACACTATTTTACTACATTAATACTAACTACAAACCTGATAAAAATGACTGGTGGGCAGTGGAGGAAAGTCTTATTTTGCCCTCCAGGTGGGCGTAATGGTGTGACGTCACGTGATAACTATGAATTAACCATACAGTGCGTACTTTTAGGTTAAATAAATTAGCTTATTTCCATTCATCCATTGACCAATTGTCAGCAAAACCTTTACAAAACTACAAAATCTCTCATCTACACATAAGATGTGATTAAAAGCCCAAAATTACAGGTCAAGTCTATAGTTTACCTAAATTAACGTTAACGTTACCTTTAGTTAGCCTAACAGTTGAGATGCTAACGGACTTTTGCGAAGACACTAAACCATTTCTATAAAGTAAATATTCAACGGAAGCGAGTCATTTACATGAAAGAAAGTCTCAGAAACATTTGTATGTGCTATTTGTGTGTTCGCTCTTCAGAGCGCCGTCAGTCAAATCCATTCTACTTGAGGAATTCCCTAATAAATTAAACTCCATTTCCGCTGAATCGCTACATTACATTTCTCAATGAGCCGCAACTAATAATAATAATAATAATAAGTTTTATTTATATATCTTTATTTATATATCTTTATTTATGATCTGCCCCCCATTGAAGCAAGGCGATGCCGAGGGACGACGAGAAGGCTGGAATCAGCGGATCATAAAGAGCGAGTAGGGGTGTAGGGGAGGAGCAGGTTACAGAGATAGGGGGGAGCCAGGCCGTGCAGAGACTTAAAAGTGAGAAGGAGAATTTTGAATTTGATACGGTAAGTAAGTAACTGTAAGTAACTGACGAAAGTAACCGCCCGTTGTACCCTTCCAGTCAAATATTGCGTTGCAAACATCAATAACAGCTTTAAGTTGTCATTCCTGCTGGCAAATGTCCATGGTATTAGCGGGATAATCCACGGATAGCTGTGCATTTAATGCACGACGTGGAGGCAAAGAACCGCCCGAACCGTATTTTTATTATAAAAATGTGTCATTAAATATCTACAAATTTATAAGACTGATCCGAGATCAGGTAAAAATCACATAGCCTATAGACATAGACATTTCGAAACTGTTGTGACGTAGAATCACCGCTTTGAAACAAATGAATGTTTCGAAAGCACCCATTACTACATCTAGGCTATAATTTGCTGGTATATGTCAAAAGACTTTAGATATGTAAATGTGTGCTGTGGTAAATCCTTAGGGTTAAAGAAAATGGTAATTTTCTGCCATTATTCATTTTTCTACAGATGTGTTGTGTGTGCAAAGTGACAATATGCATTTATAATGGCCAGAATACAAGGAATACAATCTGGTAATAATTACTGTTTATTTTGACTCAATGCCAGTCAACCCTAATTCTCCATGTAAAACTTGTCATGTATTTGCTTAGAGGTGGAGCATTCTGGGCAAAAGTGACTAGAGATTTTTTTTCCCCAAATGCTGTCAATCATTAATAATACTGACAAACAATGTGTAGACTGGACCTAGGTCTCAGATCAATCTCAAACCAACCATCTCAGCTATGTGCCGATTTTTGTTTTCTGTTTGTGCATTTGGACTTTTTCTAGAATGTTTCAGTTTCCATGTTTCTGCCAGATCAACTAATGAACCATCAAGCAACAGGTAATAATAGATACTGTACTTTTAGGAGCTTTTTTCATGTTGTACTCTTCACATATTGTGTCTCTTCAGGGCTAATGTATCTTCGAGACACACCAGAGGAGTCGATACCCCCCCTCCTATCGACTGTAAACTCAAGAGCTGGTCGGACTGGTCACCCTGTAACACATGTAGCGACAGGACGGTAAACACATAATTATAGACACTCATATAAACCAACAAATATGGAAAAGAAAGCCTGTTGTTGTTCATTGAAATGAGGTAAAAATATATGTCCACTCCATGCATTATAGGAGATTTGCTGGGCAAGAAACGAGTGTAGCTGTAATGCAAACATAGGCAACATTTTGTGATATTTTGTAACATATGTGTTTGTGATGTTTCACAGTTTCGCTTCCAGTACTTGGAACGGCCGTCTCAGTTTGGTGGTCAGGAGTGTGTTCACAGTCAGTGGGACGAAAGACAATGTCCACAAGAGGACGAGTGCCAACTCCAGGAAGACCACTGTGGGGACATGTTTGCTTGTGGGCCTGCTGGTAAATATTTCTGCCTGCCTTTTTTTCTACACGCTTGTCTGTGTGTATGTCTCAGGTGTCCTCAGAGCCCATTTTTGAGTGGAAGGAAGGACATGTTGTTTTCGTGCATGTATCTTTAAATGCAAATTAGCTGCTGAGTCCCCGCCCCACTTTCCAGAAGAGGGCGGAGCCTCGGATACTCTGCCAAAAAACGAAAACATCTGTTTGGTTTTGATTATCATCTCTATCGCTCATGCTCACGTGATATTGCAGTTCTTCATCATGATGAAAGCTTATTATCAGCATATGTTTTAAAGCCATATCAGTCTACACTTCTGATATATGGTTTTCTGAGTGCACAGAAAGCTGAATGTCAGACGGCGCGTCGCGTGAGTATTAAACTAAGTTCTCTTTCACGTCTTATTGTGCTTAAACTGTCCACATACACACAAGGTTATGTCAAAAACACACAAGGGTCATATAAACAGTCGGTTATGTCTGTGAATGTAAACAGCAGGGAAGGAAATCGCATGTGTGTATTAGATCTGTGTATTAAAGTGACAGCAGCGTAATATACAGGACCTACTGCTATAAATGCTGTTAATATGAATCAAACAACAAGAGAAAAACAGAAAACCACTCACTGCTTTTGACTGAATAACTTCAGTAGCTTTCATAAGAATACATTTCTTACTTGAATGCTTCTGTTAAATGCTCTGGTGAGGAGATAAACATGGCGGACTGTGTACAGCTCACTGATGGGCGGAGCCTGTGCTAATGGGGCGGAGTCTGTCAGCAGCCGTGGGCGGGGCCTAAGCATGTGTGACATCACATTGCATAGAAACTGAAAACGGCTTATTCCGAGACATTGTTTATGATTTATGGGGATGAAAAAAAGGAGTGGGTGGATTTTTAGCATTATTGGGTGGTTTAGTACACACACTGCCGACACACACGTTCAAACAATGATTTTGCATTTTGGTCCCCTTCAAATGTGTTGTGTGTGTTCTCACAGGACGCTGTATTGGACAGCAGCTCCGTTGCAATGATGAAATAGACTGTGTAAGTCAGAACGATGAGATTGGCTGTGAAGTGGTGAATAGAAGAGAAACCAAATGTACCGACATGTTGATCATACCAGGAGCTGATAAAGCCACTCAAGGGTAAGAAGCAGTAGACATGAGGAAATGCACACGTGACGTTTATTTTAATAATGGAATAACGTCCTATTCAGCATTGGAAATATGTTTTATTAGAGATAATCACCTTTAAGACAAGAACTGCAGCTTATTGAGTTTATTTATTAAGAAAACATGTATGTTTAGATGTGTCATATGTAATTATGTTGATGACCAGTTACAGGACCTACAATATACACTTTCCCTTATCCATTCATATAAAATTGAAAATTAATCTGTCTATTATCTTGTCTTATGCATTCCCGGAGTTGTTTCAGTATCAATGTACAGTAGTTACTCAAAAAGCATTTCAGTATCTGAAGCAATATTATTCAGATCTACTGTATAATGTCTGCGCGTGAATGAAAGTCAATGGTCTCCAGTACGGTTTGCTTGGACATGAGGGATAGCAAATGATGACAACATAGTGTGCTTTAAATGCTAGATATCAGTAATCCTGCCCAAGTGGAAAATTACATATTTGGCAGATAATCTAGCTTTATGTTTCAGTATATTTGAACAAGTACAGCATGTATCCAAATCCTGAATAATTTTTTGTTTAATTCCCTCAGATATAATGCTTTAACTGGAGCTTTTATGAATCATGTTCTGGACCCCAGATACTTTGGAGGTGTTTGTGAATACATCTATAATGGAGAGTGGCGGAAACTCACGTACGATCCCTTCTGTGAACACCTCAGTTATGATGATGCTGAAAAATATTACCGGAAACCATACAACTTCCTCACATATCAGATAATGGTAAGCGCTGATATCTCTGGCTCCTTAATTTGGCAGAAAATAACTTCATTAGTTTCAATGTTTATTATTCTGCACATAATTGTGTGTGTGTGGTTTTTTTTTTACATAATTTTATTAGAAATAATTACGTTAGAACATTCAAGAAATCATATTTTCTGTTTGAAAATAAAGGTTAATATGAACCAGTTCCTCACATAGATCTATGCAATGGCTTTAGAAGGCTTACAATACCAGTCATGAAGCAAATATGGACATTTGGATTATTTATCCTAAACTTGGCTTTATTAAGCAAAATGCAACCTCTTACAATACATAATCACAATGGACACTGTTTTGACATATTTATTTAGGGATATTGTAACTGAAAGCGAGACAACAAAGACACTAAACTTTTTTCATATTTTATTGTCATATTTTGTGCGTTAAGGCCATCGACTTGGTTCAGACTGCAAATAAAAAAACTACTGTGTTCAATTTTCATGTTTTTAAACTACTTTGTTTTAAACTAACAAATTATTGCTCAACAAATATGGGTTTTTCAATGGCTGATAAATGTGTGGTTAGAACAGTTGGGTCAATTTGTGTTTAGTTTAGTTAGGATGTTGGAGTACACAGTTTACATTTTTTATTAACATGTTCATGCATTTCCAGAATCTAATCCATGCTCTTTTGTTTGTTGCATAATTCTATCATTATTAGTAAGTTATTGGGGACACACATTGCGCATAAATGGCGACAATCCTTAAATCAAATCAATCAAACAATCCTTAAATCATATCAATCAAACAATCCTTAAATAGAAATCTTAGTGAACACAGATGAAAATTTAACTGATCTGAATTCTTTATAAAGAATCTGAATTTCACATATTGGGTTCTTCTCAATCGGAAGGCTGTAGTAAGTCCCAAGCGGACTCGTTCTTGTGTTTAATGCTGAGTGGGACTGGGTAAAGAAGGACACAGCCTAACTAGGATGCAACCTTACGACTGAGACGTATCCGCTGACTGTGCTTTTGTCCTTGCCAGGCACAAGCAACTACTGAGGAAGCGTCAGACTATCATGAGGATGCCGTTAGCCTTCTCAGAGCAAGACAGACAGAAGGATCCTCCAGCTTTGGCACAACACAGAGAGTCTCTTTTGTGGAAACTGGTCGGGAAGTTAGTACCGAATACAAGTTTCTGAGCAACATAACACAATACAATAATAAGGTAAAGTAATACATTTTGGATTTCAACTCAACTCTCTTTATTGTCACATGTACCAGTGTTGCCAAGTCTGCATATTATAAACAGCTTTTTTTCTTCTTCAAGAAGTCACTTATATACTTGGGCTTATTTCCAGAATAACAGCTGCATATTTGGGCTTGTTTGAGGCTTGTTAAGATTCTCCCAGCCACTAGCTGTATTTGACACTTGTAATGTCTCTCCTGGCCACTAAGAATGCTGTAGAATTGAAGGGTGCTTTTGATCATCCCCTTGCGAAAAAGATGTACACTTCAAGTTCATTTCAGTAATGTTCAAGTATATTTTTAAGTATACTTTATGTAGTAAGAATACTAATATCAATTTACTAGTAAATTGTAAGTGTCCTATTTCAATATTGCATGGGACTAAATTAGCCCACTTTTTAGTATATAAAGTATACGTTTAGGTGTACTATAACTGTAATAGTAGTAAACTTTAAGTGCACAACTAGTTCACAACTATGTTTCTCATTTGTACTGCATCTGTACTACAAGTGAACTAATAAGTATATTAGTAGTTTACTATTTTAATACTTGTAGTAAATGTTTTAGTTTATAAAAGTACACTTTTGAAGTATACTCTCAGTAAACTACTAGTTTAGTAGTTTTATACTGCAATTTTTCTTGTAAGCGTTCTGTAAGTGAACATAACATCATACTTATAGTTTACTATTCATTTTTTTTTTTGCACTTTCAGTATACTACTATGTTCCTATTTAGGTTTTAATTTGTTATACTTGAAATACACCTTTAACTTTACATTTTGAAAACATTTTATTCTAGTTTCATGTATCATTTTTATCAACACTTGAATGAGGGTAAGTTTCATAAAAAAAAATCGCATTTTTATTTATGTATTATTTTAACACCCCCAAAGCAAGTGTTTCCTCTTCATGGGTTAGACCATAGGGTTAGACCAGGGGTGTCCAAACTCAGTCCTGGAGGGCCACTGTCCTGCAGAGTTTAGCTCTAGCCTGCCTCAACACCCCTACCTGGAAGTTTCTAGAATGCCTAAGACCTTGATTATCTGGTTCAGGTGAGTTTAATTGGGGTTGGAGCTAAACTCTGCAGGACAGTGGCACTCTTAGAGAAAATGGTGCAAATACTGCTAGTCATTTCCTCTAGTTCATTAGTGTGTTTGTGTGCACTGAGAAGCTGACACAGATCAGGAAACTGCCATGTGTAAACGCCACCCCTGAACAATATGTCTGAGAGAAAATGCTGTGTGTGTGTGTGTGTTGAGCGCACTGGCGCCGTTGTACTGTGGCTGCCGTCGCATCATCCCAGTGGATGCTGCACACTGGTGGTGTTGAGGAGAGATGCCCTGATATGATTGTAAAGCACTTTGGTTGTACAGTACATATGAAAGCGCTATATAAATGCCTCATTCATTTATTCATAACAGTATCCTGGTGGAGTAGACTAAACACTGTGTCTCTCTCTGTGGCACTACCCAAAACATTGCTTTCTGTTTGCTTGAGCTTCCCGAACACTGACTCAAACAATTGCACAAGTTTGACTCTTTTAAATAACTATTTTGTTTGTCTGACCTATGCAGATATTTAATGGTAAAACTATACAGTCTGGATATCCACTTGGAAACACATTAATCTCATCAACATCTTTGCATGTTTCCTTTTCATGTTTAGGAGATGGGTTTTGTCAGGCTGTTGTCAACAGTACAAACGGCTCAGTTTAAGATGAGAAGCAAAGACCTGACTCTGGATGAGGACATGCTCTGGGCTCTGGGTGATCTGCCAGATCAGTACAATTTCGGTGCATATTCCAGTTTCTTCAATGAATATGGCACACACTATGTCACAGAGGGAACTATGGGTGGGGTCCTTGATTATGTTGCTGTTGTGAACAAGAATGCCATGAAAAGAAATGGTAAGTAAATTACATATACAACCCAAATAAAGCATCTAAAATAAATGACTCAACTTTATTCAAGTTAGAAAATCTAATTGGTACTTGTGCCATTTCCCACATTCTTTTCACTATTAGAAAAAACTGGGCAAGAGATCGGAGCGTGCCTTGGTGTTTCTGTGGGCCTGACATTGGTCGAAAATGTCAAACTGACAACAAAAGTAAAATCATGTAAAAAATTTGGAACAATGGATGAGAGTATGTAACTTGGAGCCCCATGCATTTACTTTTCTTCTTTTGGTTTTATACTTTAAGTTAAAATTCAACTTTTATTATTATTTTATTTTCCACAGTCCGTGATCAGTCCAACAGTGCTATTGAGGATGTCTTTGGCTTTGTGAAGGGTGGAGACACAGGCTCCAGCAGTGGAAGTTTGGGTATCAGAGATGCCAAAAGTTACAAGGATTGGGGGAAGAGTCTCAAATATAATCCTGCGCTAATTGAGTTTGAGGTGAATTTGCCTTAATAACTTAACCTGCTCTTCGCAGGTCGGTCAAAAAGTACAGAATGTTTTATTTTATTTTAATGTTTAATTTTATATTTTAGTTTGATAAAGTTTTTTATTTAATATTTTGTATTTTTAGGGGATTTATTTATACTAAATTATATATATACGCTGTATTTATAATACATGTATTCACTTTTTGAGCGTAGAACTAAAAATTAAATGTCCAACTTAAACTCATCTTGAATGCTTTAGAGCACAGACTTCAGTTTGATCTTTTTTCAAAGACGACACTTGGCAGATTATTGCTGAAGTGAAAAAAGTTTAAAAATGTGAACTTAAAAAAAAGTAACAGGATTTTACGTGTATTGTTATGAAAAATGCACAAAAATTTCATTTTAAATTTTTATATTAAATATATTAAATCAAAGCTAAATATAAAATCTAAACAAGTTGTGTTCTACATTTGAGCTTGATATCTCAAAAAATGAGCTTTCAGGAAGATTTTGTTTGGCCACAGTACCAAAAGTTTCCACTAGATGAAATTTGTCTCCCGTTCATTTCCAATGAAATTTACAAATTTTTTCGGTCAAAAATGACAGAAGAGCACCAGAGGATACTTAGTTGTTTCAAACTTTAGTTTCATCAACTCTGGCCCTTGAGGTCCATTTTTCTGCAGAATTTAGTGTAAATGTAACTTGACAAGTGAGCTATAAATATATGCTTTAGGTAAATAATTTTCCGTCAGATTCTAGGAAATTTGATTAGGATGGCATACAAATGCAGGGTTAAAAACAACACAATTTGGGGCATTTGGCAACCCAGCGCTGGGTTGAAAAGGGACAAACCCAGCACTTGGTTGTTTTGACCCTGGGTTAAATGTTTGACCCAACATGCTGATTTTCTTTTTTTAACAATTCAACAATTTTTTTTAAATGTCTGAAACAAACTCTAAATAGGTTGTAAATGAAAATCACTTTAATACTCACAGAATGACTATAGTAACACAGGCAACAGCAATAATCAAAAGGTGAAAAAGAATATTGACAGACAAAAACAGAAAAAGAAAAAAATATATAGGCAAACATTTTAAGTGAGAAAAAGTGCAGAAATCAATAGCAACTTTACAGTTAAACAGCTTATACAGGTAGACAAAATTGCTTTATAAAAGATTCATATTGAATAACTTACATTTAAGAATTTTTTCTTCTATCAGTGAAAATAGTACCACAAACCAATCAAACCATCAGACTGAGTGCCCAAGAAACACACAGACTGAGAGCCTAAATGTCAGGAATAAATTTGATTATTAAAGGATTATTAAATTAATTGGACATCAAAACACGCAAACTCATAAGGGTTTGAACTTTTATTTTGAAACATATTGATAGATAATTTACGTTACAGATCTAGTGAAATGGCGCACATTGCGTTCCCATATGAACATCATAAGCAACCCAAACTCACAGCATAAGCAGAGATGGCATTCGTTAAAGGAGCTGCTGAGACGCTCATCGAAGACCCGTTTACTCCGTGTCACAACACAAAATAATTGAAAATGTTCTCATAAGATGTCAGGCCACTTCTTCATTGTACTCCGCGGGTGTGATAAATATGAACCATCCCGGTTTAGTGTTTTGTGCGTGCTCCCACAACATGGCTTCTTACCTACCGGCTAGCGAAACGGACATCTAACACATTAGAAGGAAGAACTTCATCGTATTTACTTCCGCATTGCAAAATAAGGTGGATAGGATTGCAGAAATCGCACAGACTGTAGCAGACATTGAACGTTTTTAATCACTACGGTCACGCATTGGGTTACTGATTATATACGATTATCAACCCAAATTTTGATCTCTGTCAAAACTCTGTTTGAAATCTTCATTTTAAGCTATATAGGCTACTATTTATAGTTATTTCTTCTCTATTTCTGATTATTGTGGTCCTGTCATAGATTGCACCAATATGCGAGTTGATACGCTTGAGCACATCAGCCGAGCAGCTGCGCACAAAGTTGCCCCACCTGAAGATGGCATGGGAAGAGTATATGGAGAACTTCAACCCATGTCGCTGTGCCCCGTGCAGGAATAACGGCGTCCCCATGCTCTCCAGGACAGCGTGCAGTTGTATATGTAAAAGTGGATACAGAGGTAGTGCCTGTGAGGAGACTGAAAGAAAAGGTAATGTACTTTCACTCTTATTTTACAAATGCATGTGGTTTGAGTACTGGCAGTGCGTCAGAAGAGGCCAAAATAATTATATTCGAATTAAAAATAACGGCGTCTGAAAAATGGTGCCTCCACAGTTTAGTTTCAACCCTGCAACACACACACACACACACACACACACACACACACACACACACACACACACACACACACACACACACACCTGTAGTTTTCACATAGGCCTGAACAGCTGGGTCAGGTGTGTTAAATTTGGGTTAGAGCTAAACTCTGCAGAGCGGTGGCCTAAGCTTTCAGACGCAGCCAACATCTAAAGCAGTGGATCTGAACCCTGTTCCTGGAAGCCCCAAACCATGGACATCTTGTGTCAGACAAAGAACAAATAGAAGAGAGACATACAGTAGTCCAGGGGTTCTCAACTGCAGAGGTTTACTCCAATCTTGATCTAACTCGCCTGCCTTCAACTTTCTGGTAAGGCTGGCCACACACTTGAAGATTTTAAGCCCGATTTTGAGCAAATTTGCACCTCTTCGCGATCTGACCAATTCGAGGCTTGTCGCAAATGACTTTTTGTCCAAAAATCCTCAATCGTGTGGAGCCATTATGATTATTTTGCTGCTCCTGATAGTCGGAGCCCGCACTATCCCAAATCGAACATGTTTGATATTACCCGACTCTTGATCTGGCTGCCTCTGATGTATGATAGCCAATGAGAGCGAGCGAGCTTCACCAACCGGATGTTGAGTGCTTCTATAGCCAAAACTTGGCGGCTACAAACACGCCACGAAAGTATTGAGAAAGAAGATCAAACACTTTCTTTTATTCTCCGTTGCAAAACTCATGCCAGGAGAACCAGCTGACGACGCCGATCTTTCTTTTCTCGTGAGTCTCCGTGAGATCTCGTCTCACTGTGGAAATGTTACTACAGTCGACAGGTGTGTGGTCTCAGACAGAACTGCCCTCATGTCTGTTGTCTCCCACAGTTTTGAAATCGGTTAAGATTTTAAAATCTTCTATTGTGTCCCAGGCCGAACTCTTAAGACTTTGATTAATTTTCAGGTGTGTTTAATCTGAACTCTTCAGAAAAGTGGACTTGCTGAAAGTGTTGAGAATCCTGTAGAGGGAGATGTAACATCTGTGAATAAAACAAATTACAATATAGCTGTTGTAGGACTGCATGATTAACTGCAGTTGACATGAAATCGCGTTTAAACCGATTTGGCTTAGTGCCAAGTGATGTAGTTCTTCAGCAATGTTTAGCTGAATGGTTGCATGCATGTAATGTGGTCAGTTCACAGGTGTTTGTTTAGAGTATTTTACAACAGCTTCAAATGCATCTCAGCCAATCATAATCAAGGACCGTAACTATCTGTTTTATAACCGTGTTTCTGTGACTGGTGCAGTTTCAAACATAACTTGCATGCACTGTTCGTGGCTTTGGATAAAATAATCTGCCAAGTTCAAGTAAAAGTAGTAGTAAAAGTGAGATCCGGACATTAGCGCTTTGGGTATGAGAAAAGCACATTATAAATAAAGTGTATTATTATTATTATGACTAATCCGACTCGACCTTGGGTTTCCCAGTGTTTCCCAACTCTGTGCTTCCAGGAACAGGGTTGGGAAACACTGTGGTCCTCATTTATAAAACATGCATATGCACAGATTTGAACTTTAGAGCATATGCTAAAATCCACACCAACGTTTATATATATATATATATAAAAAAATGTTTTTGACATGGAAAAGGTCGTCAGGATCTAAGCAGATGTACACACATGTCCTTGTGGCAAAGAGACGAAGAACTGCAGGTATTTGGAAATCTAAGCAGTTTTTACTGCTGGCCGTTCGTAAGTAAAGTGTTTAGAAGTTGACTGATGCTCTTAATAACTTAATGACATTTATTAGGCAGCGTTTACAAGGCGGAGATCTGAAACCATTCAGCATTTGCGATTTATAACCTCACATCTGAAAGCGAGACATACTTTTTTCCGTACGTTCGTCCTCTGAATCATACGTTCTGTACGCACATTTAAGAAATTATGTTAATATCAATGTAGGAAAGTTTCTTTGCCACATTTTATAAATGAGGCCTGTCCCAATAGCCACGCTTGTGGTCTTTGCACTTGTCTACTTACATGTCTACTAGCTTGATATTCATGACTTTGCACTTAAAAAAAAAAATCTGAATGTGTGTTCAGTAGTTCCTTTGCAACACAACACAATTTAACTGTGGTGCATCTAATTAAGTGGTAAAAAGCTGTTGAAAACGTTTTAGAAAATACACATACTCATGTGCACCAATAAAATCTGTAACACTTTATGTTTTACAAACCAATTATATGTAATCTAATTCATTTGACTTGCACTGTAAGGTTTTCCTCAACATCACGGGATTTCAGGGAATTTATCCGACCTGGGAAAGTCTTGTGCACACGAGTGGCCAAGAACACAAGTGTTGGTATTGGGACAGGCCCACTGCACTACACACTTGAAATGTCTATATGCTTTTCACGTTTTACTATGAAGTGTTTTATTGGTGTATATGATCTGTCCCGCCTGATCAGATGAGGTGATGAATGTTAAGCAAGGCGTTCACAGAGCTCATATTCCCTCTGACAGGTCCTACACACGGAGTCTGGAGCTGCTGGAGCTCCTGGTCCCCATGTGTGTCTGGAGCAAAGACACGAACACGAGCATGCAATAATCCCCCGCCAAAAGACGGAGGTCTGCCTTGTCAAGGAAGCAGTAATCAGAAGAGAAGATGTTAAAAATCTCATATTCTCATGCTGACAGTTTTCTTACAAACAACACCACTTCTGTCTGCATACAGTACTGAGTCTGCCATTGATGCTCATGTTGGTTGCAAGACAAGCACTAATTTAAATGACTATTTTGGGTTTACCTTTACTAGCTAACGTTGTAATTTAGTTAAAATATGTCACTTTTTTTTTTTTTTTGTCAGATGAATGATTTTGAGTGCCATCATGTTCCTCTTACTCCTCTTCTATTGTTTATCACTATCTGTACTGTCCTATCAACATAAGGCAGAACACTTTTTTTTTTAATTGTTTAATTTGTTGGTGAAACAAATCACCAATGAAATAAATGTTATGTGATCAATTGTAATAAGGTTAGAGAGAAGTGTTTATGAGATTTGAAATCAAGATATATATTTTTTTTTTTCCTCCAAAAATAAATTTGGAGTAGGATTTACTTAAAAAAAGCTAGGAAACTTTTTTCACTCAGAAAATGCTAGTAAATTTACAAAGATTTGCCAAGTAAAAACCTAAACATATTTATCAGTAGCTTTAATTAGAAATCTTTAAGTTAAATTTACTTGGAATATGGAATTAAGTAAACTTTACTTAACCTAGTTAAGTGAAAGTAACAAAGAAAATAAGTCATTTTAACTTGGCTAGTAAAAGGTTGATTATTATCGATTTAGTTGAAATTTCCTTTGCATTACATTTCACTCAAACAATAATATTGAATTATACCAGTCATTTATAGTATGTGTTTTACTTAGATTATCTAAGTAATTTATACTACATCATGTCAGATGTTAAGCATCATGTGAATGCAAAGACCTCAATACTTGGTAGACAATACACAATGACGGTAACATTTGATGGATCGTTTTTGTGTTTGAATGTGTCATTTTGAGCAGAAAATTTACTCGAAATGTCACAAAATGGCAAGTTACTAATCCTGACAACAAAAGCAATGATAAAACAGTGTAAATACAGCTGGAAACCAGTGAAAAATCAACCTCATTAATTATTCAAGGTCCAGTGCATGATGGGAACCCCAGTATCAGAAAAGTTGAGTAATTTTTACTTAATTTTATTGAGTTGATTTTTACGCTTTCATTTCTACTCGCTTGAATTAAGTACTGATATGGAATTTACTTATTTTTTTAAATTCTTGCCTGAACTAACTTTTTCATGTAAATTACATTGTTTTTTTTCAGTAGTATTTACTTCACCAAAAAATCATTTTTTACAGGGTGTTACTCTAAGCTAGGAGAAGAGCACAGACATTATATGGACTACTTGTCGTACATTTATGGTGTTTTTTATGTCCTTTTTGGAACTTAGCCCCAGTTCTTATTAAAAGGCACTAAAATGGACTTTTTTTTTTTCATCTTGCATTTCAGAGTTTTGATAATCAAGTTCAAACATAGCCTACAAAGAACACAAATGACATCAGTTAAATTTTACTAATACTGTCTGTGTTTAATGCTTCATGAATGTAGGAAAGATAATAAAGTGTGTCCAAACCTCTGACTCGTAGTGTTGGTTATATATCATTCAGTTATTATATATTTTTCATATTATCAGGGTTCTTGCAGGTTTCAGCAAGTCAAATTTAAGACCTTTTTAAGACATTTTAAGACCATAAAGTTTGAAATTTAAGACCTACACGACATTGGCAAAAAAAAAAAATTCTAAATCAAAGAATTCATTTTATTTCAATGAATTAAGTAATTGAAAAAAACATTAATTTAATTTACAGATAAAACAATCACATTAGTAACCTTCCACACCCAACAACATGTGTCAGAATCAGATATATTATTTTTTTTATAGAAAATTGTACTATGCATATTATACTGTAAAAAACACATAATTAGTTGATTTTAGTTGATCATAGTTGATCATAACTACAGATTAAATGGCATGAACATTTCATTTCAATGATTATAGTGACAAAAATGACCACGGTTATCACAGAATCCTGTTCAAAAAGTACTAATACTACACAATGTCGAAAACCAGCAAATAACAAATAAAATTAGCATCAATATGCACTTTTTGTTTACATAAACATTAAAATAATACCATTAAAAATGATAGCCAGATTTTAAAAGTGTCTTGCAACATGTTATATACGAACATGTACAAGTTCAAATAAAGTTTTGACAAAAAAGTTTTTTTTTATAAAAAGATAAACCTCACATATTTCAGACTTTAAATCATTTTTTATAAAAAGATAAATTACTGACATTTACAATGCACTTTAGCTTATCTTTTATTATTAATAGTAAAATTCGGTCGGATTTTCCCGTGGCGTCTGTCGTTGCTATGCAACCGTGCACTGCGCTCTCCACAATGACAAAGAAGTTTTAGTGGCTAATGGATTTCCACCGGCGAGAAACGCTTGCTGTAGCTCTGCTTCAAGATTCATTTACGGAGAAGAGAAAAACACCCGTAGTGTTTGGGTGCACCCCCATCCTTCCAGTTGAGTGAGCTTTCAATGTTGTTACGGAAAGGGGCGAAGCTGATTGGTTGGTTCTTGTCACATGACCTGCGGTGCGTTTGCGGCATTCTGAAGAGTTGAGATTTTTTTTATCTCGCTGCGCCTGGAAAAAAACGAGTGCGTCGCTTCAATTATGAGCGCGCGCACGCCTACATTTGAACGAACTTGAGCACGCAAAAGATGCGATATGTGAACGGCCTGTTGGCGAGACCTTTTTTAGACCTGACTAAATGAAATTTAACACCACGGATGAAAATCTGGCCGTTTTTAAGACATTTTAAGGCCTATAAAGCCCTAACTACACGCACCAATGACACGTGCTGAAGTGACCAGACGTCAGGAGACTGAGGACATCCTAATGTCTCCCTTCTTGAGCCTCCCATTGGACATGCGTAGAGCAGTTTCCAAACCAAGCCTGCCTGGGTGTAATGAAAAAAATCAATTTAGCATATGATAAGTATTTTTCAGACCATTAATTAAAATTTAACAATTCATTCTTAGAATTATACAGTATTGGGCCTTCAAAATGATGATACCAAAATAAGGTTTGCTGTGCGTGTTCACTACTCCTAATGTGTAAACTAACTTGGATGGGTTAAGTGCAGAGGCCAAATTCCGAGTACTTGGCCTTCACTTGGCCGAGTACTTGATATTGTTATGGACGATCTGATTACAGTGGATTATGAACATGTTTTAGAAGGATCTAGGTATTACAGTGGAATAGAAATACAACACTTCTCCAAAAGACCATAAAACAGTTGCAGCTCATACAGAACGCTGCTGCCAGATTGAGGAACCAGAAAATATGAACATATCAGAGTCCTCAGATCTTTACACTGGCTTCCAGTTACATTTAGATCTAATTTATAGCGTCTTATTAACTCACTGTCATTTCTTCTCCCTCTTCATCTTTCTGCCATTTTCTCCTCTGCTGAAAAAACTCTTAATCCTCTTAAAAGTCCTCGTCCGTGCTCCTAACAATTTTGACCTTAAGACCTCTTTTAAGGGTTAAGATGCTTTCTGAATTATTTACTAGGATTTTTTATTTATTTTAAGAGTAAACACCCACATTTCTAATAACTTTCTTAGGATTTTGTCACTAGGAGCTACTCTTTGCATTAATATTTTTTATGAATACGGGCCCAGATGTGCTATTACTGTAGTCACATTCAAATCCAGACTCAAAACACTTCTGTTTAGCTGTGCATTTACTGAATGAGCACTGTGTCACTGTTCATACTTTAAATTATTCTTATTTCTTTTGATTATTTAAATTTCTTCTATGTAAAGCACTTTGGATTACCATTGTGTATGCAATGTGCTATATTAATAAACTTGCCTGGCCTGTCCCTGCATGTTTCTGTTGTACTGAAGGGTTAATTCTAAAACCTGTAGAAATTTCCTGCACATATTGTCAATGTATAAATAAAACAATATCCTGCAAAAAATAAAACTGCAGGATTCCTGTAGGTTATTTTTGTAAGGAAAACTGTTTCATTCCCAACTAATTAACATATGGATGCACCTTGCACTTCTCTTACATGTTTGATTTACTTTAAACTCTATAAGATAGTTTTCATCACTGCATTTTAAAAATTATAAAGCTCCTTTAACAGGGCCGCGTGCAAAACGCGTTTAGACAGCTCTGGGAAAACGCTCACAATCCCACAAAGTATCACACTATGAAAAAACCAAACATTTCCACATATTATTCCATATCATACTACTTACTTCTCAACCATTTGCACATCCAAGCCGAATGCTTCCACCATAGAGGCTGCCACGCGTTGATAGCATAGACAGAGGTTAGAGAAACTCGCGTCTCGTGTCTGTGCTGGTTCTTCGCTTGCATGCATTGACGACTCGCATATATCGCCACCTATGGGTTGTTGAATATGTATTATGTTATTTGTATTTCCCATCCCTTCCAGCTTCCAGGTACCCAACACTGACTGCACAACCGATTCATTTTAATTGTTAATTAATTTCTTAAATCTAGCCAATTTAGTTAACATATTTATATTCTAAAGTTTATATATAACTTATATTTACTAAATTATTGTGGTATATCACTTTTTGACAAGGTAACGCAAGGTATCATTATATAAATGTACATTTAAAAAATAAAAATAAAATTATATACATTTGTGCGCGTGCCAAGCCCGCGAAACCTGCAAGTATATAAGCAGGGGTTGTGACCACCGCGCGCAGAACCAGGTTTTCATTGTAAGTGGACATCCATATTCTACCAGCATTTCTGAGGTAAAGTACTTTTTACTTGACCGATTTAGGTACAATTACTTTTAAAACATACGAACCC
Source organism: Leuciscus idus (assembly GCA_021554675.1). Taxonomy (NCBI): domain Eukaryota; kingdom Metazoa; phylum Chordata; class Actinopteri; order Cypriniformes; family Leuciscidae; genus Leuciscus; species Leuciscus idus. The sequence continues at coordinate 42,180,447 of CM038627.1, forward strand.
CCTACAAAGGTAAATGACACTTTAAACTTTGAAGAAAGTAAATAATAAAATCGAATTATAGCATACTATAGGTATAGGCTATAGGCCCCTACTCAGGGTATAACCAGATAATTAAGATAACTGCCACTTTCACCTAATGAACATTTTTAATAGTCACAAAATTGATTAACTGTCTTTTCCAGTAAATGTACCACTACTTTTCACATAAACAATGGTTTTCCGGTTTTTCCCCACCGTCCACTAGTCGCTATAATGAAATACCGTTAAATGCCGTTAAGTCTGTGTGACGTCATTTGGGATACTAGAGAAAATCCGCTCATATTGAAATAAACTTTTTCGTTTCATCAGTCATCAGTAATGTCTGTGATGTTATCGTTACTTTAAAATAAATAAAATATACAATTATTAATAGTAGCCTACTATCTTTACTTTGTATGGAAAGCGCGTTCTCACAGGCTTGGCTGCGAGCGCGTGAGCGCGGGTGGTGTACGCGCCAGCGATCACGGCCATCCGTCTGTCATATTATTAATACCACTACATTTAATCATATTTATAAATATAAATATTGTTTTATTAATAAAAATAATTATTATTATATTTTATTTCAATCATTATTGTTAGCAGTGTTAATAATAATAATTAGTAGTATTGCTACTACTTCTACTATTAATAATAATTCAACTCAAATAATAATAAAATAAGTTATTATTAGCATTATTAATACTATTCATAATTATAATGACAATAATAATAATTATATTTTATTATTACTGTTAACAGTATTAAAAATAAGTATTTTTTAAGAAAGAAATTGTATTTTACTGGCTTAATTTCTTATGTGTTAGTGGATTGTAAAGTCTCATCAGATGCATTACTGCATTCTTCTCATGCATTTTTTGATGCAATTGATATATTAATAAATCAAGAGCCTTTATTAACTTTTGGAATTTATACCATGAAAATAATTATTCTCTTCTCTTTTTTTCAGTATATATTGCAGTCTGATTATTGTAAGTGATAAAGCAGTCATCCTGATTAGTCAACAATCATTGCCGAAATGTAATGCATTTTAATTCGTACAGATATATCTCACTCATATTCAGACATGTTTCTACTTTCTCTCCCCTGTCCTTGTGTGTCAACAGCAGCTAACTACACCCCAGAGCCTCTTTTAAGAGCCCACAGCGACTGTCTTTGTAAGTATATGTTTTGAAAGCCTACCAGACACATTATTAGTATTTAAAAGGTATAAGTCAGATGTTGGCATGGAGACTATGTATATATATTTCATGATTCAATTTGATTCACAAGCTCTTGCAGTTTCTGATTCATGATACCAATGCATTTACCTAAACCAACCCAATGATTATCTTTTTTTAATTTATTAGATTTAACGTCGTTTTCAAGTGCCTCCTCCATTGAGTTTATTTTCTTGCCATCTTTTATTTCAAGGTAAGTAATATTATTTAGCTTCACTTCAAGCTTCGTTTATTATTTTTATTTTTTATGTAGTCAAAGACTTTTAAGTACTTCATGTGTTTTTAATGATGGGTTACCATTTGCACAGTGAATTTTACACAGTAATCAAAATAATAAGTGACAAATATTAAGAGTGGTGACCTTCATTAAATTGTTGTTAGAAAAACAGAAGCACATTCAGACATTACACTAACATATTTACAGGCTTAACAATGAGTGAGGACAAAAGAGAACGTTCGAGGCAATATCTACGATCCTGGAGAGCAACTAAACGTGTTCTTCAGAAGATATCTACACAAAACAGCTCTGAACTGGACAGTCTGGAAGAGTCCGACACAGTCACAGAAGGTCAATGGGATGCAGGTGATACCTTAGGTCTCACAGAGAACACAATGAAGTCAGATCATTATCAACTTTCAAAGAATACATTGCTAACTGCACATTAATAATGTGTGATGTATTTAGATGAGACACCACTGAGGGCGACCGCAAGAAAAAGAAAGCATCAAGGTAAATACCATTCAACAAATGGCAATTTAAATTCAGGTTAAAGTAAATGAACATTTTGCATGCTATTTTAGATGGACCATTTCCAAAAAAAAAAAACCATCAATTGTTGAGAAAAGGCCAGACAAAGTTATAAGTATATTTGTATGCTCTTTTTAAACAACTACATTTAAAATTAATGTTTAAAATGAAAAATTCCCCCCTGAAACATATTTTACATTTCTTTGATACAGCAACAGAGGCTACACTTCCCATCCCAGCCCAACATAAACCAAGTACATTAGTACAAACACATCAGACAGTATAAATCAAATGGTAACACTTTTACAGTGTCATTGTTACATATGTTACATGTACTTACCATAGTAATAACAGTAAATTATGCTTAATTACATGCAACTAACCCTCAACCAAACCCTAATCCTACCCTAACCCTATAGTAAGTACATGTAGTTAATTAATATTACTGAGTACTTAAATATATAATTACACTGTAACAACGACACCTTAAATAAAACATATTTTCTGCAATTACATGTAATTCTTTTTTGTCTTTGTATACTCAAAATAGAAAAAGTCAAAGAGTCTTCCCAGAATGCAACCTATGACCATTCAGATCCCAGTACATCACATGATTTATCTAAAGGTAGAATTGAATAAATGATTTAACTCTATGGGGTGAATTCACTAAGAATTAATTGCGCCCACTGACATTTTGGTGTACACGGTCTGTGCCGGTTTAAAGCCAAAATAACTATGCAAATGGAAATTATTATTGGGTAAATTACTGCTGCCATGATCTATACAGAAACTTCCTTTTAATAATTTTCACGATAAATGTATTATTTTAAATTATTTAAGAATAATTTGTCAGATATATAAATGTTTTGTACCTGTTGTACAGAAAAGAATGACAATGACTTGATTTAAATACTACTAAATACTATTAAAATAAAAACATTCTCCTGGTGAATACTAAGACAGGTTTTTGTAGTAAAATATCACAGGCAAAAGTGGCGCATCCGTTTAGTGGATTCGTCTCAATATGATGTTTTTCAAGGTTCGAGGTTTTTATCATGCTTGCAGATCCTGATGAATCACCCATATTTAATTCTGTGTCTGTGGCAGAATATATTACTGAAGGTAACATTTAATTTGTATTCAACATCTGTAAACTTTATTTGAATTGATTTTAGATTGAACTGAAAGTAGCTGATGTTAGAAGTGAGATGAGGCAGTGATAATAACATTGCGTATGCAACAAAATAACATTGTTAAATAGGTCATATCACGAGGAATCAAATTGTCCATACAAGCCACAGGATAATTCACAGTTGAGTGCTTGTTGTATAACATTACATAACTTTTTTTAGAGGCGAGACAAACATCTGCAAGGGCTGACCACACGAAGACCCAACGACCCAATGACCCAACGAAGAGTGAGCTTAAAGGTACATGTTATAGGCCTAAGAAACAAATGTAAATTATAAAAAGAAAAAGAGTACATATTGATACTGAGTTCTTCCGTTAGATCGCGTTTTAAGTGAATTACAGTGAATTAGACAGGTTTATGATGTTTGTAATGTAGTTAATATATTACACTAACATTAGGCTACTTTTTGGTTCACCAAGTGTGTAACTGGTGCTCTCTAATTGCAGAAACACTGGAGGTTCTGCTACGAAAAGTAGACAGCCTGGCAGCCGCCCAGAGAGAGATACTCATCCTACTGAGGAAACGCCAGGGTCATCAGAGAGCGGAAGACCTCCTGGAGCTCAGTGTTGCTCAGAGCAAAGAGGAGCTTCAGGCCCTTGACCAGAGTCTTAAAGACGCTGATTTCAGAAGGAGAGTGGTGAGGATTTGGGTTATTTCCGGGGCGCATGAAATTACCTTGATATTTAAAAAAAAAACTGTGTATTACATGAAGAGTTCAGATGCAAAAGCCTCTAAGTACCATACCATCTGAAATTTTCTTCTAGAATGATCATTTTTATCAAGCTTGTATATTTAAGTTCAATAATTTCACTTAAATGGCAATGCAAATTACCTATTAATTGTCATTTAAGTGAAATTACTTAACTTAAATATACAAGCTTTATAAAAATGATCATTCTAGAAGAAAATTTCAGATGGCACTTAGAGGCTTTTGCATCTGAACTCTTCATATATTTATTTAAATATGATTTAACAATTACAAAAACACATTCATGGTTATGTCATTATTGTTGTTTTTAGCACTAATTTACAAGCAATGGAAAGTTGCATTAATATTATTTCAATTATTTTTATTAGTCATATTTATTTTAAAAAATTATTTAATGAATTCCTCATTCCTAATAAATAAAATCTAAAAATCGGTGATACAATTCTATAGTATGTATTTCTGTAGCAAATATGCACAATTCCTTATATACACAATTATGTAAGTTTCTACTTTTACATATTCAACAACTAAATTGTGACAATGAGAAATGAACAAGGACTATGAGTTTGTTGACTGTACTACCCTGCATGCCAAACCATGATGTTTCACAGATTCACCATCTCAGCCTTATTGGTGGGGCAAATCCAGGGGATTGTGTGAGGAGAGTGATGCGGGCAGTAGCGACAAACATCGTGTGGAGACACTTCAGTTTGAAGGGGAAAAGGGAGAAATTGCCTCTGATTGACACAACTCTGTGTAAAGTCATCAAACGTGAGTCTGAAAAAATAAATAACATTGTAAAGAATGAACATTTCTTTTTATTTCTGGAAACATTTACTTGGCCTCATGTCATTCAAAACTGTATTTCTTTCTTGCATATAACAAGGGATGCTTTGCAGAATAATAAGCCATTTAAAAGTATAAAACCACTGTGCACTTTTTTGTGTTAAAAATATGAGCATCATATATCTTTAGTGTATCAGAAAAATTTAATAAATTGTTTTAAGGACATGGAGTCAAGTAAATAATAATCAGGGCTTCACAATAAGTACCGATGGCCCACCACTCGGGACAGTTGACTGTAGGGGTATATATCTATATCTATATCTATATATATATATAAGCTAAGCAATAACACACTCGAGGCTAGTGCTGTATCGTGAATAAGTCACAGCTGAAGGGTGTTGTTTGCCGAAGCGAAGCGGAGTAACCCCTTCAGCCATAACTTATTCACGATACAGCACTAGCCTCGAGTGCGTTATTGCTTTTATAAATAAAGCCGAAAAATATGTATCTATGCAACTTTCATGAAGTAAAATCACTAAAAGCCTTCCTTCCGCTGGAAAAAATTGTCACTGACCGCAAACAGATACATTATTTCGCCATTAGATGGCAGTAAAGACTGTCTTAATGAGTGAGTGAGTGAGTCAGTCGGTAGTGAGGACTTTTACATTGAAAGGACTCAAACTTGTGATCATGGAGAAGGAAGACGCGACTGACAAATGGACAAATCTAAATGAATTTTTTTATTATGAATATAGGACTGACCTGAAGGAAGATGCTATGTCTACTGTAAATGCAGCTACACTCGCTTACTCGATCTCTCACAATACTCTACTCTAGCTTTAATGAGCAATATCAAGGTCAAGGTCAAGGTCAACTTTATTGTCAATTTCTTCACATATACCAGACATACAAAGAAATCGAAATTGCGTTTCTCACTAATCAACCCACGGTGAAATATAAATATACGTAAATAAAATACAATACACACAATATTTTAAGAAAAATGGAAGAGTGGTGGAAGAGAGGGGAGAGAGTTCAGCCGCCTGACAGCCTGGTGAATAAAACTGTTCATGAGTCTGGAAGGCTGATAAAACTGTGCGCAGGATGGCTGATATCGCCCACAATCATGCTTACTTTGCGGGTAAGGCGAAGATTGTACATGTCCTGCTGGGAGGGAAGGGAGGCACCAATGATCCTTTCAGCTGTGTTTACTATGCGCTGCAGTGAGTTCCTGTTGTAGTCAATGCAGCTTCCGCCCCACACAGCAACTGGTTATGATACTCTCAATGGTGCATCGGTAGAAAGTGCACATGATGGGCGGGGGGGGGGGGCTCTCGCTCGTTTAAGCTTGCGGTCGGAGAAAGTAGAGGCGCTGCTGGGACTTCTTCACCAGTGATACAGTGTTAGTATTCCAAGAGAGAGATCAATGAGATCGCACATGTGTTTATGTTGCTAAGAGTGGTTGCTAGGGGGGTGTTGTGTAGTGATACATAGAACCATCGGGTGAAGCGGTCATAGCTGTGTTTTATCGTGAATAAAACACAGCTATTGACCAATCAGAATCAAGGATTGGAACTAACCGTTTTATAAAACGGTTAGTTCCAACACAACAACCCTAGAAACCACTCTTAGCAACTTAAACATGTTTGATCTCATTGATATTGTTCATTAATGCAAGAGTGGAGTATTGTGAGAGATCGAGTAAGCGAGTGTAGCTGCATTTACAGTAGACATAGCATCTTCCTTCAGGTCAGTCCTATATTCATAATAAAAAATAAATAAAAATTCCCGTCCGCTGCTATATCTTGTCCTTTTCACCGTTAAGGGGTTTTCCCGTTCCTATAGTCATGTCAGTTGTGTCTTCCTTCTCCGTGATCACAAGTTTGAGTCCTTTCAATATAAAAGGTGTCTTTACTGAATGAATCAGCTTTTTGAACGAATCAAAAATTTGTAATCATTAAGTCTGATAATAACTTTTGTAAGTGAAATACCTTTTCCAAACTTAAAATGATAGTATTATATTGATAAAGTGAATTTGAGCGCATACATAAATGGTAGGCTACTTACATAATATTCATGATTTCTGTTTTGTTCCAGATGCTGTTATGAAATGCAAGTCTGATCTGGGAGAGAAGGACGTAGAGCGCTGCATTGCAGAGACACTGAAACATGTGCCAGCCCAACTGAAAAAACATGTTCAGGTATTGATGTTGAATATAGGAAAATAGGGGGAACAAAGTCAAAATATTTCATATTAATCAGACGATGGTTCGATTTGATTGAAACAATGGAGGGCAAAACCTGCAAAAACAATACATATTTAAACACGCAAATAAATATATAAATAAATCCACAAAATTCTACATAAATAATTAAATGTGCGAAAAAACAAAACAAATGTAGGAAATGCAAACCGGAAAGTTTTCTTGAATTTACAACACAAATAAATCAACATGCACGTCAAAGTTACACAAGTTTCATAGTACTTGCATGAATAGCGAACTTCCATATCAAATAAATAATCACTCTGTACTGACGAACACAATCTGGATCTCCTATTCAGCCTATTTCTCCCCTCTGTGTTAAACAAGAGATGTAGCCTATCTATCTGGCTACAACTATAAACAGAACTTATGCTCTATGATTGGTCAATGAACTGTGTGTGTTTTTGACACTTCAGATGGATCACGATCAGTTGTCATCAATCGTCACATATCACAACGTAATCGCCTCAATATCTCACCAATTGTATATAATTGTGAATATTTTTCACCCTTTTGGTGTTTTATCCAGTTATCACTTATTTATTTCCAATGCACGGGTCGGGTGATGCAATACACACACTGCTAACCGCACTTTCTGAAACTGTAACTCTCGCGAGACTTACTCTCATTCATTTTTTTATCTCGTTATCTCGTTTATCTCGTTATTACGAAGAAAATGTCGCTTTACCTTTCATATAAAACCCTGATTGCCACAAGATCTTATGTCACAGGAGTTGCATCTTTTTCTCACAAGATGTTATGAAAAGGACTGACTTAAAATGAAAAGCATTTCATTTTTGCTTTTTCCAATCGATATTATTTATCAGGACTATAAAAACAAATAAAAAATAACAACAATTTAATGTGTATAGTTACATTACCGGTCTGTAAACTTTTTTCTCCACAAATGTCCACGTTAACGTCTGTTTTAAATAGAACTTAAGAGCTTTATTTTAAGCTAAGTTAAGTCCAAAACACAATTTCCACGTTAGTCAACATTTTCACAGCATTTTTGTTAGGAAAAAATTACAAACTGCTTTCATCACCCTGGACAGCTCCTATAACTAAGCTCATGTTTAAATATCAATAAACCTAATATTATCTCCTCGATTTAATTTGCATCAGACAAATTCACGGTGCGTTAATTTAATGCAGACGTTATCATATGCCCGATAAGGAACAATAAGAGCTTGCAGTGAGAATGCAAAAAAAAAAGCTAATTTTGATCCCAGCTAAGTGCCCTTCAAAGACATCATTTCGCCGTTTGGACCAAAAGGCCAGTTTATAAATTGCATTATTTGCAAAAAATAATGTGACAGTTTAAGTATCATATCCCTTATTTTGCCTTTTATTTTAGCCTAATGCAACTCTTATTTAAAGGTTACAATGAAAACGACTAACCTGTTGTTTTGTTGTTGTGCTGTTTCTTTAGGATCGACTGCCAGTACCTGCAGAATTGGAGTAGTTCGCTTGTTCTACATTCCTCGAAGTGTTCCCTTTCTTTGTTCAAACAAATTATAATTGTGTTATAATTATAATTTAAATGTTAATGTGTACTGTTGTTTTCGAAATAAATTAGCTGAATTTACCTCATTTTGAGTATGCATTCATCATTCAGCAGATTTAAACAGTCTTTAAATGAGGCGTGGGCAAATGAGGACACAAACGGTCTGCCTTGAAAATTACATATTTAGTACCAGCACAGGACGTTGACACAACGTTGTGCTTACTAACTGGTAACGTCACAAAGTTACGTTGTAGCAACGTATCAGGGAATTTCACTTTTCCGGTTGCCACGACGTAACTAATTACGTCGCCACGACAAAAGTTTGGTCACCAGATTACGTTGCAGTTACGTAACAGTTACGTATTTGTGTTAGCTGGGCTCTCAGTCTCGGCCCCCCATCGCTAGCAGATGGGTCTGACCCAACAAAAATCCATTATAATATTCATTTTATTTTATTTTTCGTGTTCGCATTTATGAGGGAAAAAACATGAGGGAAAAAAACAACGTGTCAGTTCTCGCTTGCGGATGTGACTGCTCTGAAAGCGGCACTAAAAGACTGCTTTAAAACTTTCACAGAGACCTCAAACAGAACAGCTGACTCTCTTTAAAGTGAATTTTGTTTTGTATTAATTGTATCTTAATTTTAATCAATGTTTAATAAATAAGAAGTAAATATAGCAGACAATCACGACACGGAGGCACCGGCGCGTGAACTGGAGCTCGTTTCATAAATGAACCGAAACTCAGCGTAAGGTAGCCTACTTGCCTCACAGACCTGAGAAATATATAGAAAGCTTGAAATGTGTACTTTTAAACAGAACAATTCAAAACGAAAGAAAACAGACTGTTCTCTGCTCTCTGCTTGTAATCCGTATGAAATGTGCATTTCTCTCCGGCGCGTTCACTGCTGCGAAGATCGCGAGTCAGCATCGTCAACTTCATCTTTGCAGCCAACACTGACACAGAAAACACTTGTTTATTAATATAATATTAATTGCTATATTTGACATATTCATAATCATTACTTTTGCCGGTTCTTTGTGACAGCTTTTATGTGCTTTATTGGCAGCGCCACCCACATGTTACATGAACACGTCACCACCGCATCAGCACCGAAAACATGATTTTTTTCAAATCTAAAATCAAAAATCGTGATACGAACCGAATCGTGGGTTTGGTTTGTTACAGCCCTAGTAAGATGAGAAAGCAGAGAAGTCGTTTGTCATGGTTGTAAACAACCAATGGCTATCTGAACATCTTTGCCAAGCAAGCACAAACCAGTACAGAAGTGTTAACCTTTCCTGTTTCTGTTTCCTAACCGTGGTTGGGAGACACAGGGGAGATCCATCTTCTCCATGGCCAGAAATTCTCCTCCCGGGGTTAACTCCCTAAACTTCACGCTGTTTAGTGTGATGGTAGCATATACAAACAAAGAGGCCGTCTTGCCGAAGAGTTTAGGAGCTTTATTTTGCTGGCTGCACTGAAATACACTGCACACAGCTAACGTTAACTACCTGCACCGGTCACCGTATCACTCTCTCACACTCTCTCTCATCCGCTGCTTCGCGGGGATCATACAGGGGGAGGGGCGCGCCTCGGACACGCGCACTCACTCACTCTCATTCTCACACACACACACTGAGCTGTCCTAAACTAAACACATTGGAGGCACATTACCACAACAGAAGTAATCAATAAATTATCGGGGAGAGTCATGCCTTTTTTCACAATCATTTTGTAGGTTCATAGAAGAATGTATTGCTAGCGAAGGGAGGGTCAAGACTCAAGTCTATTTTGACTATAGATCTCAAAACTCCTCCGGTAGCCCCTTAAATAAAAAACGAACAGTCCCTACATTAAACCACATCATGTCATATTGTCAACATGGTACTTATATGGCAAGCCGTTTTAGCTTAAATTGTACCCAGCGTTACTCGTCGTAATTGCATTTTTACTAGTAACAATTACAATTAGAGAGCTCTACAAATGAAATTTTACTAGTCGTATGTCTCCATTGACTTCCATTCATTTTTAATTACGGAGCTCTACAATTGAATTGTTACTAGTAAGAATTACAATTAGAGAGCTCTACAATAATACAATTGAATTGTTACTAGTAAGAATTACAATTAATTGTAATTCTTACTAGTAACAATTCCATTGTACAGCTCCGTAATTAAAAATGAATGGAAGTCAATGGAGACATATGACTTGTAAAAATTCATTTGTAGAGCTCTCTAATTGGAATTGTTACTAGTAAGAACTGAATTAGAGAGCTCTGTAATTGTAATTCTTACTAGTAATAATTTAATTGGAGAGCTCTCTAATTGTAATTGCTACTAGTAAGAATTGAATTGTAGAGCTCTCTAATTGAATCCTTACTAGTAAAAATGCAATTACGACGAGTAACGCTGGGTACAATTTAAGCTAAAACGGCTTGCCATATACTTATGAAGCAGAATAGTGGGTCATATCATATGTCTAATGCATTTTGAAAACTTAAGGCTTTCTTCTTCATAAAACGAGTCGGACATCATCACATTTTTGTATACATTTTAATTTATTAACATTAGTAAGCCGGACATCGTCTTTCAAACCATGACCTGCGCCAAAGAGAAAACAAAATGAATATGCGTCTCTGTCCCCAGCACATTTCAAACCAAACTGACGCCCATGTGTTCCTACATTGTATAAGAACTACATTAACACTATTACATGAATTGGATTAATTGTATTGCTTTGTGGTTTACAGAGCACAAAGTGATTTATAAAAAATAATTTAAAAAAACGGTCTTCTGGGACAGAAAGGCAGCTTTTCCACCTTTTGACCACAAGATGTCGTTAGTGTGCAACGTGTTGAAAAGCTTAGAGTAATGAACCATTTTACAATACAGTCGAGGGGGAAAGCCCCAGTGCTTCACAAAGCTTCATTTCACCAGCTAAATATGCACTGTTCACTGTGGGACCTTATATAGACAGGTGTGTGCCTTTCCAAATCATGTCCAATCAACTCAATTTACCACAGGTGGACTACAATCAAGTTTAACATAACAAAATGTGGAAAAAGTGAAGCGCTGTGAATACTTTCCAGATACACTGGGAGCAGCAAAAGTGCTTCACAAAATGTAAAGTACCACTTTCTGTGTAGGTGAATATCTAGTTTAGTTAATTTAGTGTTGGTCCAAGCGTAGCGATGTGTGTCTGTTGAGGCCAATATTGTAGGACTTCATGAACATGTCATTATCTGATGCAATAGAAACATTCAGTTAACTGGTAGATTAATGCTAACACATTCTGTCAGTTTCATGTTTCAGCTTAAAATCAAGACATTTTGCTTCAAGAAAATCTTTATGGTTTTTGTATTAACATTAATTTCATAACACTAAATTTCCCCCAAAGCAAAACATCTGAAAAATTACAATAATGAGAATATATTTAATTGTCATGAAAATACTCACAATTTTGGGGAATAATGTTTTCATGTTTCACACATACAGAGAATATCAGTGAAATAATTACTTTTTTTGGTTAAAGAAATTTATTTATTTACGTATGCCCACCATATACTCGGCAGAGTAAAGAAAAGTTTCTACAACAATGTGTAACTATATGATTTTATTTACGTTAAGTCTTTTTAATACTATGGACCCTTTTCACAGACTGTGATGACGCGTTTCTGCAAATGTTTCTTTTGTTATTTTTGCTTTTTAAAAAATGTAATGCACATTTATAATGCTGTATTGTGTTATATTACCTTGGCAGTAAATGAAAAAGAAAATGCTGTGAATGCTGTGATCAATAACATTTTCCATTATTTGGAAAGTCATGGAAACACTACCACAGATTTTTTCATTCTTTTGCTATTACAGCAAATACAAAAATGATATTTGCTGTCATCTCCTGTTCAGCACTATAGAAGTTTACATAACTATGACGGCTTCTGCTTCTGAGAACCCCGGAAATGTAAAAAGTGTATTGTTTGTGAAATAGATAGAGAGATGGATAGATGACACACATGTTAGAGGCAATCTGCTGATTCCTCTTGAGACCCAGGACATGCTGCTCCTCCATCCTGCGGGGCTGGATTGTCACATCGGCGGGTGCGAAGCTGGGTCCTCCTTAAACATGTGGACCATGAAGACCAGCAGCTCCAGCTGCCATCCACCGCCAATGCTGAGAGTGTTCGGATGACAAGAAACATGCATGAGTTAGATTCTGTGTTCTCAATTAGCACAAGCTTTAGTGCAAAGTGACTTACAAATGAGGAAAATAAAAATAAAATCACATGCAATTTGTCATGAGATCCAACAATATTCATATTATGCAATGCCAAGTTTTAACTAGCTTAATACGCAAACTGAAATCCAGAAGAGAAATAGAAGATACATTATTTTTGTTGCATAGCAATATTCTGTTATGTAAGAGACTATATTCATTTTGAATTTGTTAAAAACAATGTTTCATATTTTAAAAACGTAGTAGCTGCAGAGATGCAATGACTTCATCAATCAGCAATTGGCTCTTTGATATAGAAGGCTGGACTTACTCTGCCATACTGTGTGTTGCACTTTCTCCCATTCATTGTAATATGAGTGCACCGTTTTTGTATATCTAAAGACTGCATTGCATACGGTGCCTGAAACACCAATTTTAACATGGCCTCTAGTAACTTCTCTCTTAAATTTTATATAGTGGTCAGTTGACTGTCACTATCAAATGCTAATAAAGTAGGGGAGAGCCGGGACGATTGAAACGCGGGACGGATGAAACACTGAGATTTCCTTGAAAACCACTCACGTCATGTACGTCAAATTTCGTCAGCACGTACAGCACGCAATGCCTAACATACCCGCGAAAACATTTCTTCTTTACGTCGTGTCGTTTTGGAGTTAAAGCCGCAAAGCTGTTTTTGAGTGCGGTGAGTGAATTCTTTCGTGCGGTACTTTGTTTTGACTGACAAGTTGGATTTATTGTTTCATGTGCCATTGTAATGATAATACGGCAGGTGTATTAGTACTGCAACACACCCTTAAGTGGGCAATATCAGAGTTTTTTAGTTTAAGAGCAAAAGAGGTTTAAATGACAGGAGGCGCTGTCGGGACGGTTGAAACAGTGTTTCAACCGTCCCGCCCGCGCATCCTGCCCGTTAAACCTGGTCATAGCCTATACTGTTCATAGATTCATATACTGTTTCTAGACTTGTGTTTCTTTTAATGCAAATTAATTTTCAATTACGCAACACATGCTATCTCTGTAATAATCATCAATTGTCCAATCTTAAATATTCAATAAATTTCATTTATCGTCGTCTGGTTGACCTCGTTTTCTTCATAATAACAGGCTATTCAACTAGCAAACACTCAATATGACTCAAGGAAGAAATGTAAGAAAATTAATTGTAAACGGATTTGTCTGTCTATGTCAAAATAGCCCATTAGAAAGATTACAAAATGCGCATAGGCTTATCGCCTATTGTTTATTGGGCGACAGAACAAAAATGGTTAATATGAACCTTTAAATGAAAATAAATGACAAAATATGTTTGTAAAAATATGTACATAAGTTACTTGTCAGGTATTGTTCACAAAAATAAGCATTAGATGAATAGTTGCCATTTAAACTGTTATGTTTCATCCGTCCCACCCCTGTGTTTCAACCGTCCCGCACAGGCGGGACGATTGAAACAAAGCACAACTCCCGTTCAAAGTCATATTTTACTTAAATCATTCTATATTTGTACCGAATAACACATGATACTAAGAGAACACATATGTGAGTTGTTAATCACAAAAAAATTAAAAATCTATCTGTAACCTTATCTTAGAAAACGACATTTATCTGAAAAGTGTTTCAACTGTCCCGGCTCTCCCCTACTTTAAAAACTGAAACTGAATATATTTTTGAGTACAATTTCTATGAAGGAAAACGTGTGATACTCATTAATACAAGCACCCTTTCTGCTAGTCTAAAGAGCCCAATCAGAACTTCTAAATCACAAATCAACACATGGGAAAGCTCTTGAAACGAATGGGCATCCACATCGAGTGCAGCATTTGAGACAGGGCCAAAGCATCTCTCTCTTATAGATAGACAAACCTTTTCGTTGGGTGATCTCACAGCTCACTCCTGTGAAACCAGCTGGACAAATACAAATACACCTTGTGCCTATTGAGAGAAACAGACAGTTATTACAAATATTATCTCATAAGGATCAAAGGAACTACCTACTTTTGTTATACTTAGAATATTTACAAATGATGTCAAAACAATGCAGATGAGATGAAAATTCCCAGAGTCAGTTTTTCCATTTGTATTCCTACTTACTACAACAAGACATATTGTTTCCCATTTTTAAATTAATAAATGAATACTGTCACGATCCCTTTACTGTCTTGTGTTTAGTAGGACTTTTATGTTGAATGATGTTGTTTGGTTCCTGTTTTGCCTTGTACCTTGTTTGTCACCATAGTTACCCTTATTAGTTCCCATGACATCAGTCACCAACACCTGTCCCTCGTCAGCCCCTTGTTAACCAGTCTATTTAAACCTCTGTGCTTCAGTTGTTGTTGCTGTTTGTGTATTCATGTTGTTGGTTCCCTTAAAACAGTCTTGTGTGTAGAAGTACTACTATAGAAATAAACTGGAAGTGTTCCAAACTACCACATATGAGACTGTAATGTCCTGCACCCTTCAGAATACTGACTTCATTTCCCTTCGAAACGAGTGGTATAGTGATGCTTTATATCAAGTCTTCGCGGGGCCAGTGCGAGGCAGGGCTAACATCGGCCGATAGCCTCAGACCTCGAGCCGCAAGGCAGGACAGAAGTGGACATTTGGTCTTTTAAGACTTAAGACTCTGCATTGATATTTGACCACTGATTTACAAGAAAGAATGTTACAGTAATTTAATCATTTGTTTCAGGAGTGCACAAAATGCACACAAACATGTCCCTGTTCTTGAGATACAATCATTGATGAACATCTTTGATTTTAATGAGAAGGGGGAAAAAAAACTATACGAGGGCGGATTAGAACCCGAAACCTCTGACACACTTATCAAAACTTCTACCATCAGACCATTAGGGAATATGAATGCTGACTGCAGATCTATGTCACTAAAGCCGAGTTCACGCTGTACGATTCTGGCCACGATTGGCTGTCTGAGACAAAATTTTGCAAATCCTAAAAGATTCCTCTGATCCAAGGCTAAAATCTGAAGTCTTTGATCGCTAGTTTGACATGTTCACCAACAGCCGGTTAAAGAATTTAGCAACAAAATCTGACATGAATTGTCCTATAAATGATGTTTCTTTGTTCAAATAGCAGTAAAAAAGCTTGCTTTTCAGGCAAGAGAGCCAATGCACATGTACTGTTTTGAGCGCGAGTCTCAGGTTTCTATGGGAACCGGAGCTTCTAACGGCAGCTGCAGTGATGTAATGACTCTGCCAATCAGCGATTGGCTCTTTCACTTAAAAGGCGGGACATATGTCGCCATATTGCACTTTCTCACATTCATTGTAATACGAGTGCACCGTCTTTCTATATCTGACTATAGTCTTTGGTTTTGATCATTGTTCTGAATCCAATCCAGAAGAAGTCTGACAAAAACACAATTTTCTCAATGTTTTTTTGTTGTTGTTTTTTTTAATGAAAATTACCAACATTCAAATGTTGATAAAAAAGAATGAATATAATAGGAAAACACTAAACACTATTTCTATATAGTTATTGTTAATGGTGTGTGATTACTCTCACCTTTGAGCACGGCCATGCCGTTATTGAGACAGGGGGAGCAGCGACAGGAGCTGGTTTCTTTCAGGTACTCGGACAGAGCTCTCCTCAGGTTTTTCTTCAGGACGTTAGCATTCGATTCTTGGGATGGCACCAACTCATAAAGTGGTTCTAGCTGTAAACATTTAACATTACAGGATTTTGCAAAGTGAAATCAATAATCAAGGACAAGCTGTGTTGAAAACCCTATAACACTTGTGATATTTCCGGTCAAAAATGACTGGCCTGCAAAAAATTGCTTATAAACCTCTCGTTATGCTACATCACCAAATAACGGATTCAGTCTTTTTGTCAACATGTTTTCTTTCGATTAGGACAGGTTTTGTATTTATTTTTGGAACTGATAAATTGTAGGCCTTATTTATCTGAGCTTATGTACCTCAGCTTTTGCGTGAAAAAAAAAGGTGTTATTTGTGGTTAATTTAGTCAATTTTACATAAAATATGAAAATACATTTGCACTGTTTATCACACTAGTTAGCTCTCATATTTAAGCTATACATTTGTTTTGAAATGTTCTTTTTGTTTTGTTTTGTTTTGTACAAATTGTCACAGTCTCACTTGTGGTGTTCCCGGTCAAAAATGACCGGCCTACAAAAAATTGCTTATAAATCACTCGTTATGCTATTTTATCACCAAATATTGAATTCAATTTTTTTGTCAACTTGATTTCTCTCAGTTAAGACAGGTTTTTATTTTTGAAACTGATTGATTGTAGGCCTCATTGATCTGAGCACTGATTTGAGAATAAAGTTCTTCTCTGTGAAAAAGAAAGCCTGTAATACTCAAAATAGTTTGTTTGTGTACATGAATGTGTGTGTGTGTGTGTGTGTGTGTGTGTGTGTGTGTGTGTGTGTGTGTGTGTGTGTGTGCGGATGCACGGGTATGCATGTATCCACACATGCACAGGTCCGAGGCCTTTATTTTTGCAAGCCCACATATACATATGTGAACATGGACATGATGAACACACTCCTGAACACTAATTGTTTCTCTGATTTTCGACTCCACCATTCATTTTCAATGGGCAATCCTTTTTGACCAATTAAAGCATTTCAAAACTAATTTCCTGGTTAAACATTAAAGCGCACTAGTGTGATAAACAGTGCAATTTATTTTCATAATTTATGTGAAACTGACAAAATTATCCACAAATAATGCTTTTTTTCACACAAAAATTGAGGTATGTAAGCTCAGATCAATGAGGCCTACAATCAATACATTTCTGAAATAAATACAAAACCTGTCCTAATCGAAAGAAAACAAGCTGGCAAAAACATTGAATCCAGTGTTTGGTGATGATGTAGCCTAATGAGAAATTTATAAGCAATTTTTTGTAGGCCTGTCATTTTTGACCAGGAACACCACAAGTGTTACATTGTGGAAAAAAAACTCCACAAAAAATTACAAAAAGTATCAAAATATTTTTGGGAAGTTGTTATTAGACTCTGGGTGAGTAAGGTCAGTAAATTTTTGTCCAATGCAATAACATTACCTATCATTTTCGGGTATAGGAAAATCCTCTCCGGCTCAAAATGACCCGAACACAACCTGAGGGAATGCAACCCTAGTTCCCTGAGTTGAGAACGAGATGCTGCAACAGCAGTTGACACTATGGGGAACACCTCCCCGGTGTGATGATTACGTGACACCCATATAGAACCACAGAAATAAATATTGGCTGATGCTACTTGGCGGTGTACAGAAGGCACTTCATAATCAAACCCTTCTCAGGGAAATGCAGCAGTGACAAGATGCTCTTTTCTCTCAGAAAGTGTTGAATAAAATATACAATTGTCATACTTAAAAGTAAAGAGATCTTTATAGAAACTGATTCAGATCAAATTTTAAGTTAAAGTAGCTTATGACTAAAATAAGCAACTGACTAAACAAACTGAACATCAGCATCCCATGTTGGCTCTCCGAAACACAGCATATGCAGGTGATCAGACATTCTGCTCTTTTCAACAGAGATGACACAGTCTAGAAGAATTTGAAGCTCTTTGGTATAAGATGCCAGTATGCACAAAAGTGATCTTTACCTGTTCAAGCAAGGTCATATTATATTCCCAGGGAACACAGATACTGGTAAAATGTGCACACTGAAAAGTCGCTTTGTATAAAAGTAAATGTCAAATGTAAAATGCTTTGCTGAAAGAGCAGAAGCTTTTGTTGTTGGAGTCTATCTAGCATTCTAAGAATGTGAGAAAAGTGTTACAATTTTGCATACAAATTTTATTTATTGGTATATTTTGGTTTATAAGATTTTTGCTTAAAGGGATGGTTCGGAGTAAAATCAACCTAGGGTCCTTTGCACCATGACCTCAAGATGTCTGATAATTAATGTCTGGTCTATAGCGATATAGAAATATTCAGATTTAAGTTGACAAGTTGAGGCTTTGTAAAGAAATGTATACTGAGTGAAAAATGTCACCTTCTTGTGAATAAAGTCTGGATTGTAGAACACAGCATCACCCCACAGCTGCATAATGTCTGGAGTTGGAAGCTGTTTTGCTGCTAGACGTGACACTGTTTCACTGTCACCCCCTCTGACCACAATAAAGACGTCTTCCACCATGTCCCTTTCTTTATTGGAATCTGAAATGTCAGACAACAAAACAGGGTGTTTGATTAAACATTAGTAACATTAGATAATCTGCTCTACAAGCAGCAAATGGATTTAATGACTGTTTCCAAACAGGCTTTCTAAACACTAGTCGAGAACTGTTTTGATAGTGTTCAAACTCCTTATGAATTCAACCATGTCTAACTGGATTGTCACGATATCTTAAAAAGAAGTTGCTATAGTCTTTTCTTCTTTATTGTGATGTTTATCCGAGTGAAACGTCTTCTGGAACAACTTTTAGAAGATTTGATTTTGTCCATCAGGAATCATTTGTATTGTTGGATCATTGTTGTTCGCAATTGATCATTGACATTTGATTGACAGGTTGTCCCACCCTTGTGACTGAAAACACATCATCAGAGAAGATAAGAGATGTTGAAAGCGGGAGGGGCAGGGCTGTCGCTAGAGGGGTGAACGGTGATGACGATCGAGGGCCCCCTTGATTCCCCTGGAAAGTATTTTCAACCGACTTAAATCATGTAAACCAGGCCTTCTGGGAATCCCCATTCAAAGATGCAACACAAGGAAATGCAAGTTACAACTCCGGTTTCCAAGTGCACCCCTTGAGGCCAGGTTGCAGTCGTGGGCTGGTCAGGGTATAGTCCCCTTTTCAGTTGGTAAACATGGTGACATTTTTTTGTGGGCGGAGCTTAGGTGGAGGCAGAACGATCCCTCTGGCCGCTTCACTAACGTTAGTGTGCAAGTTTTGTTAGCTTGTTTTTTAACAATGACTGGAGAAAATCCGATTTTATCTTAATGTGCAAGGTCAGTCACTGTCCAGGACCGCGATTGTTATTTGCAAAAGTTCATTTTAACGGACATCCCAGATTGGCTGACCCGTACACGCTCATTCAATGGATGGACGATATGACAGGATTAACGTCAACTCTACCTCCGGTTGAGTGGCCTGACTTCTACACCTACCCGATAAACCGAGGGTAAAGAGAAACTGAGAGGGCATAACATATTTAGATGCCTATAACTGTACTAAATGTTCACGTACAAGACTTGTGTGGTAGCCTACGATCCGCAGTTCTGCTTAGCCAGCGCCAAGGCCAGACAGAAGACGACAATAAAGAGTAACATTACGGTGCAATTTTAATGATGTGAATATTTTCTAGAAATAAAAATTCCAGATACAGCATATTCATTTTTTAACTATGTATTTGATTACACTTTCTTACCAGGTTCTTCAAAAAGTCTAGTCACAATCAATCAAAACAATGTTTACAATCATAGATGATTTACAAATAATCACAATAATTTAGAAAACATTATGCGATAAAATTTCAAATTGGAGCCTGTACTCCGTCGATTCTTGCACCCAACAACACAACAAGATGACATTTAATAACAATTATAATAATTTAAGCTCCTTATTATGTAGCCGAATCTGTGCTGGTTTGTATTGGCCGCCTCCAGTTTTCCCTTTGTTTTGCCTCCAGCTAACGCTGTGACGTAACTGTGACGTCGGCACAAAAGGGGTCTATTCGTGGGAACCTGATGGTAAGAGAGTCAGACTGGTAACCCAAAGGTTGCAGGGTCGATGTTCAACACCAGCAGAAAATGACTGAGGTCCCCTTTAGCAAGGCTCCTAACCCCCAATCGCTCCCTGGACGCCACAACAAAAATGGCTGCCCACTGTTCTGGGTGTGTGTCCACGGTTTGCAGTGTGTGTGATTATCACTACTCCTAATGTGTGTTTACTAACTTGGTTGGGTCATATGCAAAGGACAAATTCCGAGTATGGGTTAGTCTACTTGGCCTTCACATGTGACTTTCACTTTTCTTTTTCACACTCACCATTTCATTCACCCACCTAAACCTCACTCCCATCCAGGGCACATCATCAATATAACTGGTCCTACTTGCACCACTCTCAATAGAAGTCCAACTACGGTCAACTCCACTTTCAACAAATACTTTTTTGCGGCTGGTTGGTGAAGCTTGCTCGCTCTCATTGGCTATCGTGGGTATCACGTCAGAGGCAGCCTGATCAAGAGTTGTAAATATCAAACATGTTTGATATTTAAGATTTGGGTTCGTACGGGCTACGACGCAATCAGGAGCAGTAAAATAATTGTAATGACACCACACAATTGAGCATTTTTTCAACCAAAAGTCGGTTGCCAGAAGCCTCGAATTGGGCCACACCCCCGATCGCTTGGGAGCGCAAAACAGGCTCAAAATCAGGCTTAAAATATTCAAGTGTGTTGCCAGCCTAACACTTCATGCACCTAACACATTGCAGTGAGTAGCCGTTGGGTAATTTCTGACTGTAAGGATTACAAGATTATTTTACAAGAGACGGATTATGTTGCACTCCTGACCCTACTCCCATTGGCAGATGCTGCTGAAATTTGCAGTTAAAATTAACTTTTCTCAACTTTGTTGTGTCACTGTTCTCTGGTGCAGTCTCTGCACATTAAGCTGAGGTAGGAGAAATAATTTTAAAAGCAAAGAAATGCTTGCTTCAACTTTCAGATTATTTGATCTGAACAGTGTAATTGTGGATTTGCTCACCTCCAAGTTCTTCCAACAGGCCTTTGCAGCCACCAACTGAAAGTCCTGCACCAAAATACACTCCCTCAATATTGGCTCCAAGATTCAGTCCAAACTGAAAACATTTCTTGGTTTCTTCAAGTGTGTATCCTATAATGAAAGAAAAACCCTTAGATTCAGTGTAGGTTCGTCTTTTGGAATAACAGGGTAGTCTTTGTTTTGATCACATACTATTTTTCCTTACTTTTACCTACCAGATTTTTCAAGTCGCTCATCATTGAGGACAACAGTATATTCAAAATCTCCACCGAGAGTTGCCTCTTTGATGAAATGTGTCCCATAGTCACTGTAGATCTGCCGATATTCTCCATATGTGTATTCCAGTGGCAGGGCGCGCAAGCGGGACAGGAATTCAGGGTGTAGCACCAGGTTTGAGCTCTTTAAAGCATAGCGGGCTACCTCAAGCTCAGAGTGTGCTCGGATGAATTTCTTTTTCTGAGGACAACACAGAATAAAGTCATGGTTGGCTCCAAATTATAGATTTCACAGTCTGGTCAATAATTTAATATTGTCTTATCATTCTTATTTTATTAATATTATTAATATAAAACTATTTTCTCATAGTTAGTGGTGTCTGCTAAGAATAGCACCACTATTACAATTATTTATACTTATAAAGGATATAAAGGAATCTAATCCTACCCCTAACCCTGAACTTTAGTTTAATTCCTCCTGTAATGTTTTTGCTACACACATGAAATATCTCTGAAACCATGTGGCTTATTTCATCTGACCAGACTAAGTGGCAGACAATAAAATTGGTAAAAAATCCAACATATTTACAGTGAAGGACCTGATCCACTATTCTGCAAAGTTTATTTCCAACCTGAGCTTAACTAAAACAAGAGGTGGTTCAAGTGTTTTTAATTAGGATTGGAGCTAAACTCTAGAGGACAGTGGGGTCCCCAGAGGGGTGAAGACCTCTAATCTAGGGATCATAGATACTCTGGGATACGCTCTTGGACCAGTAAGAAACCACCTAACATCCACTCAAAACATCCAAGCAACGCTCTGGCAACCAGCCACAGCACCTTAGCATAACTTCTGCAAATGCAAGCTAGAAAATTTAAAAATCTAGTTTAATCTTGGTTCTCTTACGAGAGTACTCTCGTGTTGCGTAAGCTAGCTTACGCTACGGGAAAAACCCTTTTCTCGAGAATACTGAAGCCAAAAAATTATCCTTAATTTTTGCATTAGTTTAAAACGCATTGCTGCATAAGCAGACCTAGGCAGAGCGGCTCGCGCGCCTATTGGTTGCTCAGCAGCAACTGCTGCAACCTATCCAGGACCTGCTCGTGACGAAGCACCAATGAGGGCGCGGGCGCCCGTGCGCGTCACGTCCCGCCAGAATGGGCGTGGCTACAGGCTATAAAAGCAGGCCCGTGAGGTTGTTCTCTGATTTTTCAACTCTTCAGCGAAGTGGACACTCACCTCGCTGTTCTCCGGAGAAGCTGCGCCGTCGAAGAGCCTTCAGCGGGACGAGCTTCAAGCCGGCCATCTTGCCGCTTCCTCTGCCGTTCCTGCTGCGCTATCCGGCGCCGAATATCCTTTTTCATTACCGCGTGTTACGTTACACACGCTTGCATCTAAAAGAGCGAGGCGTTGTTTCAAATGCCTCTTTTCAAAAAGTGCGGCTCCTGCCGAGCCGATTTCAGCGACGGGGACCGCCACATCCTGTGCGTTTCCTGCCTGGGACAGACACACGCGGACCACGCGCTTTCCCTGGGCGGCTGCCCGGAATGTGAAGTGATGTCTATGGCGACCCTGCGGGCTCGCCTAGCATCTTTCAGCGTGGATCCCGCCCCTCCGCTTCTCTCTTCTGGGCCGCGCCGTAAAAAGCGCCGTTCACAGAGAACACCGGAGGCATCTGCCGCGAGCGCTTGCATGCCGGATCTCTCCCCGTGTGCATCGCTCTCTGCATCCCCCACCTCTATCACGGCCGGCCAGCCGCCCGCTGTGGATATCGAGTCGGGGGGAGATGACGCAGAAGGGGACAGCTGCTCTATCCTGGCTTCTGACTGCGAAGGCTGGTCGGGCTCCATTCCGGACCCCGCCCCTTCTCTTCAGGAATCGAGCGGTGTGCGGTCTACGTTCGACGCCGAGCTTCTTCGCCTGCTTACCAAGGCCGTGGAGGACCTCGGCCTCGATTGGTCGCTTCCTGACGAGCCTGCACCCAGCAGGCTGGACGGTTGCTTTCTGCCAGGCCGCCGCTCGACGCCTCACACGAGGCCTGCCCCCTTTCTTCCGGAGCTCCACGAGGAGCTCACTAAGAGCTGGAAGGCGCCATTTTCTGCCAGGCTGCGTTCTACTGTCTCTTCGACGCTCTCTCTAGTAGACGGCGCGAAAGACAAGGGCTACCTCTGCATTCCTCCGGTCGAGGAACCGGTAGCCACGCACCTCTGCCCGCCTTCCGCCGGATGGCAGTCTCATCCTTCACTGCCTTCCAAAGCCTGCAGGACTACTTCGGCTTTGATCGGTCGCGCCTACACCGCCGCCGGTCAAGCCGCGTCCGCACTTCACACGATGGCCGTGCTTCAGGTGTATCAGGCCGACCTTCTCCGTAAAATGGACGAGGCGGGCCCGAACCCTGAGAATTTTAATGACCTCAGGAGCGCGACCGACTTAGCGCTACGAGCCACTAAGTCCGCTGCTCAGGCCATCGGGAGGAATATGGCGTCTCTCACTGTCACCGAGAGACACTTGTGGTTAACGCTGTCCGACATGAAGGAGTCCGACAGAGCCACTTTCCTCGACGCGCCCGTGGCGCCATCCGGTCTCTTCGGCCCGGCTGTCAAGGGGTTTTCGGAACGGTACTCTGAGGTTCAGAAAACCTCCCAGGCTATGCGGCATTTCTTGCCGAAGCGCTCCAGTTCCGCTACGGGTCGCTCTAAACAGCCGCCCAACCGGAAATCAGCGCCACAGCCTCCCCCGCCGTCAGCCTCACAGCGCCGTCAGCCGAGGGATTCCCAGCGCTCACGCTCTTCCAGCCGCCACAGACCGCCTCCCCCTCGGGGTCCCCGGTCCAAGATTGTGCTGAAGGCAGAGCCCTCAAAGTCTTCCTGACCGCGTTAGGAAGACGAAGATGGTTGAGTCCCGCTGCGGCCGGACCGCCATCAAAATCAGCGCGCCTCGCTCTCACAGTTCCCTCAGCAGAGGCGACTGGAGATGTGTATTTAACAGCCAACGAGCCCGTTACACAACACGCTCGCCTGTACCCAAAGGCCGTTTTTACGGCCGCCCAAATAAATCACAGAAAGAGCATTCTGTCTGTTTATCCGGCTCACGCCGATGGTGTTATAAATGTAGGTCATGTGCCCACTCCACAGTGTTCGCGCCTACATACAAACACGGCCGACTCAGTGAATCACACTCATTCACGGCCCATATCCATAAACTCGGCTCACGCCGTGTGTGTTTTGAATGTGGGAAAGGTGCCCGCTGTACAGCGCTCATCCCTACACACAAACACGGGCTGCTCTGTGATAAGCACTCATTCAGAGCCCCCGTCAATAAACACAAAACGTGTCCCGTGTGTAAATCACCCTCTACCAGACACGAGCTGTGTTATGTGTGTGCGAAGCGCGCGTGCCTCCATGAGCGCGCGCTCTCTCTCAGGCGCTGTGAGATATGTGCCACACACACACAGCGACAACAGCCCGCGCGTTATTCTCCCTCTAGCTTTTCACATAAAGGCATGGAGGGAGCTGCCGGGCGTGTCAGAATGGGTACTGAACACGGTAGAACGAGGCTATTCACTACAGTTCGCTCGCAGACCCCCTCGCTTTCGAGCCAGGGTCGAAACCACGGTGAACAACGAAGTAGCACACCTACTTCGCGCCGAGATTGCGAAACTGTTAGAGAAACGAGCCGTAGAAGCCGTCCCTCACACACTGAGCGAGGCAGGTTTTTACAGCAGATATTTCCTCGTTCCAAAGAAGGGTGGCGGTCTCAGACCCATCCTAGATCTCAGACGGCTGAACAGAGCCCTTATGCAGAGATCGTTCAAAATGCTCACGACCAGTCAGATTCTCGCGCAAATTCGCCCGAGGGACTGGTTTATCTCTGTGGATCTGAAAGACGCATATTTTCAGATTCAAATAGCGCCCCATCACAGGCCTTTCTTGCGATTCGCCTTCGAGGGGCTGAGCTATCAGTACATCGTCCTGCCGTTCGGTCTGTCCTTAGCACCCCGTACATTCACAAGGTGCATTGATGCAGCGCTCGCTCCCCTGAGACAACGGGGGATGCGAATACTGAACTATCTGGACGACTGGCTTATTCTAGCCCAGTCAGAGTCAGAGTTAATAGCGCACAGGGCTCTATTACTCGACCATTTACGGGATTTGGGTCTCCAAATCAACTGGACCAAGAGTTTACTGTCTCCCAGCCAGAGAATCTCTTTTCTGGGAACAGACTTAGACTCTGTGTCAATGACAGCGCGGCTGACGTCACAGCGCGCGCTGCAGATTCAGCGCTCAGCTGCAGCTTTCAGGACCGGCAGCATTTTTCCTCTCAAACGTTTTCAGAGGATGCTGGGTCTTATGGCTTCAGCCTCGGCAGTGCTTCAGCTGGGCTTGCTTTTCATGCGCCCGCTGCAGCACTGGCTGAAGACGCGGGTCCCGCTGCGAGCATGGTCCGCTGGCCGCGTTCGCCTCAGGGTAACTCAGAACTGTGTCACAGCACTGAATCCCTGGAAGGCGGCAGACTGGTATCAGTCAGGAGTGGATCTGGGCATGGCTTCGAGACGAAAAGTAATCTCGACAGACGCATCCAACTCAGGTTGGGGCGCCCTCTACGAGGGCAGACCAGTGTTTGGTCTGTGGGCAGCCTCAGAAAGGCGCCTACACATAAACTGTCTGGAGATGAAAGCGGTCGAAAATGCCTTGAGATACTTTCTCCCCCTCCTCAAAGGCCACAACGTTTTGGTCCGCACGGACAACATGTCAGTGGTGTCATACATCAACCGCCAGGGCGGTCTCAGGTCACGGAGCCTTCACAAGCTGGCGGAACGCCTCCTCTTGTGGGCCCATCACAACCTGCGCTCACTGAGAGCATCACATGTCCCGGGCTCCCAAAATGTGGGCCCAGACATGCTGTCCAGGGACAAAGTTCCCCCCGGGGAATGGTCCCTGCACCCTCAGATAGCCCAGTTACTATGGGACATCTTCGGCAGAGCGGAGGTCGACCTCTTTGCGTCGACGGAGAACGCGCACTGCCCAGTATTCTTCACGAAACAGAGAGATGCGCTGGCCCACGACTGGCCCAGCCGTCCGCTCTATGCGTTTCCCTCGATCGCGATGTTACCACAGGTAATCAAGCGCATCAGGGAGAGCAAATGCTCTGTGCTCCTCGTGGCGCCGCTCTGGAGGAATCAAGTGTGGTTCTCAGAGCTGATGCAACTGACGAGCACGACCCCGTGGCCGATTCCGGTGAGGAAAGATCTCCTCTCCCAGGCCAGGGGCGCGATCTGGCACCCGCGCCCCGACTTATGGGCCCTGCATGCATGGGCCATCAACGGGTACCCGCTGACCTCCCAGCGGCAGTGTTGAACACAATTACTCAGGCTAGAGCACCCTCTACTAGAAGGCTCTACGCCTCTAAATGGTCAGTGTTTTCCGGCTGGTGCTCGGCCCGAAACTTAGACCCACAGCGCTGCAGCGTTGCAGAGGTTCTCTCCTTTCTGCAAGAGCTTTTGGACGAGGGCAGGTCCCCCTCCACGCTCAAAGTGTATGTGGCGGCCATTGCGGCGTTTACAAAACCTTTGCATGGCCGGTCACTGGGTAGAGACGACCTCATCGTTAGGTTCCTAAGAGGAGCTAGGAGGTTAAATCCTCCTCAGCCCCCTCTGGTTCCAGCCTGGGACCTCTCCTTGGTCCTGGAAGCCATGAAGGGCGAACCCTTTGAACCCCTCCAGTCCGTGGATTTGCGGTATCTTTCACTGAAGACCGCTTTTCTCATGGCTCTCGCTTCAGTTAAGCGAGTGGGTGACCTTTACGCGCTCTCTGTGAGTGCTTCGTGCTTGGAGTTTGGGCCTAATGACTCTAAAGTCATCCTTAAACCGAGGCACGGTTATGTCCCCAAAGTGCTTTCCACTCCGTTCAGATCACAGATCATTTCACTGTCAGCTCTTCCGAGATCTGAGGGTGAGGACGATGTGAATTTTCTCTGCCCCGTCAGGGCGCTGAGAATATATGTCGAACGGTCTGATGCTTTCAGGCAGTCAGAGCAGCTCTTCGTTTCGTTCGGTGGCCGCACTAAGGGCTTAGCCACATCGAAACAGAGCCTGTCCAGATGGATAGTTGACGCTATCGCTATGGCTTATAGGTCTAAGAACCTTCATTGCCCTCTGGGCGTCAGAGCGCACTCCACCAGAGGCATGGCCTCGTCGTGGGCGTGGTCTCGCGGAGTCTCGCTCCATGATATTTGTACGTCGGCGGGCTGGGCCTCTCCGTCTACATTTATCAGGTTTTATAACCTGGAGGTGCCTGCCCTACAGGCTAAACTGTTGTCAGTCTAACATACTAGCTCTGTTCGCTCTCGCTGCAGATCGACACAGACTGTGTGTGGTTTGTGTTATACACAGGCTCCAGATCGACAGACCAGGTCTTCCTGTCTGTGATCTTTTTTCACCTGACCTTCGGGTTCAGGTGGCTGACAGGCAGTGTTATCATTCTTAGTTCAGCCCACGGATGTACCTGGCTGTTCTATTGTATTAAGCACCCATTCCCACACTCTGGAATGGTTATCTCTCCCTGGGCCCAACCCTCATCGGCCCAGATATTACCACTTACGTTTGTCCCCGGGCACATGCCCTTGGGAACGTGCATGTGGACCTTCTCTAGCACGCACGGCGTTTTACATTGGGTTCCCGTAGCGTAAGCTAGCTTACGCAACACGAGAGTACTCTCGTAAGAGAACGCTCTCGGTTACTAACGTAACCTCGGTTCTCTCTAGATGAGGGAACGAGTGTTGCGTAACCCTGCCGTGCTTGTGCTACTTCTGTGCTACCGCTCTGCCTAGGTCTGCTTATGCAGCAATGCGTTTTAAACTAATGCAAAAATGAAGGATAATTTTTTGGCTTCAGTATTCTCGAGAAAAGGGTTTTTCCCGTAGCGTAAGCTAGCTTACGCAACACTCGTTCCCTCATCTAGAGAGAACCGAGGTTACGTTAGTAACCGAGAGCGTTCTTCATGGTAATGGCCATTTTCTGATTTCATCTGTTGTCATTTCACAAATGTAGATAATATAGTTCAAATGAAGCTTCACCTTAGTGACAGAAAAACAACTTACCGTCCCTGAAAAGGTGCGCATCTTCTTCACTGACTTCTTGTATTTGTGGTCATTGTAATTAAAACTGAATTCAAAAACCTGAGGAATAGCAATTCCAAATGAGACGCTAGTCTTGGATAAAGTTGCCTTGCTTTCACTCTTGAAGTATTCATTGTAAGACTCGTATGCCTCCAGCGTGAAATCATAGGAGCCTTTTGTCTGGGAACAAAGTAAATTATGTCACACACATACATTAAAAACAGAATCCAAAGTTCTGAAACTGACATTATTTAATACTAGTTTAATTGGAGAAGCTTTTGTCGAAGAAGTACTTAAAGCAGGGATGGGCAACTCCAGTCCTGAAGGGCCACTGTCCTGCAGAGTTCAGCTCCAACCCCAGTCACTAACACCTGCAATATCTAACCAATGCCTTCAGGATTGATTGAAAACTACAGGCAGGCGTGTTTGATTTGAGGTGGAACTAAACTCTGCAGGACAGTGGCCCTCCTACGTCGCCGGACTAATTTGCCTAATCTTCACGGTACTTTGAACGGCGGTGGAAATACAGAAAGCAACAGGTCTGGGGGGAAAAAAGTTCCTGGGACAAATTGTTCCGGGTAATGTCGGTGGAAACGCGGCTTTAGACACCCTCTAACAGCGAACCACCAGCATTTCGAGACAGTATGGCGTAACAAAGCATCGTTTGCTGAAATTACATGTCTTGGCCAGTTTAATGCTACACTCAAAACAAAAGATTCGTAAAGGTTTCAAAACTCCATAAAGCAATGTTTTGAAAAAGCACATCACGAATCTTACGTACTGCAGCTATAGATTTTAAAACATGCAACATACCTCTATTGTGTACTGCTGTATGTTATATGGCTTCCTGAAGCGAACATCCTGGATAAAATGAGGCAAGCAGCCACCAGCGTAGTATCGGTTATCAAGCACCACTGCTTCCAGTTTACCATTCAAAATGTTGATTCTAGGAATGAAGAACAAGTTATCTCTGATCTAAGAGCAACAAAAATGTCCTTAAGTACACATTTAAAAAGTAGATTTGTAATAATGTCCAATTAAAGATGCTCTAAGCGATGTTGGGTGACGTCACTTCTTTTTGACGTTCAAAATATTGTCAAACAAAACGGAGGCTAGCTCGACCCTCCCTCCTCCTCATCCCGTCCCCTCCCCCTCCCCCTCCCCCTCCCCCTCCCCCTCCCCCTCCCCCTCCCCCTCCCTTCCGTGCTTCCTGAAACAGTCATGAACCATTTCATGAGTTCACACTTAAAAATAAGTTAGATAGAATAAATGGTATGCATATTTGGCGTGCTGTCCGGGGAGAGGGCTCCGAGCTCGGATATTGGGCCCAAACCAAGAGTACCCACCCCACAAGGGGAAGAACACCCACATTTGCTCCATCAAAAATGAATATTGCTTTACATTATTCCATTTATGCAAGATTTAGGTCATTATAGTAACCCGTGGCAAAGGGTCAGCAGGATGTTCATTCAGTTTAAAACAATGCGCCAAAATAAGTTTTTGTGTCTTAAACAACACAACATGACACATTTGAATTTGTAAATTAAACTGCAGTGGAGGGAGATTATCCCTGGACAACTATTTGAGTTTTGGTCTGTTCTGCTCACAATGCTACGGGATGCACTATAAACACAAGGGTAAAACTTGCCAGAGGTCAACATGGCATTACCAGGAAAGGAATAAAGGAAATGCAGGCCTGTACAACAATAAAAAAGTCCAGATCCATCAGTGAGCTGCAGTTTTTAAAAGTGAGTGCAATAGGAATAGGTGAGTACAGGAGTGTATTAAACACACGCACCCTTTGGCAAGATTCTCGATTCCATAATATTCCTCAGTTGTCTGTTTGCATGCTTTGTACACTTTACTACAGCCCTGTTCATCAGAACCATCGCCACAGTCATCATCACCATTACAGCGAAGACCCTCCGGCACACAGCGACCTGTAACCCGAGACACAGCTGTCACACTCGTGTCCTTTCTGTAATTATTACATTGCAGGATCAAATGAGTAATGCAGCATTAACTTTCTAGAAACATGAACAAGAATCTCTGATAAACTAATTAGCAAGTAATAACACTGAATGCCGTGACTACTATTTTTTTATGTTTTAATGTAACATTATTAATGTTAAACCAATCAATAACATGCAGTACATAAAAAACACTACTTTTATAATTAACCACTTACATATTAAATAGGTAATAGCAGACTTATTATTTGAGTAAGCTGTTAATAATTCATACATTTGATCAGCCCTCGTATGTCCGCTACAGACTGTGCAATCCAATAAGATCATTACAAATAACACTGGATCTAGTAAACTTGGGTACGATATGTATGTAGACTGTACGATGATGACACCTATTGAATCGTAGGGTACGACAGAAGTTAGTATAGAAGAATAAAACATCATCAGCATGTGTTAGTGGTGAACAAACAGAGCAAGATGAATCACACTTTGGCAATTGTGTTTTTTATGTGTGCAGAAAAGAGGAGGAAGCGAAAGAGGAGAATATGGACGTGGTCATGGCTAGGGGAAAGAGGACAACATGACAATTCTGCAAACGGAGCTTGAGGAAAGTAGTTTTAAGTTTTAGCGGGATTTAGGAGCCACGACTGAAATCACACACACCAGTGAGATGTATACTGTATACAAGTCCTAAATATTTATATAAAATCTGTGTTGGCGAGTATATGAAACAGTGTCGATCGCTAGTTGGCCGGTAACATTTTTATGAATTCTAACAATGCAATGTTGTGCTGCATTGTCACGAAAGTTTAAACCTTGTCAATTAAAATATTCAAGCGTAAGAAGAAACCAAAGGGAATTAAAATCATTACTCGCGTGCTGTGTGGAAATTTTAAACATCCGAAGCACGCATGTCTCAGACATTACACGAATACTGAATTGAGCTCGCTTTCTCGTCTTCTTACGCTTGAACGGACAAATACACACAAAATTATGTTAAAAAATAAATGTCCGTCTCCGCGAGTATCCTAGTAAACATAGTTGGTAATGTATTGTATGTAAATAGTTGAGAAAGAAAACGTATGTACAGTATGTATCAGTATATTGGATCCGTACATTCGCTCTTAAAGTTAAAGCAGCCTAATATATATCTTCTGCTATCTGCGTTTTTAACTTTTGTTACTTTAATAAAGATTAATCTATGTTTAATTTATACAGTCAATATGTAGTGTTATTTTACATTTGATTAGCCTACTTTATTAAATTTTCTGTACCTAAAAATGTAGAATTTTCACTGGTATCTAAAATTTTGGAGTCAAAACTGCTCCAGGTTTCATGGCTGGTTAAAAATATTTATGGCTGGTAGATTTTCTGCAGTAACCGGCCATTGGCAGGTGTGGCATAAAGTTAGTTTAGGCCCTGTATATATTACAGTTCTTTGCAATGCGTAGGGACGATGGTGATGTGAGGGTCACCTGTGGTAGTACAAAGGAAGCCTTGGCATGGAGTGGGTTTCTGGCAGGAGAATCGTGATGGAGCAGTGCAGGATTCCTCCTCTCTGCCATGATCATGACACGGCTCTCCTCCAAACTCAGACGGCTGGATAAGGGTGGCGTAGCGATACTGAAGATAAAGAGAGATAAAAACATTGATCAGCGAACATAAACAGAAGCTTAACTGCACCTGCTTGACACGCAAGAATGAACCTCATTTGTTCTTGCAGAAGCTCAAACGTGATGCGTAACACGAGAATGAACCTCATTGGTTCTCGCAGAAGCTCAAACGTGATGCGTAACACGAGAATGGACCTCATTGGTTCTTGCAGAAGCTCAAACGTGATGCGTAACACGAGAATGAACCTCATTGGTTCTCGCATGTCAAGCAAACATGTTGTAGCTTACATGTACTTTTTACATATCTGATGTGTCAGTTGATGAATGTTTCTTTGTGAATAAAAGCCTGTTCATCAAATAAATGGATTGTGTCTCTTCAGAAAAAAAACATAAAAATATTTATAACAAATATATATTCTATGCCTCTGCACACTCCAAATGTGTTAGTGTAGTTTTTGGTGATACATAAATGAATAAACATACAGTATAAAGGACCAGACAATGTTCAGAACACTATGCTCACCCTCTTCTTATAGCAGGGGTCACAGCGCGTCCATGGAGACCATTCAGACAGAGAACAGTCCACTGGGGCTTTGGGTGACTGTACAGCGTCTCCTGAACTACAGAGCACTACAGCACTGATGGAAGAAGATTTATGTTTTTATTTTATTTTATTTAATAAACCATCAAGCTCTTTATGAAAGTAATATGATCATTTTTGGTAACATTTTACAATAAGGTTCATTAGTTAGCATTAGTTAACATGAACTAAGAATGAAAAATACTTCTACAGCATTTATTAATCTCAGTTAATATTAATTTCAACATTTACTAATACATTATTAAAATCAAAGGTTGTATTTGTTAACATTAGTTAATGCTCTGTGAACTAACAAGAACAAACAATGAACAGCTGGATTTTTAGTAACTAACATTAACAAAGATTAATAAAAACTGTAATAATGTATTACTCATTGTTAGTTCATGTTAGTTAATACATTAACTAATGTTGACCAATGAACCTTATTGTAAAGTGTTACCGATCATTTTTATTATCATATGTATGAGAGAGAGAGAGAGAGGGGGGTTTATGTTTTTTCCCCCAAAATTATTGGTATTTTTGCATATTTTATTTTATAATAACAGATTGATAATGTTCCTGTCTACAGTCCACTGAACACCACAGTCACAAAACTAAATGGTCAACAATTCTCTGAATGGTGCACTGACCAAAATAATTACATCAAAAAGTGAATCCTTCAAACCGAAACATTTATTTAGAGCACTGGAAACCAAGCAAACACACTGTACATTCATGCTCATAAAGTAAAATGTTCCTACGTACCATATAATGCCCAGAAAAAGTATTGTTTCGCTGTAAGCTGAATTAGCTCTTAGAAAACTTTGCATTGTAATGTCAAGTAAACCTAGATAATAGTAGACTGGATAACACAGTAACAGACCTTAAACCCTCAACCCTACCCAGCAGCCCCTCCTCTAATCTGTGACCACATTCATACACATCCACTTTAATACACAAGAGACAGTGCTGCAGTTAAATCGTGCACCGCTATAATATTAAATTACTTGTATTAGAGAGCATTTCATTTTTCATTCTAGCAACGTTTTGCAATAAAACTATAAATTTTAATTTTGAGCCATCAAATAACATTAACTTTTTAAAAACATAACATCTAATGTATTTTAATGTGTTTTCCTTTTATGGGTTGAACAAATCAAAAACCTCCAGGCATTCCGGCTTTTCCAGGATGTGTTATTTGAAGTCTTGATTTCTCGTAAATGAGTCCCATCAAAGTGAACAGACAAAATCAATAGAACATTGTTTGTTTTGAGCTGCATTCATGTAACCATTGGACTCTCTGTTAAACATTAATGATCTTATTTACATTTACTGACTTTTAACATTATTTTCTTTTCTTTTTTCTCTTTTTCTTATTTTTACAATTTACATGCTTTTCTAGAAGTATGATTATTTTCAAGCTTTTCGCAGTTATTTTCTAATATGCAACTTAATGCACTGCTTAATCTCTCTTTCCGAATGTATGGAGAGTTTTTTTCTAGTTTTAATACATGCCTATAAACAAAAAAACAACAACAACTACATAACAATGGCAGACAAACTGGCTGAAGTTGTACAGGATGTCCACAATCAGTGTTGGGGAAAGTTACTTTTAAAAGCAAGAAATGCATTACAAAAGTTGTATACGTAATATAATTGGGTTTAAAAAGAGTTTAACAAAAATGCAAACATAACAACAACCAGGAAACACAGAGAGCATAGAGAACGTACAGATGGGGAACACCAAACATTGACTAACAAAGCACAAGAGAAACACAAGGGCTATATATACACAGGGGCAGACAAGCATAACAAGATAACACATTATCAAGACACACCTGTGGAGACTAATCAACAGAGGAAAACTACAGAGGACTACAACAGGGCACACAGGACAGGAAGTAACATAAAAGTCCAACTAAGACTAAGGGAACATATGTTACATTACTTTTGTATTATTTTTTATCACCTGGGCTTGCTTGTTCTAAATGCAAAGGCCCTTTCATACGCCTCAGCCTGCATTAACTGCAGATTCATGCCTGAACAGTAGAGGGTGGAGCTCAAACAAACCTTTCAGCTGTGCTGCCATTCTGGGCCGTGGAAGAATAGAACAAAGGAGAAGAAACTTCAACCCTTTTCAGCAATAAAAACAAAAAACAAAACACAAATGTGACATTTATCTAGTCATTTTTGCTTAGTTTGGTTGAATCGGATCACTGAAGATCAGCAGCAAAGACAATGGTTAATAAAGTGAGATTAAATACATAAAGTATATTTGTGTTATTTAACAAATTATTGCAGGTTTGGGGATAATAAGGGGATTTACAAGGTAATAAAGTAAGTCAGTAGCAAGGACAGTTAGCAACCACTGCAGGCTCACAACTAACAAGAGTTAAGGCTACACCTAACTCATAGCCATCAGCCACTGCTCTCACTTCAACACACACACACACACACACACCATCATGCTCATCCCGGAGACAGCAACAGGTCCGTAAGCTCAAACCTGCTTGGGAGCAGCTTATTTCATGTAAACAGGATTGGATCACAGAGCAACCTGTTGCATAAGGTGCCAAGATAATACAAAGAACTTTCCGAATTCAACGTGTAATGTGGGATAGATTTGGATATTTTAGTGCAGAGCGATAGTTTACTTTTGGAAAGATATGAGGGTATCATGTGCCTGATTAATTTGTTGGACCTTCATATTAAAAGTTCGACTCGTCGGAGTCAGGCTTTAACAACAAGCACAGACTGTGAGCATTGTCTGAGATTCTTTGTGAGCGCCACTTTCCTGTACACTATTGGAGAAAAGTGCTGTCTGTCGTGCCATTCCAGAGATTTTGTGCTAATTCCAAGCCACTTAAGACCCCAGGATGTAAAACTCCATGACTGTGCAGAGTCACATTTATGCACATTACGTGAACATGGTAAGAGAAAAATAAATCTGAAGCTCACTGTATTATGTACGGGGTGGTAGTGGCGCAGTGGATAAGACACATGCCTTTGGTGTGAGAGACCCGGGTTCGAATCCACTGTGAGACACCAATGTGTCCCTGAGCAAGACACTTAACCCCTAGTTGCTCCAGAGGCGTGCGACCTCTGACATATATAGCAATTGTAAGTCGCCTTGGATAAAAGCATCAGCTAAATGAATAAATGTAAATGTAAATGTACAGTAATGTTGTGCCCAACTGAACTGCATTTTTCTATTGCACAGGTGATTATGATGGGATCCTGCTTGGAGACAGGGGCTATGCTTGCAGGATGTATTTTATGACGCCATTCCCTTACCCAAACCCTGCTCCACAAACCCGTTAAAAATGCACCTCTAGCCAGAACAAGGGCATGTACTGAAATGAAGTTTTATGTAACAAAGTTCGGGAGGAGCATGTTCAGGTAATCATCCAATCAGCACAAGAAGAAGCCAGTATAAATAAAGCCTTCCCTTACCTCCCGTCTCATGATTCATTTCTCAGCATCCCGCCGCCTCCCCATCACCTCACTTTCGGCTGGGTCTACTCATAGATACCTATGAGCTATACATTCATAGGGGGCAGTACTCTGGGGTCGGGCCGAATTCCGAGCTCGGAGCCCTCCCCCCGGACAGCAAGCCAAATACGCATTATAATATTACATCAGATTTCATTAATATGTGAACTCGTGAAATCACCTTTGGGCAAAAAGTCTGAGGGTTGCACCTGACAGTGACTTGTGCCATCCTACACAACATTGCCACCATCCGAAAAGAGAGGACCCCTGTGGTGCAGCCTGATGATGACCTCCAGCCAGTGCACACCTAGTGGCAGAGCTGCATGAGACAGAATTATTGAACACAATTTTTTGATTGTTCTTGAAAAAAAGACAAGACAAACAAGCTTAAGTGCATATGCATTTTATTTTACAGGCAGCATTCAGTTATCTTTTACCTGCTATAACAGATATTATGTACGGTCTACAGTCTTACGCTGGGTGAAATAGTGTATTAGCACTTACTCTGAAGTTCCTTTTGAAGTAACTCGATCTTCAGTGCAAGTTTTGCCTTGTTCAGACTATCAATTTCTGAAAGTTTTGTCAGTTCTGTACATCCAATCTATGTTTGAAGGCTTCTTTTGTACAGGGAACGGATGTCACCCTGTGCCTTTGGTGGAGATATATATATATATATAGTTTTGGGACGCCTGTCTTTACATGCACATGAACTTTAATGACATCCAATTCTTAATCCGTAGGGTTTAATATGGAGTTGGCCCACCCTTTTCAGCTATAACAGCTTCAACTCTTCTGGGAAGGCTTTCCACTAGGATTAGTGTGTTTATGGGAATTTTTGACCATTCTACAAGAAGCGCATTTGTGAGGTCAGGCACTGATGTTGGGCGAGAAGGCCTGGCTCCCAGTCTCCGCTCTAATTCATCCCAAAGGTGTTCTATCGGTTTGAGGTCAGGACTCTGTGCAGGCCAGTCAAGTTCCTCCACACCAAACTCGATCATCCATGTCTTTATGGACCTTGCTTTGTGCACTGGTGTGCAGTCATGTTGGAACAGGAACATCAGACTGGACGAAGTCTGAGATCAGAGAGTCAGAAACTACTCAAAATACCCAGGACACTTCGAAAGAAAAAAGGAGATCGCACCTTTGCTGTAGACATTTGGAATAGCTCGCACCTTTGCCCTAAACTTTGGAATAGCTTGCCTATACATATTAGAGACGCCGATACGGTGCAGGTTTTCAAAGGACAACTTAAAACATATCTGTTTTCAATAGCTTTTAATCAATGATTTTTACTACATGTGTTGCCTATATGATGTTGTCTTTGTAGAGTAGATTTTCTCTTCTTTTTGTGCTTTTCTCCTCTTTTTGTGCTATGTGATACAATGTAAAGCACTTTGGTCAACTTGTGTTGTTTTAACTGTGCTATATAAATAAAGTTGCTATTGCTATTGCTAACATCCTCAAACTGTTCCCACAAAGCTGGGAGCATGAAATTGTCCAAAATGTCTTGAAATGCTGAAGCATTAAGAGTGACCCAGACTTGTCCATCGGATTGCCAGACAGAGAAGTGTGATTGGTCACTCCAGAGAACACGTCTCCACTGCTCTAGAGTCCAGTGGTGGTGTGCTTTACACCACTGCATCTCACGCTTTACACCACTGCATCTCACGCTTTACACCACTGCATCTCACGCTTTACTTTACACCACTGCATCTCACGCTTTACACCACTGCATCTCACGCTTTACTTTACACCACTGCATCTCACGCTTTACTTTACACCACTGCATCTCACGCTTTACTTTACAGCACTGTATCTCACGCTTTACTTTACACCACTGTATCTCACGCTTTACTTTACACCACTGCATCTCACGCTTTACACCACTGCATCTCACGCTTTACACCACTGCATCTCACGCTTTACTTTACACCACTGCATCTCACGCTTTACACCACTGCATCTCACGCTTTACTTTACACCACTGCATCTCACGCTTTACACCACTGCATCTCACGCTTTACTTTACACCACTGCATCTCACGCTTTACACCACTGCATCTCACGCTGCTGCTGACTTTCTACCGCTCGTCCATCGAGAGCCTACTGACGTACTGTATCACTGTATGGTACGGCAGCTGCACCGTGGCAGACAGGGAGAGGCTTCAGAGAGTAGTAAAGGCAGCACAGAAGATCATCGGCTGCCCTCTCCCCTCCTTGATGGACATTTACACCTCCCGTTGCCTTAGCAGAACGAAAAACCCTGGCTTTGATCTGTTTAACCTGTTGCCCTCAGGGAGGCACTATAGGTGCATTAGAACAAGGACCAACAGATTTAAGAACAGTTTTTTTCCAAAAGCCATGACCACTTTGAACTCGCACATGCACTGACTTCACAGTCTAACCCCCCAACCCCCGGACATTCTCTCCTTTTGCACTACTTATTTAATTCTATGTTGTTATATCTCTTCTTCTTCTTCTTTTTTTTTTTTAATGCTGGCACTGGAAAAGGAATTGCTTTTAATCTCATTGTACATGTGTATAGTGACAATAAAAGGCATTTCAATTCAATTTCAATTCAAATGAGATTGCAGCATTCGCAATATCACAAGAAATAAAAGACTATCGCAACGTTCGTTTCATGCTGAATTTAAATTTTTAATCCAGAGATAAAAATAGAAATAAAAAGCAGAATTATTGCCAGCTGAAAATAATGACATCCAAAAATTTTAGGATGTTTAGAAAACTCACAAAGTGAAACAATTGCACTCCTTTTTCTCAGACAGAGAGTGAATTTTAATGAGCATGTGCTGAATGAGTTATACACAGTCTGTTGAATCTTACACCGTATGTTAGTGTAAGAATCAACCAAAATCTAAAATAATGACATCAACAATGTTAAGTGGAGTGATTTATGAAAACATACATCAGGGTCTTATTTACCCAATACCAAATGTAATGTAAACAATTATATTTTGCCCAATGAAAAAGTAAAATCATGTGGACTGTAAATATAAAGAAATGTGATGTAAACAAATCTAACCAATGACACCAACATATTTGCTTTATTTCAGTCGATTTTCTGTTAGTCTTCAGGATTTATCATTGAATCAATCTTAATGATAATTAGCTACATATATTCATGTTTTTTAGTAAATCAAATGGAGTTTATATCAATCTATTAATCCCATGATTACTCCTTTTTCTTACTTGACAAAATAAGGCAAACTAAAAATTAACCAGTACAGAGTAGGACACAACTTAAAATGGCACTTTCTTACATTTTTATCATCAAAAAGAAAAGGACTACAGTACAACAAAGAAATTAAGCTGATTCTAGTGATATTTTTTTTGTAATAAAGTAGACAGATATCCAGCTAGTAACTGTCTTTGAATCGCTTTATCTGCAACACTTCTTGATTCAATGACACTTGAAGCCATTAACAAGGACCTTCGACTCCGACAGATTCACAGAGGAAAATGCAGAATGGAATAGTTTGTCAGTAAAACAAACATCAACCCTGAAGAGGTACATATGTATACAGTATAGCTCATGAACCACACTGAACTTTCAACACAGAGTAAATCAAACCTCAAAACAGAAGATTTTTTTTTTTAAATTCAACAAATGTTTTGACATTCAAAAACATATAACATTGAAAGTATCATTATACACATTGAAGCTAGAAAATGTTAGATATCTTAATAATTTGAAAATTCTTATTAAAAATGTTCATTTTTAAATAAACATATATCATTGTATAAAATCTAAAAGAAAATGTCTGTCAATTTGCAAAAAAAAAAAAAAAAAAAGTAAAATGTAAGAAGCCTCACCACAATGCCAACATACAGTATAATTCCTTCCAAGAAAAAGAAAAGCAACATTATTTTTACCAATGCTTTTTGTCTTCTTTATATGCAGATTGCAACTCCACAGCTTCATAGGTGATAAAATCACCTCAGTCAAGAAAGCAAAACTTGAATGTATCTCTGTGCATTACAAATATCAATTGAAATTAATCTCCAAGTGCAGTTAAACTTTGATCTCACTGGTCCATTTCCCCATATTGTGACAGCTTAGTAATATTTTACAAAAAATATTTCATTTTAAAGTCATCTTAATAGACAGTGGCTACTTGTAGACGGTAAAGGTGCACTTTATTTATTAAAATAGATTTTACTTTCTCTGTTATCAGTCATCAGAGTTTGTGAAATGTCCCACAGAGCTTAACACAGTTATTTTACGTCCCATCTGCATCACTGTGATTTTTGGATTCTCACAGTGCTCTTCTCTTTGTTCAGGGTGACTCTTCCTAAGGTGGAACATACAAATACAGGTTTAGTCAACAAAGAAATAAAGTTAAAGTAATAAAGTTTATAGACATGAGAGACCAAAAAAACGTTGTGATTACAAATGAGGGATGTGATTTGTGCAATTTAGCATCTGGTTTAAAGGCCCGTTCACACCCAGAACGATAACTATGAAGATAACTATATTATCGTCCACACCAGCGGACGATCTCGTTCTGTTAGCTTGTGCTTGTCTGTTACTTTAAATGCTCGAGCTCGTTACAGCAGGATGGATTCTGATTGGCTGTCAATCTTTTTATCATTCATCAGCTGGATAAAATCGTTCTGAAAATGATTCCAACGATATTGTTTCTCTATGCCATTATCGTTATAGCTATGGTGTGAACTCTGCTATTCTTTAATATTGAGAAAGATTTTTAGAACTATATCTTTATCGGGCCTTAAGACATGCTTTTAGGTAAATAATGCCGCAAATACCAGTAAATTGACAAGCCCAAACCTTAGTAAATCACTTTGCATGATTCATTTAAACACTCTTCTCCCATAAATTTTGCGTCTGAAAGGGAAACTCCTACAAATGCATATGCAATAAGGTCAGCCGCAACAATAACCCTGTCCACGCCTTTTTCAGCGCAAATTTTTCACTGCTTGTCTTAAGTAAATCCTGACAGTAGTTTTTTAACGCCAAAAGAAGGTTTGCGCTGGAGTAAGCTGTTAGTAAATCTGGCCCTAAGAGGCAAAGGCTTTACCTGAAGACTGCCACCTTTCTTGCACTGTAAACCCTTGTGTAGAATC
Organism: Leuciscus idus; assembly: GCA_021554675.1. Classification (NCBI taxonomy): domain Eukaryota; kingdom Metazoa; phylum Chordata; class Actinopteri; order Cypriniformes; family Leuciscidae; genus Leuciscus; species Leuciscus idus. Next base: position 42,221,959 of record CM038627.1, read on the forward strand.
CTGCTCTACTGGGGGCCAGTGTCCTGAAGAGTTTAGCTACAACCCCAACACACTCGCCTAGAAGGTTTAAAGACCTTGATTAGCTGAAGCTAAACTCTGCAAGATAGTGACCCTCCAGGAGGAGGATTGGAAACCCTGTATATATTAGTTTGAAGGAAGTGAAACCAACCCAGAAGACATCTCTCTTAGGCATCTAGCTGTGAAGTGTCTGGAAGGCTTATCTGAGCATCTGGTGGCATCTCATCAGTGCTGAGAGTTTGAGCACAGGCTTTCTGTAAGACATAGAGAATGAGATGATTGATTAAAAACAAAAACAAAAAGACATTAGAACTAGATGAATCACAGCCCATTAGTTTAGTAGACTATTATAAGTTGACATGTACTTCCAAAGTTACTTATATCCAGTGTAATGTCTATAATGTCTGTTGGAGGAGCATCACAATAAAGAGTAAGCAGATATTAAGCAGACAGTCTACTAATACTCTAATGAGAGTTAGTTGACATGTAGTTGCAACTTCACTTATTATCAATAGAATGTCTAAAGAGGACCATCAAAATTAGGTTTGACCAAAAAATCTCTTGTGAAACAAACATAACCATTACCAAAACGTCTGTGTCATTGACTGAGCTGTCTTCTGCAGCCAGGCGTAATGGCTCTGTTGAAGGGGACATGGTGTCCTGCTCAGGACCAGGAGTAGCACCTATGGACAGGGAATCAAATGAGTAAGAATAATGCATGTCACGTGATAAATCTCAATCGTTGGCCGTAGTGTTTTGAACTCACAAGAGTCAGTTGGGGATGGTGATATCGATGACCCTGAAGTCAGTTTCATCTGTGAAAAGTCAAGCTCAGCAGCACAGTCCATGATCTGTTTCCCAGAGGGCTGTGCAGTGTCTTGTTTGCTTGTGCAAATGTGAACAGCTATGGATTCCTCCTGAGGGTCCGTGTCTAGGGTGTGCTTAGAGTCTACAAAGTGCTGAGGACTCATGATGTTGGACGAAGCCTCGGGAGGTTCACAGGAGTGGGGGCGCATGGCAGCTATGGGGACCAGACCCTGAAGCACTGCGGCTGGAATTGGATGTGCCCCCATGCCAACGGTCTGGGCTGGGACGAATGCCCATTGCTGCTGGCCAGTTGCTGGAGAGTGGAAGAGGTTAGCCTGACCCCAAATCACAGGCTGGCCTCCAGGAAGCATCTGGGCCACTTGCAATGGGGCCTGAACCCCGAAGGCCATTGGACCAGCCTGGGAGGCAAACGATTGTTGGGTCCAGTGAGCAGCCTGGATAGTACTCATGGTCATATAACCTGAGAAGCAAGAACAACCAGTTTCATTAGTAGCACTGTTTTTAAATTGGCTGCACTTTGATGAAAAATAAATTTTACAGTGGAACGAAGTAACTCTCAATAGAAAATGGCATTTGCCGTGTTTGTTACCCGAGGGCACGGCCGGCGGGCTAAAGTGAGTAAGGAGTTCTGGGCGGAGCTGACGGCGTCTCCTTCCAGGATCCACTGTGGTAGCAGGCGACGCTGGCATCTGTGATCAATATTGATGTCATGTTTGATATTTGACTCTACAACAATTTACATTATTGTATCATAATACATTGCACACTCAATAAAACATTAGATCATTAGAGATATCACTGTGATATTACTAGGAGAGCCAATCAGAAAACAATTATATAAAATTATAAATTATATAAACTATGTTTAGTCAGAATTTACATTTAAATGGGTCATTACATTTAAATTATTTCAATATGTTCCTTGAGGTTCACTTGAAGTGTTAATTTTTGCAAAAAAAACCAAACAAATATATGCGTAAAAAAAATAATTTATTTTCAATTTTGACTAAGCTGAAATGGTCAGTTTTTAATGAGTATCTCCTATAAGACTTGTCAGTAAAGGGCCACTGTTATGATTGGCTAACATCATTCCATAGGAAACAGTATCACCGCCCACTTGCTATTGCATGTGAGTAAGTGTTTTAAATCATTGTCCATATAAAACTTTCATTAACAGAAAAAAGCTTTATGTAATTACTTTACGGTTTAAAATGCAGCTGCTGTCAGATTCAATAGAGTTGGCTCAACAAAAAGTGCCTCATTTACAAAACAATCTGCAGTCAAATGCTCTGAACAAACATATAATCCTCCGACACCATCCACGACACCATTAAAGGGATAGTTCACCCAAAAATGAAAATTCTGTCATCATTTACTCACCCTCAAGTTGTTTCAAACCTGTATGAATATCTTTTTTCTGCTGAACACAAAAGAAGATATTTAGAAAAACGTCTGTAACCAAACAGTTGATGGACCCCATTGACTTCCATAGTATTTTTTTTTCATTGGGGTCCATCAACTGTTTGGTTACAGACATTTTTCTAAATATCTTCTTTTGTGTTCAGCAGAAAAAAGATATTCATACAGGTTTGAAACAACTTGAGGGTGAGTAAATGATGACAGAATTTTCATTTTTGGGTGAACTATCCCTTTAAAATAAACCTTCAGTTGGTTTCCAACGCTTGGATCCTTCTAAAGTATGTACAGAGATGTAAACGAGCTGTTTAAACTGGACAATCAAAGCAAACGTTCTTTCACTCTTTCATTTGTCCTGTTGTCAGCAGACTTGGGCGCGTGGAGTACGTCTCGGTTGCCCTGACTATAATGCGGAGGACGTTTTAAGCAATAAAAAGTGCAGGATGTTTTAATGGTAAAAAAAACCCTCTTATATGTCAAAAGAAAAATTTGACCACTTTAATGTCATGAGCCCTTTCAATTTATTCTGACTTGTAACTATATATGACTGGATTTACAACAATTTCTTCAGATGTTTAAAGATATATTCAGACTGACAACTATATATCAGATTTATTAATATACTGTATACTCAGATTGTATATAATTAGGTCATCACAAACTGGTGGTTTAGTGGGGGTGAGGTTCTTTTAGCCGTATTAACAAGTTGGGAACTATTAATATCTAAAAATATCTATAAATATCTAATTTATTCAGTTTGCATTAAGTGAGGCTGACCTCAAGATTGATTGTTCTCCTGGGGTTTACTTACTGAGAGGATGTCTGGGGGGGTGGCCATGTCACCGAAAAGATCAAACTGGCTTATATTCTGCAATACATTCAGGGAGAAAGATAAAGAAGATATAAAGCCATACTGGAAGGCATTCTACAACACACAACTATAACTACAACTATCTGCATGAGTTCAAAGATTACGTTATGATTTTGAGTTAGTGTTCACTGAGGAGAGCAGTCCACAAATGTAATAGTTATTAATCAGTTAGTGGGTCGACAATGAAATTATGATTCAACAGTAGAAATACAGTAACTACTACACATGCTATAGTGATTAACAAGGGAAAGCTTCAATGAAGACAATGATGACATTTGAAGGACACCAACAACTGAAGGGAATCAGCCGACAAACACTTAAAAAAAATAAACTGAAGGTACAAGCAATGAGGTGGATGATCACCATTTAACCAGAACCCAATGTGTATGTAAAACATAAAAAAAGAAAACCAACACAATGGTCATGGTCTATAGAAAAGCAAGCAAATCACACCAGAAGACTCAAAGATTCAAGCAAGATCAATGTTTGGCGCGTGTGAGCAAACATTGCAGAAGCGTGACTGGTATTTATGCAAAGATTAGCTCCAGGCACTCGATATGCTCCGACTGAATGAACAGACAAGCAATAACACTCTGTGAAATGGATTGATAACAATCATTTAACATGGATTCATTCTTGGTGAAAGCAATGCTCTGTTTTGACTTTCACAGATCTGTCTCGGATTTTGCAATGTATGCGTGGATCTTAATTGATAAGATTGTTATAAAATAATAACCCCTGGAAATTTTTGGAAGACATCCCTCTTTCTGAAATTTTCAATCATATGAATGTTGTTCAAGCCAATCATCATCTTTATTTCATTGTGTCCAAAAAACCTTCATTAAAAATACTTGTCATTAATGCAAGTTGCACCTTATTTCAATGGTCCTCTTCAGACATTCTACTGACTATAAGTAACTTTTCTGACATGTACTTGAAAGTTGCTTATAGTTAGTAGAATATCTAAAGTGGACAATCGAAATAAAGGTTAACCATAATGCATTGCAATTGTCACATTAACCTTTTCTAAATCCATGCAGTACATCCATTCTAGAGGTGAACCCCAAAAACAAACCTCTGTTTTATTTCCCCCTCATCCATTTCCCTCGTATAATGAAAGACTCACAATGTGTACAAGAACAAAGAAATATTTTTAGTACAGTAATCGCTGTCAATTCGCTATGGCATTCAGAAATAATCCCTTGAGGTCTTAAAACGAAGAAGGGGGAAGGACACTGAGAGGTTTGTTTGCTGGAGGAGAGGGACGGGGAGATTGAGCGAATGTTTGAGACATGAGAGAACCTACAGTCATAAGATGGTGTTTTGGAACATCATAGATCCCGTCTTTCTGATGACTTGTGGGGACCTAAAAATTATAGTGAATTAACAACACAAGGCCACTGCACAAGGCTATATGTATTGGAGGTATGTTAGAGTATACTTTTAATCTGACAGATTATTGGATATTTTAAATGTTTAATTTGGGGAGACATTATTAGAGGAAATCTATTTTCAGATTCCCCCTTCTTTGTGATGCTATGTCTGTAGAAGTGTGGGCAGAGAGGGGAGTGGCTCGAGGAAGTACCTGGTAAACGCTCTCCTCTGATTGGTGGAGGGGCTCGTGTCCAGCTTCAAACACAATGTACTACAAGGAGTTGGGAAAGAAAATGAGAAAGGCCCCATATGGAACCAATCAGACAGAGACAACACTAAGAACATTCAATGATGACCCTTTATCCATAAAAAAATATATTTTTTATCTTTATCCAGAACTGTAGGGTGGCCCTCTTTATTTCCACAGGATAGAAAATCAACAATATCTCATCCATTTCTTAGTTATTTTTCTGTTGTTTCCTCTACTTCTCACAAAAAAGACCCCAGTAATCTCACAAGTCCCCCATTTTCAGAAGAGATGCCAAGATACCAGTCAGCAATCAAAAGTCAGAAATGTCAATGTCAAAAAAAATTTTTATTTCTCCTAATTTTAGGAGAAATCTATCTACAAATATGAGAAGTTGATACTTTACTAACAACTTCATTAATACTTCCCACACACGACACACTGTTTGAAAGCTTGAAATCAGAGGCTAATCATGTCTCGTTCACGTGAGTGACGATCGCTAGGTGTGAAGTGTCAAAGACGTGATCTTAGAGATGCCCGAGAGACATTTAGCAGGTTAAATATCTGGTCCTGCTGATACAAACGCTTTGACTGGAACTGACATCGTAAATTGAAAAGCAATCCAACAACCTTCGAAGTCGTGTAGCGTATGGGCAGTATATGAAAATTTTCTCTGATAATATAATACAATTATTATATAATTCAAGAGGTAAAAACACTAGACTTTTCCCATCACAAACTGATGCAAATGCTTCAAAGCTTAACTAAACCAATTTTGAGAGCTTCTATCTTAGGGATTCTGCTTGGAGATATAATGTGGATGTTAAAATGATGGTTAAAGTTGTCTGTATTCAGTGTGAGCGCGAGAGCACTGGGTTCAACACATCAGTGCATCCAGTGGGGCTGTTCATGACTCTCAGTAGAACATATACACACAACCACAAAACATGACTGCATATCAATACACTGCCAATGACAGGAGCCGAATGGTTAACAGAAGTTGTGTAAGCATCAAGTGCAAACAATATCAGCAACACTTAAATGGAGGAGTTAAATGATAATAAAATCATATAGAATGCCAGTTCTTAATAAAATCAGATTAAGTTTATGATAACTGCGATTGACAAGTACTCACCTGATAGACTGGATCATCAATCTCATCTTCCAGAATCGT